>OV121068.1:0-2400000 GCA_921293045.1 Aplocera efformata | reverse complement strand
ATTCATTCTAACATCGTCTGACCAGCACGGGGGGAGTTTGTCCTGTGGGATACCACATTCGGGCCCCATTGTATTTTTTTTCACTTTTACTGTTTAAAAACGTTAAGTTATGATGAATTGCGCGAAATCCAGATTAAAGTTGAAGTGGTTTTTATGATTTTCATTTCAGAAATAGCACGCACAGAAAAATGGGTTCATGTGACAGAGAAGAGACATGACAGCGAACTGACCACCTGTCTGACAATGACGGACAATAATTGATGTTTGTCGCGCGCGGTTCGGATATGTCCGCATTCAGTTCAGTACTGACCTACCAAGTTATCTGTGAAACGGCGAAAATAAATAGGAACTACGGTTGTAATGGCAAATGCATAGAAGTGCGACGCGAGAAGAAAAAAAAAAATATGCCTAAAGCTATAAAAAGTGACGCTCGGAATATTATTCGAAAAGTGAAATCATTTTCTGAAGCTCGGCAGCGGGCTCCTATAATACCCAATAATAATGCAAATACAAATACAATGAATTCTCTTCTTTATTTTACTAGTATATTCTCGTCTACTTTCCTATGACTTTTAACTGATTGTCTCATCTAAATATACAGAAGGACAAGAGTTGGGAGACTTGTTACTTTAATCTACTTCTAATATGGACCGAATACGGCCTCTAGAACAGAATAACTCTGCGTATGGATATTGGTCGAAATCTGTAACCATAATTATTGCAAACCTGGATTTCAATAAATTATAAAAATATGCAATTTTTTATTGTTCTGTTACATCTATTAGGCACTACCAAAAACGAGAAGGTTTTGAATCTACATGCTATCCCGCAGTAAGTAGATTCATTGATTGACTACGGTAATGATTTCACACAATCCAGCATTCATGAATACGTTCTAAGCTATTTTAAAATACTTTTTACTAATTACATTAGCTGCCCAATTTTCCCAATTTTTGTAAACTTCAAACCTTATTAGCAATACTGAAATGACAGTGATGACACCTTTCAATTTACACTAAAATTGGTACTTTAATAGTCATCTCTGTGTTAGGCCGGTGTGTAGAAGTGAGTATGAATCATTATGATTTAAGTCGATCGATTGAAAATATTTATACAAAAAATATTTATTTATAGTCTGTAGATTAGACATTTGATTGACTGTCAAAACGCAATATGCAATTTTTTTTTATCTGTGCACTGTTCTAGTGTTCGTGTCTACGGAGAGTAATTATTATATTTTCCCTAAATTTCGACAATTACATCGATAATTTAATATCCATCATAATTGGGACTTATTTGGTAAGTTAACACACATTTAAATATGTCAAGTCAATAAACTTGTTGTACTAAAAAGTGCTGGACTCGAGATGAACCATGAACCTACCGCACTCAATTTTGTTTGCCCTCTCAGATTTTGTTTCGTCAGAATAACAGCGATTCTTTCATTTTTTTCACTAATTAGCGCATAACTTTTAACTTTAAACGTTAATAATTGTTTCTGTGTATAAGTAGTACCTACTTACTTCGTTAGCTTTCATTCATATAGGAATCACCTGTTTACATTTAGTAGAAACGGGATTTCACTTGATGCTATGTCGTTTTATTGTATTTTCACGTCTGCCTTTTCAAGGTGACCTAGATTTTTATCAGGGTTAAGAGGCATGTGCGTTTGTTATGCAAATAATCTACTAATGTACCATATCTTATTTAGTACACCACAGTACGAAACTGAATATATTAGTCATTGTCAAGGAGCATTAAACCAGTTGACAATTTTTAGACTCAATTTATCAGGAAAATAATTTTTACTTCTCCTGCAAATGGCAAGTTCAAGTGAAATTCACTTGATGACTAGTTTCTGTGACATTTGTACAAGAACAAAAAAAAAGTTAGTACTCTGTAGTCTTGGTACATGACTTGGGAACCCTTCCTTCAAAGAGATAAAAACCTGGCTCAAAGTATATTCTGAAATGGTAGCATATTCCATTTCCAGAATATTCTTTGAGCCGGGAATGCAGAAACATGAAATTTTTGTTTTGTTACTGGAATTTAAAAAACATTTTGTGGGAAATTAAATGATAGGATTTGTATTAGATGGTAGGCAGTAGATATTATCTGTCATTATGATCTAAACTACCATTTATTAAAAATAGGGGCAACCAACAAGGTGGTATGCTGAAGAATAAGTACTAAAAAACCATAGTTTGTACTATGGGAACCAGATAACCGATAGAACACATAATGAGACTTTTTGGTTTAAATATACTAAATATACATTACCTAGACCGATTTGGAATTATTTTTTATTTGTAAGAATATACTTCCAGCTTCGTCCCATAGATGTTTCGTCAAAATCAGTTCTATACTTTGGTTTATAAATCAAAATTACTGGAAAAAATATGTCATCCCAGTAACTGAAATTGCTTTTTCCTGTGATATTTTTCTTGTTAAATGTCCATGAATACTTATAAACATTCACATTTTGATTTCAGGCAACATTGAAAATTCACTGCATTGGCAACACTAATATGTCACCAAGACGCACCGCCGGCCCCGGCCTCTCTACGCCATGGTATTAGGTAAGTCATACGTGTGATTAATTTGAAAATCGAATCTAAATACTCATCTGAAAATTTTCACGTAATTTTTTCGACCTTTGAGGCGGTAATTGATGTATTGAGGCTGTACTTTGCTTAAGTCCATAAAAGGGGGTAATGTAATCTTTTCAGGGTGGTGCATCTTAATCTACACATTATACTCACTATTAAAAATATTAATTAGGTACAGCTATAATAATTATACAAATAGTTTGAAATTAAAATCGCGCGGGTGTTTGAATATGCTTCGCACGTCGAAAACATCTCTATGATCGATGGCTCGGGGAATCCCTGCTCAGATAAAATCTTAATCTTTTGTTTACTTTCCCGACTACGGTGCGAGTGCGCTAAACTTGTAATAAATTAGTTAATTAATGCTAAACAATAAAATGGATCGCGATCATTGATTTTACAAATCACCATAAGGGTGATACTCTCTGATTGTATGTGACAGCTCATTTAAACAGAGACCGACTTAAAAAATCTAATAACACTGAATCCTTTTCTTTCATCCCCCATTTCTCGTTAGGTATACAATGGACGAAGAAAAAAGTCAGGAAAGCAAAATACGCAATTTCGTTTTCTTGAATGTCATATCGTTTCCCAGTTTTTTTTTATTTAACCTTTGAACTCTCAAATATAATTTCCAAAAATGACATGACATGCGCGTAATTACGCCATGGCGTCACATTACCGCTTTAAACAAAATAAAAAACAATTATTCTCCAAGTCATCTTTTATCTTTCTGTAAACGAAGTACTAGTTGATAATTTCCTATCTATCAGGTATCAAAATTAAGTAATTATCAAAACAATAAATCTTTTCTACAAGCAAAAAATTTGCAAACTTTTTTTTTTTTTCGTTTGGAAATGCACTCGCATACCCCCCTGCCACGGGGAGACAGAGCGGTTATGTGGGACTAGACCCACTAAAACCCCACGGTGTCCTCCTCTGCCGGTTAGTGCCGGGAACACGGGAACGTAAAATTTGCAAACTATGTTGTGGGTCCGATATCAAGAAATAAAACAAAATCATATAATAACACAATCCAAACAACAAGGACCTTTATCAAATTAATCTTTAAATTTAAATCTAAATTGTTTTAATTTACCTTGCTACCTTAGCAAGTACCGGAGTGTCGACAGACTAAGCAAACTTGACAAAATATTGGCCCACATCCGACAAAGACACTTTTAAACAAACAGTTCTGTATTACAGCTCTGTAAATATTTAAAAGCATTACTATACATAAATTCACTTTTCCTCCGAAGTGTTAAACAAAGCCGCAGTGGGCCATTTAAGAAGCTTGACGTAGATTCATCCGCCGCCATTTTTTCCCACGAATAACTCGGCTAACATTAGTAAATCCTTCCTCAATAATCTGACAGCCAGGACAGAAATATAGCAACGATAATTACCAAAAAAAACCAATCCGGATTGGGCTCCCGTGGTAGATCAAAGCCCATTCACTCTCATTTATCGAGAGTAGGCCGGTGTCCCTGCAGTGGGAACATTAGCGGCTGGTACGGTACGGTAATTACCAAAGTCTGGGAAAATCAGAAACTGTAGACTCCTGGATTATTTCTTATAGCAAATATAACGAGAACGAATTGCTATTGGTTAACGAAATTAAATTGTAATTTTACGCACTTCAACGGGTACAATTAGATCTTGATTGACGGCTCCGTGGCTTAGTTGGTAGTAGCTCTGGCTTCGAAGCGAGGGGTTCCGGGTTCGATTCCAGGCCGGGGCATACTTTGTGTGATGAGCAAGTTTGTTCTCAGGTCGTGGGTGTTTGTCTTGTTTCTGTGTTTGTCTATGCCATCTGCGACACAGGGAATCCTAGTGCAGAGGCCTAAATACTCAGTCGGTAGTAGGTCTGCCTTCTGCGTTCGTGGGATCGATTCCCACCCAGCACGAGATGTTGTTTTACGAATATAGATGTTCTTTCTGTCTGGGTGTAAATATGTATGTATTTACAAAAAAAGTACCCTATATCAGTATTGTATCAGTAATCTGTTTCCCATAGTACAAGCTATGCTTAGTTTGGGGCTAGATGGCGCTGTGTGAAATGCATGGATATTTATTTATTATTGACATTACACTTAATACCTGGGCGACCGAGCTTCGCTCGTTTTATCTGAAATTATATATTTTTTAAGTAACAGTAAATTACCAATCGAGTACCACAAGAATTTACGAGATGGCGCTGTATTCAATTTTCAGCATAGTTAACTAAAATATGCGTTTTTACTAGAAATACAATAAACAGGTAAACTTATATAGCAAAACCCTAAACAAAAAATTTCATCCAAATCTTTGGAGCCGTTTCCGAGATATACAATATATTTATATATACAAGAATTGCTCGTTGCCAGATACTGGTAAGATCCAAATCTTATACTGAGTCGCATTGCTGTTGTAATGGGCGGGGGTCGCCACTTACCACGAGGCCCTCAGCTCGTTCCGTCACTTATTCACATTAAAAAATACAAATTAATTTTACGAAAATGTAACCATCGACTTGGGTTACTAGTAGGGTTGCCAACTTTTTTTACAAGAAATAAAGTATATTCAGGTCTATGAAGATTATTAAACAGTATTTTAAAAAAACGAACAGTATTTTATTTATTTATTGTTTTAAATACATATTTTTTTGAGCTTCTCGCACAACTTACTAATTTACAATCTTTTTTAAAAATTTCATATGCTTCATCACAATTATAATAATGAGTCTGCATTTTGATGCTGAAAACAGTATTTTGTATACTTTATTTTTGTTAAACAGTAAAAAGTATAATTTAGTGAAAAACAGTATAATACTGTTTAAAACAGTATAGTTGGCAACCCTAGTTACTAGTCGAAACCCATGTCGGAGACCTTCAGGCGGCTTGAAACTCCGACAACAGAGTCGTCCGCTTACTCAGTCATATAGATCACGTTATTAATGAACGATCTATCTGTGATCTGGCCACGTGACGCTGGCGCGCCACGAGTTGGGACTCAGTATAATGGTGCGCCGTCTGTTCGCTCCTATTTGCGTCAATGAACTTTCACTCATGACGATAATATCGGAATTGTATGTACATACGACACAATTTCAAATGCATCTTTGAATGGAACAATTGAATTATAAATTGTATAGAGTTCCTTACGCATAAAGGAAACACTTAACAACAATACAAATGCGTGTTACGAAAACCACGGTTTGGACCAGCGATCTTCAGATGGAAAGTCGACGTCTGTGCCCCTGGGCCACCACGCTCTCGATGATGATGGGTCTTACCTATTATTTATGGCGATCTGTTCAGGCACGTTCAAGACGTTAGGCGATCTGTTAAAGACGTTCATCAGTACATTACCATTAGTTAAAACTCCCGACTAGGTTTATATGGAGGAAGGTATAATACACTAGCAAGTCGCCCCGGCTTCGCACTGGTAGTTTCTGATACGATACTGATGCTTTACTAACCGTGGGAAGCCGGGGCGGGTCGCTAGTAATGTATATGAAAGGATATACGGTCCTTATTATAAAAAAAAACAATTGTTAAATTTTTTGTTTGTTGCGGATTATCTCCGATACGGCTAAACCGATTTTGACGGGATTTTCACTGGCAGATAGCTGATATTATAAGGAGTAACTTGGCTATTTTTATAGATAGCAACGTGGTTTCCTATCATGGTAGCTAATTACCAAGCCATGGCGACAACACCGTCAATAATCCTCCATTTTGATAAGGCATTCTATTTCAGGCCCCACTCCAATACTGAGAAGACTGAAGTTACAGTTCGGATCCGTTCTTCCTCTTGTAAGCAGCCCCTCTTTTCCCTTGTTACTTGATCGAAGTTTGGCCTCATAGCTCTGCCTTCTGTAGATAGTGGGTTAGATTCCCACCCAGGTCAATTATGTGACGATAAATGTTTATTCTGTATCTGGGTGTGCCAACTAAGCTGAGGACAGTGAGGTAATCGTTGTTTAGGCGACAGTTGCCACTTAACAGGTGGGCTGCAGCCGTGCAACGTGGAAGAGACATTTTGACCTTTCGCAGCCAACTTCAAACAGAAAAGTCGGCCCAATTGTTTATCGCCATATCAAATTGATAGATAATAATGTCATAGAGTTTATCGGAGTTTATTCACGAGTTCACGTGCTAAGACAAGTGACCGTGGTTTGACATTGACCGTTGACCGTGCCCTGACAGCAGTGAACCGTGGAGTATAGATTAACCTGTTAACCGCTAAACATTTTTCACTCCTTTTCGAACCGCAAGCAATACTGACCAAGTCGAAGCGGCGGTTATCGAATCAACCACAACTGAAGTTCACTTTGGAAAATGGCGAATGCACAAGAAGTGCGATGCCAACACAAGAGGAAAAAAAAAAATCTACGCCTTCCCGTTGGTCAAAAATTATCTTAATTAATTAGATTGGCAAATTAAGTGCAATCGTTAACATTCATATATTTTTTCAATAGACTTCCAACTGTTATCAGTTTGGTTGTATGTATTTTATGTTAACACACATTAAAAACATACACGAAGACAAACATAAAAAGCCTCAGAGCTCCTTCATTTATCTACCAATTTGGGATATCATTTTTTTTAATTTGATAGGATATGCTTTCAGATTGAGGCCATAGATTTTTTTTTCTAAATTGGTTGAATAGTTTGGTTGTCAAAATAACTGGACAAAAATATCACCTCAGTAAACGTAATTAGGTAGTTTTCCTGACTTTTGTTTTCTTCGGCCGTTACATACCGATGGGTGTTTCTTTGGTAAGCCCTTTTAGGGTGTACCCTAAAGTATTGAAGTCGGTTTGTTCGATAATTCTCGTCCATCACTTGTTATTTCAGAAACAAAATACATTTACAAAACATGGCATAAACAAATAGTCAATCAAATAAATAGATTAAATATTTGCGGACATTATACACAGCGCCGTCTAGCTCCAAAATAAACATAGCTTGTACTATGGGATAGATAACTAATATAATACTTGTATAGTACTTTTGTAAATACATACTTTCAATACATATTGACCACCCAGACCCCCAAATTTTAAAAGAAAACCTATTGTTTCTTGTTTGCCCAGGTACTTTTATTTGTACACGGCAATTGCAGTTTATCGACTGAAATTGATATAGTGGCAGTACATACCCGGACATACATCGCACATGCTAGGTCAACTACTTCTATAAATATTGAATAGGTAATGTTGTAGGTATGCCAAAACAGACTTCGCAAACGCACGACTCGCGACAATCAAATTATGTATATAGATTCTACGTCCGTAGAGATTTATTAAGGTGTTTCAAAAAGTTTCATACAAATCAGATTTAAAATCATATGCATGAGAATAAGAATTAAAAAATATTTTTTTTACCATCCGTACCAGCCTCTAATGTTTCCACTGCA
This sequence comes from Aplocera efformata, assembly GCA_921293045.1. Taxonomy (NCBI): domain Eukaryota; kingdom Metazoa; phylum Arthropoda; class Insecta; order Lepidoptera; family Geometridae; genus Aplocera; species Aplocera efformata. The sequence goes on along the minus strand of OV121068.1, from coordinate 2,391,988 downwards.
GGTACATCGGCTCACTCTTGATAATAGTGATTGAGCTCTGATCTACCACGGGAGCCCAATCCGGATTGGTAGATGTCACATGTCTTAGAATTTTAGGTTCTACATGGCTGTTTCCTCACGATGTTTTCCGTCACCGTTGGGTTGGCCCCTGAGCCACCACGTTCTCTTTTTTTTGCCATATAGAGTAAAAAGTTATTATTTTTTATATTTCGGACAGCCCTAATGAGCGGTCATTGACCGCGCTACTCATTCCGCACGCACACGCATACAATTACATCAGTGAAGTATGCCACCTGTTAGCTTTTAGGGTTGAGCCTCGTCAACTTTACGTTAATGTTTGACTTGTGATAACTTGTGATCTAACATGCTGAGGATTGGGAGACATGGTGGAGCGAGTTCTAGGGTGATATAGGCATACGCTGTTTAAGTATTTGCACACCTTGTACACTACCATCCATCGAATCACCAGATCCATTTACTCTGAGTTCAATGATTAAACTCAAACTGCCGACGGCTCCTAGCCTTAGGTGGTAGGAGCTCTGCCTTCGAAATACGAGCGACTCAGTATGAGATCCAAATTTACTGAGTCGCATTCATCCTGCTGCGTCCATCATTCGAGACGGGGATGACACGTCTCATGCGCATGTGATTTCACCGGCAGCCACACCCTTGCACCGGAACACAGTATTGCAACCACTACTGCTTGGCGGCAGAATCCAGATGTGGTGGCAGTACCTCTCCGGACGAACTTGGCACAAGTTCTACTGCTGCTTTTGGTGTCCTTTATTACCATCCAGGGGATACGTGTAGGGAATCAAAAGGTACACACCTACGGACGCGAGGTGTCAATACTTTTATAATGTGCTAATATTTCCATTATATTCCACTGCAATCTACTCAAATATGAATATTATTTCGTAGTAGACCATCACTCCACGTCCAAATTGTAGTCTGGAGTCGATGTAGTCCTTGGCTCGGCTGTTCCTGCAAATTGACACCAATTCGCTAAATTTGTAGTTTTTTATCTGTCTTATCGGTACGCACTAAGAAGGATATTGATAAATTGTCAAGTCTAGATAATTTTTGTTTTGAAATAGCCTTCAACAGTTGCTGTGCTTCCTGTTCCTGTTATTTTGAAATTGAAATTATAATATAATTTAAAATTAGTTTTGGACTGATAAATTAATACGCTTTTAGAAACTTGCTAAGTTAACATAATATAAGTTCTAAAAAGTATTGACTTAAAAAACACGATCATGAAAAGTTTACGTAATCGTGGTTTCGCTGGATCCAAATACTAGTTTTTTGACTGAAAAACGTGTAGAAAATTTATGGATTCAGGCGCTAAACTTCTCATAAATAAGTTTACCCATATAAAAATCTATAAAAATCGACTTCAATAGTTTCATCTCTTATTTCTCGCCCTTAGGCGGTACATCCTAAAAAAGAAAAATCTTACCTTTTTAAAAAAGAAACATCCAAATCGGTATACAGCGGGCGAAGAAAAAAGACACTTTTTATCCCGGAATACGGTACGGTTCCCGTAGGGTGGCCAACCGCGGGAAACATCGCAGCTACAAGATACAAACAAAATACATTTCCCAAAATATCAACAGTTTTATAAAAAACTCCAATATGTCCATGCGTCAGATGATCGCGCCATTGTGTGGGTAAATACCAATTAGAACATCATAAATGGCAAAAGCGATAATATCCTCTGGAAATGATTAGTTTCTTTTTAATTTTAATCATATTCCACCATGTACTAAACAGGCGTCGGATTACAGTGGCTCGCGTCTATCGGTATGTACCCTTTGATTCCCTACACGTACCCCTATGGTGCTAAAGGAGAAACAAAAACTAGCAGTATAACTTGTAGTTGATCAGGAGACGTAATGCGACTCAGTGTAAGATTCAAATCGGAACGACCTGAGGGCCTACCTGTTGGTAAGTGGCGACCCCCGCCCACGACAACAGTAATGTGACTCAGTATTAAATTTGGATTACACTGAGTCGCATTTATCCTGCTGCGTCCATCACTCGACTTGGGATGATACGTCTCATGCGCATGTGATCCGGCATCCACACCCCTTCAGAACACAGTAATGCGAGCACTATTGCCTGGCGGCAGATCTCAGGTGTGGCAGTTCGTCTCTGGACGAACTTGGCACAAGTTTTACTGCTACTTTTGGCTGCTCCTTTAGCAGCCAGGGAATACTGTAGGGAATCAAAAGGTACACACCTACAGACGCGAGCAACTGGACCCACTGCTGCTCCATTAATGCTATCTCTGTCAACAGCTTTGGGAACCACGAAATCTGTCTTGAAGCGGTATGCCGCACTCATGAACCCAGTCATGCATTGAGAATAATATTTTCGTACTTACATTAACACCATGTTAACAATATAACATGTCCACATGTACGAGATCTTGTAAACAACTGTAGATTTGTTTTGTTATTATAACAATATCATGAACGGTATTGTCATTTGTTATACATTGCGTAACCAAATCAAATATTTGCAATAGCTGGACGCAAAGCAGACATCTTAGAACATAATTTGGACTATACAAAGGTGCTAATTTATATCTCCGCTGCATATAAGACGGACTTACTGACGGCTCCGTGGCTTAGTTGTTAGTAGCCCTGCCTTCGAAGCACGGATTCCGGGTTCGATACCCGGCCGGGACATACTTTGTGTGGTGAGCATGAAGCATGAAGTGTTTGTATTGTTTCTGTTTTTTTCCACACCATATGCGACACAGGGAGTCCTAGTGCAGGGGTATGAGTGTGTAAACGTTATTATTTATTCCTAGATGTTCTACGCGATTTCGTTCGGGTGGAATGAATGAATGAATGTATGAATGAATTAATACTTTTTTATACACCAACAGAACTTTTTACATGGTAGCTTATTAAATAATATTACGCTATATTTAGTACAACGGGCGGTCTTATCGGTGAGAGCGATTTCTTACAGATAACCTTTTGATGGAATTAAACATTTGTGACGCTTTATAGGACGGCGTTGTACACATTTTAGTTAAAGTGATATATTTAAGAAAGAATTATTTTTTTGACCGTTACCCTAATTGCTTTTTAATTTTCTAAAAGCATCCTAATTTACTCCTTAGAACATCAGCTATCTATCACTGGAAGTCCCGCCAAAATCGCTCTAGCCGTTTCGGAGATTAGCCGGAACAAACAGACAGACAAAAAGACGGACAAAAGTAAAAAAAAAAATCTTGTTTAGGTACCGTATGTATACTTTAAATGCATTTAGTAATAAATTGTTATTTTGACATTACAAACAGACACTTTAATTTCATTTATTTGTATAGATTAGCTACTATGGGAGCCAGATTACTGGCAGATAGTATTTTTGATAATTGTTTATTTATTATTGGAGGTGTTAATCCGAGGCGGATTATGCCGGTGCGGGGATCGAACCTGCTAACCTTGCTCATTCGTTGACCCTAACAATAACGCGAGGTAAAATTTTAAAAAAATAATGAAGGTAAACATGATTTATTGATGACGTTAGTAGATTGAGATCGGAATATGTAAAAACAAGGAAAACTTTTGTATTTGTGCACCGAATTCTTAAGACGACCGAGGGTCGGGGTCGAATCTCATTTGACGTGTTGTTGGCTAATTGACGTAGACAATCATTTTATTTATATACTAGCTGTTGCCCGCGACTCCGCGTCGAATTTTCGCGACTAAAACCTTTTTTTTATAAAAGATAACTTAGGCTAAGCTCGATGAGTGTCAATAAAATACGAAACACGTCTTCTATCAATTCTGTTTAAGAATGTTTATGCAAAATTTGAAGTAGATTGTCCTATACGAAATTTGCCCCCGTTTTTGCCGCCCTTTGGGGTAGAATGTCGGAAAATCCTTTCTTATCGGATGCCTGCGTCCAATGGCAGCCTTAGGGGATGGCAAGCAGGGCAACCGCCCGGGGCCTTGCTTTTGTAGGGCCTCGCACAACAACCCGTTTTTTGTTTCGATGTACTGCAGCTGTCTTTAAGAGGATGCTGACTGATTACCAGGAGCCCTGTACACTTCCAACTCACATAAATTCCTCATACGCCTAGAGCCTCACAAAGATCTATCGCCCGGAGCCTCGCAATATCTAAGGCCGCCCTTGCCTGCGTCATACTAAGAACACACCCTCCAAGGTTCAGGTATCTACGATCAGCGATTTAGACTGTGCGTTGATCTGTCAGTCAGTCATTCAGGACAAAGCCTTTTATATATTGTATAGATAAATAATCCTTATATATAAAACACAAAAATTGTTTTCACCTATGTCCGTTACAGACTGAAACCATCCAACCGATGTGCCCCAAACCGGTTTCATTAGAAAGGCAATAATGCGAAGATGGTTTTAGACCACTAAATCAATGCATTAGGCACAAAATGTATATTTTTTAGCGTAGTAACACACGCCAGGTTTCCGCTAGTTATCTGTAGTTATAATATAAATGCGAAAGTGATAAACCAGTAAACCGATTTTAAAAATTCTTTCAACAATGTAAAGCTACATTATCATTGAGTAACATAGGCTATATTTTATCCCCGTATTACCACGGGAACGGGAACTACGCGGCTAAATCCACGGGGCGCAGCTAGTACATATATATTATTATTATAATGCGAAAGTGAGTTTTACGCTTTCCGGCCTAAACCGCTCAATTGATTATGGTGAATTTTGATATAGAGATAGATGGGACCTTGGTTATTGGCTACTTTTTCTCGCTGAAAACTTAGGGGTGGGGCGAGGGGAGAGATAAACTTTGTATCGATATTAACGCGAGCGGAGCCGCGGGTATAAGCTAGTTATTTATAAAAATACTTTATTACAGGTAGAATCTTTAAAAACATTAAATTGTACATAATTATTCCGCTCAAATCATGTAAAATTTCCTTTGTTTAAATTTTTACTACAAAATTAACACTCTTTCAAAATAAATGGTATAAAAAAAACATTGCAGTAACAAAAACAAGTGACTAATTAAAAAAAAATCGAATAAACCAACTTCGGTACACTCATCCCTCCCTTATTTCTCGCCCCAGGGAGCCCCTACTATATAAAAAAAAACTTGTCAAATAAAAGGGAAAGGACTTTTTAGAAATACGTCGTTTAAAAATATATAAAGCGACGAACCAATCATGTAGTAAGACCGAAGCAGTCGGCGGCTAGTACAGGGCTGCAGAGAAGAACCTCCTGATGATGCGTGCATCCAGGAGTTTCGCCTTCTGTATCTGGCCCTTGTACAGCTGCCTAGCGAGAGCCTCTTTAGATGTCGGTCGAGGCTCTTCGCTATAAGTCCGTTCACTGAAACGACTATCGGGACGATAATCGTTGAATCCACCTCCCATGGCGGTGATCTTCTCGGCCATCACGAGATTAGCGTACATCCTACTTCACTACATATTATAAAACAAAGTCGCTTTCTCTGTCCCTATATCCCTATGTATGCTTAAATCTTTAAAACTACGCAACGGATTTTGATGCGGTTTTTTTTAATTGATAGAGTGATTCAAGAGGAAGGTTTATATGTATAATACACTAGCAAGTCACCCCGGCTTCGCACGGGTAGTTTCTGATACGACACTAATGCTTTACTAACCGTGCGAAGCTGGGGCGGGTCGCTAGTAATATTATAAACGCGAAAGTTTGTAAGTATGGATGGATGTTTGTTACTAAATCACGCCAGAACGGCTGAACGGACCTGGATGAAATTTGGCACAGAGGTAGATTATAGTCTGGATTAGCACATAGGCTACTTTTTATCCCGGAATACTGTACTGTTCCCGTAGGAAGTCCAACCGCGGGTAACACCGCGGGGCGTAGCTAGTAATTATACTGAGTTTGCCGCTTGTTCAAACGATATCTTCACTACATATTATAAAACAAAGTCGCTTTCTCTGTCCCTATATCCCTATGTATGCTTAAATCTTTAAAACTACGCAACGGATTTTGATGCGGTTTGTTTTAATAGATAGAGTAATTCAATAGAAAGGTTTATATGTATAATACACTAGCAAATCACCCCGGCTTCGCACGGGTAGTTTCTCATACGACACTGATGCTTTACTAACCGTGCGAAGCCGGGGCGGGTCGCTAGTACATTCTAAATGAGGGTTATTCCCAAAGTACTTCATTCTTTTGTTCTAAAAAGATAACAATCCCATACATTGATTCTCAAACTACTCCAAAGAATAAAATATTATAATATAAATTTCGCATTTCAAAATATTCCATTAAAGTTGCATCCTACTCTTTCGTGGAACAGTATGGGAAATAATCTTGGAGTACTTGGAATAAGCCCTAAACGTTAAACGTTTACACACTTACACACTCATACCTCTGCACTAGGATTCCCTGTGTCGCAGATGGCATGGACAAACACAGACACACAAGTCAAACACCCAAGACCCGAGAACAAACTTCATGCTCACCACACAAAGTATGCCCCGGCCGGGAATCGAACCCGGGACCCCTCGCTTCGAAGGCAAGACTACCAACTAAGCCGTCCTAAATGGGAAGTGTTTTTCTATGTTTGTCCATGTCATCTGCGACACAGGGAATCCTAGTGCAGAGTGTGTAAACGTTAATTTATTTATTACATGCAAGAAACCTCTAAGGGCTTCTATTATTTTCGCGAACATGACCCTGTTCAACAAGTTACTACCTACTTATGTTTACAAACAGGTACTTCCTGTCAATATTTAAATGATAGATATAACAAGTTATTTTACGTTTCGCTACGAAGCGATCTTGTATCGATGTATCTTCAATACCTAGTGACCTGGTTTTTATTATAATATCCTGGACCTGGTTTTGTCGGAAATTGTATTTATTAGATACGAATAACATATTCATTAAATAACAATTTAATAATTTATTATTGTTACTAATGAATGCAAGCTTACCTATAATCTACACTAATATTATAAAGAGGAAAGATTTGTACCTATGTTTGTATGTTTGTAATGAATAGGCTCAAAAAGTACTGGGCCGATTTAAGAAATTCTTTCACCTACATTCTTCCAATTTGACATAGGCTACATTTCATTTTGAAAAAAATTAGGGATCCTTGGTAAAATTTGAACAATGTAACCGAAGGTGTAGAAAAATGAGTCTTAAAATGTCTTTCGTCGAATGCGCTGCCGAAACTATTAGCGATAGAACAAAATAATGTACAACAATATTGAAGAACATCATAATGTCTACAAAAAACTCCGCGGTAGCATATGTCCAACTATTGTAGTTATGTCACTACCCCGTGCGAAGCCGGGACGGGCTGCTAGTACGATATATTTAAGTAACAGTAGATTACCACTGTACTACAGACCCGAGAACAAATTGCATGCTCGCCACACTAAGTGTGTCCCGGCCGGGAATCGAGCCTTGCTTCGAAGGCAGGGCTACTAATAACTAAGCTACGGAGCCGTCTATTTAGTTGTCTGGTCTAATTAGTTAACAACGAGGGACAAATACCCCTACGCGGGACAATTCCAGTCACCCCCACCCAGGCTTAGATTAGATGATAAATCATTACTTGAAAATGGTTGGTTCTACAAAGCGAATCTGTTTGTAAAAGCGTTGAGGTAAAATCGATAAGGATTGCAGGATTTTTTTTCCGGGATATCCACCACACCACACACATACGAAATTATCCGATAATCACAATTAAAAAATGTGAGGTTCGTATGACAGTTACACGTTCGTATAATCGCCTGTTGTCAACTGTCATAAAATAAGTGATAAATTATACAAAATTAATAATCCAAAAACACATTTTATGTATTTACAACCCCGGCGATTGTCATTAAGCTCATTATCACGCGGCGTTATCAACTGCGCACACGCATTTGAATTACAAATTTGGAATTGCGGCCATTCCTCGCTTGACCTCCGCAGCGGGCAGTCGCGTCGCCAATGTTGTGCGGCGATTATCGTATTTTAATCGAGTATTGGTGTATATTATTTTATTATTGTATATTTCTAAGTAAAATCGTTGATTGTGCGTTGCGAGGAATACTTACGGGGCTCTCAAACCTTTGGGAAATGGATATAGATGACGATTAAGTGATATGCTGTGATAATTAACGAAAAATATTTATTCAACCTGTGATATAGTGTTAGTTAGTGAAAATGACGGAACAAACAGGAGTCATAACAATTCACCAAGTAAGTTGAATCCCTTATTTAATTTTAAAATAAACTTTCGACAATGTTAATCGGAAATTAATTTAAATACGGTCTTTTGTTTATCGGAACAACGGACTCGTTAATCTGTGCTACGGACTTTGGTGACCTTTGGAGGATGACACGCTAGCGTCGCGAGTTCGATTTTAGCATGAGATGAATATAATCGAATTATTTTTTTTAAAATGATTCTTCTCTCGAGTAACATGGTTTATAGTTACTGGGAGTTAAATTGACGAAGCATATATTTTTATGCCTTACAAGTGACTGGACGATTTCAAGTAACACCTGATTTTATGTGGTTACCTCCGTCCGTAACAGCAATACGACTCAGATCTCCGACTCAAGCATGAGAAGACTCAAACGCTGCGCCCGTAACCACAGACAGTGATGTTACGTCTCACCCGCCTACATCACAGCTCACTTGTGGAAATGTATTTCGGCGTTTATTCTAAAAAAAAACTTAATTATTTCTTTGACGACACTTGTTAATAATACTTTAAATATTCATTAGTTAACAACAAAAAGTAAAACAATGGTAGTGAGAATATATTCGATGAGAATTAACTATGGCCTATTTAGCCTTGTATACTTTGGAATCGCAATGTTTCAATCAAAGTATAATAAATATGTGTAAAAAAAGGTCTTCTTTTCATCTTTTCTCGACGCAATTTCCTACGCTCTAAATTTTTATATTACTTTGTTCTACTGTCTAATTTCTACCTCTCACCTTCATAACTTGTGTATAAATAGTGTTAATATATTATCTGTCATACATTGAAGCTTTTCATTGATTCTAATACCACCACTGTTACCACAACTGGTACAGATATACATTTAGAAATTGTTTTTTATACCGTATATTATTTCAAATCACATGCGCATGAGACGTATCACCCCCGTCTCGTGTGATGGACGCAGCAGGATGAGTGCGACTCAGTAAAGATTTGAATCGCATTACTGTTGTCATGGGCGAGGGTCACCACTTACCATCAGGTGGGCCCTCAGCTCGTTCCGTCACTTATTCACATAAAAAAAAATGAATAGATCTGTTATTTTGACATTACAATCGAGCACTTGAATTTTATTTGTTTGTTTAGTTAATAGGTTAATAGGTACTGGGATAAGACGGATCAGGGTTTAATTGTCAGATTAAAAGTAGCCAATTAATAAGTGGAATGCGACCCTAGTTGACCCATTAAATATGGGTCACATTGTATTGTATCTTATTATTTAAAACGAGCAATTCTTGTATACAAGAATTGCTCGTTTTAAATATATTTATAAATATATATATTTATTTATTTCGTGTATCTCGCGAAAGGGCTCCAACGATTTGGATGAAGTTTTGTGTTTAGATAGGGTTTTGCTGTATAAACCTGTATAATTTTATTTCTTGTAAAAACGCGCATTTTTATAAAAAAAAAGTTTTATAAAATGCTGAAAATTTAATACAGCGCCATCTCGTCAATTATTTTGGTACTAGATTGGTAATTTACTGTTGCTAAAAAAAATTATAATCCACATAAATAAAAACCAATTGCCGAAAGAATGTAAGCGCATCACTTTTTTTTATTTCATTAAGTGACGAAACGAGCTGAGGGCCCACCCGGTGGTAAGTGGCGACCCCCGCCCATGACAACATAAGACTCGGTATAAGATTTGGATCTTACACTGAGTCACACTCATTCTGCTGCGTCCATCACCCGAGACGGGGAAGATACGTCTCATGCGCATGTGATTCCACCGGAACACAGTAATGCGAGCACTACTTGGCTTACACTTGGCGGCACAAGTTGTACTGTTACTTTTGGTTGCTCCCACCACCCAGAGGGTACGTGTAGGGACGCGAGCAATTAGACCCCCCAAAACGTACGTCCCCAAATGTATAAATTTAGGAAAAAACTGACACTGCATTTCCCTATACGATTTTTGTGCCGGCATCAGACATCCTAGCTGATTAATGACGTTGTCAAATTGTGAATTAGACAGGAAAACATCAGGCTGATCAGCTATTTTCAGATAAAACACTATATTCCATAAAAATCGAGCGAAGCTCGTTCACTCTGGTACTTTATATGTATAGATAAACCACCACGCCCTATTATTTTGTTTATTAACGTATCCGTACCAGCCTCTAATGTTCCCGCTGCACTGCACTGTGACACGTTATGTGTACATGTATGTGTAAAATTTGACTGTCCAAATGATACTTGAGGTCTAAAGGAATAAGTGAGTTTGACTTTGACTTTGGGGCACCGGCCTATTCTCGATAATTGAGTGTGAATGGGCTCTGATCTACCACGGGAGCCCAATCCGGATTGGTAGATGTCACATCGAATTTATGGTTCTAAGACATGCCGGTTTCCTCACGATGTTTTCCGTCACCGTTTCGAGAACGTGGTATTGCGCACATAATTTTTTCAAGTGAAAAACTCTTTGGTTCGCGTGTGGGTTTGAACGTCGGCGTCTATACCCCTGGGCCACCACGCTCTACGTATTAACGCATATCGCGTGTGATTAATTCGATATTGTACCGACATGACATTGAAATCGTCTACGTTAATGTAATGGCCATGCTGTATTACCGGTCGACCTTAGGTTTTGCGAACCAGCTCAGAGTTGTATACATATTTTTTTTTAATGTGAATAAGTGACGGAACGAGCTGAGGGCCCACCTGATGGTAAATGACCCTCGCCCATGACAACAGTAATGCAACTCAGTATAAGGTTTGGATCTTACACTGAGTCGCACTCATCCTGCTGCGTCCATCACCCGAGACGGTGATGATACGTCGCATGCGCATATGATTCACCTATATCACCTTATAATACAAGTGGGCTCAAGAAATTGCATTGCAAAACGTATCGATAAAAAAATGCAATAATATTTTAAGTTTAAATCCTCATGATTATTTTAATGCCATCGAATTTCTCGAATTGTTTTTGACGCCTTTTCGTATTTCGTGTAACATATTTTGACGGCTTCTTAGATTAGTTGATTAGCCCTGCCTTCTAAGTGAAGGGTCCCGAGTTCGATTCCCGGCCGGGGCACACTGTGATGAGCGTTAAGTTTGTTCTCGGGTCTTGGGTGTTTGTCTTTTTTGTTTGTGAATCATAAAAGAATATCTGCGACAATCTTCAATTTTAATTATCTAGTTAGTTGTTGAATTTGGCAGCTGTTAAGTAGAAACATGGCTGTGTTAACTAAACTGTCATCATTGTAACCTATGTTTCGCGAATAAATGATTTGAATTTGAGTGTTCAAATCAGATAAACAGTCCACACGTTGGATTTCATTATACATAGTAACCAGATAAAACCTCAATTGGTACGGCCTTCACCTCAATAAATTAGCTTCAAGAATTTAGATACCTACAAAATGTCAGAGCAATTATAAAAACTAGCTACGCCCTCGTTTTACTCGCGGTTTTCCGGCATCGGAAGTAGCCACCTGTTAATCCAGGATACAAGCTACCCTTCCCCGTGGTGGTTCTGGCGTGTGGCTACCTATGGCGTGGCACTCGATGGGAAAATCGAGAGGGGTCCGGAAACGTACAGCCGCGGCGGGTGGATGTGTGTCAAAACGTTCCCGTGTTCCCGCCACTAACCGGCAGAGGAGGACACCGTGGGGTTTTAGTGGGTCTGGTCCCACATAACCGCTCTGGCTCCCCGTGGCAGGGCGGTATGCGAGTGCATTTCCCCACGAAAAAAAAAAGGATATAAGCTACCCTGGCACCAAATTCCATCCAAATTCATTGATGAAGTAACAAACAGACCGACACACAAAATATACATATACAAATGATTATTTTTTTGTGAATATGTGACGGAACGAGCTGAGGGCCCACCTGATGGTAAGTGGTGACCCCCGCCCATGACAATAGTAATGCGCGCGACTCAGTATGACATCCAAATCTTTACTGAGTCGCATTCATCCTGCTGCGTCCATCACCCGAGACGGGGATGATACGTCTCATGCGCATGTGATTTCAGCCACACCCTTCCACCGGAACACAGTATTGCAACCACTACTGCTCGACGGCAGATTCCAGATGTGGTGGCAGTACCTCTCCGGACTAACTTGGCACAAGTTCTACTGCTACATGTAGTATTATTTACAATTGTTGCAGATGCGTTTACATCGCTGTGAGGGTTGCCTCGCGGCCTGTGCCAGGCAGCGCCGCGCTAACGCTCTGCCGACCCTCCCGAAAACGCTCACCAGGTAATTCAACCAGCCTGTTATATCTCCGACCGCATCATCGCTTAACTTCGATGAGATGTCCACAAATTATTTAAAAAAAATGTGACGAAACGAAACGATAGTCCACCTGCAATATGTTGCACACGTCACTCAAGCAGTTTAAAAGTATATGTATATGTAAAATATGTATTCTATCAGTTATCTAGTTCCCATATTACAAGCTATGCTTAGTTTTTAGTCAAATATGAGAGAAAAAAAAAATGAGTGTTCTGAGTGGGAATTGGAGAACAACGCCTGTTTGATCAGACCCACGATCTGGGTCTACAGACGATACAGCGCAGATTTTTTTTTTTATAAAATAGGGGGGCAGACGGACAGACGGGCCTCCTGATGGAAAGCGGTCACCGTCGCCCGTGGACATCTGCAACACCAGAGGCAATGCTGATGCGCTGCCGGCCTTTATAATGCAGTTGGTGGTAGACCAACAATTATATGAGTGTAGTAAAAATATAAATCATAAACAACTAAAAAATGGAGGTTACAATGGTCTTATTTAGCCCTGTCTTGGCAACATATGAATGAAGAGATCTTAAAAGGGTAACCTGGATATAACCGTCTCTTTCTAACTTGCAGGAGTAAGCTGTTGAAGAGAGCGAGACGCGCGCCGTACTCAGGGATGAGCAAGCAGTGCGATGTCGCCGGCGTGGTCGAACCCGCGCCCCCTACACCCCCAGACGATGATGCACCACGTAAGCATATATCAAAAATTAACCATATTTATTTACAAAAACCCGCTTAAAGCCAGGGGGGTAAGTGTACCTTTGATGCCCTACACGTACCCCCTGGGTGGTGAAGGAACAATCAAAAGTAGCAGTAGAACTTCTGCCAGGTGTCCGGATAGGTACTGCCACCACACCTGGAATGTGAATGAATGGCGGAGGGCCCACCTGATGGTAAGTGGTGACCCTCGCCCATGACAACAGTAATGCGTGCGACTCGGTATGAAATCCAAATCTTTACCGAGTCGCATTCATCCTGCTGCGTCCATCACCCGAGACGGGGATGACACGTCTCATGCGCATGTGATTTCACCGGCAGCCACAAAAACCACTACTGCTTGGCGGCAGATTCCAGGTGTGGTGGCAGTACCTCTCCGGACGAACATGGCACAAGATCTACTGCTACTCAAATCTGCACAGGGAATCCTAGTGTAAACGTTTGTTTATTAATAAAAGAAACGTACAAGTCGTCCATCATAGCATTGTTGTTCCAGCGATGCCATGGTTCGGGATGGACATCGGCGGCACTCTCACCAAGTTGGTGTACTTCGAGCCTCGCGAGAGCACGCGCAGGGAGAAGGAGAAGGAGGGGGAGGTGTTGCGCGCGATACGGCGGTACCTCACGCGGAACTCCGCGTACGGCAAGACTGGACATCGGGATGTACACTTGCAGGTAACACACTAGACGGAGACAGAGATATGAGAGACAAGGAGGGCGGAGTCTGCGATGCGACGGTACCTCTGCGTACGGCAAGACTGGACATCGGGATGTACACTTGCAGGTAACACACTAGAGGGAGACAGAGATATGAGAGACAAGGAGGGCGGAGTCTGCGATACGACGGTACCTCTGCGTACGGCAAGACTGGACATCGGGATGTACACTTGCAGGTAACACACTAGAGGGAGACAGAGATATGAGAGACAAGGAGGGCGGAGTCTGCGATGCGACGGTACCTCTGCGTACGGCAAGACTGGACATCGGGATGTACACTTGCAGGTAAGCAAGCTAGAGGGAGACAGAGATATGAGAAACAAGGACGGCGGAGTCTGCGATGCGACGGTACCTCTGCGTACGGCAAGACTGGAAATCGGGATGTACACTTGCAGGTAACACACTAGAGGGAGACAGAGATATGGAGAGACAAGGAGGGCGGAGTATGCGATGCGACGGTACCTCTGCGTACGGCAAGACTGGACATCGGGATGTACACTTGCAGGTAACACACTAGAGGGAGACAGAGATATGAGAGACAAGGAGGGCGGAGTCTGCGATGCGACGGTACCTCTGCGTACGGCAAGACTGGACATCGGGATGTACACTTGCAGGTAAGCAAGCTAGAGGGAGACAGAGATATGAGAAACAAGGACGGCGGAGTCTGCGATGCGACGGTACCTCTGCGTACGGCAAGACTGGACATCGGGATGTACACTTGCAGGTAACACACTAGAGGGAGACGGAGATATAGTAGACAAGGAGGGCGGAGTCTGCGATACGACTGTATCTCTGTGGACTGGATTAATGTTTTTTGTGTGTATGTGTGTGTATGCGTGCGTGCGTGGGTGTGTGTGTGTGTGTGTGTGTGTGGGTGTAGGTGTATATATGGAATATAACTTATGAGTGCTGTTTTCTATAGATGGACAACGTGACGATCCGAGGTCTCCCCGGCACGCTGCACTTCATAAGGTTTCCGACCTCGGAGGTGGGCGCGTTCCTCCAGCTCGCCCGCTCCAAGGGGATGGCTGATCTGGTGAACACGATATACGCGACCGGCGGGGGCGCTTACAAGTTCGAGGAGGATTTCATTAAGGTACTGTTAAGGTGTTACATTTACCAGCCGGGGGGGCAGAACTCCCTGGCAAAATTTCCAGCCGTGGAGGCAGTACACCTTGCTAAGATTTCCAGCCGTGGAGGCAGTACACCTTGCTAAGATTTCCAGCCGTGGAGGCAGTACACCTTGCTAACATTTCCAGCCGTGGAGGCAGTACACCTTGCTAAGATTTCCAGCCGTGGAGGCAGTACACCTTGCTAAGATTTCCAGCCGTGGAGGCAGTACACCTTGCTAACATTTCCAGCCGTGGAGGCAGTACACCTTGCTAAGATTTCCAGCCGTGGAGGCAGTACACCTTGCTAAGATTTCCAGCCGTGGAGGCAGTACACCTTGCTAAGATTTCCAGCCGTGGAGGCAGTACACCTTGCTAAGATTTCCAGCCGTGGAGGCAGTACTCCTTGCTAAGATTTCCAGCCGTGGAGGCAGTACTCCTTGCTAAGATTACCAGCCGTGGAGGCAGTACTCCTTGCTAAGATTACCAGCCGTGGAGGCAGTACTCCTTGCTAAGATTACCAGAACAGGGTTGGAACAGACGTAAACTTAACAAATAAGATTAGCTTAAACATGAAAACTGACTGTAATTTGACATATCTGTGTGCATGTAATGTGTGGGGAGTTCCTGTGACACGTTATATGCTCACGAATATGTGTACATGCATGTGTAAAATTTGACGTGTCCAAATGGTACTTGAGATCTAAAGGAATAAATGAGTTTGACTTTGACAACGTGAGAGGTTGGGAGAAATAAACAGAGATATTTTTCAATTCAGAGGTTAGTTAGTGCCCCTGCACTAAGATTCCCTGTGTGGGATGGCATTGACGAACAAACGCAAGACAACCTACATTCTCAGTGCCCTAATAGTCATAATAATAATAATAGTCATCATAGTCTTTATTGGTAATAAAATTACATGTACTTTAAATAGGTACTCATAGGCATAAATGATGGTCAAATTAAAATTCAAAAATAAAACAAGTTACAATAAAAAATAAAGTCAGAATAAAAATAAAAAACAAATGTACCTACAGTAAATTAATAATTATATATCTATTCAATAATTGTCCCGGCCGGGAATCGAAGCCCTCGCTTCGAAGGCAGGGCTACCACCAACTAAGCTAATATAAGTGCGATATAGGTACCCAAGTGTAGAACCTACTTAAGTTTGCCCCCATGTCACTCGCTATCTATCTGCTCAATATCTTGTCTGCGAACAGCGTAGATATTTTCCATAATAACCTGCCGAAACTACTACAAATAGCACAGGTAGTTATAGAAACAAAATGTTTCCATTAGTACCTACCTTATATTAAATACATACATATATCATCGCCTTAGCGTTTCCCTGTAATGATGTAATACTGTTGTCTAAATATATAAATATCTTTCAGGAAGTCAACATGAGGCTATCCAAGATGGACGAACTAGACGCGTTGATAGCGGGTCTCCTGTACGTGGACAGTATGAACCCGCACGAGTGCTACTACTGGGCACCCCCCGTTGAGAAACCACCGCATAGGGAGTCCTCTGACACTGTGAGTATGCTTCAGTTACTAACCCACCACTAACTACCAACCTTTCCTCCTATAATTCAGTGTAAACTGGACTGTCCATACCATTTCTGTTTAATAATTCACTGAAAACTTGACTGTCCATACCATTTCTGTTTAATACAATAGTTCACTGAAAACTTGACTGTCCATACAATTTCAGCTCAATAATTCACTGAAAACTTGATTGTCCATACAATTTCTGCCCAATAATTCACTGAAAACTTGATTGTCCATACAATTTCTGCTCGATAATTCACTGAAAACTTGATTGTCCATACAATTTCTGCTCAATAATTCACTGAAAACTTGACTGTCCATACAATTTCAGCTCAATAATTCACTGAAAACTTGATTGTCCATACAATTTCTGCTCAATAATTCACCGTAAACATGAGTGCATACCATTTCCTCTCAATCATTTTAGTAGCAGTAGAACTTGTGCCAAGTACGTCCTGAAAGGTACTTGCACCACACCTGTAATCTGCCGCCAAGCAGTAGTGCTCGCATTAGTGTTCCGGAAGCGTGTGGGTGCCGGTGAAATCACACGAGACGTATCCTCCCGTCTCGGGTGATGGACGCAGCAGGATGAGTGCGACTCAGTATAAGATTTGGATCTTATACTGAGTCGCATTACTGTTGTCATGGGGGTTGCCACTTACCAACAGGTGGGCCCTCAGATCGTTCTGGAAAGATTTCACATAAAAAAAAAAATCTGCTTGTTCCTTTCCAGCCGCCGTATTCAGAGGCGGCGCTCAGTCTCTACGTGCGCAAACCCTTCAATTTCTCCAACCCGTACCCGTTCCTCTTGGTCAACATCGGCAGCGGGGTCTCGTTGCTGGTTGTAAACGCGCCGCACAACTACTACCGCGTCAGCGGGACCAGGTAACATTTTATTATTATTTGAATACTTTGTTTTTGAAGGGAAAACCTTAGTGAAAACTTCTATAAACGCGTTGGGCATTTTTGTGATGGGAAAAAGCCATTGATCTCGCTACAATGTTACCGACATCTTTGTATATAAGTATCTGTATTAATGATAATTTATTTATTTCAGACATAACATCCATTATTCAATCTATATGTCATGTATATGTCATATCATCCATTATATAAAAGAAAGTCGTGTTTGTTACAACACTTATAACTCGAGAACGGCTGGACCGATTGCCATGGTTTTTGATTTGTTGGATTTGTTTCCGTCCCGAATAGCAGAATAACTATTAAAAACATTGGAAAATTAACGAAAAAATAAAAACAATTTATCCCCGTATTCTCCACGGGAACGGGAACTATGCGGGTGAAACCGCGGTGCGCAGCTAGTTAATAAATAAAAGAATAAATAATAATAAAATAAAATAAATTGTGCACACACTAAAAAACAGAGAAATTTAAAATAAAACATTACAAACTCTAATAACCTCTAACTCTCTTACTATTGTACTTGTATTGTAGTGTGCTTTTTTTTTTCACTGGTCGGCACTCACTTGTCTCCACTGGTTCTTTTTATCAATGTCAACAAACTTTAATTCTGTTGAAATTCCGTGCTTAATTTTTTTTTTTGTATTTAAATGACGGAACGAGCTGAGGGCCCACCTGGTGGTAAGTGGTGACCCCCGCCCATGACAACAGTAAAAGATTTGGATCTTACACTGAGTCGCATACCTGCTGCGTCAACACGAGACGGGGATGACGCGTCTCATGCGCATGTGATTTCACCGGAATCCACACCCTTCCAGCGGAACACAGTAATGCAACCACTACTGCTTGGCGGCAGATTCCCGATGTGGTGGCAGTACCTCTCCGGACGATCCTGGCACAAGTTCTACTGCTACTTTTGGTTGCTCTTTTAGCACCCAGGGGGTACGTGTAGGGAATCTAAGGGTACACACCTACGGACGCGAGCAACTGGACCCCCCAAAGGATTACAACGAAAGGAGTACAAGGATTGCTCGTTTGAACATAATATTTCCTCCATTCCAGTATAGGCGGGGGCACGTTCCTGGGCCTGTGCTGCCTCCTCACCGGGTGCAGCAGCTTCGAGGAGGCCATCGCGCTGGCCGCCTCCGGGGACAACACGAAGGTGGACAAGCTGGTGCGGGACATATACGGGGGGGACTACGCGAGGTTCGGCCTGCCCGGGGATCTAGTGGCCAGCAGGTAATACTGCCTCCACGGCTGGTAATCTTAGCAAGGAGTACTGCCTCCATGGTTTTAAATTTCGGCAAGTAGTAGGCTGATGGTAGGTTGATAAATGACAGAGTACAAAATTAACAAACATTTAAAAAAATACAGCCGAAATGATATACTCTTCTGGCTGTTGAAGATATGTAATATTAATAAGACATAATGCATGGACATTTATTTCGTTAATATAGTGATTTTAGCAGTAGAACTTGTGCCCAGTTCGTCCGGAGAGGTGCTGCCACCACACCTGGAATCTGCCGCCAAGCAGTAGCGTTCGCATTACTGCGTTCGCATTACGGTGTGGCTGCCGGTGAAATCACATGCGCGTGAGACGTATCATCCCCGTCACGGGTGATGGACGCTGGATGAATGCGACTCAGTAAAGATTTGGGTCTCATACTGAGTCGCGCGCATTACTGTTGTCATGGGCGAGGGTCACCACTTACCATCAGGTGGGCCCTCAGCTCGTTCCGTCACTTATTCACATAAAATAATAATAATAATGTTCGTTGTTGTGTCGTAGTTTCGGGCAGATGTGCTGCGCGGAGCGGCGCGGGCGCATGTCGCGCGCGGACCTCGCGCGTGCCACCCTCGTCACCATCACCAACAACATCGGATCCATCGCGCGGCTGTGCGCCTCTAATGAACACATAGAGAGGGTGAGTGGCTCCATCTGGCCTCGTGGTGCAGTGGTAGCTCCATCTGGCCTCGTGGTGCAGTGGTAGCTCCATCTGGCCTCGTGGTGCAGTGGTAGCTCCATCTGGCCTCGTGGTGCAGTGGTAGCTCCATCTGGCCTCGTGGTGCAGTGGTAGCTCCATCTGGCCTCGTGGTGCAGTGGTAGCTCCATCTGGCCTCGTGGTGCAGTGGTAGCTCCATCTGGCCTCGTGGTGCAGTGGTAGCTCCATCTGGCCTCGTGGTGCAGTGGTAGCTCCATCTGGCCTCGTGGTGCAGTGGTAGCTCCATCTGGCCTCGTGGTGCAGTGGTAGCTCCATCTGGCCTCGTGGTGCAGTGGTAGCTCCATCTGGCCTCGTGGTGCAGTGGTAGCTCCATCTGGCCTCGTGGTGCAGTGGTAGCTCCATCTGGCCTCGTGGTGCAGTGGTAGCTCCATCTGGCCTCGTGGTGCAGTGGTAGCTCCATCTGGCCTCGTGGTGCAGTGGTAGCTCCATCTGGCGTCGTGGCTCAGTGGTAGTTTTGCCTTCTAGTAGGTCGTTTTTAGGTCGAACCCAAAGGGTAAAATGGGACCCTTTTGCTAAGACTCCACTGTCCGTCTGTCTATCTGTCAGCAGGCTGTATCTCATGAACCGTTATAGTAATATTATAAAAATATTGATAACTTCAGCACTTTATTGCAAAGGCTTAACGTGGAATGTGACATAATTATTTTAACAGAATGCTGGCTTGCTATTCACAATTACAACTTACCGTATATAAATGGCTATAGTGCTCATAATACAAAGACAAGTCGTAATCAAAACGATGGAGTAGTAGTTTATGCTAGAAATTCCTTAAATGTATCTGTTGAAGAATTGAACATTCAGGACTGCAGCTGCCTGTTAGTTAAAATTGCAACCAATTTTGCTATATTGGCTGTGTATAGATCACCATCTTTCAATAATATAGAACCTTTTCTAGAGTCGCTGCACAACAATCTTCAAAAATTATCTTTATTTAAAAATATTGCACTGGTAGGTGACATAAATATTAATATCATCCCAGGTAAATGTGATAGGGCGGCACAGGAGTATTTAAACCGTTGTTCGTTCAACGGGTTACTGCCAGCGCACACACTCCCAACACATCAAAGTGGCACCTGTTTGGATCACATAATGCTTAAATCTGGCATGCCTGCAATCGCTCTGGTGATTAACTCCTCGGTAACCGATCACAAAGCCGCTTTACTAACACTTAGTCTAAAGGTGCCTAAAATCAAACATCCTAAATTCATTGCCAAATTAGACCATAATGGATTAGAAGGCGACTTCCGTAATATTGACATTAAGTCTATTTACGATTCAGCTAACGCAGAATCTTGTATGTCCGACCTAATATACACCATACAATCTATTCTAAATAAAAATACTAAGAGCGTTAAAATAAGTAAAAAGTACCTAAATATAAAGCCCTGGATTACACCGGGGCTCATTCGCTGCATGAGACATCGAGATAATCTGCACATGAAGGCCAAAGCCTGTCAAAATAATTTAATGATACAAGCGACATACAAAAGGTACCGCAACTTCTGTAACAGCCTCCTTAAAAAGATTAAGACCCAATATGAGAAAAACTTATTAGACAGTGCCGGTCAAGATAGCAAAAAAGTGTGGAAAGTCATAAAAGATGTCACCTTCACATCAAAACAACGCGAATCGTCCTCTAATTTATTAAAATCACATTCCTCCCCGCTAGTTGCCGCTAATAATACTAATGACTATTTTGTTAATATTGGTAAAACTCTTGCCGAAAAAATTCCTAATCAATTATATCCGCCTAAATCAGACATTAATCAGTATCAATCAACATCTTTTGTATTTTTGGATACTGACATTCGGGAAGTGGAAAATATTATCATGGGGTTGAAAGATAATTGTGCTGTAGGCTGGGATAATATCCCCACCAAAGTACTCAAGAAATACAGGCATATCCTTGCCCCACCACTATCTTTTGCTTTCCAGAAATGTTTGCACGAAGGAATTTTTCCTAAGTGTCTTAAAAAAGCCGTGGTTGTCCCGGTTCATAAGTCAGGAAGCAAGGCACTAGTCACGAACTACAGGCCAATATCCTTACTCTCTTCGATTTCTAAAATATTTGAGAAAATAATAAATAACAGATTAGTTCATTATTTAGAAAACAACTTACTTTTATCTAAAAATCAATTTGGATTCAGGCCTAAACTATCCACTGCTGATGCTGTGCACCACCTCACAGATTTTATTGCGAAAGAACTTGACAAAGGTAATAAGACTATAGGTATATTTCTAGACCTCGCAAAAGCCTTCGACACTGTTTCTATCCCCATTTTACTCAACAAGTTAGAACATATCGGCATACGGGGAAAACAGCATAAACTGTTTAGAAGCTATCTAAGTGATCGGTGTCAGTGCGTAAAAATGGATAATGTAAGCAGCTCTTATTTGCAAAATACTTCCTTTGGAATCCCACAAGGAAGTATTTTGGGGAGTACCTTGTTTTTAATCTACATTAATGACCTATGCTACATTCAACTATCTCATGCTAAAATAATATCTTACGCTGATGACACCGCTCTACTTTTTTCAGCTGGTACAGACGCGGAAGTGCATGAATATGCACAACTCGGCTTCAATATTGTAAATAACTGGCTTCAAAGTCACCTACTAACCCTAAACGCCGACAAAACAAAATACCTAAAATTCACGATGCGGAAATCACAATCGCCAGTAACTAACCCACTTATATATGCACACCAGTGTAATCGCATTATAAACAATAATATGTGTAACTGCCCTATCATTTCAATTACTAATCATATTAAATATCTAGGTGTTATAATAGACGATACTCTATCCTTCAGTAATCATATTGAAGTTTTGAGTAATAGAATACGAAAATTAATGTTTGTGTTTAAGAAACTGCGCTGTATTGCAAATATTAAGTTAACTATGCAAATATATCTTGCACTGTGCCAGAATATAATCAATTATTGTATCACATCTTGGGGTGGAGCGTGTAAATCATATATATTAGCCGTAGAAAGAGCGCAAAGAGCAGTTCTGAAGGTTTCCACTTTTCGTCCCTTTCTCTATCCAACTAACCTATTATATAAGTCCTGTGAAGTTTTAACAGTTCGGCAGCTATTTATAGTAAACACAGTCTTAAAACAACACAAAGCTCTTCCCTACAATGCCGAAATTACTAACAAAAGACGGAACGATATAGTCTGCACTAACAACACTCAAGTGAAACATGTTTTCGCAATGAGATTCTTTATGTTCCTAGGGCCGTACCTCTATAACAAACTCAATCGGAAATTATGCATCTATGCAATGAATAATCAAAATTGTAAAAGAGCTCTACACAATGCTCTGCTTAATTTATCTTACGAGGAAACAGAGGAGTTATTAACTGTAACAAAATAAAGTAATGTTTTAATTTAGATCGTGTTAAGTTGATTTATCATATAAGTTTACAGATTGTTATTTTATTAATTTGAATAGTTTTTTATTATTTGATCATTTACCCATATGTTAGCCTTATTTCGCCTGAGACACAGGATTTCCTAGTTCAGGCATAGTGTATTCTTACCTTTAATTAGATGTTATTTTACTATGTTAATCTTAGCACTAAGTCAATTAATAAAGATTATTATTATTATTATTATTATTATAGTTAGAGAGTTGCAATTTTCACAGACGATGTATTTCTGGTGCGCTACAACAAATACTAAAAGACAATAAAATCTGAAGGTCGCTGGTTCAAACCCACGCGTGCACCAATGAGTTTTTTCACTTGAAAAATTTATGTGCGCAATACCACGTTCTCGAAACGGTGACGGAAAACATCGTGAGGAAACCGGCATGTCTTAGAACCAAAAATTCGAAGGCAGGGCTACTACCAACTAAGCCACGGAGCCGTCAAGTATAATAATAAGATCCCTACTCTACTGTAATATTATTTTTCAGTTTTTTTATATTAAAAGTTTTCTTTGCAGGTGGTTTTTTGCGGCAATTTTCTCCGCGTGAACCCGCTATCCATGAAACTGCTGTCGTACGCGATGTCCTACTGGTCTCGCGGCGCTCTTAAAGCTCTCTTTCTAGAGCATGAAGGGTGAGTTGAACTCACGGACAGGCATTTTGTTATCTTGGATGTACAGTGGTGCAAATTGAATTTCAGATAAAAATATATATAGATGTTTCACACAGCGCCATCTAGCCACAAATCAAGCATAGCTTGTACTATGGGAACTACATATCTAATACAATACTTGAACTACTTTTTTATAATTATCTTAATATATATAAATTACGTGTCACGATGTTTGTCCGCGATGGACTCCTAAACTACTTAATCGATTTTAATCAAATTTGTACACCGCGTGCAGTTTGATCCAACTTGAAAGATAGGATAGCTCACATCTCAATTTATGATCGCAATATTATTGTATTGCAAATTATAATTTATTTATTTATTTTTTTTTTTTTTTTTTTATTTATTTATTTATAAGTGTAACATTACAGCATTCCAAATTGTTACATCTTAGAATATAAAAAATAAGCAAACACAAAAAATTAACACAGTATCTTACAAGAGAAAATAGAAACATGATAAAAGTATATTAATAATAAAATAAAAATAATTTTAAAAATAAAAAACAACACCCTTCTACTTAAAATCTAACTGCTCACAATATCTCATGCATAATGCACTTAGTGCCGGCCACTTGTCTATAAAAACATATCATAATATCGTATGACAAAAACGTTAGCCACAGCAACGCGTGGCCCGGTCAGCTAGTGTATATATATGTTTTAATATTCAGTGATACACTTAATTTTATGTTATTTATACTTCCGAGATTTTTTATGTGAATATGTGGCGGAACGAGCTGAGGGCCCACCTGATGGTAAGTGGCGACCCTCGCCCATGACAACAGTAATGCGCGCGACTCAGTATGAGATACAAATCTTTACTGAGTCGCATTCATCCTGCTGCGTCCATCACCCGAGACGGGGATGATACGTCTCATGCGCATGTGATTTCACCGGCACCCACACCCTTCCGGAACACAGTAATGCGAGCAGCACTGCTTGGTGGCAGATTCCAGGTGTGGTGGCAGTACCTGTCCGGACGAACTTGGCACAAGTTCTACTGCTACTTTTGGTTGCTCCTAGCACCCAGGGGGTACGTGTAGGGAATCAAAGGGTACACACCTACGGACGCGAGCAACTGGACCCTCAAAGATCAGATCTTGCGCTACCTAAGCAAACTACGGCGGATTAGCATTCTTGTAACTTTTATAATAAACTACATAGAATTATGACATCTTTTGCAAAGCCATGGCCGAGGCCTTTGGGTTAAAAACTCTACTAAAGGAGCAGTTTTCATATGCCTTGTGTTTTGTTTTCAGGTATTTTGGCGCTGTGGGCTGCCTTCTACATTTAGACGCAAATAATCATAGGAAATTCAATATACATAAACCAAACGAAGCTAGCCAGGCAGATAGGTGAATATAAAGGTCGGGCCGCAACGGTATTCGGGCCATAACGAGACTAGGGCCACAACGCAACACTGCCTCATGGCAGATTTACATGTATTAATGCTACTATAGGAATGTTAAGCAGTTTCTATTTTTAAATACGCAACAAATTCAAAATAGTATATGAATTGGTCAATTTATGTTTGTAGTTTCAAAAAGGTTATTCAAATCAGATTTTGAATCATACAACAAAACAAAACCTATGTTTAGCACTTTTGTTTCCCGCGGTTGGGCATCCGAAGGGAACACTTCTGTTTTCCGGGATCAAAAGTATCCTATGTGTTAATCCAGGATAAAAGCTATCCTGGTACCAAATTAAATCCAAATCTGTTGAGTTGTTTGGGCGTTAAGGGGTAACAAACATACACATACAAAAACACATACTTACAAACTTTCGCCTTAATATTATTAGCTGTGCCCCGCGGGTTTTCCTGCGGTTTTCCGGGATCAAAAGTAGCTAGTGTTAATCATATGCCTTTTTGGGACTTTAGCCACTCAAATTCTGCCAGTAACCATTTCAAGTTTTCAATATCTATATATAAACAAGTATATGAAAGAAATTGGCCGGTAGAAGAAATAATACACGTACAAAATGATTCGAAAACTTTTTTTTTGTAACTTTTTTACAGGTAAACTTTATAGCAAAACCCTATCTAAACAATTCCTCCAAATCTTTCGAGCCGTTTCGAAATAAATATAATAAGGTTGTCTTATAAGTAATGTCGGTTTTCATATATGAAAATTTATTATAAAAACGTACTGCGTCGTCAATGAACAGAGAGAATGATTAAAAGAAAGTAAAGCAATTGTACTCTTCATAGAATCAGAGACTAGTCTTAACAAGTTACGACATGTTTAAATTGAGGCGGAGGAATGTTCACATATGAAAACCGACATTACTTATGAGACACCCTCTGTATATACAAGGATTGCCCGTTTAAAGTAATAAGATTAGAACAAACATGCAATTTTAACAAAAGATTTTTGTTGCCATGTGCGCAAATGGCTTTGACAGCTGTCAAACTGCGAATGTCAACCGCGATGTCTGTCGGGTATTCTAGATAAATTGTACCGCTAGATTTCTATCATGTTGAAATAATATTGCAATAATTTTATAAAATTATAAATATATGAATATATTGTTGATTGTTGAACGGTGAGTTTTGTAAGGTTATGCTAGCTAGTTGTTGCAGCGCGGCTTTGCCCGTAACCACCAGTGTTATTCAACGTGTAGGTTGTTTAAGGGGGTCGCGAAGCTTCTATAGGAGATTTTCAAAAGGTTGGGAAAGCTACATCAGTAAAAACAATAATTATTATGAAATAAATAATTATGTAAATGTATAAGTTGGATTGAATATTTCTCATAAAATAAAATACATGAAAAAATTAGCAACGGGTATGGGGGGGTAGCGACATATTTCTTCATACTAAAGGGGACGCGTCATGAAAAAGGTTGAAAAACACTGAAAATTGAATAATATTAATATTGATAAATAAATTGAAGTGTCTGTTTGTAATGTCAAAATAACAAGTTATTACTTAAATGCATTTTTATGTATATAGGGTACATATATACATATATAGGGTACATATACTTCTCCGAGCGAACTTGGCCCAAGTTCTACTGCTACTTTAGGTTTCTCCTTTAGCACCACCCGGGGGATACATGTAAGGACTGAGGGTATTATGCGAACAACATGGATTTCCATGTCTAAAGAGCGCCTGTGACACGTTATATGAGCACAAATATGTTGACTTGTGCTCTTAACGTGTTTAAACGATACTTGAGATGCAAAGGCATTAAAAAAAATTTGTTTGTACCATCCGAAAACTAAAGAAAGAAAGGAAGAAATATTTTAGTCTCGCAAACTATACAACACAAGTCACAATACATAAAAATTTAAATAATATATAAAATAATAAAACTTAGAAAGTCACGCCTTGGCAGATCGGTACCGTATACAGGGCTTCCGAGAAAAGCTCTGTGCTCAGCATGTGCTCGGTAAATAGGATACCCAGCGCTGATTTTCAGCACAAGCCTTTGGGAACTCACTCATCGAACTATGAGCGTGGTGGCCCGGGGGCATAAACGCCGACTTTCAATCTGAAGGATGCTGGTTCAAACCCACACGTGCACCAATGAGTTTTTTCACTTGAAAAACTTATGTGCGCAATACCACGTTCTCGAAACGGTGAAGGAAAACATCCTGAGGAAACCGGCATGTCTTTGAACCATAAATTCGAAGACACGTGACATCTACCAATGCGGATTGGGCTTCCGTGGTAGATCAGAGCCCATTCACTCTCAATTATCGAGAGTAGGCCGGTGTACCTGCAGTTGGAAACATTAGAGGCTGGTACAGAGAGCATCGAATAGTAGATAAGGGGGGGTAAAATACTAATAAAAACTGTATCCTTGTCGCGGCACCAATCGGCATAATCTTACAAATCTTGACGATTAAAATAAGTATTTTAAAAGCTATGTAATATTAATGTCGGTAATTCCTTTCTGCACAAATGATGTAGGTATTTTTAGTCATAGATGTTACATTTTTAAGGTATTTTTTGCGTTTTCAAAACGCTTTTTGGGTTATACAAGGAATGTGTATGGTACATTTTTATTTGTGTAAATGTGAAAGTATTTATGTATTATTTCTCCGTTTCATTTGAGATGATATTTTTTATGCACAGCTTATAACGGTTGTGTATTGTTAACCAGATTTTTCCCTAAAATTAGTACGATTTTTTACACTGGCAACACTGCGCAGCAGTGATTGCTAGTTTTTCATTTTATATTGTATCAAATGAAACGGTAGATGCTTAAATATCTTATTCCCTGGTGATGATTAAACTTTATGCGCCTTTTCAGAGTTTTCTAAACGGATACTTTGTTTCATTATGTTATTTATCCACTGGTGACGTACACGAACGCAACTGTCAAAAGACACTAATAAAAAAACTAGGAAAAGCTTTGTATGTTGCCATCTTTTTTACTTTATTTATATAAATTTTAATTTTGATTGAAAGGAACAATATAAATTTATAGAAATTGTTGATCCAAGTCGCTACAGTTTTTTTTTTTAATTAAGCGCGTGTTAATTTAGTCTACCGCATAAATATTTATAATGGGATAGGTGTTAGTATTTATTTTTTTGTAAGTTAGAATAAAAAAGGGTTATGTGATGTTTTTATTTGTTTATTTTGGAATAAAGCTTAGATATACAAAAATATCTTGTTGTTTTTTTCGTTTGCTTTTCGCTCTTGATTATATAACCAAATCGGAAAATAGAAACTTGGTTTTACCAAGACTTCTTATGTCATTGTATGTTCTCCCTGAATATTTATTTCCAGAATCATCTTCGTCGTATTCTATTTTTCTGATTGGCAACACTTCATGGCCTTTATTAATTTTCTCGTTCCTCCATTTATTACCGAGATTCACTTTGAGTTGGGTAATAAGAGTATTGTCCGCTGGCAACACAGGTTGCTCGCCGGGATTTCTATTTGTAATAAACAGCAAAACGGGTAGTTTATTCTTGCTAGCTTTTCTGAAGTTGAAGTTTTCATATTTTACGGGATGCTCCGTTCGCGGTCGCAGTTTATACGGCGCTCTGACAAATACTTCGAATGTGGTGACAGGTCTGTAGATTACTTTTGGTACGTAAAATCCGGAAGCTGGCAACATTAAAAAATATCACTCACTGATAGCAGCTGCTCAAATAAAACAGTCACGAGAGCGAATGCCTATCAAATCGCTGACGCATCATCTATTTAAATAACAATGAATCCTTATTTATGTTGGTCACGGCACCAAGATACAGGCTTTGCGTATACCCCACGCCTTGGGTTATTTGCGACTCCAGCGCTGCTTAAAAGATGTTATATATAATGCTGCGCTGGAAACATAGTACACAACAAAACTCCCTGGTGTTCCTTCGAGATGCTTTCAGCAAGTCTCCCCGACCCTCGTAACAAGGGGGTACGCCATACCATTTCAAAAAAATACATCCTAATCGATATACAACAGGCGGAGAAAGATGTTCCAGGAAGGCAAAAAAAAAATAAAGCAATTTCGTTTACTTTGACGACAATTTTTACAGTTGTTTTGTTTAAATTTCTATGAGATTTTTGATAAAAATTCTATGAGACCAATCTAAAAGAATTTCGGCTGAAAAAAAAATCCAAATCCGTTGTTAAATGAAGGAGCACTGAGACAGATAAAAAATCTAAATTGCTTAAATCTGAGTAACCAGACAAATTGGCATAAACATTAATTGTATAAAAATCATTAACTTTTTTAGCATTTTCAATCTACGGAATTCTTAAACCATCATTTACTTTAAATATATAATTGCTATTATTTCCATTATTGTTTTTAATCAACGATATATCTAACCTGCCAAATGGTCGACAAACACAAACCCGTGAGATGATTGCTTGATGGGAATTTTTACTTGATATTACCTACCTTTTAGCAACCAGATATAAAAAAATCAACACTATAACCCAAAGATTTTTATGAATCATATAATAACTAGCTGTAATATAATTTATTCCTGGATGATAGGTAAATGATAAATGATAATGATAATTTCTGTACCATACAACCTGTGTGCAAAATTTCATGATGACCGGTTAAGTAGTTAAAATATAAAAATACCTTCTAAAGCTATTATAGTACACAGAAAACAGTACGTTTTGATCGCCATCGCAAACTAGGAGCCGTAAAATTTATCTTACCGATTAATTAAAAATTAATGATTCGTAGCTGCTCGTTATACTATGACGAAAGTATGACGGAATTAGGTACTAGAATCACGCCATTTGGAGAGGGGTAGGCAGAGCCCAGATCTTCGTTACACTGAGAACACTAATATCTTTTTTTTCGTTAATTCGAAAAAGTCTACACAATCAGTTATTTTGCAAATAAATATAAAATAGCACTTGGAAACGCAATTTGGATTATTGATTTTAAAGGCATATTTCACGTTCTTGCGTCTCAGACTTCAAAACAGGCGCTTTCGGCAATTATTTTTTTGCATGCCTGTTACGATTACGATAACTTCGCCTATCGGTTACCGATTAAAATGGTTTTTTATATTCGATATCTCCGAAATTTTCCCGAGAAAATTTCATAGCATAATTTCACCTTTAGGGCCGAAAAATAGGAGATTTAATTGAATCAGTTTAATGTATAGGTATCAAGTGAAAATGAATAGTTATGAATGACATACACATTTCATTACGTAAAAATTTTAAGAGGGTTAGGTATCTACATATGACGCATAATAAATAACTTATAATTATTTATTTATTATTATAAAGTCCAAAATGCATTAGGTACCTAACTAGCTGCTGCACATTGCGGTTTTCCGGGATCAAAAGTAGCCATGTGATAATTCAGAATATAAGCTATCAGAATATTAGAAGCTATGGTACCAAATTTCATCCAAATCCAAGTAAAAAACTTCTACACAGCGGTTGTAAAACATCTCACACACTAAACTCAACTGCCCTTTTTTAATTAGCATGTACTTTGTTTCCTTAATTGGCACTTTTTCCATACCTACTTGGTAATCTGCGTGAAATAACGTAAAATGGGTTTGATTACTTGCACTCTTGATACTTTAATGCTCAATATCCAGAAATAATCTTACTACTGTTTTATTTGCGAGAGTTTGGATGGATGGTTTGTTACTCACGCCAGAACTGAGGAACGGATATAGACGGAATTTCCACTTGATGTAAAGTTAATACTGCCCATAGCAACAGCAATACAATAGGCAAGGGCGTCCTTAGATACTGCGAGGCTCCGGGCGATAGATCTTTGTGAGGCTCTTGGCGTAAGAGGAATTTAGGTTAGTTGGAAGTGTACAGGGGTACTGGTAATCAGTCAGCATCCTCTTGAAGACAGCTGCAGTATATCGAAACGAAAAACGGGTGTTTCTGCGAGGGTGCGAGGACCTACAAAAGCGAGGACCCGGGCGGTTGCCCTGCTTGCCATCCCTTAAGGCTGCCACTGACAATAGGTCCTCCTTGACTGGGTGAAAGAGCAACCTAACGTAGAGTAGAACTCGTGCCAAGTTCGTCCGGAAAGTACTGCCACCACACCCGGCAACTGCTCCACACGAATTGCTGTTCCGGTGTAAGGGTGAATCACAGGCGCACAAGACCTAACATCCCCGTCTCGCGTGAAGGGCGCATCGTGATGCAACTTAGGTCTTCACATACTTAAGCAAGAGAGGACCTCAATCGTATTACGCTTGTAATACGACGGATTATGGGCAGAGGTAACCATTTAACAGTGCCTTCAGCTGATCCCGTAAATTTCGTTACTTATATGAAATACAGTAAAATCAGGATCCAGTTTGGTATAGACG
Source organism: Aplocera efformata (assembly GCA_921293045.1). Classification (NCBI taxonomy): domain Eukaryota; kingdom Metazoa; phylum Arthropoda; class Insecta; order Lepidoptera; family Geometridae; genus Aplocera; species Aplocera efformata. The sequence goes on along the minus strand of OV121068.1, from coordinate 2,360,600 downwards.
CCAAGGTCATCCATATTAACCTCAGAAGCGAAATCGCGGGAAATCTATACTTAATATTATAAAGCTGCTGTATTTGTTTGTTTGAACGCGCTAATCTCTGGAACTACTGGTCCGATTTGAATGATTCTTTCACTGTTGGGTAGTCCATTTATCGAGGAAGGCTATAGGCTATCTTTTTTTAAACTAATAAAAAAAACTAGAAAAACGCGGGTGAAACCTCGGGGCACAGCTAGTACTCTAATAAAAATAAATTCTACAAAAAAATAACTTTATTAAAATTCAACACGGCCATGAAGGTAATACAATGTAAAATCTTATAAATATATGTTATCTTACTAAAAATAATTAAACAATGGAAAACGTCATTTTGCTACATAATAATTAATATACTAGCGGATACCCGGCGTGTGAGACTACGCTAAAAAAATATACATTTTGTGCCTAACGCATTGTTTTAGTGGTCTAAAACCTTTCTAATGAATGACTTTCTAATGAAACCGGTTTGGGACACATCGGTTGGATGGTTTCAAAGTCTATAATAGACATATGGTAGAAACAATTTTTGTTTTTATATATTAGGATTAATGTTGCCATTTCTGCAATCGTAAAATACAACAATGACGCCCTAGCGGCGTAGTTGGGAGCTGTCTGCCTTCGAAGCGAGTTCCGGTTGCGATTCCCGACCCAGAGCTTTGAGCGTAAAACTTGTTCTCGGATCTTGGAGGTGTTTGTTTGTCCATGCCATGTCTACCTGCGACACAGAGAATCCTAGTTCACAGCCTCGCAGCGCAGTTGGTAGCTCTGCCTTCTGCGCCGAAGGTCGTCGGTTCCATTCCCCACCCAGGACAAACATAGATTTTTGTTCTGTCTTTGTGTCAATATGTATTATATGTATACTAGCTGACCGGGCCACGCGTTGCTGTGGCTAACGTTTTTGTCATACGATATTATAATTTGCAATAAAATAATATTGCGATCATAAATTGAGATGTGAGCTATCCTATCTTTCAAGTTGGATCAAACTGCACACGGTGTACAAATTTGATTCAAATCGGTTATGTAGTTTAGGAGTCCATCGCGGACAAACATCGTGACACGTAATTTATATATATTAAGATGATTACAAAAAAGTAGTTTTCAAGTATTGTATTAGATATGTAGTTCCCATAGTACAAGCTATGCTTGATTTGTGGCTAGATGGCGCTGTGTGAAATATCTATATATATTTTTATATGAAATTCAATTTGCACCTCTGTACATCTGTTTAGGAATTGATATAATCTCAAACAATAGAACAATGTCATGGGAAAAAAAACGGCCCCAAGTAATTTTAATTTGTAAATTATTTGAACAATGCTACAAAAAATATTATGTTCTGACCTTAATAGGTACCAGCGAAGATAAGCTGCCTTATTTTTGAGGTATGTGTCTAATACTCTTAAGTAAGTCCACATTGGTTGATGTTGTTTGTCAAATTAAAATCTATTACAGCTATTATTATCTATAACCACGTCGTAAGAAGTTCAATTTAAGAAAATGTAAAAACCCCCGACTCGGTGGAATGGTAATGAACTGATGACCTTGAAACGGGTGAACCGATTTTGATAAAACATGTCTAAGAACCTAGAAACCACCGCTAGTAAACCTGCATTTAAATAAAAAAATTGCACCCAAATCGGTTCACCCGTTTAAGAGCTACGGTGTCACAGACAGACACACATAGCGGTTACCCCTTTTTGCATGGGGGTCTAATTTGTATGATATTATATATCTTGGTAATGTGAACCGATTGAAATGATATTAATTTTACAGGGTGTCCCATAAAGATATGGTCCCATAAAAAATAAATGGAAAAATGTCACCCCTAAAGATGGAAAATAGGGAGTGTTAGTACTGAAGCCAGTTTGAAAACCAATTTCAGCGACGCTGGATTGCAAGCCCGCGTCCGCACCAAACTGCCACCTTCTTTAAACTAAGTAAGGTCTTTAACCTTTGTGTACTGTAAAATTTTCAGCATTTGAATTTATACAGATGGCCCCAACTACATATAGTCTACGCCTCGGTCGAAGGGTCAAGAAGTTTGGCGTAGTATCCAGGCATCAACTCCTCGCGTCGTTTATTGTCTCTGGAACTTTCACTTCTAAACCATCCAGGTCTTTAGTGAGGGTAATTTGGCAGCCTAGTCTTGAGGTGTCTGTTAATCCATAGGCTAGATCCAACATGTCTCGTTCTTCGTCGCAAGGCTCTTCTGGTAATCTGGACAATATACAAGTTAATTTATAAAATCACGATTGTAACACCAATTATGCTAATATAAGAACTCTGAATGAAAAATACCTACCATAAAAATGCAATTAAAATAAAGAATGTATACATAAATGTTAGTTTTGCGATAATATTTATTACATGTATGTATTAAAAAAATATTATGTATGTATTCTATCAGTTATCTGGTTCCTATAGTAAAAGCTATAATTAGTTTGTGTGTATAAGATGCTGCGTCAAATATACATAATATTTAACTATAACATATAGACAAGCAACATACAACCTTACGTTACCTACCTATCAAAATCCTCCTGCTTGAGTATAACATGACAGGTGGAGCAGGTAAGGGTGCCTTCACACGCGCCGAACCCCTCGACGTTCAGATCGTTATTCACTACTACATCAAGCAGTGTGTCGCCGACCTTAGCCTCAGTCTCTAATCGTTTCCCATCATGTAATTGAAAGGTAATTTTCACTCTGAAATGTTTTAAAAAATTAAAAATATATTCTAGTTCTGGGAACTGAGAAGTTTGACGACCCCGCGGCTTAGTTGGTAGGAGCCTTTGGAGCGAGGGGTCCCGTGTTTGTTTCCCCGCCGGGGCACACTTTGTGTGGTGAGCATGTAGTTTGTTCTTGGTTCTTGGGTGTTGGTCTTGTGTTTCTGTTTGTCCATGCCATCTGCGACACAGGGAATCCTAGTGCAGAGGTATGAGTGTGTTAACATTGTTGTTTGTCATCGTCGCTGGCCAGTAACGTGGGGAATATACAAGAGTATCACTTCATGGCAGATGATTACCTGGTGTGGAGGCAGTACTTCTCTGGACGAACTTACCACAAGTTCTACTGCTAATTTAATTGCTCCTAGTCACCAGCCAGGGTTACATGAGAATACTAAAGGGTTCTCACATGCATATGTGTGAGAATGCTCAAGAATGCTGCGACTATTCAGTAGAACTAGTAACAACCATGACGCTATCGGTCTAGCAGGGAAGGTAGGATGTCCTGGAACACTGAGGAATGTCCATCTGCCTGGTTTAAACAACCTTTTATTGAACTAAAAGTCAAAGCTTTCAGAGTAACGACAATAGAGAAATTACTATCAAAGATGTCAGTGGCACCTCTATGGAACTCTCAATAGACGAGGTTGACCCTGAGTTGTGTTATTACGAACTGACTTTACTATTTACATCAGGAACGCTATCAGCGTAACCTGTGTTCCTGACCTCCATGTTCCACAATATTTTTTTATTTAGAAAGTTTTTAAGTTATCGTTTTTTGTGTCTGAATAAATAATTGTGTGTTATGTTGAATTGATTTCTCGGTCATGACTCTTGCAGCTAGATTAACGCTAGAACTCTAGCAGTTTCAAAAGTTAGGACTGTTTATTTACAAAGTGTAAATGAATGTCAAATTAATTAAAGTACTCACTTTTCATCCTTTGGCACGGCTTGCGTCGTAGACAACGGTAACCTGGCTATATGATTATTAAAAGTTGTTCCTAATCCGTTATTTATAAGTAAATAGCGTATAGACTTGATGGGGAAAGTTTTCAAAATATTTTTCATCATTTTCACTCAGTAAGTAAGGCAGCTTCAACTCGTATATATACAGCCAATTAATTCACTGAACTCTCCGGAAACATAGCCGACATGGAGAAGATATTTTATGTTAATTTCAGTACAAAATCTTGAATATATTTTTTATCCCCTTGACCTCCTAGCTTTTTTTAGGTTATTTACGTCACTTCACGTCAGAAACGTCACCATTTACCAACGTCAAACCAGTGTTTCTAGTGCCAAAAATTAAAAAGAAGAAGAATAAGTGTTTCTAGTATTATATGGGATAATTTGATTTTAATTAAATAATTGAATAAAAATATTGATTTGTATTTTTTATTATGATAAAATTAATTATATTGTGAAGTTTTGTCAAAAGACCAAAAGGAATAAGAAGAAGTAACGTTTTGTGTAACCGCACCAAAAAAGCATAAAATAAGTTTCTTTTTAGCTTAATAAGAAAATGTCAAACCTTTTTTTAGATTCCTTAAAAACAACAGTACGATATTTGGCTGCCATTGCAAGGGATATTAGAAAAAAGAGGCTATATTTCACGTTCTGTATCATATTTTACCCATATTTGTATGAGTATAATATAAAATGGCATCTTCATTGTTACAGCTCTCTCTCTACCTTGTTACCTGTGTATCTCTACCTACCTGCCGAAGGAAGCAGGCAACTATTATAACAACAGGTTGTTAGTCATAACCTTTACTTCGTTTGGCAGGAAAATTGGAACGATACAGAAAAGATAAATATGGCTCCTGCGAAGGGTGACACGCAACTAAGTTCGGGAAACTGTACAATACTCTGGCATCTTTTTACTTCGATATCTCAGTGCCAATGTCTTTCATAGAATACGGTAGGTAATTTGTAGTCTTGTTTTCTGCCATGAAAATGTTTTTTTTTTTATAGGTTGTCTTGTCATTGTCATTTCCTGTTGTCACTGCATGGTTATGTCAATCAATACGGCAAACGCGAAAATTCATTGTGAATGTGAAATGTGAATTAATTTTCCAGATTGGGATTAATATTTAGCTAGTTAATATTCTTGATTTCTATTAATTAAATTCACAATTATTGTTTAGACCTGTTCATTTAAAATCATGTCAGAACGGCTAAAAAGTACCAGCCAAGTATCAAACGAAGATGTTATCGAAGACATTACCAAAGGCCTACAGACATCGCTAAATACTGGCGAAAAACTGGAAGAATTTGTTATAAATCCTGGAACTAGCTCCGAGGAGAAACCTACTGAGTCTGGCGATGCTTCAAAATTCACAGGTAACTTCATCGTCTCTTTTCTGCGACATTTTAGTGTCGAAAAGTTTCCTTAGTTTCCTTGTCTCTGAAACAAAAGTAAAAACATTCATTGTTCTCACAATTATACCATCTTACTACTCACTATCTTACCACTCACACTTATATCATCTTGAGATATTGTCTGAGGGATTTGAGCAAATAGAGATACAAAAGCTAATATAAAGGTCTGTAGTTTACACTGCAGATGTAGGCAAACTCACCTGAAAATTTCACAAGTAAAGTTTTCTTGAAAGCAGAGTAGCATGCATTATTATAGCTGCAACCATGATAGGCCTCACTGCTCAGTTGGTAGTAGTTCTACCTTCTGTTCTGTTTCTACAGGTTGATTCACAGAATTAGCATTACTGTTACTAATGTAGACGATTGTTCTGTGTCTGGGTGTTAATCAATTTATCAGTTATGTGTTCTTATAGTACAAGCTATGCTTAGTTGTGGCTAGATGAATGCTATGGTGAAATTAAAGGCAAATTAATTAAATGCATGTCATCCCCAATATGTCTCATGCACATAAATGCAACTCGGTGTAAGATCTAAATTTTATACAGATTCGCATTACTGTTGTCATGGGCAGGGGTCTCCACTTATCACCAGGCGGGCCCTCAGAACGTGCTGTCACTTCTTTACATAAAAAAAAAGATTGCGTGTGTATAATGTCCTTGTACTTGTACTTGTAGAGCGGACTATTTTCCGCAACTAGGCCGCCAGTGGGCCCTTTTTGCGTGACGGGTGGAGGATGTCACTCCAGCCACCCGAGTGTATAATGTCCTTGAATATGTGTTGAATTAAGAAAATCACATTAAATTGAAATTAAATAATAATGGAATAGTATTACTTTATAATTAATACTTTGTAATAGTTGCTGTATAGAGGCATAATCATGAAAATTCAACTATATTATTACTATTTAATTATCATTATCTCAGCAGTTAAAAGTGGAGTTGCCAATTAGAATGTCAAAAACACAAAGAATAAAATTGTATTTAATAATTTAGCTGCTGTATTGGGTGTGTGAATATGACTCCGCCCCTTTTTGTCAAAATAAAACACATTTGTTCGCTTACAAAATTAAAAAAAAAAATTATTGAAAGTATGCTCCATCTGCAGCTACAACCTTCGCCCATCGTTCAGGTAGTTTTCGTATTCCTTGCTGGAAGAAGTCCTGGTCTTTTGAGCTTATCCAGTTGTCAATCCAAATTTTGATACTTTCACATGAAGTAAACTTTTCTCCAGTAAGGTCTGTCTGCATCGTCCGGAATAGGTGGTAATCCGAAGGAGCTATGTCTGGTGAATATGGCGGGTGGGGTAACACTTCCCAGTCCTGTCCCTCTAAATATCTTTTTACGACTTCTGCGGTATGCGGTTTGGCATTGTCATGCTGAAGAACTAATTTGTTATGTCTATTCACCCATTCTGGTCGTTTTTCTTCTATGGCTCGCTTCAAACGCATTAGTTGTCGTCGGTAAACTTCTCCATTAATAGTTTCAGAGGGTTTGAGCAACTCATAATATACAATACCTTTCTGATCCCACCAAATACAGAGCATGACCTTGGCACAGTGAATTTTTTTTTTTGGCTGTGATGGGCCTGGTTCGCCTGGTTTCACCCAAGCTTTTTTGCGTTTAGGATTTTCGTAGTGTATCCATTTTTCGTCTCCTGTGACTATCCGATGCAAAAATCCTTTTCTTTGCTGTCTTTGAAGCAGCATTTCACAAATGGTTTTCCGACGTTCCATGTCTCTTTCTTTTAAATCATGTGGAACCCAGTAACCGGCTTTTTGAATCATTCCCATCATTTGTAAACGCTTTGCAACAGTTGAACGATCAACATTTAATGCTGCAGCTAATTCTGATTGAGTTTGGCAAGAATCTTCCGCCAATAATGCTTCCAATTCAGCATCTTCAAATTTTTTTGGTGGTTTTCCATGTTCTTTATCCTCAGTACTAAAATCGTTATTTTGAAATCGTCGAAACCATTCCTTGCAAGTTGTATTAGACGGAGCATGCTCACCATAAATCTCCACAAGCAAACGATAAGTTTCCGCTGCAGTTTTCTTCGCAATAAAATAATGTAATAACACTTCCCGCAAATGACGTTTATTTGGAATAAAAACCGACATTTTCGAAAAGGTGAAAACAATTGTTGCTTACACTTCAACCAAATATCATAAAATGCGTTAGATAGCTGACATTCAGTACTATCGAATACAAGTATGGTCATTTATTAGTACACGTAAACAATACTAAAAACGACATCTGTTGAGAAAGGGCGGAGTCATATTCACACACCCAATATATAGGCAGCTTTTCAAGAAGTTTAAAAAGAAACAAACAAATTTGTAACAGAATTAATGACAAAACAATTAAATTGTATTCATATCTGAATCTGAATCTAATTAATAAATTAATTTGTAACTGTTTAAGGGCATTGCCAAGAAGTTTGAAAATATAATTGAGAAATTTGCAATTAAGAGAACAATATCTGTCTCATTTGTCTGTCAGTTAATTGTCAGTTCCCTTTAACTTTTTGGGCACTGAACCCTATAATGCATTATTTACAGACATTCCATTAAAAGATGATTTTGACAAAGACGAAGAGGACAAAAGTGACACGGAGTCTATTAACGAAGAGTCCTTGAAAGATGCCGAAATAGACTTAACTGACGATCAGAAAGAGGAGAGGAGGATAATTGCTGAGGAGCTGAAGGAGGCTGGGAACTTTGCATTTAAAACTGGAGATTACGAATTAAGCATACAAAAATACACATCAGGTAAGTGAGTGATTAAAGTTTGACGGCTCTGTGGCTTAGTTGGTAGTAGCCCTGCCTTCGAAGCGAGGGGTTCCGGGATCGATTCCCAGCCGGGGCACACTTTGTGTGGTGAGCATGAAGTTTGTTCTCGGGTCTTGGGTGTTTTTCTTGTGTTTCTGTGTTTGTCCATGCCATCTGCGACACAGGGAATCCTAGTGCAGAGGTATGAGTGTGTAAGTGTGTAAACGTTTATTTGTTTATTTAAAAGTTGAGCTTCACAAGAGTTTCTGGATGTGTTTAGTATATGTTTTACACACAAGGTAGTCGAAAGTGGTGGTGTAAAATGGACAGGACGATAAGAAAATGATCAACATCTTGTTGTAAATGAAATGCGAGAATCACTGGTGGGCATTACTGGTCTCTGAATTAAATCACCATCTGCAAAACTACTGTAGTTTTGTAGGGGATGCATGTTGCAGGAGGAAACGGTGGAACACATAGCCATATATTGCATAGCCACGAAAGAAATCAGAATTATAACAGGCTAACAAAATGTAACCGATTTTGGTGTTCCTTTTTTTAAATGGCAGGGTGTAGGAGGGAGCGAGAAAAAAGGGATGAAAATATTGAAGTTAGATTCAGCAATTTTTTTATAGTAAAATCAGTCTATTGTTCCAGGTCTTCAATCTTGTCCACTGCACTTCTCTCAACTCCGCGCTATATTATATTGCAACAGAAGCGCTGCTCGGATGAAGCTGGAAAAATATGACAAAGCCATCAAAGACTGCACCAAGTCCATTGAACTTGATGATAAGTACATCAAAGCATATATCAGGTAGGTACCACAAAAAAAACGGCCAAGTGCGAGTCGGACACTTGCATGAAATAGGAGATAAATGTGTAATTTTTAGGTTTTTCATGTAGTTGCATACATGAAACAGTAGGTAAATGTGTAATTTGTAAGTTTTTCATGTAGTTTTTTTGTCTTGTAATTACAAATTTCATGGTTCTAAGTCAATGGGAAGTAAACATGGTCCTTAGCACCACCCAGGGATTCAAAGGGTACCTACGGACGCGAGCGTCGCCGATGGCTTGGACACACATAAACACAAGACCCGAGAACAAACTTCATGCTCACCACACAGTGTGTCCGGGCCGGTAATCGAACCCGGACGCCCTCGCTTCCCTCTGTCACTATGTATGCTTAAATCTTCAAAACTACGCAACGGTTTTTGATGCGGTTTTTTTTAATAGATAGACTGATTCAAGAGGCTGGTTTATAGGTATAATACACTAGCAACTCACCCCGGCTTCGCACAGGTAGTTTCTGATACGACACATGCTCTACTAATTATAATTCTAAATTTTTTTCAGGAGAGCGCAATCATACGAGGCTACAGAGAAATTCGACGAGAGCCTAGCAGACTTCAAGAAGATTCTAGAACTAGATCCTTCTCACAAGGAAGCGCAGAAAGCAACGATCCGGTTGCCGCCCCTGATCGAGGAGAAAAATGAGAAATTGAAGACCGAAATGTTGGGGAAACTGAAAGATTTGGGAAACATGATCCTGAAGCCGTTTGGATTGTCAACAAATAATTTTCAGATGGAACAGGATCCGGAGACGAAAGGATACAAGATTAATTTTAAGCAGTAGTTTGTGATAATAAATTTATTTAATTGCATTTTTGATTTTTTCTTTACTGTATTCTTTTGACGACTCCGTGGCTTAGTTGGTCCTTCGAAGCTAGGGGTCCCGGGTTCGTTTCCCGGCCGTTAACTTTGTGTGAGCATGAAGTTTGTTCTCGGGTGTTGGGTGGTTGTCTTGTGTTTGTCCATGCCATCTGCGACATGGAAACCTAGTGCAGAGGTATGAGAAGCTTATATTTTGCAATCGGAACCTTGGGTTCATCATTTCTTTTTTCTTGTTCTAATGGACATTTTTTTCTCAAAAATACAAACTTTCATGTTTTACATGAATCGCCATAGTTGTCATACATTGAATTTAATGCATATTCTCACATTGGGCATAGAATTTCATGCGAAGATATATCATTGTGTGGGTGATGTCTAATGCTTTCGAGACAATTACAAGTTTGTTGCACCTTAATTTTTAAGTTAATACCTATATGTATATATTTTAACTTTTTTATTCATGTCTAGGTTCATCATTTGTGGGTTTCGTCAGGGCCCAAAGTTCTCATCGGCATAATCGGCCGCTGAAAATGACATAATTGTGAAGACCTCTTTGATTAAATCTGTCAAACTAGAGGAAGAATTTTTGAAATCATCTTTCAAAATAGAATGTGGCAGTCATTTCTAATATTTTTTCACGCGAATATTTTTTTAGTGATTTTATTTTACAAAATAAAGCTAATTGAACATTCAGAATATTCAGATGTATCGAGAAATCTAAAAGTGATCAATGAGTTGAGATATATTTTATTACAAGCTGTAAGTAACTCTCGCATTAATAAAGATTCTTAAAGATAACATTTTGCACACTCCATAACCCTAGGATTCCCTGTGTTGTATCACTACATAGTATAAAACAGTCGCTTTCTCTGTCCCTATGTATGTTTAAATCTTTAAAACTACGCTACGGATTTAAAAGCGGTTTTTTTAATAGATAGAATGATTCAAGAGGAAGGTTTATATGTATAATACACTAGCAAATCATCCCGGCTTCGCACGGGTAGTTTCTGATACGACACGGATGCTTTTAACCGTGAGAAGCCGGTGCGGGTCGCTAGTGTGTTATAAACACAAGCATCTATGAACCGAAAACAAACTGTACTAAGTTTGTTTTCGGTTCTAGGGATCCAGAGATCGAACCTTGGGATCTCAATCGTTCTTCGCATTCTTAATTACAATCTTTTGGTAACATTAACTTCGCTTAAGTTTTGAAATGTAATATTGTGACCCAGCGGTACAGCCGCTGTTTTTAAATCCAAAGGCGGAGGTAACCACTTAGAAACAGTGGGGCTTCAGACCGTAACTTTGGTAAAAAAAAATAGGTTTTAATTACCCGCCTATTAGATTTTGCCGGTAGATTCCACTGAAATCCACGTTTCTTTTTCATTATTTAGAGTTTCCAGCTTCTAACTTCATAAACCTTTCTAGCCAAGACACAATGGCCCCATGTCGCCGTAAAAGAAAGTAAGTACCTTCCTCCCTTATTTTATGTAAATAAATAATTAATGTAAAACGCCATTTTATATCGAGCTCACAACGCTCCCGTCTCAGGGCGCAACGCGACATGACTTCTTTTCATGCTTTAGTATAAGGCTTAAGTCGTATCTTTTTTTTTGGGTGGTAGTAATCACTTAACATCATGCTGAATGCTTGTCCCGCCACTTAAGTCGTGTAAAAAACAAAAAATAGGTAATATGACAGCGATACAATAATCAACGAATGTGCCTACATAAATCGATAAACTAGACTAGCAAATTTTTTTAAATTTTTTTTTTGGCTTCGCATGACTTATGCATTCGCCATGGTTCAGAGTTTTAATATTTTTCAATATTTACTAGCGTTTAAAGCACTGATTGGTTAAGATGGTAAAAAAAATAATTGGTGATTATACAGGCCGTTATAATTATCCTGGTTTTATTATATCTTAATAAAACCAGTGTTTAAGCGTTCATTCGCATGAGACGTAACATCCCCGACTCGGGGGACGGGTGCAACTTGGGTCTTCTCATACTTCGGTCGGGGAGGGCCTAAGCCATATTGCTGTTCTTATGCGCGGAGGTACCCACTTAACATTAGGTTGGGCTTCAGCTAGTCCCGTCACTATTGTTATAAAAAAAGTAAATTGCAATATTTACCTATGATTGTGAAATTATCATGATTTTAAATAATTACTTTATTTTACAGAATGTGCAAAACGTAAGTAAATAAATAGTGGTCCGTTTTATCTACAGGGTCCGTTTTGACCTGAGATCCACTGGGTAAGTATCTCATTATCTTTTTTTGAGGGTTATGTTTTTCGAGTGTATGTATGTTTTTTGGTTCGGTCTGTACCTACACTAAATTACTTGATGGATTTTAGCTTGAGGTGTCTTTAGATTCGCCCTAATAGTAAGTGAAACAAGTGGTTTAAAAAAAAATTAAATGGCCGATTTTTGGCGCCATGTTTTATGTCTTCATAACATTCTTTAAATTACAAATTCTTTTAGAGGGTCCAGTTGCTCGCATCCGTAGTTGTTTGATTCCCTACACGTACCCCTGGGTGATGCTAAAGAGCAACCAAAAAGTAGCAGTAGAACTTGTGCCAAGTTCGTCCGGAGAGGTACTGCCACCACAGCTGGAATCTGCCGCCAAGCAGTGGTGCTTGCATTGCTGTGTTCCGGTGGAAGGGTGTAAGTGCCGGGGAAATCACTTCCGCATAAATCATCCCCGTCTCGGGTGACGGTCGCAGCAGGATGAATGCGACTCAGTGTAAGATCCAAATCTTATGAACAGTCGAATTACTAGTACTACTAATTCCTAATTTGAATTTCGCTACAGCCGTTGCCGCACTCGCCACGGCCGCTTCAAGCGCTGTCGCTCCGGTGACCGGCGATACCGCGTGAAGTCGTGTTGCCGTCGACGCAGGAAGAGTCGGCGACGACGTTGTGGCAGGCGACCAAGGTACGTGAGCATAACACTACCCAAGTTTGAGTTTATGACGTTCCAGGAAGACGGACTTTTCTTTTATACGACTTAGGTGGCAAACAGGCATAACCCACCTGATGGTAAGCGGTTATCGTAGCCTATGGACGTTTGCAATACCAGAGGTACCACTCGCGCGTTGCCGACCCACTTAAATATTTTAAAGCGCCCCTTTTGAAGAAACCCATGCTGTAGTCTCCAGGAAAAACGTTTCCGACAAGACTGAATTACTAGTATATTCCAGATTTTGTACAGCTGCGCCCCGCGGTGTTAGCCGCGGTTGGACTTCCTATGGGAACCGTACATTTTTCCGATATAACAAGTAGCCTATGTGCTATTCCAGACTATAATCTATCTCTGTGCCAAAATTTCATCCAGGGCCGTTCAGCCGTTCTGGCGTGATTGACTAACAAACATCCATCCATACTTACAAATTTTCGCGTTTATAATTTTAGTAGGACTGGATGCACGCTGTGGTTTCACCCGCATAGCTCCCGTTCCCGTTGAAATACAGGGATAAAATTATTTGATTTTTTCGTACATTTTCCAATGTTTTAATAGTTATTCGTAGCCGACAAATACAACAAATCAAAAACCATGAAAATCGGTCCAGCCATTCTCGAAATAAAAGTTTTCGAAAATAACCGACTACGTTTAAAAAAAAATCCTCTTGTTTTTTGCGTCGCACTTCTATGCATTTGCAATTGTCAAGTAACAGATTATATATGGTTTCTTTCTGAATGTCTTTTTTCTCTTGTCTTCAAGTTCATATTTACTTCAATCTTTCTTTCTTGTTACTTTTGGGTTTTGTCTTATTTGTTTATTTACACTAGTTAAAAAATTTGGGAAACATTTACACGGGATAAAATTATATACATCGGGATAGGAAAAGGATCTGGAGAGGGTAAGCTTCTCGGTTTCGCAAGGCTTGTGTATTGCCATTCTTCATAAATCTTTTTAAATTTACAGAAATTTATGGCGTTGCCGGTCGCGTTCTGGTTCGTTCAAGCGGTGCCGACGTTGCGACCGACGGTATCGCATCCGAAAGCGACGTTAATGCTGCCCGATGGGCGCTCCGGTAAGTGATTTTTTTTTAAATTTGACTGGGCGAGGTTTGTTTGCCTTGGTTCTTCTTATACTTCGGTTGGGGAGGACATGAGTCGTACTGCTGTTGTTATAGGCAGAGGTAACCACTTAACATCAGGTGGGCCTCTACGTTAGATTAGCTACCGACTCGTAATATCCATTTCATTTGTTTCAGATTGGGTTTGTGTGTCTGTGTTTTGCTGCCACGTTTTATATATTTGAGAAATTTGTACGTGTACATTGGTATTGCCAAATCAATAAAGTTTTTAATGTTTATGTGTATTTTAACTTGTAACACTTATACAATTCCGTAGTACATTGATCTGATCTATCTCGTAAGGTTTAGCCAGCGTTTGCAATTTAAGCGCACATAAATATGTTTGTTACGACATCACATTACAAATCTTTGAATTTTTTGTCTTTTTTCTGTTTTTATGTATGTAAACATATAAACCTTCCTCTCGAGTCACTCGAAGAGAACTAGTGGGATTAAGAGTGGGTATTAGATACCTAGTGGGACACACAACTATAGTAGACTTTCAATAGTCTAATTAAAAAACAAAGCATAGAGTTTGTAAATGATTTACTGAAAAGTGATTACATAAGTACTTATTCTTTGTTCTTGTAAAATAAGCTAACATAATTATGTTGGTCCCATCGCACCCAAATGTTTTGGCAAGCTCTAAATAAAATAAAATTTATATATAAATTTGATTAAGCATGTATTTAAAAAATATATATTGTACATAATCTATACATTGTATTGCACATAAATCTCTAAATCAATAAAAAACATTTATACCCATTCACCTTAACTGTTATACAAATAGGTAGCATGTCTGGTAATTTCCCAACCAGTCACACTATGACTTTAATATTTTTCTATCGAGTCATTCTGACTCAGCTGGGTGTGGCTGGTTCAGAATCCACCAGCATGTAACCTTTTAAACTTAACATTTGTAATTTGTGTTAATAAATATTTAACATTTTAAAATTATTATCACATGGTTAATCTCTGTTCTATTCCTTCCAAATGAAACCGCTCAGTCTAAATGTTCCACTCATATCCCAGTTAAAGATTCTCTCCCCGGGCTTCGGTCCCCCTGCACCCGCAATCACTAACAAAGGCATTAGATGCTCCGCAGCATGCATGGGGTGTGCCTCAGTTGCCCCTTGTTGCTCTCTCCAGCTTAGCAATCCATCCCTCCTCACTTTCTCATCCTCAGCTGTACACACTTTGAATAAGTAATCATCAAAATCTTTATTTACAACTTCATTCTTTTGCCTATTGAACCTGAACTCTCTCATATTGTGGTATGACATACCAGAACCTAGTATGGCAATGCCTTCTTTTCTGAACTCATACAATACTTTTCCTAGTTTGTAATGTTCCTCAGGGTCTTGGCTATTTAATACAGATATCTGGACAATAGGAATATTGGCTGTGGGATTAATCAGCATCATTGGAACAAAAACTCCGTGGTCCCAACCTCGTTTCGGATCCATTTTTGAACGCATTCCCGCCTTTTTCAACTCTTCGTGAATGCGTTCCGCGATCTCCGGGTCACCTGGCGCGTCGTATCTGTACGTGTACGATTCTGGCGGAAACCCGTAGTAGTCGAAATATAAATCGTGGTGATCACCTGAAGATATCGTCACGTAATCCTCTTCCCAGTGTGCGGTGACGAGGATAATGGCTTTTATATCTTGTAGGTTAACATGTTTCTTGACTTCGTCTCGCAGGAATACCGTCAACCCTGCGTGGTCTTTGTCTCCCAGAAGCGGCATAGGGCCACCTCCGTGGTTCACGAACAGCGCTGGAGCCATAACAGCCATTTTACGAACAGCACCAGTGAAATAACGCACTATGTTCATAGATATCAGTGACATAAACACTATAAAAGTAACTTGTAGAATAATGGTCAGTGTATTAAGTACGAGCATGTAAACTAACTATGGTTATAGTTATACATAAATATACGACCGTAATTAACCGCAACGAACAATTAAAATTCAATAGCATGTAGGTCTGTATGTAATAGTAGGAAAAATTTTGTAGGTCAACAAAACATCAGCGTTCGATTCAGGTCAGCTGTTATTTGTGTTCCGAATACTATAGATTTTTTGTATATACAAATGTTTCTATCTCTGTTACGTTTATAATGACGGAAAAAGTAACACGATTTATTAATGTTAAAGATCTTGAAATACATAACTGGAACATTCAAACATTGACAGTTCCTGTTGGTTCTAGTGATAACTGTCTCATCTCGACTAGGATAAGAACAAAACACTTGCCATTCAGCTTTTCGATCCACCTCGATCTAATGGTCAACTATGCAAAATTAAGACTGGCTTGTAAAAAATAAATATTCTGGAGTGTGGCATTTTGATTTTTTTTACTCGAGTTTAATGACCTTGTTTCTTTTTATCACAGGTAATAAAATATTATTGAAATAAAAAACAATTATGTACTGGTAGCACTGTGACAAAAACAGAAAAGGACAACACAAAACAGACTGGAATGGAAAGAAAGAGACAGCATGTAGCTTCCACAAAAATGGCGTCTTTCTGAGTTGTCCTTTTCGCACGGCCTTATTTTCGTGATTTTCTCATTATTCAGTGATAGAAACTTATTTTTAAGTTTGTAAACTAGGTAAAATGTTAATTCCCGTCGTGTTGTGTTACTCAAATGTTTAGTTAATCGTTTAATTTTGATATGATGCGTCTGGGGCGAGGCGTACTCTCCACACAATAAACGTTTGTTCGTGCAAAAATGGATAAGAAAACCAAGAAGAAGGCGGTAGGAAAGCGCAAGAGCGACGAGGCCGCAGAGGGAGAAAGTAAAAAGAAGATAATGGTTCGGAAAAATGAGAGTGAGAAAGAAAAAGTGGAAGTTGTCAATCAAGTCGTTGAGGTTCCGGTCGAACAGGGACAGCAAATCGTGCATGCTGGCCAAATTGTGGAGGGAAATTTTGAACAACCGGTAATATTTTATTCCTTCTCTACGTTCTCTAAACGACATACATTGCTCTGAAATCCCTTTCGTCACCTTTTCTTTATAAGTTATTAAGATAATACAAAAGTTACAACATATAATATAAAAAAAAAAAAATTAATGCTCATTTACTATATTTACTCTTTATAATACTAATCCTACCTATAAATCAATAAATAATATAAATGTACCTATAAATATAATGTGGTGTTGTTTTTTCATTTTTTTTTACACCTTGACCAAATAGCTATATGCCAATTACTGGCAGAAATGTAGTAACAATTTCAAGCTACCAAAGCATGACTAAAAATATTTAGGGATGTGTACTTCAAAAGTAAAATATGAATCCCATAAGGGGTCATTTCATTGACCATCTGTCCATCTGTAAACGCCCCTTTTCTTAGGAATGTAGGTTCTTAGGAATGTAGTAATATACTCAAGTCTGCAATACCTAGGAGCAGTGAAATATCTAACTTCTAGGTTAATATACAGCCCCGTTTATGTTCCATTTATGCCTCATATTTCAAAGAAATCAAAACCTATCTATGAAATTTGACTAGAAGCACAAGTAACGGAATAAGTAATAAAAAAAAAAAAACAATGTTAACACACTCATACCTCTGCACTAGGATTCCCTGTGTCGCAGATGGCATGGACAAACACAGAAACACAAGACAAACACCCAAGACCCGAGAACAAACTTCATGCTCACCACACAAAGTGTGCCCCGGCCGGGAATCGAACCCGGGACCCCTTGCTTCGAAGGCAGGGCTACTACCAACTAAGCCACGGAGCTGTCAATAAAGATTTTAATAAAATATTCATAGAAATAATTTAAATTTCATATGCTCAACTCAGGATTCCGTGTTGCAGGTTACATAATCACCACACAAAGTGTGCACATGCCGGGAATCAAACCCGGGACTCCATGCTTCTAAGCCCTGGGGCTCTCAAATGTTTTGTCAAATGGATAATCAATATTATGTTTTTATTCCCAGGTATTTGTGAATATGAAAGGGGAGCCCGTTCAGTTGGGCCCGAACACGGTTATCCTCTATGAACAGAATGGTAATCCATCAAGTTTTGCCTTTGGCGGAATGTGGACGATGGACAACTCTGGCCGCATCGTTATGGCGGAGACTATTTACGATGTGAAAGGTGAACCAGAGGAGGAGAGTGGGAACTTTGTCCAGAATAATGCTGAAGTTACCACTGTAAGTTCCTCTTGGCTTTATTATGTATAAGGTGTTACAATATAGAAAGGTGTTCATACAAATCATCAAACTTTAATCAAATCAAATACCTTAAAAGATAAAAAAGTAATTATTTGTTGATTTTTGGACAGCCCTAATGAGCAGTCTGCACTCACACATGCATACGATTACCTACATCAACAACAGACAAAGCCGCCTGTTAAGCTTTCAGGGTTGAACCTCGTCAAGTTTACGTTAAAGTGTGACTTGTGATAACTTGTGACCTTACATGCTGTGGATTAGGAAACCTGGTGGGATGAGTTCTAGATAAATCTAGGCATGCGTTGTTTAAGTAATGTGTGACAACATTTCAGAAGTATCCCATGGTTGTCATAGTTGTGGTTTTTGACCGCGGGTAACGCAGCAGGGTGCAACTAGTAAACATAAATTTAATTTAGATGATCCTTCACACAAATGCATTCCTTATTTTTTGGGGACTTTGGGTCTTTTTGTAGACCATGTCAGTCCCATAATGGACTGTAATATATTATTTTAACAGTCTCCGTAAACCAGTTTGGAAGCAGACCTGTAGAGCATGATTGCTTCATCAGAAGTCTGTGTAGCTAACTGCATTCCTATTTCAGCAACAAGTGCAAGAGGAACAACCAAACACATACCAACAATATGAAATATCCAGCACTCCCGCAGTGGAGGGCCAGCAGGAATATGAAGTGGCCATCATTGAGAACCCACCTACTGAGAGCGAGAGGACTGTGTAAGTATTAACAACTACTCCGCCCCGGCTTCGCCTCGGTTCTACATGTGTGACTTAGGTCTTAATACAATAAAACTCCATAGTACATAATTTTGATCCATCTCACAAGGTTAAGACAGCATTAGCAATATAAGCGTTCAAAAAATTAAAAATATGTTAAGACATCGTTAAAAGTTTTTGAATTTCTCGGTTTAACTCTACTATTATAGCGAAAACCTTATCAAAATCCGTTGTGTAGTTTAGAAGTAAGCGGAGAAACAGACAGATGAAAACAGCTTAACTTTATACTATTTAGAGATGCTAGGAATGGCCTAAGCTATAACAAAATGAAATATCTAGCACTCCCGCTGTGGATTGCCAGCAGGGATATGAAGTGGCCATAATTGAGAACCCACCCCCTGAGCGTGAAAGGACAGTGTAAGTATTAACTTACATTAAATACAAAGAACAAACTAAGATATATCAACAATATGTAACCAGCATTCCCTCAGTAGAGGGCCAGCAGGCATATGTATTGTAGTAGTCATTATTGAGAACCCAGCTGCTGAGAGCGAGATGTGAGGTAACCAATCCGGACAAGGCACCCGTGGTAGATCAAAGCACATTCACTCTCAGTTGAGGGACACCATTTTTAAAATGTTAAAAGTGAGCCAGCTCGATGTGGGCCTATTCCAGAGTGTGCTAGCTGATAGACTTCTGATGCAGCTATCATGCTTTATAGGTCTACATTAAAGCTGGTCCAGGGCGCATAGAAGGATAAATGGAGTGACTGATGGGACTGACATAGTGTTATGAAAGACCAAAGTCCCATAAAAAAAATTTGAATTAAAAAAATAAAAAACTCAGTTATCGAGAGGTTGGTGTCCCTGCAGTGGGAACATTAGAGGCTGATAGCTACTCCCACAGATTGCAGGAAAGAAGTGAGATGTTACGTAAAATTGAATGATGCAATATGCAATTTTTTTTGTGTAGTGTGGTGGAACCCCAGGTGATAACGAGCGAGGAGGAGCTGGCAGCCCTGGGGGCCAACGCGATGCGGTGGCTCAACCAGAAATACGATGTTGTAGTCAGGAAGCTGCAACTCAGCTTTGGTAATGTATTTAATACTAACTGCGCCCCGTGTTACCCGCGGTTGGACTTCCAACGGGAACCGTACCGTTTTCCGGGATAAAAAGTAGCCTATGTGCTACCACCACCATTTTGATAATCTTTCTATACCAACCAATCTCCAAAAGAACTTGGCGCCAGGAGCCAGACCCGCCACCACTATTTTGATAATCTTTTTATGCCAACTGTACATGTTTTCAGACGCGGGCGTGAAGCTGCTACACTCTGCATCGGGGTGCATACAGTGCGTTTATCTAACAACACCCACTATGCAGCTGGCGTTCAACGCGATACCACAGTTCCTTGGCATCGAGACAGGTATGTTTTTAGATCCGTTTTAGGGTTCGATTTCCGGCCGGGGCTCACTTTGGTGAGCATGAAGTTTGTTCTCGGCTCTTGGGTGTTTGTCCATGCCATCTGCGACAAAGAATCCTAGTGCAGAGGTATGAGTGCGTAAAGGAATTAAAAAATACTTTCTTTTCGCGACCACTTATGTCTAAATACCGTTTTCCTTATTACAATGTAAACACCACTTACCATCAGGTGGGTCCTCAGCTCGTTCCGTCACTCATTTACAATATATAAAAAAAAAAACTGATATTACAAAATATTTTGCTTGTGGAGTAGCATCACACCACGGAGTATATACATTTTCTGCTGTCTGTACTGCAAATTGAGAATTATTCCCACAGGCATAGAATTCAACAGCACCATACCCACGGTCGGCACCGGCCCATCCCCTAGCGTGAAACACAACGTCACCCTCTTTCTGGCCGAAGACGGAAACGGAAAGTCTGTTATCGTTAGTGCTGGTGAGTTTTTTTTTAATTTACATTTATAATTAGAACTGCTAAACCACTAACTCTAATTAACATAATTTATATTGTAATATAAAACTTAAATATTACATATGTAGGTAGCAGTAGCACTTGTGCTAAGTTCGTCTGGTACTGCCACCACACCTGGAATCTGCCGACAAGCAGTAGTGCTCGCATTACTGTGTTTCGGTGGAAGGGTGTGGGTGCCGGTGAAATCCCCGTCGCGGGTGATGGACGTAGCAAGATGATTGCGACTCAGTGTATGATCCATATCTTAAACTGAGTCTTTTTACTGTTGTAGCCACTTACCACCAGGAGGGCCCTCCGACTCACCGGCATGTCTTAGACTGCAAAAATTCCGTGGCAGATCAAAGCCCATTCACTCTCAATTACCGAGAGTAGGCCGGTGTCCCTGCAGTGGGAACATTAGAGGCTGGCGCGGTATCTGCTAATGACTAAGAGATTTTGCAGGTATATCCACACTAATTGGGGAGGATCTGACGTGGCTTTTGGACACGTTCAAGTCGTGCAACCCTGCTTGGAGGCAGGTCCGGTGCGTCGTCTGCGACCCCTCTAAAGGCCAACAGGTGAGAATTAAAACACAAATGGTTGAGTTAAAAAGTGTTTGAAATGGCGGTGGTATTTTATTCCAGCATTTTCTGGTATTACAGAATTAGAACCTGGATACATACTTACGTAATTTTATTGTCTCTGTAAGAAATTAAATAAAGCTTTATTATATACCAACTGAAAGTGCCTTGTGCCCAATAAAGATTTATTGACATGAACGGGCAGATTTAGAGGATGTTTTCATTTTTTGACGAAATTGTGGCTTAGTTGGTAGTAGCCCTGCCTTCGAAGCGAGGGGTCCCGGGTTCGATTCCCGGCTGGGGCATACTTTGTGTGGTGAGCATGAAGTTTGTTCTCGGGGTCTTGGGTGTTTGTCTTGTGTTTCTGTGTTTGTCCATGCTATCTGCGACACAGGGAATCCTAGTGCAGAGGTATGAGTGTGAGTGTGTAAACGTTTTTTAATGTGAATAAGTGACGGAACGAGCTGAGGGCCCACCTGATGGTAAGTGGTGACCCTCGCCCATGACAACAGTAATGCGTGCGACTCAGTATGAGATCCAAATCTTTACTGAGTCGCACTCATCCTGCTGCGTCCATCACCCGAGACGGGGATGATATGTCTCATGCGCATGTGATTTCACCGGCACCCACACCCTTCCACCGGAACATAAAAAAAATAGTGCGATGTTTTTGAATACTACCTATATTATTTTGTATATTTATTTTGTCCCCGCCAGTGGGTCCGAGCGGCATTCCCGAACGCCCACATTACCTGCTCGGTGTGGCAAGCGGCGCGCGCGGCTGCAAGGTTGATATTAGACACGGCGCGGCGCGACGACTCGATAACGCAAGCGCTCGCGTCGCACGACGTGGCGCAACGTGTCAAGACGTACGTGCTGACTCTGCTGCGGGCCGACAGCACTCCGCCGCAACTGCAGGTGAGGATGTGGCGTAATGTAACGTTGTAACGTAACACGGTGTTGCGATTTGACGTGTGATGTTGCGCGCTGCTGTACAATGTCCCTTAAACTCGCCAAGCTGACATTAGATACGACGCGATAACGCAAAACTATGCGTAACAAAATACATTTTGTGCCTAATGCATTGTTTTACTGGTCTAAAACCATCTTCGCATTATTGCTTCAGTTCAGTTTAAAATTTTATTATATTTAATTTAACTTTATAATTTAATGTAAAACCAAATTGCGGGGTATTCTAATTATATTTCTTTGTTTCTGAAATAAAAGTAGCCTCAGTTACTCCTTATAACATCAGAAATCTGCCAGTGAAAGTCCCGTCAAAATAGGTTCAGCCGTGTCGGCTATTAGTAAGAACAAACAGACAGACACATAGACTAAATAAAAAAAAATGTTTTAGTTATTGTACAAGTACCATATATACCTTCAAATACATTTAGTAAAAAGCTGTTATTTTGATATTGCAAATAGATACTTTTATTTATTTGTATAGATAACTAATGTTATATTTTTATTTGCAGGTCCTTAAAAGGTCTATCATAGGGACCGGGGCGGGGACCCTTCGCCTGTGGGACATCCTAACGCGGCCCGGAGGTACCATAGTCAAACTGGACTCGTGGCTAGAAGCTGATAACTACACAAACATACTGCACAAGGTGAGTTTGTAGACATTAATGACATTAGAAGCTGATAATCCGTTTTAGAAGCTGGTAATCCATGCTAGAAGCTGATAATCCATGTTAGAAGCTGATAATCCATGTTAGAAGTTGATAATCCATGTTAGAAGTTGATAATCCATGTTAGAAGCTGATAATCCATGTTAGATGTTGATAATCCATGTTAGAAGCTGATAATCCATGTTAGAAGCTAATAATCCATGTTAGAAGTTGATAATCCATGTTAGAAGCTGATAATCCATGTTAGAAGCTGATAATCCATGTTAGAAGCTGATAATCCATGTTAGAAGCTGATAATCCATGTTAGAAGCTGATAATCCATGTTAGAAGCTGATAATCCGTGTTTTCACTCAAGGCCCCAACGGAAAATCAGCGCTGGGTTGCATTCTCTAAAAAACTAAGCTTGAGGTAAAATCGCAAACTCAAACTCATTTATTCCATTAAATCTCAAGTATCGTTTGGACACGTCCACTTTTAAATCGAATCTATGAAACATGTTTAATTTCAGAGCCTCGAAAGACTGCTCTCCAAGTTTCAAGTGTCGCTGCGAACTGAGATGCAGCCGGACGAGTTCGTGACTCTCCTGTTCAACGTCGTGTCCCAACTTGAAGAAGAGAGGAGGACGTTTGCCATCACGCGACTGAGGGTACGCAAACTTGCTTAAATAATCTATCTATACATATAACAAGTAACTAATATAACATTGAGTGAATCTACTACATATACAATAATTATATATTGTTATATTATACAATATACAATACAATAATTATAATTGTTGCAAGCCAGATCTAAAATGTGTAATGTGTGTCTAAATAAATAAATACATTCATCTTTATTTCTCGCCATTAAGACGAGAGGGTTGAAATAAGATGACATATTTTTCATTTAACAATCAAACTATTGAATCGAGTTAGATAAAATATGGGACCAATCTGAAAACATCCTTTCAAGGCTACTACTAACTAAGCCACGGAGCCGTCCGTGGCTTAGTTGGTAGTAGCCTTGCCTTCGAAGCGAGGGGTCCCGGGTTCGATTCCCGGCCGGGGCATACTTTGTGTGGTGAGCATGAAATTTGTTCTCGGGTCTTGGGTGTTTGTCTTGTGTTTCTGTGTTTGTCCATGCCATTTCCGACATAGGGAATCCTAGTGCAGAGGTATGAGTGTGTAAACGTTTATTTATTATTATTTATTTATTTACTTAAATAAAATACACCCTCCACCTCACGGCGAGAGGATCTATGCTGGTTGCTGGGAATCGTACAGCGCAGAAAACAGCTACTACCAACAGATGAAAAGGAAATTCAAAGTTAGCCAATGCGAATATATGTATTACAAAGGTATTATAATTATTATCATCACTTCTAATTAATATCAACTCCACAGGATACGGAATCATTGAAACAATCGCCCACGGACACGATCACACAGTACGCGTACAATCTCATGAGCCACCAGACGAAGCTGGCCCAGAAGTGCCTCGACGACCGGGGCGGCAGGTGAGAAACTCTACAATTGCGAGAGTGTATTTTTTATATGTGACGGAACGAGCCGTGGTAAGTGGCTGCCCCCATGACAACAGTAATGCGACTCAATATAAGATTTGGATCTTACACTGAGTTGCATTCATGCACCCGAGACGCGGATGATAAGTCTTGCTCGCGCACGTAGGTGTACCCTTTGATTCCTTACACCCCCTGGGTGGTGCTAAAGGAGCAACCAAAAGTAGCCGTAGAACTTGTGCCAAGTTCGTCCGGAGAGGTACTGCCACCACATCTGGAATCTGCCGCCAAGCAGTAGTGGTTGCATTACTGTGTTGCGGTGGAAGGGTGTGGCTGCCGGTGAAATCACATGCGCATGAGACGTACCCCGTCTCGGGTGATGGACGCTGGATGAATGCGACTCAGTAAAGATTTGGATCTCATACTGAGTCGCGCGCATTACTGTTGTCATGGGCGAGGGTCACCACTTACCATCAGGTGGGACCTCAGCCCCTTCCGTCACATATTCACATAAAAAAAAAAACAAAAAAAAAACACGAATAATAATGTTCATAATCATGATAGTATTAAAATGGCTACCCTCCATAGGGCAGGCACGGTATGTCTTGAAGCGCTGGCATGGCGCCGTTGTGATGTATTAAGAATGGAATACTTATTTTTTCAGGCGACACAGTAGTTCGGCTATATG
Source organism: Aplocera efformata (assembly GCA_921293045.1). Lineage (NCBI taxonomy): Eukaryota > Metazoa > Arthropoda > Insecta > Lepidoptera > Geometridae > Aplocera > Aplocera efformata. Next base: position 2,335,664 of record OV121068.1, on the reverse strand, counting down.
CAAGTACGGCACGTCAACACAGGAATGTTCCTGTCTCTTCAGCAAAGTGTTTAGGCTGCCCTGCAGGCATATACTGATGCTCACCACAGAACTGAAGGTATGTTTTAATTTTTTGTTGTTACCGTTGCACTTAGATTCCCTGTGTCGTAGATGGCATGGAAAAACACAGAAACACAAGACAAACACCTAGAGAAACTTCATGCTCACCACAAAGTATGCCCCGGCCGGGAATCGAACCCGGAACCCCTGCCGTCGCTGGCTACTACCAACCTATGGTGTTGTAAGTTTGTAGTGTGTGGCTCGCAAACGAATGGACCATTTTGATGCGGTTTTTTCTGTTCGGAAGCCGACGTGGTCGAGATGGTTACGGGGATGTTACGTCTCCACACCCTTCCACTGGAACACAGCAATAGGCTACTGCTCGGCGTCAGATTACCAGGTGTCAAGGCAGTACGGACAAGTTCTACTGCTGCTACTTAAAGTTAGTTGAATGCCTAAATACGTGACGAGGCATGGCAGGTAGCTATGGGTGGCTACCATGTGTATGGACTCTGGAGGTGCCTACGGACGCGAGCAACATGGACCTCCCTATTATTATCCGCAATATAAATATTGTAATTTTTATTACCAATAAAGACTAATATATCCTGTTCTTGTTTCCAGGTGAAAACTCACATTCCGTTCGAACCGCGCTGGACGGTGCAGCATTGCCTCTTTGGATGCGATGGTCCCAACGGGGGAACTAATAGCACAAGTAAGTACACACACACCCACACACTCACGCACACACACACACACACACACACACACACACACACACACACACACACACACACACACACACACACACACACACACACACACATACACTCACACACACCCACACATACACTCACACACACCCACATACACACACTCACGCACACATACATATATACACACACACCCACCTTATGAGTAACTAACGGCTCAGCTAGTTGATAGCCGCTATGTATTTATAAGGGGTTCGATTTTTAGACCCTGGTTCTTCTCCAAAGCAGGATTCTAGTGCACTATACTTTGCAGCCATATTAATTACATATTGATATATTGACCGGTCTCACAGCTTAAATAAGCACCGTAGGTCGTGGCTTTGATTCCTACAGGACAAGCATTTGTGTGAACATATATGTTTGTTTGGGTGTTAATATGTATTTCCACAAAAAATAGTATAATGGTATAAGTTTCCATATACAAGCTATGCGTAGTTTGGGGCTAGATGGCGCTGTGTGGAATGTTCATGTATATGTTATTGTATATGGTATTTATTCAATAAATAAATAAACGTTTACACACTCATACCCCTGCACTAGGATTCCCTGTGTCGCAGATGGCATGGACAAACACAGAAACACAAGACAAACACCCAAGACCCGAGAACAAACTTCATGCTCACCACACAAAGTGTGCCCCGGCCGGGAATCGAACCCGGGACCCCTCGCTTTGCAGGCAGGGCTACTACCAACTAAGCCACGGAGCCGTCTATAATGCGCTGACGTTTTTTGTATTTATGCAAAAAATGTTAATTGCCTGAAATAAAGATTATTATTATTATTATTATATGTCATGTATTGTATTTATTTGTAATTTTGTAGGTAGCGGTGGGAACTACATGGAACAAGTGGTGGTGGAGTCGGAGAACCACAGACAAATACAGCAGCAGCCGCAGCAGATACACCAGGTGAATTACTCACTGATACTGTGCCAGCTCGGTTGATAGCACCCGTGGTAGATCAAAGCCCATTCACTCTCAATTATCGAGAGTAGGCCGGTGTCTGCAGTAGGAACATTAGAGGCTGATGCAGAAACATGAAACTGCGACATATCTGTGTGCATGTAATGTGCGGAGAGTTCCTGTGACACGTTATATGCTCACGAATATGTGTACATGCATGTGTAAAATGATACTTGAGATCTAAAGGAATAAATGAGTTTGACTTTGACTTTGTTTTCAGGTCGGCGGAGTGAGACAGCAACAGTATGTACTTGCGGCCCCGGGGCAGCAGGGTACACCCGTCTCACAAGTGAGTTAAGGACGATATCCGCTTCTTTCTTATCGTGTAAGTGGCCAACACTCGTGTAGGAGTTTACAAGCCCCAAGGCCTCCGACATTGCTTATTGAGTTGAGTAGCCGGGGAATAACGTGCACGTGCACGCTCAGTTCGATTGCAACTACACGGTCACCTATCCAAGTATGGACTGGGCGGAGAGTTGCTTAACTCAAGTGGTCTGTAAATATATCAAGCTACGCCCTGAGCGCTTCCGCTTTGATGTCTCATGCGCATGTGATTTCACCGGCACCCACACCCTTCCACCGGAACGCAGTAATGCAACATGGCACAAGTTCTACTGCTACTTTTGGTTGCTCCTTGAGCACCCAGGGGGTACGTGTAGGGTATCATAGGGTACACACCTACGGACGCGAGCAACTGGATCACCCAATTGAACATTTAGAATTTGTTTGCTAGTATTATACATAGTCTAAAATCACAGTGATGAAATTGAATAATAAAAGTTTTATATATTTCAATTTTGTCTCAACGATATACTATTGCTCGCAATAAAAAAAATTACATGATATTTGCCGAGATGTCCCCCTGTCCCTCCCGTGAGATTGGGTGACCCCTGCCCCCCTCCCGCCTCTTGAGTTTCTTTACAAGTAATACAATTATACTGTAAACTTAAACAGCAAAACTATCTAAACACAAAATTTCATACAAATCGTTAGAATATATAAATATATGTACAAGAATTGCTTGATTAAAGTAATAAGATTTTGCGTTGCCTAAAACGATTTAATTTAAAAAATTTAAATAAATTAAAAATATGGTATTATGAGAGAGCGTGGTGACCCAGGGGCATAGACGCCGGCTTTCAATCTGAAGGTCGCTGGTTCAAACCCACAAGTGTACCAACGAGTTTTTTCACTTGAAAAATTTATGTGCGCAATACCACGTTCTCGAAACGGTGACGGAAAACATCGTGAGGAAACCGGCATGTCTTAGAACCAAAAATTCAAAGACATGTGACATCTACCAATCCGGATTGGGCTCCCGTGGTAGATCAAAGCCCACTCACTGTCAATTATCGAGGTGTCCTACAGTGGGAACATTAGAGGCTGGTACGGTTTATGGTATTATGATATTTGTATTACTAATAATGTTTTCACCAGGTGATATTCTGCGGCGGCGGAGTGAGTGGAGTGAGCGGAGTGAGCGGGGTGAGCGGAGTGAGCGGAGTGAGCGCGTCACACTCATCCCCCGTTTTAAATTCCGTGCTGCCCGCGGGGGGTGCAGTACTCACGCCGCACCACAACATGCACCAGTGAGTGACGGAGTCAGTGAGTTTAGTGAGTGTTGAACAACGAGTGTCAGTGTGCAGTGAGCTGTGTTCAGTGAATGTGAAGTGACGTCAGTGATCAACTAGTGTTAGTGATCAGTGAGCTGGCCCGTTGCCGCACGCTAGCGCTCACTAGCCTCACAGAACCTGTACACAAATGTGAAATCTCAATCGTGATGCGTTCATAGCATAATACAAATTGTGTAAAGTTTCAAAAAATTGACCCGATCTTCCCAACTATAGAATCTTAATTACCCAAAAGTTTGGAGGAAATTCTGGAGTAGCATCAGTTTTAGATAGAATATAATATTGTCTACAAATAAAATGTCTTTACTATATTTAATGATATTTTCTATACAAATAAATAAAATATAGTGTAAACAGACACTTTAATTTTATTTATTTGTATGGATATAAAAAAATATAATTTTTGTCTGTCTTATCTGTCTATCTGTTTGTTCTGGGTAACCTCCGAAATGGCTGGACCGATTTTAACGGGACTTTCTGTTATAAGAAGTAACTTAGGCTAATTTTAAGTCAGAGGGTTTTGTGCAAAAAAAGTATATATCCCACGCTGACAAAGTATCAGGTATCATAAAATATAGTGAAGATATTTTGTCTATGCTTATGCAAAACTATTTAAACGCTATTATTGGCCGTTGGCTTAGATATTGTTGGTGATTCAATAATTATATGCATTCTGTATGTTATGTAGGCTAATAGAATAAAATTGTAAATATTATTAAATATTAATAAATGTAGACTAATTTTACGTTGAATTTGTTAATATCTGTCTAGGTATTATGTCATTTTCCTATATTTAACTAACGGATGGCTGTAGATACTTCTCCAAAGGAACTGTGGTTGGTTTTCAAGAATTAAATGGAACTTGGTAGACTAGCAGAAATAGGGATGGAACAACAAAAAATTTTCTTACAGCAATCTCACAGTGGGATATTGTTAAGCAAGCTATTTTAAAAGGGTTATAAATGAACTGACAGTTGCTATCCGGGTTGGGATGGGTTTTTTAGAGGTTGAAACCAGTTCTCTATGCCTAAACTGTGCATATTATAGAAAAAAATTAAATGTAAAAGTTGTTGGTAATAATAAGATCTACAATTTTTCCTACCATTTTTATGCATATGTAGGGATCCAGTGAGTGTTAATGAGTTTGCAATCAGCAGTTTTGTGTTACTGCGTACTGACCGGTCGCCGCTCTCTCATCTTAATATATATAAATTACGTGTCACGATGTTTGTCCGCGATGGACTCCTAAACTACTTAACCGATTTTAATCAAATTTGTACACAGTGTGCAGTTTGAGCCAACTTGAAAGATAGGATAGCTCAAATCTCAATTTTCATAAATTGTATATAATTTTATTGCAAATTTTATTATTTGACAGTCACAATTACAAAAACGTTAGCCACAGCAACGCGTGGCCGGGTCAGCTAGTAGTTTATAGTTTATTTATTTACCTTAGGCGCAAGAACACTTGGTAACGGCATGCATACATATAAGTCAACAATTATCATTAAAACAAAAATAAAAACGTAAATAAAGATCTGTAGCAGCGAGAAACAGACAAGGACACATTCTCATACGTCTCGCTCACACACAAAACTGTATGTAGTATCTCATTATAACCTTCTGAAGACCACACCAATACACCTATAAATACACATTGAATAAATACACACACACATTATGACCTGCATTAAATAAAATTTGATCAAAGTAAAAATGTTTCAATTGAATGTTGACATTGACTATCAATTTGTTTTTGACATTCTACCTACTACAGAACAGCGCCATCTGGTATCGATATTGGAAACGTGGCCGCGAAAAGCCCTCATTAAAACGCGTATTTTATCTGTAGTTTGTATATCAGTCCATTCTACATGGGACAGAATAACTAACACTGTTGCTATGGTAATATATCTACATCCATCCGGCTATTGAATATAGGAACTGGACGTAGGTTTGGACCGAAGGCAATGCAGATGCAAAGCCGTTTTAGACTGCACTTTTGGGTGAAGATTGTCTTGACAACTTAAGTGATTCCAAGGGCACCACTTAGGTACGGACCTCTGCTTAAGTCGCTGCTATTCGTCTGCCTGTTTGGTCCTGTCTGGATGACAAGGTGAAATTTTGACAGATAAAGTAGTTGATACTGGCACGTTTGCTAGGCCAACGTCTCAAATTGTTGTAATTTTTGTTAACTATGTATATTCACCCAACAATTAAAATGGATATTCGTGGACATTCAACACAGCGCCATCTAGACCCAATCTTATTACTTGTACTATGGGAACCAGATTACTAATAGCAATTTAAAAAACTTTTTGTATAATAAACACCCTGATACACGACCTCTGTATTAGTGACACGCTATAACCAACTAAGCTATAAGCAGTCAATAGGTTTTACATTGATTAATATAATTTATGCACTTATGAAGGTATCTACATAAAATATGATAGTTCTCATGCAAACTATATTTAAATAAAAAGAATTTAATGTACTTTTTTAACGTAATCAAATTTGAAAAATATGTTGATTTTATATTTTACTTAGCTCAATTGGTAGTAGCTCTGCCTTTTGCGTCGTAGGTCGCGGGTTCGATTCCCAACCAGTACAAGTATTTGTATGTAGAAAAGATGTTGATTCTGTGTCTGGGCGTGTAGTATTTATGTATTTACAAAATAAATAAATAATTTTACAAATGTGAAAATTTGTCTGTATGTTTGTTACTCCATCACGCCTCAACGGCTGAATGAATTTTGAATATATTATGTGTATCCCCGTCTCGGGTGATGGACGCAGCATGAATGCGACTCAGTGTAACATCCAAATCTTATACTGAGTCGCATTACTGTTGTCATGGGCGAGGGTCGCCACTTACCACCAGGTGGGCCCTCAGCTCGTTTCGTCACTTACTCACATAAAAAATATATTAGTAACAGTTCCCATAGTACAAGCTATGGTGTTTGGGGCTAGACGGCGCTGTGTAAATATATCCGTGTTTTTTTTTTTTTTTCCTTTAATGTTTAAACTTTATGAAATATATTTTACATTAAGAGTGAGTTGCACCAAGTTACTATAACAATAACAAAAGCTTAACTGTCTGCTAACTGTTTAGCAATGGTTAAAATTATGTTAAAATGGTTGGTTAAAGTTATAGTTAAGTCTTATCGCTGCTCACCATTTTAACTTTCGTTTTACATCATGGTTTTTGGTAAAAGTAGCTCTGCCTTAAGCGAGGGGTCCCGGGTTCGATTCCCGGCCGGGGCACACTGTGTGGTGAGCATGAAGTTTATCCTCGGTTCTTGGGTGTTTGCCTGTTTCTGTATTTGTCCATGCCATCTGCGACACAGGGAATCCTGGTGCAGAGGTATGAGTCTGAAACGTTTATTATTATATAGTTAGAGCTACAGTTAATTTTAACTAAATTATGTATCCTTGATGTAACTTGCTCTAAGACAAACAGCTTGTCCGCAAATATATTATGAAAATAGTTATCAGTTGATTGGTGTCGTTAACATAATGTATAGTTTACTATGAATTTGTTATCTTTTAAACCAGCTACACTCTTTGTATTTAAAATATTTAATAAAACTGTATTTTATGTATAAGTAAACACATTGGAAGTACAGAATTTCGTTTTTTTTTTCCTTGTAGTGTACCCTTTGATGCCCTACATGTATCCCCTGGGTGCTAAAGGAGCAACCAAAAGTAGCAGTAGAACTTGTGTCAAGTTCGTCCGGAGAGGTACTGCCGCACCTGGAATCTGCTGCCAATTAGTAGTGGTTGCATTACTGAGTTCCGGTGGCAGGGTGTGGGTGCCGGTGAAATCACATGCGCGTGAGACGTATCCCCGTCTCGGGTGATGGACGCAGCAGGATGAGTGCGACTCTGTGTAAGATCCAAATCTTATCTTATACTGAGTCGCATTACTGTTGTCATGGGCGGGGGTCGCCACTTACCACCAGGTGGGCCCTCAGCTCGTTCCGACACATATAGAAATTAAAAAAAATGTCTTTATAATGTTATTATGTTTATTTATTTACTTGATCCAGGAAAACAGTAGGGTGCTAGGAAAAAAAATTTTTGAAATGAAATAACTGAATATTTAGGTAACATATTTTAATCACAAAAATAATAAAAATCACTCAAATTCACACTGAACATTTATATAATCAAATGATTGGTGTGACATTGGTATGTTGGTAAAATTTAGCTAATGCTAGGTTTCTATTATACATTCGGTTAAACCCTTAAATGGGATAAACGTAAAAATAAGGAACGATTATTTCTGGGTTTTTTTTATTGTCTATAGTCCTTCGCTTGGCCTCAATCTCACCTGATGAGTGATTATGAGGTCGATGATGAAGCACGAAGGTCTAGAACCTTCTAGAACCTATTTACTTTGGACTTGAAGATTCCTAGGTTGGTATAAGATTTACGAGTAATTCAAGCATTTTATTATCTATATCAAGAGACAATATAGATTTTTTTTAATAAGATGATATATTAATTCATCATTATCCTTGTGTGTTTTAAAAAAATGCAATAACTGGGAAACAGGCTTATTTCTACTTCTCAAGAAACTTAAATCTATCTATAATATGTAAACCGCCTACTTTTCACGCTTGAAATAATAACTTAAAATAATTTTGGCGCGAATTTGTAATCGCGCTGAAATAATTGTTTGCAATGTTTCCTGTACACGTTGGCCCAGACACTGATAATTAGGGATTGCAATCCAGTACTGTTTTCAATCCCGCGGGATTTTTGCTGGGTTTTCTTCAATCCTGCGGGATCCCGAATAGGTTATAGTTTTACATGAAAATAAGAAAATTAACTTTGTTATAATAATAATCATATAATATAACAAAAAACAAAAACGGCTTACTGTGTCTCACCTTACTGTTTACTATTCTTTCAGCTACTTACTTGTTAATTTAGACCAAAAAACAATATTTTATACAACAGGTAATACAATATCTTTATCTTTATTCACAGTCTTTATAATCTTTTTGTGTTCTTTATAACAAATTCATATGAATTTAAGTCGTTACGTATAAGTTTTTTTACAAAATATTCATTCAAATATTTTAATAAAATTTAAAAAATATTTGATGCTTGCGTATTCGCAAGCTGTTGCGAGATCTCGCAGGACCTAAAATTACGCTGGATCCCGCTGCATTTCGGAATCCCACTTTGCTGGATTGCAATCGCTACCAGCAATCTGCGTCGCTGGGCCAATGCGCTAGGCAAATCCAACCTACATAATTCACAGTGCTTTGACTAAATTAGTTAAGCACGAACCGAGTCATCACAGACAAGATGACCAGAGACACGATAGAGTAGAAACTTCTCGCGGCATAACCTCCAACAGGGGGAGCAGAGCCGGTGCAAGCGCTCAAATGCGTAAAAAGTTCGATATAGTTTTTCGCTGGCTCGTGAGGACTGTCAGAAGTTGGCTCAGTGAGACCGATGGTCGAATCTTTGAATAGAAGATTGCTGATGCCGTCGAAAGGCGAGAATATCTCCAAGTTGATGAGTTGGGTGCCTGTGGCTGCGTTGTAGCCGAAGTAGTAGACAAGAGTGTCAAATAACACGTTCAGGCTGTTGTAGAGAGGGTCGTTCCTGAAAAATAAAACAACTTTGTCTATGGCCTTCGTCAAAGTCAAATTACTTTATCCTAAGACGTAGATGTACATCATATAAGTTAAGCCCCTTCTTTAATGGAACGAGCGCCAAAATTAAGTCTTATTTCATTGACTTATTCATTTTTATATTAATATTTTTTTGTTAAAGATAGTTAACAAAAAATATAATATTATTTAAATATATTTCTGTAGTTCAGGCTGTTCAGTCTTTACCATCGTCTCAAGTAGACTTTTTACACAGATATTATACCACTGCGGAGCGCAGCTATTAATATATAAAATTCAGCCACACGTTTAACCGTATAATTAGCATCGATTTTAAAGCGCAGAACGCGAAGTCTTCAATTTCATAAAACTGTCCAAAATCACGGGTCTGGCTGATAAGAAATAATACCACAAATGAGGCTATGGAAAAAAGATTTATCATACCTCCTTGTTACGACCTCAGCGTCTACCACATACGCCAGTGCGCAGTTATCGTCTATGGTAACTCCGGCTGTAGCGGCGAGAGTGTTGTTCCGACATAGCGCGCGGAACTGAGTCTCTTGCAGGTTCAATGCGGATAAATGACCTGGAAATAGGCGGTACATTTATTTAATAAGTCAGGATAATAATAAAGGGTACAGTCAGCCACAGATATTTTAGTACAATGCATTACCAGACGGCCCGATTTTGGCGGGAAGTGCCAAAATTAAATGTCCCGCGCGGACAGGCTCCGTCCCGTTTTTCAGGGATAAATCGACATATTGAGAGAAATCGAAATACATAGTTGTATTTAATAGTACTACACAGTTATTCTTATTAGTTTAGTGACGTATTTCCATTTCAAAATCATTTTCTATGGCTATATCATCTAATTGAAAACTATTTAACGTTGACAAGTTAAAGCCGGCTTTTTTTGAGAGCGGATGGCCCTCGTCCGGAGAATTGCTGCGGTTCAAACGATCTGATGGCTGCAGATGGCCTTGAAAACATGACGCGGGCTTTTGAGAGCGTACGGCGCTCGACCGGAGAATTGCTGTGGTACAAACGATCTGATAACTACAGATGGCGTTGACAGCTTTATACCGGCTTTTGGTGAGAGCGGAAGGCGCTCAACCGGAGAATTGCTGTGGTTGATCCCTGTTGACTTACAATACTGCTGGTCCTATAACTATACTTACAATATTGCTGGTGAGCTGTATTGCTCAATATGCGTCAGAATTTTTTAGACCAAAATGTGGTCTAGCTAGCCTCCTTAGGGCTCATAATAGGGATTAAATATGCAATGGGTTCGCTATAGTCGAAAACGATTAGGAGGACATTATTATTATTATTATTATTGATTAGGTATACTCACTGGCAATGTTGAGGGTATTCATAAATGCGACGTCGGTGTCAGGGTCCGCCAGACAGGCCAGTGAGCCATTGTTGCCGAAGTACATGTTCGAGTAATCCCAATTGCAAGTCGCTGAAAGAAAAAGGCGCAGGTTCTAATCCAGAAGTGTATTAAAGAGATTTTCGAAAAGTAAAATATTGAAAATCATTTTGACTAGTGACATCAACCATTTTTAGGGTTCCGTACCCAAAGGTTAAAACGGGACCCTATTACTAAGTCTGTCGGTCTGTCCGTCTGTCACCAAGATGTATCTCATGAACCGTGATAGTTAGAGAGTTGAAATTTTCACAGATGATGTATTTCTGTTGCCGCTATAACAACAAATACTAAAACAAAGAATTAAATAAATATCTAAGGGGGCTCTCATTGCATCGCTATGCAGAAATGCACTCGCAATATTGTGTTCTGGTGAAATCACATCCCCGTCTCGGGTGACGGGCGCAATGGAGTGCGACTGGGGTCTTCAAATACTTTGGTTGGAGGACCTAAGTCGTGTTGCTGTTGCTTGAGGTAACCACTTAACATCAGCCGGTCCTTCAGCTCGTCCCGTCACATTCGTTACATAATAATATATATTCAGGGTAACTGTTTATCGATATGCAGCTATAATTTCAGTTCAAACTCAGCCAAGTCATGTTCAATAAACGATATTATTTCTATAATAACGAAATAAGATTTACTGTTGCTTCCGGTGGTGGCGTTGTTGACAACAGGCTTGCAAACCGAGCACAGGTTGGTGGCGTCGTACGTCTGTTAACAAAAAAGTACTGTAGTAGGTCAAATCAGGATGTCTAGATCCTATTTCGCGGGATAAGTTCCCTGGCTGCTTTTCAACTGCCAAGACTTGGCAATGCTTTGAAAGATACCTAGACGAGAACCGCTATTTTGACATTGAGAGTAAAAGACTTCTTCTTACTTAAAACCGCTCGTATAGAGACATACATAAAACCTCTATTTTGACGTTAAAGATTAAATACTTCTTACTTGAAACTGCTTGTATACAGACATAGTCAGAACCTTTTTTTTTCTTCTCTTCTTGGCTTCACACGGCTTGTGTATTGCCATAAGTCAGAACCTTTATTTTGACGTTGAGGATTAAATACTTCTTACTTGAAACTGCTTGTATACAGACGTAGATAGAACCTCTATTTTGACGTTAAGAGTAAGGGTTAAAGAGTTCTTAATTAATTCACAATTAACCCTAATGCAGATGAGACTTGCGAACGTACATTAACTCGGACATTGGCAGAATTTGTGTGGCATAAATCATGCAAAAGGCCAAAAATAACAAGAGGAAGAAGAAGAAGAGTTCTTACGGATTCAGACAGGGCATGGGAAGCGTCGATGGCTCCTGGTGCACACGCAGCGCTGAAGAACTCTCCAACGAGCCGCGCGTAGTCACACTCCGAGGTGCTAAGCACCCCGCGCTCCTGCGCCGCGCGAACGAAGGCCACATAAGCTAAAATCAAATAAATATTTTATAAAAGCGACTTCACTTTTTCGGGATAAAAATAGCTTGTTTCTGACCCATTTTTACAGGAGTTAGCTAGAATACTTAGCATAAAACTCCCACGCACAATCGCTTGCGGAAAATCTCACCAAGTCCCCCATATTTAGGGAAGTAATCGTTAGCACCGCGCAAGTTGCTCTGAGCTGACGTGTCTTCGCCATCTTCACTGGATTCCGCTGGTATTCTATTATCAAAGGCCCCAGGCCCATCGCTAAACCACTCATCCAGACCTCCCATTTTCAGGAAGAAAGCTTTAGCTCCGGGCAAGTTCTTGAATCGCGTGAAGTTGTTCTGAGCTGATCTTCTTCACGAAGGTTGCGATATGCATAGCAGCTGCTCACTGGTGGAGCATCTTCTCAATGAAGATGGTCCACCAGTGACCGGCTGCTAGCTTCAGCTGGAATATTAACTTACTATAAAATCTCCGGGCACATTCGTTTGCAGAAAAACTCACACAGTCCGCTATATTTAAAGAAGTAACCAACCCTTAGCGCGAGTTGCTCTCAGATGATTTATCTTCACTATCTCACTGGATTCCGCTGGTATTCTAGTATGAAAGGCCCCAGGACCATCGCTAAATCACTCACCCAGACCGCCGTATTCAGGGAAGCAAGCCTTAGCTCCGCGTAAGTTCTCGAAACGCGTGATGTTGCTCTGAGCTGATGTTTCCTTCACGAAGGCTGCGATGCGTGTGGCGGCAGCTCGCTGGTTCTCAACCATCTTAACTGGAGTCAGCTGGTAGTGTCTGAAGTGAATTCAATAGTTAGCATGAAGGGGGATGTAAATAAGCCATTAATTATGGATGGCTCAGCAGATTTTTTGGAAATATAAAAACACTCTCGATTACGAAAATTTCAAACGAGGAAACCTTAGTCAAAATCGATTCATCCGTTCAGGAGTTATGATGCCACAGACAGATACACAACAAAGTTATAACACCCCTCTTTTTCGTTAGGGGTCACTTACTGTCTAGCCAAATATCCATAGTTCGAAGGGGATGAGATGAAGTCTGCTCGTTCGTCTCTGATGTCCCTCAAGCAGTCGATCACTGACGCCCTCTGCTGGCAGGAGATGGTAGGCTGGATGCCCAGGCTGTAGGCTGCGGTTCGCACCCAGGAGCACTTGGTCTGCTCGCTGGCAGAGATCGTGCACCAGCGGCGTGCCGGGAGGCAGGAGGACGTAGAGTCGATGTTGCTGATGGAGCGAACTGGTGAAAAGTTGATATTATATTATTATATATGTATTAGTAGATTTTGCCCGCGGCTTCGCTCACGTTAAAATCAGTGAATGCTAGTTCATATAAACTTTCCTATTGAATCACACTATCTATTGCTGAAAACTGCGTTAAAATACGTTGCGTAGTTTAAAAGATCTAAGCGTACAAAAAGCGGGAGTGACTTTGTTTCAGACTATGCAAGGACTATTGACGGCTCAGTGGCTTAGTTGGTAGTAGCCCTGCCTTCGAAGCGAGGGATCATGAAGTTCGTTCTCGGGGTCTTGAGTGTTTGTCTTGTATTTCTGTGTTTGTCCATGCCATCTGACACAGGGAATCCTAGTGCAGGGGTATGACTGTGTAAACGTTTTATTGCACTCACTGGGCGAGGTGTAGTTGAGCACGGTTATAGGAACATCTTGGAAGACCACTCTTGCATTTGCCCCACCAGCGACTGCCGTGAAGAGCACGGACTGCCAGTCGGAACCACCCGGGCTGGCTCCGTTCGGCCACCACGTGCGAATGCTGTTCAGAACGGCTGCAGCAGAGTTACTGTAGAAACAAGATATAATTGATGAACAAAAACCTCCATTCCAAATTATTGAAATATTCCAAATTTCATTTAAACATCTGTTTTGCTCGCATCCGTAGGTGTACGAAAAGGGAGCAACCAAAAGTAGCAGTACAACGAACGAACACTTCGTCCGGAGAGGTACTGCCACCACACCTGGAATCGGCCGCCAAGCAATGCTCCCATTGCTGTGTTCCGGTGCCGGTGAAATCACATTAGACGGACCATCCCCGTCTCGGGTGATGGACGCAGGATGAATGCGACTCAGTGTATGATCCAAATCTTATACTGGATCGCATTACTGTTGTCATGGGCGGGAGTCACTACTTACCACCAGGTGGGCCCTCAGCTGTTTCCGTCACTTATTCACATAAAAAAATATCTGTGCAGTGAGGCCACGCAGCAATAACTAGCGTAAGTACCAGTTATTTATACTAATACTATATCTACTTACGTGGAAGACACTATAGCACCCCAAGGCTGCCTCACGAAAGCGCAGGGGGCGGTGACGTTGTTTAAAATCTCTGGGCTAGCGAGACTCTGCAGGGTACCGTCTGGGCAGAGCAAGGAGAAGTTTGCTGCGTCTTGCGGGTTGCGGATCTGAAGTAGAAAAAATGTAATTAATGTTTATCATCAGTTCGTTGGTTGTTTTTTTCTGGACTATACTTTGTCTGCAGATGGTCTTGATCAATTTAAGCGAGCTTTTGGTGAGAGCTAAAGGCTGTCGAAGTCTTGTCGAATATTCATTCATTCATTCATTCATTCATTCAATTACAGGCTATTCCAAGTGACAGTGTTGGCAAATGCACAAGCCGTGCGAAGACAAAAGAGAAAAAAAAAGTGACAGCGCCGCTAGGCGGCAGCTGCACTACGTAATCATAAACGCTTAAAAGTTTAGTGTGTGCTTATACATGAGTCTTACATCTTATAACAACTAACAGATTACTGGAGATAGCAACATTGTTATCTGCCAAATGTATGACCTTTTTCGACGAATAACAATGTTGCTGTGATAATATATCTCCAGTATTTTAGTTTATAAAGGGTTTGGCTGTTAGAGATTTAGTTCAACCGATTCCCGATAGATGCTGCTGTTGGTTGAACAATGTGGAGCCCTGGGTTCGAGTCTTGACCAGGAACTTCAATAATTTAGCTTTTATAGTTTTCAGCTATGATATCCTCGAAAGGATATTCATGGATATTCTTGAGGAATGCATATCTAGATGTCATAAGAGTTTTTAACAAACTACCGAATATACAATTTTTTTATTTTCAATAAGAACTGGACCAAGCGGCTAATTGACAACTGCTTTTATGACATATGTTCATGCAAAAAAATGACTTAATTTGATGTAAAGGTTTGGTCTTCGCTTACCGTGAAGAATTCTCGGACATGCAGCCAAGCAGCGTAAGCCACTGCGGGTGTAGTCGCATTGGAGTTCTGCCTCAAGCACTCCAGGGCTTGGATGTGGCGGTTCTCGTTCCTGACTCCTGCGATCCCGACGCCCATGTCGATGGAGTAGCCGCTGCAGGTGCCATCACCGCAGAGTGAGCAGAGCGATGGGTGTTGAGTCTCTGTTGGCGAACAAGAATCATGAAATGGATTATTGGATAATTTGTGTTAAATGTGAATGTTTGACGGCTCCGTGGCTTAGTTGGTAGTAGCCCTGCCTTCGAAGCGAGGGGTCCCGGGTTCGATTCCCGGCCGGGGCACACTTTGTGTGGTGAGCATGAAGTTTGTTCTCGGGTCTTGGGTGTTTGTCTTGTGTTTCTGTGTTTGTCCATGCCATCTGCGACACAGGGAATCGTAGTGCAGAGGTATGAGTGTGCTAACGTTGTTGTTGTTTGTCCGGATGTTAAGTGGGTCCAGTTGCCCGCGTCCGTAGGTGAGAACCTTATAGCATCCCCTCTATACGTATAGTACACGTGCACCCTGGGTGGTGCCAAAGGATTGCTCCGTTGTTATGCGAAGGTGCGAGGCCCGACAAAAGCGAGGCCCCGGGCGGTTGCCCTGTTTGCTACCCGCTAGGGCCGCCACTGCCCGAGACTAGTATGTAACGTCTCATGCGCATGTAACTTACTGAGGCTGGTGTCTTGAGTGGAGTTGGCGCTCCATGCTCCTGGGCGACATGCTGCAGAGAAGAATCCACTGAGAGACTCCACCTCGATCTGCTCCGCTGTCTTGCCGTTCACGTTCATTTCAACACAGGAGTTGGTTTGGGCAGCCTAAAAATATATAAAACAAAATAAATTAATAAATTATTTTTCATCCTCTTACCATTTTTAAAATAATCATTTAAATCGGTCTAAAACGGGCGAAGACGACATAGAAAGCAAAATACGCTATTTCCTTTATTTGTATGACATATTATTTCAGTTATTTTATTTGAACAACCAAACTATTGAAACCTTTTCGATAAAATTTCTATGG
Source organism: Aplocera efformata (assembly GCA_921293045.1). Classification (NCBI taxonomy): domain Eukaryota; kingdom Metazoa; phylum Arthropoda; class Insecta; order Lepidoptera; family Geometridae; genus Aplocera; species Aplocera efformata. The sequence goes on along the minus strand of OV121068.1, from coordinate 2,319,508 downwards.
GACCAATCTCAAAGTAGGAAAAAATAAAATGGAAAATAATTCTCAAAATCGATTAGTAAAATACGAAGTTTTGAAGACATTGCAATACGCCAAACAAGGGCATACGCCATGAACGCCTTGTTTGGCATACGCCATGAACGCCTTGTTTGGCATACGCCATGAACGCCTTGTTTGGCATACGCCAAACAAGGGTTCATTATGTCAAACCCACTATGTAAACCAATAATATTACCTTGTACCTTAAGAGAGGTAATAAATGCATTGCGTATTTAGTTATAGCGGTTGTTAAAATCTTAATCTATGTAGTTTTAAATCCTCAACCAAAAATAGAGGTAATAGAAGAATAGAATATTACTTTATTGTACACCATAACATCAAAAGTAATCATACAAAAATAAATACAGATAGATGGCACAATGGGCGGCTCTATCGTTAAAAGCGATCTCTTCCAGACAACCAGACAACAAGAGGTAATTTGTTGTAATAAGTTTGTAGAAGTGTATCTTTGAGTTTGTGTGTCTGCGGTATCTCATCTTCCGAACGTTTGAATCAATTTTGAAGCGGGTTTTTCTGTTTGAATGCTGACGCAATCGAGATGGTTCTTAGCTATAATTTACGAAGATCTGTCAGCATTTGAAGATCATCAGCTCATTACATAACACCAGCTATTTTATTTCGTCGTTATTTTATTTCGTCGTTATTTTATTTCGTCGTTTTTCGTTTTTTGTAATATCTCACCGTTTCCTCTAAAGCCTTGAGGACCCTGGGGGACCAGCGGAGGTCCGACTGGTCCAGTCCAGGGTGGCAGTACCTCCCACCGCGAAGGCCGGAGAGACCACCAGTGTGGGTTGATGGTACCACCGCCACGGCTTCGAATGCATAAGGCTCTGTAACAGAAAATTACTTGGGTATAACCACTATGAAGTAAATGTTTAGAATCGTATAGAATTAATATATATGTTTAAAGTACTAAATACAAATTTAGTACTTGATTTACAATATTTTTTTTATGTGAATAAGTCACCGACCGAATTGAGGGCCCACATGGTGGTAAGTGGCGACCCCCGCCCATGACACTGAGTCGCATTCATCCTGCTGCGTCCATCACTCGAGACGGGGATGATACGTTTCATGCGCATGTGTTTTCACCGGCACCCACACCCTTCCACCGGAACACAGTAATGCGACTACTTAGCGGCAGATTCCAGGTGTGGTGGCAGTATCTCTCCGGACGAACTTGGCACAAGTTCTACTGCTACTTTTAGTTTCTCCGTTAGCACAATCCAGGGGTACGTGTAGGGACTCTGAGGGTATTCACTTGATCGGGACCAACTGGCTGGGGGTCCCGGTGTAATCACATGCGCATGAGACGTAACATCCCCGTCTCGGGTGTCGGGCGCAACAGGGTGCGTGTTGGGTCTTCTCATACTTCGGTCGGGGAAGATGGTCGTATTACTGTAAGCGGAGGTGGACTAAACATCAGGTGGACCTCACTTTCCTCACTTTTCCTCACTCGTCTCATCACTTTTGTTACATTAAAAAGACAGTAACTCACCGGTCCTGCTGACATCCCTTACTGTAGCCACCACGTGGTTATCATTGGGTTGCTGCTGCGCCAGGAGTAAAACCTCCTCCTCAGAGAAGTAGCCAATGTCGGCTTCACCCCGCGCCAGCTTCAGGGCACAGTCTATTCTGCAGATGAAGGTAGATCACAAATTATTTGTATCCGTAAAACTGGATGTCATCATTGTTGGCATAACATGAGATTGCAAAAAATTTTTTGCAATAAAAATGGTGGCCGTAGACGCAACAAGTCCCTCCTAATTTTTAAATAAATACTAAAGGAACATTATATGTCTTGCTGCAATTTGTTGCCATATATCTTTGCTTGCTTGTCTATGTATCTATTTGTATCACATATCACTACATATTTAAAACAAAGTCTCTTCCACATACTAAGCATACATAGGGACAGAGGTCCCTATGTATGCTTAGATCTTTAAAACTACGCAACGGATTTTGATGCGGTTTTTTTTATTGATAGAGTGATATAAAAGAAATGTTTATATAATACATACATATTATAGTACATAATAATACGCCATTAGTTCGATATAACTTTCACTTCTAAGACTTGCCGTTCAAAAGATACATCTTCAGACAGACATTTTTTTTTTTTTTTTATGTGAATGATGAGGCACACAAGCTAACGGCCCACCTGATGGTAAGTGGCTACCGTCGCCTATAGACGCTAGTAACACTCGAGGTGTTGCCAACGCGGTGCCTATCAGCTAAAAGTCTCTTCACACTCTTTTTAAATGTGTTCATATTGAACCCCATTGGAAAAACCTCCAACGGAAGCTCATTCCACATCTTGCAGGTACGTGGTAGATTTAGTAACAGGGTTTAAAGAAGCACAAGGTATTTTATAGGGTTTAAAATCTAAAGTAATGAAGTCTCACTTGCTCTCCACACTCTGGCAGGATGCTTGGCTTCCTCCCTGCTCCAAGCTCATGCAGACATTGGGCGTCGATGATGAGATGCATACTTTGTCTGAAATCAGAAATACTAACATTAGTGTCGACCATAGCCATCGGATTCCGAAATAAAGTATAAATCCTTAATGTATTTTTTAAAATTGTAAATGCGATTTGAGTTTATTTGTTTGTTACGCTTTCATATAATACATAAACCAGAAAACCGGTTTTAAAAATTCTTTCACCAATAGAAAGCTACATTATCAGCGAGTAACATAAGTTATATTTTATCCCCGTGTTCCCACGGGAACGGGAACTACACGGGTGAAACCGCGGGGTACAGCTAGGAAATAAATATTCACTGAAAACCATCTAATCAATAGGTAACTAATAAAATAAATAAATATTCACAGCGCCATCTAATTCCAAACTAGCATAAATCGGACTATGGGAACTAGATAACTGATATAATATAATATTTACATAAATAGTAGGTACTTTTTTAAATTCAATTGAAAACTTTCTTTTTTACAAGATCTTATTTTACAAGATCTTACTCTTATCTTAAACTCTAAAACTTAGCCCGGCCATCAGCAAACTCCTATCAAAACATAAAATTTCATCTAATTCTGTAGAGCAGTTACCGAGATACGAGAAATAAATATTATACAAAGAATTGCGCGTTTAAAGTAAGCAGATAATACAAATATGAATAAAAATGTACGAATATAGCGTTTTGTTGGCGACCACAAAGCAAACATGAGATCATAAATTGATAATAAATTTTCCTATGAATACAACCTCGGCGTCGAGGGGCGAGATGACAAGCGCTTTGAATGGATTGACTTTTTATTTAGATCCAAATTTGATCAGATGATAAATACTGAAGATCATTCTTGTTGTTTATGCATCTACCTAAGCTAGTAATATGCTAATAAATGTTTTAGTTATAGTTTTTTTATTGCTAACATTTGTCTTCTTGTGACGTAGGAAAATTTCACATCCAGTATTTTACTCGAAGCATCGTAGTCAAGAAAATTTATCCGTGCTCAAAACTGACCCCAGAATGCCGTTGCTAGGTCATATGACTAGAATTACATTGAAATATCATTGGTAGGGTATTGATAACGATTACTTAAAGATAAAACGCCTCGCCTAGCAGAATTGAATGAATCACTTTTACTGCTTCTTGAAATTTCAATTATCTATTGCTTAGTCAGTCACTATTTTTTAATGGTGAGTTTTTACTCAAACTGTACCAGCATATTTACAAATAACAACGTTAAACGTTAACACACTCATACCTCTGCACTAGAATTCTCTGTGTCGCAGATGGCATGGACAAACACAGACACACAAGACAAACACCCAAGAACCGAGAACAAACTTCGTGCACACCACACAAAGGGCCCGGCCGGGAATCGACCCCTCGCTTCGAAGGCAAGACTACTATCAAGTAAGCCACGGAGCCGTCGAAATAAGCATTGAAGATGGGATGATAACTCTATCTACCATCACCATTTAAGATTATTACAGCAAATTCACACTTCGATTCCACTGAAGACACTGTATTGGTATCAAAAAAGCTAGCATAAATTCGTTTTCATTAATCAGCAGCCGTATTGAGAATTAAACGCAAGAGCTAGCAAATGAGGATTAATTCCACAATCGAGTAAGAAAAATATCGAATGTTTATGGTATGCTGTGCTTGTGCTTAGGATATTTCGCTTTCGGAGAGCCCATATTAACCTAAAAAAGCAATCAGAAATTTAATCAAGAACACGCAATGTATGTTAAAACTGTCATGCTAGCATTTATAATACGTTTGATAACCTATAGGGATCTTTAAATACTCTTATACATGTGGGCATCACTTTGCAGAAGACCAAATTAAAATATTCTGGAAATAAATCAATGATAATGTTTGGTATACTTCTGCAAACAATTTGGCGTCTGTATTTTTACACAGGATTGTAGATGCTTGAGTTATAGATGCTTTACAGAGGTGAAGCACGTGTGGAATTCTAGTAGGTATTGATTATTTCCTGTACTACTCGTTCGCAACAGACCGGAATATTATAATATTCGTTGCTCATAAGAGATTTTTTTTAATATATCAGTCAGAAGGTTAGCCGATATAAATAATAATGGTATTATCTTATCTTCAGCACCGTATTCACGTTACAATTAATAAAGGTGTTATTAGAACGTAGCCAAACCTTAAGTTACATAACACTCACATTGGGCTGTGGCACATCCGATGACGGAAAACACCAAAAATAGTCCTTTAAACTCCATTTTCGTACACACTAAGCACTTATAAAAACAGGACAAGAAGTCCTGACCACGCCCGATTCGACCGTAGCTTTCGATAAGGTCGCTCGCAATGTATTAAGTTATTTAAAAGGTTTTGTAGTGTTTGCAGCGATATCTTATCAATATTTCGAAATTCAGCGTAGGTGATATAATGTTTCTGATAAGGCTGATAACGATGCGTCAGGAATTAGCAGCGAGCGTCGCGCAAGGGACTTTGTTGGGTCGCATTTAATTCAACTGTAAACGCCAACGGCTATTTTGTATCTATTATTGCACTCTTCAATCTTTTTCAGCTACTTTTAATAAGGTGTCATAATTACTGCGCATTCATCAAACAAGTTCTGAGATTAAAATAGTGGACAGGAAATTTTTGTTTGATTAAGAATTATATTTGTGTGGGATTCGATTATTTCTCATAAACGTCTAAAATTTATTGATGTTTCATTAATTGAGCGTTGGAAGTTTGTTTGTACCAAGTAATATAATAGTAACAAATGCAGAGGCAAGTCCTCTTTAGATCGCCCTTGAGTATGGGAAAATGCAATTCTAATGTGTTGTGACCGCGTCATCCACAAACTTGAAGATGAAGTGTCTTACGTCCCTGAAATTTCAACAGGAGCCAATGATTTCCAATACTAGTGCACTGTCTCTCGGCGACAGAGTTGGGTGTGGTTGCAGAACTTCCCCAAAATAACACATACAATTCTATGTAGGTAGATTAATAGCTGTGACACATTAAACAAAGTATTAAAAAAGTCTTTTCAGCCAGTAAAATCGCTTGAGTACAGATATTTTTCAGAAAATAGCGTTAATTCTCAGAACGGTATCGATCAAGTAGATTATATATTTGAACAGAGATACGAAACATTATCGCAAGGGGACGTAGACGTACTAAGGCAATATTTCACGTTTTTTTTATATGTAAGTTAGTGACAGAACGAGCTGAGGGCCCACCTGGTGGTAAGTGGCGACTCCCGCCCATGACAACAGTAATGCGACTCAGTATAAGATTTGGATCTTAAGTCAGAAATAGGGAAGAACTTAAAGTTCATTTTTCTATAGGATTTCTACCAACATATAGTTTGATGGCCGCTTGTCAAATCGTAAATCAAGACAGGTGATTAGTCTAGAATCCCCAATATATCATTGTTTTCATAATAAAATAAGAATGGTCAAACTACCCATGCCTAGATCGCGCTAACGTTGCGTTTTGACGCAGCAACAAGTCATTTGAAGATTTTTTTAATAAATTGAGAGTTTTCTACACCTACCCGTTTTTTTTTATACCAATCGACAAACAACAGGAAAACATCTGAACACCAGACGCTGGCAGAATTTGTGTGGCTAAAGACACAAAAAGCCATATAGAAGAAGAAAACATCTGTTAGGTCACCTAGTATTGTTATAATTCTCAATCCACTCCTGTACTGTTATCGCGCGCAAACAGTCGCCAACGGTTTTTCAGTAATTATTTTGGCTCTCCTCATACTTGCAGCAATTTAAACGGTTCCGTGCCTTAGTTGGTAGTAGCCCTGCCTTCAAACCAAGGGTCAAGGTTCGATTCCCGGCCGGGGCACAGTTTGTGTGGTGAGCATGAAGTTTGTTTGGTCTTGGTTTGTCTTTTGTTTCTGTGTTTGTTATTTCAATAATTTACTGCCGTACCACCGTACCAGCCACTAATGTTCCCACTGCAGGCACACCGGCCTACTCTCGATAATTGAGAGTGAACGGGCTCTGATCTACCACGGGAGCCCAATCCGGATTGGTAGATGTCACATGTCGTCGAATTTTTGGTTCTAAGACATGCCGGTTTCCTCACGATGTTTTCCGTCACCGTTTCGAGAACGTGGTATGGCGCACATAAATTTTTTCAAGTGAAAAAACTCATTGGTGCACCTGTGGGTTTGAACCAGCAACCTCCAAATTGAAAGTCGGCGTCTATGCCCCTGGGCCACCACACTTTTTATTGCATTTATTTACTGCATAATAGAAATATTAGTAATTTTATGTTATCTACCTAGAAGCCGGAAGTGGGTGATACATAGTCACAGAAAGAAACGGATATTCACAATCTGACATTAGTTGTCATTTATCGTTGTCACTAGTGATTCAGCACTGTTTCCTAAGTATTTCACTTACTAATCAATCTGAATATGTGTGTTCAAACACTCACATTATTTTTAACAAGGAAATGATTTTAAAAAAGTTTTGCGGGGTCCAGTTGCTCGCGTCCGTAGGTGTTGCACCTTTTGATTCCCTACACGTACCCCCGGGGTGGTGCTAGAGGAGCAACCAAAAGTAGCAGTAGAACTTGTGCCAAGTTCGTCCGGAGAGGTACTGCCACCACATCTGGAATATGCCGCCAAGCAATAGTGGTTGCATTACTATGTTCCGGTGGAAGGGTGTGGCTGCCGGTGAAATCACATGCGCACGAGACGTATCATCCCCGTCTCGGATGGACGCAGCAGGATGAATGCAACTCAGTAAAGATTTGGATCTCATACTGAGTCGCCCGCATTACTGTTGTCATGGGCGAGGGTCACCACTTACCATCAGGTGGGCCCTCAGCTCGTTCCGTCACATACTCACATAAAAAAAAAAAACTTTAAGTACTTCTCGCGTACAATTAAAAAAAAGCGACTTTCAAATCGGTCGAAAATGAGCGAAGGAAAACTCACAGGAAAATACGCATTTCGTTTACATGGACGACATATTTTACCAGTTATTTTGATTTAACAACCAAACTAATACCGATTTTGATTTTTTTTATGGGACCAATCTGAAATTATACGCAATGTTTGTATTATTATATTTCATTTATTGTCGTTTGTGAACCTTGTACATAATTGAGATGTAAAACATAATATAAATAAATAAATAATTCAAAGTCAAAGTCAAATTCATTTATTCCTTTAGATCTCAAGTATCATTTGGACACGTCAAATTTTACACACGCATGTACTCATATTCGTGAGCATATAACGTGTCACAGGAACTCCTAGTGCTAAGATTAACATAGTAAAATAACATCTAATTAAAGGTAAGAATACACTATGCCTAAACTAGGAAATCCTGTGTCTCAGGCGAAATATAATAGATCACTAGGCTATTAATATATGATTAGATCACTAGGCTCTGCCATTTGAGCATACAAACATTAATTAGCTTCGGTAAAAAATGACAAAATACAATATAATTAATAAAGGATTAAATGAATTAAATAAATATATATAGCAGGATTACGTTAAAATTAGTTATTTATATATTATGTCGCCGGGATTTTGTCCATTTTGTCCCAGAATTGTGGTGAGTTCCATTATTTGCTTCAATTCGAACGGCATCGATTGTCCTTTAGCCTGAAATAAGTAAAAGTTAATTTCACGAAAAAAAAAACTCCTTACTTAAAAAGACTTAGTGTTATGATAATACTTTAAGGTGTAACGACTTAGTGTAAAGACTTAGTGTAAAATGACTTAGTGTAACGACTTATTGTAATGACTTATTATAGTGTAACGACTTAGTGTAAAGACTTAGTGTAAAATGACTTAGTGTAACGACTTAGTGTAAAGACTTAGTGTAAAATGACTTAGTGTAAAGACTTAGTGTAAAATGACTTAGTGTAAAATGACTTAGTGTAACGACTTAGTGTAAAATGACTTAGTGTAAAATGACTTAGTGTAAAATGATTTAGTGTAATGAAAAATGACGGAACGATCTGATGGCCCACATGACGGTAAGTGGTTACCTCCGCCCTGAAAACAGAAATTCGACTAAGGTCCTCATATCTAAGCCGCATCCCGTTGCGCCCGTCACCCGAGACAAGAATGTTACGTCTCAACTGTGGTTACACCGGCGCCCACACCCTTCCACCAGGAAACAACGATAAGAGTGCATCACTGCTTTACGGCAGATCACCAGGTTTGGAAGCAGTTCTTCTCCAAACTCGGCATTAGTTCTACTGTTACTTATAGTTCCGTTTGCACCACCCAGGGGGCAGGTGTAGATACTAGAGGGTTCTCGCCAACGGACGCGAGCTACTGGTCCCCCATGATACTTACATGAAGTGTAGTCCTTGTATTCCTTGTCGTACGAGACAATGCTACGGCCTTAAAAAACCTCGCCAGGATGTAATATAGGATCTCCACGAAGCTGATGAAGGAAGCTCCTAGAAACAGCCCCGCTGCTCCCCCGAATGACACTGTAATGTTCTAAGGTATATTTCAGCCCCTTACCCCTTAAAGCGTGGTGGCCCAGGGGCACAGACGCCCACTTTCAATCTGAAGGTCGCTGGTTCAAACCCACACATGTACCAATGAGTTTTTCACTTGAAAAGTTTATGTGCGCAGTAGCACGTTCTCGAAACGGTGACGGAAAACATCTTGAGGAAACCGGCATGTCTTGGAACCAAAAATTCGACAAAATCTGACTTCTACGAATCCGGATTGGGCTCCCGTGGTCCTATTTACTCCCAATTGTCGAGAGTAGGTCGGTGTCCCTGCAGTGGGAACATTCGATGCTGGTACGGTACCCCCTTTTTATCGGCCAAGGTAACTATTTACCATCAGGTAGGCCTTCAGCTCGTCCCGTCACTTAAGTAGCAGAAAACTAAGCATAACTTGTACTATGGGAATTAGTTCCCATAGTACAAGTTATGCTTAGTTAATAATAACTGTAAATAATATATATTCTATCAATAATTATAACTGATAGAATATATTTTTTTTTTGTGTGTACGATATCATTCATACACCCACAGGTACAGAACAAACATCTATGTTCGTCATACATATGCCTGTCATGCATGAAAATAGAACCCAGAACCCAGAATAGAGCGCAGAAGGCAGAGCTACAACTGAGCTGTGAGGCCAGTTATAACAATAACAACAACGTTTACACGCTCATACCTCTGCACTAGGATACCCTGTGTCGCAGATGACATGGACAAACACAGAAACATAAGACAAACACCCAAGACCTGTTCTCGGGTCTTGGGTGCTTCATGCTCACCACACTAAGTGTGCCCCGGCCGGGAATCGAACCCGGGACCCCTCGCTTCGAAGGCAGGGCTACCACCAACTAAGCCACGGAGCCGTTAAGCAATGGATTGTTTCCTTACCGACCAGGTCTTGGAAGTGGAAGACTATTTCCCTGGTATAGCGGCTTCGAGGCGCTTGCACGTTATATTTGATCGAACCTTTGCCAGAAAACACACCAGTTTCCCTGCAACATACATTTCTAACTGACTTCAAACCAAGTTTGATTAAAAATAACTCGCGCACGAATATTTCCGTACCAAATAAAATCATGTCTGTTGTATGGGAACCCCACTGAAATATATATGTTATTCAGTTTTTTTTTAAAGCGGCATCAGTAATACATCATCTGTGAAAATTTCAACTTTTTAACTATCACGGTTCATGAGGTAGATACAGCCTGGTGACAGACGGTCAGACAGACGTACAGCGGAGTCTTAATAATAGGGTCCCGTTTTATCCTGTGGCTAGGGAATCCTAAAAAACCAAAAATATCTCCACTCCACTTCACAAAGACTTCAGTTTGCCGTGACTATGACGCATGTAACTGCGTCGAAATATCAGGAGTCAACGAAACTCACAAATCATGGTAAATATCTCGGTAACACGAATAATAATTTACCACAAGGTGTCATCGCGCGAGTTCTCCCTGAACAAGGAGTAGGTACACTGAGGGCTGCAGCTGCACTTGACACCTGTAATGCTGGCCAGCTCCGCCTTGAAGCGGGAGAGACACGCCATACCCGCGGTGGTGCATTGCGGACCCCCTGATATCATAATAATATATTGATTTTATAGATGCGCTTCGTTGTGATACCCGTGATAGTGTAAGCTTGCAAAATATTTTGTATGATTGTCAATGTCATTTTGTAGGGTATTATTATCTGTGGATATATATTTTGGCGGCAGCGATAGAACGGTCCTAGGGTTAACTAGTAGGAAACAGGTGTAATTCATGTAAAAGTGATTGAATTGTTGGTTTAACATGAATGAGGAGTTTATAAAAGAGAATAATAACGAGTATTAATGATCTGGAGATATTTCATTTCAACCACCACGTTAAAATGGGCGGTAGGTCTTCAATAGAAGGCAGAAGATGTTGGTGTAATTTGGATTTTTTCACGCGGTCGGGTTTTCCTTTTTTCGCAATAATTCCTTGTTTCATTTGTGATTTCTATGTTGGTTAATACTTTGCTCACGTTACTCAACTCTTTGTCCCACTCACGCACCCTTGGCACCCATTAATGCTATCTCTGTCACCGATTTCGTGAGAACCATAAAATATGCTTAAAGAACATCTGGCAAGCATCTGTGGTATGGTGCACTCTGAAGCTAATACCTTCGTAGAAATAGTAGAAGGGCTTGCATTGACAATTCTTCATCGCTACCTCGCTCCGACAAGAGAGGCGACAGGTATTTGTGCTGTACACCTGAAAGATTTACATAGGGGGTCCAGTTGGCGGCATTAAATGAGTACCTTTCAAGTTCCTACACGTCCCACTGCCTCCACCTGGTCTACCGCTAAGCTAGTGCATTTGCATTTATGTGTTCTGGTGGTGGGTGCCGGTGAAATCGCAGGCGCGTGAAACGTTTCGGGTGACAGGTGCGAGGAGTTACTACTTGGGTCTTCCCATTATTTATTTATTTACAAAAAAACACATAAAGGCTAACAGTGAGACCAAATCCGTGGCTTAGTTGGTAGTAGCCCTGCCTTCGAAGCGAGGGGTCCCGGGTTCGATTCCCGGCCGGGGCACACTTTGTGTGGTGAGCATGAAGTTTGTTCTCTGGTCTTGGGTGTTTGTCTTGTGTTTCTGTGTTTGTCCATGCCATCTGCGACATAGGGTAACCTAGTGCAGAGGTATGAGTGTGTTAACGTTGTTGTTTGTTTGTTTAAATCGCCTAAATGGTAAAAATAACAAAACAATTAATAAATAATACAAATAATATCATGAAAAAATGTCAAAATTCAATTACAATACATTAAAAATCATTAGAAAGTCATAATATTGTTTTCTTTCATATGAACCTTCTTTAACCATAACAAACAACAAAACAATAATTATTAAAACTGGTCGAGCCGTTCACGCGTGATGCTGTGACCTAGGGAAACAGGGATTCATTTCTATATGTATACCAGAGACCCGCCCCGGCATAGGACGGTTGATAAAGCATCAGTGTCGTATCAGAAACTACCCGTGCGAAACCGGGGTGACTTGCTAGTGTATTATACATATAAACCTTCCTCTTGAATCTATCTATAAAAAAAAAACCGCATCAAAATCCGTTGCGTAGTTTTAAATATTTAAGCATACATAGGGATATAGGGACAGAGAAAGCGACTTTGTTTTATACTATGTAGTGACATATACATATGAAAGCGTAACTATTCCCTCGATAGCTAAAATTTTTATGTTTTGTTCGCATTAAGAATTTTGAGACATGGGAGGTTTTTTCTTTGTCGCGCTCGCCTCTAAATTTACGATATATGAGTTACGACGTTATTCCTTGTAGGTGTCGATATGCCTACTTGCTTCCCTTTGGACGTGGGTTCATCGGTGTAGAGACATCCTCGACGCTTTGGCTTCAGTTCCCGGACGCCCTTCCCGCTCCCGCTCTCGATGACCGTCATCTCAGACTCTGCCTTCAGACCCTTCACGACCCTGGCTGCTGGAGACGTGATATCCATCACGTCGTATGGCGAATGCACGTAGTACTGAAGACAATAATATATAAATATTCATGGAAATTTCACACAGCACCAAACCCCAAAATAAGCTTGTGTGAATATATTTATTTATAAGATCACCAACATAGTGTACATTAATACAACAAATTAATAAATCAAAAGCACAAAAGGACAAAAGCGAGTAACAGAAAAAAAATGAATTATATAAAAAAAAGCAATATTACAATTATTAAAAACAATATACGAAAATAACTACTGATAGAATACTTATAAAGTAAGTTATTTTTATTATGTGAATAAGTGACGGAACGGTAAGTGGCGACCACCGCCCATAATGCGACTCAGTATAGGATTTGGATCTTACACTGAGTCGCACTCATCCTGCTGCGTCCATCACCCGAGACGGGGATGATACGTACATGCGCTGTGATTCCACCGGCAACCACACCCTTCACCGAAATACAGCAATGCAAGCACTACTGCTTGGCGGCAGATTCCAGGTGTGGCGGTACCTCTCCAAACGAACTTGGCACAAGTTCTACTGCTAAATATTACAAAAAAACTTACGTAGCTCTCTGTGTAAACTTCTGGCATGATGTAGCAACTGAGTGCAGAGTATTTGCAGGTGATAGGGAAGGATTTCGTGTCGTTTATGTCGGCCTTACTGAAAAACGTCTTTACATCAGTAAAAATTATCAAACAATTTCCAAAGGTAGAAATTATCAATACGGGTTTTACTCGACTACACCAGAAGGTAATATAAATTCGCTCTTAACAGGTTTTGCGTTACCAGTACCTCTGTATATGTATAGATGAGAAAACTTACTTCTTCTTTCATGTGAGTTCCGGCTAATTCTGGTGTTTAAGTTTTCAAGGCATCAACATCGTAACAGGCTCTCCGAAGCACGGAAGCACTCGATTCAAATGCCACTTATCATTCCATCCAAGTACTGACCGAGTGACAAGTTGCTTAACTTAGAAATGCTTAGAATTGCTTAAAACTGCTTAAAGAACTTAGAAATGCTTAAAGAACATCTGGCAAGCATCGCCATGAGCGCTTGAAGAAAACTTACGAAATGGCAACATCGTCTATGGCTCGGGAGTTGGTGGAAAAGCAGATGCCGCTTTCAGTCATGACTGAGGTCCACTTGAAGAATGCACTCTCAGAGGACCAGGTCTTGCTGATCTCATCGGTTGTGGGCATAACCTAAACCAAGAAATAATCATAAAATAAGACTCTATATAACTACCTGTGACAAAATGCCTGAATGTGACTTATTTATAAGAGACTTGTGGCGATTTATTATCTGTGAGATGTCGCATCCCTAGGGACTCGCACCGTCACCTCCCTACGAGGAAAAAGGCGGGATTATTGACAGAGAAACCGAGAGAGTAAAAACGGGCTCTCAGACAATTGTTTTCTGGGAATTTAGAATTCTGGTACCATGTTGCATTACTAATAAACTGTCGTATATAGTTAAACGCATCAGTTTGATTTCCGACTCGAGAGGGTCGTAAAATTCTCCCAAAGACTCTCTGACCCGACAGACGCTGTACTGTCTTTATAATTTTAACTGATGCATCTGTGTGAGGTATAGACACAAAAGGCCGAAAAAAAAAAGCATCTTGTGTTTCTGTGTTTGTCCATGCCATCTGCGTCACAAGGAATCCTAGTGCAGAGGTATGAGTGTGTTAACGTTGTTGTTGTTGGTGTCATTGTGTGAAAAGGTATTTGCAGCATTCTGTCAATCGCTGACAGTTATGTCAAACGCTATAAGGTTACATTAGACAAGTTTATATTGCCAAAAGCACTAAGAAAATTACATTAGTCGTCACGAGGTTTTTTTTTATACAAGTTTCTCCATCTGATATCGGCTCAAATAATTCTTGCTACTTGACACTGGCAAATCGTGGATTTCACCACGGATGCCATAAATATAAGAAGTAGAAGACATTAGCCGTTAAGTTTTCTTGAATATTTTAATGTTCACCGAAACTTTCTTTAAAAAAAACCTGACAACAACAAACACAACAATTTTAATTACTAAAATTGATCCAGCCGTTCACACGTGATGCCGTGACCAAGGGAAATATGGATTCATTTTTAATATGGGGGTGTCTCATAAGTAATGTCGGTTTTGGTAGCAATTAGGTAACTGAAAGAATAGTTATAAAAAACATTTTGTTTTGTAAATACATATTTATAGTACATATTGACACACAGACAGAACAATCCTTTGTATTATTTATTTATTGGATCACCCACGAAAGATACAGTCTTACAAAATACATTTACAAATTTTTTGGTCAATGTGCTCCCTCTATTACAGGTGCACACAGCATGCAATAATTAATGTTGGTCACACAAATACTTATCCTGGGTGGTAATTGAACCTACTAAACACAAACTACACACATACATACTACAAACTTATTCTCGTAACAACTCACATATAACAACCAGTTAATAAACTCACACCTAACAACCAGTTAATAAACTCACATCTAACAATCAGTTAATAAACTCACATCCACAACCAGCTGGTAAAGATCCACGTCTAGCTCTTCATCGGCGAAGTCCTGGAACTCCTCCAGGTGCAGGATGTCAGAGTTAGCGACCACGTGGACGAACCTGCTGAAGTTATCATATCTCTCGCTGGATGGCTCTATGTCCCAGTAGTTTTTTATCACTTCTGGCAACTTGGTGGGGTCCACGCGATTCTGAAATATTTGTTACTGGCAACGGAATACTGCATGATGCAGAGAAAAGGTCCCAATCAAGGTTGAAGGGTTGTTCAGACTAATTTTTAATTTTATTTTGTAATTAGAACGGCTAAACCACTTAACTCTAACTAGCTGTGTTCCGCGGTTTCGCCCGCGTTTTTCTCGTTTCCGTGGAAACAGCGCACGCAAAAATAGGTTTTCGATTTTACACCTTGTGTTACAAAATAGCAATTTTATTACGGATCCCTAATTTTGAAAAAAATACTTAGCCTATATTCCTCGATAAATGGACTACCCAACACTGAAAGAATCATTCAAATCGGACCAGTAGTTCCAGAGATTAGCGCGTTCAAACAAACAAACAAACTCTGCAGCTTTATAATATTAGTATAGATTAACATAATTTATACTATAAAACTTAAAAATTACATATGCATGCATCATTAAAATATACATTTTCAATCTGTGTAAATATACACAGATTGAAAAACATTGGGATACGGGATCCAGAAATATGATTTTCCAAACCTTCATGCAAACTGTGACTGCAGGCAAACTGAATCGCCAAGAGCGGAAGTCTTTCTCCAGGGTGACAACGGTGGGGCTCTCGTTGTAGCGTTGAAGTTGACCCAGAGACACATCCAATGCTCCGTAACAAGCCAAGCTTGTCGCCAGGCACCATACTAACCTGGCAATGGAAGCGTCACTGTTAGCGTTACCATTATTTTTATGAGACTAAGTTTCTTCTGGAAGGTTTAGACTAGTATAGTATTATTATATCTGTGGTTTAGGTAAGCCGAGAATTTCAGTGATTTGTAATGATGCCGTAAAAATCATATTTCTAGGCGCTTACATAGCTATTGTTGGCTAAACCTTACGAATTAGATCAAAATGATGTATATTTTGATCGTGGCATGCCATCTGTGACACAGGGAATCCTAGTGCAGAGGTATGAGTGTGTTAACGTTGTTGTTTTGTTTTTGTCTCGTATGTATTACGACTATGAGTACGGAATTGTATTACGACCTAAGTCAACCGTACGAACCTGGAGCGACTCGCTAGTTTTATTTGTTACTTTTTCTCTTTCTGTATAGCAACCCTCAGCCGTCACAGGGTCGATTTCAATCCACCGCCAAGCAGTAGCGCACGCTCATAGCTGTGTTTCGGTGGAAGGATGTGGGTGCCGGTGAAATTACAAGCGCATCAGACGTTCATCCCTTTCAACGTGATTGGCGCAACACGATACGAGTTAGGTGTCATCTTGATACTTTAAACGAGCAATTCTTGTATTTTTTTATGTAAACGTAGTTCCCACGCAAACAATGCTGCCAACTCTAGATAAATTTTGAAAGAAAGAAAGAAAAATATTTTATTTGTGCCACTAGGCTTACAATTAGACAGCACAATAATTATAGAAAAAATAAACAAGAAAAAAATAAAGTGAAAAAAAAAATACAAAAAATACAAAAACTTAACTTAGCAGACACAAAAAGGACTCTGACTCAGCATAATGTTGATTGAGTGGCAATCAACGCTGGTCTTCCGTCAGAGCCGTTTCAGTGATGGACACGGAACGAGGACGAAACTAAATACTACCTACAATATATATAACACATTAAACGTAACGAGAAAATAATAATATATCGTAATATAAAAATAAAAGAAAAATATATATATATAAAAAGTGTACAGTAGGGAAGTCAATTTTCAAAGTCAAGTCAAATTTAACTTACAATCGCCTAGGAGTTACCTTTCAAACCAGTGCCTTCTCGGTTCAGCAATGTGCCGAAACCCATGGATTCCTGTCTCCAAGCAGAAATCCCGCCCGAACCGAACCACTGGTGACGAGAGATCACCACATGACTTCTTGGCCTTTGGAGTATCGTATGTATACATCACCAATGTTTATGAGTTGAACCTCCTGAAGTTAGTGGTTTGGTATCACTGAAAACTAGCGCTGAATAGTTATTTCTTATACTACTAGCTGCGTGTTACCCGCGGTTTTCTGGGATCAAAAATAGACTGTGTTAATCCAGGATTAAAAAATATTTGCTGCGGAAGAGTTCGAAAGCGTTCCCGCGGTTTCCGGCAAGCCGGTTTTTCCATCATAACTCTCTCGCTGCCCTCGCAACGAGAGAGTATCTATGAGGATTTCCCCAACATATATATATATTAACCAAATCGGTTGATAAATTCCAGTACTGCGGTGAAAAACAAAAAAAAAAATACAATCGAATTGAAAAGGTCTCAGGTCTTACTTACCCCACTATATTATGAAAAAACCCAAGTGGCATTAAAAATAACCTTACGTATCTCCGCGAAGGGCCAACGATGGTCGTATTTGAATCCTATGGTTGAAAACTGACAATGTACTGCTAGCTAATAGATAATACTAGATAATATTAGCTAGATAATTCCTGCTAAATTAGCGACAAGGATTTCCATAAAGGTCTGATTGTATCTATTCATTATAAAAGCATAATCATGTAACATTTTTATATTAATTGCATGATTCATTATAACGATAAGGCTTTTATTTTGACTGAACCTCCTGCTCAGTTGAGAGGCTTCTGCGCTCTAGGTCATGAATTCGATTCCCACTCATCATTCGAGTGATTGCCATAGATGTTACAATAGTTCTGTATTTGTTAATATGAATGAACGAATGAATGAATGAACACTTTATTGTACACCATAAAATTTACATAATATTCATATATATCTACTTAGATTTAGTACCATGGGCGGTCTTATCGCTGAAAGCGATTTCTTCCAGACAACCTTAGGATGGAGTTTTATCATGTGTTGCTTCATAGGACCTATGTGTAAACTGAGATGATATCCAAGATGGTGCAAAACCTTCTGGTGGACACCTACCTGATAAAAGAGTTGTTAGAAAAACACAACAGCTAGAAAACCTAGCTTTAAACAAACACCAACGTTAACACACTCATACCTCTGCACTAGGATTCCCTGTGTCGCAGATGGCATGGACAAACACAGAAACATAATACAAACACCCAAGTCCCGAGAACAAACTTCATGCTCATCACACAAAGTGTGCCCCGGCCGGCAATCGAACCCGGGACCCCTTGCTTCGAAGGCAGGGCTACTACCAACTAAGCCACGGAGCCGTTAGTTGTGACATATATACCTATGTGTTAAAAAATACAATACTACGTATTTCCTGGTTCCTATAGTACAATCTACGCTGGGTTTGAATAAAAAACGTCTATTCCCATTTGCCACAATCTTTGCCATCACGGGTGGCAATCAAGAATAGTGAATCATCATCATCATCAGCCTATACATATCCACTGCTGGACATAGGCCTCTCCAAGTAAGCGCCACTGAGCCCGATCTTCGGCTCTCCTTAACCACTTCTTACCAGCCACCTTCCGCAAGTCGTCGCTCCACCTGGCTAATCCTCACCAGAATAGTGAATAGTATGTTTAAAATGCATCAAAAAAAGTGGAGTTCAAAAATTAGGTATTAATTAAAATGGTATTTTAAATATTGATATAACAACCAAACTATTAAACCGATTTTGATAATAATTCTAAGGGACCAAGAACATCATTACTAATTTAAAAAAAAATCCAAATCAGTAAAATAACGGAGCACTGAGGAAACAAACATAAAGCCTCTTTTTTTAATTAGGTCAAAGTTTTATTCCCTTTGTAACCTAGTTAATAGACTGTGGGGTATCGTGACAAATTCTATTCGTGCTATCATTGCAATTACAAGGCGGTAGTGAACACGCAAATGCACGCGAGAATTTCAGCCTTATTCAGCGGGCCTACTCACAGCAAACGAGAGGGAATGTGCTTTAATCTACCACGAGAGCGGGTTGCAGATGTCACGGCTCAATCGGCCGGGACTTTGTGTGGTGATCATGAAGTTACAATAGTTCTCGGATCTTGGGTGTTTGTCTTGTGTTTATGTGTTTGTCCGTCGTTCGACCTTAGACACTCAAATGTTGGTTCTTATTTATCTTACATTGGCAACTGGAAACCTTCGATGATTCCTGTAATTCGAAGAAGTTTTCCATCACGGCTTTGGAAATGTACAATGATGCTGTGTTCCATCAACTGTTATTTCTCAAATAAATGAAACCTCTTTGAAAATAAACCGTTAAACTTTGAAACCATCCAACCGATGTGCCCCAAACCTGTTTCATTAGAAATGTCATAATGCGAAGTTGGTAACAAAATGTATATTATATTTATGTTTCTATTTCTATACCAGAATCAAAATCTGAAATTCAACAGCAACCACATGCTTAAAATAAAAAACATATGTTATTTCTTTATTAAAAATTTAATAAATAAATTACAAATTTTATAAAGTAATTTTCAATATTTACATTACAAAGGGAATTAAATAATTGTATTACTAAACTACTATAGACTATTCACTGTTTCTCAACCCACCCCAAGCGCCCCCTGCTCAGCACCACCATGAGAACATCTTCGTCCACCGGCTCGATAGAGGGCGCAATGCGGGGGTGGCGAGGTCTTCTAGTCTTGGATTCCGAAGCTAAAAAAAATAATTAACTAATTTATAAAAATGGTTCACTAAAAACGGACTTCAATACTGCCATTTCTTATGTAACTTCCATAGCCAACACCATTAAAAAAAAAAACTAAATGTAAAATAATTATTAATTATAAATTTTAATCTTAAGCATTGCTGTGCCTGTTTCTCGCCGCCGGCGAGGAAAGTCACAGGAAAGTAAATTTGCAATTTTGTTTTGTATGACATATTTTTTTCAGCTTTTTTTGATCCTTTGCTTTGATTTAATAACTACGTTAATAAGCCGATTTTGATGAAATTTCTATGTGAAAGCATATCTTTTCAAAAACAAAAAATATTTTTTCCAAATCGGTTTATAAATGACGGAGAACTGAATTCACAACAGATGGAGAAAGAAACTTTAATTTTATTTATTATTGTAATTATAAGCTTTTGTGAGCACGAATTTTGTTTTTGGATCTTAGGGCCATGCTATCTACACATCAGAGAATCCTAGAGGTGAGTGTAAGCGTTTGTTTATTATTATTATCTATGGTCATTGTTATATGATTAGTATGTACCGCTGCCGCTGCAGCGCTGTAATCGCTAGCTGTGCGAGCGAGATGTACAGCGCGACCGTCTCAGGAGTGAGCAGGACACCAACACCACGTGTATAGCTGCTAGGGCAGTATACACGACCGTTATGTGCCGATCGATCCAGTTCGAAATTACTGATTTACAATCCTGAAAATAAACAGCCTTATCGCCTTAAAAGAAAAAAAACACTTCAACACTGCTTATACGCTTAGAATAACATAGCTTTTTTCTTCTTTCTTTTCGTGAGATTATGTGGCCAACACTGGTGTTCGAGTTTTCAAGCCGCTTGAATGCCTCCGACATAGCCTATCGACTAACACCACTAGAGTAGGTAACTTATTCGAACTTATTCACCTACACAGAACAAATTAAAACAATCTATGCTTTTCACACAAATGTTTGTGGGTGGGAATCGAACCAATGACGTACAGTGCAGAAGGCAGAGCTACTATAATGAGTTGTAAGGCCAATCAAGCGGTTTAGGTTTGGCGCCTGTGTGAATAGACCCTTATATTGTCTATGCTTTGAAATTTTTCCACAATGATGTTACCGAACGCACTTTTGCGCGGGAGTCTGTGTCTGTCAAAGGAGTGAATGAATGAACTGTCACTTGTGAAAAATATACCCGAATGAATGTCGGTTTTTTGAGAAAATCGTAGTTTAATCCGAATTAATCCAAGTGAACCTCAGCCGTATTGCTGTTGTTATGGGCGGAGGTAAACACTTACCATCAGGTGGACCTTCAGCCAAAGGTAGTTAGTAGTATAAAGTAGAACAGTAGAATAAAAAAAGAGAGCCTTTCGTGACTGCTTTGTGGCACTTCCCTAGATGAATACTGTTTAGATCTTAATTTTAAGTTACTGAGAAACTTACAATTAGATTCGCATTGTCTATCGTGCAGTTCTCGGGATAATAATCGGAGCCACAGCACGACCAGGGCGGTTTTAACGTGGCTTGGACTGTAGAGCTGGAAATGAAATAAAAAAAAATTGTTAATTGAGGCAAGAGGACCATTTCAGTTAAAGGCAGAGGTCGTCCGTCCGTCATAACAGAATACCTAGTCTAGGCATTCTTACCTAGGTATAGAACCTAATAGTTTTGCCAACTATAAAGCTAGAACTTTTGTGATTTCAATGAAATCATTTCATCAATTTGTAGGTTTGATGATACTCAACACTAGATGGCGCTAAATATTTTAACAAATTCGTTTTCATTGCAGCTTCTGTGCGAAGAAGTTTGCTACCGGATGTAGAGTATCATCTAGAGGTTCCGCTAAGGTTTGCTACACACTATCAATATGCAATGAATTTTCAACGTCAAATTGCTTAACATCAAAAACCTTTTTTTCGTAGATTTATAAATCGGTTGATTTTGTCGGATTAGAGAAACTATATAGCTGTAGTAAATCGAACAATATTGATTACCTGTCAGGCTAGTCAGATGACTGAAATATCTAAGGTAATTTTAATTATTCTAAGTAGGTTCTTTCTAGGAAGAACTTAATTTTCTCAATAAAAAAAATATAACTTACTTTTTAAAATCACAGCATTGGAAAAGGAGGCGGAGCGCATGCGTCCACTGGCCATCGCCATCTTGAAGGCCTTTCTAATAAAAAAAAAAACAACAATTAAATAAACTACGCTCAATCTATATATATAAAAGAAAGTCGTGTTTGTTACAACACTTATAACTCGAGAACGGCTGGACCGATTGCCATGGTTTTTGATTTGTTGGATTTGTTTCCGTCCCGAATAGCAGAATAACTATTAATAATATTGGAAAATTAACGAAAAAAATAAAATCAATTTATCCCCGTATTCTCCACGGGAACGGGAACTATGCGGGTGAAACCGCGGGGCGCAGCTAGTTAAATATAATTTTAACTCGACAGATGTTTTCTTCCTTGATTTACAATTCGTCAGTCGGTCGTAACAAAAAACACATAGAAAAATGAACTTAGTGAATTTTACAAAGAAATTATATCATACAAACCATGTCCTGACTATTACAACACAAGTCACAAAGAACCCGAGAACTAACTTTTCGCTGATCACACAAAGTTTGCACCGGCCCGAATTGAATCCGAGACCCCTTGCTTCAAAGGCTACCAAAGGATCATTTAATACTCAATAAAAAATTAAGTACTGATAATTGAGTAGCGCATAGTCGAATGAATGAAAAATATCTGTGTCAATTGTGGATCGATTTAAAAATATATTTTTACGTGTTAACGTCTTATAAATCGATGATTAAAGTGTTGAAGTTGATTTATTCGTTTATTTATTTAACACCCAGATACAGAACAAACATCTGTATAATATGTTCGTTACACAAATGTTGGTCCTGGTAAATCGAAATCACGACCATTTATTCAAGTTTATTCTTGAGTCTTGGATGTTGGATGTTTGTGTGTTGACGGCTCCGTGGCTTAGTTGGTAGTAGCCCTGCCTTTGAAGCGAGGAGTCCCGGGTTCGATTCCGGGGCACATTTTGTGTGGTGAGCATGAAATTTGCTCTCGGGTCTCGGGTTACAAACATGTATTGTGTTTCTGTGTTTGTCCATGTTATCTGCGCCACAGGGAATCCTAATGCAGAGGTGTGAGTGAGTTTGTGTCTTTGTATCAGCCACCTGCGACCTGCGACACAGGTGTAAAGGTTTCATGTGTTTATGAATGCATACCTCAATTAGATTTGAAGAGAAATAGAAGGTCAGGGCACATTCCAGAAGCAGGAGTAGCAGCAAAATCGTAGTGTACTGAAAGACAGACAAACATGGCGAATTTAATATAACTGGCGTCTCAATTCAGTAGTTCTGCTTTCTTGTAGGTCGTAGGTTTGGTTCCCAACCAGGACAAACGTTCGTTTGACGAATTTTGACGTTTGTTCTGTGTGTGGGTGCTAACATATGTTATAAGTATAGTATATTTAAAAGTTTTAACAATAAGTTAACCACTAAATAAAAAAAAAGACGGGTTGCACTCCGGGAGTGCCGGCAGAAGTGAAAACTTGATTATTAACGTTGAGCATGTTTGATATTTTGGAATGGTTAGGGAATAATTTTGCACCAATTGCTTTATCAGTATAAAAGTACTATCATTTATGTGGTAGAATACAATATTCATTTATTGCGCTATCGTATACAAACATGACAATTTATATTACATTAAAAATTTAACACTTTAAAACTATTACAATTATTTTACATTAAAAAGTTTATCTCTCCGAAAAATCAACCATAAAATGTTGAAGGTTAAGTTCAAAATCGAATGAGAAAATTTGACTGGTGGCGAGTCGGCGGCGCGCGGCGGCGAGCGTCTTTGTCGAAGTTCAAAGATGCCGCCGTCTCGGAACCCAACGAAGTTTCCGACAAAGAAATTCAACATTATTTTCCATCCGTCTTACGCTTTTTCGATCAGGTCACGTGTCCTGACGCGAGTTTAAGATTTTATACCCATTACAGAAAAAGTGCTCAACGCCGCTAAAGAAGTTTTCACTTCAAAAATAAAAATAATTGATAATGTTCCCCGTTACAAGTTTTTTTTTTTATGTAATTGATTGACGGAACGAGCTGAGGGCCCACCTGATGGTAAGTGGTGACCCTCGCCCATGACAACAGTAATGCGCGCGACTCAGTATGAGATACAAATCTTTACTGAGTCGCATTCACCCTGCTGCGTCCATCACCCGGGACGGAGATGATACGTCTCATGTGCATGTGATTTCACCGGCAGCCACACCCTTCCACCGGAACACAGTAATGCAACCACTACTGCTTGGCGGTAGATTCCAGATGTGGTGGCAGTACCTCTCCGGACGAACTTGGCACAAGTTCTACTGTTAAAAGTCAATAAGTCTGTTATAAATAAAATTTGTCAATAATATAATATTCTACAGAGGGTGTCTCATAAGTAATGTCGGTTTTCATATGTGAAAATTCCTCCGCCTCAATTTAAACATGTCGTAACTTGTTAATTTCATATTTATAGCGATAAATATGAAATTCGTGTATTGTTAAGACATTATTCGCATTCCATACTATTTATTATAAAAACGTACTGCGTCGTCAATAAACAGAGAGAGAATGATTAAAAGAAAGTAAAGCAATTGCACTCTTCATAGAATCAGAGACTAGTCTTAACAAGTTACGACATGTTTAAATTGAGGCGGAGGAATGTTCACATATGAAAACCGACATTACTTATGAGACACCCTCTGTAGGATAATGGTTTACCATGAAAAGTGTGAATTTTGATCTGCTGACCGCTCCACAGAAACCCATGAGTGCTATGGAGAAGACCACCAGAGCGAGGGTCGCAGAACCAGCTCCGTTCTGAACAGTCAGGATTGGTGGAGGCAGCAGGGCCTGGAAATACAGCATTTAAAGGGTCCACGTTGCTCACGTAGCAGGATAGGTACGGGTGCCGGTGAAACTACATGCACATTAGACGCATTGACGGCTCCGTGGCTTAGTGGTAGTAGCCCTGCCTTCGAAGGGGTCCTGGGTTCGATTTCCGGCCTGGTAATACTTTGTGTGGTGACCATGAAGTTTGTTCTCGTGTCTTGGGTGTTTGTCTTGTTTCTGTGTTTGTCTATGCCATTTGTGACACAGGGAATGAGTGCAGAGGTATGAGTGTGTAAACGTTTATTATTTATTATCCCCGTCTCGGGTGACGGGTGCAACGGGGTGCAACTTGGATCTTCTCATACTTTGCTTCGGGAGGATTATTTAATATAAGTAAATAATCCTCCCCAATAGTAGTAAGTAATGAATAAAGTGCAGCCAGTGTTCTTGGCACCCTACCCCAGGATCAAAATTTTCTGTTATAATTTTTACATTTTTGTTCTTTATAAGTAGCCTCTAAGATTTTAATATAAGTTGGGTTGTGAGTTGAACTTTTATAAACAGTATAAAGCACACGTTTTCGTTTCTGTTTCTCCTTCAATTTCTGAACGAACGGATTTGTATGCGGTTTTCATTAACATTTAAACATTTCTTCGGAAGTTTTATTTAATAAGGACTCCCAACACAGGATACACTGAACATACAACTTAAAATAATCAAAGGTCTTAAATAATAGTGGTCCCGCAATTTAAGGGCATCACAGCATGTTAAAAGAGACAACTAGACAACATTTTAATAGACAACTAGATATAATATATCTAGTCATCTAGTCTAGTAGGTATATTATATTGTAATATTCTAGCTGACCCGGCCACGCGTTGCTGTGGCTAACGTTTTTGTAATTGTGACTGTCAAATAATAGACAGATAATTTGCAATAAAATAATATTGTATTGCGATCATAAATTGAGATGTGAGCTATCCTATCTTTCAAGTTGGATCAAACTGCACACGGTGTACAAATTTAATTAAAATCGGTTAAGTAGTTTAGGAGTCCATCGCGGACAAACATCGTATTATGATCTACGTCACACGCACTGTACAACCGTGCGAAGCCAGGGCGGGTCGTTAGTCTAATAAAGATGTTTTAAAGTTCCCATAATGAAACCAGGTCATGCATTGTCGATAAAATTGTAGCCATTAGTGACCCGGATACAAGTGGTGTCGTCGCGTTCAACCTATTATTGACCATTGTGATATTTACAATATTAGCTATCCGAAACAATTACGGTTATTAAACTGGGTATTTTGGGTCAGAACTGTTTAATTGAAATTCATATTATTCATATTAATTTATTATTCACCAAGGAATTAGGTACAATAAGGTCTTATAGATATATATATCCTACCTTTACAGGCATGTGAATATACAGTTTAAAAGTTATATTTAATGTCAAATTTAAATAATTAATATGTCAAAAGCAATGTAAAAAAAAGAAGAATAGTAAAAAAAAATATGGCTAACATGTCAAAAAGATATAGAACTTATAGTAAAAAAATTCGTTTATACTATAAAAATGTATTGTTATATTATTGATACAAATTGATAATTTAGGGGGACCATCACCCAAAGACTGGTTTAATAGCACAGTGGGTATTAGCTCTGCCTTCTACGCATAGGTTGTGAATTCGTTTACCATCCAGGACAAATATGAGACGAACATACGTGTTTGTTCTGCGTTTGGGTGTTAATATGTATTTCATGTTACCGTACCAGCCTCTAATGTTCCCACTGCAGGGACACCGGCCTACTCTCGATAATTGAGAGTGAATGGGCTTTGATCTACCACAGGAGCCCAATCCGGATTGGTAGATGCCACATGTCTTCGAATTTATGGTTCTAAGACATGCCGGTTTCCTCACGATGTTTTCCGTCACCGTCGAGAACGTGGTATTGCGCACATAATTTTTTTCCAGTGAAAAGACTCATTGGTGCGCGTGTGGGTTTGAACCAGTAACTTTCAGATTGAAAGTCGGCGTCAATGCCCCTGGGCCACCACGCTCTTTTCACGTATTTCATGTATTTCATGTAAGTATTAACTAAAACAAAATTACTAAATAAGTTTTATCAGTTATCTAGGTCTCATTTAGTCATTATCTCATATATTACAATCTTTGTATACACAGTTCGACAATGAAATATATTTCTCTTCTTCATAATTAAACTATGCTTAGTTTGGAGCTAAATAGCGCTGTGTATAACGCGGTGACAACCCGCGAACCTACGACCTTCAAGCAGAAGGCAGAGCTGCTACCAAGCTGTGACTGAAATAAATACATTGTTGCGTGTCCATAGACAATGTAAACCAATATGATGTCATGAAAAATAGAATAGTCCGAGATCCGATTGGAAGATTATTACGTTCATTTTTTAATCGAAATCTATTTTTTTTAATATATTGTATAATATGATTTGGGGAGTATATTTTTGGCGAAGTGCCTATCAAAAAGTGGGTGCTAGTATTTTTCAAGTTGATACCGAAAAAAATATTCGATTGCTTGCTTTTCGCTTGCTTTTTGCTCAGCCAGGCTATGAGGTTGAAGCCAACTGCGCAACAGCAGCCCAAATTTTCCAAGTTATTTACCCTAGGTGCTGTGAAGTGGATTATGATTTATTTGAAAAAAAAAAGTAAACAATATTTTTTCCGAATTTATTTTTTAATAAAATTCAACTGGTTTTCTAGAACCCATTTATAATGTTCAAAAACACCTTAGTTCTGGCCATATAAATCAACTGCTTAATGGAAGGTAATGCTTTGACTGCAACACAAGTCTAGTACAATACTTAGTGCAGGCCCTGCACGCCATCATCACATTACAACACAGGACATCCTATGTAATTTTATTGATTGTAAATTTGTTTCTAACCTATGTATTGGTTTAAAAACGATTATTACTAATACTTTAATTAATACTAGTGGCCCTTTTGATACGCAT
Source organism: Aplocera efformata (assembly GCA_921293045.1). Classification (NCBI taxonomy): domain Eukaryota; kingdom Metazoa; phylum Arthropoda; class Insecta; order Lepidoptera; family Geometridae; genus Aplocera; species Aplocera efformata. Next base: position 2,291,823 of record OV121068.1, on the reverse strand, counting down.
CTAGGCAAAAATATGTTTCCCCATTCACAATTATATAATAAAATAGATTTCGATTTAAAATTCGATGCCGGATCTCGGGCTAGAAGAATCAATTACGAAATTAAAAATTCAACCGAGCCGGCTATGTCGTGATCGAGTTTTGACGTCAGTGCATGTCACTCAGTGGCACCGAATGCATATACTTGCGTATAATCTGTGGGCTGACCTAGTTGGGGTAGGTTCCCGCCTTTTTCGGGGCGGAGGGTTAGTAACCGTGATTTACCCACGGTGAAGCTAAGAGGAACTAGGGATGCTCTACTTCGGCTTTAAGCTGAGTAGGGGGGCGAAATCTAGGTGGATTTTACGGGGGTACTGCAACCGAGGTAAGAGATACGGGGCTGTATTGCGATTTTTCTCTTTTTACCGGTATCAGTAGCAGGGAGCCAAGTCGAGTTCCGTACCGCCCTTGGTTTTCTGCTTATTATAATTTAGTTTTAAGTCGGTTGAGAGCCATCTGCTCTCACCAAAAGATCTTTGTAAATCTTAACTTTGTACAACCAATTATATATTGTAATAGTTTATTATAGGTTTTTGTTTATAAATCCAAAACAAAATAATTTTATGACATTATTACTTATTGTATCTAATGATAGTGAGATTTTTAAATGCCGGAACAAATCTTCATAAATTTTAGCTAAGACCCATCTTTACCACGTCAGCTTTCAAACAGAAAGAAAACTCACCAAAATTGGTCCATTCGTTCGGGAGCTACAACGCCACAGATTATATAACACACAGATAACACACACACTATATAGTTGGGGGTAATTATAATAAAAGATTCATAGGTATACCTTTATGAGTACGTCTAGAATTAGGGCATGGAGAATGTGGCACGATACTGGCTGGAAATTTATAATTCATAGATATTGGCTGTTCATAATACAAGTACCTATCGTTTTACGGACGGAAAAGAGGTGTTATGAGTTTGTAGTGTGTATTTGTGTATGTCTGTGGTATGTTGTGGCTGTGCTCACATACACATTGCGCACATAAATTTTTTCAAGTGAAAAAACTCATTGGTGTCCGTGTGGGTTTGAACCAGCGACCTTCAGATTGAAACTCGGCGTCTATGCCCCTGGGCCACCACGCTATTCAATTTCAAAATATTGAAATTATTATTATATTTAAAAGAGTGTAACCTCAAGGTATTGTAGAATGTTATCAGTTCTTGGACGCGGAACCGTATCACCAGTTAGTAGGTAAGTAATTTTACCTTCAACGTGGGTACATCTGATTGGTGAACCATGTTTGACAGCGTTGCAGGAGAACAAATGATCCAGAGAGACATCGCAAACAGGAGTAGGCAGAAGACCTGGAAAGAAAAGTTCAAAAAATTTAAAACTAACATCATTAATATGCAATCTCCGTCTCATTTTCATCAAGTTTAGCAAACGACTATAAAGAGACTATTTAAGCAATGTACCACCAGTGAGACACGTGTAGGGACTCTGAAGGTTTACCTACGGACGCGAGCAACATGATCCCCCCAACCATTTTTATATATTTAGGTATTTAATCACCAATATAACACCATTACAGCAAGACCAAAGCGATATCCTTACATAGTATAAAAGAAAGTCGCTCCCGCTGTTTGTATGCTTAGATCTTTTAAACTACGCAACGTATTTTAATGCAGTTTTCAGCAATAGATAGAGTGTTTCAAGAGGAAGGTTTTTATATGTATTACTAGCAACTCACCCCGGCTTTGCACGGGTAGTTTCTGATACGACACTGATGCTCTGCTAAACGTGCGAAGCCAGGCGGGTTTCTATATATTATACGAGTAAAGGCGAAAGTTTGTAAGTGTATGTTTGTGTATGTTTGTTACTCCTTCACGCTCAAACGGCTCAACGGATTTGGATGAAATTTGGCACCAGGATAGCTGATATCCTGTACTGTTAGTACAGACTACTTTTGATCCCGGAAACCGGGTAACACCGCGGGGCGCAGCTAGTTATACTAATAAAACTAGAACAACACGTCACTTCATTAGAAAGGTAAATTACATTATTTAAGTTCTTTCAAGGGTGGTTTAAGTTAAAATCATGACAGTGCCACTTCTTCATAGATTGTTCCTTCGGCTACAAAACATAAGTGGTAGTGGTACATAGTGGTGGTAGAAGATTCTCACCATCACGAGGAAGTTGACAGTCCCTAGCAGCCACGCGGCCAATTTCGACACCTTTCCAGTTTTCACGATCATTTTCTGCGAAAAATTTAGGTGTAATTAGAACACACAACAGATCACTGAAATTCCAAGAAGTAGTGGTAGTAGCCCTGCCTTCGAAGCGAGGGGTCCCGGGTTCGATTCCCGGCCGGGGCACACTATGCGGTGAGCATGAAGTTTGTCTTTTGTTTCTGTTTGTCCATGCCATCTGCGACACAGGGAATCCTAGTGCAGAGGTATGAAATAAAAAAACAAATTTTTAAAGCTGTAGGTCGTGAGTTCGACTCCACCAAGCATTTGTGTGACGAAAAGAAAGAAAGAAAAAAAAACTTAAAATGAATACATGCGAACGTAAATGTATGCATGCATGAAATTTAAAATTATGCCCCTGTGTGAAGTATGTACAGTATAGTCCCCAACCTCCCCACCGTAATTTAATTGACTACTGCCACCCATCAACAACAAGTTCATAGACATATTATATTCTCATAACACACATTATTAGACCACGTCTAGTTTGAATCCGGTTACCATTAGATTAAAAGTCGACATCCATACCACTAGGCCTATATAGTAACATACGTCTATCGATCAAACTCTTTGGTCGTAAGCTGGAATTCCAAAGATTGCGGTGTTTCCAGCAGTCATATTTACTTTAATGGTATGCCGCGCTATCATAGACTTACTATGTATAGTACCATAGACGCGCAATTCAGTACTGATTACCGCACAGATTTGCAGCTCGTGCGATGTAATTCGTTCCCACAGTTGTGAGCCATCGATGAATGAGTTGATGAGTTAGCTCTGCTTTGAAATTCGGAACGCATAGTTTGGCTAGATTGTATAATACTAAATTTATTTCACTATCAGAATTATAAGGTACATTTTGTGCAGTTATGAATGAGTTGATAATTAGCTCTGCTTTGAAATTCAGAACGCAAATTTTGGCTAGATTGTATTATATAATGCTAAATTTCACCATCAGAATTATAAGTGTACATTTTGTGTAGTAAGACAAAAATATTATACGATCTCATCATCGTGTATATGTCTCGGTCAACGTAGAGACGATTTGATTTAGGGTCTAAAGGGTAGCTGGGTAGAGTGGAGACTAGGGAGTTCGGGGGTTGATCTATTCCTAATATCGCTTGGAGGTGAGTTTTTTTATGTGAATAAGTGACGGAACGAGCTGAGGGCCCACCTGATGGTAAGTGGTGACTGTCGCCAATGACAACAATAATGCGTGAGTCGCATTCATCCTGCTGCGTCCATCACTCGAGACGGGGATGATATGTCTCATGCGTATGTGATTTCACTAGCAGCCACACCCTTCCACCGGAACACAGTAATGCAACCACTACTGCTTGGCGGCAGATTCCAGATGTGGTGGCAGTACCTCTCCGGACGAACTCGGCACAAGTTCTACTGCTACTTTTGATTGCTCATTTAGCACCATCCAGGGGGTACGTCTAGGGAATCAAAGGGTACCTACGGACGCGAGCAACTGGACCCCTCAAAATAAATAAATTTTATAAATCGTGCAATGGACTCGGTAATACCGGGGTGCGTATCTAGTGGTAGTGGTCTATGCACGCCATGCGTGTCGGTAATACGTTTCCCACGGGACGCAAAGTCCAGTTCATTCGTTATTCAACAGGGAAAATGCCGGCAAATTACAGGTCATCCACCTAAAGGTTTTATAGTGACAATTTTTTACGATAGGAACACAGTATAGCTATTCTACGCCGATATGAGATGATGCATTTCATTAAATTTTAGAATCGAGGGGTCCCGGGTTCCATTCCCGGCTGGGGTACACTTTGTGAGGTGGCATAAAGTTTGTTCTCGAGTCTTGGGTGTTTGTTTTGTGTTTCTGTGTTTATTCATGCCATCTGCAACACAGGGAACTCTAGTTGCAGAGGTATGAGTGTGTTAATGTTGATGTTATTGGTTAATGAATGATATAAAAAATCGAAGAAACACCCTGTATTTCTCGCCCTTACGTACATCTACCATTTTACAAAAGAAACATCCAAATCGGTATATTGTACATTGGGCGAAGAAAAGTCACAGAAAGTACGCAATTTTGTTTTCTTGGATGGCATGTTTTCCAACTCGATCAAACTTGATTTAACAACTAAACTATAATATTTAACCGATTTTAATAAATATTTCACCAACGAAACACTATGAACCCCGAAAATAGTATTTAATATTAGGCAATAACTTTCTAACCGAATTCCAAAGGAGGAGGGTATCAATATCTCAGATCTTTATCATTTGTCAAGCGATTGAAAAAATCTTTTTTTATGTGTAGATTTTTATCAAAATCGGTACAATAGTTTGGTTGTTTATTCAAAATAACTGGAAAAAATATGTATTGTATTTTGGTGTCATTTTTTTTCTCTCCATTTGTATACCGTTACCCTCTAAGGGCGGGAAATATGGTATTAAAATATTAAACTCACTATTAACAAATATAGTAAATATTACATTTCTGTTCACATTCACAAACTTAACCGAACTTAATTTCTTTTCATTCGATGGGGCAACAAAGCAATTATTAATTTCGTAAACTACGAAACTTCGTGACAGCCGCGTAGCAGCGTAGCACCGTAGCGTGTCACCTCTACGGCGTAGCGCGAGCGACTGCGAAACGGGTTGGTTGGTCCGTTAGGGTTGGAACTAACAAAGACCAATAGGCTCCGTGGTTGGTAGTAGCCCTGCCTTCGAAACGAGGGGTCTCGGGTTTGATTCCCGCCCGGGGCACACTTTGTGTGGTGAGCATGAAGTTTGTTCTCGGTTCATGGGTGTTTGTCTTGTGTTTCTGTGTTTGTCGATGCCATCTGCGACACAGGGAATTCTAGATTAGAAGTATGAGTGTGTAAACGTTTATTTATTTATTATTATTAACTAGCAGCCCGTCCCGGCTTCGCACGGGGTAGTGACATAACTACAATAGTTGGACATATGCTACCGCGGAGTTTTTTGTAGACATTATGATGTTCTTCAATATTGTTGTACATTATTTTGTTCTATCGCTAATAGTTTCGGCAGCGCATTCGACGAAAGACATTTTAAGACTCATTTTTCTACACCTTCGGTTACATTGTTCAAATTTTACCAAGGATCCCTAATTTTTTTCAAAATGAAATGTAGCCTATGTCAAATTGGAAGAACGTAGCATTCAATTGGTGAAAGAATTTTTTAAATCGGCCCCGTACTTTTTGAGCCTATTCATTACAAACATACAAACATGGGTACAAATATTTCCTCTTTATAATATTAGTGTAGATTAAAACATTAATACTGACTGTACTTTGGCTATCTGTATGCATGTAATGTTTAATTGGCACTTTACCTAGCGTCATAACTTAGTTGGTAGTAGCTCTGCCTTCTGTAGGTCTAGGGTTCGACTCCCACCCAGGACAAACATTTGTGTGACGACTATAAATGTTCTGCAACAAAAAAAAGTACTATATGTTTTCTATCAGTTATCTAGTTCCCATATTACAAGCTATGTTCAGTTTGAGGCTAGATGTCGCTGTGTGAAATTTCCATAAATATTTTTATATGTACACCAGCTGCGCCCCGCGGTTTCACCCGCATAGTTCCCGTTCCCGTGGAGAATACGAAGATAAATTGATTTTATTTTTTTCGTTAATTTTCCAATGTTTTAATAGTTATTCTGCTATTCGGGACGGAAACAAATCCAACAAATCAAAAACCATGGCAATCGGTCCAGCCGTTCTCGAGTTATAAGTGTTGTAACAAACACGACTTTCTTTTATATATATAGATTTTATAGAAACCTCAAAAATTGTAGCCTATATGTTATTCTGATGTATAAGCTATATTGTGGTAAAGTTTCATTCAAATCCATTCAGTAGTTTTTACGTGAAAGAGTAACAAACATCCATACATCCATACATCCATACTTACAAACTTTCGCCTTTATAATAGTAGTAGGATAATGTCGGTATGTCAGGTCGCTCCGTCACTTAAGGCATTGACGAGACCCGGTAAATTATTCCAATGTCATATTATGTGGAAGCTTTTAAAGTGCCAAATTAATTCAACGTACGTGGAATTAATGTAATGTATATTTTATTTACCACTTTGGAGGAAAAATAATAAAAGAATGTTTAAAAAATATCATAAATTTATTTACGCAATAAAACTCGAAAGCCGAATACAAAAATAAATGCCGAGTTTATTTATTTATTTTATTAAAATATTATTTCGCCAATAGCGGTGGATTTCTTGGCGGCACAAGTAGAATAGAATGAATAGAAGAGGTATTTATTTTAATAGAAAATCAACACATTTTTAGGTTTAAAATAATATCAGTAGTTTTGTGCCTTGTTAATATCACGATTAGCAAATCAAGCATAGGCGATAGACTGTATGGGAGACACGACAGATGGCATGGGAGATGATGTTTTCTCACTCTGAAACAAGCAAGAGCAATCCTGAGTAATACTCGTATCTAAAAAGTCACAGACACAGAATTTTGGGGGTCCAGTTGCTCGCGTCCGTAGCTGTACCTTTTGATTCACTACACGTACCCCCTGGGTGCTAAAGGAGCAACCAAAAGTAGCAGTAGAACTTGTGCCCAGTTCGTCCGGAGAGGTACTGCCAACACATCTGGAATCTGCCGCCAAGCAGTAGTGTTTGCGTTACTGTGTTACGGTGGAAGGGTGTGGGTGCCGGTGAAATCACATGCGCATGAGACGTACCATCCCCGTCTCGGGTGATGGACGCAGCAGGATGAATGCGACTAAAGATTTGAATCTCATACTGAGTCGCGCGTATTACTGTTGTCATGGGCGAGGGTCACCATTTACCATCAGGTGGGCCCTCAGCTCGTTCTGCCAAGTATACACATTAAAAAAAATGTAGTACGTGGCGCTGTTGTATTTTTTTTGTAACACAAGGACCATCTAATGCTCTGTGGTAACATGCACCGTTGAACCCCGTTACGCCCGTCACCCGAGACGGAGTTTCATCCGCCTGTGATATCACCGGCACCCACACCCTTCCACAACACTGCGAGTGTACCACTGCTTAGCGACATATTACCAGGTTTGGAGGCAGTACTTTGGCGGACGAACCTTGCACAAGTTATAGGTACTTGTTGCTGCTTTTTGTTGCTCATCAACCAGGGGACTCTGAGGAGGGGGGGAGGGGGAGGAATTCTACGGACGCGAGCCAATTAACTCCACAAGTATTTTTATTACGGGCTCACTGTTCAAACCCGTTATCGTAACCATGGTACCTAAGGTACAGTTGAAAAGGTCAATAAAAACAAAAACAAACTTGAATCAAATATTACTTTATATTCATTACTAGCTGTGTTCCGCGGTTTCACCCGTGTTTTTCTCGTTTCCGTGGAAACAGAAAATACCTATTTAATATATTAGAACTCAAATTGTTACTGTTTTATTGTTAAATTGATGCCATGTACTTAATTGTTTGTTCAATAGATTTGAGATTTCAATAGATTTTTTTACTAATATTATAAAGCTGCAGAGTTTGTTTGTTTGTTTGTTTTAACGCGCTAATCTCTGGAACTACTGGTCCGATTTGAATGATTCTTTCAGTGTTGGGTAGTCTATTTATCGAGGAAGGCTATAGGCTATTTTTTTTTTCAAAATTAGGGATCCGTAATAAAATTGCTATTTCGTAACACAAGGTGTAAAATCGATATTTCCACGAAAACGAGAAAAACGTGGGCGAAACCGCGGGACACAGCTAGTAAATTATTATTATGTATTAGGTAGAGAGCGTGGTGGCCCAGGGGCATAGACGCCGACTTTCAATCTGAAGGTCGCTGGTTCAAACCCACACGTGCACCAATGAGTTTTTTCACTGGAAAAATTTATGTGCGCAATACCACGTTCTCGAAACGGTGACGGGAAAACATCGTGAGGAAACCGGCATGTCCTAGAACCAAAAATTCGAAGACATGTGACATCTACCAATCCGGATTGGGCTCCCGTGGTAGATCAAAGCCCATACACTCTCAATTATCGAGAGTAGGCCGGTGTCCCAACAGTGGGAACATTAGAGGCTGGTAAGGCATAGTTTTTTCTTACCATTGCTGAGAGAATGAAATGCTCATGTTTGAGGACATGCGTGAAGGTGGCCCAGGTTTGCACGCTGCAGAGGTGTTCCCCTTTAGGCGCCGTGGACACCACCCCTCGGAGGTAGGAACGCATTCCATTTTCGCTCAGGTGCTGGAATGTTAGCCCTCCGCCGCTGTCGCCTTTACAAACTGCCGTGCCTACAGTAAAAGGTTTGGGGTATCTTTGGTAGTAGATAGATAGAAAACAACACATAACAAAATAATATAACACAAGTAATGTGAAACAATGGGCGATCTTATCGCTTTAAAGCGATCTCTTACAGACAACCTTGGATGGACAAGAAGTAACGGATATTACTAGGGGCATTGGGTGTATCTATATTAAAGTAACTAATATACTACGAAATAATTTAAAATAATATAACATGTATTAATAAACCTACATAAATATTATATTTATACCTAATATATATTATATATAATATAAAATACAATAGTAACACCACACGAAACACAATTCACCTTAAACACTTTTTATTGTTGTTCACCGACATAGGATATAGTACATTTAAACACTCTACATTTAGTTTTTGACAAATCACCAGTCTAGTCCTATGATATTTTTTCTATTTGACATCCCGGGAAATTCCCTCTCGTAATCTTTGGCAGCCAATGGGAGACGATAATTTTGACAGACAAAATTGCGTTCAGAAACGCCACAAAGGAATTTCGATTTATATATTTTTTAAGACGCATTATAGTTCTAAATTGAGAATCTGCTTTCTAGGGTTCCGTACCTAAAGGGTAAAAGCGGAGTCTTAGTAACTCCCTAATACTATTACTAAGACTCCGCTGTTCGTCTGTCTGTCTGTCTGTCACCAGGCTGTAATCTAACGAACCGTGATAGTTAACATTTTTCAATGAGTCGAAATTTTCACAGATGATGTATTTCTGTTGCCGCTATAACAACAAATACTAAAAAACAGCGTGATTTTTAGGATATAGTTCCAATTGGTCATGTATAGTGTAACCCCATCTTTCATATATCTAATGTTATACACTATTTTTCCTGGTAAATGTATGTTTAAATTTTGTATGTATTAGGTAAATATATATTAGTTTATTTAGAATTATATTATTTGTATGTATTAGAATTTTGTTAAATTGCGTTCTTTAATATGTCACTTTAACTAAAATGTGTACCAACCCTCCTATAAAGCGTCACAAATGTTTAATTCCATCCAAATGTTGTCTGAAAGAAATCGCTCTCAGCGATAAGACCGCCCGTTGTCCCAAATTTAGAATATTTTTTTTTTTTAAGCTAACATCTAAAAAATTCTGTTGTTCATTCATTCATTCATTCATTCTATATGGCTTGGAAGCTAGATGTATTTTGGCTCGCGCTATTATTCCGTATCAGTATCGACATGACTCGAAATTAAAATTTAAGTCCCATAATTTTTGCCGTTTTTATTTATGGATAATAATAGTACGGGAACCCTTCGTGCGCGAGTCCGACTCGCACTTGGCCAGTTTTTTTAATACGCGAAAACATTGAATTGAAGATTAATTCTTATAATGAACCGGGTTGTACATACATACGTACATACCGTTGGTATACCCAGCACAGATCTTGTCTCCAGTGATGTACTGGCTGAATCCGGGTGGTGCGTCTCGTATGCACACCTCAATGCTGATAGTGGGGAGGAAGGCTCGCTGCAGGATCGGTGACGCGCCCCCATCCTCTGATTTCAACCCCCAACCTGCTACCTGCAATCAATTACCACGGGCTACGTTATTGTTTTGGTTAAAATTAACTTCATCATATGTTTAAAATCATAACCATAAAATTGCATTATATTTAAAAAAAATATGGTTATGGTTAAAACCTAAAACTAACCAAAGTTAAAGTTAAAACTGACCAAAGTTAAGACGTAACTATTACTTTAACCGATCGAAATTAAGAGTTACACCACCCAGGGGGTACGTGTAGGGAATCAAAGGGTACCTACGGACGCGAGCAACTGAACCCCCCTGATGATGATGGTACAGAATATATTGTATGAATGAATATTACAATTTTAATTTCATTGTATTTAAATGCCTGTAAAGGAAGGATTTGGTGGATATGTATACTAAAAAAAAAAAAAAAAAAAAGTTTACACACTCATACCTCTGCACTAGGATTCCCTGTGTCGCAGATGGCATGGACAAACACAGAAACACAAGACAAACACCCAAGACCCGAGAACAAACTTCATGCTCACCACACAAAGTGTGCCCCGGCCGGGAATCGAACCCGGGAACCCTCGCTTTGAAGGCAGGCCTACTATCAACTAAGCCACGGAGCCGTCAAGACCTTATTGTACCTGGTGATTAATAAATTAATATCATTGGCTTACCCAGCTTCTGGCCTAGGGGGGGGGGGAGGGGGTAAGTCAGATTTTTTAGGTCGGATCACTACACAAACACAACTACATGAAACATTAGGTATATGTAGTATAGTGTGTAGGGCAAACATCCGCTTTATTGGTAGTTAAATAAATATAAGTAAATATGACTATGCATACATTTTTATTTTAATCGCTTCTTAATTTAAATTTCCAGGGGGGGCAGCTGCTCCTGCCCCCCTGCCGCCCATGATTAATATGAATATGAATGTAACCTCTCCAATGGCTGGTGGAAGCAGTTGCAGCGTGTCAAACTCGTAATCGAAGTCCAGACAGATAGGAGTCACGGCGTTGGTGAAGGTGAAGGCTTCGTGGGTGATCACCACCGCAATGTCCTCTTGGAAGTTCGCCACGCTGCCTTGGAAGCGAGGGGGAATTTTAATTGCTTTTACCTGAAAGAAAACTTTATAATGAACACTAGTTAAACTTTAAACTAGCTCTAACTAAACTTTAGAAAGGACTAAAGAACCTAGAGTATACTACACAACAAACACACAAAAACAAAACACAACGTTAACACACACACGTCGCAGATGGCATGGACAAACACAGAAACACAATACAAACACCCAAAACCCGAGAACAAACATCATGCTCACTACACAAAGTGTGCCCCGGCCGGGAACCCGGGACCCCTCGCTTCGAAGACAGGGCTATTACCAACTAAGCCACGGAGCCGCTAAAAAGAGAAATATATTTTGTGCGTAATGCATTGTTTTAGTGGTTTAAAACCATCTTCGCGTTATTGCCTTTCTAATGAAACTGATGGGGCACATCGGTTGGATGGTTTCAAAGTTTTTAACGGACATAGGGAGACTGTTGGAGGGAACAGCTACAAAGTCTTCATGCTTAAAAAGTCCATAAACCAAAATGCTGGCTTTTATTTTGGCCATAATTTATTAGAATTTTTAGTGTCACGCCATAATGCGATGCGCATCATACACTGCGCGTTTCCGCGCGCTTGTTTCTGCAAGATCTGGTTTGAGGTTCCATTGGAGGTGTTTCTAATGGGGTTCATCCTAATAATATCGTAAATGCAAAAGTTTATTTGATTGTTTTGTTTATTACGCTTTCACGCCTAAACTACTAAACTGATTTTAAAAACTCTTTCACCAACCATAGATTTGGCATGACTCTTCATATTTTGCACACCGTTCTCGGTAAAATGTGTTATGACAAACCAAAATGTACCACCTTGCATGCAATGTAATTTACACATTCATGCAAATAAAGTATCTTAATTGTAGTTCATCGTAATAAAACATAAATTTCAAAAGAGTGAACATGTTTTTACCTGTTACGTTGGCAACCTTAAGTGTTCTTAGCGTCTATAGACTGCGGTAGCCACTTACCATCGTGGGCCGTGAGCTTGGGTTCCACCAATCATTGTTCACATGCAAATGCAAGCCACGATAATATCTAAACTAATATTATAAAGAGGAAAGATTTGTACCTATGTTTGTATGTTTGTAATGAATAGGCTCAAAAAGTACTGGGCCGATTTAAAAAATTCTTTCACCAATAGAATGCTACATTCTTCCAATTTGAAATAGGCTACATTTCATTTTGAAAAAAATTAGGGATCCTTGGTAAAATTTGAACAATGTAACCGAAGGTGTAGAAAAATTAGTCTTAAAATGTCTTCCGTCGAATGCGCTGCCGAAACTATTAGCGATAGAACCAAATAATGTACAACAATATTGAAGAACATCATAATGTCTACAAAAAACTCCGCGGTAGCATATGTCCAACTATTGTAGTTATGTCACTACCCCGTGCGAAGCCGGGACGGGCTGCTAGTACGATATAATACGATATGGCGGAATAAAAGACACGATAGCTTTTTAAAAATACTGACATCAGATTTCTGGGCGTGTTTATCGTTCGGGTCATTCCAGGGTCTGTAGATCTTGCCAACTGCCACGGCATAGTTCTCTGCTGGCTGCTGCTTGTCGAGATCTCTCCAGAAGCAGTGCGCAGCTGGAAATATATGTTACCTGTTACATTATCTGTCCTGGGTAGGAGTCGAACCCACTAGTTACACAGAACACAGAACTACCTATGACGGCTCCGTGGCTTAGTTGGTAGTAGCCTTGCCTTCGAAGCGAGGGGTCCCGGGTTCGATTCCCGGCCGGGGCACACTTTGTGCGGTGAGCATGAAGTTTGTTCTCGGGTCTTGGGTGTTTGTCTTGTGTTTCTGTGTTTGTTCATGCCATCTGCGACACAGGGAATCCTAGTGCAGAGGTGTGAGTGTGTAAACGTTTATTTTATTTAACTATAATTTATATGAATCTAGCTGACCCGGCCACGCGTTGCTGTGGCTAACGTTTTTTAATAGACAAATAATTTGCAATAAAATAATATTGCGATCATAAATTGAGATGTGAGCTATCCTATCTTTCAAGTTGGATCAAACTGCACGCGGTGTACAAATTTGATTAAAATCGGTTAAGTAGTTTAGGAGTCCATCGCGGACAAACATCGTGACACGTAATTTATATATATATTAAGACTAGCTGACCGGGCCACGCGTTGCTGTGGCTAACGTCTTTGTCATATGATATTATAATTTGCAATAAATTAAAATTGCGACTATAATTTGAGATTTAAACTATCCCATCTCTCAAGTTGGATCGAACTGCACATGGTGTGCGAATTTTATTATAATCGGTTAAGTGGTTTAGGAGTCCATTGAGGACAAACATTGTGACACGAGATTTATATATATTAAGATTTATGAGTTTGCAAACGAGTACCTGATATGACAACTTTTGAGCTGACGAGGGTACCCCCACAGATCTGCATGTAAGGTTGGAAGGTCTTCAAGTAGATTCCAGCGTGCCAGGGTACTTCCATATGGTGGACATTTTCACCACCAGATATTATCTGCTCGTAAACGGGGGGTAGCTTACCGCATTCTGAAAATTTCGGGGTCGGTTGAGTAAGGAACTGTTACGGCAAGATATTCTCATCTGGTCAAGTCAAAAATTTTTATTCTGTTGCTTAGTTGGTATTAGCCTTGCGTCCGAGTGGTCGATTCCTGGCCGGGGCACACTTGCTCACCACAGCATGTTTGTTCTCGGGTCTTGGGTGTTTGTCGTGTGTTTCTGTGTTTGTCCATGCCATCTGCGACACAGGGAATCCTAGTGCAGAGGCATGAGAGAGTAAACGTTAAAAAAATAATCTTACCACTATTATAAATGCGAAAGTTTGGATGCATGTTTGTTACTCAATCACGCCAGAACGGCTGAACAGTCCTGGATGAAATTTGGCACAGAGATAGATTATAGTCTGGAATAGCACATAGGCTATTATTGGTTCCGGAAAAATACGGTTCCTATAGGATGGCGAACCTACGGGAACTGTACAATTCCGGTAGTAGTATTCCTTCCATTATGGGTTTCTTGCTGCTTCTTCCATGATGGTCAGATAGAGTTTGAACAAGCGCTAAACATTTTAAGAACGCATGCTCTCGTAGGTACATATTTATTTAAAAATAGAAATTGACGTTTTCAAATAATTTTACATATTATCCATGGAAAAAGGGCCGGGTGATGGTATGGGATGCAACCTGTTCAGACACGCTGGCCCCCATCTACATGGAACCAACAATAGAGCTGGTGCAGCTTGCGAAGCAGCTGAAAAAGCTAAAGCATGCAAATACAGGGGTCTAGGTGCCGAATATGATTTGTCCCATTCTGTGTCGAGACCCTTGGTCCGTGGGGTCCTAGCGCTATAAGGCTTTTTAAAGAAATAGCAAATAGGTTAGTCGACATCACAGGAGACCGAAGAGCTGGCAGTTACCTCGGACAAAGAATAAGACTAGCTATTCAAAGGGGGATCGCTGTCAGTATCTTCGGAACCTTGCCTAAAGGGACTCCTTTTAATAATATATGTTAGTTCTTATAGTATATTTTTAAGATTTTAGTTTTAAATTTGTTACATTTAATAAAGTAATAACTTTTAAGAATTCAACGGAAATAAAGATATTTGACTATGACTTTGACTTTGACTAAAAAAAAATATCCAGATCCGTTCAGCCGTTGAGGAAGTAAGAACAACTATAGAGACAAACTTTCGCATTTCCATCCTGCTGCGTCCATTACCCGTCTCGGGCGACGGACGCAGCAGGAATGCGACTCAGTAAAGATTTGGATCTCATACTGAGTCGCGCGCATTACTGTTGTCATGGGCGAGGGTCACTTACCATCAGGTGGGTCCTCAGCTCGTTCCGTCACGCATTCACATTAAAAACATTATAATGTTAGTATAACGTTTTCTTACCAACACCTTCACCTAGAACCTGAGTTGATGGATTAATTGTTCTTGGATTATTTACAGTCTGTTCAGGCAGATAACATGACTCCTCTGCTCCACATGTCAGGATATTAGCATTCTTCGTTTGACAGTATGCTGAAAAGATAGGTATACTGTAATAGAAGGATCTTGAACAACTTTGTTTAAAATATCTAAAACGCGATCAATACTTTCATCCCTTATTAATTCTCGTTTTAGGAGGGTTCCTGTAACTTTTTCATCGCCCGTTGTATACCGATTTGTATGTTAAATGGTAGGGATTTAACATACAAATGGGTATACAACGGGCGAAGAAAAAGTTACAGGTAAGCAATACATGCAATTTCGTTTACATGGATGACACATTATTTGTAGTTATTTTGATTTAACAACCAAACTTTTATGTGTAATTTTATGGAGGATAGACGCCGACTTTCAATCTGAAGATCGCTAGCTCAAACCCACACGTGCACCAATGATCTTTTTCACTTGAAAAAAATATGTGCTCAATACCACCTTTTCGAAACGGTGAAGGAAAACATCGTGAGGAAACCGGCATGTCTTAGAACCATAATTTTGAAAGCCATGTGACATCTACTATTCCGGATTGGGCTCCTGTCGTACATCAAAGCCCATTCACTCTCAACTATCGAGAGTAGACCGGAGTAGGCTGGTACGGATGTGTAATTTTATCAAACAAAAATTCCATAAGTCAGTAATACTCTCTTAGGACATATCTTATAATAATATATATAAATCTCGTGTCACGATGTTTGTCCGCGATGGACTCCTAAACTACTTAACCGATTTTAATCGAATTTGTACACCGTGTGCAGTTTGATCCAACTTGAAAGATAGGATAGCTCACATCTCAATTTATGATCGCAATATTATTTTATTGCAAATTATGATATCATATGACAAAAACGTTAGCCACAGCAACGCGTGGCCCGGTCAGCTAGTATTTTATAAATATTAATAAATGTGTTTATATGTTTACTTACTTAAACACTCAGGTGGTGCATCGTCGGAGTATCTTCCTTGGAGACACGCCACCTCGTTCGTTTTGACACCCACCAGGTGGAACCCTGGGTCGCAAGTCACGTTCAGGACGAAATCATGAACCCTGTCTCCTGGTTTTGCTTCAAGGTCATCAAGTACTGTGTACGAACCGTTCTTCGGCTGAGGTGGAAGGATACAGGTGCTGCAATGTATATCGTAGTTTTTTTTTAACCTAATCTAAAATTTCAAGTTTAATTCCAATAAGGAGGTTTTTTACTTTTTACGAGATAATATTTCGTGACGTAAATAAACAAGTGAATGATTTAAAAATAACAATACATTCATCCCTTATTTCTCGTCTTTAGGGGGTACCCTCTGCCAATAGAATAAATAAACATCAAATTCGGTATACAACGGGCGAAGAAAAAAGAAAAAAAACTATTTTATCTTTTACTAGCTGCGCCCCGCGGTTTCACCCGCATAGTTCCCGTTCCCGTGGAGAATACGGGGATAAATTGATTTTATTTTTTTCGTTAATTTTCCAATGTTTTAATAGTTATTCTGCTATTCGGGACGGAAACAAATCCAACAAATCAAAAACCATGGCAATCGGTCCAGCCGTTCTCGAGTTATAAGTGTTGTAACAAACACGACTTTCTTTTATATATATAGATTTTATAGAAACCTCAAAAATTGTAGCCTATATGTTATTCTGATGTATAAGCTATATTGTGGTAAAGTTTCATTCAAATCCATTCAGTAGTTTTTACGTGAAAGAGTAACAAACATCCATACATCCATACATCCATACTTACAAACTTTCGCCTTTATAATAGTAGTAGGATATGTTTAGAGAATGTAAAGAACTACTCACCCATTATAATCTTGGCCCAGCACACCTGGAACAAATAGGTTTTTGTTAATAATCAAGTAAGTGCTATTAAAAAAGTTTTTGTTGTAGTCAAAACATTTCCGAAAGGAGCACCAAAAAGAAATAGTATAACTTAAACGGACCAAGAAAAAGTCACAGGAATGCGAAATATGCAATTTTGTTCACTTGGATGACATATTTTTGCAATTATTTTGATTTACCAACCAAACTATACAACCGTTTGATTATATTTCTATGGGACCAATCTGAAAGCATATCCTTTTAAAAAGAAAAATAATTTTCTAAATAGGTTGATACACGGCGGAGAAGTCGGTGAACATATAAAAAAATATATTATTATATATAAACATCCGAATTGATAACCTCCCCCTTAAAATATGTCATCCAAACAAAATTGCGTATTTCCTTTCGTGGGACTTTTCTTCGCCCGTTGTACACCGATTTGGATGTTTCTTTGTTAAAAGGTGTACCCCTTGAGGGCAAGAAACAAGGGAATGAAAGTATTGAAGTCGATTTTTTTCGTACTCAAACTCATTTATTCCTTTAGATCTCAAGTATCGTTTGGACACGTCAAATTTTACACACAAGTGTTAACTATTCGTGAGCATTTTAACGCATCACGATCGATTTTTTTTAATCAATTACTGGCGTAATTATTATTTATTTCTTTTGGTGTGCAATAAAGTATTGTATTGTTTAATAATCATTGTAAGAATACTCACTTGGCCATAATGATATCGCAAAAACGCAATAAAACACAAGCGAAAACATGCTGGCAATCCAGTTATCGAAGATGAACTGACCGCTTTGCTATTGAAACAACTTTATCTTATAAATAAAACTATGAGGTCATTTTATATATTAATCGTTTACACTCATACACAGAGACACAAGACAAACACCTAATACCCAAGAACATACTTCAAGTTCACCAAAGTTAGTCCGGGCCGGGAATCGAAAAAGCTACCCCTCGATTCAAAGATCGGGCTACTACGAACTAAGCCACGGAGCCATCGTTTCAAACGTAGCTAAGTTGGATCTAATTAATTGCTAATGATTTTGCTTGCAATTAATCAACTGATTTAAAAACGAACTCATTAAATCTTACCCTTGAATTTGACATTTCGTCGTTCTATGTTAACTTTCTAAAGGATTTCTTATTAAGAAATTGTTTTTATTCCGTCGATGCAGTATTTTGATTTTAAACACCAAACATGTACTTCAATTTCTCTATTTTTGTTAGTGTGTACGATTTTTTTTTGTACGATTTTTTTTTAATATAACTATTGCCTATTATCTAGAATATACTATTTTAATTTTCAAGCGCTCTCTAGCATAATATTGCGATACTAAGTCCTAAGTTCCATCATCATTATTGCAATAAATATCTTGAATCTTAAAACTATATTCGTATCAAATAAAAATATATCTTTTAAATCGGTCCAACATTTACAAAGATATCGCGTACGAAACATTTTTTTTTAAATTATTGTCACGCTTTTTTGGATTTCATCTTGCTAAGTACCGTCAGAACCCCTACGTGTCCCCCGAATAGTTTAATAGGAGCAACAAAAGGGAAGAAAGAAGAAGTTGTGTCAAATTCTGGTAAACCGGAAACCGGATCCCACTCTCTTCCACCGGAAAAGCAAAGCGAGCGCGCCGCTGCTTGGCGGCAGTGTGCAAGTATGAAGGTACAGTATTATTTTAATTTTCGTTGTCTCCTTCTAAGTATAGTTGGCAACTTTTTTAAAATATAATTATGTATCTCACGCGTTCATATTATTTAGTTTGCTTGTTCAAACATTAACCGACACTCCATGGAGAAGAACATACAGACAGATTAACGCTGTACATTGGTTCCATCTAATACGTAAACCAAACAAGAGGCAGATTTAAAAATAAAAAAAATTAATTCAATACTTTCATGCCTTGTGAAATGAAATAAAAAACATAATTTTTAAAAAGATACATCCAAATCGGTATACAATCGGCGAATAAAAAAATCACGGGAAAGCAAAACATGCTATTTCGTTGACTCGTTAAATTTTCTAGTTATTTTGATTTAACTACCAAAATATTGAAGCGATTTTAATAAAATTTCTATGGGACTTATCTAATAAAAAAATAATTTTCCAAATCGGTTGATAGAATGGAAAACTGAGGTAACAAACATATTAAGAAAAAGAAACAGCCATATTGATGCCCTCCTCTGGAAGTCAGTTGAAAATATAAATTTGTATCTTTTACCTCGTAATAAACCTGTTTAACGTTTGTCCCTGACATTTGCAATGTGTTTTATTTGTTATTGCAATGTGTAGTAATGTCAGATCGTAATGTACCTGCTTGTCTATATTATAATTTACGTCCACTGTATTTTTTTTACAAAAGAACACGAACATACGTCCTTACAGAACATATTGAAAATTTATATAAATATTTTAACCATACATTCATTACATATATAATATATACATTCTATGACTTCGTCTGCGTGGAATTTAATGTTGTTTTGCGTGGAACACTAATTCTATTTTCTTTTTCTAAAAATATGAGTAGCCAAGTTACTCCATATAACATCAACTATCTGCCAGTGAAAGTCCCTTCAAAATATCTCCAGGCATTTCGAAGATTTCCCAGAACAAACAGACAGACAGAAAAATAGTTTTATATTTTGTACCGTACATACTTTCAAATGATTTAGTAAAACGCTGTTATTTTGACATTTCAAACACACATCAATTTATTTATTTGTAGAGGAGTTAGTGGCTAAATTGCGGGCAGCCAAGCCTTGGAAGCCAAAAATTAAAAAGAAAAAGAAGAATATTGAGGAGCTGGCTTATTAATTTTGACTTATTTTGACCTCTGGGATGTTATGTCGACACAAAAGTAATACATGAGCAAATAAAAATCTGCTCACGAATTATTTTGGAGGAAACCCAACCAACTCTTTAAAAATGTTGTTAAAAATTGTATTTTCAAGCATAAACAGCCATCAACTTGGATCCAGATAGCCTCCGTCTAACAACCTTGGCTATGTGGATTAATGTTACGTCAACTTTATAGCTACATTTCTTTTGCTTAATTTGGTTTTTGACTTCTCCTGTGTAAAAACGAAACCCGACATAAAAACAAACTTGTACTGCCAGCAACAAGACTTACAAATGTGTAAAAATAAAATCTATTTTCATAAAGAGAAGCAAACAGGTATTAGGTAAAAACTATAACTAAATTTTAGCCGTTTGTTTGTGGGCTACGTACTGTACTGTAACTAAATAAATAACAGTATCTTATTGCGACGCTGCATCTTGTAGTTAGCATTATTTTATTTATTTTTACCACAGTTGGCAGCACTTGGTTTGTTTACGTTTTTGAGGTTAACCTGGCGTCCAGCCCGATACTTAAAAACTTATTTATAAACTCAGTTTCGGGCCATTGCGCCTAGGATATCTAGCCTAAAAACAACCAACAATGTCTGAAACCGAAGAACCGCCTCCAAAGGTATCGAAAAATGATGTAAGTTTTAACACCATCACCGATCAAATTAAACTTACATGATTTTGAACATTTCAAGTAACGTTTGTATATTACTCTTTTACGTAAAGTGGTACAAGGGGCACGTACGTAAAAAAGTAAATAACAAAACACCTAAAAAAATATTCGTGGAACGCGTAACATACATAATGACGTTTGCTTAGTAAATGAAATGGATTAAACCGCCCAGCTGCCTCAAGCTCTCCTCTGCCCAAAGCTTCAACTGCAAGTACCCCCTATGTGTATGAAAACTTAAGTCGCCACGTATTACCCTGACACATGACAATGGGTCTCTGTGCTTGTAATTTCACGATACAGTGATGCATGTGCACAGAGTACTAATCCTGTTGCAATTGCTGCTTTATCACGGAAACGGAAGTCGTAGTCGCTTCCAAATTCAAAAATGTCTTGGACATTCTACTTTATGGAATTTTACACAGAATGTGATCCAAAACAAGTTTACTACTTGTACAATATGCATTCTTTGTATTGTATATGACACACTCACACATCCACCCACAAACATGCACACACACCCTCATAAGGCATTCCAATCACACCTGTCAACATTGCAGAGCACAATGCATATATTCATACTTTTATCCTCAAAGAGGTAGTCAGAGCCTCATAGGGTCAAATTTCGTCTGGTGGGTATGTACAGGAATAAATTGTGAGCTTATTGTCACCATTTACCAACATATAACTCAGCAAACATCTTAGTAAATGCCAGGACCAATCTTATATCAATAAAATTACCAAAAACTATTGACTTTCAAAACCAGTTTAGGGCAAATCGGTTTGATGGTTTCGAATGTTTAAAATATAAGAATAATCTTACAAGAATAATAACAAGAGGTAGACTCAGCATTGTACTGTATTGCGTAAACCTGCTATACATTTAGGCAGGGCTGGTTTTCAGCTTACCTCCAACTCCAACTCTTAGTAAATATGTTGTATGTGAGCAGACATTTGGCTGGATGTGGGCCTGTTTCAGAGTTTGTTAGCTTTACAGACTTCTGATGAAGATATCATGCTCTACAGGTCTGCTTCCAAACTGGTTCACGAAGACTGTTAAAATACTATATTAGAGTCCATTATGGGACTGACGTGGTCTACAAAAAGAGCCGAAGTACCCAAAAAAAAGAATAAATAAAAAAAAAAATGTGTTGTATGTGAGTATACAACATATGTACAACAACAATCTATTGTTAACAACAATACAATATTATTAAAAATTGATTAAACGAAAAAACAGCACATTCCTTGCTTATAAAAATAATTTTTAGGCATACTAATTAAACTATTATATGTAATTTTTTTTTTTTTTATAGGAGTTTTTTTCTATGGTGATGGATTGTTCCATATGTTAGACTCGCTATATTTGAAGCAACCTTTATATGCAGTGTATGTATGTATGTAGTGTGTACGTATGCAATTAGAGTTAGAATGAATAATCTCTTAATAAATAGCAACCATTATTTATTTAAAAAAAATATCTTTTAATCATTTGACTTTGTATTTACAGCAATTAAACGAAGCATCAGAATTTCCGGACACCACAAACATGTCCGAATTGGGTGAAGACTCCAACATGATGGGTACAACGGACCCCAACTTCGAACCCACAGAAGAGCCCGGCAATTTCTTAGAGGGACCAGATTTACCGGGACTATCTGTAGAAGGTTTTGCGATGCAAGATGGGAGTCAAGATAGTATGACAGAAGGTTTATCAATGCCCGAGGGTGACACACAAACTACAATGCAGGAGGATGAAAGGAAAGAAACGGTATTGGATACTATGGAGATGGCAGAGGAACGGCTCCATGAGTCTTTTGAGGAGACGGGGAGCCAGGAAGGTCAGGAGGAGTGGCTGAGTGAGGGAATACTGACTGATGATGATTTCAACCCTACTGTAAGTTTTAACTGTTGTTTTTATGCGTTGTGAGTATACAAAAAAAGATTGTGGTCTTCTTTCATGTATACATACTTGGGGGAAAGATATGTGGTATTCTTTGATGTGATTCTTAGGTGATGAGACGATATGAATGTATAATAAAATATAAGGGAATATTCCCGGGTCGATTCCCGGCCGGGGCACACTATGTGGTGAGCATGAAGTTTGTTCTTGGGTCTTGGGTGTTTGCCATGCGTTTCTTTGTTGTTTGGACGTCTATTTATTTATTTATATTTGTTATATAGCCTAGCCTCAATGCTCAGTTGGTAGTAGCTCTGCCTTCGGCAGCTTGTAGGTTGTGTGTTCTATTCTCACCCAGGACAAACATTTGTATAACGTTTCTGGGTTTATTTACATATGTATAAGTGTATGTATTTACAAAAAAAGTAGCTTACGTATTCTATCAGTTATCTAGTTACCATAGGACAAGCTACGCTTAGTTTGGGACAAGATGGCGCTGTATAAAATATCCATGAATATATCTATTATATATCTTACTTCCTGCGCTGGAATAATACTGTATTTGTTTTGTAGTGAAGATGCGCGTTAATTATAGTTTTGAATAAGCTTGATACCCAACAAGGTTTAAATCTTAATTACAGGCAGCGGAACAGAGCGATTCTCAAAATTCCCAAATGGATGCCAATCATGACGCAATGGTTACCCAAGATGATGTTAAACCAGAGGAAAAACAAGGGAATACACCGCTCACTGCCCAGGAAATAGTGGCTGAGAGTCAGCAGAACATTGAGGATGCTCTGAACACTTTGGAAGGAGGGCCGGTGAAGGGGGTTGATTTGCCTGATACCTTGGATGCTTTTCTGATCAGGTCCGTATCAGCATCAGCCTTAAACTCATTTATTCCTTTAGATCTCAAGTATCGTTTGGACATGTCAAATTTTACACACACAAGTAAACATATTCATGAGTATGTAACGTATCACAGGAGCTCCTTAGGCATGTTACATGCACACAGATATAGATAGATACATAGAAATCGCCCATGACAACAGTAATGCGACTCGGTATAAGATTTGGATCTAATGCTGGTTTGGATTCATACTGCTGCAAAGGAATTAATGTAATTGTGCCTGAAGTTTTTGAAAGTGAGGAATGAATGTATTAACCGGTTTTTATTTCTTGATTATTTTATTTACTTGTAATTTTGTATATGTAATTTGTTTTAAGTTTTATAGCAAAAATTATGTTAATTAGAGTGATTTTGCCGTTCTAATTAATATTATAAATAAATCACCCAAGACGGGGATCGAGAGAGGTTACTATTACGGACCCCCCAAGTGCGAGAAATAGGGCACGAAAGTAATGGAGCAGATTTTTTGGAATTTTTAAATCAATGACGACTCCGTGGCTTAGTTGGTAGTAACCCTGCCTTCGAAGCGAGGGTCCCGGGTTCGATTCCCGGTCGGGGCATACTTTGTGCGGTGAGCATAAAGTTTGTTCTCGGGTCTTGGGTGTTTGTCTTGTGTTTCTGTGTTTGTCCATGCCGTCTGCGACACAGGGAACCCTAGTGCAGAGGTATGAGAGTGTAAATGTAAAAAAAAAAAAAACACTTGTATTTGCAGAAAATCTGATGTGAAGACTGAGACAGAAGCTAAATCCCAAGATATTAAGGAGGAAGAAGACGACGGGAATGACACGGATGACCTTCTGGTGAGTTCCATCAAATAACTAAGTGTTACTTAGACCCAAACCCTATATTCAACCTATACACTACCCTGGGTGGTGCTAAAGGAGCAACCAAAAGTAGCAGTAGAACTTGTGCCAAGTTCGTCCAGAGGTACTGCCGCCACATCTGGAATCTGCCAAGCAGTAGTGGTTACTGTGTTCCGGTGGAAGGGTGTTATGCGCATGTGATTTCACCGGCAGCCACACCGGCAGACGTATCACCCCCGTCTCGGGTGATGGACGCAGCAGGATGAATGCGACTCAGTAAAGATTTGGATCTCATACTGAGTCGCGCGCATTACCGCGGTAGCTAATCTACACTAATATTATAAAGAGGAAAGATTTGTACCTATTTTTGTAAAGTACTCAAAAAGTACTGGGCCGATTTAAAAAATTATTTCACCAATAGAATGCTACATTCTTCCAATTTGACAAAAGCTACATTTCATTTTGAAAAAAATTAGGGATCCTTGGTAAAATTTGAACAAAGTAACCGAAGGTGTAAAAAAATGAATCTTAAAATGTCTTTCGTCGAATGCGCTGCCGAAAC
The DNA here is from genome assembly GCA_921293045.1 of Aplocera efformata. Lineage (NCBI taxonomy): Eukaryota > Metazoa > Arthropoda > Insecta > Lepidoptera > Geometridae > Aplocera > Aplocera efformata. The sequence goes on along the minus strand of OV121068.1, from coordinate 2,267,165 downwards.
TATTAGCGATAGAACAAAATAATGTACAACAATATTGAAGAACATCATAATGTCTACAAAAAACTCCGCGGTAGCATATGTCCAACTATTGTAGTTATGTCACTACCCCGTGCGAAGCCGGGACGGGCTGCTAGTAATAAATAAATGAGTATTAAATTTGCAGAGAATGCTGAGTGAGGACAACAACAAGTCCAAAAAGAAACTCACAAAAACTGTGAAGGATATAAGGAATGGGGTTAAGACAGAGGTCGCCTCCAGCGATGATGATGATTTCGTGTATGAGGTATGGAAACGGGAACATATTGAGGTTAATAAAGGGATAATAATCCGAGAGCGTGGTGGCCCAGGGGCACAGACGCCGACTTTCAATCTGAAGGTCGCTGGTTCAAACCCACACGTGTACCAATGAGTTTTTTCACTTGAAAAATTTATGTGCGCAATACCACGTTCTCGAAACGGTGACGGAAAATATCGTGAGGAATCCCGCATGTCTTAGCACCGAAAATTCGACGACATGTGACATCTACCAATCCGGATTGGGCTCCCGTGGTAGATCAAAGCCCATTCACTCTCAATTATCGAGAGTAGGCCGGTGTCTGCAGTGGGAACATTAGAGGCTGGTACGGTAATAATATAATCTGGTGGAAGGTTGTGGGTGCCGGTGAAATCAGTGTCCATGAGACGTATCAACCCCCGTCTCGGGTGATGAACGCAGCAAGATGAATGCAACAAAAAAAAATGTATAAAATAGTTAAAAAAAAAAAACTATAATAGTATTCTATCAGTTACTAAGTTCCCATAGTACAAGTTATGATTCGTTTGGGGATAGATGACGCTGTGTGAAATTTCCATTATTATTTATATGTAATGTTTAAATTTCTAATACATTTCCATTAATTTTAATGTCTGTAAGAGATCGCTTTATAGCGATAAGACCGCCCATTGTGTGATTATTAGTTAAGATTTATATTTTTAAGCTATTGTTATCTATATATCTAAACGAACGATTACACACTCATACCTCTGCACTAGGATTCCCTGTGTCGCAGATGGCATGGACAAACACAGAAACACAAGACAAACACCCAAGACCCGAGAACAAACTTCATGCTCGCCACACAAAGTGAGCCCCGGCCGGGAATCGAACCCGGGACCCCTCGCTTCGGAAGCAGAGCTACTACCACCTAAGCCACGGCTCCGCTCTATCTTTATGTATATTAGAATATATTATTGAAACTATAATAGATCATCGAATTATTTATGTTTCAGGGTGCAATGGCCAAAAAGGTTAAGATGGCCAAATCTTTGGCTTCGAAGCAACCGATGAAAGCAAAGCCAGAGGATACAGATGAGGGAGATGCTGTGAGTGATATTTTTATGTGAATGCGTGACGGAACGAGCCGAGGGCCCACCTGATGGTAAGTGGCGACCCTCGCCCATGACAACAGTAATGCGTGCGACTCAGTATGAGATCCAAATCTTTACTGAGTCGCATTCATCCTGCTGCGTCCGTCACCCGAGACGGGGATGATACGTCTCGTGCGCATGTGATTTTACCGGCACCCACACCCTTCCACCGGAAGAATAAAAGTAATGCGAACACTACTGCTTGGCGATAGATTCTAGATGATGTGGTTGTACCTCTCCGGACGAACTTGGAAGTTCTACTGTTACTTTTGGTTGCTCCTTTAGCACCCAGGGGGTACGTGTAGGGAATCAAGGGGTACACACCTACGCACGCGATAACACAATCAGGGGATACAGTTTATTGCTGCAGCTACATATCGACGTAAGAAAGCATATTTGCTGTAAGTAGACATATTGCAATTGTTCACCAGAGCCAAAAAACTTTATTAATTTCGGAAAAAAATTAATTGTGTCTGACCTATCCATGATAGTGCTACCATTTTTGGAACATAGGTTTATTTAACTCCCAGTCACCATTTGGAATGTAAACTTTTTATCCAAAGTTACTATAAGTACGTGTTTGGCTACTTACAGCAAACAGTTTTTTAAATCACATACCTTTAAAACGCTGTAACTAAGGAAGAAAAATGTACGCGTAGGTGGAAATATTATCAATTTACAGGCGGTAAATAGGCTGTATATAGTAAATTTATTTATTTGGGTACTGCAATTCAAGATGTAACATTAAATTTATAATTATGATTAGATCTAGAAATGTAGTGGGTCAGTTGGTAATGTAACGATAAAATGTCGTAAATGGTAAAAAAAAAATTATGGTCTTTGAAATTGTTGAAACAAGATTTGAAGCTCTAATTATACTGCCAGAACTTCGTATCAACAATACAATGAATTAATAAAGTATTTTTCTCTTATATATAAGAGATAAAAATAAATATACAAAATAAAAACTAAGGCCCTAAAACTAGTTAGGAACGCAAGATGTAAATAAAAACATTGTATCCAATCAAAAAAATATTGATTTAAAAGTAAAAAACAGAAACTTAGTGGCAATTTGTCTTATTTTAGAACGAAAGATGTAACAAAATACAATTATAATTGAACTTAACATGAAGACATTGTGTCCAATCAAAAACATATTTAAGAAAAAGTAAATAAACCAATGATATTAAAATTATGCTATCGAGAATCATTCACATTTTTTTTTTAGTCATCTTCATCGGTTTCAGGTAAACAGTCATTTGTTTTACAGCTGTACTTAAAACCTAAATATTCTTTGGCGTACATATTTGGAATCACTTTTTTCTCCACTAATTTTTTTAAGTTATATTTTATAACTTAAAAAAATTAGTGGATTATTACATTTTACATTATATTTTTGTTGGGATGTTGGTAACTTAGTCGTATATAAATTTTATTTCGGCATTGCACTATTGAGGCTGCTCAATTGAACTTCAATTGTTTCAGTGTGAGTTGAGTTTTTCACATACATCACATGTGGTTTACACCTATTAAATGTAACCACATGCATCTTTGAAATATTAATTATTTGGTTTTTCTTAAAAGTATTATTTGTTATTTCTTCAAATCCCATAAAATTTGTTCCTTCAAGTGTGGTTACTTTGTAAGGAAAGGGGTTCTTCCTGGCTATTCCTACAATAGTAGGCCATTGGGATGGAGCCCATACTATTGTTTTCTTCACTGCTCGTTCTAACACAGAATGCATGCCTACAGGCATATATGTATGGCCAGGGATCAAGTAGTTCATCTGAATAATTTCAAGATTAATACACCTAGATAATGCAAAGCATGGATAAAACGGTCTTATTTTTGTTTTGTCCGTAGCAGGAATCGAAATAAAATAATAAGGTCTTAACTTTAGCTTGAGAATCAACTTCCATTATATAATTTAGTAAACATGTCGAAATCTCATTTGTTCCACGATGGGCATCTGTTTCATTCCATATATTACAGAGCCCTACCTGCGTGTTACTTTCATAAACTGTGAAGTTTATGAAAGTAACACGCTGTAATAGTTAGGTAAAAAAGTTAGGGAAACTGGCTGTAAGTAAACGAATGTAAAAATCACAAGCCGCAGAAATGCTGTAAGTAGCGTTAAGTTTTTAAATGGGAAGAAGTAACTATTCGTTAAGCAAAAAATGCAGTCTTTCTTGTGCTGTAAGTACAAAATGTCTAAAATGACTAGATTTTGGTCTACATACAGCATTTAATCTTGCTAAAAAAAATACAAGTACGGGCGTTTTCAAGGGCGTATGTAATTTTTTTTTCATCGTAGAGACACAGGACCCGGATCATTCGATGCGGCTTTTTTTTCTGATTCTAATGATAGTAAAAAGTCACTTTAGGTATTTTGTCTACTTACAGCAAATATGCTTTCCTACGTCGATATCTATATTCTACATCCAAAATGTATATACTCAACTCAACAGCTAGAGGATCAAAGGATTCGTCGAGTGAGTACTGTGATGCATCGCTTACGGTGGAGTGACGCCATTTTTAGATCTTGTCAATCCGTATTCCTTTTTTTTTTTTTTTTTTATTCGTTATAGGCCATCGTTTGACCGCTATCTCACCTGATGGTAAGTGATGATGCGGTCGAAGATGTAACACGCTGGCCTAGAAAGTACCTATTCACTCTACTCTTAAACATACCCAAATTGTACTGCTCGGGAAAAAGACACGCAGGCAGCGAATTCCACTCCTTTGCAGTTCGGATTAAAAAGGAGGACTCAATCCGTTTTGTGCGAATCCGAGGGATTTCCACTGTGTAGGGGTGGTACACCGCCGAACGTCTCGTCGTCCGATGATGGAATGGAGATGGAGGGACAAGCTCGTGAAGTTCATGGGCGCACTCACCGAAATGTATTTTATAAAGAGCCGATATATTCACGTAAAACACTGGCCGTGTCCACGACACATACTTTTTTTTCAGAATTCGGACGACGCGAGCACATTGAAGAAGATGTTTGTGAAAAACAATAGCTCGACGAAATCCAAGTCCACGCTGAGGAGTGTGCGCCCGCCGTCTTTTAACAAAAACACAGCGAAAGTCGCGGAGAAATCTAAGAAAGGTAATAATTGACTCCGTGGCTTAGTTGGTAGTAGCCCTGCCTTCGGAGCGAGGGGTCCCGGGTTCGATTCCCGGCCGGGCACACTTTGTGAGCATGAAGTTTGTTCTCGGGTCTTGGGTGTTTTGTCTTGTGTTTCTGTGTTTGTCCATGCCATCTGCGACACAAGGAATCCTAGTGCAGAGGTATGAGTGTGTTATCGTTGTTTTTTTTTTGTTGTTTTAAACTTTTTTTTTTTTTTTTTCAGATCAAGTGACGTCATCTACGCCTCTCCGTCCACGGTCTCTTCTGAAGCCCACTACCGCGCCCCCGGCCGGCACTGCGCTCACTCGCCTCAGACACATCGCCCCGCCTCCCAAACAGCTCGAGGTGAAGAAGGAAATACGAACATACAGCAGGTCAGTTTTATATCTCTATGAATGTTGGTAAGTGGCGACCTCCGCCCATGACAACAGTAATGCGACTCAGTGTAAGATTTGGATCTTACATTGAGTCGCATTCATACTGCGTCCATCACCCGAGACGGGGATGATACGTACATGCGCATGTGATTTCACCGGCACCCACACCCTTTCACCGGAACACAGTATGCGAGCATTACTGCTTGGCGGCAGATTCCTGGTGTGGTGGCTGTACCTCCGGACGAACTTGCCACATTTCTACTGCTAATTTTGGTTGCTCCTTTAGCACCACCCAGGGGGTACGTGTAGGGCATCAAAGGGTACACACCTACGAACGCGAGCAACTAGACCCCCAAAATTTTATCCCGGAAAAGAGAAGTAACGCGCAAAGAAACTTAACTTCTTGAGTCTTTTCCCATGGGATCATGTTGACTTTTTAGTAGCGGGTAAAACCACTGCTAGTTTAACCCTAAATACAAATTTAATCCCTTTCTCGGGTTTTAGGGTTAAGAAACCTCCAACGGTTACCAAACCCCCGGTCTCGAGCCCCAACGTGGTGAAATCTGTCGTGAAACCCAAGGAAGAAGTCAAGAATGAGGATTCAGAAGACCAGGAATTCAACATGGATGAGACTGTGAGTAAATATAGCGACTTTGCGTTCCTATCTATCGTATGGTCGAATTATAGAGTTCTACAACACTGCTAACTCAATAAACTCGGTTTTCTTGCAACAATTTATTTTACGTGATAACGTTTTATATCTTTAATTAATATTGTGTAGCTCGAGTGTCTGTAGGTACTGAGACAAACCTGACTCGGTTTTACAGTGCCTATTATTTGTAATATAAGCTTTATAATTAAATAAAATAAAATAAAATAAAAAAATAAAATAATAATTGATGAAAGCCTGCCGCACGTACGAACAAGCATGACTCATTGTCACCTTCCGAGTCGAGGGTGCAAGAGGACGGAACAGGGGGACACTCCCTTCCACCGGAACACAGTAATGCAACCACTACTGCTTGGCGGCAGATTCCAGGTGTGGTGGCAGTACCTCTCCGGACGAACTTGGCACGAGTTCTACTGCTACTTTTAGTTGCTCCTAGCACCCAGGGGGTACGTGTAGGGAATCAAAGGGTACACACCCGCGGACGCGAGCAAGTGGACCCCCCAAAAATTTGATCCCGAAAATGAGAAGTAACACGCAAAGAAACTTAACTTGAGTTTTTCCCGTCGTGTCATGTCTTTTTAGCACCACCCAGGGGGTACGCGTAACAATTGAAAACTGAAATGGGGTTTGTTCTGTTAGGTATTGGAATCGGATTTGGAGGATGACCGTCGTCTCATGTTGACATTTTAGCACCACCCAGGGGGTACACGTAACAACAGCTGGGGCCGCGGAAGAGTGCAAGCCGTTCCCGTAGCCCCAGCAATAGGCGTCTAGAAGGGACCGTGGGGTTTTTAGCCGATAACTGGGAACTGAAATGGGGTTTGTTCTGTCAGGAATTGGAATCGGATATGGAGGATGACCGTCAGCGGATCATGCGCCCGGAGCGGATGGACGAGGAGGCGCCGAGTGACGAGGAGTCGCACAGCGAAGACGGCAGCTTGTATGACGTGAGTGTAGCCGATTCGATTCCCCAACCAGGACAAAAAAAATTGTCGATTTTTTTAAGGTTATGTCTTTGAGTGTATGTATAACAGCTTAGTTGGTAGTGGCTCTGCCTTCTGCGCTGTAGGTCGGGGGTGCGATTCCCACAGGACAAGCATTTGTGTGCGAACAGAAATGTTTGTTCTCTGTCTGGGTGTTAATATGTATTATAAGTATGTATTTACAATAAAAAAGTACTATATGTATTCTATCAGTTATCTAGTTCCCATATTATAAGCTATGCTTAGTTTGGGGTTTAGCTCTGCACTAGCATTCCCTGTGTCGCAGATGGCATGGACAAACAGAAACACAAGACAAACACCCGAGACCCGATAACAAACTTCATGCTCACAAAGTTGCCCGGCCGGGAATCGAACCCGGGACCCCTCGAAGGCAGGGCTACTTTTAAGGAGTTCAAAAACTTCATTTATTATTATTTCAGGAGCTGCCGTCTTCTGACTCCGAAGACCTCGACGACTGGTTCCAACTGGACATACGGGCAGAGAAGGCGGGCGATTATCTGCCTCTTTTGGGTGAGTACTTACAAGACATGGCTTTACCATGGGCGAAGGCAGAAGGCGGAAGATATACAAAAAAAAAAATAGATTTTGTGGCAGCGGCAATTCCCCAAGCCCATTGACCACAGAAATTGTTTTCGACGTGCGAAGAATATTCAAGTTCCCGCGCGATTTGAATTTGAATTATATAATTTTATATATTATAATTTTAATTATACATGTATGTTATGTAATTTTAGATAATGTCAATCTAAAATGACATAATAAATTAGCTTATTTTATTTTTATAATGCACGTCCCTGATTCCTGGCGGTGTTCATGAAGACAACTGTGTTTGGATGGGTGACCGTTTATAGGCATTTGAATTGCGCGCTTTAGTGGTATTGGAACTCCGACATCGGTGTTGGCCTCGCACGAACGAACTCAAGATTCAAGCTTGAATTTTTGCCTGACAAGCTGAAAGCCCACCGAATATTAAGTGGTTACGTCCGCCCGTAACAGCAATACGAACCATTTCGCGACCGAGACGGGATGTTACGTTTCAAACTCAATATTCAAATCCTCAGGTTCGAAAGCGAAGCAGATGCTTCTGGAAGAGAGGTCGCGTGTCTCTGCCCGTCTGAACAACCTCAAGCAGAGCCTGTGTGCGCTGACGGACAGCGGCAAGCAGCAGGCAGAGCAGGTTCGAGCAGCCACCATGACTCTGGCAGAGTTGGACGACATGCTCAAAGCGTCTTAAATATAATCAAAACAGCGCTGGTTTTATAATTGCGCTGGTCTCGTTAGATTAGACGGCTCCGTATCTTAGGTTGCTCTGCTTCGGGACGGGTTCAATTCCCGGCCGAGGCAGTGTGATGAGCGTAAAGTTGGTTCTTGGTTCTTGCGTCTCAAAACATACGTTCACATGTGATCTTTCATAGTGGCAATTTTTATTTATATAGAATTAGATTAATCAAGTTTAATCTTTACGTTTTGGGGTGGACCACCGTACCGTCTGGAATGGCAAACAAAATTACTTATTAATTAGTCAATCGTAGTTTTTTCTAGTTAAATAAATTGGTAGAGCAGTGTGCGGGTTTAAATAGCACTTATTATGTTGAAAAATCAAGTTACGGCGCTGTCAATTAATTTATAATAATAATTAATTATATAAGACATTATCAGACTGAAATATGTTCAAGGCGTTAGAAATTTAGCAGTCGTGCTTGCATTTATATCTGAAGCACTGATTTTCAGCTTGTAAATAAAATTTCAGGTTTTTTCTTATATCAATATCGAAAAGTGGCGTCTGAGCAGTTTTTGAATTTAAAAATAATTATTAACTTGAATTATTGTTAAGTGATAAGTAAAGAAGATATTCAAATTTCGTTTCTTTTTTAAACATTTACCGCCGCTTGAATTAGCATAGCATCTCCGAAGCGAGGGGACCCGGTTTCAATTCCCGGTTGGGTCTAAGCGGCTGTTAATCTCGAGAACAGCTCCGTGAGTTAGAAGTCCCGGGTTCGATGCCCGGCCGGGATACACTGTGTGGTGAGCAATAGTTTGTTCTCGGCTCTTCGGTCTTATGTTTGTCTGTCCATACCATCTGCAACACAGGGAATCCTAGTGCAGGGGCTTGTGTAAATGTTTCAAAAATAACACAAATGCTTGGGTGGGAGTCGAACCCATGACCTACAGAAGACAGAGCTACTACAAACTCCCACCCAGGGCAAACAAATGTTTGTTATAAGGGTGTTATATATCATTTTTTCATTAAAACAGGATGTGAATAAAACAAATTAATTAATTTGGAAACATGTTTCTAACATAATTTCTGCTTCAATCTATGTACATTCTGGTTGCAAAAACCTCAATACTTAATTCTAGCCAAATAAAAATACTTTCTATACTATGGACATAACATATACATAGCACAGCATGTTATGCCGGATTCCTATAATTTACGCTCTATCGATCCATTGGTGTCAAGATTACGTTAGGAACTTACTGAAAAGTTCGTATATTAAACCAGCAAAGAATATAATTGAAAGACGAAAATTTTTTTGATATAAGGTGGATGGGAAGAGACAATCCTTTTTTAAAATAAAACTCCTTTCTTCAACTCTAGGCCAGTACAACTTGAAAAATATATACAAGGTGTTTCAAATAGGTATATATATACAAGGTGTGACAATACTTAAACAGCGCATGCCTAGATTAATCTAGAACTTACCCCACCAGGTCTCCCAATCCTCAGCATGATAGGTCACAAGTTATCACAAGTCAAACTCTAAAGCATAACAGTTGACATACAGACAAGACTGTCATCGACTAATTAGTACAGAAAGGATATTTTTACCATCAAACCTACGAAAACTCTAAATTAAGTGAAGGTAGTGTGGTAAAAATTTGGTTTGGTTTTTTTACCATACTTATCACTTCTGATTTTCAAGCATATGATTCAAAATCTGATTTGTCACCTCTCAATATTGTCACACCTTTTTAAAACACCTTGCATACTAGTACTTATTTTTCAATGAAATTATTTATTTTTAGTAAAAAAACTTCTATTCAATATCACTAATTTCGTAGTTCGACAATCATTAAATATATGCCCCGAAAAATAGCTGATGGTGAACCAAAAACATAGTTTTCTTTCACCATTTAAAGATAAAATTCTGCAGCTAAATTCAGTTACTGGTTTAATGCTTGTGCTATATATACCCATTTTATATACTAAAAAAAAAGAAAAAAACTTATAATGCACTTACATTTTTAATGGCAACATCGACTTTCACACATACAGTTGTCATTTTAAGATAGATGTCAAAATTGATGCGTAGAGGCGTCCCAACATGCAACCATGCATGCCTACAAAATAAGCTTTCAATTTTGACGACAAAAAGTATACAAATATAATTTCATTGAAGGATTTTCAACTTTACACAAACAAGTTCATAAAAAGATTTTAAACGAAACTTAAATTATACTATAACCATATGCAAACATTATTTTTTTATAAGCCATACGCAAAACAGTAATGTAAACGAATGTGAGTTATTGCTAAGCTTTCAATCTTCTAGACAACCAATCATCATGTTGTCAGTTACAGAAAGTACCTTTCATCCAGAAATAAATTAAGTTATCGCGAGCGAAGCCGCGGGCAAAAGCTAGTGTATTCAAAATCACTGTTTTGCGTACGCATATGTTTTATTTCATTGTTTCTTTAACACAAATGCACATTATCAATGTTGATATTAACTTATTGATAATGTGTGTTTGTGTGTAATAAATGTGGGTACATTAGAAATGTTAAAGTTGAAAATCCATCTATAAATATACTAAATAATAAACAATCAGCCAATCACTGCAGTCTTATAAATTATTATTAAAACTTGCTTCAAACTCACGACGGAGGAAACATAAATGCTTAAAAATTGCTTTATACATATATTTTATAATATTTGCCATGAGAAAAATGTATCGGTGACATCGAAACAGGCCTCTGCTGGGTTTCTATAATATACGCACGAATCCATCCGTACCGGGTTCACCATGGCAAATAGTCGATAATGGCCAAAAATTTTCGTTTATATTTTATTATAACCCAATATTACAAAGAATATTTTTTTGAAATCGGACCAATATATTCTTTAATTGTCACGAAAATCTTGTCAATTATTTCTGCTGAGTACATTTCTATTATAATTTTAATCGCGCAAGAAAACAAAAAAATATTAAGTAGAAAAAAAATATCCTTTTGGTATTGAAACAAAAAATATCAGTCTACCTCACACGGAATAGTTAAGACGCACAATAAATGGCGAAATTGTCAACTCCATAAAGAGCAAAAACGAATAATTTAGTTTTATCTCGTCATGTCGGAGTTAGACCGAATATTACATTTCATAAAAAAAAATATTTCCCCTATCAATGTTCAACGTTGGATACTGTTTATACGTGTCTTTCCGGCGTCTTTTGTCCGCTGTAGTGACAGACAATTAATGTTAAGTGACTGCCGCCACGCAGACAACAATACGATTCAGGTTGTCCCGTACAGCAGTATGAGCAAACCCACGTCGGAGCGCGATGCGCTCACCACTCAGACAGGGATGTAATGCCTCAAATGTCCGTAATTTCAGGGGCAGTATCCTGCTTGCCGGCAGAAAGAACAACATCCAAAGATAAACAGTCTGGTAGCAACATGTTTTAAATATATAATTACCAAATTTTGTTTTTAAAAGGAATAGCTTATCCTAACACGTCACTAGACTTCGTTTAAAAAAATACCAACACTTTATATAACTTTGTTGCATATAATGACTTATTTTAATTTATTAGTAATGAAGCGGTTTCATACATACATCGAAAGATTTCCGATATCTTAACAAATACGACTTAATTATGTCATTTAAAAAAAATTAAGGCTTTTCGGAAAAAAATCTCGTGAAAACATCCCCAATTGTACAACGTATGGCAATTTTTTGTAACATGAAAATAACGTTTTGCAAAATAATAATAAAAATGCTATTTTTGAAAATCGTTAAGATAAAATTATAATTTAAAATACTTGGAGTATGTCTAATAGACAAAGAAGACATTGATGAGTTTTTTTTTTAATAAATAAAAATAGTAAATTAGGGCAACAACTCCAAACGTCTCACTGTTCCAAACCAAAGTACAACCAAAAGTATGAAACAGAAAATATGATCAAAACATTTTCGCAAACATATTCTAACTTCACAAATACAATTATATATAATTAATCCATAAGCAAAATTCAAGTTCAAAATGAAAGCCATTGCCACACCCTGTATACGATATTGGTTCAGAAAACGATAATTTTTCATTAAAGCAAAGATCGCGCCGCAACACGCCACTAAACTAGGAATATTAGTAATTAAAAACAGGCAGTTTATTTAACATTTTTACTATTACCACCACTGATCTCATATAATTCAAAACAAGAGAAACAGTCTTGTAAGTTATACCGCACGACAGTTGAGTGTAAACACGTTATTCATGTTTCGTCCGTACTAATTGTTCATAAATTTGTGTTTATACTGAATAATTTCAGTAGTAACTTATGTGAGTGAAAAGCTAAAAAATAAGCTTTGTGGTTGTGTAATTTCTGGAACAAAATTTCCAATAACCAGTGAGTAAGAAGCAAAAACATTTTTATAACCTTTAAAATAGAACGCGAACCTGACCTACGACAACTCGCAGCAAGCCCGTTGGCGCCAATTGACTGACGCCATTTTGGCGCTGTGTATACGAGCGTCCAAGGAACTAAAATTTTCTTCGTTCGGCGGACAGGAGATACAAACGCAGTCCTAAACGTAAACGGACAGTTTATTTTCTTTATTTTTGGCTTCTAAGGTTTTTCTTCCCTCAATTTTGCCAAATAAAACTGTTTTTCGGCTATATTTATTCGGCTACCGATGGAAATATATACTGTAACATAGTATAAATTTCAATCTTTTGTTTTTTTTTTTAGCTAAAATGGCCGGTATTGAGTGTTTTTAATATTATCAAGATTCTTCTCAGTAGTTCAATCTTACTGTTTTTGTAGTACCAAATGTAAAGTTTCATTTAACTGGCTAAATGTTAAAATTTTAACATTATTTATCTGTCTTATATATGATTATATCAATTTAAAATGGAGATCAGTGACAGGCGTTTGGATAAATGCTTCTCAGTGGTGAGTAAATTTCTTATTAAATACAATTCCAAAGTACTGTAACTTGGACATTGGCAGAATTGTGTGGCTATCACAAAAAGCCAAAGAACTGAACTAATACGGCCACGCAACGCCTTAACATAGAACTGGCTTTAATAAACAATCTGACATATTACAAAGGCGAAATCAGTTTGACTGAACATTATTCTAAGTTTCTATTTTTAAAATTAAAACTATGACAAAAGTATTGTACTTATAGCGAGATAAATCATCGGAAACGGTCCTGTGAGCACCAAACCAAACGTTATTTTAATAAAGCCAGACGATTAAGTTACTACGAAAAACGCTTAATTAAAAATGGAAAAAACCGGCTTAGTACTTTCATCCTTTCTCGCCCTTAGGGGTGAAACTATATCATGACATTACTATGGAACCACTTATGGAGTGGTTCCATAGACCATATCACTATCAAATAAAAAAACGATCAAACAAGTTAGTTTAAGATTGGCGAAAATATGAACGCGCTTGAATTGAAAACCTACTAGAGAGAACCGCCTTCTAATCTCTGTTAATCTCTCTTCTAAGTTATTCCACCTTTTGCTTTTTAATTAGCTAATATACCAAATTGGTAGTATATGGTGTATTCTGTGATGAAACTAGGGCATAATTTACCTTGCCGTAACTAAGAAGCGAAGCGAATTTAAAGAACGAATTTGAAGCTATGCGCAATATGATCGTTAATGTATGTAAGTTTTGCCTTTTAAACAAAACTTCAAATGTTAAAGAAATTTTGGCTTTTTGGTCTCGTATCTACACTGCATGTTACAGGCAATAAGCTCAAAATATTATGCACAATTTTGAACATAAAATTCGCTTCGCTTCTGTATCTTCAACCAAATGACATTAAAAATGATTGCTACCTTTTTAGCCAAGCAAAAGAGAAATAAACGCAGTTCAATTTGGTCTTGGTTTAGGTTGACGCTAATAGAATCGTTAAAGTGGGTCAAATACTTGTACATTGCCGAAAATATATTACATTAAAAATATAATTTAGTATTGCATAGTTTTAAACTGATTTATACATCGGGTGTACGAACGAAAACTGACGACACAGCCAAAGTGAATAGAATAGTAATAGCTAGCAACTACACTAATCGGCACATATTTCTTATTAGCTTGTAATTTCTCTATAAGCAAATTTGTAAGTTTTTATGACAATTATCTTAAACCGTAGAATAATACATTTTTAATTATATCCTAAATCTTTAGTGATTTCACCATATTTCATAGGTGGAAACACTAAAAATGTGTCCGTTACTTGTTATAATTATTTGTCTGTGTATTGCTTCCCTGTCTGATATCGTGCCAAACAATCTCATGTTTATGATTGCATGAATAATGTGTTGAGATGGTTAATTAGTTTAAAACTTCAAGAAATTTTCACCTGCGGGCTGGAAAATTACAGGTGAATGGTATGGAGAGATTTTTGACCAGTCTATAAAAGAAGGAGGTCCTCAATTCGGCAGTATATATAATATATTTTTTATTTATGTGAATATATGATGGAACGAGCTGAGGTCCCACCTAGTGGTAAGTGGCGACCCCCGCCCATGACAACAGTAATGCGACTCAGTATAAGATTTGGATCTTACACTGAGTCGCATACCTGCTGCGTCCATCCGAGACGGGGATGATACGTCCATGCGCATGCGATTTCACATGATTTTATTGATCCTTATTTTTGGAGGGAAAAAGCTACCCCTAAGAGCGAAAAATGGAGAAAAGTACTCATATCAGTTAATTAGATTTTTAAATTAGCCACTTGTTCTAATTAGGTTAGTTTTTGATTACATTAAAGTTCACATTCTGCCTATTCACTCAGAACATACATACATCAGTTTTCGTTGGCATTTCTACATAATTTCACCGTATAACGCAGTGTAATATCATATGTTGGCATGCCGCGGCGCGCGCCTTGCGTTCACTCGCGCAGTTTCAGCGCGTGGTCCTTGATGGCGCCACCGTCGCCCTCCGACACGAACCTCTTACGCCCTCTGTGGATAAATAATATATATTTTATATGTCTGTATGTGGGCAGGTTTATATAGTTTAGTTGCATCATCTCGCGCCCGTCATCCAAGACCCGAAGAAATCGAAAAGCCATGTGCGTAGTCTGCGGGCCTTGAAGATTCCGACAGCATAGTTGGCCGCACGAGTATTACACACCTGGTCGGCATGCGTTTCAGCACAGCGTCGCCCAGCCGGAACTTGGCCTGGCAGCGCTCCATGAAACGGTCCAGCATTATATAAGCCAGAGGCACATCCAGGACTATGTCGGTCATGTCTTCCAATACGCGAATGAAGCCCTGGAAAAAATTACATGATGAACCAGTGAAATTACGCAATAACTCAATAGTCCATTTAGTTGCGTCCAGTTTATTCTTTGACAGTTCTAATACGAGGATTAAGTCCTGGCTAGATTGACACAACGTGGTGGCCCAGGGGCACAGACGCCGACTTTCAATCTGTAGATCGCTGGTTCAAACCCACACACGACCGCCAATAAAATTTTCATTTGAATAATTGATGTGCACAATACCATGTTCTCCAGACGGTGAAAAAAAAACATCGCGAGGAAACCGGCATGTCTTATAACCAAAAATTCGACGATATGTGACATCTACCAATCCGAATTGGGCTCGCGATCAGAACCCATTCATTTTCAATTATCGAGAGTAGGCCGGTGTCCCTGCAGTGGGAACATTAGAGGCTGATACGGCAAGATTATACCATTATTACGTCAAAGAATAATATAGAAGTGTTTTAAAAAAAAAAAAACGGGAGTCTTGTTTTCTTGCCTTATCTCTCGCCCTAAAGGGGCCTACACCCTACTATTTAACAACAGAAACATCCAAATCGGTATACACTGCAAAGAAAAAAGTCACAGAAAGCAAAATACGCAATTTCGTTAACTTGGAAGACATATTTTTTCCAGTTATTTTGATTTAACAACTAAACTATTTAATCAATGTTTATAATATTTTTATGGGACCAATTTGAAAAGGTATCCTTTGAAATAAAATTACCTCCTCCGAAGTTGAAACCAAACATGTTCCATTTGAAATGTATTTTTACATAAGTAGAAGGGTAAAGCCACTCACCCGATCCATTTGGTCCGGAGTAACGATCACACACCGTCTCAGCTCAGCCAGGAACGTGCAGAGCTGCTCCTCCACCGAAGAGTTGACAGTCTCCAGAGCCAGGAGTACAGTCTGTGAATATATCATATGTCAGATTGTATAGAGCGTGGTGGCCCAGAGACAGACGCCGACTTTCAATCTGAAGATCGTTAGTTCACACGTGCACCAATGAGTTTTTTCACTTGAAAAATTTATGTGCGCAATACCACGTTCTCGAAACGGGGAAGGAAAACATCGTGAGGAAACCGGCATGTCTTAGAACCATAAATTCGTGTTGGAAGTGCAGACTTTCCAGGTCGCGCACGCAGCGCCTCAACAAGATCTCCCGCCATCGGGTACTCTCGAAGCCGCTGGATTTGTCGGATCAGCGCCATCTAGTTTACATTGACGGCAACATCTAACAGCGCCATCTGGTTCTTACCTCATATACTAGTTCGTGGTGGAAGTGCGGGACTTCCAGGTCGCGCACGCAGCGCATCGCCTCAACGAGGTCTCCCGACGTCAGGTACTCTTTCAGTAGCAGTTGGATTTGGCGGATCAGCGATTTTACTGGCCTGCGGAACGACAAACACATTTTTGACAAATAAAACGGCTCTCTAACTAGCTAGAAAGTAAACCTCCACCGTGCCAGCCGCTAATGTTCCCACTGCAGGGACACCGGCCTACTCTCGATAATTGAGAGTGAATGGGCTCTGATCCACCACGGGAGCCCAATCCGGATTGGTAGATGTCACATGTCTTCGAATTTATGGTTCTAAGACATGCCGGTTTCCTCACGATGTTTTCCTTCATCGTTTCGAGAACTTGGTATTGCGCCAATTAATTAATGTGAATTTCATACGTTGGAGTTTGATTTCCATAAGGAATTAGACTCCCTTATGTTCTGAACCTGAACATAATATAAGTAAGATTCAAGTATATACCTAATGCCACCGCCGACACCCCAAATGTTGTCGAGCCTCACCAACCCTTGTTTCATTGAGAGAAGGGTCTCCGCTCTGTGAATTGATAATCTGCAACAAAAAAAAATTTTTTTTTTATGTGAATTTTGACGGTACGAGCTGAGGGCCCACCTGATGGTAAGTGGTGACCCTCGCCCATGACAACAGTAACGCGCGCGACTCAATATGAGATCCAAATCTTTACTGAGTCGCATTCATCCTGCTGCGTCCATCACCCGAGACGGGGATGATACGTCTCAAGCGCATGTGATACTTGGATGTCATATATTTGCCAGTTATTTTGATTTAACAACTAAACTATCTAACCGATTTTTATGGGACAATCTTGTTGGAAATAGCGAAGTCCCGTGAGCTGTGTGCCTAGCTATGTGTAGGTCAGTCGCAAGCCTGTATCGGCGCCGTCACCTGTTATGATTTTGCTCATTAAAACCTTAATATATACTGTTTAAAGTGTATAAAACCAGGCTTATTATTCTCGACCCTACAAATCTGAAACCATATACTTCTAAATAAAAAAAAAAACAATCAGTTTTTAAATGATGAAGATCTGCGGTAACAAACATAAAAAAACAGTCGAATTGAACCTCCCTTTTTGGAGTCTGTCGAAAATGGGCGCTTACTTGGCGTGCGAGTTCAGTTCCCTCTCGGCCTGAGTCTGCACGAACTTAGGGGGTAGGCAGTCGTCGGCGACGCACCGCGCTATGAAGTTGGACAGGAGGACGGCCGCGTCCGGGGCGTCCAACACCAGGTCCGGTAGCTTCTCCAGTAACCGCTCGAACGCTAGAAACAGGCACAACGTTAACACACTCATACAAAAAGGTCGTATCTCAGCGAATAATATTGCTCAGAGAGCAAGCACTGATTTTCAGCTATTACCCTTGAGATGACTCTCTCAATATGCTCGATAATATTATAATTAAACATTGACATTAAACGTAAAAAAACGTTGACACGCCCATACCTCTGCACTAGGAGTCCCTGTGTCGCAGATGGCATAGACAAACACAGAAACACAAGACAAACACCCAAGACCCGGGAACCAATTTCGTGCTCACCACACAGTGTGCTTTGAAGGCAGGGCTACTACCAACTAAGCCACGGAGCCGGAGGCATCACCAATTAGTTCTTGCAGGGGTGCGGTTTTAAAGAGACTAACGAACAGCAATTGATTTTTATATATATATATAGATGTATAACTACTACTATACTACTAGCTCCAAAGTGATTCATAATCATCAGCCTCATCATTATTATCATGTGTTTATTATTATAATATTATACCTTTTCTTTGTATTTTATTTATTATTCTGTATATTGTGTTTTTTTATGTATATTTATAGATATTTTTTTTCCAAACTTTGTCCGTCTTTTTATAAATATATATATTTTAATTGTTATAGCACGCCAACGTTTATCTCGACCGGTAAGGTTGGCTCGTAGAAAATGCTTTTAGCGCACCTTTTGTAATATATTTTGATGTATGTATGGTATGTGCATTAAAGTGTCAAATAAATAATAAATAAATAACTGGCTGCACATGAGACGGTGGGAAAATTGTTTTTTTGTTTTATGACAGAAGTTGTTTTTTGAAAGACTAAAAAAGTAGCTTATGTGTAAATCCAGGGTATAAGCTACATACATAACAAATTTCATCCAAATCCGTACACCCATTGAAGCGTGAAGGAGTAACAAACATACAAACATACTCATATACAATGCTAATATGATTTACTCACCATATCCAATATCCTTGGCTGAGAACACGCGCGCGTACAGGTCGGATATAAGCACAGACGCCATTTCGCAGTGCGACGGCTTGTGGTCCAACGCGATCTCCACAATTGTTTCAATGATCTAAAACAATTGAATTAACAACATCTATATAAAAATCTATAAAACCTCAATACTTTCCATCCCTGAGTTTTGGGTGATATTTATTCCATAAAAATTATGTCTTATGGTTTTCATCTCTGGGGTAAAGCTGCAGACGCTAAAAGCATTTCGTTGTGTAGAAAAGAGCTTTTGGGCAGAGGAAATTCCAGAGGGAGCTATTTAAACACATTCAAATTTTGACCATATCAACACTTTATATTTATATGAACCTTACTTATTTACAGCAATATAAATTAACTGAAATACAGATACAAGATACAAAATACGTATTTTCATCTTGTAACTATAAAACATTTTTAAAATTCATTCATGTATCTTGCATTTAAATGCCTTTTGTGTGGTGCCTTAGTATTTTGTAGATATTATGTGTGCTAAAATACTTTTAGTAATAAAAAACTGATTCTGTTGTGACATTTTAGATGACATTAATTTTAAATATCAATGTTGTATATATAAAACTGAACGCGCCAAAGATTTCTAACATAAATAAGTTATTTATACTGCTATAAATAAATTTAACTTGAAGAGTGACTTAATTGTAATACAAGAAACAAGGATAAACTTGCGTTGCTACAAACTAGATTAGCTAGCTAATTAATCTTTTATTATTTATTACGGGCTACATTCAAGCCTCATAATGAAATATATTTAAGTTTAAGTACCATATTATTGCAATAGTGCCTGGGAGACTGGTTTTTTTTTTTTTTGGTAAAAAATATTTTTTTTAATAGGTGTGTGAATATGACTCCGCCCCTTTTTGTCAAAATAAAACACATTTGTTCGCTTACAAAATTAAAAAAAAAATTATTGAAAGTATGCTCCATCTGCAGCTACAACCTTCGCCCATCGTTCAGGTAGTTTTCGTATTCCTTGCTGGAAGAAGTCCTGGTCTTTTGAGCTTATCCAGTTGTCAATCCAAATTTTGATACTTTCACATGAAGTAAACTTTTCTCCAGTAAGGTCTGTCTGCATCGTCCGGAATAGGTGGTAATCCGAAGGAGCTGTCTGGTGAATATGGCGGGTGGGGTAACACTTCCCAGTCCTGTCCCTCTAAATATCTTTTTACGACTTCTGCGGTATGCGGTTTGGCATTGTCATGCTGAAGAACTAATTTGTTATGTCTATTCACCCATTCTGGTCGTTTTTCTTCTATGGCTCGCTTCAAACGCATTAGTTGTCGTCGGTAAACTTCTCCATTAATAGTTTCAGAGGGTTTGAGCAACTCATAATATACAATACCTTTCTGATCCCACCAAATACAGAGCATGACCTTGGCACAGTGAATATTTATTTTTGGCTGTGATGGGCCTGGTTCGCCTGGTTTCACCCAAGCTTTTTTGCGTTTAGGATTTTCGTAGTGTATCCATTTTTCGTCTCCTGTGACTATCCGATGCAAAAATCCTTTTCTTTGCTGTCTTTGAAGCAGCATTTCACAAATGGTTTTCCGACGTTCCATGTCTCTTTCTTTTAAATCATGTGGAACCCAGTCACCGGCTTTTTGAATCATTCCCATCATTTGTAAACGCTTTGCAACAGTTGAACGATCAACATTTAATGCTGCAGCTAATTCTGATTGAGTTTGGCAAGAATCTTCCGCCAATAATGCTTCCAATTCAGCATCTTCAAATTTTTTTGGTGGTTTTCCATGTTCTTTATCCTCAGTACTAAAATCGTTATTTTGAAATCGTCGAAACCATTCCTTGCAAGTTGTATTAGACGGAGCATGCTCACCATAAATCTCCACAAGCAAACGATAAGTTTCCGCTGCAGTTTTCTTCGCAATAAAATAATGTAATAACACTTCCCGCAAATGACGTTTATTTGGAATAAAAACCGACATTTTCGAAAAGGTGAAAACAATTGTTGCTTACACTTCAACCAAATATCATAAAATGCGTTAGATAGCTGATATTCAGTACTATCGAATACAAGTATGGTCATTTATTAGTACACGTAAACAATACTAAAAACGACATCTGTTGAGAAAGGGCGGAGTCATATTCACACCCAATATATTATATGATATGATGAAGTAACAGTAAATTACCACTAAAAAGTGTGTGGTGGCCCAGGGGCATAGACGCTGACTTTCAATCTGAAGACTGCTGGTTCAAACCCAAACGTGCATCAGAGTTTTTTCATTTGAAAAATTTATGTGCGCAATACCTCGTTCTCGAAACGGTGACGGAAAACATCGTGACGAAACCGGGCATGTCTTAGAACCAAAAATTCGACGACATGTGATATCTACCAATCCGGATTGGGCTCCCGTGGTAGACCAGAGCCCATTCGCTCTCTAATATCGATAGTAGGCCGGTGTCTCAGTGGGAACATTAGAGGCTGGTATTATTTTAACTTTCGACTTGACTTTTGTGTTGTAAATTTCTCACCAGGTGGCTCCGTTTCGGCGTGACAAACTCTATAAAGTCTTCAGCGGCCGCGTTCGTGTCTCCGTGCTCGAAGTACTCCAGAATAACGGGCTCCGCCTTGCGCTGCCAACAACATGTTGCTAAATATATCACAAGGAATTATAGAAAAACCCGATTGCGTGAATAATTCCAAACTACATTTAAACATATAAGTTGGCATTTATATTATATTGTCATTTATTAAACATATAAGTTGTGTTGTATATACTTTTCCTTACACGTGTCCCGGGTGGTGCGAGGAACAACCTGTAGCTGTAGAACTTGTGCCAAGTTCGACCGGACAGTACTGCCACTTGTAAAATCCGCCGGCAAGCAATGCCACACTCGCGTGTACCACGAGACGTATCATCCGCGTCTCGGGTGATGGACGCAGCAGGATGAATGCGACTCAGTGTAAGATCCAAATCCTATCCGAGACGCATTACTGTTGTCATGGGCGGGTGCCGCCACTTACCACCAGGTGGGCCCTCAGATCGTCCCGAAAACTCACATTAAAAAAAAAGTTAGCGCTTTCGAAGCGACGGATCCGCACGATCCCAAACAAACTTTTCGTGATGAGCATAGCTTGTTCTCGGGTTCACCACGGATCCTTCTGTACGTGGTAGTTCTGTGACTGCACTAATGCTATTGAACGCCAATGAACGCCAATGACCCGCCTAGTTGTGATGCAAACGGCATCCCTTGCAGTGCGCCGTGCACATAGATTGAGGCAGGCAAATACAGTTGCTGCGGTGAATAAATAATTCAAAGAATTCAACTTTATTCCCTGTTAGTGGAAAAACAAAAACTGTTTTGGCATGCCTATAATATTTTATACGAGTAGATACCCGGCGTAAAAAAACAACAAAATTACAAACAAAGTTAGTAACTGAAGAAGTTTATGATTTTCTACAATTATGTAAAGACCTACACTCTGCAAGAAGCTGCGAGGACACAAAAATATCCAGCGCTGGCTGAAATTATGTTTTTATTGTAGTGTTTTTGCTTTTTTCCTTTTGCCAGCGACCCCCCAAGTAAGGCTTCGCGACCCACAGTTTGTAAAACACCGAGCTAGATGAAGCTGTGTGAAATGTTAATGATGTCTGCGACACAGTTTTAATACTTCTGCAGGCATCATCGTTTTTCTAAACTTTTTGTAATCCATTGTTACTTTGTTCCTCAATAAACTATATTTGATTTGATATGATTTGATATAAAAAGTACTGTGACCAAAACTAAAATTAAATCGTTTCTTTTGTTTCACGACACACATTTTATTTAATCTTCGCCTAATGGCCTAGTTAGTACCCGCCTACGCCACGCCACGGAATAATCAGTAGTTGTTAAGATAACATTATGCCGTGGGTGTCCACGTGTTGGGGCATCGGTAATACTTTAAACATCGTATCGACACAGGCAGATAAATTTATTATCTTTTCTTTATCGCGTTAACATATCACCTTTGAAATTTCACGATTAAGTTGGATAAACAGATTGAAAACAAAAATAAATTACTTTTTACTTTCATGCCATTATTGTAGACGATTTTTTTTTTTTAAACTAACACGCGTAATAATCAAACAGCCGATTTGAGAAACAACCGTCTTACTTTTTTTCTCTAAAACAAACCACTAAAAAGTCAAAAAGTCAAATTCATTTATTCCTTTAGATCTCAAGTATCATTTGGACACGTCAAATTTTACACATGCATGTACACATATTCGTGAGCATATTACAATTTAGAACCTTGAGAGATACTAGAAGAATTGTAGTAAAACACTTGAATACTCGTGTAATGTATTTCAAGCTTCCGATATTTACAGAACGAACAGAGAGCAACAGAAAAAAAGGCCATAGACAATAATCTGATAATGACACTGCTACATAATCACAGGTACACCTGTGATTATGAACCTCCTCTTGGACCGTCCTCTTGAATCACTCTATCTATCAAAAAAAAACCGCACCAAAATCCGTTGCGTAGTTTTAAAGATTTAAGCATACATAGGGATATAGGGACAGAGAAAGCGACTTTGTTTTATACTATGTAGTGAAGATAGACGGTCTTTATTACTATCATACTTGTAATGTATGATAGTACTTGTAATGTTCTTACAAGCTTAAGCCAATGCACTTTTTCCCACCCCGCCCGCGCGCAATGGAAAAAATGGCCTGTCGAATGGCAATCCATTTGACCTTGAACATTTTGCGCTCGACTTAATACGCATAGCGAATCGTGATTTGAACTGCGCTTTTTCAACAGACTTTCGGAGGTCATCAATATTTTTTTAAATGTTTTTATACCTCAGTTCTCCGTCATTTATGAACCTACTTTGAAAAATATTTTTTTATTTGCAAATATGCTTTCAGAGTTCAGACTAGTCACAAAGTTTTTATCACAATCGCTTTGAATAGTTTAATTGTTAAATCAAATTAACTGGAAAAAACATGTCATGTAAGTAAACGAAATTGCATATTTCGCTTTCCTATAACTTTTTCTTCGCCCGTTGCATACCAACTTGAATGTTTCTTTTTTATAATGGTAGGGCGATAAATAAGTAATCGGCTTTTTTCGATGCTAAACTTAGTTACTTGTTTACGTCGTCATGACGCAAAAAAACAGTGTTTAATTAAAAACTAAGCTGCAGTGTTTGTTTGTTTGTTTGAACGCGCTAATCTCTGGAACTACTGATTCTTTCAGTGTTGGGTAGTCCATTTATCGAGGAAGGCTATAGACTATGTTTTTTTTTTTTTTTTCAAAAAACTAGCAGAACGCGGGTGAAACCGCGGGGCACAGCTAGTATAAAATAAAATGTAATAGGTGTGTGAATATGACTCCGCCCCTTTTTGTCAAAATAAAACACATTTGTTCGCTTACAAAATTAAAAAAAAAATTATTGAAAGTATGCTCCATCTGCAGCTACAACCTTCGCCCATCGTTCAGGTAGTTTTCGTATTCCTTGCTGGAAGAAGTCCTGGTCTTTTGAGCTTATCCAGTTGTCAATCCAAATTTTGATACTTTCACATGAAGTAAACTTTTCTCCAGTAAGGTCTGTCTGCATCGTCCGGAATAGGTGGTAATCCGAAGGAGCTATGTCTGGTGAATATGGCGGGTGGGGTAACACTTCCCAGTCCTGTCCCTCTAAATATCTTTTTACGACTTCTGCGGTATGCGGTTTGGCATTGTCATGCTGAAGAACTAATTTGTTATGTCTATTCACCCATTCTGGTCGTTTTTCTTCTATGGCTCGCTTCAAACGCATTAGTTGTCGTCGGTAAACTTCTCCATTAATAGTTTCAGAGGGTTTGAGCAACTCATAATATACAATACCTTTCTGATCCCACCAAATACAGAGCATGACCTTGGCACAGTGAATATTTATTTTTGGCTGTGATGGGCCTGGTTCGCCTGGTTTCACCCAAGCTTTTTTGCGTTTAGGATTTTCGTAGTGTATCCATTTTTCGTCTCCTGTGACTATCCAATGCAAAAATCCTTTTCTTTGCTGTCTTTGAAGCAGCATTTCACAAATGGTTTTCCGACGTTCCATGTCTCTTTCTTTTAAATCATGTGGAACCCAGTCACCGGCTTTTTGAATCATTCCCATCATTTGTAAACGCTTTGCAACAGTTGAACGATCAACATTTAATGCTGCAGCTAATTCTGATTGAGTTTGGCAAGAATCTTCCGCCAATAATGCTTCCAATTCAGCATCTTCAAATTTTTTTGGTGGTTTTCCATGTTCTTTATCCTCAGTACTAAAATCGTTATTTTGAAATCGTCGAAACCATTCCTTGCAAGTTGTATTAGACGGAGCATGCTCACCATAAATCTCCACAAGCAAACGATAAGTTTCCGCTGCAGTTTTCTTCGCAATAAAATAATGTAATAACACTTCCCGCAAATGACGTTTATTTGGAATAAAAACCGACATTTTCGAAAAGGTGAAAACAATTGTTGCTTACACTTCAACCAAATATCATAAAATGCGTTAGATAGCTGACATTCAGTACTATCGAATACAAGTATGGTCATTTATTAGTACACGTAAACAATACTAAAAACGACATCTGTTGAGAAAGGGCGGAGTCATATTCACACACCCAATATATATCTTATTACGACTATCGGATATAGCGTCCTTGATCACTCAGATATGGTTATATCCGGTTCCGGCAGTACTTGGTTTCCAGACTATCCCGCTACAACATAAAAGATGGCCACCATCAACCCGATCAATAGTACCGTCCGTTGCAAACTTCACGCGTGTTTTCAAAACCTTCGGCCTTGGACACAACATGTTTGCGTTTTAAAAATACGATATTATCTGAACATTCACTTGCGCGACGAGATTTCGATTGTTTTGTATTGTAATCTATATTTTATTAATCGTGGCCATTTTATACGCTCGAGTTACAATTCTATGAGGGTAGATGGCTTGAGGTCATGTCTATGAGACTGGCCTCAACGCTTCCACCCACCCCGGACAAACATTTTTCGATATCAACATTGTCTGGAAGTTTTTATGTATTAAATTTAGGTATTAGATATTTACAAAAAAGTAAGTATCAAGTATTATTTCAGTAACCTGGTGGTTCTTGGAGAACAAGATATGCTTAGTTTGGGGCCAGATAGCGTAGTCCAATTAAATGTTCATGAATATTTATTATTATTATAACTTAGAAGGACTTACATCTTTTAACATTGATTGTATTTAATTTATTTAATGCGTAGATACACACCAAATGTACCCTAGCAGTAGTATATATAAATACTAATTTATTATTTTACCATTGTATTATGTAAATATTTTCATAAATGTAACGCACTGGAATACAACTCTGTAAGGATATATTTAAGTTAAAATAAAGAATTGAATTGAATAAAAAAGACGTTAACACACTCATACGTCTGCACTAGGATTCCCTGTGCAGATGGCATGGACAAACAGAGAAACACTAGACAACTACCGAAGAACCGAGACCAAACTTCATGCTCACCACACAAAGTGTGCCCCGGCCGGGTATCGAACCCGGGACCCCTCGCTTCGAAGGCAGGACACCAACTAAGCTATGGAAACATTTGCACGCCATGTCAGTGGTAGGGCTTATTGGACATCAAGTAGCCAACATACCATCATACACTGCAAACATGTATCATACCATCATACACTGCAAACATGTATCACATAAGTTCATGCAAATAAATGATTTCATTTCGTTGTTGGATGATATTTTCTAAACTTTGGTAATCCATTGTTATTTTGTTCCTCAATTAACTATATTTGATTTGATTTGATATTTGAAATGTACAAGTTCTTTAAACGAAAACCATTCGACGATGGAACGACTGGACGTGCGTGCGTACGTGCGTGAGTGTGCGTGTGCATGTTTGTTAACACTCACGCCCAAACGAATCCAGGATTTGGAAATTTGGTACCAGGATATAAAATAGAACTTTTGATCCCGCGGTTAACAGCGCGGGACGCAGCTAGTATGTATAATGCATGTTGTTGTAGAGAAAAACCGAGAATTTCAATGAATTGTAATAATAAATCAAAATATATATTTTTGATTATCAAAATATATGTTTGTTATAGGTATATCAAAATGCTGTACTACGGAATTGTATTACGACCTAACTAAGGTACACATTGTACGAGCAAAGCCGGGCGGGTCGCTAATGATTTATAAAAAGAATGTCTCATAGGGAGTCAATTTATATTTATAAGCAATTAATATTGCTTTCTCAGTCACCCAACACGGCCAAGGGGACCCGGCCCTTCCCCCGTTCCCCCTCCTGCAATGCGCGCGACTGCCGCCGCCATCACGAAAAAGCTCAGTGTTGCAAGCTCTTACTTCCCAGGAGAACTAATTTGATATAATCTCCCGGATTTTACGGTCATTTAGATAAGATAGATGTAAATGTTATGTTATGCATGTTAAACATTAATTTTAAAAATCTATGATTTCTGTCCACTCCTGGTAATTTTTGCAAATCATAATAATTTTATTTTTATTTTAAGACTATCATGGTTATGAACAAAACTCACAAATCATGGTAAATATCTCGGTAACACGAATAATAATGAATGATAATCTCCCGGATTTTGTGTACATTTAGATAGATATACTCTTTGTATTGATGTTAAACAATAACTATATAATAAAATAATTAAAATATATTTTAAAAAATATGCACAATGGGTGGCCTTATCGCTTAAAGTGATTTCTTTGTGAATAATTTAAAAAACTCACCACAATCTCATCAGGTTCTGCTTCGAGGATCACCTGCGTAAACTCCACATCTCCATTGGTGATGGCCTCTGAGTCATAGTTGGGGTCGTTGGCATCTTCCTCATACTCTTCAAGCATCTCAGAGCCAGGGAGACCCCAAACACCCTTGCCGCCTGCACCTCCTATAGACAAATATATATAAATGTGTGTTAAAAATTGCAGTGTTATATCACTGCAATTTTTTTTTTTCATTCATTATGCATAATTCACGCTGGGGATGATTGGGCCTGGACTGATCTCACATAGGTGTTTTTTGCACTGTACCCCATTCTTTACTAAAGTACTTGAAGTACTGGAAGGCCTCTTGACTGTTGGTGGCACTGTTTCAGCATTTGAAATTTTGAAAATTTTCTTGACTCCGATAGGTGTGGTGTAGGAAATAATAATGAAGAAACCATTTTGGTGCTGCCTCAATATCTATAGATTTAAAAATTTTCTTTTGTCATAATTATTGTGAACTAAATGAAACCAAATATGTATCACAAGAGTATTTCTGGATGTATACATTGTCAAAAATGCCCATAATTAGAAAATTGGGGAATATCAGAAGGAAAAAAGTTATGGGATGCAACATTAAATCAAAACAAGGCCAAGTACAAAATATGTATAATGTGTTTATCAAGAATATTGTAAGAAACGATAGTGAGCTGTTAATTTGCGATATAGATTACTTTGTTTACAAATGATAGATATTTAACATTAAACATGCAATCTAATTGATTGGTTTTTTAAGTCTTAAAACCCCTTCAAGAAAGTTCATTGTCATATAAGTTTTTATTTATAAAGTGAAGCAATTAATAAGGAGAATTAAACAAATAAAGTTTTGTTGGGTCATTTTAACACTGACATTTATTTATGATTACAAAAAATATTTCATCATATTTGAATATCTTTAATTTTTTATTTGCTTGTAGTAAACATTTTTCAAGTTAGGGTGATTAGTTTTATACATTTTGCAGCAAATTTAATTTCAGTTGTTGGCAACACTTATCCTGTTAGCAAACAATGACCTTGACCTACAACCATGCAAAACAAAACAAAGAGGATTTTAAACAAGTACCTAGGTCACATTTTACTCTATTGATTTTTCTCGCTAAATGCGATAAGACGACCTAATCATAGCCACACGACGAAAATAGCCTTGGATGAGGAAAGTTGTTTACAAGCATAGATTGTGTAATATGTCATTCAACCAGCTAGTATTGACCTATTCATTTATGAGATAAAGCAAGTTCTAATCGTACCTAAACAGTGCCATCGCATTCAGGATAGCGAATGTATACTCATTTAATTCATCCTCTATGCCTAGCATTCAAAATAAGAATGTATTGATTGCAATGTGGCTACGTGCTCGGAATAAAAATACTAAATGCGTAGTAAACAAAGGTTACGTAAATGCAGCTCTATTCATGCTGCAACTGTTCTAGAACATTCCCCGGCGAACCGGTTAGGTTCTAATAGTAAATTACCTTTCTTGGGAAGGCCCCTCCCGTGCCCATTGCGCGGTCTACGGCTGTTTTTCCAGCTTCTGTACTTCGGCAATGGGGTAACCGCCGCGTTCACGCCATCTTTGCTATTAGAACGCGCGTATTTCTTGTTCTTGCGACGTACGTGGCCCGTGGACGCCGCGGCATCCCCGGCGCCCTCCTCACCGATAGGTTTCTCAGCGTCAGCGATATCGGCATCCATCACCACGTTTTCCGAATCGGAAGCGACGCGTTCGACTTCCATTGCGGCGAACGGTGGATCAGCCGGTTAACCAAACAAACCTCAAATTCAACTCGATACAATTACTTGTGGAATAACAGCTATTATATCGAGCAAGACGGTATCGCAGGTCGGATAATTTAAAATTTTAGAGATATTTTATTTATACGAAGAGACACACGTATTTGTTTTGAGAGCACACCAGCACACCGGCATGAAGCTAGCAAAATAACATGGCCGATTGCAAACACAATAATGCCAACCTAAGAAAAATACCAGCTTTGTTGTTGTATTTTGCCATCTTACAGATACCAATTTAAGGATAAAAGTAGATTGCCACACATATCGCCAACCGCACTGAACACAAGAATCGAAAGATTCGAAAGCCTCGCGCACTTAATGGAGCCTATCGCGCCAACCTCGACGAAAGAAGCACCCCGTGCTGTTAACATGAATTTTGAAATATCATTGGATTTTGGGAATAACGCGTTTGGGTACGGTAGATACTCAAGGCCTTCAAGTTGTCCGATTTGACGCTTGCGCGTTGAGCGCAGCTACCCTAAACAATTTTCTTTTAGATTTATTAGCCATACACTTAACCATGATTTATATGAATATATGTCCACCAACTACGGCCAAGCTATTGTATTATTTCCCAAAGTTATAAGAAGCATATTATTTCCCAAAGTTATAATCGAAAGATAATGATAACCTATTTTCATCTGTTCCCGCAAAACTTTTTATCGACTTACCACAATTTGACAAATTAGGTATCGTTAGAAGTATCTTATTCGTCCAAATAATTGGATACTATCAAAAATGGCTTATTGGGTTTGCAAATAAGTAACTTAAAGACTAATAAATTATTATCAAACTATTAACTGACCCCGGTTTTGCACGCGTGTCGTATTAGTGGATGACCGCTTGCTCGATGACTTTTACCCGCAAATATTGAATTACATTGACCTAAGCACACTAGTAAGAATGTTACTATTTGACTATATCTATTTAATGGTTTGGGTTTCAGTCCAGATAGATTATAGATAACGATGATGTCATTTCATAAGTACACTTTTTTGTTACTCAAAACGTTACTTATTTTAAAGATATTCGCGTAAAACACTTATAAAATAAACTATTGATCTAAATTATTTGATATACAGACATTTTCAATAATAATAAAATGCAAAAATTATAGTTTCTTTTAATTTAACAAGAACACTTAACCAAAAACAAGACTAAATTTAAAAATGTATTTGGCTTAATCAAGCAATATATTTCATTTTTAGTGCGTGTTAATCTTATAAGATATTCAAATAGCGTTGATACAGTGTAACAGATCTTTTTAAAAGGAATAATTGCATACTTCATTGCTCTAACTCTAACTCTATTCAATTGGTTTACACAGCGCACGCCAGTAAGCTCCAGTTGGCATGATTTTTTCCGATACATGCAACAATTGAGACAAAGTTTATACGCCACCTTAGCTTTTATGTGTATGCTTAGCTAGTTATACGGTGTATATTTAGCTCATTATACACTTAAAACTTCCTGTTCGGTGGTTTTAAGTTTATCCGGTTCAGTCTGACAGACGCGGGGAACAAGTGGGGCATCACAGGACAAGACGTGAAATAAACATTCTAAAACAGTTTTTAATCGATTCAAAATCCACACACATTCATGAGAAAAATCTCAGTACTTTGAAGCGATTTTATGTATTAGATTCTAATTTGAGCGGATTTTTATGATACCATTGGTTCTTCTTCTTCTTTTTAATTTTTGGCTTCTGATGCCCATTGGTTCTGGTTTAGTCGACGAGCTAGTAACGAGCGAAATGGCAGGTGCTACTCGCTAGTAAAAATGGATTATAGTCCATAGCTATCGACAAAATTGCTGTTCAGAACTTGCTCTAACATAACTAAGCTATATCAATCATGGCACAGTTGTTCTAATTTAATCTTTTGCATTAATAGTACCAACTGTTCAAAAGAAATGGGTCAAAATATCAAAGTCATTTGTCATGTCATCTGTCAATGTCAATGTCAAAGCAAAGCAAACGTCGTTTGTTTTTGTAAATAAAGTTTATTTTAATAGTTTTTCTAAATCGTTGCAATACAATGCAAAAACAAAAAGAAAATCTGTTTTTGGACAAATTTCGCTTGCTCAATTCACAAGAAAACAATGATGAAATTTTTTGGTCGCCGAGTGATTCAAGTGAATATGAAGACCCATCTGCTAGCGAGAAATTTAACAACCTACGTAAACATCGTGTTTTCAAAAGAAAACGTAAGAAAAAAGTACCCAAGAACTTATCAAACCTTAGCATTACCGTCCTCGACACGTCTTTAAAAGGAAAAGATCTTCAAACAGGTGAAACATCCCCAATTTTAATGAATAAAACCAACCACAATACTATCGTTCAATCACCCATTTTAGCTCCCAAATGCACATCACCTGTTCTACCCACAAGACATTTACGCGAAAAGAGTCCAATCCTCACCATGAAAAATTATTCACCAAAATGTGTTGAGAGAATTAGAAATAAATTATTCACAAATGTAAAATGTGAACCCATGCAACAAAAAATGGACCAAATTCCAGTGATAGACAATATTAAAATAAAAACAGAAGTACAGTCTGGTTGTGATATAGAAGATAATTTATCAAGTGGAAATTCTTGGAATTTGGGTGACATGAAAGAGGAAGATACATCAAAGGCAAAGTTGGAATTGGTAACTAAAGTCAAAACCTTCTTTGACAGTCACTTCAGTAGTTCACAAACATCAACCAGTCAGTCAATAAACAATACTCCAACTCAGAGTGAGAGAAATAGCTCTAAAAACAGTGATGATTTAGAAATAATAACTTGTAAGACTGAATTGGAATCACGGAATAATAGTCTCAGTGTAAATGTTAAAAAAGAAAATATTTCAATTGAAGAACAAAATAAAAAGAAAAAGATTCGCTACAAAAAGGATGGATTAGCATACCGCCTCAACACATTATTGCGAAAACGAAACACCTGCCTTTCAATCTGGCAACACGAAAGATACCTGGCCGCAAATTCAAATTTTATTATGCCAAAAGGAGAAAATACTGTGTTCCGAATTCAAAAAGTCCAATTCATATATGGCTGCTATTTGCTTGAAACTGTGGATTTAAATGATGATGAATATTTAGTTTTAATTAATGAATGTTATGTTTCTCTTAGTATAGTAAGTGATACAATTATCAAAGTTTACAAACCATTTCAAGTTTTACAATATAATAAAGATACCAAATTGTTAGTTAATGTGTGTAAGTTTGAATGCAGTGAATATAAATTATAAAAGAGTTATATGGAATCTAAACTGGTAATCTGTGCAAAGAAATAATTTTGACAGTTGTATAAAAATATATTATCAACAAGCTGTTCCCACACCTTCATCAGTGTCACTAAATAAGAACCTAAGGAAGCTAGTAGCCTTAGATAGTCCTCATAACATCAGCTATCTACCACGGAAATCCCATGAAAATTGGTCCTGCCATTTTGAAGATTAGCCAGAACAACGAAAATTTTAAAAATAGTTTTTACTTATCTCACTCGCATAACTAAAAAAACCATTTAAAAAAATTTATAACAGATTTTCAAGTGGAAATCTGTTATTTTGACATTACAAACACACTTCAATTTTATTTAGTTGTGTATAGATTTTGTTTTGGAAGAATTATTGTTATAAAAACCGAAACATGAGTTGCTTTCAATCAGACCTTTTTGCTGGAACTAAAAAAAAATATTTGTATACATATTCACAAAATACACAGATTCTTTAATAAAAATGTCCTATTGTAAATAATATAGTCTTAAGAGACCATATGAAATACTCATTTCTGACAAAATGACCTGCACATTTTGACAGAAATGAGCCTTTAATTTTATATGACCCAAAAATGTATATAAATTAATCATTACAAAAGTAAATCAACAATCATAAATACATTCTTTTATTTATCTAACTAGTGCTAGTTAGATTGATTGTAAGTACCCTTGGAGTCTACGTACCCCCTGGGTGGTGCTAAAGGAGCAACAAAAAGTAGCAGTAGAATTTGTGCCAAGTTCGTCCGGAGAAGTACTGCTTCACACCTGGTAATCTGCCACCAAGCAGTAGTGTACTCACATTGCAGTTTCGGTGTAAGGGTGTGGGTACCGGTGA
Organism: Aplocera efformata; assembly: GCA_921293045.1. Classification (NCBI taxonomy): domain Eukaryota; kingdom Metazoa; phylum Arthropoda; class Insecta; order Lepidoptera; family Geometridae; genus Aplocera; species Aplocera efformata. The sequence continues at coordinate 2,233,765 of OV121068.1, read as the reverse complement.
AATCACATGGTGACGGGTGCAATGGGGTTTGACTTGGGCCATCTCATTGATACAGTTTACCACTTATCATCAGGTGGGCCTTTAGATCGTACCGTCACTTTTGATACATGAAAAAAAACACTTTTTATGTATCAAAAGTGACTACGATACAAAGATACGGCGTAGACTACGTACGTACATACGCTACGCACATGCTACGGCGTAGAGTCTACGTAGATGGTACGACCACAGAATATAAATTATGGTCCGACGGAGATGCTACGTAGCCTCTACGACGTAGACGATCGATGATTAATTATTATAGTTAAAGCCATATTAGAAAAACGGTTTTGACGGTTTCGTTCCCTGATTGATAGTAACCCTGTCTTCGAAGTGTAACCGGGGTTGAACAAACTTTTATGCTCATCAAGTTTTTTCCCGTTTCTAGAATGTTTGTATTGTGTATGTGATTTCTCAATGCAACTGGGACACTAGAAATATTCATTTTATTTCTTTGATGTTGCTACGCATGAGAAAGTAAATTTTCAATCATGTTTCGATGCATCAATAACACGCTTTCTATGAAATTTTATTAAAAACCGGATGGTTTTTTTTGCGGGGCACCTTATTTCCTTTTTGTTTTCTACAATAAATAAAAGTAGCTTAATTTTCTCCTTATAACATCAGTTATCTGCCAGAGTCTCGTTAGAATCGGTCTATCCATTTTGTAGATTAGCCGGAACAAACAGACAGATAGAATAACTAGTTAATCTATATTTACGAAGTTGCAATTTATGTGACAGTAAGTATGTGAGAGCGTCGAAGCCCAGGGGCACAGACGCCGACTTTCAATGTGAAGGTCGACAGTTCACACCCACACGTGTCCAATGAGTTTTTTTACTTGAAAAATTTATGTTTCCCCCGCGTTGTTCCCGTTCCCGTGGGAATACGAGGATAAACTATAGCTTATATTACTCGCTGATAATGTAGCTTTCTATTAGTGAAAGAATTTTTAAAATCGGTTTGGTGGTTTAGGCGTGAAAGCGTAAAAAAACAAACAATCAAATAAACTCACTTTCTCATTTATAATATTAGTTAGAATGTATGCCATGACATTAAATTAAATGCCTGTAAATATGTAAAACGCCGTCGACATATTAATAATCATTTGTACCATCCTATTACCTGCGTTTGACAATAAACGATTTGTATCTGAACGACCCAGTTAAAAAGACGCATCGCAATAAGAAAGTATTACTTGATTGTAATCTTCAATTCCATCAACACGTTTTAATATCGCCAGATCAAACGATCATCGGGCACAATACGTTTTATAATGGTTACGTGACTCAACTCTGGTAACGTGCTGCCATAACAACAACTAGGCAGGTATCAAAAAGTCAAGAAATTCGCAAGCTTTTAGCTCCATCTAGCGTTCTTTTGCGCTTCAGTCTGTGTTACCAACAGTACCGTTTTGTGATTGTGATAACTGTGTTGAAGGCCCGCCTGGTGATAAATGGTTACCGCCGCCCATAGCAACAGCAACACGACTTAGGTTCTCTATGAGAAGGCCCAAGTGGCACCCCGTTGCGCCCGTCACCCGTCACGGGGATGTTACGGCTCTTGCGCTTGTTCCACCGGAACACAGCAATGCGGTGCTCTCACCGCTACTTGGCAGCAGATTAACAGGCGTAATCCGCTTCGTAAGATTCAGCATAACAACTGTTTTTTATCTAACTAAAGTCATGGGGCGTTAAGTAGTAATTGCCACTTATAAACTTGAACATAACGACTGCGGGCTTCGCGTTGCGTCTGTCAATATAAAACAAAGATTTAACATCATATACACCGGTGATTTCACCGTCATCACACCCTTGCACCGGAATAAACCAAAGCAAGTGTATTACTGCTTGGCGGCAGATTAGCAGGAGGCAGTACTTCTCCGGGCGAACTTTGCACAAGTTTTACTGCTACTTTTAGTTGCTTCTATAAGATTTTATTAAGCATCTGCGGATGTGAGCCACTGGACTATCCAAAAAAGTCTCCCAAAATGTCTTTTGGTGATTTTTATATACTTAAATGTCTTATGTACCGAAAATTAGCCTAAGGTCCATGTTATTCCTCGAAATTTAAAAGTTCTGTTAGAATTTCATGGATTTATCTGCCTTATCTGACAAAATAGTCGATCAGAAAAAGCAATTAGCAATTAGTGACGGACAAAAATGCTGAATACTAAGGTCTTCTGATCTGGCCATAAAATATCTGCACGAGATGGTAACACCGAGCTTTTCACGTCCTTTTCATTCTGGCCGGCCAAGCTTCAGTCGATATTTTCACCAACAAACATACGCCCGCGTCGTAGCAAACAGTAGGTTTTTCTTATAACTATTTTATAAATACAGATAGTATTTATCACAAAAGTTACTAAAAAGGTTGTACGGTGATTTTGTAATAAGCTGTAGTAAGAATTGTGCGTTCGGCGTTATACCGATGTGATATTGATTTTGATACAAGTTCCACCTGAGCGATACGTGTTTTGGTAAGTTATAGAATTATTAATTTATTTATTTAACTATGAATTTTAAAGCATTTAAAGTAGTTTTGGTTATTAATAATAGGTTTTGTATTTACAACACAACAATACTTAATTACGATCATAGATACACGCTCTGAGAAACAAAAGCAGGTTAAATAGAGCCTCAATGAGCCATTTTTCACCCTGTGACTGTATTGGAACTATCGTGGGAACGTAGACTTGACAAGTGAGCTTATCGCCGCCATTGTTTACCCAATATCGTAGTTTTTACCAACGAATTTAGCTTTATTTTGATATTGATATTTGTCGTTTTTGGATAAGACGGTATGTTGATTGATAACTTACTGGGCAATAAATTAATCCATATTATAATGATAATTTACAAAACACAAAAATTGTTTATACCTATGTCCGTTATATACTTTGAAACTATCCAACCGATGTGACCAAAACCGTTTATTTATTTATTGGATCAACAACAAAAGATACACATTCTTACAAAAAAAATTCCAAATGTTTTGGTCAATGAGCTTAATTACAGGTGACCACAGCATGCACTAATTAAGATACAACTAAGCAAATTTAAACCTATCCAACCTTCCATGGGGAAGAACAAAAATGATTGCGTACTAAGATCGAATTGTACAGGTTGGTGGCAAAATTTGAAGGCTATTCAAATTTTGGTTTTGGTGGCAAATTTATAAATCCGTTAGGGCTTCCCAACGAGTTCGAGATTTAATTTGGCAAATATAGATAGATAGATATACTCTTTATTGCACACCAGAAAGAAAAAAACAATTACAAACAAATTACATAAACAGACAACAATTTGGTAGACGCACAATGGGCGGCATCTATACTTATAATGATTATCACTAAAAGTGATCTCGTGATTCAACCGTCCACACAAGAATATAAAATAAAACATAATAAATGTTAAAAATACTTGAAACATAAATGTATAATACTATATATAATATTATTAAAGATACTTATATATATAATACTAAAATAAATATATAAATACATAAATATATGGATGCTACACTAAAAGGATAAATGGCATTTCATGCGGGCAATGATTGCGAAAAACGTAGCAAAATGGCAACTAAAATTTAGTAGTTTTGGGACAAGTAATGATTAAATACCTTCGTTTCTTACGTTCGTTACCTAAGGATACTCGATTAGATAGATAGGAAGTGATTTTGAATATAGACATCTCTTAAACATACAGTGAAGGTAGGGTTAGCAATTTAAGAGTAAGAAAATACAGTTTGTACCAGCCAGTGATTTTCAAACCATACATTGCCCTTAAATACCTTTTAGAGACTTGAATATCATTTCTTTCTCTGTACAATCTCCCCTTAATATAATTAAAGTCATTTTTTATTAATTACGTATTTTTTTCGTGATTAATCTTTTAATTCATCAATTAATAGTTTAATGTCAAAAAATAAGAAATTAATAAAAAAATTATAAACTACCTGTAACAAATTTCATCCCAACTAATTGATAATATATGTTAATTGGTAATTATTAACGTGGGTTTTGTATCTGTAATAAGAAATTATGGATGTTGTGACACAATTAAGCATTATGATTTTTTTATTATAATTTACCTACGAACCTATGTGGAATTTAAATTAATTGAGTAGAAACTTTTTCAATCTAATAAAAGTAATGTGTTGCCAGGTTCATGAATAAGACCATTCATTGTAATCCAACATATCCCCATTATTGGTTATTTTTGGCGGCAAACAGTACACAGACCATACATAAATCAAACCTGTTTACAGTATCATAATGTGTTTACCTAACGTACTACCGCATAATATATACTTTCAAAGCACATCTTTCATCATTATTCCCATGGCGTAGAGTTGAAAGTTCGCCATAGATTTCGTAGATTTTACGATGTATTGCACCTAAAGGGTTCCCCTGACGCGGGTTACGGTCACGGTCAAAATAATAGGGATGAACGGTTAAATATGGAATATTTTCTCGGGTCTCGGGTGATGGACGCAGCAGGATGAGTGCGACTCAGTGTAAGATCCAAATCTTATTCTGAGTCGCATTGCTGTTGTCATGGGCGGGTGTCGCCACTTACCACCAGGTGGGCCCTCAGCTCGGTCCGTCACTTATTTACCTTAAAAGAATATCAGCCTCTAATGTTCCGCGAACGGACCGCTACCGCGATGAATGGGCGCAGCCTAATTAATGTTTACTCTCCGGCTGACATGCATCTAAATCAAAAGCTATTTACAAAATGTCTTCCGTTCTTACACTGAATGGTTTTCAATCACTGACCTCCAAAAACGGACCGGGCATATCTGTCATGTTCAAGTATAAATTTTGACAGCGACTGATTTTAAAAATCTAAAAAACTTGACTTACTCCGGCTCCGTGGCTTAGTTGTTAAACACAGAAACACAAGACAAACACTCAAGACCGTAGAACAAACTCCATGCTCGCCACACAAAGTGTGCCCGGCCGGGAATCGAACCCGGGACCTCGCTTCGAAGGCAGGGCTACTACAAACTAAGCCACGGAGCCGTCAAACGAGTACGGTACGGTATAAACGTAAAAAAAATATATTATCCAGTTAATAAGTTCCACCGGAAGTAGGATGAAAACAATCATAATCTGAACATTATTATTGAAGTGAAACATTATTCTTTACTTACGGCTTAAACAAATAAAAAGCCGCTCCAAAATGGCGTCAATCTATTAGGAACCAGTACCTACACGTCATCCACGTATCCAGTGCTAATGTGTGCTAGTGCTAGTGTTTATCATGATGAAGATCTTTCTAAACATTTGTTAGTTATTAATATGATGAACGAAGAAAACTTTATTTTTATAATGATATGTAACCAAACAGATATATACTCTGTTCAAAGTCGATTACACCTGTTTAGAAAACAAAGTTCATCATCTTCCTGCCCTTATCCCACAATAAGTATAAGTAGCGTGAATGAGAAAATCTTTACTACGTCGCATTCATCGTGCTGCGTCCACCACCCGAGACGTGGATGATACGTCTCATGCGCTTGATTTCACCGGCAGCCACACCCTTCCACCGGAACACAGTAATGCAACCACTGCTTGGCGGCAGATTCCAGATGTGGAGGCAGTACCTCTCCGGACGAACTTGGCACAAGTTCTACTGCTACTTTTGGTTCTGGTTTAATAATTTTTAATATCCAGTAAAGTTGCGCCCGTAGGTACGCTTTGAATCCCTACACATACCCCCTGGGTGGTGTTAAAAAAGCAACAAAAAGTAGCAGTAGAACTTGTGCAAAGTTCACCTCGAGAAGTACTGCTTCCACACATGCTAATCTGTCGCCGAGCAGTGGTGCACTCGCATTGCTGTGTTCCGGTGGAGGGGTGTGGATGCCGGTGAAATCACACGCGCATGAAACATAACATCCCAGTCTCGGATGACAGACGCAACGGGGTGCGACTTGGGTCTTTCGATTTTAATTGCAACTTCAGTTAGTAGTAACTCTGCATATCGTGGTTTCAAGGACACATATTTATATAAAGAACATAGAACATTGTTCTGTGACTGAGTGTTAATATATAATAACATATATTTTTATTGCTTCAGTAATCTGGTTCTGTGAAGTCCATGAGTATTTTATAACAAACTTCAAAAAAAGAAGAAATATCATGAAATAATTATCCCGTCTTCTTCTTCTTATCCTGTAAATATTATTATTTTTTATTGATATATAGCCAAGCGTTTGGCCGCCATCTCTGAAAGTGAAGATGCGGCCGACGATGGAGCACGCTTGTCCAGGAGAAACCTATTCACTCTACTCTCGAAGACTCCCCGGTTGTAATGGTCAGGGAACACATACTCAGGCAAAGCATTCCACTCCCTTGCAGTACGCACAATAAAAGTAGTTTCAAATCGCTTGGTGCGTATTAATGGTATGTCGACTGAAAAGGAATGGCGCTGAGCCGTACGTCTGTTTGTCTGATAGTGGAATGGTGACGAGGGTATTATATTGTGCAACTCTTGAGCATACTCCAAAGTGTATCCTATAAAAAAACCGAGAGACACGCGACTCTTCGGCTGTCTGAGAATATGTTCTGACATATTTCATGATATTTACGAGTAATAAAATGAGCTCGTAAAACAAGTGATGAAGTTGGTTAATTCTGTCCGTTATATCCGTCATTTATTACTGTTTCAGGTGCGTACGATGGATGTACCTCACACACGAGTACATCCGATAGTTGTGGCAACCCTCGTGATCGTCCTATGGGCGGGCACAGGTAAGGAAGTTGAAACTTTATAAATAGCGGAGCGCCTAGGCCTTCATAGCTCTGATCATAGATCTTGTGTTTAAAAGTATGTAAATATATAATTTTTAATTTTAATTTTGACGTAACCAAGTGTTCATTATGGTTCCTACGGTGAAATAAATGAGTATGAGTATGAGTATAAGTATGAGTCGTAAATACCATGGATTTCGGTTTGAGAGTATTTACCTACGGTTGAGAGCAACTAGACCCCCCAAACTACTTGACCAGTTGATTATTGTAGCAGTTTCCATGCAACATAGGCCATACTTTGTTACTCCTTCACGCCCCAAGGGATGAACGTATTCGGTTGAAATTTAATATGAAGGTTAATCATATCCTGGATTAACTCTTATGGTCCCAAAAAAGTGAACAGCCTTTTTGCAACTTGTAGAAAAAGTACAACTTCTGTCAGTTTTTTCCCTTCAAGTATACCTTTTTTATGTTACTCGTACATATGTGACCGAACGAGCTGAAGGACCACCTGATGTTAAATGGTAAACAACAGTAATATGACTTAGATCCTCCCCCGACCGTAGTATGAGAAGATCCAAGTCGCACTCCGTTGCGCCCGTCACCTGAGACATGTGTATTTGTCACCGGCAACCACACCCTTCCACCGGAACACAGCAATGCGTGCAGCACAACTTAGCAATAGATTACCAGCTATAGAGGTTACTCTGGGAACTTTCCAGACGTTCTACTCAGTACCAAATATATTTATGCAATATAATTTCCCAGCGGCTGGTATCGACTGCTTCAAATGCGTCTCCATGAACGGCAAGTTCCCAGCTTGCGATGACCCCTTCCACAACAACCATTCCCTGGAAATGCTGGAGGCTCCTTGCATGGGGGGGCGCAAGGGGAGAGACGGCCTGTTCCCTGCAACTTCTTGCATCAAGATTGCTGGCGTGTTCGGTGAGCTATTGTATCTCAAGCCTGGAAGTGATTGCTCTTAGCGATCATTGTAACTGTTGGAGTGTACTGCAGGTGTACTGTAGGCTGGACAGGATCTGGACTTCTGTGTCCTAGATTTAAATAAAAGATTCTCACTCGATACACGTCGCTAGATAGCATTCATTAGAGCAGTGTTTTTCAATCTCTATGAATACGCGACCCCTTTACAGGTAGAAAAATTCTGGCGACCCCCTTGAACCATAGACAAACAAAGTAACGGAAGAAACCATGTTTATGATTTTCTTCCATTATGTAAAGACCTACACTCTGCAACAAGCTGCGAGGACACAAAAATATCCAGAGCTGGCTGAAATTATGTTTTTATTGTAGTGTTTTGCTTTTTTCCTTTTGCCAGCGACCCCTCAAGTAAGGCTTCGCGAACCCCCTAAGGGTTGCGACCCACAGATTGAAAAACACTGCATTAGAGGATTGAAATATTATATAAAAGAAGATCCTAAAAGAAAAAATATATCCTAGGTATATATATCCTATAAAGGATCCTATAAAAGATAAAATATATCCCATATATATCCTAAAAAGGATCCTATAAAAGAACATCCTATAAAAGTATATTGTTCCCATAAAATTATCGAAATCGGTTCAATATTTTGGTTGTAAAATCAAACTAACTGAAAAAAATGTCATCCAAGTAAATGAAATTGCGTATTTTGCTTTCCTGTGACTTTCTATTTGCCCGTTATATAACGATTTGAATGTTACTACTTCAAAATTAGGGTGTGGGTTACACCTTAATTTTAAACTAAACTAAGGGCGAGTTTAAAGGATGAAAACAAAACGAAGAAACAGAAGAAGAAAGAAATCAGTTACATTTTTTTTTTTTTTTTTTTATTTGAATGATTGACGGAACGAGCTGAGGGCCCACCTGATGGTAAGTGGTGACCCTCGCCCATGACAACAGTAATGCGCGCGACTCAGTATGAGATACAAATCTTTACTGAGTCGCATTCATCCTGCGTCCATCACCCGAGACGGGGATGATACGTCTCAAGCGCATGTGATTACTTGTTACATTACAGGTAGATAATAAGGAACTGTTTAAGCTAATGTATAGGAACTGGAATTATCTCCTGTTGATCTCCTTTTGAACAGATCTCATGGTGTTTCTTCAGATGACACGGGAGAGTCGATCACGGTTCGGGGCTGCGGTCTGGACTCCGGTACTGCCACCACGGACACGGAGATCATTCGGATGTCCCACTGCGGACGCTTCTACTACAACGATAGGTAATTTTTTTTATAACACGTTTGCTCGTAAAGTGTCTCTTATTTCACCAATTTTAATATCGTATTGTATCGTAACAATACTTTTCGCTGTATTGTTTTTATTTGAAAATGTCTTCAAATAGTGGTAAATTATTTCCTCGCAAATCTATACTAATATTATAATATAAAGCTGCAGAGTTTGTTTGTTTGTTTGAACGCGCTAATCTCTGGAACTACTGGTCCGATTTGAATGATTATTTCAGTGTTGAGTAGTCCATTTATCGAGGAAGGCTATATAGGCTATGCTTTTTTTTTCAAAATTAGGGTTCCGTAATAAAATTGCTATTTTCTAACACAAGGTGTAAAATCGAAAACCTATTTTTGCGTGCGCTGTTTCCACGGAAACGAGAAAAACGCGGGTGAAACCACGGAACACAGCTAGTATGTTATAAAACGTCATACATTCGTGCGCTTTGGTAATTACAGCCTCTGTTTTCTTGTAGCAATATCGCCTCGGCTGTAATTTTCAACTTATCGCACTTGTATCATAATGTACTATTTCATTATCACATTTTTTATTATTTTTTTTACTACATTAGCTTTCCCTACCTTTTGCAAATCCCCTATAGAAGTTTCGCGACCTCCCTAAAGAGGCTGAAAAACACTGGTCTACGCCATCTGCGACGCAGGGAATCCCAGTGCCAGTGGCGGCTTTAGGGAATGGCAAGCAGGGCAACCGCCCGGGGCCTCGCACCCTCGCAGAACAACCCGTTTTTTTATCTTACTGCAGCTGTCTTTAAAAGAATGCTGACTGATAACCAGGAGCCCTGTACACTTCCAACTCAAATTCCTCATACGCCAAGAGCCTCACAAAGATCTATCGCCCGGAGCCTCGCAATATCTAAGGCCGCCCTTGCCCAGTGCAGTGGTATGACTGTGTTAACGTTTATTTATAATATTACAATTCTTATTTCAGATATGTCCACGGTTGTCTCCAAAGCTGCAGTGATGCTGACGCCTGCAACGCGTCCAATCAAATTAAACGATCAGTTTCAATCGTTATTCTAGTCTCGTATCATATCATTTCGCTAATCAGCTAACAAATATAATATAAGACCACAGCTAATATATGTGTAATAGATATACCAATATAATATATAGTGTACGTTTTGCTAAAAGGTTTTGCTACAATGTTTTATAAGGTCTTATGTAGACATGCCTAATGGGTAGGGTGGGGTAAGTGTGGAAACAAGCTTTGTCACAAGCGACCTCTATCGACATACTGTTTAGATTAAAGCCGTTAAAATAGTATTTCTTGTGGGTAGACGAGACTGGATCGTGTTTGCTTCCGATCCGAGCCTTTGTCTGTGTTCTGTAGTGTGCCCTGTTACGGACCAATTCAAATGCATTAGCTCTTTTCTACTATATTCGTATGGTTTCTATTGTAGCGTCACAGTTATAACGTGGCAGTCCTGAAGTTAGCTGCAGAATGTTGTTGTCTCTTTCTTTCTGTGTGTGTTACTGTAGATTTCAACTGGCGAAACATCTACTGTGACATGCTAAGAACTCATTTTTCTGTCAAGTGTCGAAACTGAGTTTGCATTGTCACATAACTAGTTCAAGCGTACTTAGATATTTTTTAACCATAAAACGTTTTCCAACAAGAAAATATCCGAAAACTATTAATTAAAACTATCGTTACAAATATTGAAACCCGTTTGACACTTGTATACCGATTAATTCGGATCGTAGGTGATGAAAACTTAAAAAGTAGACATTTTACACGGTTCCATTGCAAAACAAATCCAGCAACAACTGATAAAAATTTTACGATGTTTACTAGTGCGAATGGAATGATTAATAAAACAATGTGCGATTAAATTCAATGAACAAGTTGTGAAACAATCAAATGTTTAAAGTTTTCGGTGGAAACACAGGTACACAAGTAAGAACAGGTAAGAAACTATCAGCTTACTTCAAGGCAGCTATCGTATGAGCAATTGATAATTGTAAGTTCATAGCAACCACGGTCTCCGACGATGTCCCGTTTGCGAAGTACCTCAGCTATAACATCAGATAGGCCTTAGTCGGCCTTTATTAAACACAATACCCCGTGTACGAACTTTCCCCAGCCGACTCCTAATTCCTAATATCAATATAATATAACATAGGTATAGAGATCGCTGCTATTTAGGGTAGTCAATGGTCCAATTTCACCAATATACCCGTAAATAAATAACTTAGTGGACTATTAATATTTACTGTTCCTATCAGTAAAATGTCCCGTTAATAAGTAATTACGTTATTATTAAGTTATATATCGAGATTAAGGCTAAATACAGTTCATCGACGCACTGATTAGCAATTGAAAATTAAACTCTTATCACTTCAAAAACACGGTAGGTAGATTTCCGTCCTTAAACTTTTCACCGATTGATTTAATGTTTCAAATGTACAGACAACATCGAACTTGCTTTATTGTATATATATATATAAATAAAAATTAATTGCCGTATGTATGAAAGAAGTAAAAAATCTTAAAAAAAATTATAAATGTAGAGAGCGGCTTTGATTTTGGATGTTTTGAACGAACTTGGATGTTTTTATGAGTTCGTAATTGTCGATATACAATAATTTTTGTATGAAAGAATATAATACTTAATATCTATAAGCTATGCGCACTTCTCATTGTCTTCATAAGTGAATTGCACCCGAAATAATGCGGGGTGGGTTGCTGTGTTAAAATAAAAATACGATCACTTATCACGTTCTAGTCGCAATATTAATACATAATCATATTAATTAGTTAACTATACTTAGATTTAATTATAAATTCATTAGCGATCTAGCAACGCGGCGCGTCGTCTTGCAACGTGGCGCGTCGTCTTGCAACGCGGCGCGTCAGCTTGCAGCGTAGCCTGATTTCGTAACAACGTTGCAAATGTCTCAAAAGCTATGTCCACACTTGTTTTTACGTTAGCCTCTAAGTTATTCATAGTACGTACCTCAAAAGTAAAATACGGAACCGTTACAGAATCACTTCGTTGTCCGTCTGTCTGTCAAGACCCTTTTTCTCAAACGCGTGAAGGTATCAAGTTGAAATTAATATCAAAAACTCAAGTCTGCAATCCCTAGGTGTAGTGAATAAAATAATCTGCTCAACGCAATCAAAAGATACGGTTGTTTATGCACCGTTGATCTTTTGCATATTTGACCCTCGCAAGGGAATCCAAACCTATAAGGTACTTCCCGTTGACTTACAACCATGAAATTTGGCAAGAAGCAATATCATGTAGCACAAGTAAAAGAATAAATCCGAAAACCGTGTATATTTAGTTACATCACAAAATAAAATACATGAAAAAATCCTAAAAGTTACACATTTACTAACAAATTCGTCCGACTCGCACTTGGCTGCTTTATTTGTTTTTCTATGGGCCCTTACTGTTTATTATGTGCAATAATGACGAAGCCTCTCTACAGCTGATGATCTCATAATAAGTTGTTATTGAATCACGGTATCTTGTCTGTTTTCTGAGTAAGTCAAATTTATATTTTAGGTTTTGACGATACAGAGTGTTCTTGATGTACCAATATGTGGAAAATAAATGAATGAATGAATGAATGAATAATATGTAGCCTCTTTGCTTCAATAACGTGGCTTTTTATATTTGATAATTGAAACCGCCGTTTCCGATTTTATCTGTCCACAAAAGGTGGTATCTTTTACGCATATAATAGCGAATCTATGAGTGAACTGTAAAAAAAGCTATTCATTACGATAAAACTATTTCTTGAAGGTTTAAAGCTGTAAAATGTCAATTTACAAGATAACACATTATTGAAGCAAAGAGGCGATGTGGTCTGAAATAAATGGATAAAAAAAAATAGAGGAATGCGAAAACACACCTATGAACATAGATTCCGGGACATTAATTATTAATTATAATAATATTATTTTGCTACACACCGATCACGACAAAATCATCGCGATGTTGCACTTAACGCCTGAACGAATAGAAATTTAAAATTGCACAATAATTTTCCGAGTATACTATTTCGACATATCTTTGTTAAGTCCTAATTATAATTATTGCATTATCTGTGTATTATAACTCTTAGACTAGTAAACTAACTAGAAAAAAGTATATCATCGAAGTAAACGAGATTGCATGTTTTGCTTTCCTGTCACTTTTTTCTTCACCCGTTGTATACCGATTTGGATGTTCCTTTTTTTTAAATAGTTAGGTGTACCCTTAAGGACGAGACATAAGGGATGAAAGAACTGAAGTCGTTTTTTTTTTCAAATCAATCTCTTAATACACAAATCTAATACATATTAAGACAGAGCGTACATCACACAAATGCTTGTCCTGAGTAGAAATCGAAGCCATGACCTTCAAAACATTTCTACAACCGTATCACTAATCTTGTAAAAGTTTTACCCTATAAGGCTTTTGTTTATAAAGCTAAAGATATAGCCTTGTAAAGGTCAAACAGATCGCAAAATTTTCAAGCCGAAGGTTTCCAACATGGCTTAGTAACCAGCCTAAGTTCCCACAGTAGGAATTGAGAGTGAATGGGCTCTGATCTACCACAGGAGCCCAATCCGGATTGGTAGATGCATATCTTCGAATTTATGGTTCTAAGACATGCCGGTTTCCTCACGATGTTTTCCGTCACCGTTACAGATGTCCTTTACAGATCATTACCCTTTGGGTACAGACCCCTAACGGTATTACTCTGTGCTCCTTTCAATTGCAGATTTGGACGATAGATAGAGTTGGATGAGAGAGTGACCATAGATATTTTTTTTTCGTTTCAGCCTATATATATCTTTATTCTAACCTAAGTACATATATATAACTTACATATCTAAATAACCATTTAATGTATATGTATACTATGTCAATTTTGTATGCACGTAATGTTTTAATTTTGTATATAACAATATTTCTGGCTAATAAAAATACTATTACCAAGTTTCCATGTTTTTAATTCTGATACAAGTTAACTTGTCCGCATAGACTATACCATAGATAGTGTAGAATAAAATCTCCGTATAGTTTTTTGTACTACTTAAGTGGCGGGAAAACTTGAAATAGTACCGTACCAGCCTCTAATGTTCCCACTACAGGGACACCGGCCTACTCTCGATAATTGAGAGTGAATGGGCTCTGATCTACCACGGGAGCCCAATCCGGATTGGTAGATGTCACATGTCGTCGAATTTTTGGTTCTAAGACATGCCGGTTTCCTCACGATGTTTTCCGTCACCGTTTTGAGAACGTGGTATTGCGCACATAATTTTTTTCAAGTGAAAAAACTCATTGGTGCACGTTTGGGTTTGAACCAGCAACCTTCAGATTGAAAGTCGGCGTCTATGCCCCTGGGCCACCACGCTCTCTAAATAGTATAGTTATAATATATATGGTTGAAATAGTATTTATTATAAAACCTAGAGACACTCATACCTTTTTTTTAACTTTCTGTGACTAATATGTGTTTTTTTTTATGTTGAATGAGTGATGGAACGAGCTGAGGGCCCACCTGATGGTGGGCCTCGCCCATGACAACAGTAACGCGCGCGACTCAGTATGAGATACAAATCTTTACTGATTCGCATTCATCCTGCTGCGTCCATCACCCGAGACGGGGATGATACGTCTCATGCGCATGTGGATAACGCTGTGGGCTACATAATTACCAAAATCTAGTTTTAAGCACCATTTGTGGTATTAATATATATTATGTAACCGTTTGTTTTCCCGAATAAATAAAATAAAATACCTCTGCACTAGGATTCCCTGTGTCGCAGATGACATGGACAAGCTCAGAGACAAGAAAAACACCCACGACGCGAAAACAAACTTCATGCTCACAAAGTGTGCCCCGCCCGTGAATCGAACCTGGGACCCCTCGCTTCGAAGGCAGGGCTACTACCAACTAAGCCACGAAGCCGTCTCTTATTAGATGTGTTTTTTTTCTTTTATTTTCTGATTAGCTTAAGGATTTGTGTTAGGATATCATTTGTGTGCTCTTGCATATTTTTTTTTTGTGTCACTGTCTTAAATAAATGGTCTTTTATTTAAACTTTTTTTTTACTTTCGTATTTTTATGTCAATGTCAAAGCATATTTATTGAAATACATGTAAGTATGATACATGATGGCAAAATATATTAGTATGATTTGATAATATATGTATGATGATCAGTTAGTTAGACAAATATTGACAAAAGTATATCGATCGCAGCTAATTATGAAAACGACAATTCGTTTTCAATGAATAAAATGAAATTATGAAAACGACAATTCGTTTTCAATGAATAAAATGAAATTATGAAAACGACAATTCGTTTTCAAAATTAGCTGTGATAATATTAATTATATCACAGCTAATATTAAGCTATAAAATATTTTTATAACAGCGGTGGGCAAATTCAAAGAAAACATTGGCGGTTAAAAGATTAAGGGCAGTGATCAAACTTTGCAATTTTGCGACCAAGTTGGGGTTGAAAATGACTTATTTATTCCCCGTCATGTTCATCGGCATGCTCCATATCTTCCGTATCAGTCGTAATTTCCGTCGTCGTATCTGAAAATCAAAATTATCATATACTACCCGTTTCCCGTACCCGAACATGATGTATCAATCTCCCCACATTATCCTTTGTATTATGTACATTCGGATATACGAACCGAATGCATCGGAATTAAGATTTTTACATCGGAATGAGGTGCTTCAGACTTTTTTGTATTTATACATAATTTAACATTAATCGATTTAGAAATCGATGTTCAATTGTCAAACTGTGAATATAATTCAAGAGTAAAATAAAAAGACTTGTGACAAAAATAGGTATACCGTACCAGCCTCTAATGTTCCCACTGCAGGGACACCAGCCTACTCTCGATAATTGAGAGTGAATGGGCTCTGATCTACCACGGGAGCCCAATCCGGATTGATAGATATCACATGTCGTCGAATTTCCGGTTTCCTCACGATGTTTTCCTTCACCGTTCCGAGAACGTGGTATTGCGCATATAAATTATTTCAAGTGAAAAAACTCATTGGTGCACGTGTGGGTTTGAACCGGCAACCTTCAGATTGAAAGTCGGCGTCTGTGCCCCTGAGCCACCACGCTTATTACCCATACCCGTATCCCGACACTCACTAATCCGGCACTATTAAAAACCAAAATAAAATAAATATTTAAGGGGGCTCTCACACAAAAACGTGATTTTAAGGATATAGTTCCATATGAAGAAACTAGATGGCGCCACTTGTATTTTAGCTCACGCTATCGCTGCGTTTCGGTATCGACATGACTAAGTGGGGCTTCTGTACTTCTGCCAACGTTATATGCTCACGAACATGTGTACATGTGTGTGTAAAGTTTTACGTGTCCAAATGATACTTGAGATCTAAAGGAATAAATGAGTTTGACTTTGACTTTTTTTTTTAAATTATTGTAACATATAGCCAAGCGTTTGTCCGCCATCTCACCTGATGGAAAGTGAAGATGCGGCCGACGATGGAGCGCGCTTGTCTAGGAGAAACCTATTCACTATTGACTTGACTTTGACTTTGGACTTGGTACGGAAACCTTCGTGCGCGAGTGCGCCTCGCACCTGGCCGGGTTTTTTTAGATCTTTGTAGACCAAGTGCCCTGCGGTAGGATTCTACGGACGCGAGCAACATCAATGTTTGTATGTGATTAAGTGGTAACTTACCGAAGGTGGGACTGGGCGAGGGGTTCGTGTCGCACTTGCACCGCCGCATCTCCTCCAGGATTCGGAGCTCCGATGGAAGCAGCGTCGACCTCTCCTCAGACACCGCCGTTTCTGAAACAGCGTTTATTGAAATGAAATGAAAATATTTATTAAAAACGATATTAGATATAAAATTTGCTAATCTTAAAGAGCAAAGTTTTGTTCGCCTGAAGCGATCAAACTCACAACAACTGCGTCATCCCCGTCTCGGGTGATGGACGCTGGATGAATGCGACTCAGTATAGATTTGGATCTCATACTGAGTCGCGCGCATTACTGTTGTCATGGGCGAGGGTCACCACTTACCATCAGGTGGGCCCTCAGCTTGTTCCGTCACACATTCACATAAAAAAAGGTTCGTTTACAGAAATTTCGAATCATGTCACTCTTTCATCCTAAAGATGCGTACTAATGTCGTGTTACCGAGAGTGAATTGTATTTTGCTCTTGATTTCGGTCTCCTCTTCACACCGGCATGTTGGATCAATCAGAGCCGCCTCCTCCTCAGCGCGCCGCCTTATCTCAGAGGGCAGTTCCATGGGACCTGCCACAAAGTATCCAGATAATGATTCTGCGGCCTACAGAGAGCGTGGTGGTCCAGGGGCATAGACGCCGACTTTCAGTGGTCGCTGATTCATACCCATACGTGTACCAATTCTTTCACTTGAAAAATGTATGTGCGCAATAACAAGGTAAGGAAAACATCGTGGGGAAACCGACATGTCTTAGAACCATAAATTCGAAGCCATGTGACCTCTATACGGGTTGGGTTCCCGTGGTAGATCAAAGCTCATTCACTCTCAATTATCGAGAGTAGGCTAGCGTCTCTGCAATGGGAACATTAGAGGCTGGTACGGGGGATTGGGAGGCGTTCAGAAGCCGATAGTTTCTGGGTCTCCACAGCAGACGCTGCAACAGTGCTGCCAACCCACTGGATAATCCAGACACAGAGCAAATATTTATGTTTTCTCACACAAATGCTTGTCCTGGGTGGGAATCGAACCCACAGAAGGTAGACCAGCTGAGCTATGAGGTCATTCAATAATATGATACGTACAGGGACATTTTTCGAAGGGTTCTGATCGCGCCAGTGCATCTTCGCAGATGCGTTTCATTAAGTGGCGGTAATCGGTCTCCCTCACCGGAGGGTGGGTCGCCCCCGTGGCACGGTCAAACACTGAAAATAAAACGCTACGCGTAAATTTTTTGGGGGTTTGTTG
Source organism: Aplocera efformata (assembly GCA_921293045.1). NCBI lineage: Eukaryota > Metazoa > Arthropoda > Insecta > Lepidoptera > Geometridae > Aplocera > Aplocera efformata. The sequence goes on along the minus strand of OV121068.1, from coordinate 2,215,765 downwards.
CTCACCTCCTTAGACATTGAATACTTTCAGGTATGTGCATATATATCTACACATTATAGTATTAAAAAGTATTAATGATATATGTTTTGATATTTAAACAAATGATGATTGTGAGTAAAATTCAAATCACGCGTTGTGAATAAGTGACGGAACGAGCTGAGGGCCCACCTGGTGGTAAGTGGCGACCCCCGCCCATGACAACAGTAATGCGACTCAGTATAAGATTTGGATCTTACACTGAGTCGTATTCATTTAGCAGCAGTAGAACTTATTTCAAGTTCCTCCGGAGAGATACTGCCACCAAGCAGTAGTGGTTGCATTACTGTGTTCCGGTGGAAGGGTGTGGCTGCCGGTGAAATCACATGCGCATGAGACGTATCATCCCCGTCTCGGGTGATGGACGCAGCAGGATGAGTGCGACTCAGTGTAAGATCCAAATCTTAAACCGAGTCGCATTACTGTTGTCATGGGCGAGGGTCACCACTTACCACCAGGTGGGCCCTCATCTACAATAGTTCCGTCACATTTTTACATAAACATAAAAATAAACATTCTTTAGTTTGGTACTGTCACATTTTTACATTTAAAAAACCTCGAAAGTAACATTCTGTGGTTTCGTTCCTGTTTGCATAACTACGTCCCAAGGGCGGCCTTAGATATTGCGAGGCTCCGGGCGATAGATCTTTGTGAGGCTCTTAGCGCATGAGTATTTATATGAGTTGGAAGTGTACAGGGCTCCTGGTAATCAGTCAGCATCCTCTTGAAGACAGCTGCAGTACATCGAAACAAAAAACGGGTTGTTCTGCGAGGGTGCGAGGCCCTGCAAAAGCGAGGCCCCGGGCGGTTGCCCTGCTCGCCACCCGCTAAGGCCGCCACTGCTACGTCCAATTTCCTGTTCAGGTCTTCCACGCTACATCTCTAGGTACTTACTGAATTGGACCATTTCGTGGGCATCAATTGAGACTTCAGTCTTCTCCCTCAGTCTGTGTGCACATAAGCGAGTTATATTCTCTTGTTCGTATCTCTGAGCCCGCGCCGCAGACACGGCTGCAAACAAACATTCAAGAATTACAAATTTTCTGTATTTTAATGTATAAAAAGATTAAATAATAAAATATTAAACATAAAATTACGAACTAGACAAAATTTTATAGAAAAAATAGCAATGCAAAATGGGCGGCCTTATCGCTTATAGCGATTTTTACCAGGCAACCTTTGGGTGGTGTGTATTTTCTGTATTATTAACCTTGTTAAAAAAAATACATTTTATACGTTTACAAATTAGTTCTTAATTAACAAACAGAAATTGTACCAAAACATGGATTTATTGGCAATTTTCGTTAAAAAAAAATCCTCTTGTAATAAGTTCTTTCTTGGGATAAGTTAATTCCCTCGGGAAGAGGAGAGGTGGCGCTGAGCTCAATGCTTCTCATGTCTATGTTCCCATGGTAGTGTTACCCACTCGTGAAAACGAAAACGCGTCAAATAACATCAAACAAACAAAAGCTTTCACACATTCATCGTACAAACACCCAATACCCGAGACAAACTTCATGTTTATCACAACAAAAAATAATCACCCAAGACCCAAAAACTAACTATACATCACACAAAAGTTTTATGCAAAATTTTTGTCTTTGTCATTTAAATGTTTGCACCGCCCGGGAACAAACCCAGAGCCCTTGCATCCAAATATTACAACCAACTGAGCCACGGTGCGAGTACTAGGCACGTCTCTTACCTTCTCCAACCAGAGTGTTCAGCATGCAGCGTATTTCGTGCTTCACTGGATACCTTTCAGCGAGGGATTTCGGCTCGGGGCTAGGTCGTACTGAAAGACAGTTTAGTACATACAGTAAAAAATTTAATAATATATAGTAAATATTTTTATTTTTTGTTTATATAGTTAAGTGACGGAACGAGCTGAGGGCACACCTGGTGGTAAGTGGCGACCCCCGCCCATGACAACAGTAATGCGACTCAGTATAACCAAACCAAAAAAAATCAAATCCATGTGACATCTACCAATCCCGTGGCTCCCGTGGTAGATCAGAGCCCATTCACTCTCAGTTATCGAGATTAGGCCGGTGTCGATGCAGTGGGAACATTAGAGGCTGGTACGGATGTTCGCATATTTACTTGTGGAGTGCTTCCACCGAGGGTCATCTCTGGACGTGGTCTCCTCGGGCTGGAGGTCTATCGGGCAGACGCGGCAGCGGCAGAGCATACCCAGGGGCACGCCGCATCGCGTGCAGATTTCTGTGGCAGATATTAATATTAATAACCTAATTTCTTGTTTTTTATATAACAATATTTCTATCTAATTACTGTAAACGAGTAATTCTTTTATAATTATTTATTTCGCGTATTTTGGATACCCCTCTATCGACATTGTGTCTTGGTTTTAAAACGTTAGGGTTTTGCTGTTTAAGATACATTTATTATGATCCAAAAAATTACAATAACAATACAATAGTACAACAATATTTTTTATGATATTGTTGCAGGCTAACAAATTTCATTGTACAAGTTAAAACTTTATTTACATAAAAATGTCATTTTTTTAATAATTTATGATGAAATTTTAATACAGCGCCATCTTGTATTTTTTTTTTGGTATTTGATTGTTACTGTTTCAGATAATCAACTTTACAAAAAGAAACCGAGTCAGCTCGGCGACCGAACTAATAAATAAATAAATCCATCTGGTGTAAAATTGACAGTATAATTTCTTAACAAAAAAATCTTTCAATGCAAAAAGAAAATTGTTATAAATGAATATACTGTTTCAGGTAAAACACGACTTTACTAAAAGAAACCGAGCGAATTATATCTAAAATTTTACATATATCTTTCATACATTAAAAAAAATGTTAATAAATTATACTGTCAATTTTAAACAGCGCCATCTCGTATATTTTTGTGGTACCTGTTTTTACCGTGAATTTTCCAAAGAAATTATATTAAACAAACTTGTCCTGACTATTACAGAAACAACGAAAAAAATCAGCTAAATCATTTTTCGTCTAATTCTGCCGTTTTAGAGTTTGAATAGCAATTAATTCTTATACAGGGTTACTGGCAACTGACAGGGTTAAAGCAAAACCTGAATTTACTATCTCCATCTTCGGAGCATCCTGCTTCGCGGCCGATCGCTATTTATTTATTTATTTATTAAGGTAACGCCAACAGCACACACAATAGATAGGATTAACATAAAAATTGTAATAACATTGTATAGAATGTGTGCCAATTAAAGGCTTGCACAACATTTTCCGCATTACAGACGACAGCAAGCTAAAAATATAAAAATAAAAATAGAAAAACAATGCACGAAAATTAAAACTAAGATACAATAAAAAAAAAAAAACAAAAAAAAACAGAAAAAAAATTTCACTGGCAGAAGAAATTGGTGCACCAATTCCGCCACTGTCACATGTAGATATGAACTTACTTTCTCTAACTTCAGCCGTGTCAATCAAGCCGAATATCTCCATCTTCGCCGCGTCCTGCCTCGCCTGCTGAGCGCTCTCGAGGCGGTGCCTCGCCGCCGATCGCTCTGTCACTGGCAGAAGGAACTGGTGAACCAATTCCGCCACTGTCTCGTTCTGCTCGGCTGTAGACCTGTCAGAACATTCGCGAATGATGTTGTTAAAACCACACTTGAACTCGTTTAAATCACCGTAGGAACGTATGGTAGGCTTGGTTAAGTTAAAACTACACACAAAGTCTTAAACTAGTTCAGTTTAGTTGCAAGTCCGTAGGTGTGTACCCTTTGGTTCCCTACACGTACCCCCTGGGTGCTAAAGGAGCAACCAAAAGTAGCAGTAGAACTTGTGCCATGTTCTTATGGAGAGATGCTGCCACCACACCTGGAATCTGCCGCCAAGCGGTGGTGCTCGCATAGTGTGTAAATAAATATAAAATAAACATGTTATATTTTCGATATATATAATCACATACATGGACTGGTGATCAATGAGTGACTGTTGGATGCTGTCGGCCTGCGCACGCGCCGCCCTCACGGCGTCCGCTTCGCTCGCCAGCGCCACTCCCTCTTGTACTATCTCCATTAAATACGAGTCTACCGTCTCCTGTGCCACTCCTAACACCTGTGGACCATAGACAAATATTTATGCAACACCTGTGGAATTAATTATTCACAGGTATGTCTCATACTCCCTGTTGCTTTCCGCATAGGGTGGAAACTAAACATCTGTTCACTACGGTCTGCGGTTGAAGTCTTTTTTAGGGTTTCGTACAACCCTATTACTAACGAGTAACACGAGACCCTATTACTAAGACTCCGCTGTCCGTCTGTCCGCTGTATGCTGTATCTCATGAACCGCGATAGTTAGAGAATTGACATTTTCACTGATGATGTATTTCTGTTGCCGCTGTAACAACAATACTAAAAAACAGAATAAAATAAATATGGAAAAACGCTCTCATACAAAAACGTGATTTTTAGGATTTAGTTCCATATGAAGAAACTAGATGGCGCCACTTGTATTTTAATGATACGGAACCCTTCGTGCGCGAGTCTGACTCGCAATTGTCCGGTTTTTCATGTAAAAAAGTGACGGGACGAGCTGAAGGCCCACCTAATGTTAAGTGGTTACCTCCGCCTATAACAACTGCAATACGACTTAGATCCTCCCCGAGCGAAGTATGAGACGACCCAAGTCGCGCCCGTCACCCGAGACGGGGAGACCACAACCTTCCACCGGAACACAGCAGTGCACCACTGCTTGGCGGCAGATTACCAGGTGTGGAGGCAGTACTTCTCCTGAGGAACTTGGCAAGTTCCACTGCAACTTTGGGCTATAAAACAGACCTGCTTAAACATCTCATCATGCTCCCTTCTTCTGCGCTCCTCTTTCTGCCGTCTGCCTGCCTCCGCCGCCTCCCGCATCGTCTTCTCTCGCACTGAAATTGTAAATCATACTTATTATACTAATATTATATATGCCAAAGTTATGAAAGATGTTGGAGTTTTTAACAAGATCTTGGCTGACCCAACATCTGACGCGGCCAAGGATCTGTTCAAGGCTGTGAGTCACCACAGGCGACAAGTATTACTAAGCTGTTTAATACTATTACAAGATAACTATATTGTAAATACGATGAAACCCGCATGTATTTGATTATAAAGGTCCCTAATAAAAAATTGATTTAAAAAAAATAGGCTACATTTTATCCCGGAAAGGTCAGTTTTTTCCCGTCATCTCACGTTGACTTTTTTTGTAAAGGAGGGCAGCTCTTAAGTAAAAAAAACATGGCGTGGACATGAATGTGGACACAGCCACTGATATACCACTTATATAGATTTTTTGTAGTTACGTACTTATAATACATATTAAACACCCAGATATAGCAAAGAGATTGTCACATAACCGCTTCCCTCCATTAATTGACGCCTCCGTGGCTTAGTTGGCAGTATCCCTGCCTTCGAAGCGTGGGTTCCGGGGTACGATTCCCGGCCGGGGTACACTTTGTGTGGTGAACATGAAGTTTGTTCTCAAGTCTTGGGTGTTTGCCTTGTGTTTCTGTGTTTGTCCATGCCATGCGACACAGGGAATCCTAGTGCAGAGGTACGAGTGTGAAAACGTTTAAATACAAATAATAAAATATAGTTAATAATTAAAATATAGTAAGATACTCACAGGCGATCAGTATGAACGCGTGCTGCCGTCTCTCTTCCTTCAGCCTCCTGAGTTCCTTCTCCAGGAAGTCCAGAGCAGCGGAAACCGCCCCCCCACACAGCTCGTCCACAAGAGATGATATCGCATCTTCCTGTACAAGACAAATAAGTAAATTCGCGCCTTTTTCTTCGGTCGAGGGCCATCCGCTCTCACCAAAAGACCGCGTATTTTTAAGGCCATCTGCGGCCAACAACGTATAGACCAGTAAAGCCTATTGCTCAGTGCTTGCTTCAGCGGTACCGTAAGCCTTTTTTTTTATGTGATTGAGTTACGGAACGAGCTGTGTGCCCACCTGATGTTAAGTGGTGACCCTCGCCCATGACAACAGTAATGCGTGCGACTCAGTATGAGATCCAAATCTTTACTGAGTCGCATTCATCCTGCTGCGTCCATCACCCGAGACGGGGATGATAAGTCTCATGCGCATGTGATTCCACCGGCAGCCACACCCTTCCACCGGAACACAGTAATTCAACCACTACTGCTTCGCGGCAGATTCCAGATGTGGTGGCAGTAACTCTCCGGACGAACTTGGCACAAGTTCTACTGCTACTTTTGCAACATCACTTACCTTCTGCTCATTTTCCGTGCGTATGGCGGTGTATTCCCGCGCCTTTGCCTCTTCCCTGGCGATCCTCACTTTGTCCTCTTTTTGGAGGCCATGGGTAGTCTTCAACTCCTCGGTCAGTTCCGCAGCTCTGGTACGACCTTCGTACATCTGCAGAAATTGCCATTGTTCTTTATTCGTTACTAACGACCCGCCCCGGCTTCGCACAGTTAGTAAAGCATCAGTGTCGTATCAGCAGGGGTGACTTGCTAGTGTATTATACATATAAACATTCCTCTTGAATCACTCTATCTATTAAAAAAAACCGCATCAAAATCCGTTGCGTAGTTTTAAAGATTTAAGCATACAGGTATATAGGGACAGAGAAAGCGACTTTGTTTTATACTATGTAGTGATTGCACACAAAAAGTAGCCAACTCTATGATGCAGGCTTATTGTTTACTAGCTCACTCGACAGATGTTTTCCTGTTTTGTCCTGTCTCCTTCCAATATGAAAATCGGTTATCAAACAACACGTAGTGGAAAAAAATCCCATACAAAAATGCCTTTTTGAGTTTCTCATTCCTTGAAAATTATTTTTTTATTTAAAAACTTATACTTATATTTCATATAATGGTTTTTTATCAAATCTGACAGACAGAGGGAAATGGAAGAAAAATACATGTTGTGCTGACCCCACTTAGTGGGATAAGGGCAGGAAGATGATGATGATGATGAAGAATGGTTTTTTTTTATCAAAATCGTGTAAATAGTTTGGTTGTTAAATCAAAATGACTATTTCAGTGGTCTAAAACCATCTTCGCATGCCTTTCAAATGAAACCGGTTTGTGGCACATCGGTTGGGTGATTCAAAGTCTAACGGAAATAGGTAGAAATAATTTTGTTTTACTGTCTGCTTGTACCCTAATATAGGGTACAGTCAGACAGATTTTCACTTCTCACCAGGACTTGAACAGCGCGTCCTCTCAGGATTCTCTGCAGCAGCAGGGCCGCCTGGTGGCCGTTCTCCTCGTTATAATCGACGGCTTCCACCTGAGGAGTGGGAGGCCGAGGTGTGGTGGCAATGCGCCGCGGCTTGAGGACATGCAGCGGACCTGCTGAGCCGGACTTGGCAGCACCAAGTCTTGCCTCTGATAAGTGAAAGACGAAAATTTGGCTAAAGAAATTGTTTATCTTTACGTAAAATAAATAAATATTTATTGACTTTCCAGCAGAACACAACAACGCAAGTGTACCACTGCTTGGCGGCAGATTGCCAATACTGTTCCGGACGAACTTGGCACAAGTTCTACTGCACTTTGGGAGCAGAAGGAGCATTTCTGCTCCACCCGGGAGACACACGGACGCGAGCACCATGTATCGGCAAAAATATATATTGGTGGTAAAAATAAATATATACAACTGGATAAGCTCAAAAGACCAGGACTTCTTCCAGCAAGGAATACGAAAACTACCTGAACGATGGGCGAAGGTTGTAGCTGCAGATGGAGCATACTTTCAATAATTTTTTTTTTAATTTTGTAAGCGAACAAATGTGTTTTATTTTGACAAACAGGGGCGGAGTCATATTCACACACCCAATAAATCGATCGCCGTTCGATAGTCTCGCTAAAACTCAAAAACGGCTGGATTCAGATATCCGCCATTCATGAACCGATTTTTTCTTTTCTTTATTGTATGATCTTATTTGCAGCTCACTCTTTAGATCATTGTGCAAGCTGGACTCTCCTCCGTACCAGCCTCTAATGTTCCCACTGCAGACACCGGCCTACTCTCGATAATTGAGAGTGAATGGGCTCTGATCTACCACGGGAGCCCAATCCGGATTGGTAGGTGTCACATGTCGTCGAATTTTTGGTTCTAAGACTTTTTTTGGACTCAGATCTCCGCCATTCATAAACCGATTTATAAAATTCTTTTTTTTTTATTGTATGGTCGTATTTGCAGCTTACTCTTCAGATCATTGTGCAGACTCTCGAGGAAGGCCTCACTCCACTTCGTCTCCCGCTCGCACAGCTGCATGGGATCGTTCGGGAGGTGGTGGCCAGAACAGGAGCGCTTCAGGTCCTGCGCGCAAGTGTCCAGCCAGGCTGGGGGCTCCGACACCGCTTTGTGGTCTTCCAGAGCTGGTAAAGAGGATTCTATTTTAACACTAGTTGCTAGCCGTAGTATAAAATAAACCGGCCAAGTGCGAATCGACTCGCGCACGAAAGGTTCCGTACCATTATCTATAAAATAAATATCACGTTTCTGTTTAAGAGCCCCTTTGAATATTTGTTTGATTCTGTTTTTTTGTATTTGTTGTTATGGCGGCAACAGAAATACATCATTTGTGAAAATTGGGAACACGGGGATAAAATAAAACCAATTTACTCACTGATAATGTAGCTTTCCATTGGTTGAAAGTTTTGAGGTCGGTTTTATTTCAGCCACTTGTATTAGTATGAATTCGGTGCTTATTATGACTTTTACTATAAATTCTCCTTTCGATACTTATTATACTTAACCGGGATCGTAAAATATCTTCGCGTGTCTCCTGCTCGCCTGGTACCCGTGCCTGGTAAGCGGGAATTAGTAAGAATTCCATGCTCATTATGACTTCTATAAATTCTCCTTTCAATACTTACTTAATAGACCGGCATCGTAAAATATCTTCGCGTGTCTTCTGCTCGCCTGGTACCCGTGCCTGGCGAGCGGGGCGTGCAGGCCCGAAGTTCCATGCTCATTATGACTTCTATAAATTCTCCTTTCAATACTTACTTAATAGACCGGGATCGTAAAATATCTTCGCGTGTCTCCTGCTCGCCTGGTACCCGTGCCTGGCGAGCGGGGCGTGCAGGCCCGATGTTGGATCCTTGGCGGCGGCCGTCATGCTGCCGCCCCCGCGGGCCGCCCGCATCCGCTCCACCTGCCCCGGGATGCCGCCTCCACCGTGCAACGCTGTCAGCTTCCGAATCTCTGGAGTGCAGTCATCATTAATACTCATACTCATACTCATACTCATACTCATAGTCTATACTCATTTATTCGGCCTTAGGAACACTACGGAACACTTGGTTTTGTCAAAAATGATGGCTTACATAGCCTAAAAAAATAACGAGAAATAAGAAACTATAATCAGACAAGACAAATTTGTAATTTTAACACTAATTTTACAATAATATAATTATCATGAAGGTGAGCATGAAGTTTGTTCTCGGGTCTTGGGTGTTTGTCTTGTGTTTCAGTGTTTGTCCATGCCATCTGCGACACAGGGAATCCTAGTGCAGAGGTATGAGTGTGTAAACGTTTATTTATTTATTTATTTAGTATGTTATTATTTTATCATTTTAATTTTTTTGTTTTTATATTGTATTTGAGTTTTAATTTTCGTAATTTTTTTTTCTATTTTTATATTTTTAGCTTGCTGTCGTCTGACATGCGGAGAATGTTGTGCAAGCTTTTGGCACACATTCTATTATAATTTTTTGTTATTATAATAATTATTTAATATATTTTTTGTTTTTTATTATTATTATTATTTTTGTTATTAAATAATATATTTTTTGTTATTATATATAATTTTTTGTTATTATGTTATTATAATTTTTTGTTCATCCTATATCTATTGCGTGTGCTGTTGGCGTTGCCTTAATAAATAAATAAATATAATATATTGTATAAACCCGATACCCCTCAAAGGCAGGGCTACTATCAACTAAGCCACGGAGCCGTCATACCTCTGTCTCTTGATCTCCGTATATGATCAATCTTCCGCTCCATCTCGTTCTTCTTCAGCGCCCACATCTTGGCCAGCTTCCGGCTGGTGCGCGAGTTCTGTTTACTCCTCTCCTGGGCTTGCAGCCTGTGTAGGAGTTCCAAGCGTATATCTTGGAGCTCGTCTATTTCCTATAAAATACGATACTCTCACTGTGACGTGCCTCCTATAGTGCTGACAGGATGAGCCGAAGGTCCACCTGATGGTGATTACCTACGCCTAAATTGTATCACTTTTTGTTTTATATAATTTTTTTTTTGCTTTTGTTGTGCTCTCTCTCTTTTATGCGTGTTTATTTCTCTGTCCGTGTAATCACCGCAAGGCCCGGTCAGAATACCAGCGCAGCACAGACACCAACGAGTTGAGTGCTGCAACATGCTGATACTGGGACCTGTTTGTCTGCACGATGTACGGAATGTGTACTTACCATCTTATTTTCTTGTTTGTTTTAAATATTTTGCTTTTTGTAAGTATGTATAAGTTCTGTATTTTGTGTATTCAAATAAATGTCTTTTCTTTCTTCTTTCCTAAATAAACGGAAATTACCTCATATATTGGATCCTCTTACCCAAGTCGCATCTCGTTGCGTCCTCACGAGACGCCAAGCAGTGGTCGTATTTCGTATTTCTGTTGTCATGGGTGGAGGTGACCACTTACCGTCACGTAGCCCTTCGCTTCAGCTCGTCACTTAGCACCTCCCATCGTTCCAGTAGCATAAAAATCATTAAAGATGTATGACAGAGCCCCTCACAGGAGAGCGAGGGGTAGAGGGTCCATTGAACGCAAACTCAAACTCATTTATTCCTTTAGATCTCAAGTATCGTTTGGACACGTCAAATTTTACACACACAAGTAAACATATTCATGAGCATATAACGTGTCACAGCTCCTTAGGCACTTTACATGCACACAGATATGTCAACGCAACTCACGGCCTCCCTGAATATCCAGTCTTTGGTCTCCACGTCCCCAATGATGCCATCGGTTTTCTTCATCCATCCAGGGTACTCCCCTTTCTCCACCAGCTCGTTCCAAGTGCGAGCGTGACGCATCCTGCAGGCCAATTACTCACACCGTCGATATATGGTATTTTGACTGTGTTTTATATGGTAACGGTATTTGGTTATATTACAACGTTCACACACTCATACCTCTGCACTAGGATTCCCTGTGTCGCAGATGGCATGGACAAACACAGAAACACAAGACAAACACCCAAGACCCGGGAACAAACTTCATGCTCACCACACAAAGTGTGCCCCGGCCGGGAATCGAACCCGGGACCCCTCGCTTCGAAGGCAGGGCTACTACCAACTAAGCCACGGAGCCGTCATATTATATACAAACTTTTTTTTTATTAACCGAAACAGGTGGGCCTTCAGCTCATGCCGCCAGGATGACCTCAAGGCCCACCTGATGTTAAGTGGTTACCTCCGCCCATAACATTAGCAATACTACTTAAGTCCTCCCCGACCGAAGTATGAGTTGGGGGTGCACTCACGTCTGTAGGTGAGTACCACTTTTATGGTTTTTTATGTAACGGAAGTGGCGGGACGTTCTGGAGGCCCACCTGATGTTAAGTGGTTACCTCCGCCCATATCTCTAACATGATATGACGCCCTATAATTGCGGGGCCACTATTATTTAAGACCTTTGTCTATTTTAAGTTGTATGTTCAGTGTATCCTGTGTTGGGAGTCCTTATTAAATAAATAAATAAATTGTTTGCCACGGATAATTCGCCTAACACTTTATAACCCTAATTAATTGGCATATACTTACTTGTTGATAATTTCTGTCGTGTGGAAATCTGCTGGCAGGTCAGAAGGTCTGTACGGATTGCCAGGACCTGATAAAATTATTTATCTTTATCGCTAACAAAATTATTGAAATAAAATAATTGTCGAGCTTTTTTATCTTTATACACGTGGCTCCGTGTTTAAGTTGGTAGTAGCGTTTCGAAGCGACGGGTGCGGGGTTCGAGTCCCGTCCGCGGCACACTCTGTGTGGTGAGCATGAGATTTTTTTTGTTGTTTGTAATTGTCAGGACAAAGTTAATGAAAAAAAAAAATCACGTGAAAAGTCACGTGAAATGGAAAAAAAACTGGAACCATATTTATCCATGGGATTTTTGCCACTACGTATTTTGACAGGCGGTTGTCAAAATGTGAATCAAGACAAGAAAACATCTATCAGTTCAAAGTATATTTAAAATCAATTGCTGTTCGTTAGTCTCGCTAAAATTCAACGGCTATTTTGCTAATTGACTATTTTTGGCGCATTTCTATTTCTTTGTGCTTGTAACACCTAATTGTACTGTCAAACTTTCGTATCTATATTATTAGTAGATAAAATGTACTGACCCCATTCCAGTTTATCCAAATATAGAACTTCGGGATTGTTGCCTTCGGCCGCCTGTCCGTCTGGCTGCCAGGGTATGGTCTGGGCAGAAGACTCTCTGGAAACCAAAAATAAAGCTGTAAAAACGCACCTACGAGAGCATGCGTTCATAAAACTAAGTTTAGCGCTTGTTCAAACCCTATCCGACCTTCCATTGGGAAAAGCAAGAAACCCCTTATGATTACTTTCCTTTCGCGAATATGATCTATTTATTTATTTATTTAGACACACATTACACATTACAAGCATATATCATATATCTAAGATAAAGTCTGGCTAAAAAAATCTGGCTTGTTAATAATAATCATATCATATAATAAATATATCATATATCTAAGTAAAGTCGCGCTAAAAAAATCTGGCTTGTTAAATTTTATTCATTTTTTGACCCTATAACTAAGCAAGTACTTAAATCTATATAACATTTTCCTTATAACGATGTAAACAGATATTACAAAATATTTTGCTTGTTGTTTCATTGTTCAACTGTTGTTTCATAAACTTTTACTTATAAGATCTTTGTATACACAGTTTAACAATAAAATATATTCTTATTCATTTCATTTCATTTTATTTATTAACCTTAGAACACATATTGAACGGCTGTACATATGCCTTGTCAATGAATGAATGAATGAATACCTACTCTTTATTGTACACCTCAATAGAAACATACATAACACAATTAAAATTAACAAAACAATCACAAAAATAAAAAAAAGAGGTTACAATGGGCGGCCATATCGCTAATAGCGATCTCTTCCAGGCAACCTTTGGATGGAATGAAATTAAAAATGTGAAAAACTGGTAGGAGGTGCACCAAAATTAACATAAGTCACTTGCAACTCCATAATTTAAATAAAAATTAAGCACTTACAAAATAAAAACCTAGGAACTAAAAATATACAAAACAGAAATAGGAAAAGTCTTATAGTAAGTAAGATTTTTCTAAAATCACTTATTTAAATACAAGTTTTTCACTTGCAATTTGAATGTGTGAAGTCCATAACAACATAAACTTTACAACAAAAAAAACATATCGAACTCAATATTAGTAAGATAAAGCTTTTGATCTGGCTAGGTTTCAGACGTACCTGTACAAACTCTGCGTGCCTCTGTTCCTGGGTCTGGTCGGGCCCCTGGTGGTCACCACAGGCGTAGGCGGGTGGAAATCAGGTGTTGCAGTTTTTACTGGCAACACTCTTTTAGGGCTGGAAGGCAAATACAAATACAGAATACATTTTTTCTCTACCACTGAAGCGGCAGCCATAAGTGGTTACCTCCGCCTATAACTGCAATAGGACTCCAGTCCTACCGAAGTATCAGACGGCCCAAGTTACATCCTACGCCGGTCAATTGAAACAGGGATGTAACGTCGAAAGCCTGTTATTTCACCGGCACCCTCACCCTTCTAAAGGAAACATCAATGTAAGTGCACCATGCTTGGCGGCGGATTACCAGGTGGAGGCAGTACTTCTCCGGACGAACTTGGGCTCAAGATATACTCATACTTTTAGTTCGCAGATGGCGCTGTATTAAATTTTCAGTAAAACCGTATTTTTATAAAAATATGCGTTTTTACAAGAAATACAATTAAACAGGTAAACTTAAATAGCAAAACCCTATCTAAACACAAAATTTCATCAAAATCGTTGGAGCTTTCCGAGATACACGAAATATAATATATACATATATATTTCGTGTATCTCTTGTATATAATATATACAAGAATTGAATAGAAAAAACTTTATATAAAAAAAATGTTATATTATATAATTAAGGAACACTTCAAAATTAAAAACAAAATTACACGTTTAATAATATGTAACGACAGAATAGCATGTGCTGCGTCAGTGGACTGATACAGCGCTGGTATTCTGTGGCACCGTGGTGACAGCGTGCGACATTGAAATACACGTGTACAAACAACATTATAAATTAAAGCATTATAATATCTAAAATATATTTTTATAATTGCTCGTTTAAAGGTATTAGATTAATAAGACTAGAGTCTAGCTGTAGATTTTCTGACAATGAGTACCCACTCACTTTAAAGAGGAAAAGTGTCTCGTAGTCTTAAGTAAATCCCTCATTAAAAGGAACGAGGCACTTACAAGTACGACAAGGGATTACGTGAAAGCGTACAAATTGCCTTCGACGTTCATTTGCTTCGGATGTCATTACATATTGAATCTGTGGATTTAATATTGAGTCCATACTTACAATGCCACAAATTTGTAGAGATCGCGGCCCGTCAGTTGCGGCGTCGGCAGATTACTTGTATGGCTCACTTTGTTCAGGTACGCACCGTAGGACCGGTCCATGTGGGACGGCAGACGGCAGTTCGGGTAATACACTGCAGAGCAGACAAGTCTAGGTTCTGCGCTGTGGGGTCTTTATGTGAACGAGTGACGGAACGAGCTGAGGGCCCACCTGATGGTAAGTGGTGCCCTCGCCCATGACAACAGTAATGCGCGCGACTCAGTATGAGATACAAATCTTTACTGAGTCGCATTCATCTTGCGTCCATCACCCGAGCCGGGGATGATACGTCTCATACGCATGTGATTTCACCGGCAGCCACACCTTTCTTCGGAACACAGTAATGCAAACACTACTGTTTGACGGCAGATTCCAGATGTGGTGGCAGTACCTCTCCGGACGAACTTGGCACAAGAGAGCTTAGAGCGCTCAGAGCGCAGACGTCAGCCACCGGAGGGGTTTAGTTTAGGTCATAACTTAGTTTTCAGATATGCAGATTCCCCAAGATTAAAAAAAAAAGTTCCTGAGCAGAAGATGAGCGCAGAAACTTTTTATCGCCGTGAAACGGTTATTAAAGCTGATTTAAAAATCGACTACCCCCTATTTCTGGTCATTAAGGAGTACACCTTCCACAATATGTATACAACGGGCGAAGAACAAAAGTCTCAGGAAAGGACGCAATTTCGTTTACTTGGATGACATATTTTTTCCAGTTATTTTCGCAACATGTCTCGCAACATTTCTCGCAACATGTCTCGCAACTTGTCTCGCAACTTGTCTGGCAACATCACAAAATGTCACTTGTTTTTATTGTATTTTATCACTGAATGTTTGCTTACCGACTTGCATCGATGGACACTTCCTCAGTTCCGAAAACATGGTGGAATACACTGGCTGTATGACCTGGAGGGAGATATTTTTTTTTAAATTGACGTCTTGCTACTCTTTGGCTGAATTGTGACGGAATAAAAATATCTCTAAACATATCCAACAACCAAAAACAAACCATCGAAACAACCATGAAGCGCTCATGGCATCTTAACGTGCCCTCAAAGGCACGGAAGCGCTCAGTTCAAATGTTACTAAATGGTCACTGATCTATAAAGAACAGCTACGCAAGCTACGCCACGAACGAACTGACAAAAAATGTTATTATTATGTCTAAAACACAAATGTTGTTTCTACCTATGTCCGTTACAGACATTTAAACCATCCAACCGATGTGCCCCAAACTAATTTCATTAGAAAGGCAAATACGCGAAGATGGTTTTAGACCACTAAAACAATGCATTAGGCACAATATTTATTTGTTTTTAGCGAGCACACGCATGAATAATATAATAATAAATTGTTAATAATATTTTTTACTACGTTTTTGTACTGTTTATTTTATAAATAATGTATTATTTTGTAGTGAAAAATGTATATAAAATGAGATGTAAATAAATAATGTACAATTAATAATCTTACGAGTTGTGCAGACGCCATGGCGGCTTTGAACGCTGTTCTGGCGTAGTCGCGCGCACCGGACACTATGTACGCAGAGTCTGCAACATGAAGGACATACTCACATACTGAGTCGCAGGTGACTCGGACACACATTATTCGTTTAAAGGTCAACGTTAATTTTTAATCTCGAGCGAAATACAATCACCGTCAATATATATATTTAAAACCTTTATCAAACGTAAACTTCACTACATAGTATAAAAAAAAGTTGCTTTCTCTGTCCCTATATCCCGATGTATGCTTAAATCTTTAAAACTACGCAACGGATTTTGATGCGGTTTTTTTTAATAGATAGAATGATTCAAGAGGAAGGTTTTAATATGTATAATACACTAGCAACTCACCCCGGCTTCGCACACTGATGTTCTACTAACCGTGCGAAGCCGGGGCGGGTCGCTAGTATTATAATAACTTACTATAAAATATCAGATGAAGACAAAAAAGCTTGGGAATGAATTTGCTCCACTCTTGACGCAGAACAATATTCGCGAAAATGTAAAACTGTCTATATTACAATGCAAAAATGTCATAACTTAGTTTTATACATATAATAAAATTCATATCAAGTTATGCTGCTGTAAAAGGGCAATGCCAAGGTGTAGTAATTTCACCGGCTTCTGCACCCTTCCGCTAGAAAACGGCGATGTCAGTACGTTCCATTCCTTAGCTGTATTATGAAGACAGAGACGAAGCGTTTCGTACGAATATGTAGTCCGTGCCAGCCTATAATGTTCCCACTGCAGGGACACCGGCCTACTCTCGATAATTGAGAGGGAATGGACTCTGATCTACCACGGGAGCCCAATCCGGATTGGTAGATGTCACATGTCATCGAATTTATGGTTCTAAGACATGCCAGTTTCCTCACGATGTTTTCCGTAACCGTTTTGAGAACGTGGTATTGCGCACATAAATTTTTCAAATGAAAAATTCATTGGTTCACGTGTGGGTTTGAACCAGCGACCTTCAGATTGAAAGTCGGTGTCTGTGTCCCTGGGCCACCACGCTCTCACGAATATGTAGTATTTCCTCGTAATACTACTCACTTAAGTACTAGTATTTCTCCTGACGAAATAGGCACAAGTTCTACAGGTACTTGCTTCTCTAAGGGACTCTAAGGGTATACATATACGGACGCGAGCAACATAGCAACATGGTCCCCCAAACATTTTCGAGTTTGTCTACTCACCATACAAATAGTCGTGGACACGCATTTTCTTTACGTGCTGCTTTCTAGGCATCGCGTATAACGTTTCCCCGCTCATAATTATAGATATTATTTACTATTTTCCATAAAAATGTTACAATCACGTTCGCGGTTGTTGTGACTTTTGTTGCAATGCTGTTTTGACAGGTCACCATGAAGTTACTGAACAAATAGTTTGGTTGCTAAGGCTACAGTGGACTAGATTCTGATAAAAAAACTGTCTGTTCAATTGGTCCTATACCTTCTGCGCATAGATAACTAATGTTAGTAGGTACCTACTAGAAATAATATAATAATATGCTAGAAATATGATTCCATGATTCCGTACCAGCCTCTGTTCCCACTGCAGGGATACCGGCCTACTCTCGATAATTGAGTGTGAATGGGCTTTGATCTACCAATTTGGAGCCCAATTCGGATTGGTAGATGTCACATGGCTTCGAATTTATGGTTCTAAGACATGCCCGGTTTCCTCACGATATTTTCCGTCACCGTTTCGAGAACGTGGTAATGCGCACATCAATTTTTCAAGGGAAAACTCATTGTGTCACGTGTGGGTTTGAACCAGCGACCGTCAGAGTGAAAATCGGTACCCATACAGCACGCCACGGCAGTCCCCAAGCAAGTTATAAAATAAACAACGCTAAACATTAAATAATATTTATTTATAATAAACAATATATCAAATATTACATCAGATATAAATCTTATTGTTACGTCCCAGTATCATTAATATTAGTCTTTTTACGTTAATTATATAAAATAATAAAGCTTTATGCCTTTATAACTATAAAGAAAAAATTGTTTGTTTGTAGAGGTAATCTTCCAACCAAGCTCGGGAACCGAGTTTGTGTTTAATTTGTAAACAGAGGGTCTGATTTTTTAATTGTAAAGTATTTAAACCTGACACAGGACAAACATAAATGTTCGTCACACAAATACTTGTCCTGGGTGAGAATCGTACCCCCGACCTACAGCGCAGAAGGCAGAGCTACTACCAACTGGGTCCGAGGGTAACTAATTGTTCGTTGTCCTACACAATTTAAACTAATTAAATTATAATATTTAATATTTTTATAATATAAAATACTAGCGACCCGCCCCGGCTTCGCACGATTAGTAGAGCATCAGTGTCGTATCAGAAACTACCCGTGCGAAGCCGGGGTGACTTGCTAGTATATTATACATATAAACCTTCCTCTTGAATCACTCTATCTATTAAAAAAAACCGCATCAAAATCCGTTCCGTAGTTTTAAAGATTTAAGCATACATAGGGATATAGGGACAGAGAAAGCGACTTTGTTTTATACTATGTAGTGACTATAATTTATTATATTAAATATTAATATTCAAATATATTATAATATTTTATAATCCAGCCTTATTACCCTTTAGTGATACCCTGTGTAAAATTAACAACCATAATAAACTCGCTAAAAAAAAACAAAATATGCTGTTTTGGGGGTGACTTCTTGTTGTTTTTTTTTTGTATGTAATGATAGTCACTGGACTAGCTGAAATCCCACCAATGTTAAATGTTTACCTCTGCCCATAACAATTGCAATACGACTTAGGTCCCCGACCGAAGTATGAGAAGAACCAAGTCGCAAACGCACCCGTCACTCGAGACGGGGATGTTGATTTCATTTAATACAAGTTTAGGAAGTCTATACTGCTTATTAGACTGAGTACATATCCCTACCACTTTTATCACCTCTATCTAGCCTCAAAGGTTTGTTGGAAGAGAACTCTTAAGGGTTAAGCTCGCCTTTGTGCAGCCTCTCAGTATGAGATCCAAATCTTTGTGCAGTATGCACAAAGATTTGGATCTCATACTGAGTCGCGCGCATTACTGTTGTCATGGGCGAGGGTCACTTACCATCAGGTGGGCCCTCCGCTCGCTCCGTCAAAATTTTGCCACTAAATTACTCGCCAGGATAATAAAATTCAAAAAAAAACAAGTCATATTCGACTTTAGTCTTACAGTACTTTGCTATGGCACAATGTATGAAGCAACAGGCATTTTTACAAAAATGTAAAGACTCCCGTCCAAATCTTCGCTTTTGAAATGGCATTTTAGAAGGAAGACAATATTTTTAAGAATTAAAAGTTATTTATGTATGTCTAAATTGTTCAAGAATCTTTCTATGGAAAGAAAGCATTTCGTGGTCGCTATCAGTATACTGTACCAGCCTCTAATGTTCCCACTGCAGACACCGGCCTACTCTCGATAATTGAGAGCGAATGGGCTCTGATCTACCACGGGAGCCCAATCCGGATTTAGATGTCACATGTCGATTTTTTGGTTCTAAAACATGGCGGTTTCCTCACGATGTTTTCCGTCACCGTTTCGAGAACGTGGTATTGCGCACATAAATTTTTTCAAGTGAAAAAACTCATTGGTGCACGTGTGGGTTTGAACCAGTAACCTTCAGATTGAAAGTCGGCGTCTGTGCCCCTGGGCCACCACGCTCATACGCTATCGGTATGGTGCTACGAAATGTTGAAATGATCTTCCCCCTCCTTTAGTATAATATTTTCTTTTTCAAATTCAAAAAATACCTGAATAAGTTTTAAAATATGACAGTTCTATAAATTTTAAAACTATCATGGTTATGAACATTATTATTCGTGTTACCGAGATATTTACCATGATTTGTGCGCAAGAGGTTAGACCGATATGTTTGCCAATGATTTGCACACTCCACTTCGCAGACTTCAGTTTGCCCGGGACCATGTATAGACTCCACTAGTATAGACTGTGGATGTATACCGCCGTCCTATGAAGCAACACATGATAAAACTCCATCCTAAGGTTGTCTGGAAGAAATCGCTTTCAGCGATAAGACCGCCCATTGTACTAAATCTAAGTATATTTATATGAATATTATGTAAATTTTATGGTGTACAATAAAGTGTTCATTCATTCATTCATTCATGACGCATGTAACTGCGTCGAAATATTGGGACTCAACAAAACTCACAAATCATGGTAAATATCGCGGTAACACGAATAATTATAGCAGTTCTGTTCTAATCTCACAATATTTTCTTAAATAAAATATTTTATTATATAATAATTTAGTTTAAGATTGTGACAAAACTTGTTTTGTATCAGTAAAGTTTCTTGTAGTATTAAGCAGGTTTTTAGCAGTTTATACATGGTTTATCAAAATTCAGCCGTTTTAAGACTCATTATAAATCCACTGGCCAGACGGTCCTATGCTTGTCTGTTTTGAATGGCTCTGATGAATGAATGAATGAATGATTGAATGAATGATGAATGAATGATGAATGAATGATGGATGAATGATGGATGAATGATGAATGAATGATGAATGAATGATGAATGAATGATGAATGAATGATGAATGAATGAATGATCTTGTTTTGTTTAATTTTAAATTTTGTAATGATATTGATTATGTATGTATGTGTATAATTTTAATTTTAACGTAACCAATTGTACCATATGGTTCCTACGGTCAAATAAATGAGTACGTGTGGTTTTTATATTACCGTAAAATGATATATCAGTTAATTAATATTATATCGTCAAACATTATAAAAAGTTTCTATATAATAGGTGTGTGAATATGACTCCGCCCCTTTTTGTCAAAATAAAACACATTTGTTCGCTTACAAAATTTAAAAAAAAATTATTGAAAGTATGCTCCATCTGCAGCTACAACCTTCGCCCATCGTTCAGGTAGTTTTCGTATTCCTTGCTGGAAGAAGTCCTGGTCTTTTGAGCTTATCCAGTTGTCAATCCAAATTTTGATACTTTCACATGAAGTAAACTTTTCTCCAGTAAGGTCTGTCTGCATCGTCCGGAATAGGTGGTAATCCGAAGGAGCTATGTCTGGTGAATATGGCGGGTGGGGTAACACTTCCCAGTCCTGTCCCTCTAAATATCTTTTTACGACTTCTGCGGTATGCGGTTTGGCATTGTCATGCTGAAGAACTAATTTGTTATGTCTATTCACCCATTCTGGTCGTTTTTCTTCTATGGCTCGCTTCAAACGCATTAGTTGTCGTCGGTAAACTTCTCCATTAATAGTTTCAGAGGGTTTGAGCAACTCATAATATACAATACCTTTCTGATCCCACCAAATACAGAGCATGACCTTGGCACAGTGAATATTTATTTTTGGCTGTGATGGGCCTGGTTCGCCTGGTTTCACCCAAGCTTTTTTGCGTTTAGGATTTTCGTAGTGTATCCATTTTTCGTCTCCTGTGACTATCCGATGCAAAAATCCTTTTCTTTGCTGTCTTTGAAGCAGCATTTCACAAATGGTTTTCCGACGTTCCATGTCTCTTTCTTTTAAATCATGTGGAACCCAGTCACCGGCTTTTTGAATCATTCCCATCATTTGTAAACGCTTTGCAACAGTTGAACGATCAACATTTAATGCTGCAGCTAATTCTGATTGAGTTTGGCAAGAATCTTCCGCCAATAATGCTTCCAATTCAGCATCTTCAAATTTTTTTGGTGGTTTTCCATGTTCTTTATCCTCAGTACTAAAATCGTTATTTTGAAATCGTCGAAACCATTCCTTGCAAGTTGTATTAGACGGAGCATGCTCACCATAAATCTCCACAAGCAAACGATAAGTTTCCGCTGCAGTTTTCTTCGCAATAAAATAATGTAATAACACTTCCCGCAAATGACGTTTATTTGGAATAAAAACCGACATTTTCGAAAAGGTGAAAACAATTGTTGCTTACACTTCAACCAAATATCATAAAATGCGTTAGATAGCTGACATTCAGTACTATCGAATACAAGTATGGTCATTTATTAGTACACGTAAACAATACTAAAAACGACATCTGTTGAGAAAGGGCGGAGTCATATTCACACACCCAATACAAAAATATTCGCTAGCTGATTTCCTTTATCGGTTCGACTGTTTCCCTATAGATGACGTTAGTTTCTTGAGGTAGCATTTTCTCTCCTTCCTCGCGAACCTCCACGGCTGGTTTTCCGCCTGAAAAAAAAATATTTTTTTCCATTGTTACTTATTCACCTTGGGTAGTACAACCGTATTAAACGGTGGTTTAGCAGAAACTCACTTTGTTCCTGCGTTGTCACCGCGAACAGACCGGCGTGTAGCGCTGCGCCGACAGCGGCGACACAGGCGAACACACGGAACGAGTTGCGACCACCGATACGGGAGTACAACTCGCCCCCAGCTAAGGAACCTATAGCGAAGCCTGGAATACAATAAGTC
Source organism: Aplocera efformata (assembly GCA_921293045.1). Taxonomy (NCBI): domain Eukaryota; kingdom Metazoa; phylum Arthropoda; class Insecta; order Lepidoptera; family Geometridae; genus Aplocera; species Aplocera efformata. The sequence continues at coordinate 2,193,123 of OV121068.1, read as the reverse complement.
ATAAGTTATTCGACGGCTCCGTGGCTTAGTTGGTAGTAGCCCTGCCTTCGAAGCGAGGGGTCCCGGGGTCGATTCCCGGCCGGGGCACACTTGTGTGGTGAGCATGAAGTTTGAGGAAACGGAGAAACGGAGGACCGACTGCGGAGACCCAAGCAGTCGGTGGCTAGAGCTGCAGAGAGAGGAACCTCCTCACGATGCGTGCATCCAGGAGTACCGCCTTCTGTATCTGGCCCTTGTACAGCCGCCTAGCGAGATCCTCTTAAGATGTTAGTCGAGGCTCTTCGCTATAAGTCCGTTCACTGAAACGACTATCGGAACGATAATCGTTGAATCCACATCCCACATGGCGATGATCTCGTGGGCCAAGTCAAGGTACTTGCTATGCTTGTATTATTATTATTATTATTATAGTCTTACCTAGTCCGTCGTCCATGCCAGCCACAATCCCTTGGACTGTGGCGGAGTACCCTTCGGGGGCTACGTGGGCCGCGTACCCCACTATGGTGGAGTAGCATAGCGCGTACGTGGGGCCTTGCATGATGGCCTGCGGACACAATGAAATAAAACTGTCAATGTGACTTAATCTCAATAGCGCAAGAAGAAGTACGTAGGGCCTTGCATGATGGCCTGCGTACACATTGAAATGTCCCTTGCATGATAGCCTGCGGACACATTGAAATGTCACTGTCAATGTCACTCAAGCTCAATAGCGCGTACGTAGGGCCTTGCATGATGGCCTGCGTACACATTGAAATGTCCCTTGCATGATGGCCTGCGGACACATTGAAATGTCCCTTGCATGATGGCCTGCGTACACATTGAAATGTCCCTTGCATGATGGCCTGCGAACACAATGAAATGTCCCTTTCATGATGGCCTGCGGACACAATGAAATAAAACTGTCAATGTGACTTAAACTCAATAGCGCGTACGTAAAGCCTTGCATGATGGCCTGCGGACACATTGAAATGTCCCTTGCATGATGGCCTGCGTACACATTGAAATGTCCCTTGCATGATGGCCTGCGAACACAATGAAATGTCCCTTTCATGATGGCCTGCGGACACAATGAAATAAAACTGTCAATGTGACTTAAACTCAATAGCGCGTACGTAAAGCCTTGCATGATGGCCTGCGGACACATTGAAATGTCCCTTTCATGATGGCCTGCGGACATAATGAAATGTCCCTTTCATGATGGCCTGTGGACACAATGAAATGTCCCTTTCATGATGGCCTGTGGACACATTGAAATGTCCCTTGCATGATGGCCTGCGGACACATTGAAATAAATATTTATAGACATATTTCACACAGCCCCATCTAGCCCCAAACTAAGCATAGCTTGTAATATGGGAACTAGATAACTGATAGAATACATATAGTACTTTTTTATTGTAAATATATACTTATAATACATATTAACACCCAGACACAGAACAAACATTTCTGTTCGCACACAAATGCTTGTCCTGTGAGAATCAAAGCCACGACCCACAGCGCAGAAGGCAGAGCCACTACCGACAGAGCTATGAGGCAAGTCAAAATACAGAAACACAAGACAGACACCCAAGACCCGAGAACAAACTTCATGCTCACCACACATCGTGCCGGGAATAGAACCCGGGACCCTCCAAAGGCAGGGCTACCAACGGCCACAGAGCCACCATATTAACAATTATATCTTATATTTGACGGCTCCGTGGCTTAGTTGGTAGTAGCTCTGCCTTCGAAGCGAGGGGTCCCGGGTTCGATTCCCGGCTGGGGCACACTTTGTGTGGTGGCATAAAGTTTGTTCTCGGGTCTTGGGTGCTTGTCTTGTGTTTCTGTGTTTGTCCATGCCATCTGCGACACAGGGAATCCTAGTACAGAGGTATGAGTGGGTAATTTTTTTTTTTTTTTTTTTATATAAATATCTTACCTCAATGAACACCAGATGCCACGGATGCTGTATCACAGATATCAACGCCATACGTATTCCGTAGCAAAACAATGACAACGTTAATGTACCACCATAACCCAAACGGTTGATTATTTTACCTGAAAATATTATTAAAATATTTAAATATTGTCTTTAAATAGTACTCACAACTCAATACATCTATTAGAATGAGAATAAGAATATATTTTATTGTTAAACTGTGTATATAAAGATCTTATAAGTAATGGTTTATGAAACAACAGTTTGTCCTCTCGGACGTACGGGAAACCTATTTTTGGGTGCGCTGCAAAAACTATTGACAATAGAACAAAATGATGTACTACGGGTTTGTAGATCCCATTATACCTACAAAAAAGTCCGCGAGAACATATATCTAGCTATCATGGTTTAATCACAATAACCGATTTTGTGTATCAAATTTGTACACCGCGTGCAGTTTGATCCAACTTGAAAGATAGGATAGCACACATCTCAATTTATGATCGCAATATTATTTTATTGCAAATTATAATATCGTATGACAAAAACGTTAGCCACAGCAACGCGTGGCCCGGTCAGCTAGTATTAGTATATAGCAATTATTGTAAGTTAAAATTATGTATTGTATTTTATAACACATTTGCTCGTAAAGGGTCTGTTATTTCACCAATTTCAGTATCGTAATGTATCTCATTACGCACTGCGTTATTGTAATGTAAAACGCACTGTTTATCAAGAAGGTCCGTCCAAAAAGAACGGTACTTTTTAAATCTTAGCAGAGTTTTTATGTCAGAAAATTTGTCAAAAAAAATCTTTAAATGATAGTGATTTTTTTTCCGAAATTTGCTTTCCTGATGTTCTTCGCATTTGTATATCGATTCAGATATTTCTTTTTGTAAATAGTAGGGTATAGGTTCTCGCCCTTAGCCGATCTAAAAAATAAAAGTAATGAGGTCGCTCTCTCCGATGTTTTTACCAACAACAAGGAGGATGTTTATATTTTTTCTGTATATTCCGCTATTTGTCATCCAATCAGGAAAATTCTTTTTGAATTTAAAAGTATATGCTTTCGGAATGGTACCATAGAATTTTTATCAATATCGTTTCAACAGTTTGGTTGTAAAATCAAAATAACTGAAAAAAATATGACATCCAAGCAAACGAAATCACGTATATATTATATACTTTGAAAGTACCGAAATCAGTTGTCTATCGATTTTTTATTCACTCACTTGATAAATCAATCATTTGTTTGTTAACTCTTGCTCCTTTAAATGATAATTAACTCTTGTTAATTACTTAAAACACAAGAGTTAATTGTCTTTTAATTAACTTTAAACATTAACTACCTGAGAAGAAGAAAAATAGCAATTCTCCTATGAAACTCTGTGCGGCGACGACCACGCCCTCTATAAGCTTGATCTTCGCAGTGTGGCCAGTCTTCTCAGCCAACTCCTCCAAAAACCTTAGGAGTAATATATATTTAATTTCTCTTTTTATATGAATAAGTGACGGAACGAGCTGAGGGCCCACCTGGTAAGTGGTGACCCTCGCCCATGACAACAGTAATGCGCGCGACTCAGTATGAGATCCAAATCTTTACCGAGTCGCATTGATCCAGCGTCCATCACCCGAGACGGGGATGATACGTCTCATGCGCATGTGATTTCCGGCCCGCACCCTTCCACCGGAACACAGTATGCGAGCACTACTGCTTGGCGGCAGATTCCAGGTGCGGTGGCAGTACTGGACTAACTTGGCACAAGTTCTAATGCTACTTTTTGTTGCTTAGCACCACCCAGAGGGTACGTGTAGGGAATCAAAGGGTACACACCTATCCCTTGGTGAATGGTAACTGATGATTTTCAAATGCCTGAACAAATATCCATAAATGAACTCAAGACAGCTGACAGAAACAATCACATCAAAATTGGTACATTTGTCCAAAAGCTACGATGCCATAGACAGACACACATGCCCCCTATCCCCGGGTTTTCCCCTTAAAAATAAACTCAAACTCAAACCCATTTATTCATTTATCTCAAGTATCGTTTGGACACGTCAAATTTTACACACACATGTACACATATTCGTGAATATATAACGTGTCAATATTGTACCAGCCTCTAATGTTCCCACTGCAGACATCGGCCTACTCTCGATAATTGAGAGTGAATGGGCTCTGATCTACCACGGGAGCCCAATCCGGATTGGTATATGTCACATATCGTCGAATTTTCGGTTCTAAGGCACGCCGGTTTCCTCACGATGTTTCCCGTCACCGTTTCGAGAAAGTGGTATAGCGCACATAAATTTTTCAAGTGAAAAATCTCATTGGTGCACGCGTGGGTTTGAACCAGCGACCTTCAGATTGAAAGTCGGCGTCTGTGCCCCTGGGCCACCACGCTCCCGTATCAATACTGGTCTCCATTCTACATTCACGTCACCAGACTCACCAGAACATATAGTAAATGATGAAAGAGTCGAAGGTTCCTGCCACTACAGCGAAAGTTATGAAGACCAGAACCCTTGGGATCTTCAGAACCTCACGCAGCGCTCTGCCCGAGTCGTCGGGACTTGATAGAGGTGGAAGCTGGCGAGTGAGAAAAAACGTGGCTCGCTGAGATGTTTTTATAGTGTAAACTAATTTTTTGACTATATATATACCACATCTGGAATCTGCCGCCAAGCAGTAGTGGTTACTGTGTTCCGGTGGAAGGGTGTGGGTGCCGGTGAAATCACATGCGCATGAGACGTATCCCCGTCTCGGGTGATGGACGCAGGATGAATGCGACTCAGTAAAGATTTGGATCTCATACTGAGTCGCGCGCATTACTGTTGTCATGGGCGAGGGTCACCACTTACCATCATGAGGGCCCTCAGCTCGTTCCGTCACTTATTCACATAAAAAAAAAAGTTACTATGAACCAAACTTGGTGAGTCTCGAGTCTTGATTCACTTACCGTGAGTCGCCGACAACTGTACAGGTCCACGGCCGTCGCAACTATGGCTATCGCGAACGCAGGAGTGAAGTCTTTATATGTGTCTGAAACCAGGTCTATAAGGCACCCCCCGGCCAGTGCTGTGAGACCATACCCCACTGTGCCCCACGCGCGTTGTGCCCCATATTTAGAACTACGGTCTGCGCCTGAAATAAGAAAAAAAAAAAGTTTTTGACAGACTTCGAAAGAAGGGTTTTTTTTTATTTTGTGCTGCGCTCCATGTTTAAGTCAACATGTGACAATGGAAAAAACTATAGAAGTTGGGTATGGGTTGGGTAAAATTTCATACGTAAAGGCGAAAGATCTTAATATATAAAACAAAGTCGGGTTTGTTCGAACCCTTATAAATCGAGAAGGGCGCGACCTATCATGGTTTTTGATTTGTTGTATTTGTCTCCGTCCCGAATAGCAGAATAACTATTAAATTGAATTGAATAACATTGGAAAATTTACGAAAAAATTTAATCTTTTTATCCCCGTATTTCCACTGGAACGGGAACTATGTGGGTGAGACCGCGGGGCGCAGCTAGTAAGGGATAAACTCAAACACATTTATTCCTTTAGATCTCAAGTATCGTTTGGACACGTCAAATTTTACACACACAAGTAAACATATTCATGTGCATGTAACGTGTCACAGGAGCTCCTTAGACACGTTACATGCACACAGATATGTCAAATTACAGTCAGTTTCATGTTTAAGCTAATCTTATTTTATTAAGTTTACGTCTGTTCCAACCCTAAAAGTCGGTTAATTCGATTCGATTAGGTTTATAAATAAATAAATAAGCTCACCCAAAACATCGAAGCAAACAGCGTCTCCAATACAGTTGGCAACATTGAACGCGACTGTACCAACGCACATCAAAACAACGAACGCCCAAAACGTCGCTGTCATATAGAAATTATCATCGCTTTTCGCCTCGACTGTACTCGAAAACATCACCCGTCCCTTTCCCTCATCCATCACCAAACTGTTGAAATTCGAATTATTTCGTATCTCTCTTTTACTCCTATTTAAAATCAGAAGATCATCTTCGTAGCAAAGCAGGTCGCAACCGCTTTTCGGCAAGCATTTCACCTCTCCCTCTCTCACGTCATCTAACTCCATATACAAGAGCGAGCAAGACGTATTTTTGACGTCTCCATCCACGTAAACAGTGTTAACATAAGACTCGTTTGCGAGATAAACGTCAAATACGTTTTTCGAACAGTTCCAATGGCAGTTGTATTTCTCCAAAGAGGTTGTGTTCTCGATTCTTCTTAAGTAAATCGTATCGTTCATTCGGTATACGTATTCGATTAGTACTTCCGGTTCTGGCATAGGCAGAAACCATAGACAACAGTATGATCCAGACATCAAAGTTATGAGAAACATAAACACCAGTTTCCTATGAGCCTGGAATGAATGCAATTGGTCAAGTTAAAATACGGACGCAAAAACGCAAAAAAGAACGTCCACAGATTAACTCCAAGGGAGTTAATCTGTGGACGTTCTTTTTTTATGTAACAATAATTTATGTATAGTAACCCATAACAAAAGCAGACTTAGCTCCACCCCGACTGAAATATGAGAAAACCCAAATCGCACCCCGTTGCGCTCGTCACCCGACAAGGATGTGACGTGTCAAGCAAATGTGATTGCACCGGCATCCACACCCTTCCACAAGAATACAGCAAGGCGAGTGCACGAATGCTTGGCGGCAGATTAACAGGTGTGGGGGCGAACTTGGCACAAGTTCTACTGCTATTTTAGGTTATTTATTTCGCACCACCCAGGGAAGACAAGTGTAGGGACTCAGAGTAAGACGTACGGGTGTGGGTGCCGGTGATTATTACAGTCAGTTATAAGCGCTACATCCCGTTCTCAGCGCAATGGGCGAACGCAATGCGTCTTGGGTCTCCTCTTACTTTTTTTATAATATGATAAACTCACCGGCCAATAATCGACCACGTACCCGAACAGCGGCTTCGCTAGTGCCCACAGCAGCGGCAACACTGCCGTAACTCTGCCCATAGCCGCGGGAGACACGCCCAGCTGCCTCCCGAACACGTTGAGCTGGGGCAGTATGGGGCCCAGGGCTGGAAACCATATTATTACACCTACATGTCCAAATTTGGCAGACCAATATCAACTTACGATACTCGGAACTCATGTATTCCTTTAGATCTCAAGTATCGTTTGGACACTTAAAATTTTACACACAAGTAAACATATTCATGAGCATATAACGTGTCACAGCTCCTTAGGCACGTTACATGCACACAGATATGTCAAATTACAGTCAGTTTTTATGTTCAAGCTAATCTTATTTGTTAAGTTTACGTCTGTTCCAACACTAACCACATAAATTTATTTATACAAGTACTTTTAACAAAAATTCAAATAATTACTGGGTGTAAATGTGACCTCGAAACGGCTGAACCTTTTTCGATAAAAACATGTCTAAGAACCATGGCTAAAAGACCAACTCTTAAATTTTAAAATTCGCATCCCAATCGGTTGGCCCGTTTGAGATCTACGGTGCCACAGAGACACAGAGACATTCGAAGAATAAGAAGGAATCGAAATTGATAATTTTGTGTAGAACTTGCTGCTACGGAATTTAAGATGATAAATAGTTTACCGCGTCATCTAATAAACAAGATATTGTATTATTCTATACAAATAAATTTAAGTGTTTATACTGTCAATATAATAGCTTTTCACTCAATTCATTGGAAAGTATTTATAACAATTTTAAATCAATTTTTTGTTTCTCTGTGTGTATGTTTGTTCCGTTCCATAACGTAAGTAATCTCCGAAACGGCTGATAGCTGATGAAATAAGGAGTTATTTAGGCTATTTTTATTTTACAAATAGATTATTCATTGCTACTAACAACAATTAACAGCCACCCAAGAAAATACGGAAAAAATATTCTCTTGTAAATAATTTCTGTAGGTACACATACAAATAAAATATGTTCGTTGGGAGTCGAACGAGAAACATCTGTAGTAAATGTATTTAGGACATACTCCGATTAACGACGCTTTGCACGTGTGTTCCATGAAGGAAGGACACAGTTAATCGTTAGGCAAACATCAAAACGTTTATACTACTGTAATATCATCATATCACTCATTAGAACGTGGTGGCGCAGGGGCACAGACGCCGATTTTCAATCTGAAGGTCGCTGGTTCGAACGTGCACCACACGTCTTTAATTTTTAAAATTCATAGTATGTTTAAACAGGAAATTGAACATCTATCTTGAACAGACTATCTAAATAACAAAGATTAGAATTGCATAATTTATTAGTGATACACCTGAAGACACATTTGTACATACAAACTTATCAAATCCCTGATAAGGAGACGGAGAAACCACTGTTTCCTTATCTTGAATAGACTATGTACACACATTTTATCAATCGGTTAAAAAGCGGGCTAGCGATTCAGAATAGCATATGTAGCAAGTATTGTGAGCTAAGATTTTTGGTGGACCATGTAGTACCTACGGACGCGAAAAATTATGGTCATTGCATCCACTTAAACTTTTCTTAAAGACAACTAGTTCTCAAGATAAAATAACGTCGGGAGCTACGCAAATGAAATAAACTTAAGTGACGGCACCGTAGCTTAATACATAGTCGCCGGATTCGATTCCCGGCCGGGACAGACTGTGTGATAAGGATGAATTTTGTTTTCGGGTCTTGGGTGTCTATCCTGTTTCTGCCTGTCCATACCACCTGCAGGTAACCTGCACAGGTAAATCTAGGAGTATGAGTGCGTGGCGGCCCAGGGGCATAGACGCCGACTTTTAATCTGAAGGTTGCTGGTTCAACCCACTCGTGCACCAATGAGTTTGCAGGTGGTATGGACAGGCAGAAACAGGATAGACATCCTGTTTCTGCCTGTCCATACCACCTGCAGGTAACCTGCACAGGTAAATCTAGGAGTATGAGTGCGTGGCGGCCCAGGGGCATAGACGCCGACTTTTAATCTGAAGGTTGCTGGTTCAACCCACTCGTGCACCAATGAGTTTTTTCACTTGAAATAATTTATGTGCGCAATATCACGTTCTCGAAACGGTGAAGGAAAACATCGTGAGGAAACCGGCAATTCGACGACATGTGATATCTATCAATCCGGATTGGGCTCCCGTGGTAGATCAGAGCCCATTCACTCTCAATTATCGAGAGTAGGCCGGTGTCCCTGCAGTGGGAATATTAGAGGCTGGTACGGTGTGCGTAAAAACAGGGGCGGCCCGCCCCGGCGAACGGAGCAGTCGCTCCAGGTGCCAAATGGTATTTAATATTATTAGGAGCAAACAGGAGGCCATTGGATTTCGCTCCATTCCAAAATTTGCTTCGGGCCGGCGCTGCGTAAACTAGTAATTCTGAATGGAGGTGATTCGCGACACAGGAGTACCGGCAGGATGTTATCACTCTAGCTTGACGCACGATTAGGAATTAGGCACTAGCAGTCTGGGAACGACTGGAATCCCACCAGGGTTCAATGGGGTCCAGTATTAGGTTCAAATTGGGAACATCGGGTAGATGCTGTGCTCTGGGGTTTTGGGTGCCGGTGAAATTCAGAATCGGAATCAGAATTTTATATTCACATATATAGATAGGTGATAAAAATTAGTTCTTGTACAGGTAAACTTAAGCAGCAAAACCTTAAACCAAACCAAAAATGTCATCGAAATCGTTAGAGCCGCGAAATTAATAAATATATACAAATAAATAAAATTTCATAAATACATTTCAAAGCAAGTATATAAGGCAAATAGAACAAAAATAAAATTTTGTTAATTTTTGTCTCGGTCTGTTTGTTCCGGCTAATCTCCGAAACGCGGGCGAAGTCGCGGGGAACAGCTAGTAAACTAATTAAATTCTTGTGGAATTCCTCGTTTAACGTAATAAGATTATACATCGAGATCTTTTAGTGGTACTAGTAATTCCAAACCATGTGTAAGTTGTAATTAAAAGCTTAATTTACATGACAGTGTAATAAAACAATGAGTTGATTGTACTATCTTTATGATTATACTAGCTACGCACCGCGGTGTCACTCGTAGTTAAAACCGGGTTTGGTCGCCTCTGTGGCTTGGTAGTAGCCCTGAGTTTGAAGCAAGGGGTCCCAGGTTCGATTTCCGGCCGGGACACACAGTGTGTGGTGAGCATAAAGTTAGTGCTCGGGTCTTGTGTTTCTGTTTGCCCACGCCATCTGCGACACAGGGAATCCTAGTGTAGAAGGAGGAGTGTGTAAACGTTAAAAAAAGTCTGAAATAACTGACTTCATATTTTTACATTCTTATAATTTAGATAGGAATCTCTATTTTCTTATAATAAAATGGTGTAAGATTTTTTTAAATTGGTTGATTAGTTTTTGATCTAAATTCTTAAAAACAAAAAATCAAGTCTTTCCTCTTTGTAACATATTTCTGAAAATTATAGCCCACTTGAAAAAATAGCAAATTTTCAAACTATAGCAGCTGTTTTTACCCCTGCACATAAATTCCCGTTGCAGATGGCATGGACAAAATGCAGAAACATAAAATACCAAGACCCGAGAACAAACTTCATGCTCACCACACAAATTGTGGACCGTGCCCCCATCGCATCAAACGCTTCTAAATGATGTTTGGGGCTAAACGATGATGTAAGTGTGTCCGTGAATATCTTTTTGTATTAAATTCAGTTATCAAAGAATCTACTGTTACACCCAGTAGATATCTACCTAGACTCACACAATGAAGAATGGCATATTCATTGTGCGAGTAAGTGAGTCCGGTGGAAGGGTGCTGGTGAAATCACATGTGCATGAAACATATCATCTCCGTCTCGGGTGATGGTCTCAACAGGATGAATGCGACTCGGTGTAAGATCTAAATCTTATACTGAGTCGCATTACTGTTGCCATGGACGGGGTTGCCACTTACCAGGCGCTCAGTCCGTCATTAAATCACTTAAAAAAAAGGTGCTATTTCTGCTGTAGGATTTTTCAACATGGCTTATTGACTAGTACAACCGGCACTCAAAACCTGAATTTATTAGTCCTTACTAGCTGTTCCCCGTGACTTTGTGTATGTAGAACTTAATAAGGTTTTTGCTCACTTCTGATGAAGCATGCTCTACAGGTCTGCTACCAAACTGGTTCACGAAGACTGTTAAAATATTATATTACAGTCCATTATGGGACTAACATGGTCTACAAAAAGACTTTGGGTCTTTCCCAAGTCCCTAAAAAAAAAAGAATTAAAAAAAAAATAAACCTTTTGTTTTCATAAACCTATCCTTAGTTACGCCCTGTAACATCAGCTATCTCACAGTGACCGTCCCTGCAATATCGGTCGAGCCGTTTCGGAACAAACGGACAAATAAAAATGTTTAAAAGTGTTTTTATGTAATCTACAATCTATTTATTTGTGTACATAAGAACTGCATAACTTGTTTTTAAACACCTCAATGAGTGAAAGTAACATTATCCTCAGACAGTGATGAATATTAACTAATTATCATGTATTAAGGTCATTAGCAGATAACATCACATTAATATCTCGTTCTATCTCAAAATGTATAAATTTCAATAGTACTTACCAGCAAAGAAGAAGAAGAAATGGGCTTTAACAGGCAAAAGCCCTCGATCTATTTTTAACTTCATTTTTAGATGTTTTACTTCACAAATATATTATAAAATACTACAGAGACACCACCAACATATTAAGCAAGTTTGGGTTGAACGTCCGCGAGTGTACGAACACGCTCTACGAACGTGTAATAAATTAATACGGCCCCAAGCTACGTAATTAAAATAAATATTATTTTTACGATCACTGCGCGTCTGTATCAAAACAACATTTGAATTAAAATGACAGATTAACAAAGAAAGAAAAAAACCAGAATGTTTGCATGCTATCTCATTTCAAAACAAATACGAGTAAGCGAGACAGCACAATAGAGTCAATGATCTTTGAGAATGTCAGCCAACCATACGTCAAACAAGGACATGTAAATTTCACTTTGCGTATAATGGAACGTTTTGAATACAGATAATAAACGCATATCACAGTCGATCGATTTAAAATCGTTGTAATATCTGGCCAATAAACCAGAAATCAGGATGTGGTACAACACTAAAGCCCGCGATCGTCAACTGTTTCAAATTATTGCAAATGTCCTCCTTCGTCAAATCACAAAGGAAAAATTTTATTGAAGAAATTATGGAGGAGGACGAGTTTTTAGGTTGCATCAGCTGCATGAGCACCGATAATTTATGTAACCTATTTGCTGTATACGAAGATAATGGAGAAACCTACGCAAGCATGTTTAAAACCTGTTTTGATATGTTGGTAAGTTTTCCTTCAATAAAAATCTAGAAAGGTCTTACTAAAGATATAAATTTTCGCTACGAACGGTTTAAACTATGCTTGTAATGCAAATAATTTGCTTACTTCTACCCATTGCTTGAACCCTCATTAGGGATTCAATACGTTTAAATTAATTAGCATCAATTAAACTTCTAAGTATTAACTACAGCTATCTTTATACATCTTTCTCTATACAGGGTGCCTATAATACTATCTAAGAAAGACAATGCTATTTTCTTGGCCCAAACAATTTTAAAAAGAACTTTGAAAGTTATTTTAAAGAATAGACATAAATAGTGGGTATTAGTACACAAATATTTAGTACATGGACCAAGTTAAGCTAAATATTTATTGGGTATCTGATCAAAACATTTTTATGAGTATCTCCGAGTCATTTGAATAATCATTGATTAATTTTTATTATTTAAAAAACGAATAATCCGTTTTTTAATTATTTTTATCGCTTAGCTTACACGTTTATGGGAATAACTTCTTCATAAAACTCTTTGGGAACAACTTGGGGTACACCCAATATGTACCCGCAAGTTGTTCCCATATGTTCCCATATGTTCTTTATGTTCGTAATTGCCAGGATAAAGTTTGTAGGAATCCGCGGGAAATGTCGAAATATTGGATGATATTTTTGTATGGGAGCTAAGCCCATGTTACCCGCGGTTTTCCAGGATCAAAAGTACCCTATACGCTAATCCAGGATTTAAGCTATCCTGGTACCAAATTTCATCCAAATCCGTTGAGTCGTTGGAGCCTGAAGGAGTCAAACTCAAAATCATTTATTCCTTTAGATCTCAAGTATCATTTGGACACGTCAAATTTTACACACGCATGTACACATATTCGTGAGCATATAACGTGTCACAGGAACTCCCCGCACATTACATGCACACAGATATGTCAAATTACAGTCAGTTTTCATGTTTAAACTAGCCTTATTTGATAAGTTTACGTCTGTTCCAACTAACATACACAGACACACATACATAGAAACTTTTGCCCTTTTAATATTTGTGTGATACATAAAAAAAATGTCATATATCACACAGGCCGGGAATCGAACCCGGGACCCCTCGCTTCGAAGGCAAGACTACTACCAACTAAGCCACGGAGCCGTCTAATCAAACATCTATAAGTTACTTTAATTCTACACCCGTGGCTTAGTTGGTAGTAGCCCTGCCTTCGAAGCGAGGGGTCCCGGGTTCGATTCCCGGCCGGGGCACACAGTGTGGTGAGCATGAAGTTTGTTCTCGGGTCTTGGGTGTTTGTCTTGTGTTTCTGTGTTTGACCATGCCATCTGCGACACAGGGAATCCTAGTGCAGAGGTATGCGTGTGTTAACGTTTGTTAACGTTTATTGGTCAGATCCCAAAAAACGTGAAGTACTTATGCACGGATTGCGCTGAGCTACTGGAAAAAGCATTCGCCTTCAAGGAACAGACCGCAAAAAGCATCGTCCTGCTGCAAGATGCGCTAGCGCAAGGTATTGTAACACGTAAAGAGCTAATTTTCTCTTGGCAGTGGCGGCCTTAGCGGGTGGCAAGCAGGGCAACCGCCCGGGGCCTCGCTTTTGTAGGGCCTCGCACCCTCGCAGAACAACCCGTTTTTTATTTCGATGTGCTGCAGCTGTCTTTAAGAGGATGCTGACTGATTACCAGTAGCCCTGTACACTTCCAACTCACCTAAATTCCTCATACGCCAAGAGCCTCACAAAGATCTTTCGCCCGGAGCCTCGCAATATCTAAGGCCGCTCTTGTCTCTTGGTATAGAATAAAGTGTTTACTCTTTCATTCATCGGGCGGGCCTTCAGCTCGTTCCGTTACTTGCGTTACATATTTGGGGGGTCCAGTTGCTCGCGTCCGTAGGTGTGTACCCTTTGATTCCCTACACGTACCCCCTGAGTGCTAAACGAGCAACCAAAAGTAGCAGTAGAACTTGTGCCAAGTTCGTCCGGAGAGGTACTGCCACCAAATTTGGAATCTGCCGCCAAGCAGTAGTGCTCGCATTACTGTGTTCCGGTGGAAGGGTGTGGCTGCCGGTGAAATCACATGCGCATGAGAATTATCATCCCTGTCTCGGGTGATGGACGCAGCAGGATGAATGCGACTCAGTAAAGATTTGTATCTCATACTGAGTCGCGCGCATTACTGTTGTCATGGGCGAGGGTCGCCACTTACCATCAGGTGGGCCCTCAGCTCGTTCCGTCACTTATTCACATAAAAAAACATAATAGAAACTATTTGAAATGTTATTTACTACGTAACAAAATTTTGAAGACGAAGAATATTTGGACGAGACGATATTGGCTGAAGACGAAGTCAAGGAAGACGAAAACGATGTACTTTGCCGCGAGTCCGACGTGGATGACGAGAACGAAGGTACGTAGGAAAGTAGACAAAGAAAAAAATATTTTTTTTCCTTAATTTAGAATGTTACTTCATAGATAGATTATAAAAAGGATCTCATAGATTTTAGATATTGTATAGTGTTTTATATTGTAACTTAGATATTGTAAGAGCGTGGTGGCCCAGGGGCATAGACGCCGACTTTCAATCTGAAGGTCGCTGGTTCAAACCCACACGTGCAACAATGAGATTTTTCACTTGAAAAAATTTATGTGCGCAATACCACGTTCTCGAAACGGTGACGGTAAACATCGTGAGGAAACCGGCATGTCTTAGAACCAAAAATTCGACATGTGACATCTACCAATCCGGATTGGGCTCCCGTGGTAGATCAAAGCCCATTTACTCTCAATTATCGAGAGTAGGCCGGTGTCCCTGCAGTGGGAACATTAGAGGCTGGTACGGTATAGTGTTTTAATTTGAAATGTTGTTTGTACACGTGTATTTCACTGTCGCACGCTGTCACCACGGCGCAGAATACCAGCGCTGTATCACTCCACTGACGCACTGGTTACCTAATCTGTTGTTACATATTTTTTGGATTTTGACTTGGAATTTGCAGAAGACGTTGACGACCCTCAGGACCCGGAGGTGGTGAGCGAGTGCGACATATGTGGGGTAGCGGTGGCTCATATAGACCAACATCGAGAGAAGTAATTAAATCATAACCATTGATCGGAGTAGATTGATTTGGGATCAACGATTTCAAACGTTGATATGGACATGTAAAAAATAGCAATTTATTTATTTACTAGCAGCCCGTCCCGGCTTCGCACGGGGTAGACATAACGCACGGGGTAGACGGGGTTTGGATATAAAACACTTGTTTTCATGTAGTGACATAACTACAATAGTTGGACATATACTACCGCGGAGTTTTTTGTAGACATTATGATGTTCTTCAATATTGTTGTACATTATTTTGTTCTATCGCTAATAGTTTCGGCAGCGCATTCGACGAAAGACATTTTAATACTCATTTTTCTACACCTTCGGTTACATTGTTCAAATTTTACCAAGGATCCCTAATTTTTTTCAAAATGAAATGTAGCCTATGTCAAATTGGAAGAATGTAGCATTCTATTGGTGAAAGAATTTTTTAAATCGGCCCAGTACTTTTTGAGCCTATTCATTACAAACATACAAACATGGGTACAAATCTTTCCTCTTTATAATATTAGTGTAGATTTATTTATTAAGGCAACACCAACAGCACACACAATAGATATAGGATTAACAAAAAATTATAATAACATTATATAGAATGTGTGCCAGTTAAAAGCTTGCACAACATTCTCCGCATGTCAGACGACAGCAAGCTAGAAATATAAAAATAAAAATAGAAAAAAAATGTATAATACGAAAATTAAAACTAAGATACAATAAAAAAAAACAATAAAAAACAGAATTATAAGTTACATATTATACTATTTTTTTTTATAACTGCAATCAAAAGAACCATTTTGTTAATCGAGAAATAAATAAAAACCTATAAAAAACGTCTCACTATCGGCTTTATCCTCTTTTGAATGAAATAAATCCTATCGCTAAATTAAGTCAATCTCACGAAAACCGGAAGTTTGTGACAAAAAACCGGAAAAAAGGCATATCCATTTTGTGTACGACATCAAAAGTCAAAAGTCAAACTCATTTATTCCTTTAGATCTCAAGTATCATTTGGACATGTCAAATTTTACACACGCATGTACACATATTCGTGAGTAGGTATACAACGTGTCACAGGAACTCCTTAGCACATTACATGCACACATATATGTCAAATTACAGTCAGTTTTCATGTTTAAGCTTATCTTATTTGTTAAGTTTACGTCTGTTCCAACCCTAACCGACCAACCCGAGGGGAAGAAACAGACAAGGAACCCCTCGGAGACAGTATTACATATTCGCGAATATGGTCCTGCGTCTAGAGTGGAGCAAATTCATTTCCAAGCCTTTTTGTCATCTAGGTAATCTGATATTTTATAGTAAGCTTTTGCGACAAGTTTACGTTTGATGGCAGTTTTATATTTCAATCAATCAATCTATCTACTCCGATCACTGCTCATAACAGTTGGTAGCTTTAGCTTCAGCGTAGGTCGTTCGATTCCCCACGACAAGCATTTGTGTGCGAACCCGAAAGTAAGCATAGCCTGTACTATGGGAACTAGATATCAATAAATGCATTCATATAATAGTTTTATCGAATGTCGCTCATTTGGTAGTAGCTCTTCTGCGCTGTAGGGGTTCGATTCCCCACGACAAGCATTTGTGTGCGAACCCGAAAGTAAGCATAGCCTGTACTATGGGAACTAGATATCAATAAATGCATACATATAATAGTTTTATCGAATGTCGCTCATTTGGTAGTAGCTCTTCTGCGCTGTAGGGGTTCGATTCCCCAGGACAAGCATTTGTGTGTTTGTATGTATTATAAGTATGTATTTACAAAAAAAAAGTACTATATGTATTCTATCAGTTATCTAGTTCCCATATTACAAGCTATGCTTAGTTTGGGGCTAGATGGCGCTGTGTGAAATATGTCCTTGAATATATATGAATAACGATTCTGGGATCCACAAGAAATGAGGTATGTTTTGTATTAATTATTTTAGTTTAAAATCTCATTATGTATATTCCATACTTTGTAATTTATTACAAACTAGCTGCGTCCCGCGCTGTTACCCGCGGTTGGACTTCCTACGGGAACCGTACTGTATTCCGGGATAAAAAGCAGCCTATGTACTATTCCTGACTATAATCTATCTCTGTGCCAAATTTCATCCAGGTCCGTTCAGCCGTTCTGGCGTGATTGAGTAACAAACATCCATCCATACATTATTATTCGTGTTACCGAGATATTTACCATGATTTGTGAGTTTTCACAAATCATGGTAAATATCTCGGTAACACGAATAATAATGTTCATAAACATGATAGTTTTAAAATGTATATCAATTCATACATCCATACATTTGCGTTTATAATATTAGTAGTAGGGGAACCTGTTGAACCTTGGCACTATGTGTACCTAGGTCATTTGGCTTTTTTTAAATATTCTCGCGCTAATAAATTATATTGTCTAATGTAGTCGGTACGCCACTGCCGACTACACAATGTGAAGTTAGTAGCTTCCCGCCACTATGCATGTGTTTGGTGTAAATGACGTTAAAAAATTTTTGCCGAAAAAAGTAAGTATTTTTAATATAATTTGAAGTCTGATAACTTTAAACGTATTATAATAGTCACTTAACTTTTATATGCGATCAGTTCCTATATTTAACTAGTGTTCAAAAAATAATAAACTCACGAGATACGTTACCTAAATATATTTCAAATCCACCGTTTTGTTGAAGTTGGAAGTAGTGTTGTACCTCGGTCACTGTCGATCAGTTGTACCTTGGTCAGTGGCCAAGGTACAACATGTCTGTTGTACTTTGGCCAGGAGAGTATTTTATTTATTTTTTTTACATTCATACAATAGATTCTTAATGAAATACATTTATATTTCGTAAAACATGCCTAGGAAGTGAAGAGAAGAAGAAAAGAACGCTAATTAATGTGGATGATATGACAAATGCCATTAAAATGATAAAGGAGAAAAAAATCACAACATTTTGGATTATCAATAGGATAAAAACAATAATTCTATCAGAAACCAGTGAAGATTCAGTCTAGTATTCACAGTCAACTATTCACTGTGAGACATCTGAAGATGTCTCCGAAAATGACAGCGAGATTGAGGATCTACAGGCTGAACATGGTAATGAAGAAAATTACAAAATGGGAGACTATATTATAATTATATACAATCAAGAATTATATAATCAATATCTGAATCAATTCTTTTGCATAAATCCATACAACTCACTTAAAAACGGGAAATAGCCTGAAAAAGAGGATTTGAATCAGTATCCGACATGTGACATTGAAGAAAAAACTGAAACATCTCAAAAAGTTAACAAAAACCGATAAATTTATTATATTCCAGAAATACAGAAGTACAGGGATTTCTACTAAATGCTTGAAACTGAAGAATTTACCTAGATATTACTAGTGTTCTTAAAAAGCTGATTCTAAAGACTGATATAAAAAAAAGAAAAATTATTTAATAAATTTTGCTTATTGTTTAAATTTTATAATTTGTAATGGTTATATGTAGTTTTGCTATATATGTTATGTTTAAATGTACCTATGTCTATATACCTACTAGTTTTATAGGCTACCATGTGAAAAACAGTGATTAAAAGTTAGTAGTTAGTGTTAAAAGTTTTTTTTTCTTTTGCAAAATAAAATATTGAATTTTATGTGGATTTTGTTAAATATTTTAGACTTAGTATTTGTTAAATATTTCACTGGATCTAATAAAGCAATTTTGGTAAAGAATATTTAATAGTTTCCTTGAATATACATGTTTTACCCCAAGTTCTTGATTGTGTCCTAGGTACACCGTAGTACTGGCCGAGGTACATAGGGTATGTTGTACCTTGGTCTTACTTACCATTTTTTTTTAAACGTCTTTAACACATGTAATTATGAACTATACATTTCTGATATTTTGGTAGTGAATACTCAAATAATTGACCTTCCAATATATGCAAATATGGTTTGTGTACAGTACGTCAAATCGAAATAAAAAATAGATTTCTAAAAAACTGTCCCAGGTACAACAGGTTCCCCTATAATAACATATTCTACAATATATAACTCAGCTCCTGTCTTGTTGCCAGATGCCACAGTAAAACTGAGCTAGACGCTAGGAAGTACCCCTGCCATTTCTGCGAGAATATTTACATTAGCAAAAAGGCGTGCTTCACGCATTTACGCATGAAACATGGATGTAAGTTGTATTAATTACTAAATTTTTACTTGACCTTATGTTTTTTTTTAATATATCTTACTAGCGACCCGCCCCAGCTTCGAACGGTTGTGTAGTGTATGACGTACATCATCTGAAGAAAGAAGGAAATACATTTATTTAATTCCAATGACACATTAAAAAATAAATAAAAAAAGCTAAAATATAGATTATAAGAAAATCAAAATAATTTAAATAAACGACAAAAAAATAGATACTTTTTATCCATTTTTGGATAATTAATGGATTCATTTTTTCATCTCAGCATAAGCGCACAAAAATATGTGTGTTACGTACGACATCACATTACAAATCTTTGAATTTTTCGATTTTTTTCTGAACTTTAATATGTAGATATTTACAAAAAAGTACTATATAACTATTCTATCAGTTGTTCCCATATAACAAGCTGCCTTTAGTTTGAGGCTGGATGGCGCTGTGTGAAATGTCCACATGGGCGTACCCATTGGCAGGGGGAGGCATCTGCACCCCTGGAAATGGAAATTTAAAATAAGAATGCATGCATAGTCAAATTTACTTATATTTATTTAACTACCTATAAACCAGGATCATTTGCGGCTGTTTGCCTACACACTACACTACATATACATAATGTTTCATGTAGGTGTTTGTGTAGTGTGTATGACAAAAAAGCCGCGAACGGTTCGACCTAAAAATATGACTTGACCCCCCCCCCCCCTAAGCCCCCCTAGGCTAGGAGCTGGGTACGCTTATGAATGAACATTTAGGTACTATTACCATTTTAGTATCTATTTAAAATATTAGTGTTTGTTCAGTGAAGCTTTGCACGGAACCAACTACGAAATTCGTACAACGCGAGAGAAAAAAATGCCATTTGTGTACACGCGACTTCAGCCAGAAGCAAATATTGAACAAGCATCTTTGGAAGGCGCATGGAATAGAGGTACTGTTCTTTCAACCGACTTTAAAAGGAGATTATTATAATATTAATTTATGTATCATTTATTGCAGGAAAATAATAAAGAGAACATAAATAAAGAAACTTTTACCCACTCATACCTCTGCACTAGGATTCCCTGTGTCGCAGATGGCATGGACAAACACAGAAACACAAGACAAACACCCAAGACCCGGGAACAAACTTCATGCTCACCACACAAAGTGTGCCCCGGCCGGGAATCGAACCCGGGACCCCTCGATTCGAAGGCAGGGCTACTACCAACTAAGCCACGGAGCCGTCACATTCAAATTGTAGGTACATAATAAAAAGTCAAACAAAAAACAAAATAATGCTATAGAAATTATTAATTTGTTGAATGTCAATTAGGTACCAATTATTGCAATATAAATTTTAAAACTATCATGGTTATGAACATTATTATTCATAACCATGATAGTTTTATAATGTAACTGCGTCGAAATATCGGGAGTCAAAACTCACAGATCATGGTAAATGTCTCGGTAACACGAATAATAATTATTGCAATGATTGCGAAATTATTATATTATATTATTATTTAATTAATAAAGTGCAATTACAATACATTTGTGAAAATTTCAACTCTAACTATCACTGTTCATGAGATACCTGGTGACAGACAGACAGCAGTCTTTAAAAAAAAGGTCCCGTTTTACCCTCTGGGTCTTTAATAAAAGGGTTTACCCTTTGGGTACCTAAAATGTTATTCTTAAATAGGTGGAGAAACGCAAGGCGTTTATATGTCCGCTCTGCGATGACCGTGTGAGTTACGGGTCTCACTTCAGCGCGCACCTGCTGCAAGCTCACCAGGTCCATGAGAAAGTAGAGCAGCTTCAGTTCCAGCACATGGACGGTAAATAAAAAAAAATTGTAAAAAAAAACTTTTTAATAACTATTTTTTCGTCCTCAGCAAGCCCTTTCGTTTGATACCCATACTGTAGTGCAGAAGTCCGCCATCTTGGATGATCCGCCATATTGGAATTAGGGTGACGTCACATAGCTAAGCATGCATTGTCATCCAAAATAAGCGTGTATACCAAATTTCAGCTCATCGGTTAAAGATAACTGATTCAAAATTCAGTTGCAATATTCCACCCGGACAAACATATATTGCAAGTTAAATAAAAGCTTGTAAAAAATACATACCATAAATACATACAATGAGTTCATACTCATATAATTTTACCACAGGTTTTAATGTACGTCTGAAATAGGTAGGTTATGCACCTACTAATATTTTTACCATCTTTTGGTGCAAAGAAAGAAAGAAAAAACAACGTTAACACACTCATACCTCTGCACTAGGATTCCCTGTGTCGCAGATGGCATGGACGAACACAGAAACACAAGACAAACACCCAAGACCAAACAAACTACATGCTCACCACACAGTGTGCCCCGGCCGGGAATCGAACCCGGGACCCCTCGCTTCGATGGCAGGGCTACTACCAACTAAGCCACGGAGCCGTAGTCGTCGTAAAAAAAAGTTTTATTCTCGCAAACTGTATACAACAAATCACAATACATAAAAATCAAAATAATAATAAAATAACATTTAAAAAAGAAAAGGTATTGCCATGTCAAAGAGTAGCAGTAGACCCCGTCCGCGTAGAATTCTCAAACCTAAGTTAATTATAACATCAGCAATCTGTTAGGGAAAGTTACGTCAAAATCGGTCCAACCAATAAGGAGATTAGCCGGAACAAACAGACAACTGACAGACAAAAATAAAAATATTTTTCTTGTTACGTCCTTGTATATATTTGTGTTTTAATTCTCTTAGATTTCCTTTTGTACAAGAGCGCTGTACAGGAGGAGACCAAGTTCAGATTCCGTAAGACCACTGCCAGCAAGCAGACTATAGAGGGGGTCCGGTCCCACTACATGTGCAGCCAGTCTGGCGTCTACGTGTATCAGGTAAGGCCCATTAGTAACGTGAGGTGTTCAGAGGGGGATTGGGTCGAGACGAAACCCACCCTCGCGTAGAGGAAACGCAATATATGTCAATTTTTCCCCCGCAAGAAACAGTGTAAAATGCGAGAAAATTTAGTTAAATTAATCTTTTATTGTTCAGTTTTGTCACTGTATTTTTAGATTATGCTATAAGTAATCTTAACTAGTAATGTTATACTAATATTATAAAAGTATGTATGAATGTTTGTTACTCTTTCACGCAAAACCTACTGTATGGATTTCAATGAAACTTTCCAATAATATAGCTCGTACTTCAGAATAACACATAGGTTGTTTATGACATATCCTGGATTATATAGGCTACTTTTGATCCCGGGAAAAGAGGAGTTATCCCGCGGGGTACAGCTTGTCAATGACAAACTTTCCTCAGGCAAAGGTACGACCCCAAAGCGTCAGATCTACAAGACGAATGTTTGCATGTGTGTTTGTTACTCCTTCACACTCAAACGACTCAACGGATTTTGATGAAATTTGTTACCAGAATAGCTTATGTCCCGGATTACATAGGCTACTTTTGATCCCGGAAAACGGGGGTTATCCTGCGGGGCACAGCTAGTAAATTACGCTTTCGCAGGGCAAGGGAAAACGTCCGGCCCCTGGCAAAGCTTGCCCCGCGCATATAATAGTCACATAGACTGTACAAGTACCAAGTCCATCACGCTAATATTATAAAGGCGAATGTTTGTATATGTGTGTTTGTTATTCCTTCACGCTCAAACGGCTCAACGGATTTTAATGAAAAATGGTACTAGGATAGCTTATATCCTGAATTGCATAGGCTACTTTTGATCCCAAAAAACGGGGGTTATCCCGCGGGGCACAGCTAGTCGATTACGCTTTCAACTCAATTCGCTCAAACGGCTCAACGGATTTTAATGAAATTTGGTATTAGGATAGCTTGAATTTATTGTTTTTTATGTGATTTTGTTATACATTATATGACTTGTCTTGTGTAACGAACAATGTTATAAGGGTCAATGAATGCAATCTGAAATCCTGATTTATATAGGCCACTATTACGAAGACAAACATTCCGCAGGGCAAGGGAAAACGTCCGGCCCCCGAGCGTCAGATCTACAAGACTGGCAAAGCTTGCCCCGCGCATATGATAGTCACGGAGACTATGGACAACGTCATTGTTACATTCTACAAAACGCACGTGGGACACGGGCGTGAGTAATCATTTAAATTCTCATACAACGTCATCATACACTAATTTATTTATGTTCTATGTGCAACATTACAGAATTAATTTCAAATCGTTATATTATTATATAATAATAACAAAACAAACAAAATAATCGTGGCCATTTTACACAGCGCTATTTTGTCCCAAACTAAGCATGTACTATGGGAACAAGATAAATAATACAGCACATATTAACATCCAGTCACAGAACAAACACAGAGCGAAAGGAGCGACAAAAAGTGGCAGTAGAACTTGTGCCAGGTTCGTCCGGAGAGGTACTGCCGCCACACCTGGAATCTGCCGCCAAGCAGTAGTGCTCGCATTACTGTGTTCCGGTGGAAGGGTGTGGCTGCCGGTGAAATAACATGCGCATGAGACGTATCCCCTTCTCGGGTGATGGACGCAGCAGGATGAATGCGAGTCAGTAAAGATTTGGATCTCATACTGAGTCGCGCGCATTACTGTTGTCATGGGCGAGGGTCACTTACCATCAGGTGGGCCCTCAGCTCGTATTCGCGCATTCACAAAAAAACATATCAACATCATTTTTCAATACCAGTT
The DNA here is from genome assembly GCA_921293045.1 of Aplocera efformata. Taxonomy (NCBI): domain Eukaryota; kingdom Metazoa; phylum Arthropoda; class Insecta; order Lepidoptera; family Geometridae; genus Aplocera; species Aplocera efformata. The sequence goes on along the minus strand of OV121068.1, from coordinate 2,168,887 downwards.
TTAAATGTTTTAAATTTTTCTTGATGATTAAAATTGATTGGTTATTTATTTATATTTTGTTGTTTTTTTTTTTTTTTTTAATTTTGAATTCTTATTTATTGACATGATAATTTTGTTGTAGTACAGGAATTGTATAGCCCTAATTTTGTCTTTTTATTAATATTAATTTATATTGAATTGATTTGTATTTTTGACCTGTAACCATATTTGTTATCAATAAATGAACTATGAACTATGCTATAAAAAAATTATCACAGCGTGTCCGTATTTCGAGCCGCGCGAACAAAAAAAGCCCAAGCTGGAGCATTCGTTCGTGCTGTCGGAGGAGGCTCTCGGCACGCTCGAGCTGCAGGAGGGCGTGATATGTGATACGTGCGGCCTCGTGTGCGCAGACGCAGACACGTTCCGCGCGCACACCAACACGCATGCGCACCAGCTGTACGCCTGCCAGTACTGTGACCATGTTAGTTTTTAATAATAAATCTATACTAATATTATAAGCTGCAGTGTTTGTTTGTTTGTTTGTTTGAACGCGCTAATCTCTGGAACTATTGGTCCGATTTGAATGATTCTTTCAGTGTTGAATAGTCCATTTATCGAGGAAGGCTATAGGCTGTTTTTTTTTTTTTTTTAACTAGAAAAACGCGGGTTAAACCGCGGGGCACAGCTAGTAAATAAGTAAATAAGCGGTTACGCACTCATACCTCTGCACTAGGATTCCCTGTGTCGCAGATGGCATGGACAAACAGAAACACAAGATAAACACCCAAGACCCGAGAACAAACTTTATGCTCACCACACCAAGTGTGCCCCGGTCGGGAATCGAACCCGGGAACCCTCACTTCGAAGGCAGGGCTACTACCAACTAAGCCACGGAGCACATGTGTGTGTGTAGTATTCGTGTACTCGCCGAGGGCGAGAAATAACCATTATAGAAAAGAAACATACAAATTGGTATACAACGGGCGAAGAAAATCACGAAGCAGAATGATATCCAATTTATTTTAAATTTTTAAGGCCTAGAATAGAATTCCGGATGTCTTGAATAATAATTAATGTAATATATCAATAATATAATATATAATTTAATTCCATAATATGTTTAATTGTAATTTAATTTGATAATTTATTTAGTTTTCTTCCGAATGTCTTGAATAATATTATAATTAATTTAATATATCAATATGGGCATAAGTCTAAAATAAAATAAATTGAATTGAATGCCCGGAACCGACATCTTAACGTGCCCTCCGACGCACAGAAGAATTAGTTGATTATAGGGTTTGGCTGTTAATATATTGTTATTGTTTCAGGATTTCCAAGACATTCAGACTTGGACTCACCATATGCGGGTGGATCACAACATGGCTATATTTTAAAATCATTTTTGTTTTATAATATTCATGAGATGCATTATTTTTACCAAAGAATGGAATTTTATGTTAAGTTTTAGCCAAAATACAATAAAAATGCGTGTTTGTTAGATTATTTATTGCATAAATCAAGTCTCTCCAGCCAATTCCTATGTTCAACTAATGAATGAATATACCATTGAAATTTATTAAAAAAAATCATTCATTATAATTGAATATAGGAACTGAGTTAGTCAAGTACAATACATTAACTTTACATAAAAAATAACTAGAAACAAATTATTGAGTCAATATATCGATTTAATCATTTCAAATCATTTTAGAGAATCAAACATCAAAAATATCACAAAATATTAAAATTGTCCTCTCCACACACCTGATATGTGGGAGGATTTAATAAGCTTTACAATGGTGCTAATTTTGTGCCAAACCAAACTTAAAACTAAATTGCTCAAGCGTTCACGGTGAAAATCCATAGCAAACACCTCACAATTGGTCTAAAAGAGATCCCTCATAGCAATAAGACCCTCCATGGGAAAAATACCACAACGCCCAAACTCCTCCATCATCTTATAACGCGTGGTAAACTTTACTCTGCTATAAGTCATTCGTGGCCACCACTGCCCATAACTAAGACTTAGGTCCTCCCCGACTCAAGTATGAGAAGACCCAAGTCGCATCCCGTGGTGCCACTCACCCGAGACAGCCCACCTGATGTTAAGTGGTTGCCTCCGCCCATAACAGTAATACGACTTAGATCCTCCCCAACTCAAGTATGCGAAGACCCAAGTCGCACCCCGTTACGACTCATTCCTCGGTTTTAATCATTTAGATTTTTAATTTTTGTCTGTATTATTTTTTATAAATATATTATATTCAGTTATAAATATATATCTAGCCCCAAACTAAATACCTTGTACTATGGGAACAAGATTACTGATAGTATATTTATAAAGCACTTTTTTGAACCATAATTACATATAAACACCCAGACAAAAACATTTGTTCTTCACACAAATGCTTGTCCAAAAATCGAACCCACAATTTTTCGAACTTGCCCACTTTGCCCAGTTGGTGGTAGCTCTGCCTTATGTAGGCATAAGGCAGAGCTACCACCAACTGGGCAAAGAACAGTCAAGTATGATAAACTCATTATAGTGTACAGTTTGTGTGAATTTCTTCTTACGACTCAAGTCCACTCTTACCGGAGTTTGAAGACTGTCGAGAGAGTTACTTAATTAATTTCAGTTTTATTAAGTCTAAATATTATCGACAACAGTTGATTAAATTGGCTTCAAACTAGCTAAACTAAAATTTATTTTGACTAAAAATTGCTTTAATATGGACCTAGAACTAAGTTTTAGTTTGGTCTAGCACTGACAGAAATTCATAGATTGTCTCGTTTTATACAAAAAAATAAGGCAAGAGACTAGAATAATATATTAATTAGATTATAAACAACTAAGATTTTTATTCAACAAGCTAATCATAATATACATATAATTATTTTTATCGGCACTAAACTAAAGCGAAGGACGGACTAAAATATGATTAAAAGATAGTAGATATATTAGGCAATTATAAGAAAAAAATATTACAACCCAATTAAATATGTAGATATTTAGTTTAGTGCCAAAATTAACCAAACTAATTAATCCATCACGTAGAGTATGCATTTATGGAGGATAGAGGTAAGACCATGGGCGTACCCAGATTCTGGCCTAGGGGGGGGCAGGTCAGATTTTTTTTAGGTCGAATCGTTCGCAGCTTTTTTTCATACACACTACACAAACACACCTACATGAAACATTAGGTATAAGTAGTGTGTAGGGCAAACAGCCGCAAATGATCCTGCTTTATAGGTATTTAAATAAATATAAGTCAATTTGACTATGCATGCATTTTTATTTTATTTTAATCGCTTAAATTAATGCCCCCCACCCCTTTGGGTAAGATGGTAAGACCCATCTCACTACGAAAATGTGTCTTGAAAAGCGTCCAATTAGAATAGCGGTAGCAAGTGAGCGAATTTTAAAACGACAAAAATTCTTAGTTTATTATATTAAAAAATGTATAAATTTTTAAAACTATCATGGGTCATCATGGTATCATGGTTATGAACATTATTGTTTGTTACCGAGACATTTACCATTGTGAGTTCTGTTGACTCCCGATATTTCGACGCAGTTACAACGGTTTTATCTTTTACAAAGTCACTCTTTCGCAGTTAAAATCGACGGTAAAGAAATACATAACTTTATTTACATATTATAACTATTTGACAAAAATTCTAAACAACGCTTAACTAACTCTTAATTAATAGATTGATAAGCATCTGAAGAAATTTAGTCTAAGTTGATGAGTGGAAAACAATGTGCGCAATCTTCAGAGGATTACCAACCGTAGACGTTGGAGGTAAGGTCTGAATTCGGGCCCCGCCCGTCTCCAGACTACCTCTAGATGCTTTGAAGACTGAAAAAAATATATATTAAATAATTAATATTATGGGGGTCCAGTTGCTTTTGGGGGGTCTAGTTGCTCTCGTCCAAAGGTGTGTACCCTTTGATTCCCTACACGTACCCCCTGGGTGCTAAAGGAGCAACCAAAAGTAGCAGTAGAACTTGTGCCAAGTTCGTCCGGAGGTACTGCCACCACACCCGGAATCTATCGCCAAGCAGTAGTGCTCGCATTACTGTGTTCCAGTAGTAAGGTGTGGGTGCCGGTGAAATCACATGCGCATGAGACGTACCATCCCCTTCTCGGGCGATGGACGCAGCAGGATGAGTGCGACTCAGTGTAAGATCCAAATCTTATACTGAATCGCATTACTGTCGTCATGGACGAGGGTCGCCACTTACCACCAGGCCTCAGCTAGATAACATAATCAAATTATTATATTCTAGGGTCTATATTGCAAGCATCCGTAGGTAACCTTCTAGAATCACCTGGGTGGTACTAAAAGTGGCAGTAGAGCTAGCGCCAAGATCGTCCATATTACTGAATAATACCTTTTTTTTTTTTTTTTTTTTACGTTGGGGAATCATCGGATGATACCCTACCTCTTGCGGGGCCAATTGGCAGGGTTATGCCGGACTCCTACCGGCTAAACCCCAACGGAGATCCACCATCTCGCCTTTTGCCGAGGCTACGGGCACGTGAAACATTCTTCCGCGGCCCCGGCAGCGTTGACCTTTTTCAAGGTCCCGCCCAATGTTGCTGGAGTTGGAGCCGCTCCAAGCTATTCCCTCTTTAAAAGGCGCACGGAAATACCGCGCGCGCCCTCTCGAGGTCCCTTACGACGACAGCCACCCCCGTGACTGTAGTCTAGACCTCGGTAAATGTGACGGGTCGGATCTGTGGCCCCGTCACCAACCACTACGGCCGCAGAGGATAGGGAGAGCGGCGCCTCTCAATACCGTCACTCCTCTTCCTCTGCGGCCCCACCGCATCCGCCATCCAACGGTGGCGGCCCCGCCGTGACCGCGGAAGGTAGGGAGAGCGGCGTACCGATATACCGGCACTCCTCTCCCGCCGCGGCCCCTAACCCTCAGCTGCGGTGCCTCCCATACGACACCGCAGCCCACCTCAGTTGCGGTGCCCCCCATATGGCACCGCCACCTACAGTGCCGCTCCTATTCGGCTTGGAGACAAAGCCTAAAGGAGCGGCCCCTCGAGCGGGTTCCTCTTAGCTTCACCGTGGGTGGATCAAGCCCACGGTTACTAAGCCCCCCCGCCCCGACAAGGCGGAAACCCATGGGGGGGGTACTGAATAATACCTAATACAACTGCATTACACAAATAAAATTTACATGAAAATATGTAAGCCATACTGCATTGAGGTTGATTACAGAACAGGTTATAATTTGATGTGTTTTTGTGTGTGGGTGTGTGTGTATGCGTGAGTGTGTGTATGTGTATACGTGAGTGTGTGTGTGTGTGTGTGTTTATGCGTGAGTGTGGATGTGTATACGTGATTGTGTGTGTGTGTTTGTGAGTGTGTATGTGTATGCGTGAGTGTGTGTGTATGTGTATACGTGAGTGTGTGTGTGTGTATGTTTATGCGTGAGTGCGAGTGCGTGTGTGTGTGTGTGTTACGTTACTCACGTTAGGAAGCCTTACGACAGTTGGGGCAAGTCTGCTTCTGTTCCAACCACGGCATGATGCAGGCCTGGTGGAAGCGGTGCGTGCACGCCAGCGACATCACATCCTGCTCCTTCAGCATGATGTCGAAGCATATCGAGCACTCCTCGAGGGACCACGAACGGTTGCGACTGGAATACAAATAGTTCTAAAGTGATTTATTTGTTTATTTATTTAGACACACATTACACATTACAAGCAATAATAAATACAATATATCATATATCTAACATAAAGATTAGATCTGGCTTGCGACGTAACTTATGTGCGCACTGACAAAACCAAATTTATTTGTGCTAATGGGGATCTTATTGTAATTAACGAGTAAACATCGAGAAACAGACTTCTATTCATCATGAAACTCACTCAAACCCATTTCATATTCATAACTTTATTTTCATAAAATGCCTTGTACCATGCTATTTTTTAATTTTTCAATTGTGTTACCGTCGACAGACCACAGAAAAGAGGGGGCTCTTCAATACAGGTTTATATAGAATAGAATAGAATAGAATATATTTTATTTGACACACACACACACACAAAAACAGTATACAAGTAAAAATCAGATAAACCTAAATACTATAATATTATAACATAAAGAAAGAATAGAAGAATAATATATAAATTACCAGAAGAGATCCCACACTCTCAATACCAATTGTAACGTCAATAAATATATTTTTTTTATTTATGACATCAGACATGTATTTCTCGCCGTCACACTACCATTTAAAAAAACCGGCCAAGTGCGAGTCGGACTCTAGCACGAAGGTTCCGTAATCTATAATTATAACGGCAAAAGAAACATGTTTGTTGTATGGGACCCCACTTAGTCATGTCGATACCGAAACGCAACGATAGCGCAAGTTAAAATACGAGTAGCGCCATCTAGTTTCCTCATATGGAACTATATCATAAAAATCACGTTTTTGTGTGAAGGCCCCCTTAAATATTAATTTTATTCTGTTTTATAATATTTGTTATAGCGGCAACAGAAATGCAACATCTGTGAAAATTTCAATTGTCTATCACGGTTCATGAGATACAGCCTGGTGACAGACGGACAGCGGAGTCTTAGTAATAGGGTCCCTTTACCTTTTGGGTACGGAATCCTAAAAATCATGCAGTTAAACATCCAAAACCAAATTGCAACTATTTTTTAACAGGATTAGGACATGCTTTAACTAATGGTTATTCCTAAAACCGTAGTTAACTTCAAAACACGATATTTAACAAAACTCTTACAATGCTCGATCGCTCATCCTCCTCTGTTCGTTCGACGATCTGAAAAATTGTGGAAATATCTTCCATGGTGACCTGGGTGAGGAAACAAGTCGCTTTGACAGAAACGAGAGACATTCAGTATTGTTTTAATACTAAAATGGCTAGCTAATAGCTTCTTAAGCGATCACTGCCATGAACAAATAGCAAAAAGGATTTTCTCCCACCAAAGGATGAGAACACCAAAATTGCATAGCGTTGCGCCCGTCAGAACCTATTGTTAAATGGTTACTACCGCCTATCAACAGCAACACGAATCCCGTTTCAACATTGCGCCCGTCAAAGACATCTCATATTACATCTCATCCGCCTGTAATTTCGGATATTATTGTACCAGCATCAAAAACAGGTCTACTCTCTCCATGCGAGAGTGGGTAGGAGTTCAATCCAGATTCGTAGATGTCGCGGGAAATATTTATTACATCTCGCAGAAAGCCCAAAACGCTGAATGGAAAACATCTGTTGTGTGTTTTTGCCAAATGTGATTTTTTATACGAAATAACTAAAGTTCCTTTATGATTTTAAAAGTTATATGAAAATTATCAAGGTATAATAAACTGGTTTAGAAATTGAATAAAACGATTTCAATACTCTCATCCAGTATTTTAAGTCCAGTGGAATTTTCTCATAAAATTTCTATGGAACCTTGGCAGTGAAACAAAAATAAGAAATATAAACCCCAATTTAATTCTACCTCCATTTTTTAATTCGGCTACGTGTTTTAGCAAAGCAAAATAGCGAAGCACGATATATGGTACAGATGATAAAATATTAAGCATTTACTGATTACTGATAGAATAGTTAAGAATGAAGTTCAATACTATTGTTTAAATATAATTTTCTGGATCAAGCGATGGATGTTGCGTATGGTGTAGGGCATCGAGCCCGGGTTTACCCGGACCGAAAAAACCCGGGATTTCCCGGTTCTGAGGATTACAAAAAAACCCGGGTTTTTATTTTTAAAACTCGGGTTTTTCGGGTTTTTTTTTTTATATTTTTGTTTTTGTTATTTATTAAGTTTAAGCCACTTCGCATGCAATAATAAGTAAATGAAATAAAAACACGCTTTGATAAATTATTATTTATTACGTAAAAAGTGGCTTCCTTGCTACGTTACTACCAATTAAACAACCCATGCAAGTTAAATGGAACGCGCGCGTTGCCTTGCCGAACTTGAAGAGGATAAAGATTTGCCTTTACCGGTATTGGCTCAAAGACTGCGAACTGTAGAATTTAACGAAGACACGAATTCTGCAGACAATGACGAGGATGGTGTTGAACTTAATAATAAATCCTCGTTTATGGAGTCTTTCAGGATGTCATCGTTTTTTGTCGGAGTGTTCTTGAATATTTTTACCATTTTTCGTACTTTTACGTTGTATCTAAAAGACATAGTCTTTTAGATATTTGTGTGTGAATATGACTCCGCCCCTTTTTGTCAAAATAAAACACATTTGTTCGCTTACAAAATTAAAAAAAAAATTATTGAAAGTATGCTCCATCTGCAGCTACAACCTTCGCCCATCGTTCAGGTAGTTTTCGTATTCCTTGCTGGAAGAAGTCCTGGTCTTTTGAGCTTATCCAGTTGTCAATCCAAATTTTGATACTTTCACATGAAGTAAACTTTTCTCCAGTAAGGTCTGTCTGCATCGTCCGGAATAGGTGGTAATCCGAAGGAGCTATGTCTGGTGAATATGGCGGGTGGGGTAACACTTCCCAGTCCTGTCCCTCTAAATATCTTTTTACGACTTCTGCGGTATGCGGTTTGGCATTGTCATGCTGAAGAACTAATTTGTTATGTCTATTCACCCATTCTGGTCGTTTTTCTTCTATGGCTCGCTTCAAACGCATTAGTTGTCGTCGGTAAACTTCTCCATTAATAGTTTCAGAGGGTTTGAGCAACTCATAATATACAATACCTTTCTGATCCCACCAAATACAGAGCATGACCTTGGCACAGTGAATATTTATTTTTGGCTGTGATGGGCCTGGTTCGCCTGGTTTCACCCAAGCTTTTTTGCGTTTAGGATTTTCGTAGTGTATCCATTTTTCGTCTCCTGGGACTATCCGATGCAAAAATCCTTTTCTTTGCTGTCTTTGAAGCAGCATTTCACAAATGGTTTTCCGACGTTCCATGTCTCTTTCTTTTAAATCATGTGGAACCCAGTCACCGGCTTTTTGAATCATTCCCATCATTTGTAAACGCTTTGCAACAGTTGAACGATCAACATTTAATGCTGCAGCTAATTCTGATTGAGTTTGGCAAGAATCTTCCGCCAATAATGCTTCCAATTCAGCATCTTCAAATTTTTTTGGTGGTTTTCCATGTTCTTTATCCTCAGTACTAAAATCGTTATTTTGAAATCGTCGAAACCATTCCTTGCAAGTTGTATTAGACGGAGCATGCTCACCATAAATCTCCACAAGCAAACGATAAGTTTCCGCTGCAGTTTTCTTCGCAATAAAATAATGTAATAACACTTCCCGCAAATGACGTTTATTTGGAATAAAAACCGACATTTTCGAAAAGGTGAAAACAATTGTTGCTTACACTTCAACCAAATATCATAAAATGCGTTAGATAGCTGACATTCAGTACTATCGAATACAAGTATGGTCATTTATTAGTACACGTAAACAATACTAAAAACGACATCTGTTGAGAAAGGGCGGAGTCATATTCACACACCCAATACAACGATCTGCTATCAAAAGTACGAAAAGTTTGAACATTAAAACTTTTTGTAATTTGTAAAGTACTGTTTCATATAGCTAAAGCTCAGCTATCTCATCCTTTATATTTTGTACTCATTGTAGGAAATCGATATATAAAAACGCAGATTAGTGTATTTTAAAAAATTACAATAAAAAGATCGAAATGCTCGAAAAAACCGGTCTACCCGGGTTTTGATTACTCTTAGACCCGAAAACCCGGGTTTTCAAAATTGAACCGAGTTTCGATGCCCTAGTATGGTGTTTTAAGTATCTATGTAGGTGATGGTCAAAGCACATTTCAACGAATCAACAATCGTAATACTGCCTATAAGGTCAACCATGAAGGCACACTTTGTTAAACATGAGTATAACTTATTCACATAAACTATCAAATTTTATATATTTAATTTTGAGATTATGGTCCAAGATGCAATAGTTAAATCAACATTATATGTATTAGTAATTTATAAGCAAAGCAAAACGCTTCGCTGAAACGAGCTTAGACCAATGTAATGTGCTATGATCCGCCAAGGCATGACTTGTTTATTTTTTTTCTTCTTTTTTAAGTGTTATTTTATTATTACTTTAATTTTGATGTATTGTGAATTGTTGTATACAGTTTGCGAGAATACATTTTTTCTTTCTTTCTTTCTATGATGCTTACGCTTTTTCGCTACCTAACTCAGATATGACGGAACGCAGAGCATTTTTCCCTGTCAAAGCATTCTCAACTTTCCTATTGTTGAAATATGGTCAAAAATCAATTAACTTGTATTCAGCGGGGCGCCTCAACGCGCAGTTAGCAAAAAAATGTATCGGTATTTTAGAAGAATGTAATGATTTAGGTACTTAAAAGTGACAAGAATCTTGCCCATGGGGTTTCTTGGCACGTAAATACAGATTGGAATAAAACTAGTTGTTTCCCGCGACTTCGCCCGTGTGGAATTTAACTATTATTGTGCGCGGAATTCTCATTCTTATTTATTTTTCTAAAACAGTAGCCTAAGTTACTTCTTGAGTCTGCTATTGAAAGTCCAATCAATATCGGTCCAGCCGATTCGGAGATAAGCCAAAACAGATAAAATACTAAAAAAAATCTTATAAATACTGTATATATGTACTTTCAAATGCATTTAGTAAAAACCTGTTATTTTGACATTACAAATTTATTAATCAATGAGATCACGCATCCCTGTCACTAAGACATTGCCATTCAAAAAATCTTAACAAGATTTTGATTCTATATCTGCCCTGAACCAAGACCAGTTATATCATAAACCAAGCACTTACTTCCAGCGACTGCTATGCGGAATAAGCGAGCTAACTCCAAACTGCATCGCGATCGGCGACCTGGCCTGTGTCTCTACCCCTGGCACGTCCAAAGACGACGTCGTAACATCCCATTCCATATTCGTGTCTGAATCCGACGTGATCTCAATGGGTGACATGTCAGACCCTGACATATTAGACTCAGAGCCTTCGGAGTCCTCAGAATCTGACTCAATCCGGAAATGGTCCGCAAATATTTGCAGTATATTTACGTTACTGTTGTGATGCCAGCGAATTTCAGAATCGGATGAGTCTACCATGCTTGTATCGGTGGTGCTGTGCTCAGAGATGGTGGTGAACGAGGATTCGGAGTCTGTGAGATGCCTGGATGGAATGGATGGTGGATGGTTATGCAAGAATATGGACGTAGCTCTGCAAGCCGGATTAAATTAATTTTGTTTTTTTTTTCGTTTCGTTCCGTGTTGATATTATAGATATCATATTAATATTATAAATGCAAATGTTTGTCTGTATAACAGGAAAGAAATAAATTGGTATCATGAAATGTAGCACAAGTAAAGAAATAATACCAAAAGTATAAATTTATAATTATATCACAAAAATACAATAATACATGAAAAATCCTACAACTTATATGTTTTCAAGTTTGCGCGGAAACCCTTGGTGCGAGAGTTGATTCACATTTGGCCAGTTTTATATTGAGACGTGAAGAAGTTACAAACATAACAGAAAGTTTTGCATTTATAATATTAGTATGATTCCTATTATAAAATGCCACAGTCAACTCAACAGAATAGATATATTCATTTTGGAAGCTTTTTGTAAGCTTATGAAATCTTTGAATGTTTGTGGTTATGGTGTACAGAACTATGTCCCACTGATAATAAATGAAATGCATGTTGGTTGGTTATAAATGCAAGCGGTTTAAAGGCAAGCGTGCAAGCCAAGGTTCGACTGAAGTATTGTAAACCCGCAGTGCAATATATCTTACATAAAATCTGGTGACTAGAACATCTCTTGGTCAAAACTCTCAATACCTCTCAATGGTATACTTTAGTCAAATTTATTTCATTATATCACAAAACACCTAAATACATAACAGTTGTTATAAGCCTAGAAAGTATAGTATAAAAAGGATACACAGCAATACAAGTGCATCACTGCTTGGTGGGTGATTACCAGGTTTGGAGACAGTACCACTATGGACAAACTTGGCACAAGTTCTACTTCTATTTTTACTGGCTGCTTTAGCACCATCCAGGGGGTACAAGTAGGGATACTTAAGGGTTCTCGCTTATCGATGTGAGCCACTGGACCCCCCAATAGTTGCATTTATGAAATTCTGATTTGAGAACTACATAATAAAATTTGTAATAAAAAACGTAGTTATTAAAAAAATTAGGGTAGTTAACTACAGTTGGTCGTCTGTTTCTTAACTACCCGAAACTAGCTGCAAAAGGTTTTGTATAAAAAAACTTCGAAAAAATTCGAAGATATAATATAATTTGACCTTTTGCAGCCACCTAAGAGAAACAAAGAAACATGTCCAACTGCATTTGGCTAATATTTTGTTTACGGAATCATTTAAACAACTTATTATTCTACTTTATAAAAATATTTATATATTCACTGCCAGATTTCCGTATCAAAAACTTGTATTGGCAAAATGGCAAGGACATAACTTCTTACACAAGTTGCCAAGGAGGGTAAACGACTTTCAACCCTATCACGATACTTACAAAACATGAGGTTCCTCGCACTGCCATCGGGATGTTGTTGCTCCCTCCCCAGCAGGGCTTTCATTGCGATTGTTGAAGAAGTAGTACAACGCAGCCCCAACGCCGACGCCTATAGCCGCGGCAGCGATTCCGAGGCCGCGGCTTGGGCAGTTCTTGTTTCTCTCCTCTTCTTCCCTGACGCTCATTTTGTGTTTTTGCGTATTAAAATTCTGAGTAGCGAACGGAGCGAACCTAACTGTCAACTCGCTCAGCTCGCTCTGCGCTCAACAAAATTACGACTGTACAGTGTTGCCAAATCGGTGTGAGGTTTTTCAGGCAAAATGGAACCCAAAACTATTTGGAGTTTTGGATTCGTCGAAAATTGATGAAATACTAGTCTTATTCTTTTGCCCAATATTTTGTTCCGTGATGAAACTCACTCAAGAAATTAACATGACGCTGCAGCGCCGATCACACAAACTTGCTTTTTATTTCATTCAAATATATTAAGACCAAAATAAAAAAAAAAAAAAACGATATTTAATTAGACAAAAAAATATTGATGAAAGAAGAACATAGTACGATGTTAGATTTAACATAAAAATTTAAGCTGGCTACACTAAAAGTAATTACTGAATCATAGACAAAACAAAAGCTAAAAGCCAGTGTTGCACCATACTGTATTGGCATCATAATTTCAAAGTCGATCGACTAAACTTGCTTTGTTGAAAATCACGAGATGTCTGCGGTAAAATGTCCTTACCTACTTCTACCTGTCTGTTTAACTGCTGTTTACTTTGGGGGTTCAATCTAAGACGTTTCAAGAGTAATATTATTCGGTGATAAAACCAAAGTGAAATAAGAAATTACTTTATTTGCAGACAAATTTATAGAGTTTACGTGTAACGAAACGTCATTGCTTAAAAACTTGTAGTATCAAAGTGAATAATCGAAATCGACCAAACATCTGTTTTCTGTCGAACTTCTTGATCCTCAAATAAATAATTAAGTTCTTGTGTTCTACTAAACAGTTGTGTGAACTGTAGTCGCTCCGCTAAAAGTGATCTCACAAGTAGCTACGCGCTTACAAGGTATTTATTTGTAAAATAAATACATACAGATGTATGCTTAAAGAATTGCATGCATGGTGGTCTATTTATAAAGATTTTCGTCACATCCGGTGTGATTATACTGCACCGGCGCGCAGAGATATAGGCATATACTCGATAAGTATGAGTGAATGGGACTAGATGCCTTGCCTAGGTGATTTTAGATTCAAATACAGCCTCATTAATATTAATATAGTAATATTTAGCAGGCAACAAGCTCAAGAACCTTATCTGGTCAAGCACGAATTTACTTATCAGCACCTGTGCCAATTTTATTGCGCAGCTGTAGCGTATATACCTACGTATCTAGGGTTGTGTTGTATAGAACGTAGTGCATCGCACGAAATCAGAAAATAGCTATTTCGAACCCAACGACGTAAATAAATAAATAATCGTTTCTCCATTACTTCTATCAACTTTCCAAGTTATAGCCCAGGCTACGGTACAGTTACGTTTCATACTTCTATTAGCTTAATTCTGTTTAAGCAGCTATTTAAACTTAAGTATTTCATATTGCTCCAATTTGGAGAAAAAAGTAGCAGTAGAACTTATTCAAAGTTTGCCTGGAGAAGTACTGCCTACATGCATGCTAATCTGTCGCCAAACAGTGCACTCGCTCTGCTGCGTTCCAGTGTGTAGGTGCCGGTGAAATCACATGCGCATGGAACGTAACATCCCGGTCTCGGGTGACGGGCGCAACGGGGTGCGACTTGGGTCCTCTTATACAGTAACCCCGCTTTACGCGGCCCCGTCAAGCGCGGTTTCGCTATAACGCGAATTTCAAATTTCGCGTTAAAATGCCACGCATTATGCGAATTGATTAGTAAGATTATTATACCAGCCTTTCTGATTGAAGAATAGGGGATTCACCGTCCTACGATTTTGTTCTGTGGGGTTTCCCTGGTTTGTTTCATGTTTATCTCGGCTGGCAGTCGTGTTTTATCGCTAGGTGGATAATATAATTTAAAGCGACGTTAAAAATGCCGCCTATGAAGAAAAAGGTTTACTTAACGCCATTTTGTACTCGCATTTGTAACATTAATTTCAATTTTAATTTTCAATTCTTTATTTAAAAATAATCATAACTTTACAGAATAGTATTCCAGTGCACTAGATTTATGAAAATATTTACAAAATAAATATTAATATTAATATTATTTCACGGATTTCACTAGCATAAAATGGCCACGTTCGTCATCACGGGACTGTTGGTAAAAAGGGAATCAAAAAGATCACGGCACTCATTTTATTGTTATTAAGTTCTCAATTCAGCTGCATTTTTTTTAACGCTATTTCTTCGCCTTTTTTGGTCCGATTTGAGTTTTGCTCTTTGTATTCCATACAGCGCCATCTAGCCCCAAACTAAGCACGACGAAAATAATTTTTTTTAGATAGGGTTTTTCTATGCTTAGTTTCTTAACCACAAAGCATGGCGCTGTGAAATATCCGTATATAGTTGAAAATATATTTTCTAGATGGAAACACTGGTGAAAGGCATCGTCATCGGGGCTGCGGTGGTGGTGGCCGCTGTCACAGTCGCTTTGGAGTGGTGGCAGTACCGGCAGGTCCCACGAGCCTATTCCACTCATGGACAGCGAAGGAATAACCAATAACCCCCACCACTTCGACGGCAGAGTAGTGGGGATAGCTTTTTTTTTAATTTCCAACGTTAGGCTGGTCCGAACCCAGTCGTCAAGTCGAAGGGGCCTGTAATTTCACCGGTATCATTCGGCCGGTGTGGTGGCAGTACTTCTCCGGACGAACTTGGCACAAGTGCTACTGCTACTTTGCAGTAGCACTTGTTGCTCCGTTCGCACCACCGGGGGACAGGTGTAGGGAGGGAACTACCCTACCAACGCGAGCAACACGGACCCCCTTGTAGATATTAATGATACTAGAAGTCTTTACGGCTTTTCGTATTGTAACGTTTTCGCGAATCTTAACTTCTAAAACTTTGACAGTAATGTCATAACTATTACTAATCTGTGGAATTGGGGTTCGTTCGCCAGTATTGCTAGTATAATATAGATTACTAGCTGACCGGGCCACGCGTTGCTGTGGCTAACGGTTTTGTCATATGATATTATAATTTGCAATAAAATAATATTGCGATCATAATTTGAGATTTAAACTATCCTATCTCTCAAGTTGGATCGAACTGCACATGGTGTGCGAATTTTATTATAATCGGTTAAGTGGTTTAGGAGTCCATTGAGGACAAACATTGTGACACGAGATTTATATATATTAAGATATTAATTTTTGTCGTGGCCTCACCAATTATTTGCTTAGTGAAGAAACAACAGTGAAGTTAATAAATAGCAAATAGTTTTCATAGATTGCTGTGTTCCGATGGAAGGGTGTGGGTGCCGGTGAAATCACAGGCGCATTAGACGTAATATCCTCGTCCCGGTGACGGGCGCAATGGGGTGAAACTTGGGTTTTCTTCGGTCGGGGAGGACCTAAGTCGTATTCCTGGTATGGGCGGAGATAAATATATATTTAAATAAGCGCTTTATGACAGGCACAAAATATTTCGTAAAATGCAATTTTTTTTGTTTTGTTATGTAATTTAGTAAATAGGTATGTTTTGGTACATATGTATACAGATACATAATTACCTATACTTTGATAAGGGAGCATAAAGTGCCCAATAAACTTTGTAAAATTTAAAACGACGCAATAATAAAAAATCGAGCAATTTATGTCATAAAAATCTATTTTATATACAATATAATATATTATAATTATAATATTATTCTATTCTATGTAGGCATTTTATGATAGGCACCAAATATGACAATATTTTGTGTGTATTTCTTATTTTGGTTGTATTCAAATAAACAGGTACATTTAAAAAAAATATCTTGACAGTCGATTGTAAAGTGTCCTAATTTTTGGAGAATTTAATGAAGACGCAATAATAGAAAATCAAAATTTTATTTAAATAACAATGTAAAAACATAGTACTTTAAGTACTTAACCAATCACCGATCTATGTTACATCCCCAAATCTAAACATTCAATGTTTTTCGTTTCATATACATTTAAAAGCATTTGAAATGTAGGTACATATCGTTTGCTTAACAATAAAATAAAATGACACGACACGCTCGATAGATTAACATAATATATCGCATATATAATGCGATATATCATGTTAATCTGTTATATTATGTTAATTAAACACACGGTTTAAAAGAGCGCCACGTTTCCCGTCACGGCATACATGTCGGTTTTAATGCCATGGCGCGTCCATTGATGTTTCACATCAAACATAAGTGAACGATTTCAAAATAGGCTAAACTGACTTCAATACTTTCATCATTTATTACTAATTTTACCCCCTAAGGGGTGAATTTTGGTCATGAAATTATTTTGGAGGTAATACTAAAAATAAACATCTAAATCAGCCCACAAATAGCGAAGAAATCGCGTACCATTGTGATTTGGAGAATATGGGGCATAAATTTTACATGGAAAAGTATGTATTTTCACACGAATTCCAAAGTCGAAAGTAATAATTTGTTTCATGTGTGTTACCTGGATATTCCATCATTTATCAATCGACTGGAAAAAAAACATTTTTATTGAAACATTGGTCCCATAGAAATTTTATCAAAATCGGTTGAATAGTTTGGTTGTTGAATCAAAATAGGTAACTGAAAAATTACGTCATCCAAATAAACGAAATTGCGTATTTTGATTTCCTGTGACTTTTTCTTCGGCCGTTGTATATCGATTTTGATGTTTCTTTTTTAAATCAGTCACTAGTTTTAATGTCTTTCACAAAACCAGTTCAATAGGTTTTTATAACCAAAATAACTAAAGAACAAGAAAGTTAATTTTCTCGATTTTTGTAAATCAGTCATTTAGACTAAAATTATTGGCACAATATAGATGAAAATATCTCGAAGTGGCAGCTGACAATTATTCGCAAAGCGTTCACTAGTGAATCGTCCTTTGTAATTTAATTTATTAATTTAGAATAGACATAGTTTAACATAAGGCTTTATAAATAAAGGTGGAGGCAATATTCTGTATTTTTTTTTTTGACAGTAACGATCCAAGTAGGAATTGCAATCCAGCAGTGGGATCCCAGAAACCTGCACAACTTTGGGCGCTGCGAGATATCGCAACATAAAATAAATATTATTATTTTACGTAACAATTTTTCGTTGAATCCCGCTGGATTGAAATGAATCCCGCGGGATAGAATTGCTGAATTGCAATCTCTAGATCCAAGTTATTAAAAAAATCGTAGATTGGCCACAAGACAAATTAACACGCACAAAAAACCCATTAGTGCAAACAACTGTTACCTGTCTGACAACCAACGTCAGTTTTACCGTCCATCAGTCAAGTACCTTATTCCACATTATTTATTTTAAATCTCATTTTATATACATTTTTCACTACAAAATAATACATTATTTATTAAAATAAACAGTATAAAAACATTCTATAATAGTAAAAAATATTATAATATATAAAAACGGAGGACCACCGACTGCGGAGTAAGACCCAAGCATTCGGTGGCTAGAGCTATACAGAGGAACCTCCTGATTTCGCGTACCGTGTCCAGTACGCCTTCTGTATCAGGCCCTTGTACAGCCGCCTAGCGAGAGCCTCTTTAAGATGTCGGTCGAGGCTCTTCGCTATAAGACCGTTCACTGAAACGACTATAGGGACGATAATAATTGAATCCACGTTATTATTATTATCAGCCTACATCATCCCACTGTGGGGCAAAGGCCTTAATCCCTTCCACTCCTTTTTTAAGGACCAAAAAGAGAAGACAAGACTCAACAACTTAATAATAGACATTATTAAATTGTCAAGTCTTGCCATCTCCGTCCGGGTCGGCCTCGATGCCATCTTTTTGTGCGAGCAAGTGGTCAACTCTTATGTCGGAGCTTTCAAGGCCTCGGACATGACTAGTATAGCCGGGAGCGACATCTTAACGTGCCACTAAACGGTCATCCACCTAGTGACCGCACGGAGTGGCTCAACTCAAATAGCAAGCGCCTATGAGCGGTTGAAATGCTATTATTTACAATTTAGACTAGAGGTTCCCAACCTTTTTATTGTCATAGACCACTTTCAAAATTTAGCTGGTTCCAGTGGACCCCTGCACTTTTAGTCGGAAGTTTGGGAATATGGCGAGTTTTGGCAATACCATATTGCCAAAACTCGACAAAAACTGAAGAATTTTGAAACGGACGAAAGAGACTATCTTCCAAACACAGGTTTTTACCTAGGGTGGGAAGTAGTAACCTCATTCTCCAAATTGTACGATAAAGTTTCTTCATCTGCAACAATATTATAAAAAATATTGTTGTACTATTGTTAAATATTATTGTATTATAAATTTTTGGATCAAAATAAATGTATATTTGAGTAGATCTATGCGTTGCGGCTGAGTTACGAATTGTAAACCCCTATTTTGTTGTCAAGCCAACGAAGACTCCCGTAATCTCCCGTGGACCCCTAGGGGTCCTGGACCACTTTGGGAACTAAGGATTTTGACAAAGAAGTGGCCATAGACTGTCTCAATCACCCACATAATTAACCAAACATTCTGGATTGGTAAAACACAACATCACATAATAACCCACACTAAAAAAACCGTACATCATGGCTACCCTTACAGAGATAATATCAAAACTGGTTCGCTATGATGCAGTTACAATGGCTATTACTTACAATTTAGACACAGAACTGGCCATAAATTCTGTCTCAATGAAATCACCTACATACTCAGCCAAATGTTCTGGATTGGTAAAACACAACATCACATAATAACCCACACTAAAAAAACCGTACATCCTGGCTACCCTTTACAGTGATAATATCAAAACCGGTTCAGCTATGATGCAGTCACAATGGCTATAACTTACAATTTAGACACAGAACTGGCCATAAATTCTGTCTCAATAAAATCACCCACATACTCAGCCAAACGTTCTGGATTGGTAAAATGTACATCATGGCCGCCCTGAACAGTGACAATATGAAAACTGTCCAAGTTTTTATTAAGTAACCTTAATATTTCATCCGCTGCCTCTTTTCCTTTGGTGTAGGGATTAGCCGATGCATGGTCTGATGCGGCTACAAGGAGAGTGGGAGGAGCATTCAGAGAGAATAATTTATAGTAGTAGTCTATAGGGTAGTTTTGGGGTGCGGGGTATCTTAACCTCTTGTCCCAGGATAACCTGTAGAAAGAAAAAGAATTTTGTTTATTACGTGATGGGACGGACTGAGCTAAAGCGCACATGGTGTTAAATGGTTACCTCCGCTCATAACAAGGTAACATCACAGTATCTGTAAAATCTGTCTGTGTTAATCTGTATAATCTGTGTTATTAAGTGAAGTGCATTGACTATTTCATAGTTCATTCTGCTGTTGAATTAATGATTAATGAACTTTATGATATCCTTTTATAATAAAATGAATATGATTCACTCTATACAAATAATTAAATTAATTTTATAAACTTCTCTATATTCACATGCCTGTAAAGGTAGGATTTGGCGGATATATATATCTATAAGACCTTATTGTACCTAATTCCTGGGTGAATAATAAATGAATATGAAAAAAATAATTTTATAGCGTTCCATTTTTACTATTTAGCTACGGTAGGTGTGATATACATTCCCATATCGTAACTTGACTGGTTAAGTTCATGTTATGGAAGATGTTGAAAACTCACCTAAATCTACCTTCAGACACTTCAACCAAGTTCCTCGACAGAATAATCTCGGCCTGCTCCTCAGTGAGGCCCCTGGCCCTCCGGACGGCGTTTAGGGCTTCGCCCCGGGTGTACAATTTCACGTCGAAGTTGTCACGTTTATAATTAGTGTAGTAATCATGGTAGAAGGTTCTATAGTACTCCGGCAAGTCATGAACTTGGAGCCGTTGAAGAGACGGTCCAAAATCTAGTAGTATGAACTTTATTATGCGATGAGGGTACACTGCGTTGAAGAATAATCCTGTTGAAAAGAAATTATAA
Source organism: Aplocera efformata (assembly GCA_921293045.1). Lineage (NCBI taxonomy): Eukaryota > Metazoa > Arthropoda > Insecta > Lepidoptera > Geometridae > Aplocera > Aplocera efformata. The sequence goes on along the minus strand of OV121068.1, from coordinate 2,148,243 downwards.
CCATAATTTAGTAGTATTTATAGTCTGTACATATAAATAAAATTGATGTCCGTTTGTAATGTCAAAATAACAGCTTTTTACAAGCTTTTATTTAACTTGCAATGTATGTATGTTTGTTTGGGTCGAATATTGCAACTGAATTTTAAATCAGTTATCTTTAACCGATGGAGCTGAAATGTGGTATTTAATTATGGGCCAATATACTTATTTTTAGGTTCTTGTTGCATTAAATAATGATATAATTAATACGAAGAAATATTTCGCGACCCCCCTACCCGTTGGTTATTTTTACATGTATTTTATTTTGTGAGAAATATTCAACACAAATTATTCATATAAATTTATTCATTTTCATAATAATTAGGGGATTATTTTACTGCACTAGCTTTCCCAACCTTCTCCAACTCCCCTAAAGAAGAACTCTCCTAAAGAGGCTTCACACATGTTGAAAAACACTGATATATATATAAAGAAGTCGGTGGTAAAAAATAAAAAATAGAACCAAGTCGATAACCTTTGTTTAAATAATACAATTCCACTCACTTTATAAGGTTCCTTGTTAACCTTGTGAGAGAAAACAAACATAATAACCTGCGAAGTAGTGAAAACAAAAGTACTGACGGTTTTTTCTCATCGTCTCATGTCAATATTTAAGTCGCGGGCAACACCGCGGGGCACGCCGTCTTATATTTGGACCGCGGGCAACACCGCGGGGCACGCCGTCTTATATTTAAGACGGTGGCGGTCCAAATGCTTACCTTGTTCGCATCCCATAGAATGGCCGATGAAAATGAATTGCTTCCATTTCAGATGTTTCACAACTACCTCCAAAGCGGCCACAAAATGAAATCGCGTCAATTTCACACCTGCCAAAATAAATATTTATTTATTTATATTTGGGAAGTATACATAGCTAATGCAGATTAATTGTGAAATTCATGGACATTTCACACAGCGTCATCTAGCCCCAAACCAATCGAAGCATAGCTTGTGCTATGGGAACCAGATTACTGATAACCTATTAAATAAAACAAAAATTGTTTCTACCTATGTCCATTATAGACTTTGAAACCATCCAACTGATGTGCCCCAAACCGGTTCCATTAGAAAGGCAAAAATGCGAAGATGGTTTTAGACCACTAAAACAATGCATTAGGCACAAAATTTGGGTATCCACTAGTAATAAATGATCACAAGCTTTTCACAAAGTCCAAACATAGCCTAAAACAAATTTAAGCATAGTAGGTACCAGGTCACTGATATAATATAATTCATGGACAATTCACACAGCACCATTTAACCCTAAACTAAGCATAGCTTGTACTATGGGAACCAGACAAGTGACAATTGACGGTGTGGAGGCAGTACTTATCCAGATGTACCTGGCAAAGGTTCGGCTACTTTCGCACCACCTGGGGTTCAGTGTAGGGACTCAAAGGCACACTAGCAACAAGATCCCTCACCAGGAATTCTTTTAAGAGTCGGAAGTTCTTTATCAGACGGACCTATGAATTAGTTAGTAGTAGCCCTGCCTACGAAGGGAGGGATCTAGGTTCCCAGCTGGGACACACTTTGTGTGTTCAGTATGATGGTTGCTCTCAGGTCTTCGATGCTGCAACAGGGAATTCTAGCACAGGCATATGATAATGTAATTTTTGTTTAAGGAAAAGAATTTCAGATTAGGGTTATGGTGACTTACCAATAGGAAATGGATCAGACTTTCCATTCCCCGGCATGTCTATGCCAACATAGTGGTAGCCTCCCGGCAGGTGCTCCAGTAAGGGGACAAAGGTAGCCACACTGTCTATCCGACCATGGACCAATACCACAGGGGATCCTGTTGGTTCCCCCCATGATACAACTAAAGTAAAAAAGAGATTGATTGAAGACAAAAACGTTGATAAATTCACCATTAATTATGTCTACATTCCCACAGTAGTGTGACCCACTACTTAAAAAGTAGCCCATTCAGGCTCTGACTAACCCGGCGGGAATGTATGTTTTTTTTATGATAACCGTTGCCCACCTAACATTTTTTTATTGTTAAATCAATAGTCTTCTTGTCCATTATTTAGTCACTACTATGGTTTCTGCCTTTTGCTTGGCAGCATTAGTGTCACTCGAGGAGCCGCTGTTATGGCAGGTAAGTAGGTGGAGCATATCGCAGGAGTTTTTTTTATTTCTGAAGTACATCCTGTGAAGGACTATTGGAGTTTGGATTGTTGTGTTGGAAGAATTGGCAAGCTAGACTCTTTGTCACCGAGTTACACCAGGATGTATTCAAGTCTAGTTTTGGACTACCTGTGCAGTCATAAAGTGTGTGCCTTGGCTTTTAAAAACCTACGTTGTTTTCTGGTTGGACGAAAGGCATGGAAAAATATAATTTTACTAACGTGCTATCTTCCCCCAGGGTGCAGGGATATACCATTCCTTTTGAACTTTCATTTCATAACAAGAATCAGTTACTTAATTAATTAATTTAATAATAATTGTGGACTTCCACAATGTAAGTACAAATTAAAATATTAATATTGAGAGATAAGATAATTCATTGATAAGATATAAATATCACAGATAACTAATATTAGTACTATGAATGAATGATGTTTAATATACTACCGTCGACTAAGTAATACGGAGGCACAGAGTGTACAGCAAGATGAAATGGAAAAGAGGGATTCTATGAAAACAAATGTCTACCTCGCTGGAAAAAAAAGAGTCTATTATTAGTAATAATAACAAAAACATACGTATATGTTGTGACAAAAGTAAAAAAGTAAAAAATTAAATTTGAATAAAGGTTAAAAATAATATTTTTGTATTACATAAATAAAAATAGATGCAAATATGACTTTATTATAATATTTTTTAAACACATTTGTAAAGGATAAGGTACACTTTCACATATATCCTCCAAACTCCAACTGTTATTTAACTAAAAAATTAAATTGACACTTCTTAAACAAGGCATAGTGATGTCATTTCATCTATTGACTTAGTCAAAGAATTAAAAAAAATATATATACATATTTATTTAATTGTCCCAAAGCGTAAAAAGATAGTTACATAAATAAAACAAATAAAAATTCTTTATTTTCAATATTTATTAAACAAAAATAAAACAATCACCAAGTATATCACCAAGTCTACCAGAATAATAAATGCAAAATAATATTTTAATACCGTTATTTGCCATATATTAATGTTTGCAACATAGTAAATGTAAAAGTACTAATAAAGTAAAAGTAAAATTTATATTCAAAGTTTACTTTTCACGTTATTGTCGAGTATTTCAAAATTAGTTATAAATAATTTCTCGATATCTTGCTTCAGTAACTCAGGGTTTGTTATATGAACATCGTGACCACCATTGACAGTTATTCGGTGGAAATGTGGTAGAGTTTCATCACATTTATGTAAAAGATTCTCCGCGAATGCTTTTAATTTAACATTCTTCTTCGATTCAGAAGCATCTATACTGAGTGTTGGTGGCATGTTTGTTGTCATTAGGCTGTATAGAGTTTCTTCAGGAATTGGTACTAGAGTTTGTTTTTTCATTCTTGTATCCCACGATAGTCTGCAACAAAGATGTATTTATTATTTATTTACAAAGTACACTTTTGACAACTTGTCTTCTTGTCTTATATTCTAAATCTCAAATGTTACGTACTTGTAGCTGTCGATCCCCATGTGTATTAAAGATCTGGATAGTACGATTTCAGATTGTTCTTCTGATAGGTTCCTGTTTCGAACTAATGTATAAATAGCATCATCGTAAGTATATAATCTTGACTTTTTTGAATTCCATCTAAAAATATTATATTTTCAAATTACTACATATTACTATGTACCAATAAATTAATTTGTATATTGAATTTAAAATAAACAAACTTTTGAAAGTTACTGTAGAACTCGTTGTAGGACAACTTATACCAAAAAGGAATGTTATGTTCAATGAAATAATACGCAGCAAGTGGTGGTAGTGGATCCAAAAGTACCATCTTCTTAATCTTTCCAGGGAAAATATTGTTATAATAGATACCTGAAAAAAAATGTAGTATTTACAATTCAATAAGGAGGTAAATATGTGTTTGGCCGTTGCCTATCTTTATTTTAACGTGGTGGCCCAGGAACACAGACGCAGACTTTCAATGTAAAGGTCACTCATGCAAACCCAAACGCGCACCAAAGAATTTTTCGTGCCATGTCGGCAAAGTCAACTTACCGTGAAAATATACAGTTTACCTATTTATCAATTTCTTGCCTATTCGATCACTTTAGATCAGACAATATATCTTACCTATAATACAGCCTACAGAATGAGCCATATATATAAAGTTTTTCCATTTCATTTGCTCCACAACACATCTCAAAACCTCTACCATGTGAATTTTTGATATAATAAACCCAGGAGGAAATGGCTCCGATTTTCCATGACCTGAAATTATATTATTAATATAATCATTGGTGTATTTACCCTCAAAGACTAAAAGGCCATACAACAAAAATAAATCAACCTGGCAAGTCAACTGCCACATAGTAAAAATCATCACATAATTCATCAACTAGGGGGATGAACGTTGCTGCAGAGTCCATATATCCATGAACAAGAAGAACAGGAGGGTTAGCTGGATTTCCCCACGATACCACTGAAATCATAAAATAAAAGCATTGGAACAGATAATAAAGCTGGCTTATTGAGCGATCGTATTATAAGATTGACAAATTTATGTTAGGAGGATTATGAATTATTATTTAAGTTTATTATTTGACATTTTCATTTAATTCGATTTAAATTGTCTGTAGACATAGTCTGTAGACAAGACAACTAGTCTGTGCTATTTTAATCATAATATAGCGTCTGTGCAATCAAGAACTCCATAGAGTAAATTATACACTACAAAACTCGTAATAGTTATCTGTATTTAGAACTGGTCTGTGCTGTTGGTGGTAGCGATTAAATTCAATAATTAAGCAAACTTTCAAAACAGGCATACTTTAGAACCGTGATTAGTTTATTTATGTAGATAGTTACTCTGAGCATGAAGATCGCTGAAAGCAACTTGAAAGTTGGTCTTTAGCCATTTATATTCCATACAAACAATTCAAGTGTAAGCGCACTTACCTGCTATTTTTCCCCAATATGCAGTGACACTCCATTCTTTCATATTCTTTGGCATATTTTTAATGTCTAGGAAACACCACACACATACACTTCTGACTATATAATGAATGAAACAACAATATAGAAATTTATAGATATTATGTAATCTTACAATAATAAAGTACATAGACTAATGTATTAAAGTACGCGAACACGCAATTCAATACCGAAAATTTCCACACGAAGTTGTAGCTCGTATGTTCAACGACGAGACAGTTTGCTCTACTCGATAATTGAGAGCGCAAATTTTGTCTCGAATTCGATATTATCACAGAATCACATAATCATATTTCTAACACAAATGTTTTTATTATTAAGACCTCTTAGCAAAGCTGTGTCACAGAGGTTTTAATCTAAATTGCGTGTGTATGATATATATAGTCTGTAAACAGGTTCTTATGATGAATCAACCAAGTGGACTTTGGTCTTGCAGATTTTTTATTGATAACAATTACCTTATCTGACGCCTACTTTTAATAGGCAGATAGGTATTTTAGGGTTCCATTTTTACATTGCTTAATGCAATTCTTATTCTTATTGTTAACTAGCTGTTCCCCACGGCTTTACTGCGCGTGACAAATATAATTTTTTATTTTTCTAAAATTTTAGTCACTTATGTTACTCTTTTTCATCACCAATGAAACAAAAACATTTAAGTAGTACTTAATAAACTGTTTTTTCATTAAAAATAGAAACTTCAATTTAATTTTTTGTAAATACATTAACTGTATGATGTATTAATGCACAATTAACGGTAATCTTCAAAGTCATTTTTTAATGATTAATTCATATTAATGTATTTACGTTTAATAATAAATAAATTACAATTGAGTGTACCTATTTAATACGTGTAATATACTTAAAATGGGCATACATAATTTACGTCAATTAAATCACCAATCTACCATTCAGATTAATAAATGCATAATAATATTTTAACACCATCGTTTGCCATAAAGTGCAAGCATTCATATTTCAAAGTTTACTTTTCACGTTATTGTCGAGTATTTCAAACATAGTTATAAATAATTTCTCGATATCTTGCTTCAGTAACTCAGGGTTTGTTATATGAACATCGTGACCACCATTGACAGTTATTCGGTGGAAATGTGGTAGAGTTTCATCACATTTATGTAAAAGATTCTCCGCGAATGCTTTTAATTTAACATTCTTCTTCGATTCAGAAGCATCTATACTGAGTGTTGGTGGCATGTTTGTTGTCATTAGGCTGTATAGAGTTTCTTCAGGAATTGGTACTAGAGTTTGTTTTTTCATTCTTGTATCCCACGATAGTCTGCAACAAAGATGTATTTATTATTTATTTACAAAGTACACTTTTCACAACTTGTCTTCATGTCTTATATTCTAAATCTCAAATGTTACGTACTTGTAGCTGTCGATCCCCATGTGTATTAAAGATCTGGAAAGTACTATTTCAGATTGTTCTTCTGATAGGTTCCTGTTTCGAACTAATGTATAAATAGCATCATCGTAAGTATATAATCTTGACTTTTTTGAATTCCATCTAAAAATATTATATTTTCAAATTACTACAAATTAATATGTACCAATAAATTAATTTGTATTTTGAATTTTAAAATAAACAAACTTTTGAAAGTTACTGTAGAACTCGTTGTAGGACAACTTATACCAAATAGGAATGTTATGTTCAATTAAAGAATACATAGCAACTGGTGGTAATGGATCCAAAAGTACCATCTTCTTAATCTTTCCAGGGAAAATATTGTTATAATAAATACCTGAAAAAAAAATGTCGTTAGTATTTAAAATTCAATAAGGAGGTAAATATGTGATTGGCCGTTGCCTATCTTTATTTTAATGTGGTGGCCTAGGGACACCGACGCCGACTTCCAATCTAAAGTTCAAACCCAAAAGGGCAAACACGAATTTTTCAATTGAAAAATTTATCTTCGCATTACTACGTTTTTGAAACGGTGAAGGAAAACATCGTAAGGAAACCGGCATGTCGTAGAAGCAAACATTCGAAAGTCCATTCACTGTCAATTATCGGGAGCATTAGAGGCTGGTACGGTACGGTATGGTACGGTACGGTACGAAACGGTACAGTGCGGTACGTCATGGCTTATTAGTAAAGTAGTAGTAAATGCTGTACCTGCTGAGAACAATTAATATCTATTATTAAATGTCTGAAAAGGGCAAATTAAAATTAAGTACTCTGAAAACAGAAATACCACCTCAGTATTTACCAGTCTAGACCAGTATATTACCAGTCTTACTAATATATAACTTTATGTACTGACACCATTCTGAAAAGTCAACTTACCGTGAAAATATACATTTTACCTATTCGGTTTTACCATTTTCTTCCCTATCCGGTCACTTTAGATCAGAAAATATAAATATCTTACCTATAACACAGCCTACAGAATGAGCCATATAAATAAAGCTTTTCCATTTCATTTGCTCCACAACACATCTCAAAACCTCTACCATGTGAATTTGTGATATAATAAATCCAGGAGGAAATCGCTCCGATTTTCCGTGACCTGAAATCATATTATTAATATAATCATTGACGTATCTACCCGCAAAACGACTAAAAGGCCATACAACAAAAAGAATTAACCTGGCAAATCAACTCCCACATAATAAAAATCATCAGATAATTCATCAATTAGAGGGATGAACGTTGCTGCAGAGTCCATATATCCATGAACAAGAAGAACAGGAGGGTTAGCTGGATTTCCCCACGATACCACTAAAATCATAAAATAAAAGTATTGGAACAGATAATAAGTTGTATCTTCAGTGTAGTCCTTATTAAATATATAAATAAAAGAAATAAATAAAAAATAACCAAATTGTCTATGAATGACATTTCATGTTTGAATCGTTGCATTGCATTGAATAGTGTACAACACAAAACTAAATGAAAAAAAATCTGTCGTAGTGAAATTGTGAAATAATGTGTGGCATTTTTGATTTTGATAATATGTACCTACATAATAATACACGACAAAATATATCATACATAAACTAAAGTGTAAATGAAAATTACTTGTTATGAGATTACTGAACCAGAGGTACTGAAGAAAACGTTGTTTACCATGACTGAATTGACAATGTGTAGTCGGAAGAATTAATTGTAATTCGCTAAACAATAATTTTGTGGTTATATTAATTAATATACAAAATTTGAATTGTATATAATTGAATTGAATATGTATTGGAACCATGAAACCCAGACCCTTTGCACATCCCTTTAAATATCAGGTAGAATGCAAAGTGTTCCATGGCTACAGCAGCGCTGTCAATGAATGAAGTTAGAGAAATTTCCGTATATATAGCCTGTGGACAGGACATATAGCTTCTGTGCAACCGTTCTTAAAAAGAACTCCATAGAGTAAATATTACACTAGAAAACTTGTAATAGTTATCTTTATCTCTAATTGGTCTGTGCTGTTGGTTGTATCGATGAAATTCAATAAGTGCAAACTATACTTTCATAATATACAAACTTTGAAAGTTAAACGGTCCTTGAATAGTAGAAGTAGTTACTCTGAGCTTGAAGATTGATGAAAGCAAACAAATTCAAGTGTAAGGACACTCACCTGCTATTTTTCCCCAATGTGCAGTCACGCTCCATTCTTTCATATTCTTTGGCATATTTTTAATGTCTAGGAAACACCACACACATACACTACTAACTATTTAATGAAAAAAAAAACAACAAAACAGAAATTTATATATATTATGTAATCTTATAATACAATAATAAAGTACATAGACTAATGCGGAATTGCGGACACGCAATTCAATACCGAAAATATTCCACACGGAGTTGTTTGCTCAGTTTGCTCTAGGTACTCGAAAATTGAGAGCGCAAATTTTGTCTCGAATTCGATATTATCACAGAATCATATAATCATATTTCTAACACAAATGTTTTTAATATTAAGATCTCTTAGCAAAGCTGTGTCACAAAGGTTTTAATCTAAACTGCGTGTCTATGGTATATATAGTCTGTAAACAGGTTCCTATGATGAGTCAACCAAATGGACTTTGATCTTGCAGATTTTTTATTGATAACAATTACCTTATCTGACGCCTACTTTTAATAGGCAGATAGGTATTTTAGGGTTCCATTTTTACATTGCTTAATGCAATTCTTATTCTTCATGTTAACTTAAAGGATCACTTCGTTGTCCGTCTGTCCATCTGCCCTTTTTCTCAGGAACGCGTGAAGGTATCAAGTTGAAATTAATATCTAATACTCAGGTCTGCAATCCATACGAGCAGTGAAAAATTTAAACTTCTGAGTCAACGCAATCAAAAGACAACGGTTATGCCGCATATTGTCTCTTGCAAAGGAATCAAAATCTATAGAATACTTCCCGTTGACCTAGTGCCATGAAAGGCAAGAAGCAATTTCATGTAGCACAATTATAGAAATAAATCCGAAAACTAAATTAAAAAAAATTTTTGTGAAACATCACGAAAAAAATATTATATGTTTAAGTTTGCCTAATTTCGTGCAAAACCCTCAGTACGCGAGCCGACTCGCACTTGGCCGGTTTTTTTTTTGTTATCTTACCCCGTTCATTATCAAGTCTACTATCTGTGGCGCGATGAATTTGACAACCACAGGAAAGTCATCATCGACCGCTTGGGCTTGGCGCTAAATATTAGGCGGTATACGTCTCAAAGATCCTAACGCATGTCAGTAGTTTATCGATTAACTTGCCAACAACACAAATGTCGTTGAAAATATTTTTTTTTTTTGAGAATAAAGCTATGCATTTTATTCTCAAATGCAATAACATTTCATAATTGGTAAGTATTATGATTACCCATAGGTAAACAATACGGTTTCAACAGTTATGATTTTAATACGACTGTAATATATTTATGTTTCGTGACGTCACATTTCTTATCGAGTGACGTAATTATGAATGGCCCTTTTTTATGTAAACTTTGTTTATTATATCAAAAGAAACAATTAAAAAATGGCAACAAATAAATAAAATTATATAATTATTTAAATAGAATAAAGAGAATTTAATTTTTTATGTGAAAAAAAAGATTAAAAAACAAAAAAAAACTTTTGATTATATTTACATGAGATAATTTTTTTTTAATAGTATTAAGAATTGCATGCCACTACTTTTGTTATTTAACCTTAAATTTAGAACTTGTTGTAATGTTTCGAACCAAACTGACGAGACCGGCCGAAAGAGATTTTTTAGCGCGGGAATTAGTCATCTTTGAAATTAGTATGTTTTTATCATTATTTTGTTACATTTTTTTGCTTGTTAATTATGACTATGAACTAATTTGTAATCGTATTTATCACGTAAAATTTTGTTACAAGGCAAATAAACTATTATTGTACTTTTATTAACAGAATAATTATTATCCAATGCCAAAAGAGGGGCCCGGAAACGGACAACCGCGGCGGGTTCGCGGATGTGTGTGAAAACGTTCACGTGTTCCCGCCACTAAGCGGTAGTGGAGGACATCGTGGGGTTTTAGTGGGTCTAGTCCCCGTGCCAGGGCGGTATGCGAGTGCATATCCCCACGTATATTTTTTTAATAATAACTCATGAAAAACAAAAAACAACCACCAAAGTTTTGATTTCGTATAATGACAATAAGCATTGTTCCTATGTCTTAAAAGTTCAAGTATTACATGATCAATATTTGAACTTTGTTTATTTATCAAGTATATTTTCTCCATGTTCGATTTGTGTCGTATTCTTTTTGATGAAATAAATCCATGGACAAGTAAGTGCTGCCAACTTAGATTTTCTTGTAAATGACCGCCATTTTGGTATACTTGATTTCCTTTTCTGGTTTTTAACCTGAAATGGAAAGAATGATGGATGGTAAAAAATACTGATTAAACTCCTTCTGTGCTGTAGGTAAGTCGTGGTTCGATTCCTACCCAGGACGAGTATTTGTGTTACAACCAGACATTTGTTCTTTGCCTGGGTGTTTACTTATATTTACGTATTTTAAGTATATTTTTATAGTGACTGATTGAAAAATCGGAAAAAATGTCCATCACTTTAATTTTAACAAAGTGCGTACCTTGAGCTTTGAAGTCTTCCAAAATTAACCACCCACTGGTCAAAATCTGTATAAAGTCCTTCCAGAGAGGTTTTTCTATTCGCTGAATCTGTAAAAATATATCAGTATCACTTTTTATCAATACCGGTTCAGTAGTTTCAAGGTGATCAGCTCACTACAACTGCACCGAGTCGGCGGTTGTTACATTTTCGTAAAATTAACTTGTTAACTAATAGGGTTTACCTCCGCGCTGGTCCCATAAGTCAAAGTCAAAGTCAAACTCATTTATTCGTTTAGATCTCAAGTATCATTTGGACACGTCAAATTTTACACATGCATGTACACATATTCGTGAGTATACAACGTGTCACAGGAACTCCTTAGCACATTACATGCACTCAGATATGTAAAATTACAGTCAGTTTTCATGTTTAAGCTAATCTTATTTGTTAAATTTAAGTCTGTCGTATATACATACGACATACATTTTAATATATATATAAATCTCGTGTCACAATGTTTGTCCTCGATGGACGCCTAAACTACTAAACCAATTTTAATCAAATTTGTACACCGTGTGCAGTTTGATCCAACTTGAAAGATAGGATAGCTCACATCTCAATTTATGATCGCAATATTATTTTATTGCAAATTATTATTATAATATCGTATCACAAAAACGTTAGCCACAGCAACGCGTGGCCCGGTCAGCTAGTATATACATAGATATTTCATGCCGAAATTTCATCCTTAAGAGTTAAAAATATGGAATTAGTTATAACTCTCCTGTTAAGGCATATCTTTCACGTGAATGTTGTACAGTTGTTGACTTTGTGTGAAAATATGACGGAACGAGCTGAGGGCCCGCCTGGTAAGTGGCGACCCTCGCCCATGACAACAGTAATGCGACTCAGTGTAAGATTTCGATCTTACACTGAGTTGCATTCACTCTGCTGCGTCCATCACCCGAGACGGGGTGTTACGTCTCATGCGCATTTGACTTTTATAAGGCCGATGTGGACCGGTTGAGTAGTTGTTTTTGTTTGTGTCGGCTATAATATCTTATTACCTATTATAAACTATTATTATTATATATATTATATACTATTATTATATAGCAATTCTAGTATATATATTTTTTTCGCGTATCTCTGAAACGGCTTTAAAGATTTGGATGAAATTTTGTGTTTATAGGGTTTTATATTTTTGTGGTTAGATAGGTGTTTAGATAGGTTTACCAAATCGGTATACAACGGGCGAAGAAAAAAGTCATAGGAAAGCAAAACATGCAATTTCGTTTAAATGGTTGACATATTTTTTCTAGTTATTTCGTTTTAACCTACTAAGTGATTTTAATATAAAATCTATGGGAACAATCCGAAAACATATCCTTAAAAAAAAGAGTTTTCCAAATATGTTGAGAATAGAGGTAACAAATAAAAAAATATATATATACAGTTAAACTGATAACCTTCTCTGGAAGTCGGTTTAAAACTGATTTCTCGCCTCTTCCATCCAACCCTACAACAAATCTTCGATTTTTGTCAATGAAATCCTTAAATAGTTGCTTAGGAACGTAATTCAATAAATAAATAGTACCTGGGCGACAGAGCTTCGCTCGTTTTATCTGAATTTATATTTTTGTCAAGTAACAGTAGGTTCACCAATCAAGTACCACAAAAAAATACGAGATGGCGCTGTATAAAATTTTCACCAAAAACGATTTTTTTTTTGTAAAAAATATACGTTTAACAAGAAATACAATTAAACAGGTAAACTTATATACAAAACCCTATCTAAACACAAAATTTCATCCAAATCGTTGGAGCCATTTCTGAGATTAACGAAATATAAATCATATTAATAAATATGCAAGAATAGCTCGTATAATTCATGGAAATTTTAAACGGCGCCATCTAGCCTCAAAATAAGCATAGCTTCTTATAAACTAGATTACTGATATCATATGTACGCTAGTAAAACTTATTTTGTAAATAAATACATAACTAATAATAGTATCTACACGTATAGATTAAATAATTGGTACAAGGCTTAGGTAGGTAATACTTGCGACAATTATGCGCTCTAATTAAAATAACTACAAGACTTACCATTGCATTCGATAATTGCATCCATTTTGATTCACAAACACAGATAAAAATTAGCCGATAATAGTGGCATTCAACAAAAACTTTATCACATAAATTTAATAAGTAAACCAATTATTGTTGATGACTCGATCTGAACGCAGCTAATATATTTGTTGTTTATTTATTCATCAACAATACATAATGTTGTTGACTCGAAGTGTTGTTTTGTACTGAGTGTAAACAAATCTACAAGCGCGAAGATACCCTTCCAATGACGAGTAGTGATGTAATGAACGTAATATAATTATCGATGAAATTATAATCGAGTAGTTGCTATTATCGATATCGGTAATTGTTTAGCAATTATAGATTGGTAAGGAGGGGTCGGTGGCGTAGTTGCAGCAACAGACAACGGTCACCCGTTCGATTCTCACTTCGACTGTTACGATAATTTTGTTGTAAATATTCGTATCACATCAATTACTTGAAAATAGTCGTATAAACGAAAGCTATTTAGAAACATGACACTGTAGGTGATGTTTTGACAGAATTGACAATTAATTTGACAGTTCGGTGACGGAAACTCAAAGCTTATTTGTTCAAATATCGTTCAAAACAGCCAAAAGTAACAATTTTCATGCGCATATAACGTATCACAGCTCCTTAGGCACATTAAATGCAGAGATACGACAAATAAATCATAATTCAGTCTGATTTGACAATGACCTAGCAAGAAACCTCTCGGAGATTGCATATTCGCGAAATTGGCTCTGCGTCAAGAGCGGAGCAAATTAATTCCCAAGCTTTAGATAATTTTAGACTAAGATTGCGTTTGGGAATATATTAAATAAAATTGATTTATTGACAGTAATAGGAGTTTGAGGATATTGATAAAAAAGTGGAAACATTGACCTTTAAGAGAATTGGCTATAACTTAGACGCAATTTTTTATATCGATAACATATGACTTTAAATGACTTTTTTACCAATTCGAGGAGTGTCTAGTGATGACAATGAAAGTGGAATATATTTGTATTTATCATATCAAGTTATAAACATATTTTATATCTGACTTTGAACTGGTCAATTGCTATTGCTGCTTTTTCTTCGATGACGATAAAAATGATATGAGTTCTTTTAATGTTAGTTTTAGCTCGGTTGGTTGGCCGTGGGTTCGACTCCCACCTAGGACAAAAAAACATGTTTGTTCTGTGCTTTTCTATAGGTATTTTAACTTAAACTATATATAACCTTTTCTGTATTCCTGACAAAGTGTATGCAAAATTTCATGATGGTGGATTGAGTAGTTAAGGCGTGAAAACGCAACAATTAAAACACTCGCATTTATAATATTTCTCAGGATGTACTAAATAAGTATTGTATCAGTAATCTGATTCCTATAGTACAAAGTATGCTTAGTTTGGGGTTGTGTGAAATAGCAACCAACCTTTTTTAAAAGTTTCGGCCATGTTTTTTTTTTATTTCTTTTATCTATCAAACTATTTTCTCTGGAGCTATGATGTGCCCTCACCTAAGATGGTGTTGTAAAGTACGACACTTGTCATTTTGTATGCTTAATTGGTACATATATTTACTTTACCGAGATACGAAATCAATTCAGTACTCAATTGAGTAGTAATTATATTTTTTCGCATTTTTTTGCTTTTTCTGAACGGTTTGCGATGGTTTCTTATTAAATTATATTATAGCTTATATCCGAAGCTGCTCCCATTGAAATTAAAAAAATCCCCCTAAAAATCGAAAGAATCAATTCAGAAGAAATTTTTTAATCAGTCATTGATATTTTCATTGATAAAAGATGTGTGCCGAAACGGTGAAAGAAAACATTGTTGGAAGAAGATAGAATACGAAAGATATACGAAACGAGGATATAAATAAATAAACGTTAACACACTCATACCTCTGCACTAGGATTCCCTGTGTCGCAGATGGCATGGACAAACACAGAAACACAAGACAAACACCCAAGACCCGAGAACAAAGTTTCATGCTCAGCACACAAAGTGTGGAATCGAACCCGGGACCCCTCGCTTCGAAGGCAGGACTACTACCAACTAAGCCAAGCCTACCAATCCAGTTTGGGCTTCCGTAGTGATTCAAGGCTATCCACTCTCGCTCGTCGATAGTAAGTGAAGTAAGTACCTACAGGCAATGATTCACAGCCATGAACTCTGATCTCGAAGCGCCGCGATGAGTCATTGTTCCTTACATCTGAATATTAATGAACTAGCGACCCGCCCCAGCTTCTCACGGTGTATGTGGCGGAGATCGTAATACAATTCCCTAGTACATCATTTTGACATATCTCGTAAGGTTTAACCAGCAGTAGCAATATAAGCACCCAAAAAGTATTTACGATAGGGTTGCCCTCTGAAAACATTGAAACCCAGGATTTGAATATAGAAATACCAGGACATTTCGGTTTTAAAACAGGACTATACATAATGCAGTACCTAATTGTTATGCACTGTTTTAAAGAGTCATGGCCTTCTCACGCGCGGCGCGGGCCTTGCGAGTGACAAAACGAGTTGCGCCCGAAATTTAAGCATAGATCCTTAACAGGGCTCTTTAAAAACTCAGGACGATGCTTATAAACTATACAGGACAGCCAGGACACCCCAAAAAGCAGGACATGGGAAAACAGGACGGTTGGCAACCCTAATTTACGAGCATTGAAATTCCCGGTTTTTCTCTACTGTAATATGCATCCGGAAAATAACTTTAAATTATAGTGTAAACACTATCAAAATCCGTTGCGTGGTTTAGAAGTTAATGTAGAAACAGACAGACGAAAACACCGACCTGGCCTTATACTTCTCGTATTAAGAAATAAAATATTCTGTACAGTAAAGGTATTGTGTATAATACAATGCGCCTATGGAGCTCCTGTGACATATAATGTGCTCCCAAATATGTTTACTTGTGTGTTCAATTTTACGTGTCCAAACGATACTCGGAAACTTTAAAGGAATAAATATCGAGTACCCTTAAATACCCTTTGAATCCTTAAATCCCCGCGGTGGTGCAAAAGGACCAACAAAAAGAAGCAGTAGAACTTGTGAAAACTACACCTGGAGAAGTACTGCCTCTACATCTGGTAATCTGCCAAGCAGTGGTGCACTCACATTGCTGTGTTCCGGTGTGGGTGCCGGTGAAATCACTGGCGCGGGAGACGTAGCATCCCCGTCTTTGATGACGGGCGCAACGGGGTGGATCTAAGTCGTATTACTGTTATGGGCCTTCAACTCGTATCTTAACAATGGTTACATAAAAAAATGTCTTTTTTCGTTGAAAAATGCATCGAATTTTGACGGTTCCGTATCCTAGTTGGTAGTAACCCTGGCTGCGATGTGAGGGCTCTCCACCTCCTGGCTGAATAGAAGTTGATTACAAAACATAGTATGATTTTATCCTCATATTATCTTAGTGCGTACGACCGCTACAAAAACTTCTCGATGGCCCCTTCGGAGACGAATGCTATTGAAAGACGTTCGGATTGGGCTCCCTTGGTAGATCAAAGCCCATTCACTCTCTATTATCGAGTATCGGTGTCTGCAGTGGGAATATTAGAGGCTGTATGTTCATCAGTAGAATATGTAACATTGTTTCATATTCTACAGTAACAAGTACCTACACTGCAATGTGTAAGAATATTACAGATTTAGATCTGTTTGGTGACTCCTTGGACAGTTATAATATAAAAACAAATTAGCATGCAACTTACAAGTCTGTTAGTATGTTATTATTTAATAAAAAATAAAAAAATATTTTATTTCGTAGCTTAGTTTTAATTTTCGTACATTTTTTCTATTTTTAGTTTGCTGTTGTCTGATGTACGCGGGAATGTTGTGCAAGTCAATTGGTACATTCTATACAATATAATTTTAATGTTTGTTAATCTATTTATTGTGTGCTGTTGGCGTTGCCTTAATAAATAATAGGCTGGTACGGTATTTGGAAATCGGTTAAAAATGGTATTTCTTAGTCGATAAAAGTCTCATCGGCCACAACACTATTTCCAAAGGTTGCCTATTGCGACGGAGTAAAGCAATTCACGTTAGCTAACAATCTTGTTTAAATTATCTGTTTAGTAATCGCGTTGCGTATTATTGCCACTTTCACTACAAATCTAGCCTTTTATACGCAAACCATGTAAATCAGTCCCTTCCAAAACATGGATGGTGAGATCACAGTGGGATAGTTATATATTATCGTGTCTAATTAAGAATTATGAGTACCTAATTGACGTAGTAATTATTATTAAATATACCATATGTATAATATGTCTCTAATGTTCCCACTGCAGGGACACCGGCCTACGCTCGATAATTGAGAGTGAATGGGCTTTGATCTACCACGGGAGCCCAACCCGGATTAGTAGATGTCACATGTCTTCGAATTTTTGGTTCTAAGATATGTTGGTTTCCTCACGATGATTTTCTTCACCGTTTCGAGAACGTGGTATGGCGCGCTTAAATTTTTTAAGTGAAAAACTCTTTGGTGCACGTTTGGGTTTGAACCAGCGACCGCGATTGAAATTCTGCGTCTGTGCCCCCGGGCCATAACGCTCTCAAAATTAAATATGTTTTATATTAATTAAGTATTTTAGATTAAGTTTTCGCATTTATAATATTATTACTAGTTGGTGTACACCCGCGTAGTTCCCGTTCCCGTTGGAATACCGGGATAAAATATAGCCTATGTTACTCGCTGATAATGTAGCTTTCCATTGGTGAAAGAATTTTGAAATTCGGTTTAGTGGTTTAGGCGCGAAAGCGTAACGAACAAACTCACTTTCGCATATATAATACCTATTAGTTAAGAAGTTTGTATAATACATTTTAAACACGCTAATACAGAAATACATCTATTTGCTTGTCCTGGGTGGGAATCGAACCCGCACTCCTGTTGAGTGCGGGTTCGATTCCCACCCAGGACAGAAGGCAGAGATGCTCGCAACTGAGCTTTAAGGCCAGTGAAGCATTTTTCAAAGCATTTTTTATTTGTTATAACTAAAATAGGTTGCAATAAAATGTTCACATATCGTTACTGAATAAAGAAAACATTACTGGCAATACACATTTAATTAGAGGTATTTACTAATTACTTTTATTATTAGTACTTACATTATTAATTAATTTAATTAGTAAATAACAATGAGGAGGTATTTTACACTATTGTAAAAACTTACCTATAGTAATAAAATTATGTATGTCCTAAAAGATGGATTATTATTTTTAAATAGTACATACATTTTTGGTTTTATCAGCTAGAGTGTATTTACTTACGTTTATATCTAACTAAATAGAATTAACCATAATTATTTACAACAATAGGTACAAATATGGCGGAAACAAATACACTTAATAATAAAACCCAGAATTAAGAAATAAATTAGGTACTTTTAATTAAATTGAGGACTAGCTGTTCCCCGCTACTTCGTCCGCGTGGAATTACACAACCCTAAAACCTATTTTTTGTAAATAAATGTATCCTAATTTACTCGTTCTTTGAAACAGCCGATCTTGACTACGGTACATAGGTACAGAGAGACGGACAGACAATTTTTTTTGAATTGTGTATTTGTTAAATGTATCGTATATATTTTCAAATACATTTAGTGAAAAGCTGTTATTTTGACATAACAAACAGACACTTCAATTTTATTTGTTTGTAGAAGTATGGATAACATTTTGGTGTGTTGATGTGGAGCGCCTACAGAAAATCTGATGAAATTCTATTCAACGCGCGTATGCGAGTAGAAAAATATAAGGCGCTAGTTGCAAAATTAATCTACTTTTTTATGTGAGTAATGTGACGTGACGAGCAGATGGCTTCGATGTTAAGTTGTTACCGCCACCCACAAACTTACTTACAGTCATTTTCTCTATGAACCAAACGGCAACGGAGCAAATACAACCCCGGAAGCTTATTTCACGCACAATGTGATTGCTCTGTGTTTGTTCTACAAGCGTTACCATTGATCAGATTGTGATGATTTTAGTGGGGTGTTCTGGGGATACCAGCCAGGGGTTCTGGCCCAAAAATCTATAGGTATAACAATGATTTTGTCACGTGGCATTGCAACGCCGGGTACAGCTAGCTAGCTATCTTATATGCGAAAGTTGGTTTGTTACGCCTTCACGCCTGAAGCGTTGTATGGATTATGATGAATTTTGATATAGAGATAGATGGGATCCTACTATACGATTATAGGTTACTTTTTCCGGCTAAAAACTTATAAGGCATGGGATGAGGGGGGCGGGTAGACTTAGTATGGAACAACCGGAATTAGCTGAGAAAATCAACACTAACGCGAGCCAAGCCGCGGGAAAAAGCTATTTATTTCAAATATTTAAAAGTCAGCAACTGACAGGAGTTTTTGGAAGTCGATAAAAAATACTTAATTTTGTCGGATAAAAACGTACGCCGGAAAAATTAAGAATTTTTAAAAATAGCTATTCCTTGAAATGTAAGCCGAATAAATTAAGTATGTATTATTAAGTATCTAGGTAATGTAATCCAGGTAATGTAGAAAAGTGAACAACTGAACATTAATCTCCCTACTATCTTCTATCTTTAATTCTGATAAGAGTAATCATTTTGCATAATTTCCATTTCTTCTACCCGCCAAAATCTTTCACATCAAATCAAATCACATTCAAATCAGGTATACTGACACTCACTTGAATTGACACTGGCAGAATTTGTGTGGCTAAAGACAAAAAAATCCTTCGAAGAAGTCAAGTCTTCTATCTCACTCACTCACAGCTCTTTATGGAGATCATAACCTAACTTTTTCCCGCTCCCGTTCAACTTTTTTTTTTTTCTTTCATACTAACTTGGTAATTACAAACAATATAATATATAAGAAGAAGAAACAGAAACAGAAGGATCCAAATAGGTGCGTAGTTCTGAAGTAATTCATTCAGCAATTGATATTTATTCAGAAATTTAAAAATAAAAAAAAATCGTTGGAAATAGTAGACTAGATATAAAACTAGTTGATTCACACGTCTTCGTGCGTCTCATGCGAGTGCCGCTGTAGGACCGCGAGTCGCTGCTGAGTGACCTCCAAATGATGCTTACGCCATTTTATTCGTCGGTTCTGGAACCAAACCTTCACCTGGAAAAAATAAATTTACTTATTTAAAAAAAATTCTTAAAATCTGTTATTGTATTGTTTTCATTCCTTATATCTTCAACTTTGGGAGGAACATTCGACATTTTAAGAAAGAAAGATCTAAATCGGTATACGACGGGCGAAGAAAAATGTTACAGTAAAGCGGGTAGACGGTGGATGGAGGTGGCTCAGGACCGTCTAACCTGGAAAGCTATGGGGGAGGCCTATGTCCAACAGTGGACGTCTGTCGGCTGAAATGATGATGATGAAAGCAAAATAAGCAATTTCGTTTGCTTGGATGAAAATTTATTTAGTTATTCTGAATCAGCTAAATCCTTTCAAATATAATAGAAAAATATAATTTTCCAATTCGGTTGATAAATGATGGAGTACTGATACATAAAAAAAACCTTCCCTCAGATGGTTCTCGACTTAAGAAACTAAATTTTAATATAGTAGCAAACCACCACATAGGTACGAACCTCGCAACTAGCTGCTACTACTGGCCCAGGGCGAGCGGACAAAATGATTCTTCTACGCGCCGTCTTTGTGCCATGGTGGAGAGCTGCCACAGATGTTATAAGCTAGAACCTGTTAACCTGTTACCTGTGCCTCAGTGAGCTGCAGAGCGTGGGCCAAGTACAGCCTCTCAGGGCCAACCATGTACTGTTGTCTCTCAAACTCTGCCTCGAGCCTCTCCAGCTGTTCTGGCGTGAAGATCGTCCGTATTCTTTTACTTCTGCCTGAGCTGCTGAAATAAACGGAAGGAAAGGCACCTGAACTGCTGAATTAATTGGATTTGATATAAAATATTACTTATAGTGTTGACGTGCAACACATACCTATGCACAGACAAAATGCATCTGAGTAAAAACAATAAGAATAGAATAGAAAAACTTTATTTTGTGTTACATAATTAGGGCTCACTTAAAAATTAAAAACAAAATTACACGTTTAAGAATATGTACCAACAAAATAGGTAACCACTCAGCATGTGCTGCGTCAGTGGACTGATACAGCGCTGGTATTCTGTGGCACCGTGGTGACAGCGTGCGACAGTGAAATACACGTGTACAAAAAACATTATAAATTATAACACTATACAATATCTAAAATCTATGGAACCAAAAAGCTGTAACCCACACTTTCTAACCTAAAAATATCTCAATTTACTTAGTGGAACACTGCATTTTTGTAAGAAAATAGCCCTGTTCAAGCATCAAAAACAATTACCAGCCGCGTTACGTAATTAGACAAAAACATAATTTAGCAATACCTGCATCCAAACTAAACATTACAGTACCTACTGGCCCAAACATGGCGTTGGGCCAGTAGGTACATAAAAAATTACAAAAATTCCCAGAAATCTTTAAAGCTAAAGAAAATGACCATATAGAATATAATAGGATAGAAAAACATTTATTTTTACACGACATAAGTAGGGTGCATTCAGTGGACAATAGTAGGTGACATAAAAAAATATACAATATATATCTTCGAAATTCAACTAAAACAAACGATACTCTAAATGACTTCTTTAAATATTAGAATGATTAATTATATATACCGACAATCGTGCATACGCAATAAACTTAAATTACCAACATAATTAATTCTTATATACAACACAGTAAATTATTATTAATCATGATGATTCAATGAAATATTGTTAATAAATGTATATCATTCTGTCCGCTTCTATTGCAACATCTTAAACAACTTTGGGATATCACTACATAGTATAAAACAAAGTCGCTTTCTCTGTCCCTATATCCCTATGTATGCTTAAATCTTTAAAACTACGCAACGGATTTTGATGCGGTTTCTTTTAATGGATAGAGTGATTCAAGAGGAAGGTTTATATGTATAATACACTAGCAAGTCACCCCGGCTTCGCACGGGTAGTTTCTGATACGACACTGATGCTTTAGTAACCGTGCGAAGCCGGGGCGGGTCGCTAGTACTGTATAAGTCACTCACCTACTGGAGCAGGATAATGAATGATTTCTGGGTTTCATCTGTCCTATCTGCGGCCTCATCTCAGCGCGAGGACTATCTGCAACAAAAAAATACTTGAAACTTAAACCCGTCTTTAAAAATAAAAACTAAATGGTAGTGTTTGAAAAGACCGACTTTCGGAGGAGTTTATCTGTTCGGTTGAATTTTTCGACTTTTATCAGTTCGGTTGAATTTTTCGACTTTTATCAGTTCGGTTGAATTTTTCGACTTTTATCAGTTCGGTTGAATTTTTCGACTTTTATCAGTTCGGTTGAATTTTGCGACTTTTATCAATTCGGTTGAATTTTTTTTTCTGTTTGTCAGCGCAGTACCCAGTCATTTATCAACCGATTCGGAAAATTCTTTTTTGTATTTATAGAATAGAAATTTTACTCAAATCGGTTTTATAGTTAAGTTTTATATTAATGCATTCCTATTTCATATTATTGTTGCGTCCAACAGGGTTATAATGATCTGTACCTAATATAAAAACATCTATTTTTACATTGTGGATTACAATAATATAATAATTAGACTTTTTTCCTCTGTTCCTAAAAATAATTGCGGCTCAGCTGTTGCGTTTAGTTTTAATCACCAGTGGAAAGGGTTTATCCTCTAGCATTATGAAATCTATCGTGAAAGGAATAAATGTGTATATTATTATTAATATTGAGTACTTATATACAGAGGTGTTGGTGATGGTAACGGTAAGTAGAGTGAATAGGTTTCTCCTAGACAAGCGTGCTCCATCGTCGGCCGCATCTTCACTTTCCATCAGGTGAGATGGCGGTTAAGCGCTTGGCTATACATCAATAAAAAAAAGTGTCGAAGATTCAGTGGTATTTCCCCATCTCAAAAAATATCCAACACGTATAGAAGTTTTCACTTCAAAAACGTCCCTGCGTTAAGCGGACGGGCAACCCCGCCAAAACTTTTCGGCTATTTTACTTACAGTTGATCTGATACATCTGAAGATATCGTAAAATCCACCCCATTTAATTAAATGTTTCCGACGGAGGGTTGCAGCCCCGGCTTAATATAATCCACTTGTCACTATAATCGGCGAAGTGACCGTTAAATATTTAAACAGGGGTTAAATAGGGTTGAAACACTTGTTGTTTTAAACTTTGAGCTTATTAGCCGGTTTAAATTGAAATTTAGCTATTTTAACAAGCTTATAACTTCGACTAAATCCAATTCATTGATATTGCAACTGTCGACGGAAACAACGTTGCAATATTTATATAAAACTAGCTGACTCGGCCAGCATTAGCTGCTAGCGTTGCTGTGGCTAACATTTTTGTCATATTTGATAATATTGCGACTATAATTTGAGATTTAAACTATCCTATCTCTCAAGTTGGATCGAACTGCACATGGTGTGCGAATTTTATTATAATCGGTTAAGTGGTTTAGGAGTCCATTGAGGACAAACATTGTGACACGAGATTTATATATATTAAGATAAGAATTGTTTTATATTCTCCGAACCGAAAATCAGAAAAGGTACGTTTGGTTTGGTCCGTCCGTACCAGCCTCTTATGTTCCCACTGCAGACACTGGCCTACTCTCGATAATTGAGAATGGGCTTTGCTCTGCCACGGGAGCCCAATCCGGATTGGTATATGTCACATGTCTTCGAATTTATGGTTCTAAGACATGCCGGTTTCCTCACGATGTTTTCCGTCACCGTTTCGAGATCGTGGTATTGCGCACATAAATTTTTTAAGTGAAAAAACTCGTTGGTGCACTTGTGGGTTTGAGCCAGCAACCTTCAGATTGAAAGTCGGCGTCAATGCCATGGGCCACCACTCTCTCAACGCTTGGTTTGGGACTTTTGTATAATTTAAAAATAAAAAAACCTACTTTAATATTTTTATCCATTATTTTACGACGTCAGGAGAGGAAGTACTACCATCCTTGGGATCATAGGTCCCTTATCCAAATGTAACAAAAATCCAGTTATCGAAAAAATCGTCTAACATACAAACATAAAAACAGTTGAATTGAGAACCTCGTCTTTTTCGAAATTACTTAATTTTTTTATGACTCGTTAGACTACCGAAAATTTTAAATTTACCTAAAAACAATCTTAGGTAATAAATAAGAAAACGATTATATTAAGGGTGTCTCATAAGTAATGTCGGTTTTCATATGTGAATATTTCTCCGCTTCAATTCAAACATGTCGTAACTTGTTAAGACTAGTCTAATTCTATGAAGAGTACAATTGCCTTACATTCTTTTCTAAAGCATAAGACAAAACTGTGTCGCATTTTCCAGTGCCCGTCCTAAGAACTAAGAAGATCTTACACATTCAATAGAACATTATGCAACATACGGGCGTTCTTCTTGTTGATAATTAAAGTTTATTAATTAAAATGTATTAACTAATTAGCTTTTACCCGCGGCTATCGCATTAATGTTGATTTTGTCAACCAATTCCGATTATTTCATAAAACATCTACCCCTCTACTCATTATAGGTCGCTAAAAACTTATAAGGGTTATTATATAAGGGGGTAGGTGATTCACTAAAACCTTATAGGGGCATATCCCCTATAAGTTTTTAGTGATATAAGTTTTTAATGAGTATACATTTTTTAATATCCATATCCTATAAGTTTTTAGTAAGACCTCTAACCGTTTCCAGGGTCCCATCTATTTCTGTATCAAAATTCATCGTAAATGATTCAGCAGTTTAGACATGAAAGCGTAACAAACTTGCTTTCGCATTTATTATACTAGCTGGTTTAACCCGCGTAGTATCGTTCCCGGAATACAGGGATAAAATATATCCTATGTTTCTCATTGATAATGTAGCTTTCCATTGGTGAAAGAATTTTGAAAATCGATTTTGTGGTTTATGCGTGAAAGCGTAACAAACTCACTTTCGCGTTTATACTTTTAATTAAAATTAGGTAAGGAT
The DNA here is from genome assembly GCA_921293045.1 of Aplocera efformata. Lineage (NCBI taxonomy): Eukaryota > Metazoa > Arthropoda > Insecta > Lepidoptera > Geometridae > Aplocera > Aplocera efformata. Next base: position 2,122,869 of record OV121068.1, on the reverse strand, counting down.
AAATATAATAACATAAATTATCAATTGCTAATGATACTTTAATGATTTAATAAGGTATTATTAACCGAGATTCATGCATTACAATGGCATGCAATGTAAGTATAACAGAGAGATACGCGCTCTCCACCATCTTAAAAACAGTTGAGTTGATCGCATGAAATTTATGTTCTACAATTTTTTAACAGATGTTATCACCATTGGAGCTTTAGGAATATAGAAAGATATTCACGAAAAACCGTTTTTAGGATCTTGATTATTTACACCTTGAATACTTCGACGCAGATATGAGATTTTATAAGCCTTTTGAAACTACTTTTACTTTAATATGAACGTTTTTAATATACAATGTTGATCTCCTGTCAATCCGATTAGCGTCAAAACAATAGCGGTATTGTGCTTAACTATCAAACCTACGACAGGTTAGTTCTATACATAGGATATCTATGTTAGATCTATACTTATAATAAAACGGTAACAGGTCCAGTTCATTGAAGATATTTTGATATGGAGGGCATTGTATAATAAGCGATACTGAAGATAAAAATGGATTTTCGCGCATCACGCCGAAAATACTAAAAGGTTTCAAATGAAACTTGGCGTGATTTGAGTTTATACTACGAGGTAGGACACTGGATATTTTTTATCCCGAAATTCAGCACGGTTCGCTTGGGAGACAGGATGAAAGTCAAAATGTGTTCTTACTTGTAACTCAATAACACGTAGTCCGATTTCATTAATTCTTTTTTGGTTAGAAAGAACGTACTTCAAAAATTGTTCCGTACGTACTTCAAAATGTATAACTGCCATATAGATATTACTTGGTTTTGGTCGTTGTAAATAATAATTAACCTTATTTGTTAAGTAGTGTACAATTTTACTTTATTTAATCGTAGTTACCATTGTTTGCGTTGAATTAGTTGTAAGTGCATTAATTATTTTACATCGCCAACAAACTGTTATACATTTTTGTAAAAAAATTTTTGTTTGAGTATTAAAGAGTAAAAATTCAAAAATATAAATAAACTTTTATTGTTAAAAATTGCTTTATTCGTCACGACTTATTTTTATATTAGCTGTGGTGATAAAATTAACATTAAAATAAATCACATGAAAAAATTACAAGCTCCGTTGTTTTTATTTATAAGGTCAATAGTTAGTCCTGCAGACTATTGCGAACGAAGTCGCGGGTGCAGCTAGTAAAACAATAACTTAATAATATCATTACATACAATATTATAAAACAGAGTCCCCAGCCGCGTCTGTCTGAACGCGATAAACTTAAAAACCAGCGAACAGGTTTTCATATTATGTTTTTCACTAATGGACGTAGTAATTAATAAGAAATCATTATGGTTTATAAATTGACTGTGTAACATTATTGTGTGTGTGTGTGTGTGTTATTGACTGTACAAAGTCTGTCTGATTGGTTGAAGTTAGGGTTGGAACAGACAAAGTTAACAAAAAAGACTATGTTAAACATTTAAACCATCTGTAATTTGACATAATCTATCTGCTTGTAATGTGCAGGACGCACTTATCGTTGTGACAGATTTCAGCAACAATTAAAATACAGCGCCGTGGTAAAATATAAAAAAATAATAATATAAGCTACGTGAGGTTGGCAGAAATGTACCAATAAACAAATGGAACCAGTAGCCATTAATTAAAAAAAAAAAAACTGTACTGGAACTCCCGTGACACGTTGTATATGCTCACGATTATGTTTACATGTGTGTGTTAAATTTGACGTGTCCAAACGATACTTGAGATCTAAAGGAATAAGTTTGAGTTCGAGTTTAAATTAGCAATAAACAATTGCTTTGTGCGTATTTTTACGTGTAATAAGGATAATACCCAGTTAAATTTTAATACGTTGTAAAAAAGTCGCCATATATATTAACCCGAGCCGGCGGCGGATCTTAGTCTTATAAGTTTCAAAATTAATTAGGTTCTGATGCAATGTTCAATCTAATTGAGGGTAGAATCACATGAGCTATATAGATCGTATGATCGGTCTTTAAATAGATTAATAATTGATACGCTTGTATTTTTAAATTTTGGTGTACATATTTTTTGATTAATTGTCATTTACTAAGGCGGATAATATTTTTAGGTAGCGCAACAGGCGGCCTTATCGCTTAAAGCGATCACTTCCAGACAACGTTTCTATCTAAAGCCTTGTGAAGTACTGACAAATGAAGTCAGTACTTCACAAAGCTTTAGACTTAAATTAAACTAGGATAACCTGTGCTTCCTAAACCAATTATTTTTCCGTAAGAACTTTCTAAATATTATTATAGAACATGATAAAAAGAATGGAAGCAGTAAGTCATTCTCAAGTTATGGCGTGACCAAGGGAATTTGTGATTAATTGATGTATATACTAGCTTCGCCCCGCGGTTTCACCCGCATAGTTCCCGTTCCCGTGGGAATACGGGGATAAAATATAACCTATGTTACTCGCTGATGATGAAGCTGATAATGGTGAAAGGATTTTTAAAATCGGTTTTGTGGTTTAGGCGTAACAAAGAAACAAACAAAGTCACTTCCGCATTTATAATATATTTTTTTCCTACTTGATATTTTGGACAATTCAAACAATATCGTTATAAATTGTACCCTATGTGTTATTCTGATGTATAAGCTATATTATTGTAGTTTCATTAAAATCCATTCAGTAGTTTTTACGTGATTGGGTAACAAACATCCATCCATACTTACATTACAATCTTTCGCGTTTATAATATTAGTAAGAAGGATAAATTTATTGATCATGATCATTAGTAATTCCACGGGCAAGGGTTTCGGTCCAGTAGTGCAAGCTACACCGGTGATGATATCTTAAAGCTAGCTCACCTTGCCTCAACCCTCCTGGCACTCCAACCATACTCCTGAATCCTTCATTCAGCCTCTGCACGTCGTGTCCTGCGTATAAATAATTCTGCAGTTGCCGTTGACTTTGGAGGCGTTCTTGCACGCTCAAGTTTATCACGTCCTCATCACCGTTCGTCAAACCCAAAATGGCGGCTATCGTAAACGACTTTCCCGCCAAATTGGTGCCTTTCCCCGTCAAATCGACGCCATATTGACTGCTGTCACAGTCGTCCAGAGTCGAAACGGGCGATGCAGACCGATTGTTATCGAATCGATCCGGATTTTCGACGAAACGGTCCGTGTTGTCCGCGAAAGGGTTCGAGTTCTCGTACCGATCGGTGTTTTCCGAAAAATCCGGGTATTTATCGTCGCCGTCGGAAAGAGTGAGGCGGTCCACATTTTGCTGGTAAGACACGGCCAATAAGTCCGTCAAATTGGCTGGATATATCGAATTCTGGCGCTGTTCCATCATCTTCGCGTTAATTTACTTTGTACGACACTGATTTAATTATTATCATGTTTAAATCTTTAAAATGTAGTAAATTATGACGTTAAATTATAGACAGAATTTATTAGCTAATTAGAGGTTTATTAGCTAGTTAATTTCCGAACGAAACGCGAGCGCGCACTGGCAACCGAGACGGATTTGCGGTTATGATTTTGAAAGCAATTTAAATTTCGAATGCTGGGCGGGGCCAGACGTCATCCGATCGGTTTTAGCGCGAAAAAATGACATCACAAACGGTCAATTGGGGGTGCATGATATTAGACGATGGAGGGTAGAGGGGTGGCTCTGGTGGTTGTGATTGGATGATAAGGCGCATGCGCGAGGTAGGCGGAGTCAGATTTGGGGGTGTGGTGGCAGTGATTTGCGGTCGGCGAAGCCTTTGATTGAGGCAGGGTTGGATTTTTAGCTAATTCTATTTTGGTTTTGAATATAATTTACATTTCAAAAACCTACTGAACTACAGAAATAAATCTAAAAATGTCTACATACAAATCATTATAATCAAAATCAAAAAAGGCCTTATGCCTTTAAAATCATTAAAGACCTTTTAATTATTTATCTTAGCGCTATAAATGATTCCAGGTGCGATACAAATGTTGGATTTTATTTTGGCCAGAGTTTAAGCATTGCCATCCAGCGTGGCAATGCTGCCAGCATTTATGGCACGCTGCCATCAAATGATGGCTTAGTTTGTACTAACTTTTTTTAGTTAAGTGTTATAGTTAGTTAGTTATAGGACAATTTTATTAATCTTTTTTTTAATAATGGTATATTGAGTCTTATAGAAGATTTATACTTAATATTTCTACTTAGTCGAAACTTTCCCCCGATAGCGTGTCCAGAATGCTGGCAGCATTGCCACGTTGGATGGCAATGCTTACTCGCTGACCAAACCTACTGATCTCATAGCTCAGTTCGTATTCTCTGCCTTCTGTGCAGCAGGTAATACTGGGTTTTATAAATGGCTTACAAAAGTATATGTAACTGATACTTTTACATGTTATTTGGAATTTTTCACTCTGTCGGGTTGTTTTCTTTTTTTTTATAATTTCTTGTGCCATTTTAATCTTTGTACAACCTTTTTTGGACAACCTTGCCATATAAAAAAAATGACCACGAGACATAGACCATAGACATACAAACCCATTTCATCTATTATTGAGAAGGCCCTATGGCTTAGTTGGTAGTAGCACTGCCTTCGAAGTGAGGGGTCCGAGTTAGATTCCCGGCCAGGGCAAACATTGAGGTGAGCATGAAGTTTGTTCTCGGATTGTATATGTCCATGCCTCCTGTAAGTGTTTCCTTGCTTACTTACGAAAACCTCCCTTTTATGTCTGAGGTTAAAAATACATCCCCAATCCTTCCCTGCACCCTCTCCTACCGTCTCCCCGTCATGAAACAATTTAATATCATAATCTACGCCCAATACTGGGGACATGGAGGGAATAATGTGTGGATGAGGTAGAAGGTAAGGTACCATGATGATAATAATAATAATAATAAACGTTTACACACTCATACCTCTGCACTAGGATTCCCTGGGTCGCAGATGACATGGACAAACAGAAACACAAGACAAACACCCAAGACCCGAGAACAAACTTCATGCTCGACACACAAAGTGTGCCCCGGGAATCGAACCCGGGACCCCTCGCTTCGAAGGCAGGGTTACTACCAACTGAGCCACGGAGCTAATGATTTGATAAAGGTTTCGAGGAAGCGTTACAATGAACTATATGCCTCTGGTAATGCAAGCGGACACTAGGGGACTGTTAGGGTTTTTTGCTTTTCTTCTCCATGAAGGGTCGGGTAGGGTTTGAACAAGCGCTAAACTTAGTTTTACGAACGAAAGCTCTCGTAGGTTATCACTTCACTACAATACATAGTATAAAACAAAGTCGCTTTCTCTGTCCCTATATCCCTATGTATGCTTAAATCTTTAAAACTGCGCAACGGATTTTGATGCGGTTTTTTATTAATAGATAGAGTGATTCAAGAGGAAGGTTTATATGTATAATACACTAGCAAGTCACCCCGGCTTCGCACAGGTAGTTTCTGATACGACACTGATGCTTTACTAACCGTGCGAAGCTGGGGCGGGTCGCTAGTTTATTTATAAAAAAAAAGAAATTGACGTATCCAAGTAATTTTTAAGAATTTTTCGTCTTATTATTATTGGCCCTTTGTGTTTTTAAGAATTCAACGAAAATTAAGATTTTTGACTTTGACTTTGACACTTAACTGAGTGGTTCAAGATAAAAATTTTAAAACTATCATGGTTATGAACATTATTAGCGGCGACGCGGTCGAACGTACAAAACGAGTGCGCAAGAGGGTAGACCGATATGTCTGCCAATGATTTGCACACTGCGCAAAGATTTCAGTTTGCCCGGGACCATGACGCATGTAACTGCGTCGAAATATCGGGAGTCAACAAAACTCACAAATGGTAAATATCTCGGTAACACGAATAATAAGGTTCAAGATAAGTCTCGACTTGTAATGCCACAAAGGTCCAAAGGTTTTATGCATATATTGTATTATACCAAAAACTTACTAAAATGTACAGGTAGACAACGTAAAATTTTAACAAGTATCTTTGGTTTTCGTATAAGATAGATAGATAGATATGACTTCTCCATGTTTCGTACTCCGTGTGAAGCACAATACTTGCCACACAGAGTAAATAATATTTGGATGAGCCGTTTTGACTTCTTTGGTTCGGGTACATGGAGATACTTAGCAATAAGAACGCATTACCCTGTAGGTACATATATTTTTTAATTGCCCTCTATTATTTAAAAAATAAATATTCATGGAAATTTCACACAGCGTCCCCTAGCCCCAAACTAAGCATAGCTTGTATTGAGAACCAGATTACTGGTGGAATACATAAATAATATAGTTTTACAAGACAGAACAAACTTGTGTTCGTCACACATGCTTGTCCTGGGTTGGAATTGAACCCCCGACCTACATCAGAAGGCAGAGCTACTACCAACTCAGCTGTGTGTGTGAGTTTATAGTATTGAGAGTTTTTTTTTATACTACTCGAATTCGATATTGTGACATAAAAAATATAGTAATAGTTTTAAAATAAGAATTCGATTAACAATTATATAGTAAAACAATAAATATTCAAGAAAATTTGATACATTTACATAGCCTCAAACTAAACTATGGGAACCAAATATTACTAATACTTTTTTTTTGGTAAATATATACTTATAATTCATTTTAACACCAAACATAGAAAAAACATTTATTTCGTCACACAAATGTGTCCTGGGTAGGAATCCGTCCCACAACGCAGTGTTCTTTCGCAGGTAATTTCGTAGAACTTCCAAATTACCTGCGTAGCATCTCCTATTACGTAGCGCTCCCAGATTACTTGCGTAGCATATCTCATTTCGTAGCGCTACCAAATTACTTGTGTAGCATATCTCATTTCCTAGCGTTCCCAAATTACTTGCGTAGCATATCTCATTTCCTAGAGCTCCCAAATTACTTGCGTAGCATATCTTATTTCGTAGCGCTACCAAATTACTTGCGTAGCATATCTCATTTCCTAGCGCTCCCAAATTACTTGCGTAGCATATCTCATTTCCTAGCGCTCCCAAATTACTTGCGTAGCATATCTTATTTCGTAGTGCTACTAAATTACCTGCGTAGCAGTTTCATTTTGTAGCATTCCCAAATTACTTGCGTAGCATATCTTATTTCGTAGTGCTACTAAATTACCTGCGTAGCATATCTTATTTCGTAGCGCTACTAAATTACCTGCGTAGCATGTTTCATTTTGTAGCATTCCCAAATTACTTGCGTAGCATATCTCATTTCCTAGCGCTCCCAAATTACTTGCGTAGCATATCTTATTTCGTAACGCTACTAAATTACCTGCGTAGCATGTTTCATTTTGTAGCATTCCCAAATTACTTGCGTAGCATATCTCATTTCCTAGCGCTCCCAAATTACCTGCGTAGCATATCTTATTTCCTAGCGCTACTAAATTACCTGCGTAGCATGTTTCATTTTGTAACATTCCCAAATTACTTGCGTAGCATATATTTATTTCTATTTCGTTGTTTGTCAGGACAATATTCAGGACGGTATACACGCCGCAAAAATAGATTTCATCCACATTTGGGTCCACAACCATGCGCTTTTCGCGATCTTTAGACGGCTCCGTGGCTTAGTTGGTAGTAGCCCTGCCTTCGAAGCGAGGGGTCCCGGGTTCGATTCCCGGCCGGGGCACACTTTGTGTGGTGAGCATGAAGTTTGATTTAAGTTTGGGTGTTTGTCTTGTGTTTCTGTGAATGTCCATGCCATCTGCGACACAGGGAATCTTAGTGCAGAGGTATGAGTGTGTAAACGTTTATTTATTATTATTTATTTTCTGCCGCCCACCTGCAGGCTATGGAAGGATCTATACAGCTTCAATATGGGTCCTTCAAAAGGCGGGTTTATTATTACCTCAAAGGCAGCAGCGGCTTGCCTCTGATGTGCAGATGTCCATGTGCGACGGAGACCACTTTCCATCAGGTGGGCCGTTGGCTCGCCTGCACAGGCTTGATAAAAAAAACAATTAGTCTGGCATAAACTCGAAAATAAAAAATCGCTTAGCGGCCCACGGGCACAGACGCTGACTTTCAATCTGAAGGTCATTGTTTCGAACTCACTCGTGCACCAATGAGTTTTTTCACTTGAAAAATTGATGTGTGCAATACCGCGTTCTCGAAACGGTGACGGAAAACATCGTGAGGAAACCGGTATAAGTTTGGAACTAAAAATTCGACGACATGTGAAATGTAACAAATTACCAATCCGTGGCTCCTGTGGTAGATAAGAGCCCATTTACTCTCAATTATCGAGAGTAGGCCGGGGCCCCTGCAGTGGGAACATTAGAGGCTTGTACAGAAACTCGAAAATGACTCTTTTGATTGTTTTCTGTGCCGTTGTCTTCGTAACTGACAGGATAGAGTTTGAATAAAATATTTTTTTGAAAAATTCTCGGGATTAAAAATAAACTGAAATTGCATTTTGATAGTTGATTGTGAATCAAGACAGAAAAACATCGGTTAGGTAGTCATTACCATATTACACACATATAAATAAATTGAAGTGTCTGTTTGTCATTATCTTCCTACCTTTATCCCACACTAACTGGGTAGCACAACATGTATTTTTCTTCCATTTCCCTCTGTCAGACGTCATCTCAGTACTCACTCCTTACGCATATCATCTTTCACACAATCCATCCATCATTTCTTTGGCCTACCTCTTGTCTTATATCCTTCCACATTCATATTTAAGACTTGTTTTGTATAAGCCATTCATCCCTCCGCATTTGTAAAATTGAAGTCTGTTTCTAATGACAAAAATATGTACCGTAATAAAAATATATACGGTACTTTTGCTTTATAATAAGTAAAATAAAACCAAATAAATGCTAAATCAGCGAGCCAGGCACTTAAACAGGTCACAATGAATCCGAGGGGATGACGACAAAAAGTTTAAAGATAGGGCGCCACAATCAGATGATGCGCTTTTGATGCGCGCACCCCTCAGTCAGGGTTGTCACATACGAATAATAATAAATCTTTATTTCAAGATTCTTAATTTTTTTTGTATAAATACTAAACATCGGGCTCATATAATAAATACCTTACAGACTAACATACATATGAAAATATAAACACAAAAATTGACACTTGAATAATATAATATAACAATCTACAAGTGAGAGTTCAATTATTTTGGATTCTCAATTCTGTCCGGATTACTGGCAGAAGTCTACGATTTTTTGGTTTTAGAACCAAAAATTCGTAGACTTATTCTTGACTTAGACTTAGACATTCTTAAAATTCATCAAAAGAAATAATCAAATAATTCGGAAAAGATTAATGAATACTTCAAAAAGATAAAAGTACTAACACATCTTTGACAAGTCTTCTAAACAACTCCAAAAGGATGATGTTTCGTAATTTCGCCTCAATTTGTTCATTAATGTTTGTTTATTGCGCAATATCTTCGCTAATTGTGTAATTTTTCGCCGTTATTTGCTAACATTTATCTACTTTTATCATACAGCCGAAACTTTGAATCGTCTACAAGATGACTAGCCATAGCAAAGTTTGTATCTGTCAAAAAATTTATGAATCTTTTTGACAAAATATCACTGTCGCTGTGGCAATCTATATCCGGTAATAAGATATTCAATTGTACGGTTTGGTCGTTCATTATTCAACCTGATTACACACTGATACAATTCATTAAATCAAATTAACAATTTCTTTAATGAATTCGTTCAAAACAATAGTTTTTTTTTTAAATAGTGTGATAATGAAGACCGCGAGTGAATTTAATTTGAATATAGAGTATGGCGTATTATCGTAATTACCAAGCACAGACTATAAAAGCTAAATTAAAAACAACAAAGACAAATTTAAAAAAAATAAACTTGCCATCCCTATTTCCCTCGTTGTCAACTAAGGGCTGTCCCGCGGTGATTAAAATTCCTCGTCCTAATATCGGGCTCATATATTAAGTGTGCTAATCGGCGTTACTGACATCCAAACATATTGTTTTTTTTTTTTTATTGAAACTTGTGCACGTGGCTGCACTTGTTATTCTCCCAAACGATTATTACAGTCAATGATTATTAAAAAAGATTTTTCTATGTTATCTTTGGGATATGGTAATGTTAAAAACATTACCATATCCCAAATATAGCTTAGATTTGAAGAGTTCTTTGTTTTATTTTATTTAACTTATAACTTTTAAGAAACTTTTTTCTGCTGCCTACTTTTGCAATAGTCTTTGTCAGTAAATTCGAATGGAAAACTGGCTAATATTCTATTGGCTGTAATTTCACCGGTTTTAGTATGTAGTATAGTAAGTTCCGTGTGAATTACAATCCCGTACGAATGCCATGCATCATCAGACGAGCCCGTGTAATAATCCGACGTTATAGCTCACTATCTCATTATGTGTTCTCCCTACTGAATCATGTAGCACAAGAAAACCATAGACACGGAGCCCAAAGAGTATTTATTAGTCCGGGAGATTGTAGAACTTGACCGTCTATTAAAGTCTATTATCTGCCTTCAATTAAACTGCCTGCCAATTGCCGGTGAAATCACATGCGCATGAGACGTATTAGAGAGACTCAGTAAAGATTTGGATCTCATACTGAGTCGCACGCATTACTGTTGTCATGGGCGAGGGTCACCACTTACCATCAGGTGGGCCCTCAGCTAGTTCCGTCATTCAATCAGATAAAAAAAAAATGGCGGTTCAGATAAGGCTTGAATAGCGCTGGACTTAGCAATCAGACAGCCTGGTTTTGTAGGTAATAATTGAAACATTGACGAGTCAAACATATATTTTTTAATTCAAAGGTAATTAAGATTTGTCTTTCATTTAGATCTTACACTTTGAGATGTTTGGTTTCGGTTCTTGGCTCGCAAAATAGAATCCGCACTGCCCGAATTTTTTAATCAAAGATACCCAAGTTGATGGTTGCGATCTCAACTGTTGGGGAATGCGGTAAAAGATATACATTTTTTATAAAACTTTTTATGCTTTACATACAGGGGCTAATTATTGTTAACTTCAATTTTATAAAATTTATTCAATTTTGTTTTATAAAATTAATTATCTTAAGGTAGAAATGACTCCACGCCATTCCTGTGCCTAAAGCACGCCAAGTACCCTCGTAACGTCGCCCAATAAACCTGATTCCTTTGTTCTGCGGCAATTTGTCATCCATTGTCCCTCCCCAGGCATAATAACATGTTGTTCGAGTGCCGCCACGCGCTGGAAAACAATTAAATATTGTCTATGGTTACTTATATTGAGATGACAGATCGGTATTTGAAATTAGAATGCGCCCGTCGATAGTTTAATAAAAGCTTTTTTATGTCAAGAATTCAGTTTCTCTCTCTCTCCAGATTCGTGTCGAATTCTATTTTTGAATATTTCCATTTCAGTGCCGTTTCGTTTCGTGCGATCGGAATGTTCTGTTTTATATACCTTGATATTACATTACAAGCTGAAAGGCAGTGTACGGAGCTGTGTTGTTTTGGAATTTTATTGGATATGTTTAGCGAAGTTGTATTAAATATCAACCCACTTTTCCAGAACATCTTATCATCTGTTCACTCAAGAACCGTAGGTATGTCGGTTCCCACAAAACAAAACCTTTTTACTTAGACAAAAGTAATGCAATAAAATTATTACCTTGAGTAGGTACTAGCAAGGTGTAGGTTTCCACTTCTGTTGTAAAGTCTAGACAATCCATCACACCAACTTACAAGAATAATATCAAATTAAACGAAAACCACCAAGTATCATTAATAAAAACCGAATCTAAACAAATTACGTTTCAAAATGGCGTTATTAGTCTGCAAACAAGTAATTAATGGCGGGAAAATGTCGGCATTAACCGAAATATGCCGAGCGCCAGTAAATGAGGTCGAGGAGATCGAAGATTTGGGATATGGCATCATTTATACAGCCTTTTTTTTCTACAATAGACCAATCCATACCTAATATATACCAAAATTGAATGGCCAATTCAAATTCCGTCCATTCAATATTTTAACTATAAAATTACATTTTTAACCGACTTTAAAATAGGAGGAGGCTATTAATACGGTTTGTAAGTTTTGTTTTAATGATTATTATGAAATTTCTTCGGCAATTGTGGGTCAATTTAGATGATTCTTTACAAAGAAGTGAAGAAAGTATTGTGGTCAGTTGATTCGATTTTTAAATCAATGTCATTGTTAATTATTATATTTAACAACTTTCAGCCATTGTCCTTCAAACACATATAAATTACACTTTCCTAGAATGGCACAAAGGCTTTAATATATTCATATTGAAACAATCACTTATAAGCGTGGATTAACGCCTCATGTGCCTGTAATTGTAACACCCACACCCTTCCACCGGTACACAGCAACGCGAGCATCAATACCTAACGCCGGATTACCAGGTTGAAATACTACAACGGACAAATATGGCACAAGTTCTACTGCTACTTTGGGTTGCTCCTTTAGCACCATCAGGGGGACACGTGTAGGGACTCTGAGGGTAGGGTGTACTTCACCTAATATAATTGTATTTCTTGTAAATAAGCATATTTTTCCAAAATAAAATGTTTTTTTGTATATTAGTTAACCATGCTGAAAGTTTAAAACAGCGCCATCTCGTAGATTTTTGCGGTACTTAATTGGTAACCTATTGTTTCATATGAAACACGATTTTAATCGTAATCTATACAAATAATTAAATTCAAGTGTCTGTTTGTAATGGCAAAATAACAGCTTTTTACTAAATGCATTTGAAACTATATACGGTACCAAAAACGAAAAAACATTTTTTTTTTTAATTTTTATTGTTCTGTTTGTTTCGGCTAATCTCCGAAACGGCTGGACCGATTTTGACGAGACTTTCACTGCCAGATAGCTGATGTTATAAAGTAACTTACGCTACTTTTATTTTAGAAAAACTAAATAGAATGAATGAATGAATACTTTATTTTACACCAACAGAATTTTTAGATGGTAGCTTATTAAAAAATATTATACTATATTTGGGACAACGGGCGGTCTTATCGCTTAATTAGATCTAGAATTACGGTTCTAAAGTACAAAGTAAAGACTAATCAATAAATAAATGTAAAGAATATGTTGTGGCTAATATATTAAAGGTCTAATTAGTATGTGTTGTGAGTTTTATAACAAATGCTAACCGTGATACCACAATATTAAATATTTCTTCGTACCTCGAATATTCATAACAAATCATAACGCTAGTGAATACAGCCGCCGCGGAATGTTGTAATTACCCGCGCTCCACAGCGCCGGTGTTGCCAGACACATAAATTTATTACCGCTATTATGGTTACAAAAAAAAAAATAAAAAAAAGTTGTTTAGGCTTATTAAATTAGATTTTAATAACTATGTACATTTCACCTTTCCACAGCTTCGCCATCTAGTCCCAAACTAAACATAGCTTGTACTATGGTAACTAAATAACTGAAGTTTGTAAATAAATACATATCTAAAAATGCCCAGACACAGAAAAAAACCTCTGTTTGTCACACAAATGCTTGTCCTGAGTGGGATTCAAACCCACGACCCACAACGCAGAAGGCAGAGCTACAACCGATTGAGCTGTAAATCAAATTTAACCAAATATTTATTCTAGATATATTTACGTGTATTTATTTGTATATTTCTTGTTTATTTATTATGGATAATTATTTATTATTATAATTATTATGATTAATAATAAATAATTACAATATTTTTTATTGTTATAGAATAAGGGTACAAAGAATATATTGAAGACTTTGACTTCCGAAATAGTTAATAACTGTATTTCAGAAGCCATCGTCCAATGGTACGCATCATTATACTTATTCAGTAACATAATATAATTAGTATCACATATTATTAATGTCTTATATAAAACATGTTTTAATTCTAAGACTAGTCATAAATTTAAATTTGTAATAATAACAAATAGAGGTAAACATTTAAGCTCGTCCCGTCACTTTTATTCTATAAAAATATATACTTTCAAATCACAATCAGGACAAGCATTTGTGTGACAATCAAAGAGGTTATTTCTGTGTCTGGACGTTTACAGCATGTAAGAAATAGATAAAATAGCATACAAAATCTCACTGAAAACATCTAACGATATAAATTTTAAAACTATCATGGTTATCATTATTATTCGTGTTACCGAGATATTTACCATGATTTGTGAGACTTCAGTTTGCCCGGGGCCTTGACGCTTGTAACTGCGTCGAAATATCGGGATTCAAACTCACAAATCATGGTAAATATCTCGGTAACACGAATAATAATTCTCTAACTATATATAAATTCTGTTTTAATTTTCTGTACTGGCATCCCCGGCCACGCCCCGCCTTTTATTGAATATTTTTATTATGAACGGATCAAAGGAGGACTTTATGAAAATTATTTCCGAAAACGTTTGATGTTAACTTCAATAACTATGCGATTATACGTTCGATCCTTTGGTGAAATTCTGATGGAAATTAATTTCCATTTTTTAAATGCTTTGTACTGTTATTAAATAATTTGTATCATTATTGCAATATGCAAATATGATAAAGTTAGTACGAAGTTAGTTTCACTTATGCATTATGTAACAAGTTGGTTTTTCAATTTCACCTTTAACCTGGAATCTGCCGCTAAGCGGTTTTGCTCGCATTGCTGTGTTCCGGTGGAAGGGTGTGGGTGCCGGTGGTTTATTTATTTATTCATACGAACACACATAGCACACCAACACATTCAATTAAAACAATATTATTCTTATAACTAGCCTAGTGTTACTACAATTACAGGCGAAGACCACATTACATACCTAAAAATAATTTAAATAAATAATATTTACATGATGGCGTTTGCACTCCAAAATAAAATCTATTTTATAGGATAGTTTTACTTTCTATTTGGTCGATTTATGTAGTTGCTAAGATTATGATGTATCTTCTATTGTATATATAAGTATAAAAGAAAGTCGTGTTTGTTACATATAAGTATAAAAGAAAGTCGTGTTTGTTACAACACTTATAACTCGAGAACGGCTGGACCGATTGCCATGGTTTTTGATTTGTTGGATTTGTTTCCGTCCCGAATAGCAGAATAACTATTAAAAACTTTGGAAAATTAACGAAAAAATAAAATCATTTTATCCCCGTATTCTCCACGGGAACGGGAACTATACGGGTGAAACCGCGGGGCGCAGCTAGTTATTAATTATTATATTAAACCTAACCGACCTTTTTACTGGGTCGGGTCACAAGATAATTGTGAAAATCACAACGCCGTTGTCACAAATAATAAAATGTTACACTAGTTGGAAGACACGTTAACATATCGTCGGCTATTCTAGTCTACAAGCCATGTCGGAGGCTTTCAGCCGCTTTAAAACTCCAACATCAGAGTTACTCACAAGGGCCACTCACACAAAACGATGAAGAAATACTTTTATACCTGATTTTTTACATAGAGGGTAGAATTTGTTCTTGAAAATTCTATTATATCGGCTTATTCGATTTTTAAATCAATCAATTATTTATCTCTACTAATTATTTATTTTTGAGCTCCCTCTCAATTATCGAGAGTAGGCCGGTGTCCCTGTAGTGGGAACATTAGAAGCTGGTACGGTATACTAAACAATTATAATTTTGGTATATAAAACCTGTCTGTAGGCAAATATTTCTCAACAATAAAAAGCAAGAGACAGTGCCGGACTCAGACACGTGACGGCTGAGACTCCCACAGATTAAAAAGTTGTGGACCCCCACTAGTAAACATATAACTATGACTATCCAACTTTTAATGTTTCCACAGTAGAAACAGCATTGTCCACAAGTGAGAATATAATAAACGTTTACACACACTCTGCAGTAGGATTCCCTGTGTCGCAGATGGCATGGACAAACAGAAACACAAGACAAACAACCAAACCCGAGAACTTCATGCTCACAAAGTGTGCCCCGGCCGGGAATCGAACCCGGGATCTCTCGCTTTGAAGGCTACCACTAAGCCAAGGTATTATTGCACGTGTAAGATTTTTCTCGGCCCTTTTTTACTTAGCTCCAGAGCTCCGTGACGCGATAAACAATTGCTTATTTTTTTAATGCAGCACTGCCAAAAGGCCCCTCGTCGTTTTTATAAAATCGGCAAAGTGCAGGTGCTTCATTCACCCTCCGAACAAAGTCAAAATTATATTTTGTAGCTCAATGAAGCTTTTATTTGAACAAGTATAAGGATGAGAATCCTTTGAATACGCACATTAATATTGTTATTTTATTGGCATGCAAACTGAAGGGTGCTTGACAAAATGTTTGTTAATAAATTGTTGTATGCTTTGATGTCTTTTTGATGGTTTTAATATGTCTACTCAAAGGCTTATGCAACAACAAATTATGAAATGGATGTAAGGAAATAGGGCAAACTTTGTGCATGAACTTTGTTCTCGGGTCTGGGATGTTTGTGTCCTCCTGTGACACAGGGAACCTCTGTATGAGAGTACACTTGAAGCGTAACATCTCGATCTTCTCATACTTTAGTAGAAGACCTGAGTCGTATTATTTTTGTGGCCCGACTGCGCCAGTATTATTTTTGTGGTCATGTTTTTCAAATGTACGTATGTATATTTCTTTGGCACGCTGTGTAGCCTAAACGGTTTGATGGAGGTTTAGCTTAATAGCTATCGTTAGATTCGTCTTAATTGTGAGAGTGACACTGACATAACAAAATTTTATAAAATGGACGATTTATGGCGCCAAAACATATGTCATCAAAAAAATATTTTTCCTCAAACCTATTGAGTTTATCAAAATACAGGTCTTTCGAAAATATACGTATAAAGATAATAAAAATAGGTTTTATGTTTAAATGTAATTTGGAAATTTTCACGCGGCTGTGTTTTTGTTTTTCTCAATAATTTCATGTTAATTGTGGCGTTAACCGCTTAATATCAGGAGAGCCGTCTGTTCGTCCCAAAAAAAAAAATGATTTTGTCTAATAGATTTCAAAAAGATTTTGTGAAATCTTTTTTTTATTTGGAAAACTATGATTTTCCATTTCGCCGAACCACCGTATGATTGAACAAAAGAACCATTTAAATATAAAAGTTTCGCAGTTGTATCAAGTGGAGCGTGGGACACGGGCGCTGGATTCATTTAAATTGCTGACATTCCACCCAGGGCTGGACCGAAGGGTTCTTTACGTCTCGTTTGGCACAAGAATAATCTTAATAAATAACACTATGTGCGTAAACAATGACAACTGACAGTATTGTATATTTAAACTGACTTCCAGAAGTTACCAAAACTTTATTTTCTTCCGTTTTCTTTTTTGTCTTTACTTAAATTTTGTTTTATTTTGTAGTAATAATCTACATGACTTATTGTATGTCCGAAATGGGCAGTTGTTCTACCATCTTTTGTGCTCACCATTGAACACTTACTAACTTTTGATGTACAGTTTATAACAATAAAGAATATTATATTTGTATTTGTGTTACCTCAGTGCTCCGTCATATATGAACCGTTTTGGAAAATTCTTATTTTATTTGAAATGATATGCTTTCAGGTTGTTCATAGTGACTTTATTACGATCGGTTTAATAGCTTTGTTACGTCAAAATAACTGGAAATATATTCATTGGCGTATTTTATTTTCCTGTAACTTTTTTTTCGCCTGTTGTGTAAAAATTTGGATGTTTCCTTTTTTAAAATGGTAATGTGTAGGTACCCCTTAACACAAGTTAGCTCGTAATTTTTTGTTTGGAGTTTGATCTATTGTACGTCCGAGAGGACAAACTGTTGTTTCATAAACAATTACTTATAAGATCTTTATATACACAGTTTAACAATAAAATATATTCTTATTCTTAAGGGTGAGAAATAAATTAGTATCTAAATAGTCTTTTTCGTATTTTAAATAGGTCACTTGTCTGAATAAAATTTCGGAAGCTCAAAACTCACCTGATCCTTACCTATCCCGATATCCTTTGCTTTTCGCGTAAATGTTTCCCTATTTTTGAGAACAAACCATAACTGAGCCATTGTAACCATAATATAATAGCTTCTTTCGAAACCGATCAAGTCAATTCCACGACCATCAAGACAAAACAAAGTTTTTAAACTTTTTAACATATTTTGTATATATTTTTCGCCAGAAACCCTTGGCTAGACCCCTCCAACGCTGATCCAACCCTGTACCACAAGAGACAGATTTATTTCGTTTGTAGGTACGATACGCCCTACCCCTTCGGATTAGCAAAATTATCGACGTCACTAAATGTTTTAACTCAGGTTTGACTGTATTTAGTTGAGTTTGGTTAAGCCAATTCAGTTCGTGTTCTGGCATTGAGCAGATCATATTTTAGTATTATTTATACAATGACATCAGGATTTAAATAAAATATTACTTGGCTAGGCACACAGTTTTCCAGTGCTGCAAGGGTCGTGGAGGTCATGGTCTAGCGTTCCCGTGACCCTTGCAGACAGGCACCCGGAAGGAACACCGTGCTTTAGTGCGTAGGCCTCCAGCGTTGCATGTATTAATCAACGCTGGAGGAGAGTTGCACATAACCCACCACCCACCCAGAAATACGTTCCGTTTACCCCACGCCTTCCCAAGGCGGAACGTAAACGGAACGTATTCCTCCATGTTAAAAAAAAAGGTACACAGTTTTGCAGTGGGTTCCACAAGACTAAGCCTGTATCTATTATAGTTTGGTAAGTTAATCACACCAAATTGAAACAAATTTAGATGAAAACGAAACAGAGATCGAAATAAATGTTTCTCATAATTTGTTAATTAATGCGGAAATACCTAATATGATTGAGTATAACATATGAGTCTTCCTCATGATAACAGGTGCTGATGCTATTGTTGTGTTTACTTATTTAATTTATTTACTTTTTAGATCATGTAACTATATTATCATGTAATTATTTGTGTTATGTATTAGTTCATAAATATGTATTAGTAGATATATTTTATTAGTGTATAGTATAATATATTAGTGTATAAGTATTTATTAGACTGGGTACACATTCCTACCTCTTTTATCACCTCTCACTAGCCTCAAAGGTTTGCTGGAAGAGAACTCTTCATAGGGTTAAGCTCGCCTTTGTACATACATTTTGTTATTAGTTTGTTTCCTTTTTTTCATGTGCGTGTGTGTACAATAAATAATTACGAATTACGAATGCAATTGAGGAGATAGAAAGTCAAAGGCAAAATACTTTAAACGTAGCACTATTTAATGGGTGTGACTCGTTGGGAATGTATCTGCAAATAAGAGTTTCAACCAGTAACAGTGTGACTCGATGAGGTGTTACTGGTTGGGAAACCACCTGAATTCTATTCTTGGAATCGTAAAATTTTACGTGTCCAAACGTTACTTGAGAAAGGAATAAATGAGTTAGAGTTTATTTATAAAATAAGCCATTTATTATTCCTTTTTGTGTTTCTTTAATAAAAACTAATAATCCTTCACTATTTTTGTGTTTTTTTTTTCTTTCTTCTTGCGTCGCACTTCTATGCATTTGCCATTGACAAGTATATTTTTGTGTTAATCACACTAATATTACAAAGGTGAAAGTTTGTGTGTTTGTTTGTACCACTACGCTCAAACGGCCCACTGGATTTGGATGAAATTTGATACCATGATAGGTTGTATCCAGGATTAACACGTAGGCTACTTTTTATCGCGGAAAACCGCGGGGCGCAACTAGTGAAGTAAAAAAAGTATGCTTTTGTAGTTCACGGGCGGCGTTAACCACTTAAAATTAGGCGGGCCGCATTCTATTCCCGTAACTGCCGCATAAAAAGATTTAAATACAAGACATCTCCATATTATTATGCACTACAATTGCTAATCACTACAATATTTAGTTTGTCGGGAATAAATAAAATAATACAAAAATGTCAATAAATAAAACTTTATTTGCGTCTAACATAAACAAAAACATTAGTTTACATACTTACATAATTCAAAATATACATTTTAAATAGTTATTAAAACGAATATAAAAGTTGTTAACTTTAATACATTATGGTTTAAAGTCGAAGCCGTTTGAGACAGGCAGGAAGTATGCTTTAATTACACTAGATTATCTCTATCACAGGTGGCATGGATAATATATAAACTACTAGCTGACTCGGCCACGCGTTGCTGTGGCTAACGTTTTTGTCATACGATATTATAATTTGCAATAAAATAATATTGCGATCATAAATTGAGATGTGAGCTATCCTATCTTTCAAGTTGGATCAAACTGCACGCGGTGTACAAATTTGATTAAAATCGGTTAAGTAGTTTAGGAGTCCATCGCGGACAAACATCGTGACACGTAATTTATATATATTAAGATAAATCCAAAGATAGGGTTATGTTTCACAATAAACAAAAGATAAATATCGAAAAAAATCGACTGCTTTCATCTCTTACCCTTAGAGTACATGCCGTTTTAAAAAAGAAATATCCATATCGGTATACAACGGGCGAAGAAAATTAAATTTACGTCTGTGTCTAGCATTGTAAAGAACATCTAGCAAGATTTATTCGATTATATTACTACCCGGCGTGTACGCTAAAAAATGAAATACTACTTAATGCATTGTTTTGGTGGTCTAAAACCTGGCATTATTGCCTTTCTAATGAAACTGGTTTGAGGCACATCTGATGAGTGATTTCATAGTCTATAATGAACATAGGTAGAAACAATTTTTGTGTTTTATACAAGTAGGTTCAAAAATGTGTGACAATTTGTGAGAACAGCATATTACTAGATTGATCTAGAACTCACCCCACCAGGTCTCCCAATCAGCATGTTAGATCACAAGTAATCACAACAAACATTAACGTAAACTTGGCAAGTTTCAACCCTAAGAGCATTAGGAATTCAACCTAGGGGATAGATGTTCTTTTGTAAAAAAATGTGATACTACCTAATGCATTGTTTTAGTGGTTAAAACCTCGCATTATGATTATCATTCATCTTGCCCCAAAAAAAAAAAAAAAATATTTCTCACTGAAAATTATTATTATTATTATTATTATTTTTTTTTTTTGTTTTGGCTTACTAACATAGTATAAGGTAAAGTTTTACTAGCAATTTTATGGATTTATTTGCTGTCTGAAATAAAAATTATTCTATTCCATTGCCTTTCTAATGAAACCGGTTTGGGGCACATCGGTTGGATGGTTTCAAAGTCTCTAACGGACATGGAAGAAACAATTTTTGTGTTTTATTAAGATACTACCGACCCGCCCCGACTTCGCACGGTTAGTAAAGCATCAGTGTCGTATTAGAAACTACCCGTGCGAAGCCGGGGTGACTTGCCAGTGTATTATACATATAAACCTTCCTCTTTAATCACTCCATTTATTAAATAAAACAGCATCAAAATCCGTTGCGTAGTTTTAAAGATTTAAGCATACATAGGGATATAGGGACAGAGAAAGCGACTTTGTTTTATACTATGTAGTGATACTATATATTTACTACCACATTGTAGGGCGCAGGTAGATGCTATACTCACTTAGCACAAGCAAACCTTCCATGCCAGCCTAAGTTAATTACAAATATACATTATATATCTATCCATATAAATAAAAATGAATTGCTTAATATGTTGGTAAGCGCAAAACATGAAACAGCACACATCTTCACAAAAAAAACCTCGAACAAAATATGTTTAACTTTAGATATTTGAGATGGTTTTAAGCCTTTCTGTGGGGTTGCGTTTGGATATAAGACGAACTAAATACAGTGAAACCTGGTTAAGTGAGACATCAAGGGACCTGCAATGTCGTTTCACTTAGAGGTGTCTCAGATATACAGGTATAAATAAATATCTGTCTCATTTACAGAGGGTTCCATTAATAGAGGTGAGAATCGTTTTGGCATTTTTCAAATAAACATCTGTATGATAGTAAAGCGAAACTAAAACTGAAGGTAATTGAAGCTCAAAATTACTTACGTGTGGAATTTGTGGGTAGAATAAGATTGAGTAAACAAGCAAACGAGAGCGTGGTGGCCCAGGGGCATAGACGCCGACTTTCAATCTGAAGGTTGCTGGTTCAAACCCACACGTGCACCAATGAGTTTTTTCACTTGAAAAATTTATGTGCGCAATACCACCTTCTCAAAACGGTAACGGAAAACATCGTGAGGAAACCGGCATGTCTTAGAACCAAAAATTCGACGACATGTGACATCTACCAATCCGGATTGGGCTCCCGTGGTAGATCAGAGCCCATTCACTCTCAATTATCGAGAGTAGGCCGGTGTCCCTGCAGTGGGAACATTAGAGGCTGGTACGGTAAACAAACAATGTTATCTCAGTTATAGACGTAACTATGATGATAAATCGAAAGATCAAATCCCAGATATAGAGGCTTACCTCGTCCCCTAACAGAGGTAATTCAGTGCCAAAGTGTTGGGACCTCAGCATGAATTCCAGTTATGGAGGTTTCTCACTTATCCAGGTCTTACTTAACCAAGTTTCACTGTATATCACCTGCAGTACCCTTAAGATGTCAATAGTAATTAAAGAAAATTAATTCAAAGCAGTATTAAGTCGCATAAGGAAATATAATACAAGTTTTTTTATACATTTTATAACTTATTTAAGCTGCACAGACTGTATTTTCAAGTGGTCTCAACTCCAATTTCACGTCATCCGTTTTCAGGGCCGATACCAATTCACGAATACTGAAAAAAAATAATTAGTACAACTACAATTCAGTTTTCACAAATGCACACATATTCTGAAATAAATATATGTTCGTGAACATATTTCACACAGCGCCATCTGGCCCCAAACTAAACATAGCTTGTAATATGGGAACTAGATAACTGATAGAATACATATAGTACTTTTTTTTGGAAATATATACTTTTTTTATTGTAAATACTGTAAATAATAATTTTTATTGTAAATCCATAATAAGATTATAGTTTTAGATTTGTTACATTTAATAAAAGAAATATATATTTCGGAAAAAAAAAATACATTCTTATAATACATATCAACACCCAGACACAGAACAAACATTTATGTTCGCAAACCGCTGCTTGTCCTGGGTGGGAATCGAACCCACGACCTGCACAGAAGGCAGAGCTACTACCAACTGAACTATGAGCCATAATCAGAAATATTTAGTATTTATTATTTATTTATGTATTATTTATATATTTATTATGTATTATGTATTATGTATTATTTATTATGTATTATTGTATTTATTATGTATTATTTATTATGTAATATTTATTATTTATTTTTTATTATTTATTATTATTTTTTTTTATTTATTATTTATTATTATTTTTTTTTATTTATTATTTATTATGTATAATATTATGTATTATTTATTATTTATGATTTATGATTTATGATTTATTATTTATTATTTATTATGTATTATTTATTATGTATTATGTATTATGTATTATGTATTATGTTTTATGTATTATGTATTATGTATTATGTATTATGTATTATGTATTATCTATTATCTATTATGTATTATGTATTATGTATTAGGAGTACAAATAAGTTTCCGCCGTTTTTTAACACAAATTAAATATTTATTGTAGAAGAACGGTAATATAAATTTATTCAAAATATTGCCCATCACTTGCAACCACTTTTTCCCATCTCTCAGGCAGCATTCGAATCCCACGTCTGAAGAACTCCTTGTCTTTTGAGGTTATCCACGAATCAACCCAATTTTTGGTATCCTCATAAGATGTGAACCGCTGCGCCGTCAGAGCATGTGCTACGGACCGGAACAGGTGATAATCGGACGGTGCAATGTCTGGTGAATACGGCGGGTGGGGTAACACTTCCCAATCAAGTGTTTCCAAGTACTTTTTCACGGGAGCCGCAACATGTGGACGAGCATTGTCATGCAGAAGAATAATTTTTTCGTGTCTAGAATAGTATTGAGGGCGTTTTTCCTTCAGAGCTCGGTTCAATCTCATCAATTTTGTTCGATAGAGGGCTCCAGTAATTGTTTCGCTCGGATTAAGCAACTCATAATACACTACACCTAGCTGATCCCACCAAATACACAGCATATCGTATTTATTATTTATAATTTTTTTTTTTTTTTTTATTTATTTTTTTATTTTTTTTTTTTTTTTATTTATTATTTATTATTTATTATTTATTATTTATTATTTATTTTTGTATTATTTATTATAATAATAAATCATATTATGTATTATGTATTATGTATTATTTATTATGTATTATGTATTATGTATTATGTATTATGTATTATGTATTATGTATTATGTATTATGTATTATGTATTATGTATTATGTATTATGTATTATGTATTATGTATTATGTATTATGTATTATTTATTATGTATTATGTATTGTTTATTATGTATTATGTATTGTTTATTGTTTATTATGTATTGTTTATTGTTTATTATGTATTGTTTATTGTTTATTATGTATTGTTTATTATGTATTGTTTATTGTTTATTATGTATTGTTTATTATGTATTGTTTATTGTTTATTATGTATTGTTTATTGTTTATTATGTATTGTTTATTGTTTATTGTTTATTATGTATTGTTTATTGTTTATTATGTATTGTTTATTGTTTATTATGTATTGTTTATTGTTTATTATGTATTGTTTATTGTTTATTGTTTATTGTTTATTGTTTATTGTTTATTATTTATTATTTATTATTTATTATTTATTATTTATTATTTATTATTTATTATTTATTATTTATTATTTATTATTTATTATTTATTATTTATTATTTATTATTTATTATTTATTATTTATTTTTTATTATTTATTATTTATTATTTATTATTTATTATTTATTATTTTCATTCATTCATTCATTATTTTCTACCAGTTACCCTTTCAAGGTAGAAATAGTGGCTGGCGTGCTAAAAAAACCTACATATAATAAACTAAAACTATTTAAAATTTGTACTATAGTAATATGTATTAGACAAAAAAAAAGTGCACAAGTATTACCTCTCAGGTCATACAATGACAAAGAATGAATCATAGAATGCAGAAAGAGCGTGGCCCAGGGGCATAGACGCCGACTTTCAATCTGAAGGTTGCTGGTTCAAACCCACACGTGCACCAATAAATTTTTGCACTTGAAAAAATTTATGGCGCAATACCAAGTTCTAAAAACGGTGACGGAAAACATCGCGAGGAAACCGGCATGTCTTAGAACCATAAATTCGACATGTGACATCTACCAATCCGGATTGGACTGCCGCGGCAGATCAGAGCCCATTCACTCTCAACTATCGAGAGTAGGCCGGTGTGCAGTGGGAACATTAGGGGCTGGTATGGATAGAAATGATGTACTACAGCAGCAAATGGGCTTCGACTCATCATTATGCCCACTTTAACAGTGGTCGCTGTTATACTGCCGAAAGTGATGGCTTACTTATTGTAATACTAGCTGACCGGGCCACGCGATGCTGTGGCTAACGTTTTTGTAATTGTGACTGTCAAATAATAACAGACAAATAATTAACAATAAATTAAAATTGCGACTATAATTTGAGATTTAAACTATCCTATCTCTCAAGTTGGATCGAACTGCACATGGTGTGCGAATTTTATTGTATTATAATCGGTTAAGTGGTTTAGGAGTCCATTGAGGACAAACATTGTGACACGAGATTTATATATATTAAGATATGTAGGTAGACCAATCTACCAATCATTAAAATGGTTAAGTAGGATAGTTCCCTCTTCCATCGCGGCTGTCTGAATAAACGGTTGAGTGCACTGTACGTTCCTGTTTTTAATGTGAAATCCCGAATACCCAGCATTCTCTAAACATATCACGTATATATTAAGAAAGATTTTATTTATCAAGTGCTGTGGGAACATTAAAGGCTTGTACGGCATCATAGTACCCACTTGGCCAGTTGTGTCGGAGTGACGTAAATCGTGTCGTCGTCCTGGACGTCCGCCGGCGCCGGATACCGGATAGTTCCCAGTTCCAGACAATTAGAGGATAGGGCCTGGAAATAAAAAAATTGCAGCAATAACAACAACCCATAGTCCCAGAATCCTCCAATGTATAAAGGAGTTGCTCGCGTCTGTATGTGTGTACCCTTTGATTCCCTACCCGTACCCCCTGGGTGATAAAGCAATCAAAAGTAACAGTAGAACTTGTGCCATCTTCGTCCGGAGGTACTGCCACCACATCTGGAATCGCCCAAGCAGTAGTGGTTGCATTACTGTGTTCCGGTGGAAGGGTGTGGCTGCCGGTGAAATCACATGCGCATGAGACGTATCACCCCCGTCTCGGGTGATGGACGCTGGATGAATACGACTCAGTACAGATTTGGATCTCATACTGAGTCGCGCGCATTATTGTTGTCATGGGCGAGGGTCACCACTTACCATCAGGTGGGCCCCTCAGCTCGTTCCGTCACTCGTTCACATAAACTTTTTTAACATTCAGACGCCAGATACTAGCGATTCCGCCCGAATATGAACGTGGAATTTTTTTTTTTTTTTTTGAGCGCAACCGTAATATTTTTCATTTTCTAAAATAGGAGCGTAAGATAGATAGATAGCACTTTATTGCTCATATAAACAAATTGATATAAATGATTAAAAAAATGTGAAACAATGGGCGGTTTTAACGCTTTAGACCGATCTCGTAATCGTAGTTTATCTACTGACTACAGTTTATCAACTGACCGTAGTTTATAAACTCACCGTGGTTTATGAACTGACCGTGGTTTCTCTACTGACTACAGTTTATCAACTGACCGTGGTTTACGAACTAACCGTGGTTTATGAACTAACTGTGGTTTATCTACTGACTATAGTTTATCGACTAACCGTAGTTTATGAACTGACCGTAGTTTATCTACTGACTATAGTTTATCAACTGACCGTAGTTTATGAACTGATCGTGGTTTATGTACTGACCGTGGCTAGCTCCGGTGCGGGGAACTGCGCGAAGTCTGCCTCCACGCATCGCCACGGGCGGTGGGCTAATAGCTGGCGGGTTGCCTCTGCCTGCAGCTCTGACAATCTCACCTGTAATACAATGTTTATTATCTACTTAAGGCGCTGCCATCGCTCAAATCACGCTTACGCTAGCACAGTACCGCGTCATCTAGTACCATGAAGTTGGGCACAGGAGTTTTATTCAACTAATATTATAAACGCGAGTGTTTGGATGTATGGATGGATGTTTGTTACTCAATCACGCCAGAACGGCTGAACGGACCTGGATGAAAAATGTCACAGAGATAGATTACAGTCTGGAATAGCACATAGGCTACTTTTTATCCCGGAAAAATGTACGGTTCCCGTAGGAAGTCCAACCGCCGGTAAACTTAAAATTTATCCCCAAAACATGAAATGAAATTATGTATGGAAATTGATTCTTAGTATGTGGAAACGGGGAATGGGGGTTACAGGGTATGTGTTACCTCTAGCTGCCTCTTGATCTCCCTCTGTTTGTCCTTGTGCTGCTGCAATGCTTTAGCATATTTTGAGGGTTCCTTCGGGAACTGGACGAGGCCAGATCGAGCCACGAACATTGTCCACTCCTGTCAAAAATGACATATCAATTTTAATGAACAAATATCAATTATATCATCAATTAATCATCATATCAATCAATTAATTGATTAATTAATTAATCATCAATTATCAATCAATCAATTAATCATCAATCATCAATGAATCGATTAATTAATCATCAATTATATCATATCAATTAAAATAAATAATAAACAATTTACACGCTTGTATGCACAACACAGTGTATTTAAAAGTAAAAAAATAATAACAATAAAATAAAAATATCAATGTACTTTTCACACAGCACCATCTAGCCCCAAACGGGTTCGTGGTTTCGTTGGCCTTGGCAGCGAGGGGTTCGAATCCCAGCCGGGACACACTTAATAACGGCTCCGTGGCTTAGTTGGTAGTAGCCCTGCCTTCGAAGCGAGGGGTCCCGGGTTCGAATCCCGGCCAGACACATTTTGTATGGTAAGCATAAAAATTGTTTTCGGTCTTGTCTTTTCAGTGTTTCTCTTGCATTTCTATGTGCATGCCATCTGCGACAAGCAAACCTAGTGCAACCTATGAGTGAGTAAACGTTTGTATATTTATTGGTGCACTAGCGTTGCTATATTCCGGTGGAATTACAGGCACATATAGAAGGAATTATAGGCACATATACAGGGAATTACAGGCACATATACAGGGAATTACAGGCACATATACAAGGAATTACAGGCACATATATAGGAAATTGCAGGCACATATACAGGGAATTACAGACACATATACAGGTAATTACAGGCACATATACAGGGAATTACAGGCACATATACAGGGAATTACAGGCACATATACAGGGTGCAGGTGAGGCGTATCATACCCGTCTCAGAGATACGGCTTGGGTTTTACAACTTTGTCAATATTTTAGGCATATAAATAAGGGTTATCTCACGGTCTGAAGTTCCAACAGTTGTTTCTCAAGCATGGCGTGCGCCTGGCGTCGCGCCACCGAAGCGTTGGAAGCCGGCCGCTCCAGTGGACGTAGCCGTAGGAGAGAGGCCGCTTCGGCTTTCCGGCAAGCTGCCACGCGGGCCGTACGCTCCCTTTCTAGCGTCCTGTGGTTTAAATTACATATTATTTATTTATTTCTTGTATAACAAACAGATATACATTAGTAAAGAACAGTCAGAAATCAAGTAAATTAATGTACAACCACCACCAGAGAGCGTGGTGGCCCAGGGGCACAGACGCCGACTTTCAGTCTGAAGGTCGCTGGTTCAAACCCACACGTGCATCAATGAGATTTTTCACTTGAAAAATGTATGTGCTCAATACCACGTTCTCGGAACGGTGACGGAAAACATTGCGAGGAAACCGGCATGTCTTAGAAACAAAAATTCAACGACATGTGGCATCTACCAATCCGGATTGGGCTCCCGTGGTAGATCACAGCACATTCACTCTTAATTATCGAGAGTAGGCCGGTGTCCGCAGTGGGAACATTAGAGGCTGGTACGGACAGCACCGTTATCCACAACCTACAGTAAAAGTATTATGAAAATCTACTATAATAGATTTACCCAATAAATGGTATAAAATAAAATAAAATTGGTGTGCAACCCACCCCCGAATGAGCGTAATTTTTATTAAGACGTGGTATATTGAATTTACTTGTCCTTGTCACAATACTAATCTACAGTAGGTACAATTACACACCAGAAAAAAAAACCAATAGATGGCAGACAAAAGTTTTGAGTACTGAATTTTTAACACTTTTTACTTAAGAACTCATAGCAGATCAAGGGCCCCTCGATAAATTACGTGTCACGATGTTTGTCCGCGATTGACTCCTAAACTACTTAACCGATTTTAATCAAATTTGTACACCGTGGGCAGTTTGATCCAACTTGAAAGATAGGATAGCTCACATCTCAATTTATGATCGCAATATTATTTTATTGCAAATTATAATATCATATGACAAAAACGTTAGCCACAGCAACGCGTAGCCGGGTCAGCTAGTAAACAATATAAATAAATGAGAAGGTAACCACAGTTCTAAAAAGACAATTTGCTACTATCTTGACTCACCAGCTAAGAACCTTCAGTTGCTGCTGAAGAGCTTCGTTAACCTCCCCGGCCGCGAGACCAGGGGTAATCTTCACTGGGGTCTCCTCTGAAAACGTACCGAACATATACATAGCTGTTCCTTTCTAACCCGTTGCTATGTAAGCGGTTAGAAAGAGACGCCTGATATACAAAAAATGCAGCCTCTATAGATAGTCAGACACTGCAGTGAGTTGTTAGAAAGGGATGGCTTGTTTGACGATAGTTGAAGTTTGCTCTGAAAACGAACCACATAACATAGGCTGTCTCTTTTTACCTCACAGTTTAAAGGGTGAAATTTTTATTAGAGTGACGTAAGTTGTATGAATCTTGCAATATTTAGAAAGTTTTGGTGACCAACAAGCACGGCATGATAATTAGGGTAGTAATTAGAAATATCAGTAAGCTAGCGCGCATAACTGACTAATAACTGGGGTAGGGTTTTGGGTTGCTTCAACACCGACAGAAGTTGACACACACGAAAGAAGAATAATGTTACAGACGTGATGGGGCGCGACTTCGTGGATGGCACTTCTTATTTTTGGCCTTTTGTGTGATTTATGCCACACAAATTCTGCCAGTGTCCAAGTTAATGTACGTTCGCAAGTTTGCTGCATTAGGGTTAATTGTAACAAACTATAGCCAGTTTATTTAAAACTTACAAGAATATTTACAAGTGGATGGCACTATCTGTAGAGTTTAGACGATTTAGGAAAGTCACAGTGACAGTTCTTCATACAAATCTGCCAAAAAGCCGGCGCATTCGCTTTAATGCAAACGGGTTTTTCAAGCTAAACTTTTATAAAACTGCGCACTGACAAATAGGCCCACAGATTCTCAAAAGCTGTACACATAACCAACTGACGTGGCTAATGTTATATCAAAATATTTCGTTGACTTCTTAAAAAAGGACGCGTTCTTAAACGAACAAGAACGATTGGCCATGTTGCTATTATATTATTCGATATAATAAACTATTTCGAACTTATTTTATTAAATGAACTTAACATTATTAATAATAAATTTTGCATTATCGGTTCTAAAAAAATGGTTAAAGTATTTTTGGACTTTCTGAAGTGATTCTCTTTTTAAAATCAGGGAATACTAATAACTATTAAATTAAAAGTAATAAATTAATTATTTAAAAACATAAAACACACGACGTCACATCTATAAACATGCTTAACATAACATTAAAAAATAATTAGTTACCTAAAAATAATTAAGTATTTTTTTACATTATATTAGTAACACAAACCTCCTCCATTGTGATTCAAATTAATCAATTAAAATAACTAATAATAAATACTAAGCGTAAATACATAAAATTTCCGCAAATATCGGAGTATGTCGATCCACATAATTATGAGTAATAGCCGAACAAAAGGTACAAATTCAACGTGATTCCCTGTGACAGATGGCATGGACAAACAGAAATAAAACATTGATACTGTTGGGTTATTGAGGCTTAACACGTTTCGGACCCACATATTAATACGGGCTGAATTAATATAATGTTATATTAAACAAAAATAATTAAAAATAGCGGACCTCCGGCATATTACGCTAAAAAATAAATACATTATGTGCCTAATGCATTGTTTTAGTGGTCTAAAACCATCTTCGTATTGCCTTTCTAATCACGGTTTGGGGCACATCGGTTGGTTTCAAAGTCTATAACGGACATAGGGAGAAACAATTATTATGTTTTATATTTTCGGATTCGGAAAAACAAGAGTAGAAACTACACTTTATGTTCGGCTAATTCTGAGTATATAAATATATCCCACGAACAACAGCTATCCATTTTTAGATTTTAAAAGCGTAATATCGGTGAATACTCCGATATTTCCGGTGAAAGTTACCTCAATCCCTTCAAAATATAAAATAACAATTGACAAACACTGACAAGCTAGAACATTTGGAATTTAACGTAAAATAAAAATAAAATTATCAAATCAAAATACGTTTCACATAATGTAAAAATAATGCAAAATTATATCAATTGATACGAAACATGGACGCAAATTAAAAAACACCCATGCGACACCGAAACATGACACCTGTATCGCTAATCTCTTGGATGGATTTTCCAATATTCAGAACCCTAGAACACATCGCGAATATATGAGTCTCCGAGGGGTTTCTAGTCTATTCTTCGTCTTTGCTTGTCTTGGATTGGAACAGATGTAATCTTAACAAATAAAACTGTCTATAACTGACTGTAATTTGACATATCTGTCATGTGCCAAGCAGCTCCTGTGACACGTTATATGCACAAAAATAATTTGTGCGTGTGAATTTTGGTGTCCAAACGATACTTGAGATATAAAAGAATAACTGAGTTTGAGTTTAAATAGTTAGCCCACAAAAGAATCAAACCAAGAGGGCAGTAGAAAGGTGAATATATACTTATACGCATACAATTAATCATTTAAGAGATTTTTAAGTACATTTATGCACAGCTATCTTACAAATCACAACCGTTCCAATCAACCCTACAAGATATTGAAGAATTGTAAAGTTAAATATTGTATAACACCCAAAAGATTATAACAGGTTTATGTAATATAATTATTATATCTTACGCGAAGACTGTTCTTTCGGCGGGGGAGTCGGAGTCACGACTGCTACAATTTAATAGAATATTAATCCAATGTTTATTATTAATAATAAATAAGATTTAACACATAATATCACAGAAATTTTAATGTAGAACATTTAAGACAAATTATTTCGTAAAGCTTAATTTTAGGTGTAATAAAACTGCTACCGAAAACTAAAACCAGATGAAACCGTTCAGTTCAATCAATTACCACGAAATAATTATTCATATGTCATTTTCAAGACACAGTTTTTCAGTGATATCGTATTGATATGTGCTCTCTATGATTGGCAATACTGCAAGGACTTTACATATATAGCTGAAGCAGGGATCCCTCGTACAAGTTTTAAACTTAGATCATGGAACCCAAGCACAACTGGAAACAGGTCTTACCACGATACCCAATATAAAAAGAGCACACACTAGGTACATTTAAAAATATTTTTTTTGTTAATTTTACTTTTCTTTAAATAATAATGTGAACCTACATAATTTAAGACCTTTTTGGAAAATAAACTATTATTATTATCGTAATATATATAAATTACGTGTCACGATATTTGTCCGCGATGGACTCCTAAACTACTTAACCGATTTTAATCAAATTTGTACACCGCGTGCAGTTTGATCCAACTTGAAAGATAGGATAGCTCACATCTCAATTTATGGTCGCAATAATATTTTATTGCAAATTATTTATCTATTATTTGACAGTCACAATTACAAAAACGTTAGCCACAGCAACGTGTGGCCGGGTCAGCTAGTTATTATATAAATTAAAATCAATTGCTGTATGTACGAAAGATTATCACGTGAGACCGGCTCGACCGGTTCGTTTGATTTTTTTATTCGTAATTGTCAAGAGAACGTTAGTTAGAAAGAAAAAACATATAATACTTAATATTATTTTTGCGAAATGATTTCGTTCTCATTTTGTTCTTTGAGTTCTCAAGTAAGTTTTGTAATGAAGATTGTTTGGCATAAAAATATTTTACCATGGCACTATGCAAGTCTAGATTATAGGTTTTCCGTTTTCGATAGCTGTTAACACCTTTAACATTCCAACAAAAGTAATAACATTTCAAAGCAAATTAATAATTAAGCATAATTTGTTATTTAATACAAAATGATTGTTAACACGTTTAGCGTATAATAGAATATTAACCTTTTGTCCGCACCACTCTAGCTGTCAAAGTGACATTATGCGCTGTACCATGTCATTTTTGACGTCTATTTTGACGGTGACGTTTAAATGGTTAAATTATCATCGCCAAAGCAGTGATGTATGCTGATGACATTTATTTTTTAGTTAAAAATCGATTCCCATAGTACCGATTTCGCGTCACATAGCGTTGTCTCGTACTACGTAAATCGACATTAGTATTGTACATGTAATGCTTATGTAAATATTAATACACAGGATATAAGATAAAAGCGTAAATTTGTTCCCTGAAGTTGGAAATAAAGAAATGTCTTCATTTAAAAAAAATATGAATCACAACTGGTTTATATGTTTTGTTTCGCGTAACAACCATACAGCTAGTGAATGATTTGAAAATCTAAAAACATCTACTTAGACATTATCATCCCTTATTTTTCGCCTTAGTACCCCTACCATTATAAAAAACAAACACCCAAATCGGTGTACAACGGGCGAAGAAAAAAGTTAAAGGTAAGCAAGATACGCAATTTCGTTTACTTGAATCATTATTTTGATTAAATTTTATTTTGATTAAGCAACCAAACCATTGAAATCATTTTGATATAATTTCGATGGGACCAATATGAAAGCATATACTTTGAGATATAAAAGAATTTTCAAATGGGTGGACTAATGACGGGGGTAAAAAAAGTTAACCTTCTTTTTTGGAAGACCTTTTCAACTAATAGTAGCCAACTTCAGACCACAAATTAACACAGTAATTAAAGCATGCAATTAGACATTAACATAGCCTCAATTCCTTACGTGGTATTATCAAGTCTCTGATGGTCGTCGTAGAGGGCGCCACCGCTGCTCACACACATCAAAATTAATCATCGAATTAAAAAAACACACTAGATAGCTGTCAATAATCAATAGATAAAATCATTTACAAAACTGTCAATCACAAAACTAATTATATCAATTTGTTTCCAAACCAGTATTTGTATTTAATAAAATAATTCACCGAATACGGTAGTAAGATTGATATAGTAGTTTTGTGTAATCGACTCATGCTGGGTTCCAATAATATCCAGATGCCGTAAGACCAATCTACCATACAATAAAATTCCTCTCCATCCAAAGGTTGGAAGAGATCGCTTCTTAGCGATAAGGCTGCCCATTGTATTACATTTATTGTATTATATTATTGTAATACATTAACTTTATTTAAGTACTTTGTTTACTGGTTTACTCTTTATATTTGTTCATAATCATAACTTTGGTGTACAATAAAGTATTTTTGTATTGTATTGTATTGTAAGTAAGAGTAAGTAGACAAAAATGTATGTAATTTATTTAAAACGTATCTATAATACGTTGGCAATGTTTTTTTATTTATTTATATGTTTAAATTATATATTATAGAAATCCAGCTTTACTGAAAGTAGATAGTATAAAACACAATTAATATGACAACACAAGCATTATTTTGTTTGCCTGAAAGAAAAAAACCACAGACTCACTCAGGAACGCCAAATCTATGAAATATAAGGCAATAATAATTAAATAACCCGTCTTTGAAAAGATCTCTTCAAAGCAAGCGGAGAGTATTTTATAATAAATATGGGGCATTTCACATAGCGCCGCAATTAATGTAATAAATGTTCATGGACCATGGATATATTTACACAGCGCCACAGTTAATGTAATAAATATTCATGGACCATGGATATATTTACACAGCGCCACAATTCATGTAATAAATATTCATGGACCATGGATATATTTACGCAGCGCCACAATTCATGTAATAAATATTCATGGACCATGGATATATTTACACAGCGCCACAATTCCTGTAATAAATATTCATGGACCATGGATATATTTACGCAGCGCCACAATTCATGTAATAAATATTCATGGACCATGGATATATTTACACAGCGCCACAATTAATGTAATAAATATTCATGGACCATGGATATATTTACACAGCGCCACAATTCATGTAATAAATATTCATGGACCATGGATATATTTACGCAGCGCCACAATTCATGTAATAAATATTCATGGACCATGGATATATTTACACAGCGCCACAATTAATGTAATAAATATTCATGGACCATGGATATATTTACACAGCGCCACAATTAATGTAATAAATATTCATGGACCATGGATATATTTACACAGCGCCACAATTCATGTAATAAATATTCATGGACCATGGATATATTTACGCAGCGCCACAATTCATGTAATAAATATTCATGGACCATGGATATATTTACACAGCGCCACAATTAATGTAATAAATATTCATGGACCATGGATATATTTACACAGCGCCACAATTAATGTAAATATTCATGGACCATGGATATATTTACACAGCGCCACAATTAATGTAATAAATATTCATGGACCATGGATATATTTACACAGCGCCACAATTAATGTAATAAATATTCATGGACCATGGATATATTTACACAGCGCCACAATTAATGTAATAAATATTCATGGACCATGGACATTTCACACAGCACCAAACAAAATCAAAAGTGGGCCAAATCAGCAACTAAAAGTATCAGTAGAACTTGTGTCAAGTTCGTCCGGAGCCTACACCTGGTAATCTGCCGCCAAGCAGTGATGCTCGCATTGCTGTTCCGGTGGAAGGGTAGGCGTCGGTGAAATTACAAGTGCATGTCGTAACATCCCCGTCTCGGGTGACGGACGGGATGCGACATGGGCCGGATAACCGAGGCGTATTGCTGTTACGGGCGTAGGTAACCAATTATCATCAGGTGGACCTTCAACTCGTCACTTCTGTAGTATAAAAACCTTAGCGGTGTGAAATATCCACTAATATTTATTAATTATTTTACCAAGCATATCTTGTAAGCTTTTAACGTAGCTCGAGGAAACTGTGGATTCTATTATTGAAGATTTCCATTTCAATTCCAATTCGATTTAAGTTCTATTTCGTGCTGCCATTCTGTTTCTACATTACATATAGGAAGTGTTTTGGAAATCTCATTTATAAAATGTTTTGTATATATATGGGTATACCGAATTATATGAGATTCAGTTCACCCACCAAGCATGGCCAAAAATATTTTATTTATTTATTTAAACAACAGTATTAACAGGGTACAGGTTACAGGGTAACCTTATGGCGATGATATATGTATGTATTTAACATAAGGTAAGTACTAATGGAAACATTTTGTTTCTAAAATGACCTGTGCTATTTGTAGTAGTTCCATATATCAACTTTATCAGAAAAATATCGCTGTGAAATCAGATCTTTTGACGATATCACAGAGGTAGGAAAGTATGTACGAATTATACATACATATAGCTACAAACACTCGTTTGAATCGGGAGTTGATCCATACTGAATATAGACACGTACCGTGGTGCGTTCCGCCTCGTTTCGCGTACAACTTCAGCTTGTCGCGAAGCGCGCCGCGCTCGCTTTCCAACGAGTCTATGTCTTGCTGTAGATGGTCCATCGTCTCCTCAAACTCTTTTTCTTTCCTGTTGGAGATATATCGTAAGTATGAAGCAAAATAGCTGTTTTCGTCTGTCTGTCTCAAAAGTCAAATTCATTTATTCCTTTAGATCTCAAGTATCATTTGGACACGTAAAATTTTACACACACATGTACAAATATTCGTGAGCATATAACGTGTCACAGGAACTCCCCGCACATTACATGCACACAGATATGTCAAATTACTGTCAGTTTTCATGTTTAAGCTTATCTTATTTGTTAAGTTTACGTCTGTTCCAACCGTAACCGACCAACCCGAGGGGAAGAAACAGACAAGAAACCCCTCGGAAAGACAAGAAACACGGACAAGAAACTCTCCGCTACTACTTCTAAACCACGCAACGGATTTCGGTACGGTTTTCACTTTAATTTAGAGGTTTTTTTCAGACAAGATTATTTGTATAATACAAGCATATTATAGTCCAGTTATATATATATTTGGGGGGTCCAGTTGCTTGCGTCCATATGTCAATTGATTCCCTACACGTACCCCCTGGGTGCTAAAGGAGCAACCTAAAGTAGCAGTAGAACTTGTGGCGAGTTCGTCCGGAGAGGTACTGCCACCACATCTGGAATCAGCCGCCAAGCAGTAGTGCTCGCATTACTGTGTTCCGGTGGAAGGGTGTGGCTGCCGGTGAAATCACATGCGCGTGAGACGTATCCCCGTCTCGGGTGATGGACGCAGGATGAATGCGACTCAGTAAAGATTTGGATCTCACACTGAGTCGCGCGCATTACTGTTGTCATGGGCGAGGGTCACTTACCATCAGGTGGGCCCTCAGCTAGTTCCGTCACGTAAACACACCCGCACAAAAAAACCCTGAACCTGTTAATATCGCTCACCGCTTGAGTTGGTTCTGTGCGTCCTCCAATTTCCTCTGCAGTTGTTCCGCTTTCAGCTCCGAGTCGCGGGCGGTGGTCGCCAGCTTCCTCTCGCCGAGTTCCCGTCTTATCTGCATCTCTGACAGTTCCTCCTGTTTCGCCTGAAATTCATTCAAATTCAAATTCAAATCATTTAT
Source organism: Aplocera efformata (assembly GCA_921293045.1). Classification (NCBI taxonomy): domain Eukaryota; kingdom Metazoa; phylum Arthropoda; class Insecta; order Lepidoptera; family Geometridae; genus Aplocera; species Aplocera efformata. Next base: position 2,084,921 of record OV121068.1, on the reverse strand, counting down.
TCGCGAAACATAGGTTACAATGATGATAGTTTAGAATATAAATTAAGGCACAGTCATGTTTCTACTTAACAGCATGCAAATTCATTAAAATAATACTTAGTTAATTAAAAATAAAGATATTATTATGTCTACATTACCAAAAATAAAAAATTTTAAATTTACAAAAAGAATTATTAAACCATAGTCCAAAATTAATAGTTATGATATGATTTTAATTTCTCAAATAGTCATCAAGATTTAAAGATTCCAGGTGCGACAATGCTGGGTTTATTTTGGCCAGAGGTAAAGCATTGCCATCCAGCGTGGCATGCTGCCAGCATTTTGGCCAAAATACCATCAATGATGGCTTTGTTATATATTAAGAATTAATTTTTTAACGAAATTTTGTAGTAATTCCTGACTACCGCCCCGGTTTCGAATGGTTGCAATGTAGATACTAATGAGGGGCAATTCTCTACTATAATATATATGTATACTACGTATAAATCTTCCTCTAGAGTCACTTTTAATTATTGCTGGAAAAGACATTAAAATACGTTGCGTAGTTTAAAAGATCTAAGCGTACAAACTGCGGGAGCGACTTTTTTATATTATGTAAGGATTTTACGATATAGTGCTTCGCTAAGGGAAAAACAAACAATATGTAACTCACTTTGAGAGCTTTCCTCAGTTCCTTAATATCAGCTTCCTTGTTTTCCAACCTGATGGTGAGACTCTTCGTTTCCTCCAGTTGTTTCTTGACTAGTTGTGCCCTCAACACGACCGGCGGCGTGGGCTGAAAACAAAAAACAAAATTAAGTGACGGGATCAGCAGACGGCTCACTAGATAAAGATTCGCTTTCCTGCAAACTGTGGGAGTGATTTCGTGAAAAGGGACGGAAGTGTGTAACAGGAAGTAATTTCGTGAAAAGGGACGGAAGTGTGTAACAGGAAGTAATTTCGTGAAAAGGGACGGAAGTGGGTAACAGGAAGTAATTTCGTGAAAAGGGACGGAAGTGGGTAACAGGAAGTAATTTCGTGAAAAGGGACGGAAGTTTGTAACAGGAAGTAATATCGTGAAAAGGGACAGAAGTTTGTAACAGGAAGTAATTTCGTGAAAAGGGACGGAAGTTTGTAACAGGAAGTAATTTCGTGAAAAGGGACGGAAGTGGGTAATAGCAAGTAATTTCGTGAAAAGGGACGGAAGAGCGCGCTATTTGATTTGATGAGCGCGCGCGGTTCTAGAGTTTCCAAGAGGTAGGTACTGTCACCCAACACTGTGTGACGAGAAAGAGAAACGAAAATAGAGAAGGAGAACGCATAAGCCGTGCGCTTAACCTACAGTTATGTGTATAAAGTCTGCTGTTACATAAACTAATTTATATGTTTAACTAAACTACATTAATAAATGTATTTACTGTCGATAATGTGTCTGAAAAGAGTGCAACATTATGTTGCAGTATTATTTGAATAGGAAAATAGTATTATAATTTCACTTCATTTACATTTTTTACTACAAATTGTTTTTTTTTTTTTTTATACTATACTCATGAAGATAATAAAGGAATTTGTGGAAGAACATAATAAAGGGAATTTTGGGAGGATTTCTTGGGACCCTTTTACTATCCTCACCTTTTCAGCGGGTTGGTTGTCGCGCGACATCATGTCGTATTCGTTTTCGTGCGCGAATGTTGCGAGCTTCGTGACGTCATCGCTGACAACCGACAGCGCCTGCTTGATCGTGCGCACCGGACCATGGTCCTCCTGGGAATTATTTACAAATAGAATAAACCTATAATAAACTAGAGAAGAAATTTTGTTACTAACATAAAAAGTACAGCAGAATTGAGTTTTTTTTAAGTTGTTTAATATTATTTACTTAAATTATTGGTGTGTGAATATGACTCCGCCCCTTTTTGTCAAAATAAAACACATTTGTTCACTTACAAAATTAAAAAAAAAATTATTGAAAGTATGCTCCATCTGCAGCTACAACCTTCGCCCATCGTTCAGGTAGTTTTCGTATTCCAGCAAGGATGCTGGTAGTTTTCCAGCAAGGATGCTGGAAGAAGTCCTGGTCTTTTGAGCTTATCCAGTTGTCAATCCAAATTTTGATACTTTCACATGAAGTAAACTTTTCTCCAGTAAGGTCTGTCTGCATCGTCCGGAATAGGTGGTAATCCGAAGGAGCTATGTCTGGTGAATATGGCGGGTGGGGTAACACTTCCCAGTCCTGTCCCTCTAAATATCTTTTTACGACTTCTGCGGTATGCGGTTTGGCATTGTCATGCTGAAGAACTAATTTGTTATGTCTATTCACCCATTCTGGTCGTTTTTCTTCTATGGCTCGCTTCAAACGCATTAGTTGTCGTCGGTAAACTTCTCCATTAATAGTTTCAGAGGGTTTGAGCAACTCATAATATACAATACCTTTCTGATCCCACCAAATACAGAGCATGACCTTGGCACAGTGAATATTTATTTTTGGCTGTGATGGGCCTGGTTCGCCTGGTTTCACCCAAGCTTTTTTGCGTTTAGGATTTTCGTAGTGTATCCATTTTTCGTCTCCTGTGACTATCCGGTGCAAAAATCCTTTTCTTTGCTGTCTTTGAAGCAGCATTTCACAAATGGTTTTCCGACGTTCCATGTCTCTTTCTTTTAAATCATGTGGAACCCAGTCACCGGCTTTTTGAATCATTCCCATCATTTGTAAACGCTTTGCAACAGTTGAACGATCAACATTTAATGCTGCAGCTAATTCTGATTGAGTTTGGCAAGAATCTTCCGCCAATAATGCTTCCAATTCAGCATCTTCAAATTTTTTTGGTGGTTTTCCATGTTCTTTATCCTCAGTACTAAAATCGTTATTTTGAAATCGTCGAAACCATTCCTTGCAAGTTGTATTAGACGGAGCATGCTCACCATAAATCTCCACAAGCAAACGATAAGTTTCCGCTGCAGTTTTCTTCGCAATAAAATAATGTAATAACACTTCCCGCAAATGACGTTTATTTGGAATAAAAACCGACATTTTCGAAAAGGTGAAAACAATTGTTGCTTACACTTCAACCAAATATCATAAAATGCGTTAGATAGCTGACATTCAGTACTATCGAATACAAGTATGGTCATTTATTAGTACACGTAAACAATACTAAAAACGACATCTGTTGAGAAAGGGCGGAGTCATATTCACACACCCAATACATTATTTACTTAAAAAAACATCTACCAGAGAATCGTGAAATCGAGAAATCGTGTAACATAAAAATAATTGAGAAAAAAAATGTTTTTGAAGTTATTTAGTAATATTTACTTAAAAAGAACAGCCGCACAAAACAGTACAAAACATTTTTTGAAAATACCTTTTTTTTCTCAATTCCGCTGTACTTTTTATGTTACACGATTTCTTCTCTGGTAGATGTATTATTTTAAATGTTTTTTAATTAAGTGATGGCACGAGCTGTCGGCCCACGTGACGTCAGCAAACGACTTAAGTCTTACGTAAGTATTCTTCTATCGAGTCGATGTTTCATGCATTATATTTTAGACCAGTAGTTTGCAACATCTATGGCGACTTTGTGCAAACACAAGGTCATCAATAGTGCAGGTGTAAGATCAGGATGGGCATTCAAGCAAATGTGGCATAGTTTGGAGAATATTGCCACAGTGTCAGTCCGTCTCGGTGTCGCAAATAAAACCCCACTTAAATTACTCTTGCAGCGGCGCACATGTGTTCGTAACCTGTTGAGCGACTTCCATAGAGGCCAAGGTGATTAAGTAAAAGACTTGTTGGCGTTTAATTAATATATATTACAACTAGCTGCGCCCCGCGGTTTCACCCGCATAGTTCCCGTTCCCGTGGAGAATACGGGGATAAATTGATTTTATTTTTTCGTTAATTTTCCAATGTTTTTAATAGTTATTCTGCTATTCGGGACGGAAACAAATCCAACAAATCAAAAACCATGGCAATCGGTCCAGCCGTTCTCGAGTTATAAGTGTTGTAACAAACACGACTTTCTTTTATATATATAGCTATATATCTCAGTTGGGAAATACCTGATGATATAATTTATCGAGGGCGGCGCGCCACACGGTATGCAGCGCGGCGTGGCGCAGGGTGCGCGAGTCGCCCGCGCAGGCGCACGCGCACGCGCCTCGCGCCGCCAGCGACACGGCGCGCGCGCACCGCCCCAGCGCCGTCGCGCTGTCGCCGCGGAGCCGCTCGATCAGCTGGAATCCAAAATGTCCACGTACGTTTAACACTAGCTGCGTCCCGCGCTGTTACCCGCGCTTTCCCGAAAGCTGGAACATTTTATAATTTGATTCATAAATTATAAAATGTTCATTGAAGACTAACAAAAGATACGTTCAAATACAGATCCAGACTAAAATCAGATTTTATTTACCTAATTTCACCATTCCGGCCCGTACTCTAATGTGCCCACTGCAGGGACATCGGCCTACTCTCGATAATTGAGAGTGAATGGATTTTGATCTAGCGGATTGGTAGATGTCACATGGCTTCGAATTTATGGTTCTTAGACATGCCGGTTTCCTCACGATGTTTTCCGTCACAGTTTCGAGAACGTGGTATTGCGCATATAAATTTTTCAAGTGAAAAAACTCATTGGTACACGTGTGGGTTCGAACCAGCAACCTTCAGATTGTAAGTCGGCGTCTATGCCCCTGGGCCACCACGCTCTTCCGGCCCGATCCGGACGAATCCGGTCGAATCCGGATTGAAAATGGTGGCGGATTGCAATCCCCACTTGTATTAGCTACCTGAACATCCAAAGGTGCCGCCGACAGCACTGCTCCGGGGGGCAACCGTCTGCGGATGCCCTTAATCTGTTGCTGGAGGGCCGAACTCGAAGTGCGAATCGACTCGTGCAGTTGCCCTAATTCTTGGCTGCGGTCCGATTCCTGCAGTAAAAAAAACCTGCTTCAATACTTTCACTCGTTATTTCTCGCCCTTAGGGGTTACCCTACCATTATAAAAAACATTCAAATCGGTATGCAACGGGCGAAGAAAAAAGTCACAGGAAGGCAAAATATGCGATTTCGTTTACTTTTGGACGAGATATTTTTGGAGTCATTTTGATTTAACAAATAAATATATCACTCAATAAATATAGGACCAATCTGAAAGCATATCCATTCAAATAAAAATAAAAAATCAAAATCACTTCATAAATAACAAGGAACTGAGGTTTGAACACTGGGGTCTGCGAGCAAATTTCCACTTCTTCTTTTCATATGAGTTTCGTTGGCCACTACAACTCTGGTGTCTTCACACGGCCTGAAGGCGACATGGCTACAGGACCCCACAACGCCCAGGGTCCAGTACTACTGCCGTGCAAAGAAAAAAGACAAAGAACTGAGGTTTGAAAACTGGGGTCTGCGAGCAAATTTCCACTTCTTCTTTCCATATGAGTTTAAAGTCAAAAGTCAAACTCATTTATTCCTTTAGATCTCAAGTATCATTTGGACACGTCAAATTTTACACACACATGTACATATTCGTGAGTATATCGTGTCAAATTACAGTCCGTTTTCATATTAGTTATTAGTTAGTTAGTTAGTTGGCCGCTACAACTCTCGTGTGGGTGTGTTCAAACGGCCTGAAGGTGACATGGCTTATGGCCACTGGACCGTGGCGCCCGACGACGCGCTCCAGTACTACTGGCGTGCAGTACTCACGTGCAGCACGTGGTGCAGCGCCGAGGCGTCGGTGTGCAACGCGCGCGCCAGGGCGTCGAGCGCGCAGCACGCGTGCACCACCGCCTCGCGAGCCACGTGCGCCTCCGAAGTAGCGCTCAGGTTCAACGCGGACCACATCGCCGACAGGTACGTCCAGCAACGTTCAAGACCTGGAACAATTGAGTTATTATACCAGGGTACTACAACCGACATTATGAGACACCCCTATACTATTAAAACCGACATTATAGTATAGTACACTAGCGACCCGCCCCGGCTTCGCACGGTTAGTCGCTTTCTCTGCCCCTATATCCCTGTATGCTTAAATCTTTAAAACTACGCAACGGATTTTGATGCGGTTTTAATAGATAGAGTGATCCAAGAGGAAGGTTTATATGTATAATACACTAGCAAGTCACCCCGGCTTCGCACGGGTAGTTTCTCATACGACACTGATGCTTCAGTAACCGTGCGAAGCCGGGGCGGGTCGCTAGTTATATATATAGCTCACCATCGGGCGCGCAGTTTTCATCCAATTCGTTGCTCTTAAGCAGACTCACGGCTGCATCCAGCGCCTTCTCCTGCTGGACGGCGTCGGGGAGCGCCGACGCGCACTTTATCAGCAAGTCTGGCGTGCACGTGTCCAGGGCTTTGGACCACATGGTAGCGTAGCACTGAAAGAAGAACCACCAACATAGCATCTTATATTATTATTATTATTAGCCTGTATCGTCCCACTGCAGAGCAAAGGCCTCCCTAATCCCCTTCCACTCCTTCCGGTCTTGCACTATCCCTAAAACGTAAACTTATGGACGTGTGCATTCTCCGCACCCTTAACTACGGCGCTCAGACTTGGTCTTTGACTGCTAAAAGGTCTGCACCCGAGGTTAGTCAACGAGCGATGGAGCGTAGTACACTCGGCATCAAACTTACCGACCGCATTCGTAACACCATTATACGCTCCAAAACTAAAATCGCGGATGTTACTCAAAAAGCAGCAAGACTGAAGTGGGACTGGGCTGGCCACGTCAGAGGAACTATGGGCAATGACAACAGAGTGGATCCCTAACAACGGGGAACGGCACCGTGGCCGACCCAGACGGAGATGGCGAGACGATCTTGACCACTTTATGAGAGACTGGCCCTCAAAAACGCAAGATCTTATATAGCATCTAATTTTGTCACCTGAGCCTGGAGCTAACTAAACAGGTTAACTTGTAATGTTTGTGAGAAAACTTCATGAATATTAAAAAAATGGAAGAATTTTTTTAATTTTTTTATTAGAATGAGTGACGGAACGAGCTGAGGGCCCTCCGATGGTAAGTGGCGACCCTCGCCCATGACAACAGTAATGCGCGCGACTCAGTATGAGATCCAAATCTTTACTGAGTCGCACTCATCCTGCTGCGTCCATCACCCGAGACGGGGATGATGCGTCTCATGCGCATGTGATTTTAGTAATGCGAACACTACTGCTTGGCGGCAGATTCCAAATGTGGTGGCAGTACCTCTCCGGACGAACTTGGCACAAGTTCTACTGCTACTTTTGGTTGCTCCTTTAGCACCACCCAGGGGGTACGTGTAGGGAATCAAAGGGTACACACCTACGGACGCGAGCAACGGGACCTTTTGATGACAAAGTGTAATAAATGATTAAGTTTAATTGAACCAGTTCACTGTCTCAAACATTTCTCACCTGTATCATGTAGAGTTGATATTCCAGGTGGCATCTGAAGCTGTACTGGGCTGCCGTGTGAGATTTCGTGACCACTTCTGTGTCCCAAACGTTCACCGCTGGGAATCTGATAAAAAATATATGATAAAAAAAAATATCACGATATAGTAAAGTAATTTTTTAATTCAGCCCCATCTATTATCCCGTCGTCTTATATTGACTTTTTTATATTGACGTGACTTTATGAGAGCGTGGTGGCCCAGGGGCACAGACGCCGACTTTCAATCTGAAGGTTGCTGCTTCAATCCCACACGCGCACCAATGAGATTTTTCACTTGAAAAAAATTATGTGCGCAACACCACGTTCTCAAAACGGTGACGGAAAACATCGTGAGGAAACCGGCATGTCTTAGAACCAAAAATTCGAAGACACGTGACATCTACCAATCCGGATTGGGCTCCCGTAGTTAATCAGAGCCCATTCACTCTGAACTATTGAGAGCAGGCCGGTGTCTGCTGTGGGAACATTAGAGGCTGGTACAGTACGGTTAAATTTCCAACATACCTTCCCATTTGTCCAAGTATGATCTCCGCTTTGGCGTTCAGTCTCTGCATCAGCAAAATAAGCATAATGGCATCGTGATCACCTGCATAATATAAAACAATGGTGGATCAATTTCGACATATATTGGCATGTATATAGAGCAAGACTAGGGGATGAAAACATCGGTTTAAACGATTTTCATATATGTGAATGAATGACGGAACGAGCTGAGGGCCCACCTGATGGTAAGTGGTGACCCTCGCCCATGACAACAGTAATGCGCGCGACTCAGTATGAGATACAAATCTTTACTGAGTCGCATTCATCCTGCGTCCATCACCCGAGACGGGGATGATACGTCTCATGCGCATGTGATTTAACTAATGCGAATACTACTGCTTGGCGGCAGATTCCAGATGTGGTGGCAGTACCTCTCCGGACGAACTTGACACAAGTTCTTGGCACAAGTTTTGGTTGCTCCTTACCACCTAGGGGGTACGTGTACGGAATCAAAGGGTACACACCCACGGACGCGAGCAACTGGACCCCCCAAGAAGGTTTTATATATAGAGTAAACAATTCTGTTCAATTTGTATGAACATGTATGTATGGTACCTGCGGTTTGCATGAAGTGCTGCGGCAGGCAGTGCGCGAGCATGTCTGCGCGCGCGCGGGCCTGCGCGAGCTCGAGCGCGCGCATGCGCAGGTCCACCGAGCGGGTGCAGTCGCGGGACGCCGCCACTAGCGAGGCCAGCTCCGTGGGCGCGGCCGCGCGCGGCGACGCGCTGTCCTCCGATATAGATGTATCTGTAAACATGGTGAGTTTTATTTTATTAATAGAACACCCAACACATGATTACACTGAACATACAAATATTAGTTTAGATTGTTCACAGACTTCCGCACCAGGGAAAACACTTGTGTTACAAAATAGCAATTTTATTACGGATCCCTAATTTTGAAAAAAAAAAAATCATAGCTTTTAGCCTTCCCCGATAAATGGACTACCCAACACTGAAAGAATCATTCAAATCGGACCAGTAGTTCCAGAGATTAGCGCGTTCAAACAAACAAACACTGCAGCTTTATAATATTAGTATAGATAATAAAATAAATATTATTATAACTTTAAAAAAAAAATTATAACAATTCCTTCACTATACAATCGAAAGGTACTTCGGTCCATCCGGGTGTCCCTTGACACCTCTCAACGTTTTTTTAACAGTCCCGGAGCCATAAAAATTCCTCTCACTCACCCTTAGAGTCGATATTGGCTTTCAGCTCGTTGTACTGTTCCGTCATCTTCTGAACCAGTTCCCTGAATTTCTGTATGGTCGTATCACGATCCATTATCGTCTCCAAAGCAGCTTCCCGCTCTCGTATCGCCTGGAAATATTAATTACTAGCTGTGTTCCGCGGTTTCACCCGCGTTTTTCTCGTTTCCGTGGAAACAGCGCACGCAATAAGGTTTTCGATTTTACACCTTGTGTTACAAAATAGCAATTTTATTACGGATCCCAAATTGTGAAAAAAAAAACATAGCCTATAGCCTTTCTCGATAAATGAACTACCCAACACTGAAAGAATCATTCAAATCGGACCAGTAGTTCCAGAGATTAGCGCGTTCAAACAAACAAACAAACTCTGCAGCTTTATAATATTAGTATAGATAACAAAACGCGTATTAGCTATGTCGCAGCGTTGTTATTGATACGGCAATTGCCGTAATATACGGTAATTCACCGTTTTTTTTTTTACGAAATACGGTATACGGCAGTCCTTTCAATGCCGTATCAAGAAAAATGTAAGTAAGACGAAACGTTTTTTAGCACACTCACGGCAGATAGCCGGGGAGATCTGAATGAATCTGAAGTTATAGGAACGATTAGAAACCTGTATGGAGAACGAACAAATGAGGAATAAACATTTTTAAATTATATACGGCATTTTAGTATTTTTTCCCTTAAAATACGGCAAATCAGAATGTGACATATGGCATCCCAGATTTTTACGATAGCAACACTGCTATGTAGCTATAGCTCAGTTGGTAATACCTCCTTCTGCGCTGCAGCTCGTGGTTTCGACGCTGGGGATGGTTAGAACAAGCATTTGTGACTGAAGTCGTAAAAACAAATAAATTTACAAAAAAACGTTTTTTATAGTAACTGGAATCAAGCGCCATCTCGCCAATTTTTGTGGTACTTGATTGGTGATCTACTGTTACTAGGCATATTTGGTAAAAAAAAAATTTTTCTTAAAAGTTATGAAAGAAGAGATATTTGATATGTTTGTAGTGGCACGCTACAGAATATTGAGTAGTTGTATTGACGGCTCCGTGGCTTAGTGGTAGTAGCCCTGCCTTCGAAGCGAGGGGTCCCGGGTTCGATTCCCGGCCGGGGCACACTTTGTGTGGTGAGCATGAAGTTTGTTCTCGGGTCTTGAATGATTGTCTTGTGTTTCTGTGTTTGTCCATGCCATCTGCGACACAGGGCATCCTAGTGCAGAGGTATGAGTGTGTTAACGTTTTAATTACGGAAAATAGTTGCTCAATGAGTAAAAAGGTGAAATACCTCTCTGGTGGCTGCATGAGCCATCTCCAGCTCCTCGCGAAGGTCCATCTCCAGCTCCCGGTTGGACTCAACCAGCTGTTCGTGGACCTCTTGCAGAGCTTCCAACTCAGACACGTCCTGTTTCAGCTGTTCCACCTGGATATAAGAAGGTTATTATATTGTAATTGATTTTTATTTATATATTGTACATAAAAGTAATTATTTTTAGATATATATGTCTACTAGCTGACCCGGCCACGCGTTGCTGTGGCTAACGTTTTTGTAATTGTGACTGTCAAATAATAGACAAATAATTTGCAATAAAATAATATTGCGATCATAAATTGAGATGTGAGCTATCCTATCTTTCAAGTTGGATCAAACTGCACACGGTGTACAAATTCGATTAAAATCGGTTAAGTAGTTTAGGAGTCCATCGCGGACAAACATCGTGACACGTAATTTATATATTAAGATATATATCCTTTCTTTGTGTCCACAACCTGGAATCATCCAAGGTTAGAACCTTGAATGAATCCAGGAATACATATTAGGAGTACAAATAAGTTTCCGCCGTTTTTTAACACAAATTAAATATTTATTGTAGAAGAACGGTAATATAAATTTAATCAAAATATTGCCCATCACTTGCAACCACTTTTTCCCATCTCTCAGGCAGCATTCGAATCCCACGTCTGAAGAACTCCTTGTCTTTTGAGGTTATCCACGAATCAACCCAATTTTTGGTATCCTCATAAGATGTGAACCGCTGCGCCGTCAGAGCATGTGCTACGGACCGGAACAGGTGATAATCGGACGGTGCAATGTCTGGTGAATACGGCGGGTGGGGTAACACTTCCCAATCAAGTGTTTCCAAGTACTTTTTCACGGGAGCCGCAACATGTGGACGAGCATTGTCATGCAGAAGAATAATTTTTTCGTGTCTAGAATAGTATTGAGGGCGTTTTTCCTTCAGAGCTCGGCTCAATCTCATCAATTGTGTTCGATAGAGGGCTCCAGTAATTGTTTCGCTCGGATTAAGCAACTCATAATACACTACACCTAGCTGATCCCACCAAATACACAGCATATCGTAAATTTTTGGCCTTCCACTGCGATCTTTGTCTTCTACGTCGAAATCACCGTTTTTAAACTTTTGAAACCACTCTCGACACGTTCTCTCACTCAAAGCAACCTCACCATATGCTTCTACGAGCAATCGATGCGCCTCAGCAGCAGATTTCTTTAAATTAAAGAAGTAAACTAATATTTCCCGCAAATGACGCTTACTTGGCTCAAATTTTGACATTTTCAACTTATAAAAATTATATTTTACCAATATAAAATCAATGATATTAATAGGTTATGTTGTTCTTGAATGTCCAAACTATTTTTTAAGCCGGTTATCATCTGCGAAAGCTAACCGAAACTCCGTGCCGCGCCATCTACAATAAAACGGCGGAATCTTATTTGTACTCCTAATAGTAAAGACAACGAACCTGGTCCTCCAAGCCCATCTTCTTTTCTGCCAGTTGTTCCACCATCTCCTCAGCTCCTAGGGCCGCATCCACCTGTTCCCTGAGGTCAGCGACCTGGGCTTCCAACTCCTCGACCCTCGCGGAAAGCTTTTCTTTGGTACGCGACAGCTCAGCGATTTCAGACTTATAGTGATCCAATTCCTGAAGATTTTTTCATATTGATTGAATTAAAACAATTTAATATTGTTACTTTCAAACATAGATAGATAGTTGAGAGTGAATGGGCTCCGATATACCACGGGCGCCCAATCCGGATTGGTAAATGTCACATGTCGTCGAATTTATGGTTCTAAGACATGCCGGTTTCCTCACGGTGTTTTCCGTCACCGTTTTGAGAACGTGGTATAACGCACATTTTTTAAGTGAAAAAACTCATTAGTGCACGTGTGGGTTTGAACTAGCAACCTTCAGATTTAAAGTAGGCATCTATGCCCCTGGGCCACCACGCTGTCAAAGACAGTAAGATTATTAATTTCTGCTTTGAAATACCTATCTAATTAGCAATGCGAATGCATTACTAATTGGCTTGGACAAGTATAGTAGCAGTTCTTGTATCAACTAAATCCAGGAATGTGTCAACTTTCCTCTGGTTCTGCTGCGGCTGCCTAGTCACAAGATGGTAGCTAGTAGCGGCCCCTGTACCAACAACTGACCCAAAAGCCAGTACCCAGAAGATTACCATGTGCATCTTTAGCATCTCGTGTTGGTCGTGTGCCATGAGATTCCCCAGTCAGACGGTGTCCCTCATCTCCTGGTTCTACAGCTGCAGCTGGTAGCTGGCAGCACCCCCTATACCAGCTACCAATGACCCAGAGGTCTATAGCTCAATAACCAGATTACCTTGTGCATCTTCTGCATCTCATGTTTGTCGTGTTCCATGAGATTCCTCAGCCAGATGAACCTGCATCTAGCACCTGTCCCTTATCCACTTTTTCTACTACTGCAGCTGGTGGCGCCCCCTGTACCAGTAACCAATGACCCACAGGTCTATAGCTCAATAACCAGATTACCTTGTGCATCTTCTGCATCTCGTGTTTGTCGTGTGCCGTTAGATCTCTCAACCGGACGAGGGTGTCCCTCATCCTCTGGTTCTGCTGCTGCAGCTGCCGCGTCTCGTAGCCGGTGGCGCCCTCGCTCGCTGCGTACGGGTGCTCTATTCAACGCGCAACCACACACAACTCATGGTCATTGCATGCGGGTCTCCCGAACCTCAGTCACGTCAGTCAGAGAACAGGGTCAGTCATCAGTAAGTCAGAGAAATGGCTACTTTATTCAGTCATTAAAATAGGAATTTACGAAAGCGGTGTTTCGAAATTAATCGGTATTTCCAATAACTGTTATGCAAACATATAATTTTTTTATCTTTATCGCCCCCAACTATATTGTTATCAACTCATTTAATTTTCAGACTACTACCCAAGTCGGTTCTGAATTTTTGTTGAAGCCTAACTTAAGATTTAGTTCTGAAGAATATACAAAAATTGGCGCATTTCGTGTAAGTTTGTGCCTTACTCTAGTGTCGCAGTTTTCAAGCTCCTCGAAGGTCCCAACATGGCTTACCGACTAATGAAGCCGGGATTGTGGATAGTATTAGTAATGGCGCTGTGGCTTGCGTTGTATATATAATAATTTGTAACAAACTTACAAAAGGAGATTCTCGATTTTGTTTGCATGTTTGTTACACAATGTCTTCGCTACTTGCGATTTCCTGTGTCACAGATGGGCAAACACAGGAATACAAAACAAACGAACAATTGGGCCCGGCAACCCTCGGTCTACTGGCAACGAAGCTACGGAGCCGGATATACAGATAACAGTATAGTTTATACTGTCATTGTTTATACTAGTTAATACTAAGAAAGACTTAAATGTTTACTGATAACGATACGGCAATGGCCAAAATTCTAGCCAAACTTTAATGTAGGCCAAAATTTATAACTTTAATTTGTGGACCATCGTAAAGAAAATCACCAAACTCTATGTCAAAATCGTACAATTAAAAAAAGTCGTCAAAATCGTAAGTCATGGGAGACCGAAACACAAAATTAACACAAACATGCATTTAAAAAATATACAAAGACTTAACGCATTCACTGACCTAACATTATTTGATCCAATTGTGATATTGAGATATTTTTTCTAAATAAAATCAGGCAAAATAGCAAGCAGCTAGATGAAATTTTGTTTCATCACCGTTAATTATAAATAATGTTTAATTAAATTGTTGTTACTGAGTACGAATTTGTCAGAAAAGGACAAACCGACAGCCGTCGGTTCTAACGAGAGCCTTGCGCCCTCACCAAAAGAGCGTTATGTTGACAAGGCCATCAACGGCCAACAACAGGAAATAGATTACTATATATTCCTGTACCACTTATTTTATGAATTATATGAGCATATGGCTTGTATTCTAGGCTCTTCTGCCCATACCAGACCAGAATCTTCAAGTAAAACTACACAACAAAAGAGTGTATTATAAATCGCAAGCAATAAAGTAGGCCCGGAGATTTTGGAAGAATTTTGGAAGCAGTGAATGTGCTAAGTACATGCATTTAAAACAAATAAAATAATAAATTTAATAAAAATATCTGCAACTAAAAATGAATGATTTTTATATAGTGAAACATCCCTTACATTTTAAGTACGTACATTATTAAGCTGTGCATGTTTTTCTAAAAAATATATAAAATTAAATCATAAATAAATGCATTGCAAATTAGAACACAAAACAATAGCGTTTATATAAAAAAATATTTATTGTATGTGGTTGTGCGAGTCTTTGTATGTTTTTAAATTAATTTTAAGACACAATATTATATTCAATGTTCTTCAAACATATGATAATAATTATCATAAAATTCATAAACGGGTTTTGCAATTTCTTTAAACAATTAATCAGTATGTATTTAAAATCCATATCTAATCTACGATTCTCACGGTAGGAAAACAGGCCTCTGAATCCCGGGTGGCAGATATAACACGTCCTTGAATTTTTGATTCTAGCAAACATCGGTTACTTTTCGCTATTTTACTTAATCAAAATGTGAATAAAATTATCGAAAAGAAACCGATATTTGCTTATTGGGGGGTCCAGTTGCTCGCGTCCGTAGGTGTGTACCCTTTGATTCCCTACACGTACCCCCTGGGTGGTGCTAAAGGAGCAACCTAAAGTAGCAGTAGAACTTGTGCCGAGTTCGTCCGGAGAGGTACTGCCACCACATCTGGAGTCTGCCGCCAAGCAGTAGTGGTTGCACTAATGTGTTCCGGTGGAAGGGTGTGGCAGCCGGTGAAATCGCATGCGAATGAGACGTATCATCCCCGTCTCGGGTGATGGACGCAGCAGGATGAATGCGACTCAGTAAAGATTTGGATCTCATATTGAGTCGCGCGCATTACTGTTGTCATGGGCGAGGGTCACCACTTACCATCAGGTGGACCCTCAGCTCATTCCGTCACGAATGTACATAAAAAAAAAAAAAAAAGAATCAAAAATTCAAAGTCGTGATATCTGCCAACCGGGATATTTGTCCTTTAATATTTGTCTGATATTAAGTAGATATATTTATCGGTCCAATCAACTGTACAGCAGAAATTTTAGTGTCTTCGATACTCACGCACATTGCCCCCCGCCTCCATCTCGGCCCTCATCAGCTGCAAGTCCAAGGTGGACTCTTCCAATTTCTCCCGACACTGTTCCAGCTCGATCTGCAACGCTTCTGCCCTTTCCTCCGCCATCTCCTTGTCCAGGGCGGCCATTTCTGCCGCCTCCGTCAACTCTGCGGTTTCATCCATGTGGGCTTCTAATGCCTCTTGTGCTTCGCGTACCTGAGAAGATCAACTGTCAATTCATATTTGACGCATTTGGAGTCCATATTACTTGCACGATGAGAATATTCCGCGCAAAATTGCACACTTAAATCTCATCCGATTTGTTGGGGATAGTGAAACTTTTAATCTAGATCAAATTGGGGGGTCCAGTTGCTCGCGTCCGTAGGTGTACCCTTTGATACCCTACACGTACCACCTGGGTGGTACTAAAGGAGCAACAGAAAGCAGCAAAACTTGTGCAAAGATCGTACGGAGAGGTACTGCCACCACACCTGGAATCTGCCGCCAAGCAGTAGTACACATTACTTCTATTTTTTTAATGAGGGATCCCGGGTTCGATTCTCGTGAACTTCGATTCACACTGTGTGAAGTTTGTTCTCGGATCTTGGCTGTTTGTCTAGATAATCCTAGTGCAGGGGTATGTTTGTGTAAGAGTTATAAGTTTAAAGATTCAGTGGCGATTTTAACATACCTCTTGCTTAGCCCTCTGTAGATCTCTTTGAAGGGACGCCTGCGATTCCATTATCTTCGTTTTGAACTCCGTGGCCTGTTCCAATTGTAGTCTGACTCGCTCTAACTCGCGCAGTTTCTCTCTGTCTTCCGCGCGACGGACCTTTATCGTCTCCAGTTTCTCTTTCAGATCTTCGACTTCTGCTTTTAGTTGGGTTATCTGTGGAATACAATATGGTTGGGTTATATGCGGAATACAATATGTTAATAGGTCTCATAATGTCGGTTTTCATATGTGAAAATTCCTCTGCCTCAATTTAAACATGTCGTAACTTGTTAAGACTAGTCTCTAATTCTATGAAGAGTACAATTGCTTTACTTTCTTTTAATCATTCTCTCTCTGTTTATTGGCGACGCAGTACGTTTTTTATAATAAATAGTACAGTATTGTATGGTCTAATAGGGTTTGGACGAACGCCGAACTTGAATCCTTAATATATGAAATAATATATAATATTCATAATATGAAACAAACGAACATACAAACTTTCGCCTTTATAATATTACTAGCTGCGCCTCGCGGTTTCACGCGGGAATACCGGGATAAAATATAGCCTATGTTACTCGCTGATAATGTAGCTTTCCATTGGTGAAAGAATTTTTAAAATCGGTTCAGTGGTTGAGACATGAAAACGTAACAAACACAAATAAACTCACTTTCGCTTCCCTCTGTCCCTACGTATGCTTAGAGCTTTAAAACTACGTAACAGATTTTGATGCGGTTTTTTAATAGATAGGGTGATTCAAGAGGAAGGTTTATATGTATAATACACTAGCAACTAATCCCGGCTTCGCACGGGTAGTTTTAGTTAGGATTTTGATAGTATACATTAAGAGTATGACAGAAAATTATCATGGCTCACCTCTTGTTGAGCTTGAAGGTTGGCCAGTTTCTCCTCAACGGACACCACAGGCTGGGGGGAAGTGATGCTTTGTCCAGGAGTATATTGCGGGGTCAGGGTCTCCACGAACCCCGTCTGAAAAGTGGGTACACCTCCAAATTACCTGAAAATATTTAGTACCACTCCGCTAACTTTTGTTGCGGTGATGGTGTTGGTGTTGATCTGATATTAAGTGGTTACTGTCGCCCATAAGCAACAAAGTAAAATCAGTTGCACAAAAAACAAGTTCTACTACTACATTTTGTTGCTCCTTCAGCACCCAGGAGATACGTACTCACCTACAGATGTGTGCAACTGGACTCCCCAAATAAATGCGAACCAAATGGAGAGGGCAGTTATGAAACATGTAAAAAAAAACCCGGTCTAGTGCGAGTCGGACTCGCGGACGAAGGGTTCCGTACCATTATCTATAAAACAAAAAATAAAAATCACGTGTTTCTATGAGAGCCCCCTTAAATATTTATTTTATTCCGTTTCTTAGTATTTGTTGTTATAGCGGCAACAGAAATACATCATCTGTGAAAATTTCAACTCTCTAACTATCGCGGTTCATGAGTTACAGCCTGGTGACAGACGGACAGAGGAGTCTTAGTAATAGGGTCCCATTTTAGTCTAAAAGAATGTTTATCTCACCTCCAGGAACGAGGCGCGTTTGGTGAGAACCGGCGACGCGGCCCGATCGGCACTCGGAGACGCGTGCGACGCGAGCGACTGGCGACTGCTGCCAAGCGACGTCCGTGAACTGCGACGTTGCGACGTATTACACATACGCAAACGCAGACCAAACCATACTTCTCAAGTCAAAACCAACATCAAAAAGACTTGAAATCCGTAGTAGTTCAACGTTTCCCAGTCCCATCCGATAGAATAGACAATTCACTTGCGTTGTTTATGTTTCATTCAGCAACGCTTGCCATACAAATGTTTTTGTAAGACTTTCGCGCTGCCTGAATTAAATTCTAAGAAAACCAACGTGATTTGAGGCATTCATCATTTTAATACGGGTAAAATTACGTTTTTTTTTTCATGTGGCTGATCTGACTGCACTATCTGGCAGCCCACCTAAGCGGTTGCTGCCATAAACAACGACAAAACGACTCCAGTCCTCCCTTACGGAAGTATCAAAAGATCCAAGTCGCACCTCGTTGCGCCCGTCATTCTGAGACGATGTGATTCATGCGACTTGAATTACACTGGCGCCCACACCTTCCCAACGGAACACAGCAGCGTGAGTGCATCACTGCTTGCCGGCAGATTGTTAGGTGTGGTGGCAGTATTTATCCGGACGAAACTGGTACAGGTTCAACAGCTACTTTTCTAATCATATTGCGTCAAAGTAAATTATTTTTAGCTTACAATTCACGTTTGAGAAGTATGGAATAACACGATACTACGGTAAGGTGTGAACGAGACAGATATATCGGGGCCAAGCGTGCGCGCATAAGTACACCGTATATCAGCTTCGCATGGCCAAGTGCTTGGAGAACTTGCAAAGCTTAGTGAAAAGTGTTGCAACAAGGGTTGTGTAGCAACGCGTCACAACGGGTTTACAATGCAATATCGCATGGAACCACGTCACAAAGTGTCACCACTGTTGAGTATGTACAATAGTTGGTGCTGAAATAGCATAGGAGGAACAATATGCAAGGGTTTACGCAATAGAAAAAAAGGAAAATGTTTTGCCGTATATAATAAAAATTATGGTAGAAAAGGTTCGTGGAAACAAACAGCGAACTTAAAATTAAGAAGCCGTAGAAAGATTTCGTTTGTGATAAAAAGTATACAAGCCCAAGTAAAACGTTTTCAAAGTTACGTAACTGACAAGTTAACGTTACAAAAATGTTGAAACTCTGTTAAAAAATGTGAGTCAGTTTAAATGCTATGCTATTTGCAAAATCTTAATATTTAACATTTTTAACTAGTTTTTAAAAGGGCGCATGATAAAAGCGAGACAGTAAAAAATATCATAGTGTATTTCCTAAACATCGTGCCAAAAGAGATTTTAACATTCTAAATTTTAAAACTATCATGGTTATGAACATTATTATTCGTGTTACCGAGATATTTACCATGATTTGTTAATATCTCGGTAACACGAATAATAATGTTACATTCTAAATTTCAATTCAAATTCTTATTCTTTTATTATTCCATTTCAGAAAGAATCAAATGCTTCAGAATACCAGACTAATGCTACAGTAACAAAATAATACGAAAAGAAGCAGACAGGGAAATAATTTTTTTTTTTTGTAAAAGCATTCAAATGTAATCCATTCAACCTACTAAAAAAAGCAGTACATAAAACAATTGGAAGAGTTCAAAAAGCCTGAGGTATGTAAATAACGTATTCAAATTAACGATACTGGTGTCGATTCCTTTGTTAGACTAATCTTAAGCTAAACGATGGTGTTATATTTCATTGGGTAAAAGGTAGCGATTAGCAAGCGAAGTTCTATCAGCCAAAGTCTATAATCTACTAAGAACTTCTTTCAATAATAATAATTCTTTCAATGTTAATTGGTATACACATAGCTTTTAAGACACAACCGATGGAAAATGCTTTTTAATTTTTTATTTTAGTGAATTCAGCGCAAACATGCCAAAAAGTTAGACACTTTATATATCTTTTAAATTGTATCATGCTTCATATAATCGACTTATAAAACCTAATCGAAAATGTATACATAATACATTATGGCTGAAATAACAACACTCTAAAAACGAAATAAATTTAGCTCCATCATAAAGGGTATAACTAAATCACTTTAACTAAACTCAATATGACTAGATAGCGGGTAAAACTAGATCGCTTTATAAAAAAAAAATAATAATAAACGTTTACACACTCATACCTCTGCACTAGGATTCCCTGTGTCGCAGATGGCATGGACAAACACAGAAACACAAGACAAATACCCAAGACCCGAGAACAAACTTCATGCTCACCACACAAAGTATGCCCCGGCCGGGAATCGAACCCGGGACCACTCGCTTCGAAGGCAGAGCTAGTACCAACTAAGCCACGGAGCCGTTATAACTATATAGACGCTTTGACAAGATTGCTATATGACTAGATAGCAGAGTATATAACTGCTACAGATAGATGAGTATATAACTTTACAATATTTTTTTTAAACTATCATGGTTTTTGACTCACAAATCATGGTAAATATCTGGGTAAAACGAATAATAATATATCACTTTACGACTAAATCTCGATATGACTAATCGTTTTACGACTAAATCTCGATATGACTAATCGTTTTACGACTAAATCTCGATATGACAAATCGTTTTACGACTAAATCTCGATATGACTAATCGTTTTACGACTAAATCTTGATTGACATCGCGTTACGAATATTACGTTACATAGACGGAATCGACGCCATTATCGTATATTTATCGTAGATTAAAGTTATAACATACAGAGTAATGCGAGCATTTTAAATAAACATTATATACAAATACTTTTACAAGTAGAACGCCGCATTAACGACAAACGCATTTATCGGTTTGGCAACATTCCCATACACACTTGCCGCCATCACAGTAACGCTACTGGTGTTCAAAAGCTGGATAGGGGAGACTGGGGTACTTTATTACACATTTACCTGGACATCGACAGTGTTCCTGGCTTGGGTTGCGCCGGCGACGCCTTTCGGCGTACCCTTAGGTACGACCACAACATATAGGTTAGTTACAAACCATTACAAGTTTGATTCGCTTTGTTATTTACAAAATATGTTAAGAATAGCTGCCGGTTTCGGAAAGATTATCTCTGAACACAGCAAAGCTTATCGTAAAGAGAATTTGAATCTGAAGTTGCAGAATGCTGTTGTCTCTTTCTGTCTCAAACATTGTAAGGGCCCATATGCCATGCCATGGACGCAAGCCAGATGGGCTTGTGTATATGCGCCCTTACAATGGCAAATCACCGCTTGTGTACAGCTATATATACTTATTATTTATACATAGGTGTCACAGAGGTGTAAAATAGTTGTTGCTTCAAAATTTTGTCTACAGCCAGCTAAATTCAGGGCTGTCGAGTGTCTAACATTAAGTTGCACCTAGTTTCTATAAAAAAAGCTTAACCGGCTGTCAAATCTCCAGTTATGCGAATAGAGGCACCATTTTAGCAACGGTTACAATGACGTCACAAATAACGTTAACATTAACCGCTGAATTTCGGGCAGTTAAGGTCATGGTTAAGATTTATCTCTGGTCACCCTGCTAACTTTAACTGCAACGTTTTAAAGTTAAAGTTAGGGGGGTTAGAAGGGTGCAACGGATCGTTAATTTTATGGTTTTGGCCAGTTACTGCTACAGATAATTTTAACCAAAACTATAACGACGTCCATGGTGCAACTCACTCCATCCGTATCACAACGTTCTTGACAGCAATGAAAGCAATTCGGACCGTTTCATCTTTCCGAAACCAGGCATTAATAATATTGTAAAATAAAAGCTAACAATTATAAATAACAATACAAAGATTAAATTGAAATTTATGATATATTTTAGTAAAATGAAATAAACACTTAACTTTACCATTTTACGACACGGAATAAATATTTCTGCATTCAGCTATTTACGCAACCTTAATCGAATAGTAACATATATTACAATAAATTATTGACATCACTTTCCAGTCCAGTTGCTCGCGACCGTAGGTCCCTAGTTCCCCTACAAGTGCCCCGGGTGGTGCGAAAGGAGCGACTCAAAGTAGCAGTAGAACTTGTGCCGAGATCGGCCGGAGAAGTACTGCCTTCACACCTGGTAATCCGTCGCAAAGCAGCAAGGGCGGCCTTAGATATTGCGAGGCTCCGGGCGATTGATCTTTGTGAGGCTCTTGGGGTATGAGTAATTTAGGTGAGTTGGAAGTATACAGGGCTACTGGTAATCAGTCAGCATCCTCTTGAAGACAGCTACAAAACAAAAAACGGGTTGTTCTGCGAGGGTGCGAGGCCATACAAAAGTGAGGCCCCGGGCGGTTGCCCTGCTTGCCGCCACTGCCAAGCAGTGCAGTCTCGAAGCTGTGTTCCGGTGGAAGATTTGATTGGTTTCATACCCAGGGGACACGTGTAGAGTCCGAGAGGACAATTTACGGACTCGGTCAAAAATGGTCCTCCAACTTGAACATGAATTTCTGGCCATTTAGTTCTCATAACAGTTATATAAATTTAATAAATATTCATGAAAGTTTCACTCAGCGTCCGCTAGCCCCAAACTAAGCATAGCTTATAAAATGGGAACCAGATTAGTGATAGAATACTTATAAAGTAATTATAATACATATTAACACTCAGGCACAGAACAAACATCTCTGTTCGTCACACAAATGCTTGTCCTGGATGGGAATCGGACCCATGAACTACAGGAGGCAGAGCCAGATTTACAAAGCCTATTTTTGTTCCAGGCCATTATGTCAATGTCACGCTTAAATTTGGAACATAATAAAAAAAGCGAAATACATCAGTCGTATTTTGACAGTGCTGCCATCTAGACGATTAAGGTTGCAGTCTATGAATATAATAATAAGTAACAAAGTGCATCTCTGATGTAATCGACAATCATCGACTCTTGATTCTTGATTTGGGCAGAGATTACCAATATCATCGGACGTTAATTACATAACATGAACAAAACTTCAAGCAAAAGACAGAAAGTCATTGCGATTCAATTAACGCAGACTGGTGCTGACGGCCCGGCTGATGATAAATGGTTACCGCCGTCCAAAACGAGCCTACCAAATTACGAGAAGAACCAAGCCGCATCGCGTTCACATTCAGAGGCAACGATACGCCTGTAATTTTCATAAGGGACCTCTTACAGGACACTTTATAAAGGCGTTTATAAAGGCGTTTATAAAGGCGTTTATAAAGGCGTTTATAAAGGCGTTTATAAAGGCGTTCGAAATGCACTTTGTCGTCGTGCGAAGCTAAGCCGGTGCATACTACGGTGTTTACTCACGTCGTTGGTCTAGATCTCTGGGCCACAGTTATACTAGCGAGGAGAGAAATCAACTGTCAGTCATGGTACTAGCTATATCTAACACGTCACTACCGGGCATCGAGTGGTTGCACCTAATGGTAATAGATATACACACCACTCATTTTTAATTAGTGAAATAAAAAATGCCCTTAATCTATTGCTCTTAGAGAACATATATGCTAATATTAACTATGCTATGCTAATATAAAAAAAACTTTTTTTTTCCGTAAAAATATGCGTTTTTACAAGAAATAAACTTAAACATCAAAACCCAATCTAAACACAAAATTTCATCCAAATCGTTTGAGCCGTTTCCGAGATACGCGAAATAAATATATGAACAAATTAATATATATACAAGAATTCCGTACCAGCCTCGTATGTTCCCACTGCAGGGACACCGGCCAATCTCGATAAATGAGAGTGAATTGCTCGTTTAAAAAAATAAGATTCATCCTGCGCTTGATGCTAACTTCTGAGGACTCAAAAAGTTTTTCGCGACCTATACCTACTACGTAACAAAAGAGTTAAGTGATTTTTGGGCCTCAAAATGGCCTGGTCTTGCTCTTATTATAAACAAAGTGATTATAGAAGATTAGGTGCCATCACCCGATACCCTGGTTATAAATAAGAAGAACTGAAAACAGTTGTTACATATTCAAAACAATTATTATGGATTATTCATAAACCGTACATATCCAGAAAAAGATTATATTGACTGTGGCTTGTTTCGAAGAAAAATGCAGTGTCTCTTATAAAATAATCCACATATTTGAATATTCCGGTTAAATTATTATAAAAAAAAAAATATTAAAATTAAATTCATCTCGAAAATTACACACAGGCAGGAATTGAAGCCGCATGTTTATGAATTTTTAGGGATTACTTCAAAAGGGATTTTAATAATGGCTAAATACAAAATACATACGTTTTCATTTTTACACGAAGCATATCTTATTTTAAACACTAAACTTTTTAAATTATTTTATGAAATAACTTGTATGCAACGAAGGATTTCATGTACTGTCTACTGGTGAAATAATTTACCTACCTAAATCACCGGTTTCAAAGTCTACGGACAAACCAATATGGCACGCAATTTATCAGACAAATTTGTCCTAACGCTTATGGTTATATTTTGGCCAATTTGCACAATAGCTTAATTAAATACAGCCTAAGTGTTATTCTAATTTATGAGCTATATTATTGTAAAGTTTCATTAAAATCCATACAGTAGTTTTTGCGTGAAAGAGTAACAAACATCCATACATCTTCACAAACTTTCACCTTTATAATATTAGTAGGATATTACAAAATACATTGACGAAAAAAAACAAAAATTTTAATCTCAACTGGAAAACCAAAATTTGTTATTTGTATAGTTTTTTATACACAGCCATCAGGAAAAGTCTAAACTTGGGTTTTTAACTTGTAGATTAGGCGATAAATTGTAATGTTGGTACGACACGAGATCAGTCAAGCGTGGACGCGTAATGATTGTGTATTGTAACACTTGTGAGTGAAACTAGGAGTTTCTATATGTTGGATAATTCAGCAAATTAATAAATCTATAATATATCACAATCTTTACTTATAATAAAACTGTAACGGATCCGATTCTGTACTAAGATATTTTGAAAATTGTTTTGGGGGGCACTCTATGATCGATACTGAAGCTAAAACTGTAATTTTATTCATTCATGTCTGTCTGTCTGTATCTTGGCCGCGCATCACGCCGAAACTACTGGACGGATTCTAATGAAACATGGCACGATTTGAGGTCATACTCCGATAGGACATAGGATACTTTTTATCCTGAATTTCAGTACAGGGCTACTGGTAATCAGTCAGCATCCTCTTAAAGACAGCTGCTACTGCAGCTGTCATCAATGCTGACATCAAGAAAAAGACGGGTTGTTCTGCGAGGGTGCGAGGCCCTACAAAAGCGAGGACCCGGGCGGTTGCCCTGCTTGCCACCCGCTACTGGATATTGTTACACAGGCCGCCACTGGATATTGTTCAGGGCATGTCATAATAAAGGTGGCACTCGATGCACCCCCATGAAGGGTAAGCAACGGACCGCCGCGACGATTAGAAACAAGTTATTTCTAAAAGACTTACGACTTTAAAAATTATTGAATAAAACTAATGTATGTTTTCAGTTCTTCCTAAAAATACGAAATTAATCTAAACTAATTTAATAATACACTATACTAACAATATAGCCAACTATGAGCTTTGCTTAAATTAATGTAAATTATTAATATAAATCCGTAAATACCAAAAGTGCCGGAGTATCGGAATTTTGTTTCATTGTAATGCGAAGTAAAGTACACAACGAATGGCGTAATAATCTTGGCAAGAAATCCAAATAAATTGGTGTTGTGTGAACTCTCCGTACTTATAACGACTTATAACGACCTATGAAGCAACACATGATAAAACTCCATCCTAAGGTTGTCTGGAAGAAATCGCTTTCAGCGATAAGACCACCCATTGTACTAATTCTAAGTATATTTATATGAATATTATGTAAATTTTATGGTGTACAATAAAGTGTTCATTCATTGATTCATTATATTTCAAAATCTATTAAACCAACTTCATTAATTTCATCTCTTACTCTTCACAAATAGGGGCGAAATTAATTTTAAAAAAATCATTCATATCGCACCAAAACCACTGGTGACGTGACAAACAACAAAAACATGGATCCGAATTGAAAACCGTTTACCGTGTCCCTCCTTTTATTAGTCAGTTAAAATCTCTATTATACAAAGCATTATTAAAAGAATCTATATTATTACCTACGTAGTTATTAATTATGATTGATGTATTAAAAAATCTACCATCTAAATTCAATCTTAAAATTTCGAACACACAAAATGTACATCTATAATCAAAAGTTGTTTTTCTTTCGGTAACTACGATTATACTATAATTGATTATCGTATCTAAATATCTTATACGTAACGACACAAATTTTACACTGGCAAACTTACAGTTTCAAGAGCAAATAGAAATTAACATTTGACACCATCGAGCCCCAAACTAAGCATACCTTGTACTATGTGAACCAGATTACTTGTATCTTTAACTTTATTACGTGTATCTTTAAAAGTACAGTAACACCCAGACAGAACAAACATCTGTTTGTCACACAAATGTTCTATGTGAGAATCAGACCTAACAGCAGGCTAGCTACCAACTGAACAGCCAGTAAAATCATAAAATCTAGCCATAAATTTCACTGGCAACACTCAAAGTATAAATTGGAACATTACTTGCATTCTATAGCGTATGTAAATGGTATATTTATACCCTGTTATCCTGGTCCTAACTGGACTCACACACGGCGTTGTTAGAAGTGGACTTGGGGAAATAATAATTATTACAATGGCAACACTAGTTATATATGATTGTGACAACTAATACCCCACTACAAATGTAAATATATATCGGTATTTTGAAATATTAAAAGACAATATCCTCACGATCAAAATTTTCTGTTGTAATTTTTACATTTTTATTCTTTATAAGTAGCCTCTAAGATTGTTTTTTTTTTGTTGTATTAAATTTTCAAAAATCTCTAATTGTAAAACTAATTAATAATAAATCAACTATTTAGTGACACTAGCATAAACAAACCTACCATTAGACGTCTTTTGACGATCTAAATCTAGATTGAGATAATATCCTATACCTACCTATTAATTAAATTATTAGTATAATTAATTTTTTCATGTCCGCTGTTTCATTCTTTACAAAGCTTTATTTGCCAATCTCGAAGATAACAACTTTTCACTAAATGCATTGGAAATATTATAACAAAATATAATATTTGTTTTTTTTTTGTCTCTGTCTGCCTGTTTGTTCCGGGTAATCTCCAAAATGGCTGGACCGATTTTGACGGGTCTTTCACTGGCAGATAGTTGATGTTATAAGGAGTAATTAAGACTACCTTTATTTTAATAAAAGACAAAAATCTGTGCATCGTTAAAAAAATGCTAAATTCCACGCGGACGAAGCCACTTGGCTTACATTCCGCAGTTGGTGTTCCTCATTTTTTATAGATTTTTTACAACACTGTTATTATGTTATTTATTTTGTAGATTACAAATATAAATATTTTGTAGTATAAAATGACTAAATCAATAAATAATGTGTTATATTAATAAATCTTTATTGCATGAGTTTTGAGTCACAAAAGTTAAGAAATGAACATGTACATACCTGCTCAGTCTGCGAATGCTGGGCTTGTTGTCCTCCGAGGGTGTGGTCACCGATGTCCCCAGAGGATTGTCGTCAGCATCCAACAATTGGATCTGCGTTGGGCGAACAAACACACCATAGCTCTCCTCACACTGAAATTAATACAGTCCTTCTGTCAAATCTATGCTGGTTAAATCACAGATACATGACACGTACCATCCCACCTCGGGTGATTGCAATAGGATGACTTCTGTCAGTATATAATGATATATGTATGACATTATATCTGTTTAGTATCAGTAGAACTTGTGCCAAGTTCGTCTATATAAAGGCAAGCAAAAGCATACTTTTAATCCTAATTATTTCCATTAAAATAAAAGCAAAGCAAGAAAAATAGGCTCCATGAATAAACTTCAATTTTGTATTGTTTATTGTTGGTTCTTTTGGATGATGAGCTTACCGACTGGGATACCTCAATAGAAACCATACAACAAGAATTAAAAGTAAAATTAAATTAAACTCACTGTGAAATAAGCATGCCCACGCACGGTACCATTGTTCTTCCCCTTCGGCTCATCTAATATTACACCGACCCATTTGCCAGTCGAAAAGGTCGGGTGCCCCACATAGGCGACGGATCCTTTCACATCCTTCCCGATTACCAACACCCGCTGGTTCAGCGTCAGCGCCTTATCCGACATTATTTCACTTTATTCTCGAAATTTTCACTGCAAATATCATAATATAACTGTAAGAAATCATCAAAACTTAGCGAACTTGTCGACCAAAATCGCACTTGCCTTTGTATTGATTTAATAGTGCTTATGTGATTATAAGTGATACTAAGGCTAGGAAGTTTTAGAGGTTTTCTCTTTAAATAAACTTAGCTTGGCTTTTATTGATTTTGTTTTGAGAAAATTAATTTAAATAATTACAAAATGAATTTCTTACAGACAAGTTACCATCTGTGGATTTGACAGTTTATTTCCAAATAGAGAAATGTCAACGTAAGAGACTAAGAGACAAGCCAGTGGTGCCACTACCACTAGGTATAAGAATTTGTATATTGTTTGGACGTGCGTTAGATATCGGAATATTTATTATTTCCAGCATTGACTAATGTCAATTTTAGACCTATAATGCCTATGTAAAATACCACGATATCAAAAACTTGCCGCCTCGAACTGTACAGACCGCTCGCGAACCGGCGCGCGTGCCCTGGCCGTATCGGTTGGAGTCCGAGACAGGAATCAGTAAAACTAATACTAAAAAGTACATTTAATAAGCATAATTTTGACGCCATTTACATTTATTGATACCGTGTTAAAGTTGTTCTTCAAATCCTTTACGCATTATTGCCATTCGATAGAATATATAAACCATAGCTCACCTTCAATTATGTTACTTTTACTAAAAACATTCATATCTTATTTATTTTCAATCTTATAGCTCTTATATCATCAAATATCATGCAAAAGGTATGCAATCCCTATATCACGTGATCTCGAACTTGCGAGATCTCTTGTCTTTTTCCAAGATCAATGCCGAAGCATAATATGACAAGATCTCGCTTGAGATTAACGAGATTGCGCGGCTCATTAAGAGGAATTAGAAGAGACTCTGAGACCATATAAAAGTCCTTTTTTTCGTGTATCTACGAATTTAGATGGGTTAGAATCACTCTAAAGAAAGACATTGATCTATATGAGTGTGGACGAACAAGGGGTAGTCTTTATTTAACTCTAACCTATCTAAACTCGTAGGTACACGCAAAACAGGACTTTTAAATGCACTCAAGGTTTCATTTGATTCCTCTTGAATAGTCGTGCCGCCTAATCAAGTCAATCTCGAGAAAAATCTCGTCATAAAATTATACTTCGGGCTTGATCTCGAAAAATGACACAAGATCTCGCGAGATAATATTATGTATTTGACTCTATAACTGAACCTAACTGTTTGTAAACTAATATATTAACATATAAATAAAGTATTTAAACAAAAAAAAAATATTATTCTGAGATTTTTATGTTGTCATTTCCCCTATGATTACTGTTAGATCATTCTAATTGTGATTATTTTGTTATTTCTCTAAAATTAACTGGCTTTGTGTTTGAATTAACACTATGTAAAACTTGTAGGAGACAAACTGCTAAAAAAGCCTGCGAAGCGGGGGTTCCAAGCCGAGGTAAACTGTGTGGTTCGGAACTTTTGATGTTGAAAATATTCAAAACATTATTTCCATGATTTATATCTGGTTAACCATTTTTAAATTCATAAATTTGATATTCAATGATTCCTATCCAGCTGTACAATATTTGGTTGAACATTATGGTCAATTAAACCCACCTTGTTATTGCATGTACTATAGTAGTTTAGTTCTAGCCCCTTTGGAATCACAAACGCTAAATTAGTTGAATACTCGCAATGATGACGTTATGGAATTTTAAGTCTAATGACCTCAACATTGTGCGGCGCATGACTCATTTCATACACATATTATTTTGAACTTTATTCTATTGTTTATAAGTATGATTTTGTGTCGGATCAAAGTAGACGTTAAGTCAGACAACTGTATACACGGCGTTGTGTGCTCCGATGAATATTTGATTCATTTTAGCACATCAATGATATATGAATTTATAAACAGCCATTTACTTAATTGAGTTAATTCAAGACAGCAAATTACGTCAGCTTTCAGGAATATGAATCATCTCTCGCGCCTATTTTTGTTAGTCAGCTGTTGCTCTAGAAATTACCACGTTTTTGCATCGAGCGAATCGTTTTCGCAAAAGTAGGGACTTTCACCCGTGGCACGGCGCGCGGCAGTGTCCCGCTATGCCACGCAATAGAAAAAACACCTTTACAAAAACATGTTTATTATAATTGAATTACATACAGCAATTTATAAATACAATGTCGTAAAAAAAACAAAATTGATTATCTATTTCGTTCGGAGATTATTGCAACTAAGGATTTGAGACGGCGTCGATATAATTTATATAGTTTACACATGGAGTCGCAAGGCACAAGGCGCGGGCCGACGCAGCGGCCGCCGACCTCTTCTCTATAAACATCAGTGCTTTCTAAATACATATTCGATACGGGGATAGTTATAATGCGCACGTTCTCATAATTTTTGAAGATAGAACATGTTACGGGCGGTTAGAAACCGTGAACTTTCAGCTGCTCGGGCTTGACGAGGCCCGACTTAGTGAGCCACTGGCAAATGTTCTCACGCTGGTCGCCTTGAAGTTGCAACACCTCGCCGTATTCCGGGTGCTCCACGACCGTTCCGTTGCACGCGAACTCCTTCTTGCATGCCCGGACAATCTTCTTCAAGTCATATTCCGACGAGAGGCCCTGCACCGTCGTCAGCGTCTTCCGCCCGTTTCGCTGCTGGATCCGGACGTGGACTAGACCATCTTGGACGTCGTCTTCCGAGCTTTTGATAGCATCGGCAAAAGGGTCGAATGTGTTGAGATTCTGGATGGACATACGATTGAACGTTCCTTCTCTTTGTTCTACGAAACTCTGCGATACTACGCACGTAAGTACACAACTGTCACTGATAACGCGCTACGGCGTGCACTCGCTGACAACGACCAATTTACGCAAAATCCAAAATGTAATGGCGGATGCCAGAGAAAAATGGGAATGTCACGCGGAGGCGGAAATTATTGATTGGTACCATAGACAATATCTGCATATAAAGCTTTCTATTCACTGTTCGATTCTTTAGCGGAAGTTATCGGTTTTGGATATTCATTGTAAATTAGGCTTTCAATTTTGCATACAATTTGGGCACGTAGTCATCGTATTTCGCAACATAAAAATTACCTGCGATGGGTATACCCAGTTTGTACTCCTGCGCAAATTTAGAAATAGAAAACTTTCCTCTATTTTCACCTGAGTTGTTGGGAAGTTTTGGCACTTTCGAAAAATTGCATTTCTCGGGTTGCTTATAGAGCAAAAAAACGTAGCGATGGAGTCCAGTGCCTTTAGGAGGGCCCGATCCTATGTAGTCAGACAAAACTTCTCCTTTATTCATGTCACCTCCGTAAATGTTACCAACGAGCCAGTGATGCCATTCCCGGAACTTTGGCTTCTCTCGGCTTGGTGCATCGGGGTCGATCATTGCGAGTAAATAGTATTCAGTATCTTTAGGAGACCACTTTATAACAGGCTTGTCTTTGACCTGAGTAGGAGTAAGTTCCTTTCCAATATCTACTCGAACGCCACTAGTATATTGAATGTCCAGCAGCTCGGATGGAGAAGAAGTCAGAACATCAGGAACAATACAATGTTGTTTGAAAAGGTCTTGAACATTTAAAGCCATAGCTTCAAATTATCACTATAAGTTTCCCGTAAAGAACCCACAGAAATAGGTTTCCGTACGCAAATTAATAAATATACTTTAATTCTTGACAATGATAGCTTTTCTTCTTTTTATGCAGTCAGTGACGTATGCAAAACTTCATATTCGACAAAATTATTTTGTTGCTTGGAAACCATAGACCTGGAACAAAAATCGATATACTCTCCGAATATTGAAAATAAAAATAAACCGAAAAAACACTGGCAATATTTTGACACAAACTGACAGAAAATTCTACTCCCCAATAGATGGCGTTAGTATTTACGGTGACAAAAATTACGGTTTGGTGACAACTGATGAATGAACAACCTTACTCATCGATTAACGCTATCTGCGTTAATGATGTAATTTTGTGAGTCAGGTTGAGAATTCAAGGTACCAATTTTTAGATTTGTACAAAATGAATACAATGAATCTTTACAAAATTTATACTATATCAACATATTCATTAGCAATCAAATAAATGTCAATTTCCACACGCATGAAATCGCGGGGAACAGCTAGTTTATTAGAAATACCGAACCGTAAAGTCTAAAAATACTTTCAAATGCATTTTGATTTTCGTCTGTTTGTTCCGGCTAATCTCCAAATTGCTGGAAAGATTTTAAAAGGATTTTCACTGGCAGATAGCCAATGTTTTATGGAGTAATGCAGGCTAATTACACAAGAGCCAAACTGCTAGTTTTTTTTTTTTTTTTTTTATATGAATTCGTGACGGAACGAGCTGAGGTCCCACCTGATGGTAAGTGGCGACCCTCGCCCATGACAACAGTAATGCGCGCGACTCAGTATGAGATCCAAATCTTTACTGAGTCGCATTCATCCTGCTGCGTCCATCACCCGAGACGGGGATGATACGTCTCATGCGCATGTGATTTCACCGGCAACCACACCCTTCCACCGGAACACAGTAATGCAACCACTACTGCTTGGCGGCAGATTCCAGATGTGGTGGCAGTACCTCTCCGGACGAACTTGGCACAAGTTCTACTGCTACTTTTGGTTGCTCCTTTAGCACCGCCCAGGGGGTACGTGTAGGGAATCAAAGGATATACACCTACGGACGCGAGCAATTGGACCCCCCAGTTTTAGATAAATCAATATCACCTGCACTCTTTGATCAATAAACAAATACTGGTAGAAACAAAAAAAACCAGGATATGTGCCAAACATTATTTTATTACGATCCAAAACAATTATAAATAACAATTTCACACGCTTTCAAAGGCAATGACTGGCATTACAGTTCAGTTGGTAGTAGCTCAGCCTTCCGTACTGTAGGTCGAGGGTTTGATTCCCACTCAGGACAAGCATTTGTGTGTAATGTTTGTTCTGTCTGGGTGTATTAGTTGTTATATAAGTATTTACAAAAAATAAATGTACCTATGTATTATATCAGTTATCTGGTTACCATAATAGAAGCTATGCTTAGTTTCGGGCTAGAAGACGCTGTGTGATATGTCCAATAAGATTAATATTATATGATTGGAGGTTAATCAAAATGTGGCTGTGTTGTGGAGATGGCTGTGTGTTTGTGAATATGTGTATGTTATGAGTCATGAATCTTTGATTGTTTAGTAGTGGTGTAATAAAATTTTGTATGTAGATTTTTTAAATTTTGTTACATATGTAGCAGCAGCATCAAACTGTATCTCCAGATTTTATTATCATCAGTTTTCTGAATTGCTTTCCTATCAAAATAAACTAAAAAGAAATTTTGGGCGCTAAGACTTGTTATGATGCTTTATTTCTTTTGAAATTAGCTAATCCATAAATATTATTTATAAATAGTATTAGTTTAGGTTAGTGAGATGATACTGTATTGCCTTTGGCTTTGGCTAATATAACATTAGCACTTAAAGGCTCCCGCAAACGCTTGCCCACCTTGTCCGCTTTAATCTGTGCCACAACATCTGTAGTGTTTCTTAATTTCTTCTGGACATCATCAAACCTCTTTGACATTTCAACTAACTCCACAGAAAAGTCTTCAAACTCCTTCGCGTCTTGATTGTATATGGTTGGCGGATTTTTTGATTTGAAGTTGTAATTTGAAAAAGTTCCGATTTGTAAATTCAAAATCTTGTTCTCCATTAGCGATGTTTTTTGCTCGTAGTCTAAACACATCTTTCCGAAGCGTTTCCGCGACTCCACCACGATATTCATCATGTTTTCACAATTACTTTCGAGGGACGCATCGTGCGAGTCTGAAAGCAGACGTAAATGGTGAAATTAATTTAGTTGATGCGGAGATACAGGCATTGTTCGGCGTGCAGAAAACTTACCCATTTTAAACTGCTCTGAGCTTTTTTTGCGGAAATTTTGTTTGCTAAATAACAGATTATGTGTTGTTAGAAAATAAAACTCATTTTCTTTCTTTCATTTAAAACTTTTCGTTTCAATTTAAATACACAGAAAACCAGTAATGTTCAAATCAAATCAAAACAAAAACGGATTTGACATTGACATTGACAATAACATGACAAATGGCGACGGATCTGGTGGTTGTTCAAATGGTTTTTCTTTTATGGCAATGGCAAATTGGATATACCTCCCAACACCATCAAATCAAGAACTGAAAAAAAAAAAACGCCGAGCTAATATAAACCTTCTCAATCCTTCTAGGTTCGCATTGTGCTAAATTTTAATTTACGGTGTTACGATATGAACACAGTTCTTGATCATTTTCATAAATTCTTGAACGGAGATCTGTAATAAAATAATTTATTTAGTTACTTTCAGTATTTAATTGTATATTTAAATTGAGTTTGGCATTACATACGACGTGAATTTATTTATTTGCTGAATGAAAAATGCACAGTCTCTCCAAAAAAACATTAACTATTTAAGCCCTGCCTAAAAAATACGGTTGCTGTTTGCAGTTAATAGACAGACTTGATGCGTATATTGCTCTCGTGTGTAGCTTTTGTCTCGCAAGTGCTTGTCATCCGCACAATAGATATTGGATTGGCCTTAATAAGTTATACTTGCACTATCGTGCGAATGTAAACGATAAGTGGTGAGTTCATCATTCAATTGTGGACTATTATATTATATTATATTTTTACAGTAAAGATATAAAGAAAAACACTCACTAAGCCATCGAAATCCTTGTCAGCGTCATCAATCATTTCTTCAATTTCTTCGTCAGTTAGGTAATGTCCAAGAATTTCAGTTACTTTTTTTACGTTATCGAAGTCTATGAAACCTGCAAAAAAATATTAAATCCTGGCAATGTTTGAAGCGTGACAAGTTGAGTCCCAAAGGCAGAGATTTTTCTATATAAATTTTGTGTAATAAAAACCGGCCAAGTGCAAGTAGGACTCGCGCACGAAGGGTTCCGGGTTTCTATAATAATAAAATAGAAGTGGCGCCATCTAGTTTCTTCGTATCGAAATATGTCCTAAAAAACAAGTTATTGTATGAGACCCCCATCAATATTTATTTTATTCTGTTTTTATTGCTATAGCGGCAACAAAAATACATCTGTGAAAATTTCAACTCTAACTATCACGGTTCATGAGATACAGCCCAGTGACAGACAGACAGACGGATAGCGGAGTGTTAGTAGTAGGGTCCCGTTTTATCCTTTAGGTATGGAACCCTAAAAATTATAATAATCTGTAAAATAAACCCTTGATCACGGCATATCACGTGAACGTGAATTTTATGCACAAAAATTCGCACAGGTAAATTGCGGGTAACACCGTGGGGCACAACTTGTTACCGATAAAACACGAATTTACAAAAAAAAAACCGAGCAAAACTCGATATCTAATGACTACAATATTATCGATCCCTTAAATTCCACTTGACAAATCTCACCAGTATCATTCATGTCGAAAAGACGAAAACTTTTCATGATATCCCCGTCGCTGTCCTGGGACATAATCTTCCTCATGATGGCTGTCTCAAAGTTTTCAAAGCTGAGTTTTCCAGAGTCACCCTTGTCCACGGCGCTAACCATGCGCTGAAGTTCTTCTTTCGTCGGTTCATAGCCTGTTTTGATTGAAAAAAGTACAAATCCTTAGGTATTTGTACTTTTATGTCAGGTTAAAGAAATATTGCAATAGAGTTCGAAAGAGTTCCCGCGGTCTCCGGCAACTAAAGCGTCGTGAAGGATCACTGTTGGGTTCTTAGCCGGTAGGAGTCCGGCATAACTCTCGCTGCCCCCGCAACGAGAGAGTATCCATGAATATATCCCAACATAAAAAAATGTCCTAGATATTTTCGGAGATCGAATTTAGCACTGATAAATCTCATTACGGCGTTAGCTTCGGGCTATTTGGTGGTCAACCACTATTTTCCTAGGATCTGCTATATAGTTGTCGTTAGGATCGGATCAATTTTATACCTCTCCCTTGTTAGTAGGTGCATCCCTACAAGTGTAGCACAACACTAATAAAACTATTTTGTTTTGTCTGTGGTAAGAGAAGATTGCATCATCCTTGTGTGATTAACAAAAGTAAAAATGGTGGTTATATTTAAATAAAAAAGTACTTGTTAATAATAAATGGTTTATTTCCCTCATCTGCGCATTCCCTGTACCCTTCATCCCTCACAACACGACTTGGGTGCTCCCATACTTAGGATGTTTGGTGAGACTCATGAATTCCGATAAATGTATGCAGGTGTGGGACTTACCAAGAGCTTTTATGGCAACACGGAAGTCTTCGGCCTTTATTTTACCTTCACCCGTATAATCCAGAAGGTTAAAGGCCTCTCGCAAATCATTTTCCTGCCAGCAATATAGAAATTCCACAATTAAAATGATAACTTTTTTTTAAATTTATCGGCAAATAATGATTATTTCAGGTGAATTTAATTGTTACGAATCTTTTTTTAGGTTTATTAACTCATAATTATTTGATTACTAACCCGCGCAAAATTGCGTACAAAAACACACTTGTAAAAATGTAACTATTGATCCGAATTGTAAAAACCTTCTTTAATTTTTAATAGGCATTTTAATCTAAATAATATGCAGAAAACGATGGTTTTATTTAATGCGATAATTAATGAGCCCAAAAATCACTCAATTTAAAGAAATGTTTTAAAAAACATTTTTTCGTTATTGTGTTTATCATTTTAGTGGTGAAAACCGATGAAAAATCCATGAAGTAGTTTTTCTTCTTCTTTTTATTTTTGGTGTTCAGACAGGGAGTCTTTGTATTCAACCGACTTTAGAGGAGGTTATCAACTCAGCTGGTTTTTTTTTTTTATCTTTCTAACCTCAAATCTCTCAAACCCCCAGCTGTCAGTTGTATCGCCCCTTCCTTTTACGGCTCCCAAGTAATATACACGTGTATCGAGTGAGAATATTTTAGTTAAACCAAGTACCCAGAATTCGAGATTCTGTCCAACCTTACACAGTACACTCCAACACTCTATTTACGAAGTAATTAAACAGTTAACTGAGTTATTATTATTATTATTACTACTAGCTTACCCAAAATACGAAGGTCCTATCTCACAGTTTGCAGTAAAATTGCATATCAATATTAGTCAGTGACATGCTGTTAAAGTTTCTTTAATTTTTCCAATTTTACGGGCAGTGTTTACAATTTTTGCTTCTCCATAAACTTTAAAGTACATATTGAACATAAAAATGCCAATCAAGTCCAGCAACTGATGGACAAACGAACAAGAAATATTTTTTTATTTCTATAGAAAATTGATCTGTTGTAAAAAGGAATCTCTTTATTTTATGCCAATCCAGTGGCGGCCCTAGGGCGTGGCAAGCAGGGCAACCGCACGGGGCCTCGCTTTTGTAGGGCCTCGCACCCTCGCAGAACAACCCGTTTTTTGTTTTGGTGTACTGCTTGGTGTACTTTGGTGCCTTTAACAGGTTGCTGACAAATACCAGGAGCCCTGTACACTTCCAACTCACCTAAATTCCTCATACGCCAAGAGCCTCACAAAGATCTTTCGCCCGGAGCCTCGCAATATCTAAGGCCGCCCTTGTGCCAATCTCATCATCGATTCTCTATATGAACTCCTACGAACTTACTTGTTGTTCTGTGAATACCAATTTGGCGTGGACTTCTTTAATCCCTGGTACTTTATCAAAGTCAAAATCGTTTTCAGAAATTTCGGCACCCCTGGATTCCTGCGATTCTACAGCACCAGAAAAAGTAATATCGTCCATTTCGCCCGAATTACAAAAACCATCTACGTGGCTATGGATAGAGATTACGCAACCAGCAAATTTCGTTGCTAAGACACTAGTTTCTATGTGAACATGTACCGTGTAGGAAACACGACATTATTTATGTCGCTTAGTCTAAGTATTGATTAAACAGCCTCGTGGCGAAACTTAGGTATACATTACTGATTAATGATTTCACCTATTCTTCATTTAATAAGTTGTTAGACGAGTGAATCTTTAGTGGCATTTTAATTGAGCGCTTCCGTACAATGCAGTGCTCATTAATTGGGCCGTTGGCATTCGGATGGCTTGAAATTTTCACTAACTCTATTTATATATAAAAAAAGATTTCGACTTCGAAAACTCGATTTACGTAGTAATGTAGCGGGATCTGGAGTATTTTTTTTTTTTTTTTTTCAAGTGTCTGGTATTTAACCATCTAGCGAGGTTCACTCATTCACCACCACTCTCCTTAATAATCTGTCATGTTACATGCTCTCTTTATTTTATAGCAGGTATGGATAATAGTGAATCATTAATTAGTAGGTAAAATACGACCCTCTATTCCGAAAGAATACTAACAGAAAAGTCTCTGATTTTTTTTTATGTGCTTAAATGACGGAACGAGCTGAGGGCCCACCTGGTGGTAAATGGCGATCCCCGCCCATGACAACAGTAATGCGAATGCGACTCAAGTGTGACTGCATGCAAATGCATGAAATAAAATAGCTGTTGGAGAATGTAATACCTGCTCATTTGAGAGAACTATTCTTGCACTAATTGTTTTTTCCTTTTCTTCTACCTGAGCTTCTTCTTCGTCCACGACTTCCTCCTCGGCATTCATAGTTTTGTTTTAATGACCAGTAATCGAAATGTGCGATTTTATTCAGCAGTTTTTCGTAATTCTTTATTTGTCAAATGCCTGTCAGCATAACTTCTTTCAACCGATGTAGATCCTGCAGAACTCCATGATGAATAATTTTATAAAAAATAATTTGTTGGTATTAAAATGTAATGTTTTCTGGCAATACATAAAAAGCGCGCCTAAACTTCAGGGCTGCCAACTCTTCTAATTATAGCTACTAGTAGCATGTCGATATTAGCAATTTTTCTATGTGATGTTGTGTCGAGATGCATGGCCTACCTGATGTTAAGTGGTTACCTCCGCCCATAATAACAGCAAGTCAGGTCAGCCCAACTCGCACCCGAGATTGGAATATTATGTCTCATGCGCATGTGACCTCACAGTACTTTTCCGGGCGAATTTTTCACAAGTTCTACTGTTACTTTTTGTTGCTCCTTTAGCACCACTCAGGGGGAAAGTGTATGGATTCAAAGGGTACTTACCTACGGACGCAAGCGATTGGACCCTCAATCAATTAGTTCACGTTAGTTCTGTTATGATTCGTCAGTTAGAGCAAATATATGTCCTAGTAAGCGATAAAAGAAAACCACTAAAGTATTTTTCTTTTCCATTTCATTTAAAGGCTCCCAGACCGTACAACGGTCTGTTTTTAACTCATAGGTTACAATAATGAAAAGTGACATAATAACTTTTTTGCATTGTATAATAAAGCTTCTGAATAATACGTCGTTCGTACCAAAACCAAAGTTTACAATGAATTCAAATAAGCAAAAAGTTTACAATGAATTGAGCTGCGTGCGTAACATCATCACAGCGTCTCGTTCTAGTGTGGTTATCAAACATTTTCATCAGCATGTAGCCGCGCGGGCCACACAGTTTCTTTATTAATTTCAAAGATCAAGGTCAACATTACCTTCAATTTTAGGACGGTCTATCGTACTGTTAGTAGGTATTTCTTTCAATTGTATTAATAAAAATATATATTTATTCTTATTGTGTTCATCATAACTACACTATCTAGTTGCTGAAACGGAAATAGTTATTTTATTATTATTATATGTATAGATAATGCGTCTCATCAATGTATTTTATAATTTATATCACTTGTTACAAAAATGAACTAAACTAGTATTGCTAGACACAGTTGCTAACACTGTAGCCATTTTTAAGCTATACTAGAAAAAAAACAGTTTCCTAATTTTAAGGTTATCTCCAGACTGACGCCGCCTTTGTTTTTATTGAATTAACACACATAAGTCATCAAAATGAAGCTGGTCAGATTCTTGATGAAGCTTAGTCACGAAACAGTTACAATCGAGCTGAAAAACGGAAGCGTTGTGCACGGAACGATCACCGGTGTCGATGTAGCCATGAACACTCATTTGAAAGCGGTAAAAATGACGCTCAAAAGTAAGGAAGAGATGAACTTAGAGACGCTGAGTATACGAGGGAACAATATTAGATACTATTTATTGCCGGACAGCTTGCCGCTGGAGACTTTATTAATCGACGACACTCCGAAAGGCAGAGGCAAGCGCGATGGATTCCCGAGAGGCGGTGGTGGTCGGGGCGGACGAGGAAGGGGCCGTGGGGGCCGCGGGGGGCCCAGAGGAGGCCGTGGAGGCCGCGGTCGTGGTCGTCGATAAACTATTTCACTTCAAAATCGTGATTACGTATAAGTGAGTCTGTTCCTTCAGAGAAGTCCTGCGGTAGTCACAGGTACTAACATTATTCTAAAATAACACTTTTATATAGACATTAGCGACATAGCCAAGGGACTTCTTACGTGGAACACACTATCCAGTGTTTTCTTGTCTGTTCACTCGGCAACCATGTTTCATTCCGTTGTCTTGTGATGTGCAATTTTAAGTACTTGTAATTTGTAAGTAAATGATTAAACTTAATTTGTTTTGTAATTTGCCCCTTAGAGTAATCACAAATAATTAAATTGGATAGGGTAACCTTGGTTTTGCAGCTCAGTTGGTAGTAGCTCTGCCGTCTGTGCTTAAGTTTGTAGGTTTGATTTCCACTGTTCAAACAAGTCCTGAAAAAATAATTTATACCTTTCTAACAAGTTTGTCCCGGCCAGGAATCGAACTTGGGAGCCCTTACTTCAAAGGAAGGGTTAGGAAGGAAGCCTAGTTCAACCCTAGAAACTCAGCTTTCCAGTTGTAGCTGGAGTGGTGGGGTATTCTTTCCCCTAGGGTTTATTCCTAGGGGCCAACATGAAGTTTGTATGGCAAAAGAAATTGGAAAAAGTTCTACTGCTACTGCTGTTGAGTATCTTTGGACACGTCAAATTATACATAATATATTCGTGAGTATGTAATGTGTCACAGGAGCTTCTTAGGCACATTACATGCACACAGGTAGGTCACGTGTAGGAACTCTGAGGGTGTACCAACACACACAAGCAACATGGTCCCCCTAAGGTAAACAGGTGCCTTAGTACCTCCTAACTCGGTTTTCTAATTTATGGAAATCACATGCAGTACTGAGCTATTTCCAGGCCCCACATCATTGGTAAGTAAATTACTAAGTTATATTGTTAAGGTGGATGTTTGTGTGTTTGTTTGTTACTCCTTTATGCTCAAATGGCTCAACGGATTTGGATGAAATTTGGTACCAGGATAGCTAATATCTTAGATTGAAATAGGCTACTTTTGATTACGGAAAATCGCAGGTAACACCGTGGGACGCTGCTAGTAGCATTGCCTTCTGCATGTAGGTTGTGGGTTTGATTCCAACTCATATCAAGCTTTTGTGTGATAATTGCGAATAAAGCCCAATTATGTGCACCTAATCCCGAGGAGTAATGGTAAGTTCCATTAGCTAATGTAAGTTTTTTTATAAAAAAAATGGTTAAATTCCACGTGAACGAAGTCGCGGGGAACAGGTAGTCATAAATAAATGCTTAGTGAATGGGTTACAATTACAATAATAACAACTCATACCTCTGCATTAGAATAGCCGGCCGGGGCACACTTCTGCAACACAGGGAGTGTTGCAGATGGCATGGACAAATACAGAAACACAAAACAAAGACCCGAGAACATACTTCATGCTCACCACACAAAGTGTGCCCCGGCCGGGAATCGACCCAGGACCCCCCCACGGAGCCGGGTAGATAGTAGGTATGTGTCATAATTCTCACTGCCCATATAGTTAACTTATTTTGTCAGTTCACATACAAAAATAACAAACTAAGCTGTGATTTATGTACTATGTAATAACGCGAATGTGAGCACCAAGACAAACCCTTTTAGGATTTATATGGTGCAAAAAAAACAGCTGAAATGTAAACAAATTATATATTACACAATAAAAAAAAAAATAATAATTGTGGTTTGAACTCGGCGATCGCTTGACGACAATACAATAAAAAATAACCGGCCAAGTGCGAGTCTCGCGTTGAGGGAGCACATTGTACTAAATATATTATATTTTAAGACTTTTGTAACTAAGACTCGTTGGTGATCCAATAAATAAATGTGTAGGTTTTCTCATGTATTTTTTTTGTGATATGTCTACAAATTTACCGTTATCGGATTTATTCAGTTACTTGTGGTAAATGACATGGCTTCTTGCCAAATTTCATGGTTCTAGGTCAACGGGTACCCTATAGGTATGGATTTCCTTACGAGAGTCAAAATTTGCGGCATCTTGAGAGTCAAAATATGCGGCAATTTGATCTTTCGATGCGTTGTCTTGCGAAGTTGAATTTTTTCCAGCACTTAATGACTGCAGACCTGAGTATTTGATGTTTCAACTTGATGCTTCCACATGATCCTGAAAAAAAGTGAAAATAGATAGTCGGCTGTGAACACTGAGTTTTTAATACTAAGCCAGCTAAGACGCGAGCTCGTGGTTCAATATTCTAGAGGCTTGAAATTTGTGTAGATATTAAGAAAAATCAATCGAAAATTCCATTATTTTGCGTATCGCTTTACATACCGTACCAGTCTAATGTTCCCACTGCAGGGAGACCGGCCTACTCTCGATAATTGAGAGTGAAGGGGCTCTGATTAACTACGGGAGCCCAATCCGGATTGGTAGATGTCACATGTCGTCGGATTTTTGGTTCTAAGCATGCCGGTTTCCCCACGATGTATTCCGTCACTGTTTGAGAACGTGGTATTGCGCACATAATTTTTTTTCAAGTGAAACTTTTCATTGTTTCAAGTATGGGTTTGAACCAGCAACCTTCAGATTGAAAGTCGGGTCTATGCCCCTGGGCGACCACGCTCTACATGGTTCTCAGAAATTGTCACTCCCAAAAAAAGGATTATTGAATATTTTACTATTTTAGTAGCTCGTGCTTATGATTTATAATTCGTGTTTATGACCATAAATCGTATAAAAAATTTAACTAGTAGTTAGTGATAGAATACGAGTATTACCTGAATTAAAAACTTTTCTTTCATACTCTTTGGTGTAGTCTTTGGTTTCTTCGCCTTTCTTGTCTTTCGCTTTGATAGAAATTTTGCTTTTCATGTCATAACGTCCGAACTGATAGACAGCAACAATTATAAAATAAAAATTTAAAAATGTAAAAGTTTAAATTTTCGGTTTTTATTATAGAGTCTGTACTATAATAATTAAATGTTATCAATATATGCTTCCTTTTTATTTCAAATCGTGAATGCTACTGGTATTCCGAAGGTGTAGCAGGCAAGATGAAGGGCAATCCACGTCCAATGAAGAATATGAGACCATCCAAGGTATTTTTTGGTTATTTCGCACTTCTTATTTAACGTGGATACGTCTTTAAATGTGCTTCCATAGCGGGAAGTAATTCAAAAAACTGATGGCAATGAACTATG
This sequence comes from Aplocera efformata, assembly GCA_921293045.1. Lineage (NCBI taxonomy): Eukaryota > Metazoa > Arthropoda > Insecta > Lepidoptera > Geometridae > Aplocera > Aplocera efformata. The sequence goes on along the minus strand of OV121068.1, from coordinate 2,041,276 downwards.
GGTGTACAGTTTGATGCTTCTGCTACAAATCTGTCGTCTACATACAAAATTCAACACCACTCGATAGCTAAAGGATCAAAGAATTTGTGACGTTGTATGAGGACTGTGACGTATCGCTTGCTAGGGTATTTTTTATTTTTACGTACACGTTTTCACGTAAAACACGGCCGTGTCCACGACACAGCAGGCCCCATATTTTTTTTTCATAACCCGTTATCTTTGTCAATTGTAAACCAATTACAATTTCAGTTGGTAGCTCTGCTTTCTGCGTTGTAGGTCGTGTGTTCGATTCCCACCCAGAACGAGCATTTGTGTGATAAACATAGATGTTTGTTCTGTGTATGGGTGTTAATTATATTTTTAGGAATCAGAAATGTAAAATATTAAAAAAAACAAATGCATTTAATCATAATCATAATAATCTCAATTTATGTACAATAAACAGCCGTTAGTTTCTACACAACACAAATAACAAAATAACCGCCGAATCAGAATATGGAACGAACTTACTGTAGGTAACCTCAAAACCAACCACCTTTCCGTTCGACGACTGAGCAGCAAATGAACCCGCTCTCGACCGAGCGCCTGCTTTTATAGGCGGTGGTGGGGATTGAAACTACCCACAGCAAGTTTGGCTAATAATATTATATCTATGTATTTACAAAAAAAAGTACTTTTTATGTAAGTAGGTATTTTATCAGTTAACTTGTTTGCATAGTACACGCTATGCTTATATCACATCAGCTTTCAAACAGAAAAAACCGCATCAAAATCGGTGCATTCGTTTGTGAGCTATGATGCCACAGAGAGACCACTTACCAGTGGCGGCCTTAGCGGGTGGCAACCAGGGCAAACGACCGGGACCTCGCTTTTGTAGGGCCTCGCACCCTCGCAGAACAACCCGTTTTTTGTTTTGATGTACTGCAGCTGTCTTTAAGAGGATGCTGACTGATTACCAGTAGCCCTGTACACTTCCAACTCACCTAAATTCCTCATACGCCAAATGCCTCACAAAGATCTATCGCCCGGAGCTTCGCAATATCTAAGGCCGCCCTTGTCACTTACCACCAGGTGGGCCCTGACCTTATTCTGTCACTTATTCACATAAAAAAGACAGATACACATATACACAAACTTATAACACCTCTCTTTTTAGTTGGGGGTTAAAAAGAAAACAAATCGTTTGCGATTCAACAACACCCAAGACTAGAGTACAAACATCATGCTTATCACAAAAAGTGTGTTATTATACATGAATCGAACCCGGGGCCCCTCGCTTTCAAGGCTACTACCAACTAAGCAACTAAGCCGTCACTCACCCTTACCTATATTATAAAGGCGAAAATTTGCGTATGTGTGTGTGTGAGTGTGTATCTTTGTTACTCCTTCACGCTCAAACGGCTCAACGAATTTGGATGAAATTTGGTACCGAGATAGCTCATATCCTGGATGAATCCTGGCTGCTACTTTGATCTGGAACACCGCGGGTAATAGCGTGTAAGGGACGATATGAAAGGCCGGCAGCGCATCAGCATTGCCTCGGGTGTTGCAGATGTCCATGGGCGACGGTGACCGCTTTCCATCAAGAGGCCCGTCTGCTCGTCTGCCCCATATTCCATAAAAAAAACATATGAAAGAAATAGAAGTGAGTGGTTCGATAGTGGCTGATAGAGTGCAAGCGAAATATATACTGCGTCGACACCGCCTGCAGTTAGCGTGCATTGTCTCCTCCGCAGAAGAATCGCAATGCAGCAGACCGTTTCCGTGAGGAGCACGAAGCTACTTACGAGTCTCATGGGACCGCCGCGCCGTCGCACGATGTGGACGCGCACAACTCTGGCTACCCCAAGATGCGGGACGAGCTGAAGCGTAGACGGTCTACTGCTAAGGTAACACACTATGCGTATATTGTCCATGTGATTATGTATGGTATAAGTAATGCAATCATCATGGGCGTACCCGGGGGGGGCGGTAGTATGACAAAAAACGCGCCGCGGACGATCCGACCTAAAAAAATATGACTTGCCCCCCCTAGGCCAAATGAATGGTCATCGCAACTCAGGCCATTTCCGGCATTCTGGAGGGAGCTTAAATGCTAGGGTGCTACAAATGCTGGTTCTGAGTGATAATCGAACCCGCGACCTACAGCGCAGAAGGCAGAGCTACTACCAATTGAGTTAAGATTCCAGTCAAAATGTAGGTATACCTAAGTAACTTGGTGTCCTTTTTTTTTAGCCAACGGTACCCGTAGTCAGCGTTAAAAGAAGACGTGTTGTCAAAGAAATGATGTGCGATTATTGTCCCCACTGTCAGAGGCTCAAGGCGGATTCCAAAATGAAACCCAGGATGAGAAGAACCATTGGCGGGAACGGCAAGAAAAAAGTAACCCACCCTCGAGTTACAAAAAGGACGCGGAAATACGCATATACCCGCAAAACTAAGTTCAACAACTTTGATAATCTTAGATCCATCACGTCGGGAGCCGATGGGGAATTGCCTGAACGCAATTCAAACTCAGCACCCGCGAGTCATAGTACAAAATCTGTGATTTCAAGTGCTGTAAGCGATAATTCCTTCTGGAGTGACAGCGTGAAGACTGACCCTTCTGTTCTGGTTATGTCGCGTGGTTGCCAATCGTACAATTACCTGACTGTGGGCACTTCGAAGCAAGCGAAGGAGTCGCAGGAGACGCGCCCGAATTCAGACCCTGCTGTGAAACCTGGCGGTTCAAAATCAGATGTGGTTTCGAGGAATCCAGACACGAGTGAGAATACACTTAGCAGCTATAACAGTAATATGTCTTTGGATCATGAACCGATGGTGTCGAATTAGTTCTGTTTGTCACGTGATTTGGAAATATAATTTTGTTGTATTTCATTTGTTTTTTTACGTAACCGAAGTGACGAGACGAGCTGAAGGCCTACCTATTTAGTGGTTACCTCCGCCAATAACAGCAATACAAATCGGGTCCTCTTCGACCGATGTATGAGAAGATCTAAGCAGCCCGTTGCGCCCTTCACCAGACGGGGATGTTGCGTCTCATGCGTATGTGATTTCACCGGAATAGCAATGCCAGTGCAGCATTGCTCGGCGGCAGATTACCGGGTACAGACAGTAGGGGGTCCATGTTGCTCGCGTCTACGTGAATACCTATCCTCAAAGACCTACACGTACACCCTGGGTGCTAAAGGAGCAACAAAAAGTAGCAGTAGAACTTGTGCCAAGTTCGTCCGGAGAAGTAATGCCTCCACATCCTGTAAACTGCCGCCAAGCAGTGGTGCACTTGCACTAGTTTTATTGTTATGGGCGTAGGTAACCATTTGAAATAAAGTGAACCTTCAGTCCGCTCCTTTAATTTATACATGAACAAAAAAAATATAGGTAGGCATGGTCTGGGTGCTCAGGATATTAATACAACATCTAAATACGAAATAGGTGTTTATTTAAATGCTCACTTAAAAACTAATGATCACAGATACAATACTCACAGCCAAAATCAACAAAGATGGCGTCATTCTCCCACAAAAATTGCACGAAATGTCAATGGTTGCGTTCAAAAACCTGCGTTCGAAATTTAAAGGCATTGTATCGTATGGATGCGTTCGGAAGACATTGTCGTGTGATAAAGTTTTAGTGTTCACGTGAAATAAGACATCTAATTTGTGATTGAACGCGCCGTACATTGAGAACATTGGGTTTCTGAACGGGTAGTTTCTTCCGAAGAGCTGATCCAAGTTTCCAAACACGTTGATTATTTCTTGGCGTCGCACGGAGGTGAGGTTTTGGGATGCGAAGATGTGCCCTATGCTAGACCAACTGATGTAGCAGTATTTTTGGTTTTCTTCTGGACACAACGGTTCTATTTCTTGAAGCGTTATGTTCGATGTTTGATTTGCTGAAAATGTTATACAAATAGATTTATTCAAAGTGAAAGTCAAAATAGTTCCATTAAATTCTTAAAAAAATACATAGAAGAATCGCTTTTTAAAATGAATATGTAATTACAAGAACATGCGTTCTTAATATTAATTTCAGCATTTTTTCAAACCCTATTAGTGACTTGGGGCGGCTTAAGGGGGTGGCAAGTAGGGAAACTATTAGGGGCCTCGCTTTTGTAGGCACATATATTTTTCGTTTTGAACATATTTTGTTTTGGCAAAACAACATGTCTTTCGTTTTGATATACTGAATCTGTCCTTACGAGGATGCTAAGTGCTATATAAATTCCACATACGTTAAGTGTCAAAGATGATAGACCTTTGTGTCAGCAAGTGGCCAACTATGGTGTCGGAGTTTCCAAGACACCCGAAGGTGTCCGACATGGCTTGTCGCCTAGTATAGCCGGGACCGACATCTTAACGTGCCCACTTAAACACATACATCCAAGATCCGAGCAAACTTGACACATCACACAAATAGTTACCCCGAATGGTGATCGAACACCTTTAATTAATGCCAAATTAAACATACATACAAAATTGTGGAACTTTTAAAAAAATATGGCCCAGTGTGTCTTTGCCCGCAGGTCATTTTTATTATACACCATACGGTTCCCTTCAGAACTTTACTATTTAATTATTTTAGTATATGTATTTACGTACCGGCAAGGTTCTTGTAAGTAGCCATGTCTACAAAAGCCACATCGCTTTTCCCCTCTAAAAGCGATGTCAACGCTTCAATTTCTCCATCTTCGTAGCAATTTTTCGCATTCTCAACCTTTCCTTCACTGCCCGGAGCGCAGACCTCCTTGAAATAACCATTAGAAAACTCTTTGCAGGTTATTTTTTCTTTCTCTGTGATGTAAGATAGCGCGGAATGCCACGCGACGCCGTCAAAGCGCGGGAAAGCGGCCCGCGTCCCGCGCAAATCGGCCATCTTGGATATTTTCCCGCCTTTTCGAATGTACGCCATTATTGCGTTAGTTTTCTCTACAATCGGTGTAACTTCGTGTAAAAGAGGCGTAATGGACAAGTCCCTGAAAAAATATTAATTTTTATTGAGTGTTTCCTATTTTGAAGGGCACGTAAATCATTATATATGGTAAGATAAGATAAGAAAACAATCATACTTTATCGTACGTATTTACGTATCGTATTTATATACAAAAGCGAACTTAATTAATGCATTCTCTGAAATGTGTGTGTTAACCACAATAACAAAATATTATAATACTAGAAAATGCTTTTGAACATTAAATCAAGCGATTTTATGGGTAGTAATTATTGACATATTCCTAATAAATTTAACTAGACCACCACTTTCTGCTTTTTATCTAGATTTAAACTGTTTGTCCTTTCAGACGTACAATATATCAAAATAGACTCCAAACAAAAAATGAATGAGCTAACTTGTATTTACTGCAAAGTATTCTTGTGTTAACTTGAAAATATTTATTATTAGTACCTATACAATTTGCGCGGATAAAACTCAGCGAGCAGCCCGCCTAAGACACGCTCGCCGCAACCGCCGTGAAAAAAAATACAATCGAATTGAGAATCTCCTCCTTTCTGATGTTGAAAAAAATACAGTCCAATTGAGAATCTCCTCCTTTTCTGATGTTGAAAACACGGTTTCGTACCTGCTACCCTTCACGAGCCAGTCGCTGTCTCCCACGGCGACGTGCGCGTCTCCCCTGCCCACCGCCCGCATGCACTCCTCGGCGGTGCTTCGTACCACACACTGCAGTGGTGGGGAGACCCCGTACACCGCGCCCGCCTCGTTTAGCCAGTCGCATTTGTGTTTAGCGAGGAACGATGTCGTGCAGAAGGTTATGTATCTGAAATAATTACTGATTTCACGGCTCCGTGGCTGGCACTGCTTTCGAGGGGGTTCGATTCCCGACCATAATACAATTTGGTGACCATGAAGTTTGTTCTCGGGTTTAGGGAATGTAGGTACATTTAGTTGTTGTAAGTAAAAATAAAAGTGATTCTGCCTCATGAAAAATTAAAGTCGTGGAGAAATTATTAATAAGTCAAGTTGGTGTTTTTGTGTTTGTCCATGCCATCTGCGACACGTCGTCGCACTCATCCAGCTGCGTCCATCACCCGAGACGGGGATGATACGTCTCATGCGCATGTGATTTCACCCACACCCTTCCACCGGAACACAGTAATGCGAGCACTACTGCTTGGCGACAGATTCCAGGTGCGGCAGTACCTCTCCGGACGAACTTGGCACAAGTTCTACTGCTACTTTTGGTTGCTCCTTTAGCACCCAGGGGGTACGTGTAGAGAATCAAAGGGTACACACCTACGGACGCGAGCAAATGCAGCCCCCCACAGTAAATACAACTTGATATAATGAAAGAAATGTATTTGTCTGCTACAACAGCAAAAGGCTCTCGGCTCAGCATTTTGCTTTTGGTTTGCTTACTACATACACACGAATTGATTGCATTAGAAGTTGATTGAAAATATTATATTAATATAATATAATATTTTCAATATTCAAATTAGACGGCTCCGTGGCTTAGTTGGTGGTAGCCTTGCCTTCGAAGCGAGGGGTCCCGGGTTCGATTCCCGGCCGGGGCACACTTTGTGTGGTGAGCACGAAGTTTGTTCTCGGGTCTTGGGTGTTTGTCTTGTGTTTGTCCATGCCATCTGCGACACAGGGAATCCTAGTGCAGAGTTATGAGTGTGTTAACGTTGTTTTTTATTAATATCCCCACCTGGGCGGGTCGCATCCGCTCTGGCTGTACGCTTCCCGGAAGCCCTGCGCCTGCGCGAGGTAGTCCAGCGGCGGCTGGGGGGGGCTCAGCGGCCCCCTCATCGGGCCCGTCTCCAGCAGCGCGGCGAGTGCCGCCTCCCACCCCCCCTCTACTCTCACACTGTCGTTGGTTAGGGACTCTGTGAGGCTAGCCACCGCCGTTGCTACTTTCCTAGAAATTTTAATAATAATAATAGTTTATTTCCAAAAAGGTCTTAAATTAGGTTCACACTATTATTACAAGAAAAGTAAAAGTAACAAAAAAAAATTTAAATGTACCTAGTACTATGTGCTCTTTTTATATTGTGTATTGTGGTAAGACCTTTAAGATTTTTTTTTATATAATAAGTCGGTCGATACCCATCTTCCACAAACCCGGGTAAAGTTGTCCATTAAAAAAAAAGATATTAGTTTCATCTATTATTCAGTAACTCCCAATGCAGACTCCTAGAACATTCGTGAAGCCCCAAGAATGCCTATAACGGTACTGAATTTGTTTTTTGACGTCTGACGCGCAGCCGTTACCACACGTGAACCAATGAGTTTATCGCTATAAAATCCGGTTGTCAAAGCGGTGAAGAAAAACATCGTGAGGAAACCGGCACGTCTTAGAACCATAAATTCGAAGACATGTGACATCTACCAATCCGGATTGGGCTCCCGTGGTACATCAAAGCCCATTGACTCTCAATTATCGTAAGTAGGCCGGTGTCCCTGCAGTGGGAACATCAGAGGGTGATACAGAGGACTACAAAACGTTTTTGGTTGACGGTACCTCTTGGATACGATGACGTTCCAGGGTCGATGCAGCCACACGCATGGCGTTGCGTCAGTCAGCGGCTGCCACGTGCCGTCGCGGCAGAGGAACGCGTACCCATCTGTCGGCGGGTACGAGTTCGAGTCCCGCGCTTGCCTTTTTAGCTGGAAGTAACACGAATTTTAGTAATCCGATTCAATAAAGAAACGAATCGAAAATGTCGGCTTGTACTTGCGTCGACAGATAGTAGGTACAGTCAGCAAATACAATTATGTACACGATTTTCTTTTTTCTATTTGATTAAAAAACCCAACAGATGTTTTCCTGTTTTGATTTTAACAGGATACACAACGTGCCTAAGAAACATACATACATACATACAAAACATAACACTCCTTCTACGGAGCAGGTTAAAAAAATTATAATTTATATTATTATCATTGATTAAGCTGCTGTATATGCGCACAGTCATAAATAACCCCAACAATTTAACCTGGTAATAAAGGTCTGCATCAGATACACCGGTTGCCCTGGGTCCCCACCGAACTATGTGGGACTTTTACCTCAACTAAACCTCTCCGGTGGTCGACCTCGAAGGTCTATAATAATAATAATAATGTTTTTATTGCATTTCCCAAAAGTACAATCATCTTAACTATAATAAAATCTCCTTTTAAGTATAAAATATACTTGTATATATATGGACTAATTTGGAATAATATCTATAGACTCTCCAATAGAACTTTACCAAAAATAACTCAACCTACCCCGAAATAGCGGGTGACATCATCCAGCTCTGCCCACGTGACGTCACCTGGGCCTTCGCCCACGCACTGCAGCGCTCCGCTGTCGCCCCAGTACCGGTCTGCAGTGGAACACTTCGCCGGGCTCCCACAGGCAGCGCAAAGCGACGGGTATTTTAGTTCTAAAGCAAACAATAAATTATTTTCAATCTTTATAACCAGACTTTGCTTTGACTAATATTGACTGGCCTCACAGCTGAGTTTTTTTATAGAATAGAATAGAAAAACTTTATTTTGTGTTACATTATTAGGGCTCACTTAAAAATTAAAAACAAAATTACACGTTTAAGAATATGTAATAACAAAATAGGTAACCACTCAGCATGTGCTGCGTCAGTGGACTGATACAGCGCTGGTATTCTGTGGCACCGTGGTGACAGCGTGCGACGACAGTGAGTCGTGAGTTCTATTTCAATCAGGGCAAGCATTTATGTAACGAACATAGATGTTTGTTTTGTGTCTGTGTGTATATATAACCTTTCTATAGAAGACGGTTGACAAAAGACTTGCAGGATAATGAGACCAACTGCTTTATGGCTTCTACTCACTGAGTTCAGCATCTCTGCTCCTGTCTGCTAGCCAAGGTCCAGCACGGCACGCTCGCCGGAAGAACCCGGCCAGAGCCTTGATCCTGTTCTCCGCTAGGGATAGCGTAGGTTCGCAGGATCTTTCAAGGACCAGGGACTCTAAATACTGTTAGAGGATTAATTTTACATCAATATTCTGATAGACAAGCATAATTAGGCAGGTGGATCTAAACGAGTAAAAATGGCTATTGCTAAGCGCAAACTCGAGGATGGCTGGTAATTATTTTTTTCAATGAAACCTTTTTAGACAGTCTAGGAAAGGATTGCCAACCATAAATAAAAAAAAAAAATGTTTTTTGAAGTGGGAAATTCCAAGACAATTCAGTTTTAGAACGGTGATCGTTAAGTACCTCTTTATCTGGTACCTAAATCAGTCTTGTTTTGTTAGTGGGGTGACTTACCCCAGACAGGGTGTCACTGAGAGGCCTCAGGTGTTCAGCCCCCACTCCAGGGTGGCATAGGGTACTGTTCCGCAACACGGCATGGAGGGTTGATGATGAGTCTGGCAGGATTCTTCTGTTCACTACTGCCACCACCGTACGCTCGAATGGTCCTGAAATATCGAAGGGGAATCTTACTATTATAAATGCGAGTTTGGATGGATGGATGTTTGTTACTCAATCACGCTAGAACGGCTGAACGGACCTGAATGAAATTTGGCACAGAGATAGATTATAGTTTGGAATAGCACATAGGCTACTTTTTATCCTGTAAAAGGTTCCCGTATAATAACCAACCGCCGATAACATTACGAGCGGAACTGGTAAAAAATATTTTCGGTCATTACATACAGCGCCATCTAGCTCTAAACTAAGCTTGTACTATGGGAACTAGACAACAGAATAACACCCAGACACAGAAAAAACATCCTATATTCGCCACACAAATGAGTGTCCTAACAAATCAAACATACATATCGTAGTAATCCTTCCATTAGGGGTTTCTTCCTTGTTCTTCCCCTTGGGGGGTCGGATAGGGTTTAAACAAGTGCTAAACTTAGTATTAAGAAATAATGGTCTTGTAGGTTTATTTATTTAAAAAAAAAGTGACGAATCGAAGTATTTTTTTTAAGAATACAACGGAAATAAAGTAGGTATTTTGACTTTGACTTTGATACGAGCTACAGCGGCGAAGGAGGCGGTATTACACCCAAGCTGTGAGGCTAATCAATAAAAGAATCAAAATAATGTATAAGTAACTAGCTTTTTCCCGCGGTTTCTCGCGTGAGTGTAGATTTTCTTAACTATTCCTAGATGAAAGGCACTCTATATCCTTTTCTGTACCCTACACAACGTGTATGCAAAATTTGAGTGGTTGACTGGTTAAGTGGTGAAAGCGTTACTAACAAACAAATGAACTAAATTATCCACATTCGCATATATAACAAATCAAATAATTTGTTATCACTACATAAATAGTATAAAACAAAGTCGCTTTCTCTGTCCCTATATCCCTATGTATGCTTAAATCTTTAAAACTACGCAACGGATTTGGATGCGGTTTTTTTTAATAGATAGAGTGATTAAAGAGGAAGGTTTATATGTATAATACACTAGCAAGTCACCCCGGCTTCGCACGGGTAGTTTCTGATACGACACTGATGCTTTACTAACCGTGCGAAGCCGGGGCGGGTCGCTAGTATATGATATGTGAATGTGGATAATGAGCCCCGCGGTTTCACCCGAGTAGTTCCCGTTTCCTTAGAAATAAGGGAATAAAATATAGCCTATGTTACTCGCTGATAATGTATAATAGCTTTCCATTGGTGAAAGAATTTTTAAAATACGTTTAGTGGTTTAGGCGCGAAAGCGTAACAAACAAATAAATAAAGTCACTCATGCATTTATAATATTAGTTAGGACAGGAAAGCGTGGTGGCCCGTTGGTATACGCGCCAACCTTCAATCTAAAGGTCGGTGTTTCAAATCGCAATTCAAATTCAAATATATGCAATAATAAGACTTTGACTTGAAAAGTTTATACGTGCTAGTCTCTGCCTTTCGCAACGTAGGTCGTGGATTCGACTCTCATCCAAGACAAACATTGGTGTTTCAGAAATAGATTATTCTGTGTATTATTATGTTACAATAAAACGTATAATATAATTACTAACTGCACCCTGCAGTTTAACCCGCGTAGTTCCCGTTCCCGTGGGAATATGGGGATAAAATATAGCCTACTAGCTGCGCCCCGCGGTTTCACCCGCATAGTTCCCGTTCCCGTGGAGAATACGGGGATAAATTGATTTTATTTTTTTCGTTAATTTTCCAATGTTTTAATAGTTATTCTGCTATTCGGGACGGAAACAAATCCAACAAATCAAAAATCGGTCCAGCCGTTCTCGAGTTATAAGTGTTGTAACAAACACGACTTTCTTTTATATATATAGATTTTATAGAAACCTCAAAAATTGTAGCCTATATGTTATTCTGATGTATAAGCTGTATTGTGGTAAAGTTTCATTCAAATCCATTCAGTAGTTTTTACGTGAAAGAGTAACAAACATCCATACATCCATACTTACAAACTTTCGCCTTTATAATAGTAGTAGGATGTTACTCGCTGATAATGTAGCTTAATTTTTTTTTATAATCGGTTCAGCGGCTTATGTTATAACTTATATATAGTTACGATTGTATCGGTATTCTGGTTTCCTTCAGCTCTGCTTAGTTTTCGGGTAGATAGCACTATGTTTAATGAATGCCTGTGAATATTTTTTAATTTAATTTAATTAACGGGGAAAGTTTGAATTTTTGTGTGTCTGTGTGCGTGTGTGTTTGTGTTACTCCTTCACGCTCAAACGGATCAACAGATTTGGATGAAATTTGGTACCAGGATAGCTTATATCCTAGATTAGCACATAGGCTACTTTTGATCCCGGAAATCCGCGGGTAACACCGCGGGGCGCAGCTAGTATAACATAAAATCTTACGGGTATCCCGCTGCCGAATTTCATTGGTGACCAGAACTTCTACGTCTGCCCACTGCGCTGCGATCAGGTCTTCCGGGCTGAAGACCCCGAAATCCACTGTCCCTTTACTGATGCGCCGGAGACAGTCCAATCTGAAGAGAAACAGTCAGTTAATGTAACATACACGTTCATTACAGATTATCTAAGTTAAGAAACTCTCCACCCGGTCAAAACATGGATGGGTGACCATTTAGTGGCAGTTAACTGGTTGCTTCCGTGCTAACGTTAAGATGTCGGTCCCGGCTATATGTACATTTTGGAGGCCTACGGGTGGTGACAGCAGAGTTGGCCACTAAGTCGAATGTATTGCACCTGTGATTTCGGCGCCCACACCCTTCCATCGGAGCATAATGCTTGGTGGCAGATTACCAGGTGTAGAGGCAGTACTTCTCCGGACGAACTCAGCACAAGTTCTTCTGTTACTTTAACCTTCTCCTTTAGAACCACCTAGGGGTACGTGTAGTGATATTAAAGGGTTCTCCCATAAGCACGCGAGCAATTTCTACGTGTCAAAATACCTTTCTTCACGCTAATATATAAAGGTGAAAGTTTGTATGTATGTTTGTTACCACTTCGCGCCTCAAAGGCTGCATGGATTTAAATGAAATCTAATATGAACGTAGCTCTTACCCTGGATTAACAAATAGGTTACTTTTTATCCCGAAAATCTGAAGTGTTCCCGTGCGATGGCCGACCGCGGGTAAAACCGCAGCTAGTAAACTAAAAAATGGCTACCATTTGTTGGTAACCTTATTAAGATCATTCCGTGTGCAGGTGTGGCTTGGAATTTCTTACCTGTCAGTTCCCAACACGCACTCCACTCCGGCATTTTCCTTGTCCAGTACTGGACAGTATCTCTGGCTCCGCTTGTAAGTTCCCCTGGCCTCCACGATGCATAGTCGCACTGTAACAAGTTAATTTTACGAGAATGTAAATACTCCTGTCTCAGTGTAATAGTTGATGAACATCAAACGCCTGAATAGATCTTTAACTTTTATTTATATATTAACTAAGACCGATCTTAATCTCTTCAGCTTTCAAAGGGGCATCAAAATCAGTAGATTGTTTAAAAAAAATTAAATCTTTATTGTATTCATATTTATTAATTTCAAATGTTATAATATAAATAATAATTATAGTACATTTTTCCCGCGTATTAATCTTATATTTATTATTTTGAAAGTCAAAAATGATTCTTTTAGTTCCAAGCAACAAAAGCACTAAATGTTTGTTTTATTAAATAATAGTTTTGGTCATACTAGCATTTAATGACTAAAAGTATTAAAATTATTTCATAACTTTAAAAATCCCGCATCGTTTCCGTATTGTTCAAAACATTTTATTGTTCTGAAAACTAGATAGAATCTTACGTAAGAAGAGGGGTGGGGGATCGAGAAATCTTATGTACCCTTACATGGAGGTAGGGGGGGCAATCGATAATATCATCCTACGTAGTTAATGAATGGTCCATAAGGTCATAAAATAAGTGATGAATGAATTGAAGTATGTTTATTCGATTTTATAATTTGTAAATTATTTAAATTTACTATTTAGTTTTCAACCGAATTTCAACGAAGGAGTTTGTCAATTCCAACTTTTTTTTTTGTAATGGTATTCTTTCAGAGATTTCCCATAATTTTTTTTATCAACGGTTCAATAGTTTGGTTGTTAAGTCTAAATAAGTGCCAACTATATGTCATCCAAGTAAACATATTTGTGTATTTTGCATTCCTGTGACTTTTTTTCGCCCATGGCATGAATGGATTGAATTTTTTTAAACACTTCGCCCTGAGGGTGATGAATAATGGGTAAAGAAATAATTTTTACGATTTTTTTAAATCAGTGACTTGCATACTTTAACTCAGCGTTTTGTTGCAGTCGGATCTACCAATACGTGGGTAGGTAATGTTTTAAACCTTGTATGAGATGAGCTCATCATTGTAAAGAAACACAATCGACAATGTGGCTTTTAGAGTATTTAATTAATCACCAATGAGAGCGTGGTGGCCCAGGGGCACAGACGCCGACTTTCAATCTGAAGGTCGCTGGTTCAAACCCACACGTTCACCAATGGGTTTTTTCACTTGAAAAATTTATGTGCGCAATACCACGTTCTCAAAACGGTGACGGAAAACATCGTGAGGAAACCGGCATGTCTTAGAACCAAAAATTCGAAGACATGTGACATCTACCAATCCGGATTGGGCTCCCGTGGTAGATCAGAGCCCATTCACTCTCAATTATCGAGAGTAGGCCAGTGTCCCTGCAGTGGGAACATTAGAGGCTGGTACGGTACGGTAATCACCTATAACATTTTAAGGTTATGGGTCACGGTCATCATTTATGTAGGTGTGAACTTAGAATGCAACTGAAAGATCTCAACGATTTTAATCATAACCTTTTCTGTCATCGTTTTGATTAATACCAAAGACAAGACTTTCTGTTTTAATCAGTGATGTACCAAAACATCGAGAATGGAAATATCTTTTAGTCAAAGTCAAAATAATTTAAATAAGTTGAATTCTTAAAAAAAATAATGTAACTTCACTTTTTATGTATAAGTATGTATGTATATATAAGATCATGCCTTTTTGTTACTTAGTTTAGCGCTTATTCAAACTTTATCCTATAAAAACAGGGTACAAACCGCGTACACTCAGGTTGTGGAATGATCTCCCTGCCAAGGTTTTCCCTGGAGACTACTGTATGGGGTCCTTCAAAAGGGGTGTTATAAAATATTTAAAGGGTCGGCAACGCGCGAGTAATCCTGGTTATTGCAAACGTCCATAGGCTACGGTAACCGTTTACCATCAGGTGGGCCGTATGCTTGTTTGCCAACTAAGGGGTATAAAAAAAAAAAAAAAAAAAAAAAAACTTACCAAATATAGCTTGTATCAAAGGAACTAGATTAGCTGACAAAACTTTTTTTTTGTAAATACATTAATATAACACATAATAACACCCAGACTCAGGACAAATATGTATATTCGTCACACGAATGTTTGTCCTGGATGGGAATTGAACTCACGACAGCGCAGAAGGCAGAGGTACAACCAACTAAGCAGTGAGACCAGTATAGAATAGAAGAAAGTATTGAAGGGGGTATAGTTGCTGCGGGAACCGGTCTTGGTGAACCATCAAATTGAGATGATGACACAACACTTCGTAATAATGACTAGCTGTGCTCCGCGGTTTCACCCGCGTTTTTCTAGTTTTTTTTTCTTCAGACTTTTTAATAATTATTTTGAACACAAAATCGGTTATTGTGATTAAACCATGATAGCTAGATATATGTTCTCGCGGACTTTTTTGTAGGTCTTAATGGGATCTACAAACCCGTAGTACATCATTTTGTTCTATTGTCAATAGTTTTTGCAGCGCACGCAAAAATAGGTTTTCGATTTTACACCTTGTGTTACAAAATAGCAATTTACTTACGGGTCCCAAATTTTGAAAAAAAAAAAACATGTCTTATAGCCTTCCTCGATAAATGGACTACCCAACACTGAAAGAATCATTCAAATCGGACCAGTAGTTCCAGAGATTAGCGCGTTCAAACAAACAAACAAACTCTGCAGCTTTATAATATTAGTATAGATAATATTGAAGACCCGACTTTACCCGACTGTGCCAGAAGGATGGTTATGTTTTTCAAGTGTAAGTATGTATGTATTGTATATAACGTTTTGCACGCTCTGTAGCCTCAAACAGTTTAATGGATTGCAGCTTGTGAGGTGTAGTTAGTTTCGTCTTAATTGTGAGAGTGAGGCTATATCAAAATTATGAAAATTAAAACGTCTATTCCCAGTTCCCAGTTGCCACCAGTGGTGGCAATTTAATAATAATATTTGGCGCCATATTGTGTCTTCGAAAATGATTTCTGCCTCAAAACTTATCGAGTGAGATATCAAAATACAGGGCTTTATAATAGTAAATACAACTTTATTATTCGTGTTACCGAGATATTTACCATGATTTGTGAGTTTTGTTGACTCCCGATATTTCGACGCAGTTACATGCGTCATGGTCCCGGGCAAACTGGGCCATGATAAAAAAAAAGAAAAAAAAATTATAAGTACAACTTACATATTTTTACCAAATTTTTTATGTAATTTTTCACGAAATCGCGATTTTTGTTTTTCTCAATTGTTGCTTGTTTATATATTCACTTGTCGAAATAATGAACACTTACCTAACTCGTTTCGAGTTCTGCATTACGTGGTTTGTCGACGATTCGGTCAAGCTGGACGCTCAAGGTCACAAACCGGATCTGATGATCTTTTTGTTTCTTCAACGAAACGAAATAATTAAAGACTCGTTTGTGCCGCAAACAAAAATAAGCAGCCTGTGTCAAAGTTAAAGTATGTTTATTTTCATTTAAATCATACAAAATCTGCAGTTAAAAAACAACATTATTAAATAATAAGAATAAAAAGACTATTTGTTATTATAATTTACAAAAAAAATGTTGTCTTGCTTATTAGAACTTACAACATAGCAGAATTAATGGTAGAATCTATATATATATTTTTTAAACATATTAATACAACTTATATGTTACTAAGTTAGCGGAGATATAGACAGACGAAAGCATCAGCTTTTCTTTATACTATTTAGAGATGTATTGTATATTTAGAATGAAAAGTCTCTAAAGCAAAAAAATGCAGACGTACTTATAAACTTTGTAACAGGAAAAATCGCCGATAAATAAATTGCTAACCTCAAAAAACCTTGGTATCTCTGCATGAGATAATATTTCTTGAAGTTTCCTTGTCGTTGAGGTACTTACCTGTTCAATTTTCTGCTTATCAATAAATTATTCATACTATTAATACTTCTGTCAGAGTTTAGGTATAATAACAAATACTGCAACAGTATTTAAAAAAAATTACAACTCAATTCCTAATCTCTTATGTTAAGAATTCAACGGAAATATGTTAATAAATCGTACCATTTAAAATAAGAAACATCCAAATCGGTGTACAAAGAGCGAAGAAAAGTCACAGGAAAGCAAACCGTGTAATTTCGTTAACTTAGATACAGATATAATAATATTATACTTTTTTTTCTTAGTTAATTTGATTTAAGTACCAATCTATAGAACTACAGAACCGATTTTAATAAAATTTATACGGGACCAGAAAGCATATCCTTTCAAATAAAAGAAGAATTTTCCGAATCGGTTGATGAATGACAGATCCTAGGCAATAAACATTTAGGTTGAAAATATCCTCAATGCGGTTGAATGTATTTTTTGTATGTTTTTTACAAGATATGTTTACGTGTGCCTGTTAATTTTGACGTGTCCAAACAGTACTTAAAATCAAAATAACAGGTTTGTTTTAGTTGGGTTTGGCAATAAAATCGATTATTTGTCTAACTCGAAGGCGTACCAGCGGGTCGTATTTAAATCAGTTACGATATTTGCTCACTTGATTCAAACCTACGACCTTTACGTGCAAAGGTTATATAAGAGCATTCCTATATTGAAAGGTTATTAAAATGGAATGTCACACCAAAATGGCCGAAGATAATTGATAGTCGTTACGCAAGTAAGAACTTGTTTTTAATCGATTGGTTTGACAAAACCGGCTTCTAAAAAGAGGAAGTCCTTTTCTGTAAATTTTGTTTGTATACATACTAGAAAATATACAGCAAATAGATTGCACAAGTGCCGCAAACAAAAATAAGCAGCCTGTGTCAAAGTTAAAGTATGTTTATTTTCATTTAAATCATACAAAATCTGCAGTTAAAAAACAACATTATAAATAATAAGAATAAGTCTATTGGTTAATTTACAAGAAATTGTTGTCTCGCTTATATTAGAACTTACAACATAGCAGAATTAATGGTAGAATCTATATATATATTTTTTAAACATATTAATACAACTTATATGTTACTAAGTTAGCGGAGATATAGACAGACGAAAGCATCAGCTTTTCTTTATACTATTTAGAGATGTATTGTATATTTAGAATGAAAAGTCTCTAAAGCAAAAAAATGCAGACGTACTTATAAACTTTGTAACAGGAAAAATCGCCGATAAATAAATTGCTAACCTCAAAAAACCTTGGTATCTCTGCATGAGATAATATATCTTGAAGTTTCCTTGTCGTTGAGGTACTTACCTGTTCAATTTTCTGCGTATCAATAAATTATTCATACTATTAATACTTCTGTCAGAGTTTAGGTATAATAACAAATACTGCAACAGTGTTTAAAAAAATTACAACTCAATTCCTAATCTCTTATGTTAAGAATTCGACGGAAATATGTTAAAAAATCGTACCATTTAAAATAAGAAACATCCAAATCGGTGTACAAAGAGCGAAGAAAAGTCACAGGAAAGCAAACCGTGTAATTTCGTTAACTTAGATACAGATATAATAATATTATACTTTTTTTTCTTAGTTAATTTGATTTAAGTACCAATCTATAGAACTACAGAACCGATTTTAATAAAATTTATACGGGACCAGAAAGCATATCCTTTCAAATAAAAGAAGAATTTTCCGAATCGGTTGATGAATGACAGATCCTAGGCAATAAACATTTAGGTTGAAAATATCCTCAATGCGGTTGAATGTATTTTTTGTATGTTTTTTACAAGATATGTTTACGTGTGCCTGTTAATTTTGACGTGTCCAAACAGTACTTAAAATCAAAATAACAGGTTTGTTTTAGTTGGGTTTGGCAATAAAATCGATTATTTGTCTAACTCGAAGGCGTACCAGCGGGTCGTATTTAAATCAGTTACGATATTTGCTCACTTGATTCAAACCTACGACCTTTACGTGCAAAGGTTATATAAGAGCATTCCTATATTGAAAGGTTATTAAAATGGAATGTCACACCAAAATGGCCGAAGATAATTGATAGTCGTTACGCAAGTAAGAACTTGTTTTTAATCGATTGGTTTGACAAAACCGGCTTCTAAAAAGAGGAAGTCCTTTTCTGTAAATTTTGTTTGTATACATACTAGAAAATATACAGCAAATAGATTGCACAAGTGCTGGACCATGTTGAGAGTTAGCGTTCTGCCGTTTTGCTCTGTAGGAAGTGGGGTCAATTCTCACATAGGACAAACATTTGTGTGAAGAATAAAAATGTTTTTTCCTGTGTCTGAACGTTATGTATAAAATCGATATGTGTTGGCACTGATAAGTACCGCTGGGGCTTTGTCTCGGAGAGGACTACCTACTCTGAACCATCGTGGTGGAAGGAATGACCAATTTAGTTTATAAGATATTGTAGTACTGTAACATTGTAATGTAATTTTAAATTTGACATAACCAAGTGTTCGCTATATGATCCTACGGTGAAAATAAATGAGTATGAGTATGAGTAATTAGACCACAGATCTCTAAAATTTTGTCTCGTAGACCACTTGCTATGTTTTCGGTTTTATGTAGACTCCTGCTTTGCTAATATTGATTTCTTACAAATTCAAATTGACAATTTAAGTAGCAGTAGCACTTGTGAAGTTCGCCCGATAATCAAAACAGTACTACGTCCACACCTGGTGATCATCTACTGTTCTAAATATTAGTAATTTTACATAGCGCTAGTACAAGTTCATACTATAGAACAAACTATAGAATGATTCAGATATTATACAATATTCAAACTATAGAATGATTCGGAGGCCTCAGTTTTGATAGATTTTGTTGTATGTAGATTTAACTGCATTAAAAAAAAAAAGATTTTTAATATGGACACGGTCAATATAAAATGCTGTTAATGAACAAAAAAAAATGACTCGCAAAAGTAATCGCATTTAAGTTATATAAACTTTAACACACTCATACCTCTGCACTAGGATTCCCTGTGTCGCAGATGGCATGGACAAACACAGAAACACAAGACAAACACCCAAGACCCGAGAACAAACTTCATGCTCACCACACAGTGTGTTCCCGGCCGGGAATCGAACCCGGGACCCCTTGCTTCGAAGGCAGGGCTACTACCAACTAAGCCACGGAGCCGTCTTCCGCAGAATTTTTGGAATGTTTCATTTTTTCCTGGCTTTGTATACAAAAAATTATGTATATTTAAATAATTTTGTTCAAAATTTGAAGCTTGTTGTTCTGCTATTACCATAGAATTTTGATGATCGGTGAGTGAGTTTGTCAGTGACAAAATTAAGTAACTTTTACTTTAAATAGTTCTTAAACTTCTGGTTAAAATTAGGTGTTATTTGGACTACCTTAATTTATTATAATAATATGTATAATCATATTGTATTAGTCAATGCATAGGTAATTATTTTTTTCATAACATTAATCCTATCAATATTATAAGCGCGAAAGTTTGTAAGTATAGATGGATGTTGTTACTCAATCAGGCCAGAACGGCTGTACGGACCTGGATGAAATTTGGCACAGAGATAGATTATAGTCTGGAATAGCACACAGGCTCTTTATCCCGGAAAATATGTACGGTTCCCGTAGGAAGTCCAAACGCGGGTAACACCCCGGGGCATAGCTAGTTGTTTAATATTTTAGTCATGTATATAGGTATAAATACATATCTAATTACATTCAATCAAATTTTCATCAATATTATCAATTCTAACATGTTCTAACTGTGTTCCGGTGGAAGGGTGTGGCTGCCGGTGAAATCACATGCGCATGAGACGTATCATCGCCGTCTCGGGTGATGGACGCAGCAGGATGAATGCGACTCAGTAAAGATTTGGATCTCATAATGAGTCGCGCGCATTACTGTTGTCATGGGCGAGGGTCACCACTTATCAGGTGGGCCCTCAGCTCGTTCCGTCACACAAACACATAAAAAAAAATATTATAATCATATTAAATTAGTCAATAGGTAATTATTTTTTTCATAACATTAATATTACATAAATGTTATTATACAATGAAGCTAGGTCACGCAGGTACTTTTAATTAAGTGTGCATTGCAAGACCTAGGTTCTACCCAGTCACCTAGGTTCTTTTACTACAATATTGTACGTACATGTAAAACCAGACATATCTGGTTTTACATCTTGGGTTTTACGTCTCTGCGAGATGCTGTAAGCGGGGTTTTCTTCTACGTCACAAGTTGCTCGCGTCCGTAGGTCAGTACCCTTTTAATCCCAACACGTACCAACAACAAAAAGGAACTGTAGAACTTGTGCAAAGCTCGCCCGGAGAAGTACTGCCTCCACACCTGATAATCTGCCGCCAAGCAGTGCACTCCCATGCATAACTGTGTTCCGGTGGAAGGGTGTGGGTGCCGGTAAAATCAAATGCGCATGAGACGTAATATCTCCATCTCAGGTGACGGGCGCAACGGGGTGTGATTTAGGTATTTTCTTACTCCGGTCGGGGAGGACCTAAGTTGCTGCTCTTATGGGCGTAGGTAACCACTTATCATCAGATGGGCCTACAGTTTGTCCCGTAATTTTAGACACATAATTTTTTTAAAACAGGGGCATAGACGCCGACTTTCAATCTGAAGGTTGCTGGTTCAAACCCACACGTGAACCAATGAGTTTTTTTCACTTGAAAAAATTTCTGTGCGCAATACCACGTTCTCAAAACGGTGACGGAAAACATCGTGAGGAAACCGGCATGTCTTAGAACCAAAAATTCAACGACATGTGACATCTACCAATCTGGATTGGGCTCCCGTGGTAGATCAGAGCCTCAATCTCAATTATCGAGAGTAGGCCGGTGTCCTTGCAGTGGGAACATTAGAGGCTGGTACGGCAAGATGCGAAGCAAGCGCGTTGATGTCTTTTGTATGAGAACACCGAAACTTACTAAACACTAGGTTGGTCTAGTATTTTTTTACCACACTTTGTGTGGTGAGCATGAAGTTTGTTCTCGGGTCTTGGTCTTGTGTTTCATTGTTTGTCCATGCCATCCGTGACACAGGGAATTCTAGTGCAGAGTTTTGAGTGTATAAACGTTTAGAAAAGAACATGATCATGATTGAGTAGTTTAAAGGCATTTAAAGGCTCTTTACGTTTAAACACTCAAAACTTCGACACAGTTGGCCACTCACTCACATGAAAGAAGATGGCATGGACAAACAGAATCACAAGAATTATTACATGTAATGATTATTTTTAGTGCATCGTTTTACAGTCACAATAAAACATTTTATTTTTATTCTGTTAACAAAATTTCGCGCTTGTTCAAAGCCTATCTGAACCTCCATGGGGAGAACATAAGCCTCAGTCCAATTCCAAATTTTATAAAGTCACTTTTAGTAATAATATTTTAACTTACATTTTCCGTCAGTGCCAGAACCCGTGCCTTGTGACAGACCT
The DNA here is from genome assembly GCA_921293045.1 of Aplocera efformata. Classification (NCBI taxonomy): domain Eukaryota; kingdom Metazoa; phylum Arthropoda; class Insecta; order Lepidoptera; family Geometridae; genus Aplocera; species Aplocera efformata. The sequence goes on along the minus strand of OV121068.1, from coordinate 2,019,169 downwards.
AAACTCAGAAAAGAAAAAAAAATCACCAACACACTGGCACTAAACATTATAAAAGAATTTATTTGAATTTAAAAAAGGAACTATTTACGTAAAAAGCTAAAGACAAGACATATTTTTTTTTATTTTACTTTGTGGCTTTGTTTCGTGTGTATGATACAAAAACCCGGCGTGGACTGAACGATCAAGGTGAAAATGTATTACTCATATGTGAACAACAAAAGATGAAACTGGGGATTAAATAAAACTCTCAAACTCAAAGCCAAGAATATTTATTAGCAATTTTTTTTAATACATTTGTTTTAAAACTTCAAGCTTTTAAGTATAAACTCTCTCATTTAATTTTAGTAAAGTATGAATTTTTCGTTACTATGTCGAAACAAAGAAATAAATAAAAAAGTCTCGGAAATGACACTTTTTAAAACTAATCGACTTACTATGCGACTTTTTTTTATTAAAATTTTCTATGGGGCTATCCCCATAATCTTTTGCGCTATTTAGTACATGATTTGAACAGGGCCTTCAAATTTAACTAATGCGTGTCCTTGAAACTTTTTTATTTCTACTTGATTTTTTCAAGGTTTTTTTACGTGACTAAAATGTGACCTTCAGTTCACCACCCCGTTCCCATGACAAATGTGAAAAGTGGCTAATTGAAACTGCCTAACCCTTGAGAACATAGATTTATACACATGATCCAACGAATTTAAACTTACACTTGTCTCTTGTTTAATGCAGAAATAGGAATATCCTGTTTTTGAAACTGGTTTGCATCGTTTTTTTTTTTAATTCAATTGGTCGGCTAAAGGTCAGTCATTGGACTAACAGTTAGGTAGTTTTGTGATATTACACCTAAGAAACAAAATAAATAATTGTTTGATATTTATTTAGTGATTATAGTTAAGAATAAATAAATATTCTTGAACAAAACCCCGTCCTTTAGAAGTCGGCAAAAAAATCGACACACTTTCACACAAAGTTTGGCAATAGAACTTATGTCAGGTTCGTGTGGAGAAGTACTGCCAAACCTGGTAATCCGATGATGAGCAGTGGTGTACTCGCCTTGCTGGGTTCCAGTGGAAGGGAATTGGCCGTGAAATTACATGCACTTGAAGCGTAACATCCCCGTCTCATAGTGACGGGCGCAGAGCGATGCGTCCTCGGTCTACTCAAACTTGAAGGGAAGATTAATCAAGTATGATTGTTAGATACTATTAAACAGTGGCGGCCTTAGCGGGTGGCAAGCAGGGCAACCGCCCGGGGCCTCGCTTTTGTAGAGCCTCGCACCTTCGTAGAACAACCCGTTTTTTGTTTCGATGTACTGCAGCTGTCTTTAAGAGGACGCTGACTGATTACCAGTAGCCCTGTAACACTTCCAACCCACCTAAATTCCTCATACCCAAAGAGCCTCACAAAGATCTATCGCCCGGAGCCTCGCAATATCTAACGCCGCCCTTGCTATTTAACATCAGGAGGGCCGTCCGCTGCTCCCGTCAATGCAATCGCATAAAAAACCAACCAATTCTACTATACAAAATGAGGTGCCTAAGTATTTATTAAAAATATGTGGTCACTGCAATTAGGAGAGCCTAATGGGATCTATAATTGAGACATTAAGAGCTGGTTTTTAAAGCGTCGTTACCACACAAATAGGCACTCATTTGAAACAAGCATGAGGACTATTTCTTCGCTCAATTTTAGTCCATATCTAAATTTAATTATATTTAAGTCTATTTTTCTGTGAATGCGTGACGGAACGAGTTGAGGGCCCACCTGATGGTAAGTGATGACCCTCGCCCATGACAACAGTAATGCGCGCGACTCAGTATGAGATTCAAATCTTTACCGAGTCGCATTCATCCTGCTGCGTCCATCACCCGAGACGGGGTTGACACGTCTCATGCGCATGTGATTTCACCGGCAGCCACACCCTTCCACCGGAACACAGTCACCGGAACACAGTAATGCGAGCACTACTGCTTGGCGGCAGATTCTAGATGTGGTGGCAGTACCTCTCCGGACGAACTTGGCACAAGTTCTACTGCTACTTAAGTGTAAGTACTTTATACTATAGGATAATGAAACTCACGAGTCATTCATGAAAATAAAAAAATATATTTTAATTATTTGAATATCACATAGCGAGAATATCATCTTATGTGTCACTGAAAATTGACCACGAAAAGAGAATTAATATTAACTAAGTTAATATCGAATAATGGTATTATATTATTTAAATTGAAATAACTAAAAATAATTTAATTAATTTTAGTTACTTCCATATTCTAAATTAATAGTATCAATTAATTAATATTATCTACTAGCGCAGTGTTTTTCAATCTCTATGAATACGCGACCCCGTTACAGGTAGAAAAATTCTGGCGACCCCTTGGACCATAGACAAACAAAGTTAGTAACTGAAGAAGTTTATGATTTTCTATCATTATGTAAAGACCTACACTCTGCAAGAAGCTGCGAGGACACAAAAATATCCAGAGCTGGCTGAAATTATGTTTTTATTGTAGTGTTTTGCTTTTTTCCTTTTGCCAGCGACCCCCCCAAGTAAGGCGTGTGCTACTACGCTAAAAAAGAAATATATTTTGTGCGTAATGCATCTCCGCATTATTGCCTTTATAATGAAACCAGTTTGGGGCACATCAGTTGGATGGTTTCAGTCTATAACGGACATAGGACAATTTTTGTGTTTTATATATTAGGATTTCATCACCAACTTTAAAGTTATTTTATTATCAGAGTATTGTTATCAGAAATCTTTGCTGTGATGCAGTCTCTTTGTAAAATAAACAGAAAGAGAAGACATGATATATACTTAACACACAGTGGTAATAAGGCCCAGCTACTTAACACACAGTGGTAATAAAGGCCCAGGTACTTAACATACACTGGTAAAAAGGCCCTGGTACTTAACACACAGTGGTAAAAAGGCCCTGGAACTTAACACACAGTGGTAAAAAGGCCCTGGTAGAGATGTGTCAACTCGACTTACTAACTCGAGTCAACTCGAGTTGTGCTCAATTCGAATTAACTCGAGTTGAATTCTCCCTAACTCGAGTTTGGGCTGGCGGTAAATAAACGAATCAAGCGAAAGAGCGAGACCGCGATTCACTCGTTGGGGGTGCGCGCAGCTCGCTTTAATACTCCCGCCCGAACGACACCGACGACGACAAGAAGTTTTCTCATCATATCAAACTGTATTTGTGTTATGAATGTTAACTTCCAAGAAAATATTTTTAGTTTTTTGACTTCAGCATTGTATAACTTTTATTTCTTCAAAAAATACTTTTTATTTTGTTTCACTTTAGTTGTTTGTTTGTTACACAAACAAACATCTTAATGAGATAAATATTATTCTAATTCGAGTAGTATTGTAATTACATTATAATTGAATGAATGTTCTTATTGCAACAATTGATGACAGACAAACAAACAAAGTCAGCAAAAGTATCAAAGTAGAGTTGGGTGGAAGAACAAATAAGTAAAAAAGTCAATACTTAGTTTCTTCCTGCTAACTCGAGTTGAACTTGATTTAATTTGAGTTACCTGTATTTCAACTCGAGTTAACTCGAGTCGTGTTTATTCCGAGTTGGCACATCACTAGGCCCTGGTACTTAACACACACTGGTAAAAAGGCCCAGGAGTACCTGGCTAAGTATAGCACACAGTGGTAAAAAGGCCTAGGTACTTAACCTAGTGAGCTTAGTCAAGTTACTTATGTAACTTAATTATGTTGGGCCTTTTTCACTTCTGTGTGTTAAGTTCTGAGTTGGGATGTTTGTAATGTGATGGTTAACGTAATTAAATTAATATTGTAATTTAATTTTAATGTCGGCTTAAGGGTCACACAGCTCATATTTCTCCATACTATCAATTAACCAACCAACAGGTAATGCTTTTAAGTGTTGCATATTATACATTGGTTCATACATATCCTTAAATATAATATAATGGGAGCAATTAAATAATTTCCCCCCCTTTTGAGCATGATACGGTACAAGCTTCTCTTGTTCCGGTATTGACTCTGGATTTGGCACTCTACGGAGTACCACACCGCCAGCGTCGGTGATCAACTTTGTCAAAATTGGTTTGGTTACAACCAACGATTTGGAAATTTCGTATTTTGTGTTGAAGTTGTGCAAATAGAAGTGGCAGCCGTCGAAAAGACCAGGTAGTTGCCTGTACTTGTTGTAGCGAGATTTCTTTGCACCCTCATACATATTTGTACCTATACCTTTGACTTCATATTTTTGGAATGGCTCCAATTTCTCCTCAGTTGATTTTATGACCCATTGTGATGTTAGCACCCATATAGAGCAAAGAATTCCCTGTAAGACATCTACACTTGACAAACACATACCATTTTCTTCTGCGTCTACAATTAAATGAGTGACTTTTTTCGTAAATTTTGCTTCTAGATGGATATTACTGTGATGTTTTATTAAATTCTTCAGTTTGCTGTGTACAGAACGGAATTCAGAGACACAGTATACACGTATGTCATCAAAATCTAGCTCCGAATACAGTGCAGCAATGCGGCTGATGTTAACTCCTTGTGTTTGAATGATATGGTCGGCCGCTTTTAGTATTAAATTCTTCATATCAACACTCGCCAACTGATATGGAGTCTCCCCTTTGCAGTTACGGACATTATAATCTGCTCCGTTCTTAACTAGTTCTTCAATGATATCCTCATGGTTGTAACGGACGGCTTCGTGTAATGGAGTCTCATTTCCCTGTCCCGGAACATTTATTAATGTGTTAAACTGTAGTAAAAGTCTGACAAGATCAAGACGTCCATTTTGCACAACTTCGTGCAAAGGTGTCCAGCCCGCATTATCTTTTGTGTTGGTATTCGCACCTTGGTCCAAGAGTTCAGTGATGCGGTCCACTTTCCCAAGCCTACACGCTATATGCAGCATTGTTTCACCTTTATTATTGCGCTTTTCAATCCCTTTATTAATCCCAGTGATAGAGGACAGAGTAATGTTAGCGTTGGACTTTGATTTCTTGGTCTGCGTTCGGTTAGAAGCTCTACCCTCTGATTGAGCGTTCTTTTGGGCTTTAGGCTGATTTTCTTTCGTCGCATAGGCCTGGGCCCGCAATTCTGAGAGCATTTTATCCATCTCTTTTGTCGACTCAATGCATTCCCCGAGACGATCGTCGGAAAACGTAGTACATGATTCAAGGCTTGTACCGCAGTTCGGGCACGTTTTTAGGCTCTCGAAATGCTCGGAACATATTATGTGAAAACATTTACTCAACGTTACGGGGTCCTTGCAAAGCGCGAGGCAAACGCCGCAAGTGTAGTCTTGTTTCACGGCGTCTAGCGCTTGTATTAAGTTCTTTATGTCGGCAGAGGACATTTCGATGGAAATTTAATGCTGCTATCGTTGTACCGTCCCAGAATTGATGTTTTGTCTTGTATTCTTTCAGGAAAATCTATATTTTATTTTACCGCGCCAAGGCTGTTTGTTATTTTGTGTTGACCACAGATAGTTAACTATTGTTTCCCCAGACTTAGCACAGATAACGATAGAAGAATGTACAGACCAAAGATAATTTAATCGTTACGTTTTAGAGTACTTGTACATGTCTGAGTCTGGGTGCATTCTAATTTTTGCTTGCAGATTATTGTTAATATTTGTTTGCGATTTTCGTATCGGTATCATAATGAGGGCTTTTAAATAAGGTTCGACTACTCCCCCGGTATCTTTATAATATAGCACCTTAAAAAGCGATAATATTGCTTTCTATTCATTTACCGCTTCTCTGTCGTTTACGCGTCTACCTTGTTCATGGTACAAGGCGGGAAGCGACACAGAGGCGCCAAACCTGTTACGACTTTTTGTTGCGAGCTATCGGACGGACAGTGAAACAAATTATTTATAAAATACTTAATAATTAACTTTGCTTATTGAACGCGCGATATTTTAAATAGCGATCATTTTAAAACGTGCTTACATTTTTCTTGATACGGCATTGAAAGGCCTGGCGTATACCGTATTTTGTATAAAAAAACGGTGAATTACCGTATATTACGGAAATTGCCGTATCAATAACAACGCTGAATTCATGACACTCTATAGTTGATTTTTTTAGCCATCTATTGGTGGATAGCATGCACTAGGAAGTGCCTACTAAATCTATCCAATGCCCCGTGCCGATAGATGTCGTACACATGTGTTGTCCGCTGCCCGCCGGTGCTAGGGAGCCCCAAGAGGCTTCGCGGAGCCCTAGGGCGCTGCTAAGACAACTGAGTATGGCTGACCTAAAAACTAAAAATTTCTGTTTTCTATGACAGTGTCCGATACTCAAATCCTAAAAATATAATTTGAGAACTTATTTTGTTAAATAAAACAAATTGTCCCTCTGCCTCGTTAGTAGTTCGCGCAGGCAAACTATCACTTTATTAATTGCTTTACAACCATCTTAAAATACACATAATAATACTAGCGTTTACCCGCGGCTTCGCTCGCGTTAATGTTGATTTTGTCAACCAATTCCGGTTGTTTCATACGAAGTCTACCCCTCCCCTCACGCCTCCCCCCTATAAGTTTTGAAAAAGTAAAAGTTGCCTATAACCGTCTCCAGGGTCCCATCTAATACTATATCAAAATTCATCTTAATCATTTCAGTGGTTTAACATTGCGTAACAAACAAACAAACAAACAAACAAACCGACTTTCGCATTTATATTAGTTATTATTATTAGGGTAATACTAGTTAAATACTATTCAGTCTGTGGTCTTCGCACGTCTGTGGTCTTCCGAAGTCAGTAAATGTCAAGTGTCAAAACTACGAGGCATGTACCTGAAATGAAAAACAAAAAGAAAATCATAACACAATTTTACAAAAAAAAAAAAAAGATATCCCCTTTATCTGCCGCAAAGCAGTAGTGGTTGCATTACTGTGTTCCGGTGGAAAGGTGTGGCTGCCGGTGAAATCACATGCGCATGAGACATATCATCCCCGTCTCGGGTGATGGACGCAGCAGGATGAATGCGACTCAGTAAAGATTTTGATCTCATACTGAGTCGCACGCATTACTGTTGTCATGGGCGAGGGTCATCACTTACCATCAGGTGGGCCCTCAGCACGTTCCGTTACTTATTCAAATAAAAAAAAAAAAAAAAATGTTGGGCCCTCGGCTCGTACCATCACATACAAACACTAAAAAAAAAATCAGCGCACAAAACTGCATCTCAAAGTTAGTTGACATTTAGTGTCGACTGTATATTAAGTAAACAGTTTCAATGTATGAACTATGCTGAAAGTGGAAAGTTTCATTGACATAAAAACATGTCAATAAAACTTTCCACAATATCATGTAGTATTGCATACTACTCTGGGGCAAGATTGCAGCGACCCACTTGAAGCTATTTACTGTTGAGTCTCTATCTCTGTATCTTTGGGTGAAAGTTCGTCCGGAGAGGTACTGCCACCACACCTGGAATCTGCCGCCAAGCAGTAGTTGCATTACTGTGTTCCGGTGCAACGGTGTGGCAGCCGGTGAAATAACATGCGCATGAGACGTATCACCCCGTCCCGGGCGATGGACGCAGCATGATGAATGCGACCAAATCTTATATTGCATAGTACTCTGGGGGAAAATTGCAGCGACCCACTTGAAGCTATTTATTTATTCTTTATCTGTATCTTTTGCATGAGTGAACAATATATTGTATTTATTGTATTATTGTAAGTGCATGGCGTATCTACGAGTACTTTAAACTCACCTCACGCTAAAGTCGTGGAGTCGGAACACGGCATACTGCGCGTTGCGGTACACTGGATAGAAATGGTCGACCCAGCCGCGAAGCAGCGACCGGCAGAGCGCGGGCCGCGGCAGCTCGCCAACCTCCGCGTCCCATATGCTTTCATAAGTGCAACCTTTGCTGAAATTAATAATTAAAACGTTAATAATTAAAAGTTTTCTACACAATTACACAATTTCTATAGCAGTCAGTAGAATATAATAGAATAGAATATTACTTTATTGTACACCATAACATCAAAAGTAATCATACAAAAATGAATACAACAGATAGGTGGCACAATGGGCGGCCTTATCGCTAAAAGCGATCTCTTCCAGGCAACCGCAACTCTTCAGGATTATCTTTTCAGCCTACTTTTAGAAGAATGTTTACACATACCTCTGCACTAGGATTCCCTGTGTCGCAGATGGCATGGACAATTACAGAAACACAAGACAAACACCCAAGACCCGAGAACAAAGTTCCTGTGACACGTTATATGCTCACGAATATGTGTACATGTGTGTGTAAAATTTGACGTGTCCAAATGATACTTGAGATCTAAAGGAATAAATGAGTTTGAGTTTGACTTTGACTTTGTACGGTGTTGTACCTGCTCCGTCCGTAGCAGTACTTGGTCTCGACTATGAGATGCGTCGCACGCAGTTTACTCAGCTCCATATAAACCTCTTCCGCCGTGAACCGGCCGTACACTTTGTATGCAGCGTACGCTCGTTGTCTGCAAAAGTCGTTTCATACAAACGATTATTATTATTTTTTTATGTGATTAAGTTACGGAACGAGCTGAGGGCCCACCTGATGGTAAGTGGTGACCCTCGCCCATGACAACAGTAATGCGCGCGACTCAGTATGAGATCCAAATCTTTACTGAGTCGCATACTGCATTACTGAGTCGGGATGATACGTCTCATGCGCATGTGATTTCACCGGCACCCACACCCTTCCACTGGAACACAGTAATGCGAACACTACTGCTTGGCGGCAGATTCCAGATGTGATGGCAGTACCTCTCCGGACGAATTGGCACAAGTTCTACTGCTACTTTTGGTTGCTCCTTTAGCACCCAGGGGGTACATGCAGGGAATCAAAGGGTAAACACGTACGAACGCGAGCAACTGGACCCCCCATGAGACGTATCATCCCCGTCTCGGGTGACGGACGCAGCAGGTATGCGAGTCAGTGTAAGACCCAAATCCTGTACTGAGTCGCGCGCATTACTGTTGTCATGGGCGGGGGTCACCACTTATCACCAGGTGGGCCCTCAGCTAGTACCGTAAATTTTCACATAAAAAAAAAAACTATATTATATTTAAAATTTGTAAGTAAAGGGATTTTTTTTAACGTTAACACACTCATACCTCTGCACTAGGAGTCCCTGTCGCAGATGGCATGGACAAACAGAAACACAAGACAAACACCCAAGACCCGAGAACAAACTTCATGCTCACCACACAGTGTGCCCCGGCCGGGAATCGAACCCGGGACCCCTCGCTTCGAAGGCAGGGCTACTACCAACTAAGCCACGGAGTCATGGAGTATGTTTATAGTCACCTGGCCTGTTTGTGTTCGTAGTGTGGGTGCGCTACCACCGCGCGGCGGGTCACCAGCATCACGGCCGCCAGCACGGGCATTGAACCCGCGAACGCGCTCGTGCCGCGGCTCTCTAGGATCCACTGCATCAGCTGCTCCTGCGCCGGGTCACTGAACTCACCTGGGGAATTTTAATGTTTACCTTAAAAGCAATTCCTGTATATAATTCTTGTATATTGTATACTAGCGACCCGCACCGGCTTCGCACGGTTAGTAAAGCATCAGTGTCGTATCGGAAACTACCCGTGCGAAGCCGGGGTGACTTGCTAGTGTATTATACATATAAACCTTCCTCTTGAATCACTCGTATCTATTAAAAAAAAACCGCATCAAAATCCGTTGCGTAGTTTTAAAGATTTAAGCATACAGGGATATAGGGACAGAGAAAGAGACTTTGTTTTATACTATGTAGTGATATGTCGTTTATCTCGGGACGGGTCCAACGATTTGGATGCAATTATGTGTTTTGATAGGGTTTTGCTATATAAGTTTACCTCCGTACCAGCCTCTAATGTTCCCACTGCAGACACCGGCCTACTCTCGATAATTGAGGGTGAATGGGCTCTGATCAACCACGGGAGCCCAATCTGGATTGGTAGATGTCACATGTCATCGAATTTTTGGTTCTAAGACATGCCGGTTTCCTCACGATGTTTTCCGTCACCGTTTTGGGAACGTGGTATTGCGCACATGAATTTTTCGAGTGAAAAAACTCATTGGTGCACGTGTGGGTTTGAACCAGTGACCTTCAGATTTAAAGTCGGTGTCTGTGCCCCTGGGCCACCACGGTCCCCATATTATTGTATATATAATTCTTGTATTTATATTGTATATATGTCGTGTATCTCAGGAACGGGTGCAATTTTGAGTTTAGAAAGGGTTTTGCTATATAATTTTATATGTTTAATTGTATTTCTTGTAAAAATGCATATTTACAAAAAAAAAACGTTTTTTACTAAAAAAATTTAATACAGCGCCATCTCGTAATTTTTTGTGGTACTTGATTGGTAATCTACTGTTAATTGAAAAAAATTATAATTTCAGATAAAACGACCGAAGCTCTGTCGCCTTAGTACTATATATTAAGCATATATTAAGTTCCTGTGACACGTTATATGCTCACCAATATGTGTACATGCATGTGTAAAATTTGACGTGTCCAAATGATACTTGTGATCTAAAGGAATAAATGAGTTTGACTTTGACTTTGACTTATACTCACTACTCACCAATATGAGACATTTGTTCGGACACGTTGTGTACTAGAGTCTGCAATACCGGTAGCATGCTGATAATCCAAAACAACGGTATATATTTCATGTATTTCTTTGGAAGCCTGCAAATAATAGAAAATATTATCAAACAAACATAAAATGAGAACGTGGTGGCCCAGGGGCATAGACGCCGACTTTCAATCTGAACGTTGCTGGTTCAAACCCATACGTGCACCAATGAGTTTTTTCACTTGAAAAAATTTATGTGCGCAATACCACGTTCTAGAAACGGTGACGGAAAACATCGTGATGAAACCGGCATGTCTTAGAACCAAAAATTCGACGACATGTGACATCTACCAATCCGGATTGGGCTCCCGCGGTAGATCAGTGCCCATTCACTCTCAATTATCGAGAGAAGGCCGGTGTCCCTGCAGTGGGAACATTAGAGGCTGGTACGGAAACATAAAATAATAATTATAAGTTACTAGCTGACCGGGCCACGCGTCGCTGTGGCTAACGTTTTTGTAATTGTGACTGTCAAATAATACACAAATAATTCGCAATAAAATAATATTGCGATTATAAATTGAGATCGGAGCTATATATCTTAATATATTATATATAAATTACGTGTCACGATGTTTGTCCGCGATGGACTCCTAAACTACTTAACCGATTTTAATCAAATTTGTACACCGCGTGCAGTTTGATCCAACTTGAAAGATAGGATAGCTCACATCTCAATTTATGATCGCAATATTATTTTATTGCAAATTATAATATCGTATGACAAAAACGTTAGCCACAGCAACGCGTGGCCGGGTCAGCTAGTATTGTATATATTAAGAAGATTATCTTAAGCTATGTTGTAACAGGGTTTATTTTTGGGTCTATACTTTAAATTAAGATCTTTTATTACTCACTACCTGTGCCCCGCGGTGTTACCCGCGGTTGGACTTCCTCCGGGAACCGTACATTTATCCGGGATAAAAAGTACCCTATGTGCTATTCCAGACTATACGTTTACACACTCATACCTCTGCACTAGGATTCCCTGTGTCGCAGATGGCATGGACAAACACAGAAACACAAGAAAAACACCCAATACCCGAGAACAAACTTCATGCTCACCACAGTGTGCACCGGGAATCGAACCCGGGCACCCTCGCTTTGAATATTTACCTACAAGTCCGTGTTAAGTTTGCAATACAGATTAACCATTACACTTACCTATAATAATTCTTATTCATCATCAGTGAAGAAACCACGCACATTTGCGGTACAAATAGCAGCTTTAATCTCATCACCAAAACCGCCATCACACCATAGACAACCATCTGAGACAAATTATAGAAGATCGCCGGCTCTATGGTCAAATTCCTTAAAAAACACAGCACTCTATCTCTCTCTGCGCTTTCAACTTTAGCTTCCACCTTCTCGTTTATAAGGTCCAAATTGTGCTTCTTCGCCTCAGAGTTTTCGATGCCGCTGTCTTCGTCATCTGTATTGCCATCTCTCTTTTCCGAATTGTCTGTCTTTGTCTCGCACATTTCGCTTCTAAACCCGTGCAAAGCGTTCGTGAACCAAGTGCTGACAACGTTTAGCACGCTTACCACCACAAAGGGTATAAGAAACGAGAGAAACAAATTTTTTATTGAACTTAACGGTAAAAAGTCGAATACATCCGAACATAGGTACAGCATAGTATGAAAATTTCTGTAGTTGGTAAACTTTGCGTACAAAATATCCCATATATGCGAGTCTTCCTCCACCCCCAAAAACTCACTGATGATTTTCTTCAAATATATCGACGAACAAGCCACTAACGCTATCCTTAAGATTACCAGCCAAGATTCAACGAACAAATCCATTCGAGTCTGAACTTTAACGCGCAGAGAACTAAAAAACAAACAGTAAACGGAAATAACGAAGAAAACGGATGTGTATAACGATGATTTGAGCATGTCGTTGCCCTGCAAGAGCAGGACGGCCATATGCAACCCGCAGAAGTGCGAGTGGAGGAGGATGCATAGTGTTTTCAAGTCTATTATCTGCAGTTGTTCCATTACGAAGAATATAGCTATTTGTGTGAGGAATATGAACTGTGTGAACTGCCAGAACAGGAGGCACATGCAGTTTAGTATGAAGATTGAGACCTGAAACGAAATATTAAAAAATAAATAAAAAGTTTTTTTTTTGTTAATTGGACACATTAAAAAATTAAAAAAAAAATTACTTTAATACTGTCATCTCTTATTTTTCGCAAAAGGGGTACGCAATGACAATCTAAAAGCATGTTCTTTAATTTTTTTGTTTTTAACAAAAGCTTGATTTAAAAAATGTTCATGTTAATTTTTTAATTATCACTGTTACAGTTCTTCTTAGCAAATCCTTTAACTTCATACCGAACATTCTAAATCCAAAATGGAACATTCTAAATCCGCCATTTTGGATTTAGAATGACGTCACTTAGCTAACCATGCATTGTCATCCAAATTAAACGTGTACGCAAAAAATCTCCATCGGTTTAGGATAATTGCTTTAAAAATCAATTGCTAGATTTGACCCGTACATACAAACAAGGCAAGTTAAAAGCTTGTAATATTATACAATATATTAATATCCAAACTGACCTGTAGTTGAAACGTGTTGCGTCGTTTGGCATCGCGCAGCTGCAGCCCTACGAGCCACAGCTGCATTAGAATGAGAGGGGCTGTCATGTTCTCTCGCTCATTCGGCGCCCACTGCACCCTGGTGCACTCCGCGTGGTTCGCGAAGTATTGCACTATGGCTACCACCCCGCCTAGGAGAGACTCACTGTGAAACATACGTTATTTGACGTCAGCAGTGGTGGATTTACAAATTTTCAAGGTATAGGCTGAATAGTTTTTGCCGCCCTTGCCTCAACAATTGTCATATTATTTTTACAATGCAACAATTTCGTTGAAATAAAAAATCATCGTCATAGAAAAATCTTTTTGATCTCTATGAGGTAAAAAAATAAAAAAAATCGTTCCCCAAATTTGCCGCCCCCAAAATCTGCCGCCCTAGGCTCGAGCCTACTCAGCCTGCTGGTAAATCCGCCACTGGACGTCAGAATAATCTAACAGCGACTTGCAGTGAAATATACGTTTTGTGACGTCAGAATAAGCAGCGACGCACGGTAATAAAGATAGGTTATGTAACGTCAGAATGAGAAGGGCTGTCATGTTCTCTCGCTCATTCGGCGCTCACTGCACCCTGGTGCACTTCGCGTGGTTCGCGAAGTATTAGCTAGCACCTTGCCTAGGAGAGACTCACTGTGAAATATAAGTTACTAGCTGACCGGGCCACGCGTTGCTGTGGCTAACGTTTTTGTCATACGATATTATAATTTGCAATAAATTAAAATTGCGACTATAATTGGAGATTTAAACTATCCTATCTCTCAAGTTGGATCGAACTGCACATGGTGTGCGAATTTTATTATAATCGGTTAAGTGGTTTAGGAGTCCATTGAGGACAAACATTGTGACAGGAGATTTATATATATTAAGATGTGACGTCAGAATAAGCTATTGGTGCGCTGGGTATTGGGTATTGGGTGCATTTATCCAGCACATGCTGAGCACAGAGCCTTTCTCGCAAGCGCTGTATACGGCAGCGTTCCGCCAAGGCATGACTTTTTTTATTTATATTTTTTTCTTTTTTATGTGTTTTTTTATTATTATTTTATTTTTATCTGTTGTGATTTGTGGTATACTATTGTGTTTGCGAGAATAAAAATTTTTCATTCTTCCTTTTCTCATTGAACTATTCAATTGTAAAATGTGAATTCATCAACGAATAATTCAACCTAGGAGTGGAAAATAATCCATGTTACTCGCATCTGTTTAATGCCCTTAAAGGGAATCGAAAGGGAATCAAAACTTATTGACCTAGAACCATGAAATATAGCCGTCCTGTTGAGTTAATTACGTTACATAAAAAAAGAATGAATGAATGAACACTTTATTGTAATCTACCCACTCAAGCGTCCGGTCCGCGCGGCGAATTATGTCTGTAACGTCCCGCATCTAGTATCAAATAGCAGTATTAATAACAGCTGAATTTGCGTCTGTTGACGCGTGAATAGGTGCGATTACCGCGCGAGTTTTTCCACCCAATCGAAGCGTAGATGCTAAAGCAATTGTAATTTTTTGACTCAATCGAAACATGGACGCTTGAGTGGCTACTTAGATGTAGTACAATGGGCGGTCTTATCGGTGAAGCGATTTAAAAGACCTATGCTTCAATATTAGAGACAGATTGCCTGCGTACCTGAGCGCAGTTGCCTGGAGGAAGATGGCGGCGACGTTGAACCCGGCCAGCACCCAAATAGCCTCCAAATAGAACAGCATCGGCACCCCGATACCCTCGCAGCTCTCCACCAGGGGCAGGTCGGAGCCGCGATCTACCATGTGGCATTGACGGTGAGCTGTTGTGTTGAGTATTGGCTCGAAATACCTATACATGGCTCCTATTAGTACCTGCCAAGAATTACGTTTACAAGTTCCGTATCCGTATATTCCGCATTAATAATAGTAATATATCTTTATTTCAGGCAATAAGAACTTAAATAAGTACATTGGCCCATAGATAAATCCCTTAATCGAACATACATATAAGAAATATATTTATAACTCTTAAAACTACGTTAACTGGGTACTTTCTTCTTAGGCGCGTCCCGGAAACGACGAAACACGACCCCGATGGGACCCAAATAACAGTGGATGTTATATAAGGCAAGTCATTTTACATAATTTTAAGAATTAACTTATTACTAGGCTTAAAAAAAAATTATAATAATTAGATATAATAAAAAAAAAAGTCATAATGGGCGGTGGTAACCACTTCACATCAGGTGGGCCTTCAACTCGTTCCATCATTACGATTACATAAATGAAAAAAACTTGCCTCGGGGTATATATTGAATCTATTGAATGCATTCACTTCATTGGGATATTCCACCAGTCGATCATACATGATCTTTGTGATGCCAGACATAAATGGACGTTCCTGAAATATAATAAGTTATTTATTTATAAGACTAACATAACAGTACGGGCTCGGTCCGTTCTCACCAGTCCTGTATTCACAAATACATACAAACTTTCGCCTTTATAATATTAGTGTGATGCGAAAGTTGGTTACATTTTAATTTTCTTCATTGTAATTTTGCTATTTTATATCTACATAGCAAATGAAGTACGAATGTATTTGATCCTCCAAAATTTATCATACCACTATGATAATCATATCTACTACAGATAATTTCATCTCACAACTGATAACTGTAACAAAGAGATTACAATCCAAGTAGGTAAAATAAATTATATATTACTAATAATATATATAATATGTACTTTCAAAGTAGCAAAATACTCAATTTCGTTTACTCGAACAACCTATTTTTTGCAGTTATTTTGATTTAACAACCAAAGTAGTGAACCAATTTTGATAAAATTTCTATAGGACCTATCTTAAAAATACTTATCACATATATATAAAACAATTATTATTATAGCGTTTCCTGAGGCCATCAAAACAGCAGAGGATAGAACCAGGGGAGGCTCGCCCGTACGGCGAACGGCAGTCGCTCCAGACGCCAAATCCTAGGGTGCGCCAAAATGGTATATAATATTATTAGGAGCAAACAGGAGAGGTGCCATAATTGGATCTCACTCCATTCAAAAATTTACTTCGGGCCGGCGCTGGACTGATCAATGTGGATAGCAGTTATGGCCACCACTAACACTACATGAATCACCATACTACACACAACCTTCAGCCATGAAGTCCACGACTAAGAAGAAGAAGATATTTACATTTCAGTACCCAACTCCCAAGCCATTTGACACTACCGAACACACTATTGAAACAAGAAAAGATAAATGAAATCATGCAAAACAAAGATTTTTCTTGTTATGTACCTGCACTATAGTCTTGTAATATGAGTAATAGAAACCCATTTCGGTGCGTAGGGACATTTCCCTCTCCATATCAGACAGGTACAGGAAGTTCCTGTCATTCTCAAACAGTTGCGATACATATCTGTAGTGTATGTAGCCCACTGTGAATGCTGAAACATTAAACAAAAAATTGTTTTTATA
Source organism: Aplocera efformata (assembly GCA_921293045.1). Taxonomy (NCBI): domain Eukaryota; kingdom Metazoa; phylum Arthropoda; class Insecta; order Lepidoptera; family Geometridae; genus Aplocera; species Aplocera efformata. The sequence continues at coordinate 2,002,441 of OV121068.1, read as the reverse complement.
TATAGCTTGTACTCTTTTAACTGGATTTCCAGTGTTGTAGGCGGTATGTTGCAGTGATAAGCAACACAAAAACGCAAGATTATGGTTATCACAAAATGAAGGATTTGGTAGTCCATAAATCATGTTGAAGATCTTTACAGCTACAAAATTCAGAAACCAGAGTTGGATTCTTACATAAAGGAAAATCACACAAATGTTTAGGTAAGTGCATATTTTTATTCTCTTAATGGGTGGTTTGCAAAAGTTACTTTGCCAGAAAATAACTCTAAAGTTACTAGTTCTTTTTGCCTAGTTGCTATAAACCAAATAAGTATGTAGGTACCTAACTGCTCCCAAAGTAAATACCTACTTACATATAGTATGTAAATGCAGGAATGTATTATTAAACATTAATACTACATCTTTGAATTTAACACACCAGACATTGTCGATATATAATAAGAATATATACTCAAGGCTGAGGTCAATTATAAGAGCAAGCAACCAAAAAAACAAGGGAACTGACATATTCTGTAATTCTTACCACAGTAATCTAATCTAAGGTTATTTTGAAACTAAAAACATATACAACACACGGGAACTATCAGAAGACTTCTGTGTTTATTTTTTGAGGCAAATAAATCGTTAGAACAGGTCACAAATTCATAATTTAATACGAATTAGTGGTTTGTTTACCTAGGATAATGATGGAGAAGTATTTGATCAATTTCGTCGTGGATAACCGTTTCCTTTCTGGTACGGTTTTGTTCTCGACTAGATTTTTTTTCTCTTCATTCATTTTTGAAGCAAAGTATCACATTCCAATTCTATATTTATAAGCAGCTAAAACTGAAAGCTGAAGATTATTTCAATAATATTTCGTTTGGATTGCCTTTGCTCTTTGATTGACAATGACATGATAGAAATTACGGTTGACAGTTTAGAACGTGACTATGACGTCATAATTACGTGCCTTTACACGCGCAATATAGAATATCGAAGCCATAAAACAAGAAAAAGGGGATTTATTGAGGCGTACAATAAAAGTACGTTCTGAGCAATTTGTAGTATTAAGCATTAGCTCCCCTGTGCCAGCTCACGGTGTAACATCGAATTTTAAATCTAAAAATATGACATCAATGCTTTTAGACATAATCACTATATCTCGCCCTTTTCTCAATTTGTGATCATGCTATCGAAAAGTGACCATTCCAGTGATCGAGGGTAAGGTAATTGTTATGAAATGTTGAAAAGGGACAAATACTCGATCAAACGTATAGTTTTACTAAACACACATTAAGATTTTCTTATCAGGCGTGACGACAGCTAATGGGTTGATAACTCTTTACGTCACATCTTAATACTTTCATACTAGTTAAAGCCATCGTTAGAGATACGCACGATTGTTAAATAGGCTCTAATTATTTATAAATATATAGAGCAATTAATATAACGTAGGTATAAACTAATTACATAAATTTATAAATCAGTAAATCTTTATTAAGAAGCTCATAGGTTAGGTGTAATAATGTTTGTATGCCCTGGCATACTCGACCAATGATAGAGATTACATTTTTTTTATGCTATGAATGTAATGGAACCAGCTGTAGGCCCCCCAGATGTTATGTGGTCACCGCTGCCTATAGACAACAATAACACGACTAAGGTCCTCCTCTACGTAAGCATGAGAAGACCCGGTACCCACACCCTTCCACCGGAACACAGCAACGCGAGTGCACCGTTGCTTGGCGGCGGATTACCAGGTCTGGTGCTTCTCCGGACGAACTTGTTAAGGCTTCTGCTACTTTGTTTTGCTTCTGTCAAAAAGGTCCATACATTTTGACAATGTTGCTATGTTAATCTAACTAAAGTCCTTCAAAATTGTAAGTTTCTGGATGTTATGCAAATAAAACAACTATTGAAATGATTTTCCTAAATACTTTAGTTAAATAAATTCATAATTTCACAACCATTGTTCGATATATAGGTAGCAGATAGTAAACTACTCATGTTAATACAGCTAAATATAACTAAAACAATTAAAAATGCTGTCACATTAAAATTTAGTATACTCCTGTCTTTTCAGTCTTTTTCAGAACTGTCAAACATACTTTATGTTTGACAGTTGACAGGACTAAACCTTTTTAGTTAATTTTAGTGTAGCTGTTTGACAAGACAGTTGGCACCACACATATACATTTTTTTAATATGAAATACAGTCTGCTACTTAGTGACAATTTACGGTAAAGGACGGATGAAAACGGAAGCAGACAATAAATAAAATTTAGTCTATGATTTCTTCCATCTAAACTAGAGAAATATTACTAATCATTTCATTTTTTTCTTGTCCAAGGCACTAATATAAAAGGTATAAGATAAAATGTAGCTACAGTATTATTATTTGTACACATGTATCTTAAAATAGCATGCTTTTGGAAAAACCTAACCTTATCATAGTATCATAGACCGAACACACAGTCGTAATTTTTTTGACAATCGATTCATTTAATCCGTGCCGGATCAACCTCGTAGCAAGAGTAGCAATTGCTACGGGCCCCACGTATCCAAACCTCCGCCTGAGCGTAATTTTTTGAGTGAAACTCATGACGTTACAAAAGGTATACGTTACAAAAGGTAGAATTAAACACCAACAAAATTGTCAGATGGCAAATAAACGTATTGGCTATTGAATTTTTTTAGCACTTTAGACTTAAGATGCAGAACAAGGGCCCTACTTTCGAATTTGCTACGAGCCCCGCACTTTCTCAATCCAGCACTGCATTTATTAATATATATAGTAAAAATTTACATACATATTTCATGTTTCATTAATATATTATATAAAAACAGTTTATAACAGAAATCATCACAGCAAGTTTCACACACATGATTACTAATATCAAGTCGATTTAAAACCCCAGTGTATCTAATTTACAAAATGCAAAAGGCAAAACAAAACAATATTTTCATAAACACAATATGTGATAAAAAAGACTACTATAATTACCAAATAAAATATGAAATATTTATCAAAAGAAATGTATGATTTTGTGCCAATAATTAGGCACAAAATCTTACATTTCGATTACCTCTGACAATTGCCTCTAAAGATAATTAATCCTACTTCCTACTACTATTATAAAGGCGAAAGTTTGTTAGTATGGATGTATGGATGTTTGTTACTCTTTCACGTAAAAACTACTGAATGGATTTGAATGAAACTTTACCACAATATAGCTTATACATCAGAATAACATATAGGCTACAATTTTTGAGGTTTCTATAAAATCTATAATATATATATAAAAGAAGTCGTGTTTGTTACAACACTTATAACTCGAGAACGGCTGGACCGATTGCCATGGTTTTTGATTTGTTGGATTTGTTTCCGTCCCGAATAGCAGAATAACTATTAAAACATTGGAAAATTAACGAAAAAATTAAAATCAATTTATCCCCGTATTCTCCACGGGAACGGGAACTATGCGGGTGAAACCGCGGGGCGCAGCTAGTTTGATATAATTATACTCGGCATTATTTTATCTCGATTTCTGAATAAAATTATTAAAAACAGAATTTGATCTCGATTAATACCTTCACGGATCAGACAGTAATCTTTAAACCACAGTTAATGCAAAAGGGGCAGTTTAAGTATTACGTAAGCATTATAAGGGAGCGGGGGGTCTTTGCTTTGATTATTTTTGATGACATGGGGGGTGGATAGATCTAGATGGTGATTACATCAGCAGTAATTTTTTTTACACATATGGCAACCCACAAATTGTCTATGCTTGAAAACGAAATGCATTTTCGCATTATTAACGCAATGTTAGTACGTTACAGTCTATTCCAAACCTATTCCTTATTTCTAGACTCTTCTCATGAATGAATCAATTGTACCAATGTTTACGTAAGCAAGGGGGGAGGGGTAAGAGCTTTGCTTAATTTAGCTGACGAGGGGGAGGGGTGGGTTAATAATTACAAGTAAATCTGCTTATGAACTGCCTTGAATGGTCTCAAAGCTGTAAACAAAATCACAATAATCTATATCTGATTGTAAATAATATTAATTCGATCTGAGTAGCTTACAGGCCTTACATTTTAATAGTTTACGATTCAGTCCAGAATTGTTTGATGAAATGTTCGTGTTTCAGTATTTGCGTGAAGCTTGTATACGTTGCAGTGTTGCAAGCGTTCTCGTTGTTGGGCGCCGTTGACACAATGCCTCTGAGGTAGTACCGGGAGATCCCCCTGTCTGATTCGGGAAAGGCGAGGCCTCCACCACTGTCTCCTTTGCAGAGCGCGGAGGTGCCTGTAACAAGTAACTGATTAAAAAAGTAACTCGAAAGAACCCACTTAATACTTTATACCATTAAAAAAAGAAACATTCAAAATGTGACTTTTCTTCGCCCGTTTTATACCAAAATAAAACGGGCGAAGAAAAGTCACAGGATACAAAATACTCGTAAATGTTGTAAATATATGTGATACAAATCATGGTAAATATCTCGGTAACACGAATAATAATGTTCATAACCATGATAGTTTTTAAATTTATGAGGCTATGAGGCCAGTACAAATGATACATACTGTCCAGGGTGCCGGCACAGATCTTGTCGCTGGTAATGTATTCGCTGAAGCCGGGGGGTGAGTTGCTTATGCAGGTGGTCACCTCCACGTACGGAAGGTCTATAACTTGGAGCACAGGAGACGCTTTGCCATTCTCAGCCGTGAGACCCCATCCTGCCACCTGCAATTAGAGGTGAAGATAAATGGGTCTGTGGCTTGTAGCTCTTCAAAGTGAGTCAAAGTCAAACTCTAACTCATTTATTCCTTTAGATCTCAAGTATCGTTTGGACACGTCAAATTTTACACATACATGTACACATGTTCGTGAGCATATAACGTGTCACAGGAACTCGCCAGGCACATTACATGCACACAGATATGTCAAATTACAGTCAGTTCTCATGTTTAAGCTAATCTTATTTGTTAAGTTTATGTCTGTTCCAACCGTAACCGACCAACCCGAGGGGAAGAATCAGACAAGACAAGTGAGGGGTTTGGAGTCGGTTCCCGGCCTGGAAAAACTGTGCGGTGAGCATGAAGTTTGTTCTTGCGTCTCGGTTGTTTGTCTTGTTTCTGTTTGTCTATGCTATGTGCGACACAGGGCATCACATCCACAATACCCAAAGATTCAATCTGCGTCTTAAACGGGTATGTTTAAGAACAGCTTCAAGCTGAGACATTGTAATTGTTTCTCTTGCATTTGTTTTCTTTGTTTTATGTTAGTATTTAGGTTTATTTAATTTTGTTTGTATATTGTTTTTGCGTGTGTGTGAGAGCGTGGTGGCCCAGGGGCACAGACGCCGACTTTCAATCTGAAGGTCGCTGGTTCAAACCCACACGTGAACCAATGAGATTTTTCACTTGAAAAATTCATGTGCGCAATACCAATCTCAAAACGGTGACGGAAAACATCGTGGGGAAACCGGCATGTCTTAGAACCAAAAATTCGATGACATGACATCTACCAATCCGGATTGGGCTCCCGTGGTAGATCAGAGCCCATTCACTCTCAATTATCGAGAGTAGGCTGGTGTCCGTGCAGTGGGAACATTAGCGGCTGGTACGGTGTGCGTTAAATAAAATATCTTCTATTCTATTCTATCCAATGCATCCTAGCATCCTAGCAATCAATCAGGTGGACATTAAAGATTTTTCTATCACTACATAGTATAAAACAAAGTCGCTTTCTCTGTCCCTATATCCCTATGTATGCTTAAATCTTTAAAACCACGCAACGGATTTTGATGCGGTTTTTTCTAACAGATAGAGTGATTCAAGAGGAAGGTTTATATATATAATACACTAGCAAGTCACTCCGGCTTCGCACGGGTAGTTTCTGATACGTCACTGATTTTATTAACCGTGCGAAGCCGGGGCGGGTCGCTAGTCTATCTATATACCTTTCCCTTGTTCCCAACTTGCAGTTGAAGCCTCTCGAAGTTGATGTCGAAACTGAGGCAGACGGGTCGTACGTAGGTGCGGTACTCGAATGGTTCCGCCACTATGACGATCGCTATGTCGTCCTGGAAGTTGGCGCTGGTGCCCTGGTACCGCGGGGGCAGATGTAGCTCCCTCACCTGCAATCAAGGTTTTTTAAGGATTCCGTACCGCAAAAGTAATTTGGGGGGTCCAGTTGCTCGCGTCCGTAGGTTTATACCCGTTGATTCCCTACACGTGGGTGGTGCTAAAGGGGCAACCAAAAGTAGCAGTAGAACTTGTGCCAAGTTCGTCCGGAGAGGTACTGCCACCACATCTGGAACCTGCCGCAAAGGACAAGTGCTCGCATTATTGTGTTCCGGTGGAAGGATGTGGCTGCCGGTGAAATAACATGCGCATGAGACGTATCACCCCCGTCTCGGGTGATGGACGCTGGATGAGTGCGACTCAGTGCAAAATTCAAATCTTATACTGAGTCGCATTACTGTTGTCATGGGCGTGGGTCGCCACTTACCACCAGGTGGGCCCTCAGCTCGTTCCGACACATAATCACATAAAAAACAGTGCTCGCGTCCGTAGGCACGAGTTCTACTGCTACTTTTGGTTGCTCCTTTAGCACCACCCAGGGGTACATGCAGGGAATCAAAAGGTACACACCTACGGACGCGAGTGAGAAGCCAGGGGAAGACAAAAATAAAGTTTTTTTTTTAAACTCACTGATGATTTTTGAGCTTCGTCTATCTTGTCATTCCACGGGCGGTACAGCTTGCCGACGGCCACTGCAAACTGTGACGCCGGGAGCTGCTTCTCCAGGTCAGTGTAGAAGCAATGGGCAGCTGGAATGATACCATATTTTTAACTGGAATGAATTACATTAATACAAATGTATTAATGTAATACAGACAGTATTAATGTAATACAGACAGTATTACATTAATACATGGGAATGAATTTGCTCCACTCTAGACGCAGGACCATATTCGCGAATATGTAATACTGTCCGAGGGGTTTCTTGTCAGTCTCTTCCCCTCGGGTTGGTCGGTTAGGGTTGGAACAGACGTAAACTTAACAAGTAAGACTATCTAAAACATGAAAACTGACTGTAATTTGACATATCTGTGTGCATGTAATGTGCCTAGGGAGTTCCTGTGACAACTAAGCCACGGCTCTGTGGCTTAGTTGGTAGTAGCCCTGCCTTCGAAGCGATGGGTTCCGGGTTCGTTTCCCGGCCGGAGCACACTTTGTGTGGCGAGCAAGAAGTTTGTTCTCGGGTCTCGGGTGTTTGTCTTGTGTTTCTGTTTGTCAATGCCATCTGCGACACAGGGAATCCTAGTGCAGAGGTATGAGTGTTTAAACGTTTATTATTATTCAATAACATACAGCCTAATTGAGTTTTTGTTTTGAAGTCTTGTTTTGCTAATAATTAATCATTCCCGATTCACAATTAAAAGTAAAGATTTGTATCTCATACTGAGTCGCGCGCATTACTGTTGTCATGGGCGAGGGTCACCACTTACCATCAGGTGGGCCCTCAGCTCGTTCCGCATGCAAAAAAAAAAATTGCGTGGAGATCACGAGGCAAATAGTACAGCAGGATTAAGAAACTATTAAAACTACTGAAAGTTGTTAAAAAAAAAAATCATATAATTCAATTTAATACTTCCACTTTTCCACACACGAATTACAATATTTAGTTTGGGGCTGGCGCTGTGTGACATAACATAATATGGTACCTGATGTCCATGAACATAAGATGGTACCTGATGTCCATGAACATAAGATGGTAGGTACCTGATGTCCATGAACATAAGATGGTACCTGATGTCCATGAACATAAGATGGTACCTGATACGACGATGTTGTTGCTGATGAGGGAGCCCCCGCAGACCTGCATGTAAGGGTTGTACACCGTCTTGTAGATGCCGGCGTGCCAGGGGAGCTCCCCTCGCTTGGCCGGCAACCCACCGACTACCAGTTCAATCCCGTCAGGAGTCACTCTGCCGCATTCTGTAAGGAATCTATACTTGTGATAAAACTGACGGCTCCGTGGCTTAGTTGGTAGTACTTGGTAGTTTGGGGGGTCCAGTTGCTCGCGTCCGTAGGTACCCTTTGATTCCCTACACGTACCCCCTGGGTGCTAGAGGAGCAACCAAAAGTAGCAGTAGAACTTGTGCCAAGTTCGTCCGGAGAGTTACTGCCATCACACCTGGAATCTGCCGCCAAGCAATAGTGCTCGCATTATTGTGTTCCGGTGGAAGGGTGTGGGTGCCGGTGAAATCACATGCGCATGAGACGTATCATCCCCGTCTCAGGTGATGGACGCAGCAGGATGAGTGCGACTCAGTGCAAGATCATAATCTTATACTGAGTCGCATTACTGTTGTCATGGGCGGGGGGTCGTCACTTACCACCAGGTGGGCCCTCAGCGCGTTCCGTCACTTATTCGCATAAAAAAAAATGTGTGATGTTTATTTTCTAAAATTGTAGGGTTTACCCCTTAAGGGTGAAAAATAACGGATAAAACTATTGAAGGCGGATCCTTCGATTTCTTAAATCAGCCATTTGCTTATATTACGAGTATAAATATAGTTGTGCCCATTTTTATTATCCAATTGCCATCCTTGCACCCCGGGTCTTTGATTTAATACTGTTGAAGTTTGCTTATTCTTTATATATTGTTTCTCTAGGCTAAGATGTAACGATTTGGAACTATATATATAACTAGCTGTGTTCCGCGGTTTCACCCGCGTTTTTCTCGTTTCCGTGGAAACAGCGCACGCAAAAATAGGTTTTCGATTTTACACCTTGTGTTACAAAATAGCAATTTTATTATGGATCCCTAATTTTGGAATAAAAATAATTTAGCCTATAGCCTTCCTCGATAAATGGACTACCCAACACTGAAAGAATCATTCAAATCGGACCAGTAGTTCCAGAGATTAGCGCGTTTAAACAAACAAACAAATAAACAAACACTGCAGCTTTATAATATTATAGTATAGATATATAGATGTTGCATTTAAATAAATAAAGTATAGGTAAGTTTTTCTCCAGTTTCATTAGCTAAGGTAATTGTGGCAGTACATCATGTAATTAATTTTCATGGACATATTTCACACAGCGCCATCTAGCCCCAAACTAAGCATAGCTTGTACTATGGGAACTAGAAAACTGTATTCTACATATAATTTTTTTTTTGTATATACATACTTAATACATATTAACACCCAGACACAGAACAAACATTTATGTTGTTACACATAAATGTTTGTTAAAACACACAACTGCTTGTCCTGGGTGGGAATTGAAGCCCCGACCTACAGCACAGAAGGCTTGCTGAGAAATGTTTTTATAGTATACACGAATTTTTTGACTATAGATTATAAGTTCTTTTTTTTTTTTTTTTCTCTTTGACATGTTATCCTTTTTTTTTTTTTTTGCTACTCTTCTTTTTTTTACATTTCTTTTGACATATTAATTATTTAAATTTGACATTAAATATAATTTTAAACTTCTGTATATTCACATGCCTGTAAAGGTAGGATTTGGCGGATATATATAGCTATAAGACCTTATTGTACCTAATTCCTTGGTGAATAATAAATGAATATGAATATGAATATGAGCTATTTTATTATTTACGACAGCTAGACTGTTTTTAACTTTGAATCTATGAAAGCGTTGAATGACGTCACAGTTTAGGTGGTGGTAAGCTCTGCCTTCTGTGCTGTAGTTTGAGGATTCGATTCCCACCCAGCGCCAAACATTTTGTGACGAACATAGAAGTTTATTCTGTGTCTAGTATTAATATACTAGACACAGAATACAGCAACGTTAACACACTCACACCTCTGCACTAGGATTCCCTGTGTCGCAGATGGCATGGACAAACACAGAAACACAAAGCAAACACCCAAGGTCCGAGAACAAACTTCATGCTCACCACACAAAGTGTGCCCCGGCCGGGAATCGAACCCGAAACGCCTCGCTTTGAAGGCACGGCTACTACCAACTAAGCCACGGAGCTGTCAAAAATATGTATATATCAATTATCTGGTTCCCATAGTACAACTTAGTTTAGATTGGGGCTAGACGGCGCTGTGTGGATTGTCCATAAATATTAATATTTATTTATTAAAACAGAAATATAATTGTATTAATCTTGGCTCTGTCAGTCAAAGTACATTGCAAAAAAATACAGGATAGTACATCAATCTTAAAGGAGATGCTAATAGGATGGAGGGAAGGAAAAATGAAACAAAAAATACTAATAAAATACTTAATTTATTAAATAAAAGTATATTTAGGGTCCATCCTGTTAACATCACTCCATTTTATAAATAAATATTATACAAATATTAAACTGAGTGCGAATAAGTTTCATAAACTCATTTTTTATCTGTTAAGAAATCTACATTTAAAACATATCTGTGGAAAATTCAATTGGATACCTATTCAAAAGATACAGTATATACATGGGGGGCAAGTCAGATTTTTTAGATCGAATCGTTCGCGGCTTTTTGTCATACACACTACACAAACACACCTACATGAAACATTAGGTATATGTAGTGTAGTGTATGGGGCAAACCACAAATGATCCTGCTTTATAGGTAGTTAAATAAATATAAGTAAATTTGACTATGCATGCATTTTTATTTTAAATTTCCATGTCCATGTCCAGGGGCAGCTGCCTCCCCCTGCCCCCCCTGGGTACGCCCATGAGCATATGGACAGACAGACATACGGTGTAGGTTTTTTTACCCTTTGTGCACGAATTCCTACATAAGTAAACTAAAATTTAATAACCCTCAAAACTATTGTACACAGCCATTATAAACGTACATAATTATAATACAATAACTAAAATGATTTGGGAACATTCAATGGTAGAGCAAGAGCCTATTTCATATTTCCTTTTTAACAGATTTAAAAAAAAAGTGGAGATTCAATTCCTTTTTGACAGACTTAAAAAAAAAGTGGAGATTATATTCAGTTTTTTTGTGTATTTTTACGCGATTTCTTCGCCAATAGTATACTGATCTGAATGTTTTTTCTGTTTTTAATTTCCTATGTTTTATCTCCATAGAAAAATCATGAAGATATACCACTTCTTAGGCGTTATGGATTAAGACTGCGGAAATCCTTTTTAACATGAAAAAATTATTAAAGTTAACTGTCATCCCCTATAACTCACCCTTAGTGTGAAGTACACCATCATACCAATTAAAAAAGAAATATCCAAATCGGTATACAACGGGCGAAGAAAAAAGTCACAGGAAATATCAATTGTTCAATTGTTTTTTAATAAATTATGTTCCACTTCGCAGCAATATTGAAATGAATGAAAAATTTAGGTAGCTGTTGCGTCTCTTTGCAGATAGAAAAGCTGCAAAGAGGTTATGGCCAACTGCGCAACAGCGATGAACATATTAATCTTGCAGACGGATCTTGAACTATCAGCGAAGTACATTAATAAAATAAAGTACGAGTATTCAGGTAAGTGGTCTAAACAAATTGAATTACTAAATGCTTTATATTTCTATCAAACATTCAGAAAATCAAAAAAAAAAAATTATAAATATAGGTAACGAAAGAATTCTTCCATAAATTAATTGAAAAAAGACATATGGGTTCAACCCTTATATTATCCACACTGGTCAATATATTTTTGTACAATATACCCGTTGCAAGTAACCCTTTAAAAAGTCCTGAGTTCGATTCCCAGTCGCAACATTACAGATATCGAGAACAATATCCATGCGACACAGATAATTAATTTGCAGGGGCACCACCAGTGGCGTAGCTAGGGGCTAGGTGGTGCAGTGCCCCCGGGCCCTCAAAGTCAGGCCCTCGAATCCTTACCAGAAAATCTCGATCGAGCCGAACTTACGAAAATTTCTCCCATTTTCAAAATAAATATGACATGTTGCAACCAAACTTGAATCACGGTTCGTTTTATTGCCCATTACCCATACCGCCCTGCCACGGGGAGACAGAGCGGTTATGTGGGAATAGACTCACTAAAACCCTACGGTGTCCTCCTCTGCCGCTTAGTGGCGGGAACACGGGAACGTTACACACACATCCGCGAACCCGCCGCGGCTGTCCGTTTCCGGACCCCTCTCGATTTGGCATCGAGTGCCACGCCTTAGTTAGCGACACGCCAGAACACATAGCGTGTCGCAACCACCTCAGGGACCTGGCCAGCGAAAGGGCGTTAGATGACCCCGTATCTACACGTCCTAGATCCCCATGCGACGGGTCAGGATTATCCCATTACCTACATCAAGTGTTAATTGTAATTTATGTCATTACTGTTTCATATTTTTATTACCTGCCCTGCAGTGCACGAGAAAAATCTGACGATAAAGTAGCTTAGAACTGTTAAAGTATTTGTATATTTAATATTTTTACTTGATAAAACCATGATAACTGAATTTTTACTTGATAAGTTTAGATAGCCTTTGGTTACCTAGCTACGCCACTGGGCACTAACCTTTCCTAAATTTAAATGGCATCTTTGGGACATTAGTGCATATAAAAATTTATCCCCTAAACATGTTAAAATAAACACTACTATTGGTTATATTAAAATGAATCTTTGTGTTATTGGACAAACCACTTCCCATCCTCCAATCTATGTCGTCTATATCATAATTAACATCGTTCTCAGCACTGCTAGTTACAGGGACAAATTGATTGTTAAAATATACACCATTCCCCGTCCCGCCAGCAATATGCCCCGTCCCGCCAGCAACATTCCCCGCCCCGCCAGCAACATTCCCCGTCCCGCCAGCAACATTCCCCGTCCCGCCAGCAACATTCCCCGTCCCGCCAGCAATATTCCCCGTCCCGCCAGCAACATTCCCCGTCCCGCCAGCAACATTCCCCGTCCCGCCAGTAATATTCAACGGGGAGACATACTGATAAACACTTTGGTAGATTTCGACGGTGTCTTTGACTAATATGGTGATGTTCGTGCCGGTTCTGGTCAAACCTGGTGTGCATCTCGCTATGTAGTCCCAGTAGCCGTCGATGCATCTCATGAAGGTCAACGTCGTTGCTGAGTAGTAGTTGGGCTTCCTGCATTCCGGTCTGACGACCGTGCCGGCCGGTTCGAACGCGTTGCACGCGCGGACTCCCTCCACCTTCCCGGAGACGAGGCAGCGGTATTCCACCGAGGGGTGCGGGTTCAACTGGCATTGGCCTGTGGAAAAACGAGGTTTTCAATTCAAGAGCTTTTGTTTCTTGACTTTTCAAGACTACCTTATGGCTTATTGGCTAGTATAGCTGCCGATGTCTTAAAGAGCTTTCCGAAGCAAAAAACTCTCAGTTCAAATGCCAATAAAAGGTGATCAATCCAAATAATGACCTAGCGGGCAGCTTAAACATGAAAAGTGACTGTAATTTGACATATCTGTGTGCATGTTTGCATTACTGTGTTCCGGTGGAAGGGTGTGGTTGCCGGTGAAATCACATGCGCATGAGACATATCATCCACGTCTCGAGTGATGGACGCAGCAGGATGAATGCGACTCAGTAAAGATTTGGATATCATACTGAGTCGCGCGCATTACTGTTGTCATGGGCGAGGATCACCACTTACCATCAGGTGGGCCCTCAGCTCGTTCCGTCACTTATTCACAAAAAAAAAATAAAAATTAATTTGCCTGGGAGTTCCTGTGACACGTTATATGCTCACGAATATGTGTACATGCAAGTGTAAAATTTGACGTGTCCAAATGATACTTGAGATCTAAAGGAATAAATGAGTTTGAGTTTGACTTTGTTGCTTAACTAAGATTATCTGTAAAGATAAGCGAAGTTTCTTGACCGCTTCAGGCGGTTAAAAGTTTTCATAAAAATATCATAAAATACTCAAATAGTCAGTTCAGTTAAGTCAGTGGGGGACCCAGTTGCTCGCGGCCTTAGGTGAGTACTCTCAGAGTTCGAACCCCCTGAAACGGTGACGGAAAACATCGTGAGGAAACCGGCAAGTCTTAGAACCATAAATTCAAAGACCTGTGACATCTACCAATCCGGATTGGGCTCCCGTGGTAGATCAGAGCCCATTCAATCTCAATTATCGAGAGTAGGCCGGTGTCCTACAGTGGGAACATTATAAGCTGTTCCGAAGCGTACGATATTCTGAGTGATACTATTTAAGGATTGAAAAACAAATGTATGATGAGCCCAGGGCTCCAGGTGAGTGACAGGTGTAATACTCACGGACGCATTTCGGTAAGCTCTCCGGCCAGAAGCCGTCGAAGCAGTAGATGGAGCTGGCGCCCACGGCCCGTACCCTCGCTGGAGGGTGAGTGACAGGTGTAATACTCACGGACGCATTTCGGTAAGCTCTCCGGCCAGAAGCCGTCGAAGCAGTAGATGGAGCTGGCGCCCACGGCCCGTACCCTCGCTGGAGGGTGAGTGACAGGTGTAATACTCACGGACGCATTTCGGTAAGCTCTCCGGCCAGAAGCCGTCGAAGCAGTAGATGGAGCTGGCGCCCACGGCCCCGTACCCTCGCTGGCAGGTGAGTGACAGGTGTAATACTCACGGACGCATTTCGGTAAGCTCTCCGGCCAGAAGCCGTCGAAGCAGTAGATGGAGCTGGCGCCCACGGCCCGTACCCTCGCTGGAGGGTGAGTGACAGGTGTAATACTCACGGACGCATTTCGGTAAGCTCTCCGGCCAGAAGCCGTCGAAGCAGTAGATGGAGCTGGCGCCCACGGCCCCGTACCCTCGCTGGCAGGTGACATTCAGCGAGACCAGCTTGTAGCCCTGGCCGGGCTGAGCGTCCGGGATGTTCGTGACGTATGTACCGTGTTCCGGATACGGGGGCAACACGCAGCTTCCGGTCTGAGGCCTGGAGTCAAATGAGATGTTGTATAACAGTTTTTTTAAGCTATGTTCTTTATGGACGTTATTATTCGTGGTACCGAGACCGTGGCGCATGTAACTGCGTCGAAATATCGGGAGTATAACTCACAAATCATGGTAGATATCTCGGTAACATGAATAATCATTACATAGTATAAAACAAAGTCGCTTTCTCTGTCCCTATATCCCTATGTATGCTTAAATCTTCAAAACTACGCAACGGATTTTGATGCGGTTTCTTTTAATAGATAGAGTGATTCAAGAGGAAGGTTTATATGTATAATACACTAGCAAGTCACCCCGGCTTCGCACGGGTAGTTTCTGATACGACACTGATGCTTTACTAACCGTGCGAAGCCGGCGCGGGTCGCTAGTATAATATAAAACAAAGCCGCTTTCTCTGTCCCTATATCGCTGTATGCTTCAATATTTAAAACTACGCAACGGATTTTGAAAATTACCTGACTGTGACGGCGGTAGACCCAGCTTTTCCACAAAGGTCATTAGATTCATCAGATCCGTCTGCACACTCCTCAACCTGGAGATATTATTAAAGTATTATTAAAAGTGAAGACCTGCAAATTTTGTGGCTACAAGTAGATGATTAATGATGATTTTAGCATTAAACAGTTAAGAGTTCGGATACCCGCGAGTCAGGCTTGCTCTAATTATTGTTTAATACATCTATTATATATATATTTGTTTCTTTTTCTCATTTAATGACAAGGCCCTTGTACAGCTGCATATGTTACCCTATACAGCTGCAATTGTTTATTTTCCTTATTTATTGTCAACATTTTTTTTATTTTTTTTATGTGAATGCGTGACGGGACGAGCTGATGGTTCAACCATCACCATCATCTGATGGTAAGTGGTGACCCTCGCCCATGACAACAGTAATGCGCGCGACTCAGTATGAGATCCAAATCTTTACTGAGTCGCATTCATCCTGCTGCGTCCATCACCCGGTTGATAAATACAAGTGAATTGACAAAGCGAATTTGGAACAATGAAAACCAAAAGATATGTTACCCCATTACAATCTGCCCCGCTGTCAACACAAGCGCCGTATGCGCATTGGAACAAATACGATGGACACGTTTTCGCTGCGCACGCGCGGACCGTCTCGTCCGATCCGTCGGGGCAATCGCGCACGCCGTCGCAATGGTTCGCCGCCGGAATGAAAGTACCGTCACGGCAGCGAAACTGGCCCCTGGGATATCATACAAGATTATTTATTTAATAATTCCAGGCAACATAGTAATGTAAATATACAGATACACGAAAAAACGGCTCCGTGACTTAGTTGGTAGTAGCCCTGCCTTCGAAGGGGTCCCGGGTTCGATTCAAGGCCGGGGCACACTTTGTGTGGTGAGCATGTTTGTTCTCGGGTCTTGGGTGTTTGTCTTGTGTTTCTGTGTTTGTCCATGCCATCTGCGACACGGCGAATCCTAGTGCAGAGGTATGAGTGTGTAAACGTTGTTGTTGTTGTTATATTTATAATTATATCCGTATCAGCCTCTAATGTTCCCACTGCAGGGCACCGGCCTACTCTCGATAATTGAGGGTGAATGGACTCTGATCTACCACGGGTACCCAATCCGGATTGGTAGATGTCACATGTCTCCGAATTTATGGTTCTAAGACATGCCGATGTTTTCCGTCACCGATTCAAGAACGTGGCATTGCGCACATAATTTTTTTAGTGAAAAAACTCATTTGTGCACGTGTGGGTTTGAACCAGCGGCCTTTAGATTGAAAGACGGTGTCTATGCCCCTGGCCATAATTATATAAAACACTAAAACTAAGTACGTATTGACTGGCGACGTGGAACGTGGCGCCAGAGACGGCGCGGGTGCGGGAGCGTGCGGCAGTCGGCCTCGGAACTGGAATACAACGCTTAGGCCACAGCTTCCTTCATGAAGGTCGACAGATGTTCGGTCGGCACCCTCACCATAAATTAATTGAAGTTCATTTAAGGGCTTCGCTCGGGTGCAATATAGTTTTTTGTTTTTTTTTATGTGAATTAGTGACGGAACGAGCTGAGGGCCCACCTGATGGTAAGTGGTGCCCTCGCCCATAACAACAGTAATGCGCGCGACTCAGTATGAGATACAAATCTTTACTGAGTCGCATTCATCCTGCTGCGTCCATCACTCGACACGGGGATGATATGTCTCATGCGCATGTGATTTCACCGGCAGCCACACCCTTCCACCGGAACACAGTAATGCAACCACTACTGCTTGGCGGCAGATTCCAGGTGTGGTGGCACTATCTCTCCGGACGAACTTGGCACAAGTTCTACTGCTACTTTTGGTTGCTCCTTTAGCACCCAGGGGCTACGTGTAGGGAATCAAAGGGTACACACCTACGGACGCGAGCAACTGGACCCCCCAAAATAGATATTAATGTGGGGCAGTGTGGAGTGATTATGACTCTCTTTTTAAGATTTACAATTCCATAGTATATTAATATGATGTATCTCGTAAGGTTTAACCAGTGTTTGCAATGGAAGCGCACAAAAATATGTTTGTTACGACATCACATTACAAATCAAAAACAACCAACAGTCGGAGTTGACAGCGCAGTCTGAGACCGTTACAGAACGCCAAACTAGTAAACAGACCAGACCAGAAAGAAAAAAGCACCGTATTTCGTCAGAAAGAAAAAACTCACCGTATTTCGTCAGAAAGAAAAACCTCACCGTATTTCGTCAGAAAGAAAAAACTCACCGTATTTAATCAGAAAGAAAAATCTCACCGTATTTAGTCAGAAAGGAAAAACTCACCGTATTTCGTGAAAAAGAATAAACTGGCCATATTGCGTCAGAAAGAAAAAACTCGCCGTATTTCGTCAGAAAGAAAATACTTACCGTATTTTGTCAGAAAGAAAAAACTCACCGTATTTCGTCAAAAAGAAAAAACTCACCGTATTACATCAGAAAGAGAAAACTCACCGTATTTCGTCAAAAAGAAAAAACTCACCGTATTACATAAGAAAGAGAAAACTCACCGTATTTCGTCAGAGAGAAAAAACTCACCGTATTTCGTCAGAAAGAAAAAACTCACCGTATTTCGTCGGTCTCGTTCCTGCACCTCGGCAACAGCTCGTCGGAGTTGTCAGCGCACTCTTGGAGGCCGTTGCATGGCGCAGTGCCGTCCACGCATGCGCCGTAAGTGCATCTGAACCAGTTGGACTGGCATCTGAAAGATCCAATATCTTATTACTTCTAAAACATTTTTGTATGCGTATATACTCGTATTTTATTAATTTCGCGTATCTTGGATACGGCGCCAACGATTTGGATGAAATTTTGTGTTTAGATAGGGTTTTGCTGTTTGAGTTTACTAGTATAATTGTAATTCTTGTAAAAACGCTTTTTTTTAACAAAAATCCGATTTTCCCGAGAAAAAATGTATTCTATCAGTTATCCAGTTCCTATGCTTAATATGGGGCTAGGTGGCGCTGTGTGAAATATTGAGCTAAGATTGAAACAACACATTATGAATACTTACGTAGATTTCCTGCAGAGGGCGTGAGTTTCGTCACTGCTGTCGGGGCAGTCGACGGCGCCGTCGCATTTCCCGTCGAAAGGGATGCACGTATTGTCTTTGCATTTCCACTGGTTTTTGCTGAAAATAAAGATTGAATAACTCAAAAAATAAGAAATGGAAATTTAAAAAAAAAGACTCATCGAAATTGTTCGACAATGGGCGAACAAAGTCACGGGAAAGCGTTTACTTGGTTATCATATTTTTTCCAATTATTTTGTTTTAACAACCAAATTATTGAATTTATTTTGATGATATTTCTACGCGGTAATATTAAATCCTTTTCAAATAAAAAAAATATTTTACACGTCGGTTGATAAATGATAGAGTTTGAATCTGTGGAAGAATCATTGTAAACTACATTGCTGAAAGGCTATGGCTATATATATAGGCAATTATGTTTTCCATTAAATGGAGGTTCTAATATAATAAATATTTAAGTATTTATACATATATTAAGCGCGCGCGTGGTGGCCAAGGGGCACAGACGCCGACTTTCATTCTGAAGGTCGCTGGTTCAAACCCACACGTGCACCAATGAGTTTTTTCACTTGAAAAATTTATATGCGCAATACCACGTTCTCGTAACGGTGAAGGAAAACATCGTGAGGAAACCAGCATGTCTTAGAACCATAAATTCGACGACATGTGACATCTACCAATCCGTATTGGGCTCCCGTGGTAGATCAGAGCCCATTCACTCTCAATCATCGAGAGTAGGCCGGTGTCCCTGCAGTGGGAACATTAGAGGCTGGTACGGTACGGTATATATATTAATAGTAATGTAACTATTTAAAAACATTACTCACCGACATTTGCTTGTTTGACGTTTTGCTCGATTCAAAACGGTTTCTCCATACGGAACAGAAATCCTGAAATAAATGAAGATATTTTAACCTTCAAAGATTTAAATATAACGGTTATACAAGATATACAAGGGCGGCGTTAGATATTGCGAGGCTCCGGGCGATAGATCTTTGTGCGGCTCTTGGGGTATGAGGAATTTAGGTGAGTTGGAAGTGTACAGGGCTACTGGTAATCAGTCAGCATCCTCTTGAAGACAGCTGCAGTACATCGAAACAAAAAACGGGTTGTTCTGCGAGGGTGCGACGCCAAAAGCGAGGCCCCGGGCGGTTGCCCTGCTTGCCACCCCCCAAGACCGCCACTGAAGATATATTACGGTTGACGGCTCCGTGGCTTAGTTGGTAGTAGCCCTGCCTACGAAGCGAGGGGTCCCGGGTTCGTTTGCCGCATATTTACCGGCCGTAACTTTTGATTGCGTTGACTTAGAAGGTTAATTTTTCACTGTTCATATGGATTGCAGACCTGAGTACTGATATTAATTTCAACATGATACGCATTCCTGAGAACAAGGGCCTTAACAGACAATGAAATGTCAGTTTGCCCGGGACCATGACGCATGTAACTGCGTCGAAATATCGGGAGTCAACAAAACTCACAAACCATGGTAAATATCTCGGTAACACGAATAATAATGTTCATAACCATGATAGTTTTAAAATTTATAACGGGACCCTATTACTAAGACTCCGCTGTCCGTCTGTCACCAGGCTGTATCTCATGAACCGTGATAGTTAGAGAGTTTAAATTTTCACAGATGATGTATTTCTGTTGCCGCTATAACAACAAATACTAAAAAACAAAATTAAACAAATATATAAGGGGGCTCTCATACAAAAACGTGATTTTTATTTTTTGTGTTGTAGATGGAACCGTTCGTGCGCGAGTCTGACTCGCCCTTGGCCGGCTTTTTTCATACATCCAATGCGACCGAATTTAGAACTTCCTCCTTTTTCTAAAGTTGCGTAAAAATATATACTTACGAGGAAGTACCACAGTATAGCTCGTCGCTCCCGTCAACGCAATCAGCATGTCCATCACAAACGAAGAGAGCGCTGAGGCACGACCCATCTGCGCAGTTGTACTCATCCAAACTGCAATTAAAACCACCTTTCATTTGACATCTCTCATCATGGGCGTCCCAGGGGGGCAGGGGAAGGCAGCTACACCCCCCTGGATATGGAAATTTAAAATATAAATGCATGCATAGTCAAATTGACTTATATTTATTTAACTACCTATAAAGCAGGATCATTTGCGGCTGTTTGCCCTACACACTACTTATACCTAATGTTTCATGTAGGTGTTTGTGTAGTGTGTATGAAAAAAGCCGCGAACGATTCGACCTAAAAAATCTGACTTGCCCCCCCTAGGCCAGATGCTGGGTACACCCATGTCTCTCATCATCATCATTTCACCCGACAGACGTCCACTGTTGGACATAGGCCTCCCCCATAGCTTTCTAGGTTAGACGGTCCTGTGGCACCTCCATCCACCGTCTATCTCTACTTCATACAAAAACGATTAATTTAAAAAAAAAAAACGACTTCCATACTATAATTTTTTTCTTTTAAGGAATAGGTACTTTAAAATGAACTCATAATGTAATGATTAAAATTACAAGGAACTAAATTAAGCTTGAGATATTTTTTTTATGTTTATGAATAGGTATCAAGTTTATTACAATATGAAGTTTATCCAACTAAAAACCTTATAAAATATGACATAAGAACTAAAATATATTATGAAAAGGAGTCCCTTTAGGCAAGGTTCCGAAGATACTAGCCGCTTTTTTGGATTTGTTTTTTTTGGTATTTTAAATGTAAGTATTGTAATATTGGAAGATACTTTAATTCCATATTCCTTTGACATTACAAACGGACACTTCAATTTTATATATTTGTATAGATTTCTTTAAAAAAATTGGCGCGTTGATAAACCCTGTACTAGGTGATAAGTAGAATGGCCCTGCACTGACCTGCACGAGTATATAGGGTCCTTTGCAACTGCAGTGAAAACAGGCGTCGTAGCTGAAAAAACAATTATTTGTTATTATTCATCAGATCTGTCAATTCAGGTTTTTTATGTGAATGATGAAGCACACAAGCTAACGGCCCACCTGATGGTAAGTGCCTACCGTCGCCTATAGACGCTAGTAACACTCGAGGTGTTGCCAACGCGGTGCCTATCAGCTAAAAATCTCTTCACGCTCTTTTTAAATTTATATATTGTATATTTAACCACATTGGAAACGGAAGCTCATTCCATATCTTGCAGGTACGTGGTAGAAAGGAGTGCGTAAAGTATACATACTTCAACAGTAAAGACGAAAAGGAAAGGGAAAACAGATAAAATGCTTGCGGTTTCATTGCCATACAATTTATTTCTCCATTGGCGAAGAGAGTTTTGCTGATATAAACGTTTACTCATAACTCTGCACTAGGATTCCATGTCGCGGATGGCATGGACAAACACAGAAACACGAGACAAACTTCATGCTCACTATATGAAGTATGCCCGGCCGGGAATCGAACCCGGGACGCTTCGTAGGCAGGGCTACTACAACTAAGCCACGGAGCCGTGATTGTTATTTCTTTTTATTTTAGTCTTTAATTTGCGGTAAATTATATTTGTGACAACCATATCAGCCTCTAATGTTCCCACTGCAGACACCGGCCTACTCTCGATAATTGAGTGAATGGCTTTGATCTACCACGGGAGCCCAATCCGGATTGGTGTGTGTTAAATACAATACAAAATAGTTTCGTTGGTGATACAAAATAGTTGCAGCGTCGTTGCCAGCTCGCGTACGCTGGTCATGCGCTGTTGCCGCTCTTCTACGTTCTCTTTTTTTTTTTTCTTCTGGCGTCGCACTATTTCTACGTTCTTCTCATGATTCTCTTGGCACACAAATGTCCGAAAACAAGCAATGGAATATTGGACACGTGTATTGCCAGCGTAATATGATTTTTGTACAGATTGGAGAAAATTTAATTTTTGTAATTTAATTTTCTCCAATCTGCATCGCCGGCTTGCAACACAAATTATAATTTTAAGAGATAAAAATAATCTCACGACTGTAATCTCCAGAGATTATTATATATTACGATGAATATCTACCTGGGCATGACGAACAGATGTTACCGTGATTTTATCAAGATCCTTTAAGAATATTCATCTATCTATCGGCTAAACGCTTTAAGCGTAAAAAGGTATTAGGAAACAGACAGAGTTTTTTTCTTATAATATTAGTACGGATAGTGTTCAAAAACTTGTTGTATGGTAGGTGCTATTAGACATACTAAATTTTGCCATCTATAGTTAATAGTTAGTTAATAATTTGACCAATTAGTGGTGTGGCAATCGAGAATTAACGATACCTATATTATTCCGTACCAGCCTCTAATGTTCCCACTGCAGGGACACCGGCCTACTCACGATAATTGAGAGGGAGCCCAATCCGGATCGGTAGACGTCACATGTCTTGGAACTTTTCGTTCTAAGACATGCCGGTTTCCTCACGATGTTTTTCCGTCACCGTTTCGAGAACGTGGTATTGCGCACATAAATTTTTCAAGTAAAAAAACTTATTGGTGCGCCTGTGGACCTATATTATAATTAATTAATAATTTAAATTTCACGATTCACGAGTTGCTCAAGTCCGTAGGTGTGTACCCTTTGAATCCCTACACGTACCTTCTGAGTGGTGTTATAGGAGCAACCAAAAGTTGCACTAGAACTTGTGCAAAGTTCGCCCGGAGAAGTACCTGGTTATCTGCCGCCGAGCAGTAATGCTCGCATTGCTGTGTTCTGGTGGAAAGGTGTGGGTGCCGGTGAAATTACAGGCACAAGAGACGTAATATACCGTCTCGGGTGACGGGCGCAGCGGGGTGCGACTTGGGTATTCTCGTACTTCGGTCAGGGAGGACCTAAGTTGCATTGCTGTTGTTATGGGTAGAGGTAACTACTTAACATCAGGTGGGCCTCCAGTTCGTCTTGTCACTTCAGTTACATAAAAAAATTATAGCTAAGAAACATCTCGATCAAGTCAGCTTTCAAACAGAAAAAAACCGCATCGCAATCTGTCCATTCATTCGGGAGCTAATATGCTAATATACAGACACACAGACACATACTACAAACTCATAACGCCCGTCTTTTTCCTCGGGTGTTAAAAATGCATATCACGCTCCTAACGATTTAATGAAATATTACATGGTAGTGGTCATTGCTAAAACTAAGCGCCTCGTTTTTTACCTTTATTTATATACAATACCTTGCTAAAAAACCATGTTACGTGATTAAATACAGGTATATAGCTAAGTATTTTGTTTTAATTATGCTGTAGTTTTTATATAAATTACGACGATCTAGCAATTACCTACCTATTACGTTCTTTATCTGCAAAATTTCACAATTATTAATTTTTGTTGGCAAACATCTCTAGGTATTTGAAGCATATTTTTTATCGATTAAGTCAAGCGGCAAGGTCAAGCACGGTCTAATAGATGTTTTTCGAAAATAACCTGTATCAAAAATGAAATTACTTACCAAATATAACACATATTATAATCCAAAACATTGTCAGCGCACTTAAACTACGACTAGGCTATAAGTCTCATCAATGCTTAATGTTTTTTGTAATTCACTTGATCATAATTGCCTACTATTTTGATAAACTTGTGTTTGGTCAGGGGGAAATCCTGAGACCTACTGGTGAGACCAGTTCAAGAAACTAGTTTTGCTTATTTTTGCTTGCGTATGTTGTACCGTTAGTGTGTTCAATGATATGTATTCAGCTCACCCTAACTTCACATCTAAATTTCTAATTCAACAAAGGCTACAAAAATACAAAAGAATATAATGATCATTTGAACGTGGCTTAGTTTAATTCACGGCCAGGACAAACTGTGGGAGCATGAATTTAATTCAATGCAATTCAATTCTTTATTTAAAAATAAACATAATTTTGCAGAATAATATTATAGAATATAATAATATTATGAAAATATTTACAAAATAAAATGGTAATAATTAAAAATACTAACACAAGATGAGATCATTCATTGGGATAATACATAATAATGAAAACCCTTAAACTATATTATAATAGTTGATTATAATGAAGTTTGTTCTCGGTTCTTGGGCGTTTGTCCTGTGTTTCTGTGTTTGTCCAAGCTATTTGCAACACAGCTAATCCTAGTGCAGAGGTATGATGAAAACATTGTATAAAATAAACTCCAGCTTATTTCGTGTAGGTAGGTAACTACATTTTGTGTAACTTGTGTGTTTAAAAAAAGTATGGCTTAAAAACTCCCACCAGAGTAACCTTACTCACAGGAAAGTATACCAACTTGCAAAAAAAGAGGTCTCTATACGACTGTATGTTTTGAATGTTTAATAAGAGATATTTTCCCCAATTTTAAAAAGATTTGCACGATTATTTGGACTTCTTTTTTATTTGATAGCGTGTAACCTACACGCTATCAAATAAAATAGAACCAGATGTTCTATCATTTGAGAAACAAAACGTAACAAAGAAAAACCTATTCCTAATTTTGTTTTCGGTTGATAATTAAGTCACACCAGTCTTCCCTCAGGTATAATAGCCAGATAAAATCTCCCCACAGTTATGGAGATTTCATAAGCATGCAACACTTGACCGATGACCGCGAAACGGGTTATTTAAGGTTACGTTAGCGATAATAACAGTTGATTGTCAATAACCAATTAAAAATAGACGGAAATCATTTAACTATCCCAAATCCGGGTTATCTTCACTTCAAATTGATTCTTTGCGAAATTACGTCTCATATTGCCCCTGAAAAATATTTTTATCTACATAAATGTAATTATGCTAAGACTTGATCGTACAAGGAAAAAATCTTATTCAAAAGATGACGTCAGGTGAATACAAGAGTAATATAATATTATTTTTTTATTCATACATACAAAAAAATAAAATTTAAGTGTCTGTTTGTAATGTTAAAATAATTAAATGCATTTGAAAGTATAGACGGTACCTACTTATTAGAAAAAAAAAACACTTTTTAAAAATTTTCTATCCACCTGTTTGTTTGTTCCGGCTAATCTCCGTAACAACTGGACCGATTTTGACGGGACTTTAGCTGTAGAAAAATGAGTTAGATGGGATGTTAGATTTTTTGGATCGAATCGTTTGCGGCTTTTTGTCATACACACTACACAAACACACCTACATGAAACATTAGGTAGGTATATGTAGTGTGTGGGGCAAACAGCCGCAAATGATCCTGCTATAGGTAGTTAAATAAATATAAGTAAATTTGAGTATGCATTTTTATTTTAAATTTCCATTTCCAGGGGGGAGGCAGTTGCCTCCCCCTGCCCCCCCCTGGGGACGCCCATGGATGATTAGCTGATGTATTAAGTATTATTGTTTGTTTGTAACATGTTATTGTTATATTTCGCCGTCTGCACAAAACTTTATCTAAAAGGAATAAATTTTCTAAACTGAATCGATGTTTTTCTCAATCAAATGTCTCTATGCTTAAGACATTTTTTTATACATTTTTATATATTCATTATCATAATTTGGATTTTTGAAATACAACAAAATTTATATATTATCCTTGCAATAGTGCATCCAATAAGTGCACAATAAAATCAATTTGGCGCAACTTGCTACAAAATAGTTTTACACTTATTTCTCCTTAGGAAATACGTGGGGTGTAAAAAGTAGGGGTACTAATTCTAATTGTCATATTATACGATATTATAATTTGCAATAAAATAATATTGCGATCATAAATTGAGATGTGAGCTATCTTTCAAGTTGGATCAAACTGCACACGGTGTACAAATTTGATACACAAAATCGGTTATTTTGATTAAACCATGATAGCTAGATATATGTTCTCGCGGACTTTTTTGTAGGTCTTAATGGGATCTACAAACCCGTAGTACATCATTTTGTTCTATTGTCAATAGTTTTTGCAGCACACCCAAAAATAGGTTTTCGATTTTACACCTCGTGTTACAAAATAGCAATTTTATTACGGATCCCTAATTTTGAAAAAAAAAAAAAACATAGCCTATAGCCTTCCTCGATAAATGGACTACCCAACACAGAAATAATCATTCAAATCGGACCAGTAATTCCAGAGATTAGCGCGTTCAAACAAACAAACAAACAATCAAACAAACAAACTCTGCAACTTTATAATATTAGTATAGATTATTATTGTGCATTGTCCCCCGTTGTTAACTAAACCCTACCCCAGCCACCCCAACTCCTTTATATATCGGAGGAGGACTCTGGGTTGTTGTTGGCAGCACTGTTTCAGCGTTTCCTTTGGTGAATCAGAACCTATCAGTCTTTGTAAGCCTCTTCTTACTCTGATTGAAGTAGGGGTACGTTTAAAAAAGAAATAGCCAAGTCGGTGTACAACGGGCGAAGAATAAAGTCATAAAAGGAGTCAAATCGTTTGCCTATAGTTGCGAGACAAAAACGCCGTTACATAATAAACAGGAGTGTAGATAATTAAAACAATGAAAACAGTATTAACTATTTTATTGCTTAGTGTTGTGAGGTAACACGTTTTAATCAATGGCAACATTAATTTAGTTCCAAACGATGGCGCTGCAGGAAGCACAATCCAAGGGCTGCGATTGGTGGATTTTACAATCACCAATTCCTAGATCTCGCCCGACGATATTACTGAACGCGTTTTTTAAATTTTTACTACAAGAGTGACGGAACGATCTGAAGACCCACCTGATCTTAAGTGGTTACCACCGCGCATAATAAAACATCCGGTGGGCCTTCAGCTCGTCCCGCCGCCTTTGATACATAAAAAAGGCTTTCTTTGTAAATTTCATTATTAATTTGTCACTATAATAACGCTGCATATTTATTAAATATATTCAGATTGTGTGCGTTCCGCTGTCCGTCCGATAGTCTGTGGACATGTGCATCACCTTCGGGCGTCAGTAGAGCCTGAAAAAAAACACATTAATTGTTACACAAGCATCCAATAACAGTAATTGTTACACAAGCATCCAATAACATTAATTGTTACACAAGCATCCAATAACATTAATTGTTACACAAGCATCCAATAACATTAATTGTTACACAAACATCCAATAACATTAATTGTAACACTAGCATCCAATAACAGTAATTGTTACACAAGCATCCAATAACATTAATTGTTACACAAGCATCCAATAACATTAATTGTTACACAAGCATATACACAAGCATCCAATAACATTAATTGTTACACAAGCGTCCAATAACATTAATTGTTACACAAGCATCCAATAACATTAATTGTTACACAAGCATCCAATAACATTAATTGTTACACAAGCATCCAATAACATTAATTGTTACACAAGCATCCAATAAAATTAATTGTTACACAAGCATCCAATAACATTAATTGTTACACAAGCATATACACAAGCATCCAATAACATTAATTGTTACACAAACATCCAATAACAGTAATTGTTACACAAGCATCCAATAACATTAATTGTTACACAAGCATCCAATAACATTAATTGTTACACAAGCATCCAATAATTTTAATTGTTAACAAGCATCCAATAACATTAACTGTTATTGGATGCGTGTGTATGTGTTGGTCCTTGCCACCAGTAACATTACCATAGTGTTGTCCCCGATCACGCACGCTGCCGCCGCGTTGCCGCACGCCGCACGCGCGTCAATATCGCTGTGCGTCAGATCGAACATTATCAACGTTTTGTCTTGCAACAGCGCAAATATGCAACAGCGATTCGCACGCGACCAGTGTACAGACTTGATTATAATCTGAAAACAATATTTTATTTTATGAAATTGCCTGAATTGAAATTGAACTGGTGGTAAGTGGCGACCCCCGCCCATGACAACAGTAATGCGACTCAGTATAAGATTTGGGACTTACACTGACTCGCATTCATCCTGCTGCGTCCATCACCCGAAACGGGGATGATAATACGTCTCATGCGCGAAAATTGGAAACAATTGGAACAGTTCGGCCGTCATGTCTTGGCTCTGAAGTTAGCTGTAAAGGGTCAGGATATGTTGTTCTCTTTCCCTTTTCAAACGACTTTTATAGGTGAAAGCTTAGTGAATAAGTTACGGAACGAGCTGAGGGCCCACCTGGTGGTAAGTGGCGACCCCCGCCCATGACAACAGTAATGCGACTCAGTATAAGATTTGGATGTAACACTGAGTCTCATCCTGCTGCGTCCATCGGAGACGGGGATGATACGTTTCATGTGCATGTGATATCTCTCATATTTCGGTTGTGGAGGGATTGCTGTTGTGATGGGCGGAGGCCATTTAACATCAGGTGGGCCATCATCGCGTCCCGTCACTTTTGTTGTATAAAAAAAATGCGTATTTTGTAAACCGAATTGTATGTTTATTTTTGAAAATGGTTGGGCGTAGGGCGTATGCCTAAGGTGAAATTATTAAAGTTGGTTTTACGATTTTTTTTATATCAACTATTTATAACGAAGCTTTTTTAATGAACTCAGATCATCAGAGATAATTAAAATGCCCAACGAAAGTTGCGTACCAGCCTCTAATGTTCCCACTGCAGACACCGGCCTACTCTCGATAATTGAGAGTGAATGGCTCTGATCTACCACGGGAGCCCAATCCGGATTGGTAGATGTCACATGTCGTCGAATTTTTGGTTCGAAGACATGCCGGTTTCCTCACGATGTTTTCCGTCACCGTTTTGAGATCGTGGTATTGCGCACATAAATGTTTCAAGGTAAAAAACCCCTCATTGGTATACGTTTAGGTTTGAACCAGCGACCTTCAGATTGAAAGTCGGCGTCTATGCCCCTGGGCCACCACGCTCCGCAACGAGTTGCGTAGTGATAATCAAATTGCTACGCACCCGGTTCCGAATCCCGTGAGCGACTTTGGCGACGCTGCTGCTGCTGACAAATCTGCCTTGATGGTCCGCGACGCACTGATCTACCACGCGGGGCAGGGGAACGTTTCTGGGAAAAAACAAGTAGCTTTTTAATCTCAAACTCACACTTAAAACTCATTTAATCCTTCATTAAGATCCTTAAGATTTCAAGTATCATTTCAATAACTATTATAATACCGCACTTGATCTCTCAGGGCGCATTGCATGCTCGATGCGACCTGTTTTATTATTAATTTAATTTAATTAACGAATTAAGTTAAATTAATTTTATACTAAACTAGCTGTTCCCCGCGGCTTCGTAGCGTGGAATTATTTTTCCTTGCGCGTAACCCTAATTCTTATTGTAGTCCCGTCAAAATAGGTCCAGTTCTTACGAACAAACTGACAGACAGAGAAAAATTTTAAAGATTGTTTTTCCGTTAACAGTAAAGTCAAAGTCAAAGTCAAATTCATTTATTCCTTTAGATCTCAAGAATCATTTGGACACGTCAAATTTTACACATGCATGTACACATATTCGTGAGCATATAACGTGTCACAGGAACTCCCCAGGCACATTACATGCACACAGATATGTCAAATTACAGTCACTTTTCATGTTTAAGCTTATCTTATTTGTTAAGTTTACGTCTGTTCCAACCCTAACCGACCAACCCGAGGGGAAGAAACAGACAAGAAACCCCTCGGAGACAGTACTACATATTCGCGAATATGGTCCTGCGTCTAGAGTGGAGCAAATTCATTCCCAAGCCTTTTTGTCATCTAGGTAATCTGATATTTTATAGTAAGCTTTTGCGACAACCTTATCCTTTCAAATTAATTTAGTAAAAAGCTGTTATTTTGACATTACAAACAGACACTTTATTTTTTATTTATTTGTATAGGCAATCAGTTGTGGCCTCTAATATTCCCACGGCTTTGAGACTGGGCTACTGTCAAGTGTCATAAACCACTTGTGGGGCCAGGTTAGAAGGTACTCACCTGCAGTCCAGCGTAAGAAGAACCCTATTATCTGTCAGAGAGCATAAGCTGATGGTCCCAGCGTCGGTGGCCGCTAGAAAATACGGTTCACAAACGTCCAGAGACGTAACCGTGGACGTGTCACCTAAAATAAAAAAAAAAATAATTGATGAAGTTTAATAGGTGAAAAGGTGTATTAATATGAATAAAGGCTAAAATTTTGCTTACTGGCAACACTAAACCTATGCATTTTCACAGCGCCAAGGCATCGCTTACAACAAAGCACTTCCCCACCATTTTTTGCAACCAAAAAGCTATTGACATTGTCCAAAGTAATAATTTTCAAATCGCTGCAAACGATTCCATTCTCCCAATTTTTCGGCACATTTATTTCGACTGGCACCACCCTTTTCCTCAAGCTGGCAGCACTGTAAGGCCTGTCCGTGTCAAAATCAAAATTGGAAGCTGTTTTTGGTCGCGACTGGTCTTTTTTTATTATATATTTCTCCTGTTTCCTCTGCGCTATTCTTCTCTTCGCTGAATTTAAATTGAAACCGCCATCTTCTTTTATCGCCGTGTCAATATGTTGCGTTATATTGATAGTTTGATTCCGCTCAAGTTTTAATTTAGACCAGAAAGCTTTGCCTATGTCTTTACTTTTATTCGATTTTTCTTCTATAATCGACCATATCGTTAGAATGCCAATTCTTTGCAAAGAAACAATCTGAAACACAAACTACGTAAATGATTTCTCCCGTGATAAGGGTCGTTCGATTTATAAAGCGATGACGGGCTTTGGGAGAATTTTACGTCCCTCCCAAATCGGAAATCAAACTGATGCGTTTATCAATATACGACAGTTTATTAGCAACATCACATGGCACCAGAATTCTAAATTCCCAGATAACAATTTTCCAGAGAGTTCGTTTCACTCTCTCGGTCTTGTAGCTTGAAAACGTTTTCTTATCAATATGTTGTTTGAGAGCGTGGTGGTCCAGGGACACAGACGCCGACTTTCAATCTGAAGGTCGCTGGTTCAAATCCACTCGTGCACCAATGGGTTTTTTCACTTGAAAAATTTATGTGCGCAATACCACGTTCTCGAAACGGTGACGGAAAACATCGTGAGGAAACCGGCATGTCTTAGAACCAAAAATTCGATGATATGTGACATCTACCAATCCGGATTGGGCTCCCGTGGTAGATTAGAGCCCATTCACTCTCAATTATCGAGAGTAGGCCGGTGTCCCTGCAGTGGGAACATTAGAGGCTGGTACGGATGTTGTTTAGTTCTAGGATTCAATTTATACTGGAATTGTACGTACGTAACACTTTTTATGAAATAAAGATCTTTTAAAATTGAACTCTCTCGGTCTGCCTGTCAATTACTCCCGCCTTTTTCCGCGTAGGGAGGTGACGGTGCGAGTCCCTAGGGATGCGACATCTCACAGATAATAAATCGGCACAGGGCAACGTTTTTAGACGTAAGGGCTTCACAAGTCGACTCGCCTCACAGCTCAGTTGGCAGTAGTTCTGCCTTATACGTTTTAGGTTGCGGGTTTGATACCCCCCAGGATAAACTTTTCTGTGACGAACATAGATGTCTGTCTGGGTGTAATCAGTATTGTATCGGTATTAGTTTGGGGCTGGATGATAAATTATGTGTCAATAAATGATGATTATTATTATATTATATATTAAAAAGTCGCCGAGTTGCAGTACTTTTTAGTTCATCCACATTATTTTTGAACGCTTAGGCCGATCGCGCCTCTATCGCTTGTTCCGCGCTCTCGCTTGCACGCTCGACTCAGACGGAACGTGAGAATGAGTCATGGTTTTTCGTGCAGCCGGCGTTCATCGATCTAAGGGGCCGTTCAAGTATTACGTAAGCAGATTTTTTTTGCAATTAGTAACCCTCCACCCCTCCCCCTCATCAGCAAAAGTAAGCAAAGCTCTTACCCCTCCCCCATGCTTACGTAAACATTGTTATAAAACGTATTCATTATTTGTAGGAATCCCCGAAAATGCATTTCGTTTTCAAGCATAGACAATGTGTGGGTTGCCATAAGAGTAAAAAAAAAATACTGCTGACGTTATCACCATCTAGATCCCCCCACCCCCCATGTCATCAAAAATAAGCAAAGCAAAGACCTCCCCGCCCCCTATAGTGCTTACTTAATGCTTGAACGGCCCCTAAAAGACGTTATCACGTAATATAATACTTATGACCCACCTGAGTATTATTGATCTCCAGGCCAACGATGCAATCTGAGGTCTCACCGTCCATGTTTGAAGCACTACTGGTGTATGCGCACGATTGGAGCGCAAAAGAGATTGAAGACTGGAAAACATAGAGCATTATTATTTAATCTGCCGCCGAGCAGTGGTGTTCGCATTGCTGGTCCGATGGAAGGGTGATTTTATAGCCCTGTCTCGAGCAACGAGATAATATGCGACTTGAACCTTCGAATACCAAAGTCAAAATCAAAAAACTTTGTATCTGTTGAATTCTTAAAAATTATTTGGAAACGTCAATTTTTTCCACAGATAAAATGAAGTCGCTTCCGCTGTCTATTCGCTTAGATCTTTTAAACTACTTAACGGATTTTAATGCAGTTTTCAGCAATTGATAGTGATTCAAGAGGAAGGTTTATGTAGTACTAGCAACTCACCCCGGTTTCGCACGGGTAGTTTCTACTAACTGTGCGATGCCGGGGCGGGTCGTTAGTTTAAAATAAATACAATAAAACAACTTGAAACACAATCCATAAAATCGAAATAAATGTCGATTACACAATATATAGTACAAAAATCGTATTCGGGAAGCAGTCACACCGCCAATACCGCAAAGCTGTGGTAGGGTGTGGGTGTCGGTGAAATCACATGCGTATGCGGGCGTCTCGGGTGACGAGCGCAATATACGACTTGAGTCTTCTCATACTTTGATCGGAGAGGACCTAAGTCGTATAGCTGTTAAGCAAAACTTAACATCAGAAGGGCCTGCAGTTGGTCCCGTCATATTAGTTACATAAAAAATATTTACAATCGTGTTAAGGCATGAAAATAGACTAATATTTAAAATATTTAATATTATAAAATATATATGACCTGTTGCAATCCAACATTGCTATTCCTCAAGTTCCATTCCCGATCCCTCTCAGTTGGCGCCAGCCGCTCTCCCCCGATTTCCACAAATTCGGTAGGTTTTTCCTCACTGGCAACACTGCTCCGCCATGTTGGCTCTTCTGTTAGATCCCAGAGATGTATTGAGCTGTAAAATTAAACCAACAAAACTCAAGTCTGTTGAGGCAGTTGGATTGTGAAATTAGGAGAAAGTGCAAATTTATTTCTGACTAGCTGTGCCACGGTTTCACCCGCGTATAATTTAAAAGAAATTTAACTTGCTAGATAGCCTATAGTCATCCTCATGAATGTCGCTATCATATACAAAAATATTTTTTTAAATCCTCCTGGTAGTTCCAGGGATTAGCGCGTTCAAACAAACAAATTCTTCAGCTTTATTACAATATATTAGTATAGATTTCGTTTAATACAATATCCCAAAACTACCACACCAGCAAGTGTGAGGTAGCTATATAATAAACGTTAATAAACGTTTACACACTCATACCTGTGCACTAGGATTCCCTGTGTCTGATGGCATGGACAAACACAGAAACACAAGACAAAGAACCGAGAACAAACTTGTTCACCACACAAAGTGTGCCTCGGCCGGGAATCGAACCCGGGACCCCTCGCTTCGAAGGCAGGGCTACTACCAACTAAGCCACAGAATATGAAAGCTAACGTACAAATCGTTTGTCTATTTCCACCAAATCTTTGTATACACAGTTTAACAATACAATATAATCTTATTCTTATTCAAAAACGTGCTATGACGGTGCTCTTTGCATTGTATGTAATAGTCTAGGTTCTGTGCTGCCCATTCCAATGAGTTCTTAGATTCCAAGTGGTTCATGAAAACTGCTTTCGTGAACCTTTTGGCACCAAAAATAAGATAAGCTAAACCAACCTCCGTAGGAAGGGCAGACTCTTGACGATATTATTCGCTATGAATTTCGCTTATACACAAAATATGGATATAAGATTCTTACCCATCTTCCAAACCAGCAGTGAATAAACCATCAGTATTCCCTCTAAATCTCCCAATCGTAATATCGTCAATGGCAAGCAACATTTTTACCGGTTCCCTGGCAACACTCAAGTCCCAAATACAAATGATACTCTTTTTAACATCGACTCCTTGAACGTTTTTGTGCGCCGTCACTAATAAATTGCTTTTAGTTTGTGAAAAAAAGACTTGAGTGATTTTGGTGGATTTGAGAAATGAATATTTTTGGCCTTGGATTAATCTTGAAGATATTTTCACATAGCCTTTGCTAAATGGCAGTTTTCCTGTTCTCTCAAAATCAGTCAAGTCTTTAAAGCCCGTGTTTTTACTCAAAATAAGACTGACTTTGCTTTCACATTTCTTTAAAAACTTGCTCAGTCTACCGGCATTGTAGTCATTACTTTTCAATTTGGTCTTATAAATCTCATATGGCAACATTTCATCCGTACCGACGCCATCTTTTTGCTCGAAATAAATTCTCAACGGATTAGCAGTGTAGCATTCATCCAACTTCATCTGGCTTTCATCTAAGTCATCATAGTTTTGTTTTATTAAAAACGTAAACTTTGCTAAATAATCTTCTGTGTGAGGGCTATATTTTTGCGCCAAAACATCTTTACTTCGATAAATATCGTGTTTAGAAAATTCAACAGGACACTGCGTCCATTTTTGGCACATTGATATTTCCTCAGTTTGGACCTCCTCGGAGATGCCATCATCAAAAGTCTGCACCCCACTTTGGGTATAATTACTTCTGCCAAATGTTGCCATGTACAAATCGTAAGAAATCGGTTGCATTTCGTACAGTGAATACGACATTTCATGCAGAGTTATCATGCCGAGTAGATCTTTAGCTCTTTGCTTTAATCGTTCGTTTATTTTTCTCTTAGTTTTATTTTGATTCGATTTTGTAAAGTTTATGAAGAGGGGTCTGAAATTAAAACAAAATTGAGTTTTAACTATTTTCCACGCAATTTTAAATAGAACTGCTGGTTTTCAAAACTGGTTTACCTAATGATTCTGACAGTTATTATAATAGCGATGCAAGAGTTCAAATCTCGTATCAAACTAAACTGAATTTAATGTATGCTGATACAGAAGCGGTCTGTTAAATGATTTTAAATTGATTGTATTTAAGGTTTGATACTCAAAGAAAACTAATAAAATTCAAAATTACGTTTCCCTGTGTTGCAGGTGGAATCACAAGCAAACAAGACCCGAGAACAAACTTTACGCTCAACGCACAGTCTGGCGCGGGCGGGAATCGATGGAAGCTGCTGACCCATAAATTACTAAACATTTAAAATCTATCTGACTAGGGTGACATATAGTATAATTTCATAATTTTTGGGGGGTCCAGTTGCTCGCG
This sequence comes from Aplocera efformata, assembly GCA_921293045.1. Taxonomy (NCBI): domain Eukaryota; kingdom Metazoa; phylum Arthropoda; class Insecta; order Lepidoptera; family Geometridae; genus Aplocera; species Aplocera efformata. The sequence continues at coordinate 1,966,749 of OV121068.1, read as the reverse complement.
TCCGTCCGTACCCTTTGATTCCCTACACGTACCCCCTGGGTGGTGCTAAAGGAGCAACCAAAAGTAGCAGTAGAACTTGTGCCAAGTTCGCCCGGAGAGGAACTGCCACCACATCTGGAATCTGCCGCCAAACAGTAGTGGTTGCATTACTGTGTTCCGGTGGTAGGGTGTGGGTGCCGGTGAAATCACATGCGCATGAGACGTATCATCCCCGTCTCGGGTGATGGACGCAGCAGGATGAATTCGACTCAGTAAAGATTTGGATTTCACACTGAGTCGCGCGCATTACTGTTTTCATGGGTGAGGGTTACCACTTACCATCAGGTGGGCCTCAGCTCAATCCGTCATTTAATCACATAAAAAAAAAAAATTGTCTGATTGATCCACCCATCTCAATTCCTTCATGAACCGGAGGACTGTGTTGTTGGCAGCACTGCTTCAGTGTTTCCTCTGGTGATATGGCATTTACTGACCTGTCTAAAATATCAACTGTCTTCATACTGGAGGCAGTGCTGTTCATATCCAAGAAACCCTCGTCGAGGGAGACCTTCTTCTCGCTGTTTTCTAGAGTATTGTCAACTTCTAGAAGGGGCTTTTCGCCGTCTTCTAGAATGAAATCCATAACGGTCGGCTTGGTTTTACCGGAGCGTTGGTCGCGGAGGTCGAAATTACCTGAAAATAGCTTCTCGTAATAACCGACTTCCAAAAAGGAGGATTCACTGTATATTTTTTTTGTATGTTCACCGATTTCTTCGCCATTTATTAACCGATTTGGAAAATTCTTTCTTTAGTTGAAACTTGAAAGGATATACTTAGATATTTCTTCTGGGTCTGGGTGTTAATATGTATTATAATATGCAATAAATAATAATAAACGTTTACACTCATACCTCTGCACTAGGATTCCCTGTGTCGCAGATGGCATGGACAAACACAGACACAAAACATACACCCCAGACCCGAAAACAGACTTCATGCTCACCACACAAAGTGTGCCCCGGCCGGGAATCGAACCCGGGACCACTCGCTTCGAAGGCAGGGCTAATACCAACTAAGCCACGAAGCCGTATGTATTACAAAAAAACCGATATATGTATTCTATTATTCACGGAGCCGTCAAAATATACTATAAATAAAATATACTATAATACCTTAGTTTGTAAAAACATATTACACTGAATTATTAAAAACCATAGGTTACACTTGCTAATTAATAAATATAGGAGGAATATAGGATATAAATATCTTAATATATATAAATACGTGTCACGATGTTTGTCCGCGATGGACTCCTAAACTACTTAACCGATTTTAATCAAATTTGTACACCGCGTGCAGTTTGATCCAACTTGAAAGATAGGATAGCTCACATCTCAATTTATGATCGCAATATTATTTTATCTTAATATATATAAATTACGTGTCACGATGTTTGTCCGCGATGGACTCCTAAACTACTTAACCGATTTTAATCAAATTTGTACACCGCGTGCAGTTTGATCCAACTTGAAAGATAGGATAGCTCACATCTCAATTTATGATCGCAATATTATTTTATCTTAATATATATAAATTACGTGTCACGATGTTTGTCCGCGATGGACTCCTAAACTACTTGACCGATTTTAATCAAATTTGTACACCGTGTGCAGTTTGATCCAACTTGAAAGATAGGATAGCTCACATCTCAATTTATGATCGCAATATTATTTTATTGCAAATTATTTGTCTATTATTTGACAGTCACAATTACAAAAACGTTAGCCACAGCAACGCGTGGCCGGGTCAGCTAGTAACTGATAAATTGTCTCCACTCACCTGAATCGAGCATTTTCTCTTCGTCTTTTTCCTTTAAACTGTTCTCCGTCGACATTGCTTCGCTCCGTGCCTGCTCACCGGCTCCGCTCGCTTCGCTTCTATCGTTTGCTTCGCTTCTATCGCTTGCTTCGCTTCTATCGCTCGCTACGCTTTCATTACTGTGGTACGAGTCAAAATCAGACTCGTAACTTTCGAAATCGTCTTCGTAACTTACTTCTTCATCTGACTTTTCTTTTGTGGGCTATGACATATAATTTCTAATTATATTGAAACGCAATTCATGCGTTTTGATTCTTATCACACTTTGATAGATCTGAGCCATATTGATGCTGTTTATGGGCAGCGATAACCACTTAAGTGAACCGTTAGCGCGCCTCATCAGTGATCACATATTGCTAGCGTCCGTAGGTGAGTACGTTTTGAGTCCTTAAACGTAAGCATGAGTTCGTTCGGGCAAGTACAGCCAACTGTATCATACTGGCAACCTACTTATTGAGTAGTGCACTCGTATAGATGAAAGGTGTGGGTGCCGGTGAAATAGCAGGCGCGTGAGACGCTCCATGAGTGACGGGCGCAAAACGATGCGATTTGGATATTCCGCTACCTACGTAAGGGCCTAAGTTGTATTGATGCGTTAAATTAAAAAGTAGGCATAATATAAGCACGAGATTTCTATAAAAAAACTTACCAAAGGTTTGGCTTTTTCTTCGTCTAAATCCACGTAGAATGCTTTTGGTTTTGCAACCAGTTTTTTAGACAAATTCATCATTTCCGCATTATTATCAACGTTAACAGGAGTCAAAACTTTTACCTCAGATTCCTCAAGAGTCCTTGTTTTTGTACGCTGTCTCTCAAGTTTTTCTGTGTGCTCAATTTTTCCTGATTTCGTCCTCTTTGTGTCTCCATTACCAACCTCCTCAGTCTTCGAAACTTTTTTATCTACAGCCTCTTTCGTCACAGGTTCCGAATTCCAATCCAGCTTTCTTTTTACAACTGGCGAGTTTACAGTAACGTTTGTAAAGAGTTCTTTCTTTTTTAGTGACTCGGTTTTGGAAGAATGCGGTGTCTTGGCGCTGCTTCTTCCTAAATTAAAAGATTTTGAATCAACTTTTTTTGGAGTTCGATCTGAACTGCGGCTGATTAAACTGACAGATGACGAGGATGATTTCAGCATGCCCTTCATGGGTGACAAGTTAGCGGTAGATGAAACTCCAGGGACTTTTTTTGGAGTTTTTGCAATGATATTTTTTCTTTGCGCGTAAATATCGGTAGCGCTGGTTTTAGGTAGATACTCCCTCGGTGTCGATATGGTGTAAATGTTTTTTTTAGGTTTCTTCTCCTCTTGAATTTTTTTCGATTCATCTTTTGACTGTTCTTTCTTATTTTTGGTTTCGTTAGATTTTCTTGAAGGTTGCATTTTATCTGAAAAAAATATCACACTTATCGTCAAGCACACTTTTTACTTTGCAAATGATAATTATAGCTTTAACTTAATTATTTCCTGAATAAGTAATGAAAGTAAAGCAATTATTTCTCACCTTGACACACTTTTGTATTTAGGCCAATAATATCACTTCACTTTGTTCCTTATTCTAACTTTAGTCAAAATTAATTAACAATTCAGTAATATCTTAAATATCTATTATAAATTAAATAAATAGAAACTGGTTTCCCCTAAAACACGCTTTTTACTTCACTAAAACGTGTGAATGACAGTTGTACACATAATTCGTTGTCATAGCAACGAAACCACAATCAAAACTTTTTTTATACCAATTTTTGTCCAACGGCTTAGTACTTAGAGTGCATTATTGATATAAGAAAATAAAGACAAAATAAGGTCATGTGTTAATTCAATTTCCACTCACAAGATGGCGTTGGTTGGTTTCATAAATTCGTATGTACGGGTGACGCTCGATGTGTCATGTTTTATAATATTATTGGTATACTAAATCAGAATGGTTACAAGTGGATGATTTAACAATCGAAAAAAACAGACTTCAATGTTCATCTTATTTTTCGCCCACGGGGCGAGAGGTAAATACATCCAAATCGGTTTACGGGCGAAGAAAGTCACAGGAAAGAAAAATTCGAAATTTGAAAACGTCCTTTCAAATAAAGAATTATTGAGATCGGTTCATATGCCCGAGTTGTAAGTAACAATTATTTGTTATCACACGAAATATTCTGAAATTTTATTTAATGCATCTTCTGTTATCGGACGCATATTAAACAAGTCTGAGGCGTTACCTCTTCCCCGCAGAGTAACAGGGGTAATGCAATGAGACTTAAGTTTTCTCAAACTTCGGTAAAAGGGTCTTCGGTCTATGGGCAGCGGTGACCACTTAACATCAGGCGGAACATCAGCTCGTTCACGCATTAAAAAAAAAACAACCCCTGTTACTGATTATACAGGGTTGGTTTCTAAAACTATACTAATTATTTATAGAAAGTAAAATACCCAAACTGAATACTTAGGAGCTTTAATAATATTTGCATTGACAGCTGAGGATTCATCTATATATTAAAAGTATTAATAATAAAATATGGTAAACAGAACAGCATTAAAAATAAATATAAATAAAACAACAGATAGATTATAATCAGACTGAGGAAATGTACTCAATGTTATCACTTAAAATAAATAATACACAATACAGGCGTACTTTTAATAAATAATCATACACAAATCGTGCATTAGCGACATCTAGTGGTCTACGAGTGAACAATTTACATATCTCCAAAGCTCTGGCTGTTCCTATGATCTTAGTAACTTTACGACTGATTTACAGTCCAGCGATGATAGTGGCCGGGTCCTCGACCCCTTCCTTGATCTTCTTCAAGAAGAGAACGGCTTCGCGTCCATCAATTAGTCTGTGGTCGTACGTGAGAGCTATGTACATCATCGGCCTGATGACCACTTGGCCATTGAGGGCGATGGGACGTTCGAAGATACCATGCATGCCCAGGATCGCAGACTGTGGTGGGTTGATGATGGGGGTTCCCATCAGTGATCCAAACACACCTCCATTACTGATCGTGAAGGTGCCTCCGTCCATCTCCTCAATCGTCAGCTTGCCTTGTCTCGCCTTCTCAGCGAGCCCGGCCACTGTCAACTCTATATCAGCATATGTCATAGTCTGTACATTCCTGATTACAGGCACGACTAAGCCTTTAGGAGTTGCAACCGCTACAGATATATCTACATAGTCTCTATATACTATGTCGTTTCCATCGATAACTGCATTGCAAGTGGGCTGGTCTATCAACGCGCTGGCTGCGGCCTTAACAAACGGGGACATCAGACCCAATTTCACTCCGTGTTTCTTGGTGAATTTCTCTAAATGCTTCTTGCGGAAGGCCATGATATGAGACATGTCGATTTCGTTGAATGTCGTCAGCATCGCGTTCGTGTCCTGAGCGTCCTTCAGGCGCTGGGCGATGCGCAAGCGCATACGGTTCATCTTCACGCGCTGTTCTGTTCGCGTGCCGGCGATTTCTTTGCTGTAGTCCGCTGGAGGGACCTTTACAGTTGCAGTTTCGATCGCCTGAGCGTGGCGGATGGCCGCTACGGGGATGGAGGCGATAGGAGCGGCTGGGGGAGGGGAAGCCTGTGCTGGGGGAGCTTGGGGTGGGGGCATAGGCATTTGGGGAGGCGGTGGAGGCGGGGCTGCGGCGGCAGGCGGAGGGGGCGGCGGCGCAGCCGCTTTAGGTGCCTCGGGCGCAGGCGCCGCGGCTTCCGCCTTCTTCGGGGCCTCCCCAGTTATCTCCAGCTTAAACAGCTTCTGTCCCGCTTTGACCGTGTCTCCGTCGTTGACATATATCTCCTTTATGATACCATGGGCCGGAGACATCACAGGAATAGCTGTTTTGTCGGTTTCGATCTCACAGATCACCTCGTCGGCCGCGACTGCGTCTCCTACTTTCTTGTCGAGTTTGACGTCGCCTTCTGACACGGAGTCGGGGAAGTTTGGCGTCATGATATCTTGGACTTCGAAGAGGGGGCTGGTGAAGTGGATGGATGCGACCTGGTTGGCTAGGACGCGCGCCTGCCTGGACGCGGCCACTGGCAGAGTGCCGAAGACTTTGGGCACTGTCGACTTGAATCGGAGACTCTGCCCCTGCCGCCGGTACAGCGTCTGTATGTGCTTTGAGCAGCGTCGCAACATCTTGATGGTTTGCGGTAACTGTTACCCTGAAACAAGACAAGATGGATTTAGAAGAATTCTACTATTGTGGATTTCAGTTATGTTACAACTAGCAGCGAATGGTGGTGTTACCCGCGTTTGGATATCCTATGGGAACCGTACATTATTCCGGGATAAAAAGTTGGCACGTGCTATTGCATTCCAGACCATAATCTACAATATCTGTGTGCCCAATTTTATCCAGGTCCGTTCAGCCGTTCTGGCGTGATTCTAAACCTCGGAGGTATGCCTTTTCAAAACAACAAAAAACCGGCAATTGGCAAAGAAATCTTGTAACAACTATACAAATTTTTGTCTGAACTGAACAACTGTTGAAGGTCACGCCTCTGTCTTTTGCACACCTATCGGTAAAGCATGTTGTCTCTTTTCACTTACCACCTTACATAATTATGTAAAACTTCACATGTGTATGCAAATAAAGTATCTATCTTAAAAAAAGAAACAGCCGAATACCTCCTCCTTTTTTAAAGTTGATTACCCCCAAACTTATGCTAAGTTTAATTTAAGAAAGATTACTGATAGAACACTCATAGTTTATTATTTATAAGACAAACACATAAATAATATTAATGATAATATTGTAATTTATTCATTTCATGTCATCCAATCAATTGAAATTACGCACACACTAATTATGGAAAAATTAAATTTTAAATATCACAATTCATAATAAAAATAATAGAAACTGGTTGCCCATAAAACACGCTCAAAATATCACAATTCACAATAAACTATTACTCTCTTACTACAAGACACTATTGCGTTACGAGTTGGGTAATGGGCCGGGGGTTACTCATACTCATACTCATACTCATTTATTTTCACCGTAGGATCATTTGTGAAATTGGTTATATCAAATTTACATTTACATTATATTATTACAGTAATTATGTAACTCGAAATATCTTCTTATTTTCGGTCTTTTGCCACACAAATTCTGCCAATGTCGAGTTAATGTACTTTCGCAAGTTTTTTATGCATTAGGTATAATTGTAACAAAAAAGTCTATAATTACGTAGGTCGGTTGACAAGTTTGACATACAGTGTATTTTATACTGCAATGTAAGTCGGCCATATTATCAGAAAACCTTATCAGCTTTTCCCACCGCAAAAAAAATTTTGAATCACAAGACATGGTTTAATTTTGTTCCAAATATTAAACACTTGTAAAAAAAAATACATCCAAAAAGAAACCATTCAGAAAATATTACTTGACAATGGCAAATGCATAGAAGAGCGAAGCCAGAAGAGAAAAAAAAATGTTTAATTCTAGTGAAGTGACACACTACATTCGTTACTTCAATTGGTAGGTATGAAATTCGGCGCATGATAACCCGGTTAGCAAACATTGGCGTTGATTTCGCAATACCCGAGGTATGTGAGCTAAAATGAATTTAAAAACAATCGGCTAAAGCTGAATTTGAAATAAATAGGCTACCAAGTATTTTGGAAAGCAGTTTGTTAAACGAGATACATTGACATGTCTCTATTAAAAGAATATGTAAGTGTTTTTATTGTAGTCTTTTTATTGTAGTAAGACTACAATAAAAACACTTACATATATATAAATGTCTCAAGAGGTTTCTCCGGTTATTCCCCCTCGGCTTTGTTGGTTAGCATTGAAACAGGCATATTATAAAACTAGTTCAACACTGAAAACTGAAAAATGCATGTAATGTTCCTAAGGAGCTTCTGTGGCACGAATGTTTAATTTTACATGTAAATTTTGACATACCTAATGGTACCATTTAAACAAAATCCATTAGTCCCACAAATTAAAAAAGTTTGGATTTGATGTTGGCCTCTTTGGAATCCCCAAAAGGAGAACGAATTATATTACCACACTGGCCAGCCTAGCCAGCCAGTCTGTTCCAAATGTTCAATCTTATAAACTGCAAAAGGCAGTTATTCATATAGTTGCTAAGCACGTTGTGAATTTTTCACAGAACATTCTTTTTATAATTATATGCAACAACTGTCATCTACTGCACGGCCATAATAAGGCAGTACTTAGAAATCTGACTTCTGGATTTTTACGGCAGACACTGCAACAGTACTGCCACCAACCCAGGGCACTGAAGTAAGCGATAGGCGAAAAATGCACAATATGCCTTGTCACGACCACGAAGGAGCATATAACCCAATAAATGATTAAAAAATATATCAATTGTCAGTACAAAACCCATTTTGAGTCTGAATAGCAAGGCAAAAATAAACCATACAAAACAAAGAACAATGTTTTATTTTCCTTGATTGTTTAGTAATTTTACTATGAGACTACATAAAGCAATCTAAACAATACACAGTTATGAAGTGTTGAAGCGTAACTACTATTACATTTTGTTTATGTGCTGTTATGTGGGCATTTTGAGTGATCAATTATTCTCAATGATTGTAAAGATGATTTTAGTATTACTAAATAATGTGACATAAAGATCATCACTTGAGACAGAGTTGATTGAAATGGGTGTTTTTTTGTTGTAGTCAATTTTGTACAAGATTTGTATAGAATAGATTTTTTGGAAGTTCCATCGGTAAAGAAGGAAATTTGAATAGCAAGTTTGTATGAAAATTTCAATAAAAAATGTGACATTCCTACAAATCAGTCGTCATGTGCTTTTACAATAAAAAACCACTTAATATTATTTTGCTAAGCTCAATTCTCATTAATTGCATTAGTAAATTGCACCCATGCTAAGCTGGTGCTAGTTATTAGTTATTAAATTATAATTGAATCATGATTGGTATATTGTATCATTTTACGACTGACGGGTTTGTGTTTGACACCAAACATAAGCTATCAAACACAAACAAACCTAAAGATATTGTGCAAATATTGATATACAGGATTGTTAAAATCACATTTATGAACAGAGCCTTCAAAATACTGTCTTTCTATTAAATTTCCCAGTATTTTAAGTAAAAACTTAAATACTACTATACAAGAAAAATATTACAATGACTTGAATGAAAATATTACAATCTTGTTAACTATAATTCTGTTTGAGGGCATATATTTTTTGTTGATTGTTTTGAATTCAGATTTTTGCAGAAATTAATTACTTAATTTGATCATTATAATTTTTATGAATTTAAAGCATTTCAAGGAGGAAAATTATTAAATTATGGTATTAATGATTGAATAGCATAGCATGTCACCAATAGTTATATTGTCATTTTTAGCCATAACTTTTGAAAAAAAAAAAAAAACAGTCCTTTTAGAGAGAACAGGCAGACAGATGATGTAGTAAATCTACATCATCTGTCTGCCTAAAAAATAAAATAAAATATGTACAAAAAATTATTATTATTGATAATAATACAGTTCACTATAACTAAAAATTTTACTACTTGACGCAAAATTAAATGGTGTCTTTATATGTGATATCATCAGTTTATGACTTGCATGCTCACAAGAAGGCTAAGGTTGTTCATGCAGTGACATCTATAACATTTGCACTGACAAAAAATTCACGCTAATCAAAAAGAGAATAAGAAAGAGGATTAAAAACTTTTTAGACGAAATCTAATTAAGTCTCAACTGGCCGGCAAAGTTACAAAGTGGTGTAGATTATTTTCAAGGTTAGTAAGCCATATGTAAGGTGTTATCGCAAGTATTGAATATAGGTACCACACCCCTTACCTTCTGGAGGAGGTAAACAACCGCTATCAGCGAACGATTATAGATTCACGGACAAATGAGGTTACATAAGACTCGGAGATCTCATGACAATCCGGGCACAGTGTTATTTACTAAAACAGTTTTCAAGCGTTAATCAATGCATAGCTCGCGTATATGAGCTTTTAACGAACGAAACTAATACTTCACTTTTATTCGACCGCTGCTTTTGTTGGGAATTCAAATGGTCGGGCCCAAAGACCTACATTTATTTCGATCGAGTCGCCTTTCGCCAAATTCGAGATGGCTAAGGAAAGGAGGCTCGGGCTCTGTCTGTCATGATTTCACGGCTGTCATTGTCATATAAGAAGTTGGTTGTCAAACTCAAGTGTCACATGATTCCAATGTGCAAAGACGTGAAGTACCTGCTCCTAATTATTAAACTTTTGATTTTGGCACCTGCAATTTAAAGAATGGAGACGGTATACCATATCCAAAGAATATATATCTTGTATGCCATGACTTGAGAAATATTTGTATGTAGAAACATCATTTTCGCGATAAGAACACCGTTTATTGAAAGTGGGCTTTACTCACCGCTAGATGGCATGTATATGTAACCGCGCTCGCTTGGTTAATTCAAACTCTCGTTTCGGAAGTAAGAAATCCATGGAAATATAATATTATATGACTTGGTGGTACACCTAATTATGATGAGGAAATCTAAGCATAAAATGAGGACCTTGTAACATCAGTAACGTAACAGGGATACAAGCATTCGCGTTGCTGCCATGCCAATGCGTTAGTGACGTAGGCACTATTCTATAACCCGAAAAATAATATAAAGGCAGTTATTTGTATTAATAATCTACTTTGCAGTCTAGAATTATGAGATATTATTATTATTTTATTATTCTAATCATTATTCTAATCCTTATTTTATGCCTTGTACACAATAAAATCAAAAAAATAATTTCTCTTCACTTTATTTTTTCTCTCGCACGTGAACTTTCTTACAATGGTTCTTGTGAACTTGGGTATTCTATACACAATATACAAAGTTACTAATAAAGCAGCTAGAAGATCCAGCATCCACAGCTGATACCACTCGTAGAGCTTCGCGCTCGAACGGAGGTGGTATGCACCTGGAAATATACAGGTTATACAGGGTTCCTGGCAACGCAAAACCTGGGGGATTTCGGTTCATCAAGACTGTCAATTTTTGTTGTATTTGACATTCTCAATTCATATAGATAAAACGCTCCAGCTTCGCACGGGTGCCATCTATATGGTACTAGCTGCGCCCCGCGGTTTCACCCGCATAGTTCCCGTTCCCGTGGAGAATACGGGGATAAATTGATTTTATTTTTTCGTTAATTTTCCAATGTTTTTAATAGTTATTCTGCTATTCGGGACGGAAACAAATCCAACAAATCAAAAACCATGGCAATCGGTCCGGCCGTTCTCGAGTTATAAGTGTTGTAACAAACACGACTTTCTTTTATATATATAAGATTTTATCGTGATACATTTACAATCCACAGTTACCTTCTCGAAACGGTGACGGAAAACATCGTGAGGAAACCGGCATGTCTTTTTATACTATAATACAAAGATATTTTTACATTACAAAGATTTTTCATGGATCTAGACCTAAATACCCACTTTCAAAAATGTTGTCTTTTTGTCTTTCCGTCTTTCTGTCTGTCTGTTTGTACCGGCTAATCTCCGAAACGGCTGGGCAGATTTTGACGGGACTTTCACTCAAATTACTGATGTTTTAAAGAGTAACATAAGCTGAAGGTCGCTGGTTCAAACCCACACGTGCACCAATGAGTTTTTTCACTTTTAAAATTTATTTGCGCAATACCACGTTCTCGAAACGGTGACGGAAAACATCGCGAGGAAACCGGCTTGTCTTAGAACCGAAAATTCGACATGTGACATCCACCAATCCGGATTGGGCTCCCGTGGTAGAGAGCCCATCCACTCTCAATTATCGAGAGCAGGCCGGTGTCTGCAGTGGGAACATTAGAGGCTGGTACGGAAACTGTACGTACCTTGGGTCTCAATGGCTTCTTGCACGTAGTGAACGATTAACTTGCGAGGGTGTACGGGCCGTTTGTTGAATAGCGCTGACAAATACTTCGCTTTTTTCGTGTATCTGTGGTAAAACAATAACAGTAGTCTCATTAATCCGCACTATTAAAACCTGGGGGTTTCGGATTATTGGAATGTATAGAACAACTGTATAGAAAACATTTAGTGGCATACCTAATAATTACCGACTTACATAATTATTGTAACAATCTATACTAATATTATAAAGCTGCAGTGTTTGTTTGTTTGAACGCGCTAATCTCTGGAACTACGGGTCCGATTTGAATGATTCTTTCAGTGCTGGGTAGTCCATTTATCGAGGAAGGCTATAGGCTTTTTTTTTCAAAATTAGGGATCCGTAATAAAATTGCTATTTTGTAACACAAGGTGTAAAATCGAAAACCTATTTTTGCGTGCGCTGCAAAAATTATTGATAATAGATCAAAATGATGTACTACGGGTTTATAGATCCCATTAAGACCTACAAAAAAGTCCGGGAGAACATATATCTAGCTATCATGGTTTAATCACAATAACCGATTTTGTGTTCAAAATAATTATTGAATCATCTGAAGAAAAAAAACTAGAAAAACGCGGGTGAAACCGCGGAGCACAGCTAGTATATCATATATTTTCTCTCTGACATCCCCGGGAAATTCCCTCTCGTAATCTTTGGCAGCCAATGAGAGTCGATAATTTTGACAGCCAAATATTGCGTTCAGAAACGCCACAATTATTGTAACAATGTAATGTGAATGTAAATTTGATATAACCAAGTGTTCACAAATGATCCTACGGTGAAAATAAATGAGAATGAGTACGAGTATTATCTAATTAGTCCTAAAGTAACGTTTAATTATTAATTACTAGCGACCAGCGCCGGCTTCGCACGGTTAGCAAAGCATCAGTGTCGTATCAGAATCTACCCGTGCGAAGCCGGGGTGACTTGCTAGTGTATTATACATATAAACCTTTCTCTTGAATCACTCTATCTATTAAAAAAAACCGCATCAAAATCCGTTGCGTAGTTTTAAAGATTTAAGCATACATAGGGATATAGGGACAGAGAAAGCGACTTTGTTTTATACTATGTAGTGATTATGTTAATTTTTGTTTTAATATTTGATATTATATTTTATTATTCGTTACTCCATAGATAGATTATAAAAAGGATCTCATAGATTTTAGATATTGTATAGTATTTCAATTTGAAATGTTGTTTGTACACGTGTTTTTCAGTGTTGCACGCTGTCACCACGGCGCCACAATACCAGCGCTGTATCAGTCCACTGACGCAGCGCATGAGTGGTTATCTATTTTTGTTGTTACATATTCTTAAACGTGTAATTGTGTTTTTAATTTTTAAGTGAGCCTTAATTATGTAACACAAAATAAAGTTTTTCTATTCTATTCGATTCTTTATTATTTTGTTATTTAAACCACGATAATGTACTAAGGTATGGTTGTTTATTTAAGCTATAATTTTTCTATATTTAGAGGATTGTATGCACTCAGGACAAACCCTTTAGGGCTTTTTGAATGTTTCATTTCTTACTTTGTAATATTCAATAAATAAATTTTAAAAAAATTGCAAGCTGTTGCAGTTACAGTAGCTAAAAGTCAAAGTCAAACTCATTTATTCCTTTAGATCTCAAGTATCATTTGGACACGTCAAATTTTACACATGCATGTACACATATTCGTGAGCATATAACGTGTCACAGGAACTCCCCAGGCACATTACATGCACACAGATATGTCAAATTACAGTCACTTTTCATGTTTAAGCTTATCTTATTTGTTAAGTTTACGTCTGTTCCAACCCTAACCGACCAACCCGAGGGGAAGAAACAGACAAGAAACCCCTCGGAGACAGTATTACATATTCGCGAATTTGGTCCTGCGTCTAGAGTGGAGCAACAAAAAGGCTTGGGAATGCCAAGCCTTTTTGTCATCTGTAATCTAGGTAATCTGATATTTTATAGTAAGCTTTTGCGACAAGTTTACGTTTGATGATAGTTTTAAATTTATTTATTGACAGTAATTGAATTTCGCTCGGGATTTTGTTAAAAAAGCGTCCACATTGACCTTTAAAAGAATTGCTAACCTTATGGAGCCTAGTGGTGGGCACAGCGAGTTTATTTTTATACCTAGTGTTTACACTATGATTCTCACTTTTCTTTGTGAACGCGCTCATATGTTTTACTCACTCTTCATTCCCAAGAACTTGATCCAGCGCTACCCTCAGGTCATCAGCCAGCGTGTCCGGATTGTACGTGACTTTGACAGCATATCCTGAATATGCGGCGCGGGCCGCATTGCCCGCCTGGTCTCCGTAGAAAGGTATGGAGACCAGAGGCACACCGTACTTCACACTCTCCAAGTTCGAGAGCATCCCGCCGTGCGTGATGAAGACTTTTGTCTTGTTGTGCGCTGTAATTTGACGACTCCGTGGCTTAGTCGGTAGTAACCCTGCCTTCGAACCGAGGGTCCCGGGTTCGATTCCCGGCCGGGGCATACTTAGTGCGGTGAGCATAAAGTTTGTTCTCGGGTCTTGGGTGTTTATATTGTGTTTCTCCATGCCATCTGCGACATAGGGAATCCTAGTGCAGAGGTGTAAGTGTAAAAAAAAAAATTGAACAAATTCATGTAGACTTGGGGGGGTCCAGTTGCTCACGTCCGTAGGTACCCTTTAAATCGCTACACGTACCCACTGGGTGGTGCTAAAGGAGCAACCAAAAGTAGCAGTAGAACTTCTGCCAAGTTCGTCCGGAGAGGTACTGCCATCACATCTGGAATCTGCCGCCAAGCAGTAGTGGTTGCAATACTGTGTTCTGGTGGAAGGGTGTGGGTGCCGGTGAAATCACATGCGCATGAGACGTATCATCCCCGTCTCGGGTGATGGACGCAGCAGGATGAATGCGACTCAGTAAAGATTTGGATCTCATACTGAGTCGCGCGCATTACTGTTGTCATGGGCGAGGGTCGCCACTTACCATCAGGTGGGCCCTCAGCTCGTTCGGTCACGCATTCACATTAAAAAAAAATAGCTTGTCACAGCGTGTTAATAGAGACAACTAGACAAAATTTAAAAAAAAGTTGAAATTGTTAAACAAAATATTGTAGGTTAGATGTAGATATTATATTCAGCCACTCACCAAGAATAGAAGTTTGCGGCATCCATCGTCTGCAGTGTACGTTCTTTGGTAGATCCTCCATTTTATCCTCATTCTTCCACAACACTGTGTAAGGCAGATCTCCAAACACCCTGAGCAGAGCTTCCTTGGTTGAGGCGAACAGTGATGCAGAAGTCAACATGGAGCCCATGCTAAAATATACCACTCCTTCACTGGAGTCCATCAGATCTTGCAAGTCCTGAAAGTAAGCAGAAGAAAGCTTAAAACATGCAGTGATGGATTTACCAGCAGGCTGAGTAGGCTCGAATACGGGGATAAATTGATTTTATTTTTTTCGTTAATTTTCCAATGTTTTAATAGTTATTCTGCTATTCGGGACGGAAACAAATCCAACAAATCAAAAACCATGGCAATCGGTCCAGCCGTTCTCGAGTTATAAGTGTTGTAACAAACACGACTTTCTTTTATATATATAGATTTTATAGAAACCTCAAAAATTGTAGCCTATATGTTATTCTGATGTATAAGCTATATTGTGGTAAAGTTTCATTCAAATCCATTCAGTAGTTTTTACGTGAAAGAGTAACAAACATCCATACATCCATACATCCATACTTACAAACTTTCGCCTTTATAATATTAGTAGGATTATTTTACATGCAATTTCAACGAAATTGTTGCATTGTAAAAATAATGAATGATATGACAATTGTTGAGGCAAGGGCGGCAAAAACTATTCAGCCTATACCTTGAAAATTTGTAAATCCGCCACTGAAAACATGGCTTGGTGAACAGTCGTTTTATAGGTTCGAGGAAATTCTTGTTAATTGATATTTTTATGTTTTGTCTTTCATATGTTATTCCCCTTGAATGTTTATATTTTGAATTCGTTCATGATTTGTTTTATTGTTTAAATTTTGAATTTAATTTTAATTGATTATTTAATACGAAATTTTTATTTTGTATAATTATAAATTATTGACAATTTGACTTGTAACAAAATGTTATGAATAAAATAATCTGAATCTGAATCTAAAATTAATCTAATAAATCTACTTCAAGACTTTCTATTCTTATTGTGGCGTTAGCGCGCCCTTACCTATAGATCACCTAAGCTGCTGTAAAGGGGCATTAAGCAAATAATACAACATAATAATGTCACAAATAAAATGTTAAGTATCGTTGCTGTAAAGGGGCATTAAGCAAATAATACAACATAATAGTGTCGTCAATAAAATGTTAAGTATCGCTGCTGTAAAGGGGCATTAAGCAAATAATACAACATAATAATGTCACAATATAAAATGTTAAGTATAGCTGCTGTAAAGGGGCATTAAGCAAATAATACAACATAATAATGTCACAAATAAAATGTCAAGTATAGCTGCTGTAAAGGGGCATTAAGCAAATAATACAACATAATAATGTCATCAATAAAATGTTAAGTATAGCTGCTGTAAAGCGGCATTAAGCAAATAATACAACATAATAATGTCACAAATAAAATGTCAACTATAGCTGCTGTAAAGGGGCATTAAGTATTAAGTGTAGGTAAAATTGGAATGGCGCTTTTATCTACCTAAAGTTCTAACAAACCTTAGGAAGTGGTGGAGCGGTATCCTCAATATGATAACCTCCAATTTCCACCACGTTGGCCGGCATACTCATCGGCGGCGCGATCGACGGGTGGCTGGCCACGAACATCAAGGATACGTTTGTGCTGGCTTCCGAATACGGCGGGAGGGTGACGTTGCGAGCGCGAGCCAATTCCGAGAACAACTGGTGGTAATGCCACTCGGTGGTGCCTTGCGTTAGCCTGTGTAAATTTTTGTTTATTTATTTACAAAAAACAAATAAAGGCTAACAGTGGGACCAAATCGCCTAAATGCTAAAAGTAACAAAACAATTAATAATTAATACAAATAATATCATGAAAAATTAATTGTAATTGTTGTCAAGTTGTCATAATAGCGCAAGCTGTGATACCCTATTTTATTGCGGGTACACTAAGTCTGTAAACAACTTAAACTAATATTTGTTTCTTCAGTGTAATCCTGTGTTGGGTGTCCTATTAATAAAATAAAATAAAAAAAATAGAAACAGTGACGAAGAAACGGGGATAGTTTCAATGAGGGGTCCTGTTCATACTCATATTCATATTTTATTTGCTGTAGGAACGCTTAGGAACTCTTGGTTTCGTCCTATACACAATTAATTAGCGGCTGTACATAAGCCTTGTCAATTTTATAATGGATTATCTAACAAATAAAATATATAGCGGTGGCAGTGTTACCCCAAGGCCCGAGAACAAACTTTATGCTCACCACACAAAGTATGCCTCGGCCGGGAATCGAACCCGGAACCCCTCGCTTCGAAGGCAGGGTTACTACCAACTAAGCCACGGAGTCGTCAAATTGTATTACCATATTGTTAAACAATTGTTTATTTTTTATTTTTTTTATTTTTTGTGATCAATAAAGTATTATCTTCTATCTATTACGATCTACGACACACAAACTATACAATCGTGCGAAGCCGGGGCGCGCAACTAGTAATATACAATATCAATCACTCACCATAAGCCGAAGATCATCAAATTGTGGATGATGACGTTAAACGCTCTCTCAATGAAGCTTAAGGGTGTAACGAAGTTCATAGCCAGCACGGCGTGTGTGGGGAGGGAGCGAACATCGGTAACCAGCCTCTCAGCCAGCGGATGCCAGACCGACCCGCACAGGACAATCCAGGGGACTTGGAGTACTGCTGCATAACTGAAACATAAATGAATGAATGAATGAACACTTTATTTTACACCATAACATATCTATACTAATATTATATTATAAAGCTGCAGTGTTTGTTTGAACGCGCTAATCTCTGGAACTACTGGTCCGATTTGAATGATTCTTTCAGTGTTGGGTAGTCCATTTATCGAGGAAGGCTATAGGCTATGTTTTTTTCAAAATTAGGGATCCGTAATAAAATTACTATTTTGTAACACAAGGTGTAAAATCGGAAACCTATTTTTGCGTACGCTGCAAAAACTATTGACAATAGAACAAAATGATGTACTACGGGTTTGTAGATCCCATTAAGACCTACAAAAAAGTCCGTAAGAACATATATTATATCTAGCTATCATGGTTTAATGACAATAACCGATTTTATGTTCAAAATAATTATTAAATCGTCTGAAGAAAAATAACTAGAAAATGAATGATTGTGACGATAAATAAATCTTACCCAGCTTCTATATTAAAAAAGATGGTCTCAGTGACAACAGCATCAAACTTTTCCGTCAGTATGGCTTGTCTCAATTCCGGGAGGGAACCGGTTTCGATAGATATGTTATACATCAAATTCATGGAGCATATTATGTCAAATTCTAGATTTGCCAAATCGATATCTGAAATAAAATAATAATTCTCAATATCGCTAAAATTACAGTTTACTGTGCTTTGTGCTTTCTAGTTTTTAATCAATTTTCAAATCAATACTGCCGTTTTGTCACGATAATGCATTATTGTCGATTGCTTTTCGATAGTTTGGTTTTTGTTTGGATTTTATCAACCAGGATTAAACGGCTCCGTGGCTCCGGCACCGTCCCGGGTTCGATTCTCTGCCGGGGCTCACTGTGGTGAGCATGAAGTTTGCTCTCCGGTTTTGGGTGTTTGTCTTGTGTTTCTGTGACTAAAAGTGAAAAAAAATACTAATAAACTCACTTGGTTGGATAAGACGTAAACTTAACAAATAAGCTTGAACATGAAAACTGACTGTAATTTGACATATCTGTGTGCATGTAATGTGCCTGGCGAGTTCCTGTGACACGTTATATGCTCACGAACATGTGTACATGCATGTGTAAAATTTGACGTGTCCAAATGATACTTGAGATCTAAAGGAATAAATGAGTTTGACTTTCGCGTTTGTAATATTAGGAAGTGAGATTGACAACTCACCGTCAAACAGTTTTCTGGTGACGCTGGAATCAATGATGTTGAGACGTTCTTTAGGTTTGTCTGGTGGAAAGGGAGTCACTAACGTAACCTGAAAAATTTGATTTATACGACAAATCTGAAAGTACCTGCTGCTTTAAAATAAAAAAGGAATTGCCAAATCGTTTGATAAATGATAGAGTTTAGAGCTAACATACTTTTTGTAAATTTTTAAAATAATTCAAAATAACCTCAAAGCTTTTTTAATAGGTGAATGCTATTACACTATAAACGAATATTTGCAGGATAATTTTGTTTCAATCTCACGAAAGCATTAACATGTGGTTAGCGTTAGATGCTATGAGATGATAACCACACAAAAGTGTACAATAAATTGTAAGTGCATTACAATATTGCAACGCCCTTGCAGGGTGCATTACAATATTGCAACGCCCTTGCAGGGTGCATTACAATATTGCAACGCCCTTGCAGGGTGCATTTCATTAGTTTACAAGAAGCGTCTAGTATATAACAGTAATGTAAATGATGCAATAAATAAATAAATGTACAAGCAAATAAAAAAAATGTTGGAAGTCAGTTGCAAAACGATAAACTGATTAAAAAAAATCGAATCAATGACTTGAAGCCGCCGTTTTCTCAATTTGTTTTAAATTAGTCACTCGTTTTTCGACTTTCTCGCCGTCGGGGCAAGAGGGTTGAAAAAACATACCCCTAAATCAATGTAATCAAGTGGGTCGCCACTTACCACCAGGCCACTTACCCCACCCACAACAGTAATGCGATTCAGCATGAAGATTTGGATCTTACACCGAGTTGCACTCATCCTGCTGCGTCCATCACTGATGATACATCTCATGATACGTCTGTGATTTCACCAGCACGACAAACTGGACTTAACTCTCCGGACGAACTTAGCACAAGTTCTACTGCTACTTTTGGTTGCTCCTATATCACCCAGGGGATACGTGTAGGGAATCAAAGAGTACACACCTCACCGGACCTGAGCAAAAAACTTCTTGGATACTTTTTATTTTAAAGATAAATATTTCTTATATTAAAAATAAAAAGTCTTATATTAAAAATAAAAGTAAAAAGTAGTTAAAAATAAAAAGTATAATGTATTATATTCTTATTACTAAGTTTAGCACTTCTCCAAACCCTACTCTACCCTCCATCATCCATCATCATCCATATTAAGACCATACGCGGTCACCAAAATATAGACAGAAGAAAAATATATTCTATTCTGTTCCAGCCCTCACCTCATGGCCAGCGTCGAGCAACGCGTTAACGATGCCTAATGCTAAGAAGTGATGGCTTTTTGATGGTAACGCAACAATACTCAGAATGTGGTACCCCTCTACAGCAACAGTCGACGCGCACAATATGAGGAGTGCCTTGAGATACATTTGGTCTGAAATATAAAGGTAATTAATGTTTTTTATAAATAAATATGCATGATATTTCACACTGTGCCATAGCCACATGTCTAAGCATATCTTGTATGGGAACTAGATAACTAGACTAGGTACTAGATGAAAACCCGGATTCGCTCGGGTGAAATGTGACTCTTAATACACATGTAGGTACAAAATGTAGGTAAATATTTTAGGTTTAAGAATTGACTTCTCAAAAGAATTCAAAAATTTTCACTTACAGAGAAAATACATAAATGTTCAGTATAAATTCGCCGGTATGTATACCAAGTAAGTTTTTTCTTGACATAATCTTAACCTGTGTTTATAGGTAATAATTATAATATAAAAATAAAATTAAACAAACCAAAAGAAAAATACAAAAAATAGAACAAAAGAGGGTAGTTTCAACACCCGTGCATAGTTACAGAGAGCGGCCGAGACTACAGCAACGGGACAGTAAAGGCAAAGCAAGGCATAGGTTCATATACCATCGTTAATTGTGTTTAATATTTAATAAATATAATAAAAAAAGTTAATTTTGTTTTCAAAATTTATGACGCGACGTGTTGAGTGGTATGTGCGTGTATGGCGCGTGTACTACTCAAGAAAATTAACTTAACTGGTTGTGACTGTGGAATCCCAACCCAGACCATGCCTCATCTACTCGTCTGCCCTTTGTGCCCTTTTACCTGTACGGGGGAAGATCTCAATAAGGCTAACTGTTATACCATTGAGGTGGCCAAATTTTACAAAAACCTAATTTAAGTTTGGAATGTTGACTCGAAATAAGAACAACTACTTCTTCTTCTTTTTAATTTTTGGCTTCTGAGGCTTGGCTGCCCGCAATTTAGCCAAAAGAACAACTACTCAAGATGTCGTCCGATGACAGTGACGTTTCGCTAGAGTGGCCAATATGGCTGCGGCTTGTCTATCAGCACCATTAGAATTTAACAAAATACTCGACAATCCGACTTTTGCGGATATATGTTGTCGACTCGAAATCGTTATTTTTTAAGTTTTATTATTCAAGTAAGGTTATAAATACTCGACAATCAGAATTTTGCGGATATATGTTTTATTATTCACTAGTACTACTAGTACTTGACGAAATTTATTAATGAAGATTAGTGTAAAGATAAACATAAAGGCTCGTATCTACAGTTTACGAGAATCACTATGAATAGTAAGTCTGCGATAGATATCTGTATCCGCATTTATTTATCGCAGCGTGCGGAAAAACATTTGCTTGCAATCTTTGTTTACCGAATGTTCCTTTAATGTTCCTGATAGGTAGGAGGTGGGAGCCCAAACCGGCTTTATTTTAACTTATTCACACACACACACACACAAACCTATAATTTAATTTTTAGAGTACCTAAAGTATAATACGGGACCCTATTACTAAGTTACGCTGTCCGTCTGTCTGTCTGTCTGTCTGTCACCAGGCTGTATCTCATGAACCGTAATAGTTAGAGAGTCGAAATTTTCACAGATGATGTATTTTTGTTGCTGTTATAACAAGAAAAACCCAGAATAAAATAAATATTTAAATGATTTTTGTTACCCGCGGTTGAATTTCCTACGGGAATCGTACATTCTGGGATAAAAAGTAGCCCATGTGCTATTCCAGACTATAATCTATCTCTGTGCCAAATTTCATCCAGGTCCGTTCAGCCGTTCTGGCGTGATTGAGTTACAAACATCCATCCATACATCCAAACATTCGCGTTTATAATATAAGTAGGATGGTACGAAACCCAGTGATCTTCGGGATTCTAAGGAGTCAATCTTTCATACATATATTATACAAGCGAATGTTTGTATGTGTTTGTACCTTCACGCTCAAACGGCTAACGGATTTGGATGAAATTTAGTACCAAGATAGCTTATATCCTGGATTAACAGATAAGCTATTTTTGATCCCGGAAAACTGCGGGTAAATAAAATCAAGCAACGTCTTTTGATATACTACGGTTTTCACTATAATTTAGAGGTACAAATGTGTAATACATGCATATTATCTTAGACAAAAGCCGCGTAATGTCGTATGATTTCTGTAATGTCGTAAAAACAATATATTTAATACATTACCGCTGTTACTTATAAACGCCTCTGAAACATCTCTCAAAAGTTGAGAAGCGTTTCATGCTTATGGTGGCTAAATCTTACGAGATAACTAAAACTGATGTTTTACTTAATTGTACAACCGTGTCGGGTCGCTAGTGGAACAATAATTAAACCATTAACATTTACCTGCTTTTTGAAATCCTTTTTAATCTGGGCAAGAGGAAATTTAGGCACAGTTTTTGATCGGCAAACACATGCGGTATCGTAACTAATACTAACTCTCAAACGATCTGTACGAATATAATGTAAAAATCCAATTTATCAAGCCTTAATGCTGTATTTGAACAGGATGTTATTGTAATCTCTGCTTCGCCGGTGATATGTTTTAAAGCATTGATATATACATAGAGATTAGATTATGCTACTTACTGAGTGGTTCCAGCTTGGGATCGATGAATCATCGTAGCAGACTGAAATTGCAAACCGGAACAATTTGTAATTAAACAGATTTAATATTTAAATATTATTAATTCATTAATAGAAGCAATTAATTATTTTCAACTGACTTTCGGAGATTATAAATTCGGTTGCTTTTTTTTAAACGTTTGTTTCCTAATTTCTCTGTTATTTATGAAACTATTATGAAAATTCTTGTTTTTATTTGAAAGGGTATGTTTTCAAAATTGTTTCATAAAATTTATATCAAAATCGGTTTAACAGTTTAGTTGTTATGTCAAAATAACTTGAAAAGATATGTCATTCAAGTAACGGAATTGAGTATTTTACTGCATTGAAAATATTTATGTGACTTCTAGATATTTTTTCGAATCACTCATTTGCAGCATCTACTATCTTCGACATCTTTATGAGAAAAATGCTACTCACCGATAGATGTCACTACTTCTACTGGTGATTATAATTTTCAGCTTGGATGTAAATCGTCTGATAGATAGTTACATCTATCAGCCAATAGATGGCTCTGATATGTTGCAGGCAAGTTAGAAATATAATTTTACTATGAAAAAAAAACCTATTTTATCTACTATAATTATTTAACTACGACGGGGCCGCGTTGCTCGCATCTGTGGACCAGTTACTGTTTACTGTTGTTAAGGGCGTAACACTTACTATCAGGTGGGTCTTCAGTTTGTTTGGTCAATAAAAAAAACACATTTTTATGTTTATGTACAATGACATGCCGAAGTTAAAAAAAAATTACTAATAATTGTTATTAATTACTATAACTCTTACTGAAAGATGTTAAGTATTTTCTATCAGAGTTGTGAGTACTTAATATTATATTTTAGATCATGTCAAAAAAACAAGGATTTTATTAATTAGTGAGTAATATAGTAATAAAAAATATAATGCGCCGGGTATCAGCTGGTAATATTACAAATGCAAATGTAAGTTTGGAACTTTACTACTCAATCGATCATCGTGACGTATAGAAAAATCCAGAAAAATGGACAAAATCTACATAACCGTGAGCGAAGCGGCCGTAAAAGTTAAATAGATATAAAAAATTACGTATTATCCGTTTGGTAGTGGAAGTCATGTCGTTAATTTCTACACAAAAACATGTCCAAAGTACTCTATAACTCGTGAGATTCATTTCCTGCTCTAGGCCATGTTTGGCAGAGCAAATAATTACGATGACGTAATTTCGTTTCTACGCTGTCCCGCCAGTCAAGGTCATCGAACCTAATCACTTCGGCTTGTTTGCGTTTGGTTAGTCAGGGCTTACTCACGTCAAAAATAGATAGTGTCTGGTTAGCGATAGAGATCTGTGGTCAGGTAAGTTGGTTATGTAATATTCTCCCTATTAATTCATAGTACCCACACAAAATAATGATTTTGTGTGGTTACTATGTCTGTCCAACGCGGGAATGCAGCCAGTGTTCTTGGCACCCTACCCCACGATCAAAATTTTCTGTTTTAATTTTTACATTTTTGTTTTATATAAGTAGGCTCTAAGTTTATGATGTTTTTATTTTTTTAATTTTCATGTGTAAATAAAATATAATGAAAATGGAAAAAATAATGATTGACCAATATATCTCCAGTATACAATAGTCTTTCTGATTGACAAAATAATGGTAGTGAGTAGACTTATTACAAAAGATTTCCTTTATTTCGTTGCTAAGCAACCTCTATTTAAGATATTTTTTGGCAGTTAATCTAGGAATTGTAAATATTTTTTTAAAACTGTTTTTTGACTTATTTTTGAATAGATTCCGCAAATTGCCACCCTACATTAAATTTTATTCGTATGTACATTCTTTATATATTGAGTTCCAAAATGACGAGAACTAGATCTTTTAGAACTTTATGGATCTGTTTTTTTGAAGATAAGTAAATAATTAATATACATAATCATTTATTTAATGAAAATAGTAAAATACAATTGCAGCGGGACGTTTTTTCACTATTTTCCTGTGTTGCCTTATTAGTATTCAGCACCACTCCACAGATTCTACTAATATTATTTTACTTGTAGATTATAGATGAATGAGGTAAGGAAGACCATTTATGTGTATGAAAAAGTCCAATAAAATGGCAAAGTTTAAAGATAGTGCCAAAAAAATAAATTATTAGAGATTTTTTTTAATGTGATTGCGTTATCAAAATAATTATAACACGGAAAAAATATTAATTGAACAATTCATATTTATTTATTTTACATACTGTTGGCAAACTCAGCACACTTCGTTTACAACTGCTAAACTCATATAATTTCGTCTTGCTACGCTAGCGCTACTTTGGTGAGTTCTTGAACAGTAATTTTCTGCATACAACTGAACACTTTTTCAACTCTTCCCCCACATATAAAGATCCTCCTTACCTCTATCCTCCATATCGTGGATGGAGATTCCAACTTCTGTGGTTTTGATTGTTATGAGTGCCATAGAGTATACAATACGTTCTGTCATCCGGGGAATGGAAATTCACGTTTTTTTTTCTTTTTTTGGCTTCGTGCGTCTTGTGCATTACTAGAGTTCATTTCACTAAAAAAAAGAAATTATAATTTTACACACTGACTTCTTAATATGTAATCGTATTGCTATTCGGGTAATAGGGGTTGACAGTTCGTCCGATACTGATGTTGATAAATTATCAGATTAAATCTGTGTTTCCTACGCCATCTAGTAGTCAAACTGGCTAAGTGATGTAAATAAATTATCAAACTGTTTCCTACGTCATCTTACTAGATGGCGTGGCACAACCGGCTATTGTCTTGCTAATACGTCTACACAAATAAATAAAATTGAAGTGACTGTTTCTAATATCAAAGTAACAGCTTTTTATCAACGCATTAAAAGTATATACATATAACAAAAAACGATTTTTATCTGTTTGTTCCCGTTAATCTCTGAAAAGGCTGGATCGATATTGACGGGACTTTCACTTGATGTTATAAGGAGTAACATAAATATGCAGCTTTTATTTTAGAAAAAATGAATGAATGCTCCAGGCAAAAAAAAATTCCACGCGTACGAAGCCGCGGGGAACAGCTAGTCATGAATAAAATTCTACGTGTAACTTGGCACGAGTCAGGAACCGATCTGAAGGTCCAATTAATCAATCACTTTATCGATAGATGTAAATTCAATTTAGGTATTTGGTAGACATTTGATAAATGACAATTTTTATCTAATATTAGCGACCTGCCCGCGGCTTCGCTCGCGCGGTATTAATTTTCATGAAGGAATCATATATATCAATTATTACCTATACCATTCCGTTTGGAGTATAATTTACGGACGGAAGTTTCGCAGTACGGACTAATAGAATAACAAGAAAAATACAACAACGAAACGAAATATGAGATGACTGATTAAGCTGCTTTGGTTGCTTCTTAAGCGCCTCTAATTTCACCGGTACCCACACCCTGCCACCAGAACACATCAATGTGGTCCACTGCTTGGCGGCGGACCACCAGGTGCAGTGGTGCCTTCTACGAAAGAAGTTTGCACAAGTTCTACTATGGGGGGCAACCTTTCGCATCATCCGCTGGACACGTGTAGGGACTCTGAGGGTATTGTAAAAATCCACGATAATAAATACAAGAACTACTTACCTATACTATTAATATTGGATGTATGGACATTTTAATGAAAATTTTACGTTCACTTTGACAGTTTTGTAATGAAAATATATTAAGTTTGTGAAAAAAATTTAAAACTTTTAACTTTTTTTTTTCCTCTTCTTGGCTTGTGTATTGCCATCTTTTTGATGTTGTTAGGGTGTATGACATATTTGTTACTATTTAAAAAAAAAAAAACTTAAGCGCGTATAATCAATTAAAAGGTATTGGAATTAGGATTAGCAAAAGGATCGGCAGAACAGAAACATGGTTTTTACAAAGGAGAACTATTTATTTCCATAATTTTTACTATGCAAAATAATTAATTGATGTCCTTTTTACATACAAATCCAACTAGAAATTGATATATGAAAAAAATTACTGTAGAAAGAAGGTTTTACATTACTCGTAGATGGAAGTGGAACATAAGATATAAGATCAAGAACGAAACATGGTTAAATCAAGATATCACATTATTTAATCTGTAAATTTCACTCGTGCGTCCAGGACATAGCCGCTAGGGAATAAAAAAAATATATCATAACAGTTAACCTAAATTGCGTCATTCTAATAGAAAAAAAATCTATGTTACCGAAAGTGATAATACATTGCATCATTCACATTCCTATCGCCTGATTATCATGTACTTATAATACAAAAAGTGTGATAGAATTCGGTTGTCAATAGCATCCACTTCGTCGTGACGGTGTTAGTGGTAATACGTGGTTGTGTAAATATAGGTGCGTTACCTTTTTAAAAAAGGATTTTAAAAAAGTAAGTCATTAAAGTACTGGGGGAAATAGCGAAGTCGAAAGGAGGTTTATATATTGTATAAATATCGTTTTAAAAATAGAACGTTATTTTTACAACACACGTGATATTGGAACCCGCGTTAGGGTTAGCCTGTTCGCGGGTACCCGAAACTAAGATTACCATATAAATTAATTCAGGAAGAAAAACGTGCCAGGTTATAAATTATTTATCGTGAAAATAAAAAACGTGAAGACTGTAAGCTATGAAAATTTAAAAAATAAGCGTTGCAATTCGAGAAATAGGTTACATTCTAACCACTGAGACAAAATAACAAATGAAAATATTGATTAATTATGAAAATTTGTACTTGGCTAAAAACTTCCAAACTATTTATCATAATTTGACAATTGAGGTACCTTTAGAAACTTTTTTAATGTGCGCTGGTTACAGACTATGAATTTTTAGCTATTATATATAATAACAGATTTGGTTCGGAAAAATATAATATAGATAAAATATCAAGGTGATAAATATGTGTGAATTCGGCCTCGAAATACTCAACGCTCATTACAATGTTGATAGCAATTTTTAGTTATAAAACTAAAGCACAAAACGACTACGCAAAAATAGTTTTTTTGTATATTTTTAGCAGAATATTTAATTGCAGGTCTCTGGGTCTAGTCCCACATAACCGCTCTGTCTCCCCGTAGCAGGGCGGTATGCGAGTGTATATACCCACGGGAAAAAAAAAAGTCTCTGGGCTAAGTTCAGTCAAACATTAATTTCTTTATTACTAGAGACCCTTGCATAGATCCTTACCAAGTTGCAGTTGTCGAGACTGAGACCGAATTGTCGAAGCCATCTACGGCCTAGAACATCAAAAACAACAAAAAAACTTTCCACACGCGTTTCCGAGTCTAGATTAATATGACACTATAGATAATCTAGACTCGGAAATCAAAACGTAAAGATTAGTAATCTGGCGTCCTACTTAATCTGCTGCTGATAACAGACAAACACATTTTGATATCGATAGATAAAATACTTCTAATACATTTTATATAATATAATTAGACAAATTATTCTAATACCATATCGAAAAAAAGCAACTTAAATTCTTTTCTCATAAAAAATATTCTTTAAATTATAAGTTGCATTTGTTTTTCTATTTCAGGCCAGCAATGCATCTAAAGCTGCTCTTATTATGCGGGTTGGCGGCAGCGGTACAGGGGTACCACATCCTGTGTGTCCTCTCCATACCCTCGCGGAGCCACAACCTCCTTGGAGCAGGAATTGTTGACACATTGCTGGACGCAGGCCATGAGGTAAGAAGACTTAAAACATCTAGTTATGATGTTCTAGTAGACCCACTTAAACCCCACGGTGTCCTCTGCCGCTTTGGCAGGAACACGGGAACGTTTGTACACACATCCGCGAACCCGCCGCGGCTGTCCGTTTCCGGACCCCTCTCAATTTGGCATCGAGTGCCACTCCTCTGTTTGCGGCACGCCAGGACACATGGCGCTTAGCAATCACCTCGGAGACCAGGTCAGCGAAAGGGCGTCAGATGACCCCGTGTCTAGACGCCCTAGGTTCCCCTGCGACGGGTTAGTTCTGTGGCCCCGTCGCTTACTACGGCCGCAGAGGATAGGGAGAGCGGTGCCCCGCATTACCGACACTCCTCTTCCTCTGCGGCCCCACCGTGTCCGCTATCGAACGGTGGCGACCCCGCGGTGGCCGCGGAAGGTAGGGAGAGCGGTGCACCGTAATACCGGCACTCCTCTCCCGCCGCGGCCCAAACCCTCAGCTGCGATGCGTCCAATATGACACCGCAGCCCTCCTGCCCTGCCTACAGGTGCCGTTCCCATTCGGCTTGGAGGCAAAGCCTAAAGGAGCAGCCCCTCTCGGGTTCCTCTTGGCTTCACCGTGGGTGACCAGGCCACGGTTACTAAACCCCGCCACAACAAAACAGGAACCTACAATTTTAAAAAGAAATCGTTGTACAACTGTGCTCCGTCATTAATTGAGCGAAAAAGATTTTGATTTTTTGATTTTTGTTTTTGTTTGAATAAATATGTTTTCAGGCCGTGGAAATTTAATCAAAATCGGTTCAATACTGACAATTAAGTAATTAATGTTTTTTGATTTGATTCAGGTGACGTGGGTAACGTCATTTCCTCCAAAGAAGACCAAGGATCGCCTCACCATCATCGATTCCAGCGCCCTAAGACCATTAGCTGAGGGTGAGTCGTACTATACTTCGTTGTTTTGCGGAGTTAACGATATATAAATATTCATTTCACAAAGCCAAGCCAAGACAAGCCACAAACTAAGCACCAACCAGGAAATGTGTATTGAATGGAAAAAATCTTTACTGAGTCGCATTCATCCTGCTGCGTCCATCACTCGAGACGGGGATGATGTCTCATGTGCATGTGATTTCACCGGCAGCCACACCCTTCCACCGGAACACAGTAATGCAAACACTACTGTTTGGCGGCAGATTCCAGATGTGGTGGCAGTACCTCTCCGGACGAACTTGGCACAAGTTCTACTGCTACTTTTGGTTGCTCCTTTACCACCACCCAGGGGGTACGTGTAGGGAATCAAAGGGTACACACCTACGGACGTGTTTTTTGTTTCTTTAATTAGGTAGGTATTGAATTAATATTTGGGGTACTAAGTTTCTTAATTGGCTTAAAAAAATATACAGCATAAATTATGATTAAATGTAATTTGAAAATATTCACGCAGTTACGTTTTTGTCTTTCTCAATTCTTTCATTCTCAATTCAAATTTCTTGTTTATGAACAGGAGTTGACATGACAAAAATAACGCCGAAATTTCAAATTGTGAGGGATTACTCTTTCAACGTGTCTCTGAGGACCAGCGCTCTCCCGGAGCTGAAGGAAGTCATGCTGACGAAGAAGGTTGACGCTGTTATAACTGAAAATTTCTTCTCTGATATGGATGGCGGGTAAGTAACCATACTTTTTTTTTTCTCTTCTATTGGCTCCACACGGCTTGTGTATTGCCTTGAATGTGTGTGTATTCTTCAAGTGGTTTTTGAATTCAGTAAATTTTTTTTGTGAACATCAATGAAGAATAAATAAAAATTTAGGAAACTTAATACGCGAAAAAATATTTTACATGGATTTGGGTTAGAAAAAGGATCAGTAGGGTAGGATAGGGTAATAATATTTACAAAAGTACAAAAACCATACTTTATTTACATTTGCTCATAAAGGGTCTATTATTTCACCAATTTCAGTATCGTAATGTAAAACGCACGGTTTATCAAGAAGGTCCGTCTAAAAAGAACGGTACTTTTTTAAATCATAGCAAAGAGTTTTTATGTCAGAAAAGTGGTCAACATTTTATGAATAAAATTAACTTTGGGAGATAAAATAAACATTTAATTCTTTAATTTAATTAATTTTGACAATAAATTACAACGATTTATCTGTAACAAAAACAAAAAAGATTAATTTACTTTATTAGTATTATAATAATGGCTGTATTTTGTGCCTTTAAAAAAAAGCTCTGATGCGCGCGCATCGCTAATTTTTGAAGAAGTGAAAATTATTTCGCGCGCTTTTTCTTTTCGCTGTATCGTTTTTATTTGAAAATGTTTTCAAGTAGTGATGAATTATTTCCTCACAAATATGTTATAAAACGTCGTATGACATTCGTGCTTTGATAATTACAGCCTCTGCTCTCTTGCAATATCGCCTTGGCTGTAATTTTCAACTTACCGCACTTGTATCATAATGTACTATTACTTTATTTTACTTGCGATAATATAATCATTATAGTTTAATGATCTTCTATTATAATTAGTAGCGATTTCATCCGCGTGTTATTTAACATATTTTTGAGCGGAATCCTTATTCTTTAAAGAAATTTAAGTTGTTTTTATTAGATTTTTAAATCCAGAAAAATAACAACTTTGTTAATTTTGATATAGGTACTAAACTATTGAATCGATTTTGATAAAATTTCTATGGGACCAAACAGAACGCATATGTGTACTATCAAATTAAAAAAGAATCCTATACAATTGAACGAATTTAATTGAATTGATGTCAGATACGCGGCAGTACTGCAAGCGCCATGGATTGTCTTGAGCGGGAGTGTGTTGCAGCCAGTTGTTGAAGCTATGGTGGACGAAGTACGCTCCGTGCCTGTACATCCCATGATGTTCAATGACTTCGCAATGCCCATGTCCTTCTTCGAGAGAGCGTGGAATGTACTTCTCTACAATTTGATGACCTTCGGGAAATGGTAAATGTTTATGGTTTATATTACCAGCCTCTAATGTTTCCGCTGCAGGGACGCCGGCCTACTCTCAATAATTGATAGTGAATGGGCTTTGATCTACAATGATTTTTTTCTCTTGGAAAATTTATGTGCGCTATACCACGTTTTGGAACGGTGACGGAAAACATCGTGAGGAAACCGGCATGTGTTAGAACCAAAAATTCGACATGCGACCTAAAAATCATATCCTAAAAATCACGTTTTTTGTATGAGAGACTCCTTAAATATTAATTTTATTCTGTTTTTTAGTATTGGTTGTTATAGCGGCAACAGAAACACATCATCTGTGAAAATTTCAACTCTAACTATCACGGTTCATGAGATACAGCCTGGTGACGGACAGACAGCGGAGTCTTAGTAATAGGGTCCCGTTTTGCCATTTGGGTACGGGAACCTAAAAAAAAAAGAAATGTTATTTGATGCATAATGATGCCGTTATAATGACGACTCCGTGGCTTAGTTGGTAGTAGCCCTGCCTTCGAAGTGAGGGGTCCCGGGATCGATTCCGAGGCACACTTTGTGTGGTGACCATGAAGTTTGTTCTCGGGTCTTGGGTGTTTGTCTTGTGTTTCTGTGTTTGTCCATGCCATCTGCGACACAGGGAATCCTAGTGAAGAGGTATGAGTGTGTAAACGTTGTTGTTATAATATTAAAAATCTACATATTTCTACAGGATGTCCAAAAGTTTAGCTGAGCAGCACTACCATACGATGTTCGATGATATAGCTCGCGCGCGCAATATACCACTCCCGCCATACGACGATGTCATCACGAACGTCTCCATTATGTTCGTGAACACCCACCCATCACTTTCACGGCCGAAGAGTTTGCCGCCCAACGTGATCGATGTGGGGGGATTCCACATTGATGATAATGTTCCACCGCTCCCCAAGGTGAGGCTGACGAAAGGGGCTTTTACAGGTTCAACCCCCTGGTTTTTTTATACTTGTCACTTGGGTTTTCTGCCATTTATGAACCTATTTAAAAAAAATGAATTTAATTTGGAAGAGTCATAAGAGTCAAACAAAACTGTGTATTTTGCTTTCCTTTTACTTTGTTCTTCGCCCGTTGTATACTACCGATTTCGAGGTATCTTTTTTAAAATGGCATGGTTTGCCCGCTGTGGGCGAGTAGTAAGGGATTAAAATATTTACATTTCCAGGACCTCCAAGACCTGATGGACTCGTCAACCAACGGTGTAATATACTTCAGCATGGGTTCCATCGTGCGGTCATCAGCCCTCCCCTTATCTACCAAGCAAGCTCTGCTGAAGGTGTTCAGTGAACTACCCTACACGGTGCTGTGGAAGTTTGAGGAGGAACTGACAGGTCTACCAAAGAACGTTCACATCAAAACATGGATGCCCCAAGCTTCCATTCTGGGTAAGTTACTATGCTGAGTTATCAGTATATCATTGTTCGCGACCGGTAGTGCGTGCCCTATGAATCCCGTACCCCCTGGGTGTACAACAAGTAGCAGCTACCCCCCCCTGCTCCCTCCTGGGTACACCCATGGTAGTAAGACAGCAAAAGTTCGTCCAGAGAAGTACTGCATCTGCTGCGATAACACACATCATTTATAAGTATCTTTTCTTCTTTCCTGACTCTGTTTTATATTGTAATGTAAAATTTATAATGTAGTGTTTTTTTTCTCCTTTTTTAGTGTTCCGTACCCAAATGGCAAAACGGGACCCTATTAATAAGACTCCTCTGTCCGTTTGTCACCAGGCTGTAACTCATGAACCGCGATAGTTAGTGTTGCAATTGAATTCACAGATGATGTACAGAGAATAAAATAAATATAATATTTAAGGGGGCTCTCATAGAAAACCGTGATTTTTAGGAATTAGTTCCATATGAGGAAACTAGATGGCGCCACTTGTATGTTCTTATTATAAATTCAAATTCAAATATATTTATTCCATTAAGATACACTTGTACTCTTGGAATAGTCAATGATAAACAATATAATAAATGCAAAATAAAATAATATCAAAACAAGAGTACGGTACTAAAAATACAGTTAAATTGTCAAGTCATCAGCAAATGCTTCGGCAAATGCTTATAGACAAGGAACCCTTCGTGCGCGAGTCTTTTATTTTTTATTTTTATTCAATATTGTATTTTTCATTTTTAAATGTCTATGTCTACATTAGTTACATAAAATAATTATTCGCGTTGCATTATGCGCGAGTCTTTTATTTTATTTTTTTATTCAATATTGTACTTTTCATTTTATAAATGGTTATGTCTATGTCTATGTCTACATTAGTTACATAAAATAATTATTCGCGTTGCATTATGCGCGAGTCTTTTATTTTTTATTTTTATTCAATATTGTATTTTTAATTTTATAAATGTCTATGTCTATATCAACATTAGTTACAAAAAATAATTATTCGCGTTGCAGCTCACAATAAAACGAAGGTGTTCATCACCCACGGCGGGATGCTCTCGAACCTGGAGACCCTGAAGTATGGCATTCCACTGGTCTCCATCCCGTTCTTCGGGGACCAGATATCGAACGCGGCGCGCGCCGCTCGGTCCGGATATGCTGTTAAGGTCACATATAGTGCTGACACGCTCGCTGACAACCTGAGGGAGGCTCTGGCAGAAGTGCTTGGGAGTGATAAGTCAGTTCATAATTAATTATGTTAAGTATTTTAAGTAAGAGCGTGGCCCAGGGGCATAGACGCCGACTTTCAATCTGAAGGTTGCTGGTTCAAACCCACAGGTGGACCAATGAGTGATACCACGTTCACGAAACGGTGACGAAAAATATCGTGAGGAAACCGGCATGTCTTTCTTTTTTTTTCTCTTCTCTTGGCTCCACACGGCTTGTGTATTGTCCGGCATGTCTTAAAACCAAAAATTTTCAAGTAACAGTACTTTACTATCAAGTACCACAAAAATTTACTAGATGGCGCTGTATTAAATATTAAGTAAAAATGGATTTTGTAAAAATATGCGTTTTTATAAGAAATACAATTAAACAGGCAAACTGATATAGCAAAACCCTATCCCTAGTATTTGACGGCTCCGTGGCTTAGTTGCTAGTGGCCCTGCCTTCGAAGCGAGGGGTCCCGGGTTCGATTCCCGGCCGGAGCATACTTTGTGTGAGCATAAAGTTTGTTCTCGGGTCTTGGGTGTTTGTCTTGTGTTTCTGTTCATGCCATCTGCGACACAGGGAACCCTAGAGGTATGAGTGTGTAAACGCTGGAGCCAAATCGTTGGAGCCGTTGGATATATATCTCGTGTATCTCGGATATATATCTCTTTTGTGGACGCCGGTGTAATTACATGTGACGGGAGCAACGCGACCTCGGACTTCAGTAAGACCGGAGTCGTATTTTTGTTTAACCACTGAACATCACTCTCAATTATCGAGAGTAGGCCGGTGTCCCTGCAGTGGGAACATTAGAGGCTGGTGCGGTACTGAACATCAAGCCCACCTGCTCGTACACTTCAATCGAATACAAAAAGGAAAAATAAAATCTTCCGTTACAACGCCATCTAGTTTCACAATTGGAACTAATTTCTTTTTAAAGCGCCTCCATATGTTACAAACTTGATGGTCCACAACAAAATGGTTGAACAAAAGCCGTCCGGAGCCAGAAAAGAAAAAAATAAAAAACGCCCCTCCATATGTTTTTCTCCACAGATACACAAAAAGAGTGAAGTATTTATCAGCGCTGTTCAACAAGCGGCCCGCAGCGCCGCGCAAACTCATCGCTCACTACATTGAAGAAGCTATTGCGACGCAAGGTAGGTTTAATTTTAAAACTATCATGGTTATGAACATTATTATTCGTGTTACCGAGATATTTACCATGATTTGTGAGTTTTGATGACTCCCGATATTTCGACGAAATTGCGTGTTTTACTGTGACTTTTCTTCGCCCGTTGTATACCGATATTTTTCAAATGTGTACCCTACTGATGATAGTATTGAAGTCCTTTTTTAATCATACATCATCACTTGTTAATATTGTTACCTTATGCTTCTGTGATTTAAATACGATTTTCAGTACGGATTATCAAAGCTCGGTTGATATTGATTATTAAATTAATTAAAAAACACAAAATGATTAATTAAAAAAATCGAAAGAAACCGACTTACATATATATTCCATCCCGTCTCTTGGTTATTTTGATTCAACAACCAAAGTAAAACAGAATTTGATAGAAATTCTACTGTATCAATATGAAAGCATATCCTTCTAAAGATAAAAATATTTTTCCTAATCGTTTGATAAATGGCTTAGAAAAAAATCTTTAACACTTCAACTTACATTTACACTTCAATTCAATTCAATCTATTGTACACTTCAATTCAATTCAATTCAATCTACACTTCAATTCAATTCAATTCAATTTACACTTCAATTCAATTCAATTTACACTTCAATGATTCAATTCAATTTACACTTCAATTCAATTAAATTCAATTCAATTAAATTCACACTTCAATTCAATTCAATTTACACTTCAATAATAAAACTTACCTTTCCAGGTGCATACCATCTCCGTTCAAGCGCGAAGCTCTACCAGTGGTATCAGCTGTGGATGCTGGATCTTCTCGCTGCTTTATTAGTAACTTTGTACATTGTGTATAGAATAGTTAAAGTAATTATAAGAACCATTGTAAGAAAGTTCACGGGCGAGAGAAAAAATAAAATGAAGACAAATTATACAGTTGTTTTATTTCTACTTTAGGGTTCATCATGTACCTGCCCTTATCCCACACTAAGTGGGTAGCACAACATGTATTTTTCTTCCATTCCCCTCTGTCAGACGTCATCTCAGTACTCACTCCTTTCTTACGCATATCATCTTTCACACAATCCATCCATCTTTTCTTTGGCCTACCTCTTGTCTTATATCCTTCCACATCCATAATATTAACTTCAAATTAGATAATGGAACTCTTTCGTCTGTTTGTCAATACCTTTCCTCTTAGATACGCGTGGATATTGCGAGGCTCCGGGCGATAGATCTGTGTGAGGCACTTGGCGTATGAGGAATTTAGGTGAGTTGGAAGTGTACAGGGCTCCTGGTAATCAGTCAGAATCCTCTTAAAGACAGCTGCAGTACATCGAAACAAAAAACGGATTGTTCTGCGAGGGTGCGAGGCCCTACAAAAGCGAGGCCCCGGGCGGTTGCCCTGCTTGCCACCCGCTAAGGCCGCCCCTGTAGAGGTATTAAGTTGAAATTAATATCATATATTCGGGTGCAATCCTGGCAGTGGAAAAAATCAGTTG
The DNA here is from genome assembly GCA_921293045.1 of Aplocera efformata. Taxonomy (NCBI): domain Eukaryota; kingdom Metazoa; phylum Arthropoda; class Insecta; order Lepidoptera; family Geometridae; genus Aplocera; species Aplocera efformata. The sequence goes on along the minus strand of OV121068.1, from coordinate 1,930,006 downwards.
CTCGCGTCCGTAGGTGTGTACCCTTTGATTCCCTACACGTACCCCCTGGGTGATGCTAAAAGTAGCAGTAGAACTTGTGCCAAGCTCGTCCGGAGAGGTACTGCCACCACATCTGGAATCTGCCGCCAAGCAGTAGTGCTCGCATTACTGTGTTCCGGTGGAAGGGTGTGGCTGCCGGTGAAATCACATGCGGATGAGACGTATCCCCGTCTCGAGTGATGGACGCAGCAGGGTGAATGCGACTCAGTAAAGATTTGGATCTCATACTGAGTCGCATTACTGTTGTCATGGGCGAGGGTCACCACTTACCATCAGGTGGGCCCTCAGCTCGTTCCGTCACATATTAACATAAAAATGTTAAGCGCAAACGACGCGTCACATCGCGAAAGAAACATAATAACAAAATATACAATATACCCGAATCGACAACTTCCTCATTTCTTTTAAAGTCGGTTAAAAAATTAATCGCGTTACCAACATTTCTACAAAACATTCTTACATCTGAATCAGAACCTTCTCATTTTCTAGATGTCGGTTAACTATTATCATAAAATATGATAGGAACGTAAGAGGAATGATATTATGTCGAAACTGTTGTTTCACGAAAAATTGTCAGATTATAGTGCGTGGATAATTGACGGCTTAGTTGGTAGTAGCCTTCTGCCTTCGAAGCGAGGGGTCCCGGGTTCGATTCCCGGCCGGGGCACACTTTTGTGTGGTGAACATGAAGTTTGTTCTCGGGTCTTGGGTGTTTGTATTGTGTTTCCGTGTTTATCCATGCCATCTGCAACACAGGGAATCCTAGTGCAGAGGTATGAGTGCGTAAACGTTTATGTTTATGTTATTTAAAAAATCGAAAGAAACGATAGATATAACGTATAAAAAAACAAAATTAACAATTTCGTAATTTCGCAATGATTTAAAAACCAACTAAGCCGATTTTAATTAAATTTATATGGGACCAATCCGAAAGCATATCCATTCAAATAAAAATTCAAATAAAGAATTGTCCAAATCGATTGATAAACAAGTTCTGAGATGACAAACAAAAAAAAAAGAAACATACAACCTTCTTTGGACAACCAACCTCCTTTGGATGAATATTAAAATAGCCAGAGCTGGTAAACTGAATTAGAGTAATTGAATCGGAATTGTGATTGGACCAGCACATGTTTCCTATTATTAATTTGATGAGCTCGATAGCTTAAATCAGAGACTCGTCGTGTCAGTCAAGGACAGCGACCCGCAAACATCTCAGTTAGTTTTATTGTGATCGTAACGTCAATCGTCAGTCAGGGTTTGATCCTTGCCACATAGGTTAGTGTTTCTGGTTACTGTATAACTAATACAGTTTCGGCATAATTACCTACTATGTGCTGTTAATACTATTTCAGTGCGACCGACAAAACGTATGTATTACAAACTATTTTTATCGTGTTAATGAGATGTTCTGTGAGTTTTGTTGACTCAATATCCGTAAAAATCTCGTTAAGTCCTGCATGTTGACAGTGACATCTATACCTTCGTTATTTTTTAATAATTTTGAAGCTATGATCTTGATTGTGAAAGATTTACTGATACTTTTCTGTTAATATATTATTAGTGAGAAATATAATATATAATTTGGAAATTATGGAAAAGGGAACTAAACAAGTGACTGATTAAAAAAGTCGAACAAAACAGACTTCAATACCTTATTTTCCTAAAATTTTAAAAAAGAAACATCTAATCGTACAAATTTGTGTACAACGGGCGAATGAAAAATAACAGGAAAACAAAAGTTATTTGATTTAACTATAAAATTCCAATGGGTGTTATGTGGAAAAAAAACTTTTAAAATAATATTTCTAGTAATTATCATCATAATTAAATTCCCCGGATAGTAAATAAAAAGGTAATAAGTATAATAAAAAATAAATCAATTATGGCATTAAATATAAATCGGCTAAAACTCTGTATAAATTAGTTTTAAATATTCTTCATTAAAGAGAGAATGTAAGATCGACTTCATGGGTCTGACATAGTCAAATAATGACTCAAAAACCTTTTAAATAATAAAGATTGGAAAAAATATATATAAATCAATGAATATGAACATTCACACATTGCCATCTTGTACTATGGGAACTAAATAAATGAAAGATTGTTTTGGAAATATACGCTTCCAGATTTATAAAATACATCTATGTTCGTCACACTTGTACTTTGGTAAGAGAAGACTTAGTTGTTTATTGGCAACGGTAATCACTTAACAACAGGTAACTCGGGCTGGCGGGCGGGTCACTAAAGTCACAAAAAAAATGAATTTACATGACCTATGCAATAACTCCTATTAAAACTGAATGTTATGATATTCAATAATTTTATCTTGGTTAACCAATAGAACGTCCACAAACCTTACAGCTGTGGCCAAAAACTATCAATTAAAAAAAAAATTAGCTTCGGCACAGAGTAAATAATTTCCTACATGAATACATCTATCAGATTACTATCAAAAATGTAGTTTTTACGAATGTTTAGACGTGTTGTTTTCGATTAAGCGCTGTGAGCGTTTTTATAAATAGTTTACAGACATCAAGGTCAGATGAGTTACATTAGAACATATGATAACTCAATACTTATTATGTTTTAGTATACATAATGATTAATTATGATGAAATCTGGGATAATTCTAATATTCCTTATTGTTTATAATTACAATTGTTTCAAATTCTCGGCTTTTATTCTAGTCTATTAATAAATATAGTTTTGATTTACCTTACGGAATACTGATAGTGATAGTGAAAACGGTATAAAAATCCGTTGCGTGGTTTAGAATATTTGGTTGTTAATATGTCTAACGGAGAAACAGACGAAAAAAGCCACATTGCTTTATTACAAACTAGCGACCCGCCCCGGCTTCGCACGGTTAGTAAAGCATCAGTGTCGTATCAGAAACAACCCGTGCGAAGCCGGGGTGACTTGCTAGTGTATTATACATATAAACCATCCTCTTGAATCACTCTATCTATTAAAAAAACCGCATCAAAATCCGTTGCGTAGTTTTAAAGATTTAAGCATACATAGGGATATAGGGACAGAGAAAGCGACTTTGTTTTATAGTGTGTACCTAGTGATGATGACATAAAAGGCGTAGAATGGTCCCTAGATGCGCGATCAGTAGGGATATAGGGACAGAGAAAGCGACTTTGTTTTATACTATGTAGTGATTCGTTTGTTGTATTTTTATTTAAAAAGTAATAACACCACATAAAAATTTAGGTACCTTATTAATTTGATAAGAGTATTATGTAATGACAGTGGCAAGATAAGTCTTCAACGCAACATTCAAAGAGCTTTTATCTCATTAATATTAAAATAATACATCTTTTTAGAATCGCCTCGTCATCGTTAACATACTTCGCATCATGACAAGCAAGTCCTATTGACAACAATGTCCGACCTTGAAATCGAATTATACTATTTATAGTTTTAAATTATTACTGATCGCGCGTTGAGAGCGTGGTGGCCCAGGGGCATAGACGCCGACTTTCAATCTGAAGGTTGCTGGTTCAAACCCACAAGCGAACCAATGAGTTTTTTCACTTGAAAAAATTTATGTGCGTAATACCACGTTCTCGAAACGGTGACGGAAAAAATCGTGAGGAAACCGGCATGTCTTAGAACCAAAAATTCGACGGCATGTGACATCTACCAATCAGGATTGGGTACCCGTGGTAGATCAGAGCCCATTCACTCTCAATTATGGAGAGGAGGCCGGTGTCCCTGCAGTGGGAACATTAGAGGCTGGTACGGTTACTGATCGCGCATCTAGGGACCATTCTACGCCTGTTATATCATCATCACTACATAGTATAAAACAAAGTCGCTTTCTCTGTCCCTATATCCCTATGTATGCTTAAATCTTTAAAACTACGCAACGGATTTCGATGCGGTTTTTTTTTATAAATAGAGTGATTCAAGAGGAAGGTTTATATGTATAATACACTAGCAAGTCACCCCGGCTTCGCACGGGTAGTTTCTGATACGACACTAATGCTTTACTAACCGTGCGAAGCCGGGGCGGGCCGCCAGTAGAATATATTATAAGAAAGTAAGAAAGAAAGAAGAAAGAAAAATATTTTATTTGTGCCACTAAGCTTAGAATTTGACATCACAATAATTATAGTAGTTTTAAAAAAAAAATACAAAAGATGCAAAAGCTTAACCTAGCAGACACACTTGTATACTCGCAGATATATATCCGTGTGTCTGTCTGTGGCATCATAGCTTCCGAAGGGATCGCCCGATTTTGTTGCTCCTCTGGCACCACCCAGGGGGTACGAGTGGGGGTACAAGTGGGTCAGTCTTATACCTCTGGCTGTCTTCCAGCTCCACTAGACTAGCCCTATTGTTAACTTAGCTAATGAAAATATGTTTGTCATAATTGTGTAATTAATTACTTTACAAATAAACAAATAAAGTGATTAGAAACTGTTTAATTACACTGATAACTTGAAGTTTGAACGATAATATTACAGAAGTATAGAGTAGGGCCGCATACAAAGACCAATAAAACAAAAAAAGATTTTTCAATAATTCAATTTGTTCCGTAGACGTAGGCGGCTCCGTGGTTTGGTTGGTAGTAGCCCTGCCTTTAAAGCGAGAGGTCCCGGGTTCGATTCCCGGCCGGGGCACACTTTGTGTGGTGAGCATGAAGTTTGTTCTCGGGTCTTGGGTATTTGTCTTATTTGTGTTTGTCCATGCCATCTGCGACAGGGAATCCTAGTGCAGGGGTATGAGTGTGTAAACGTTTTTTTTTTTTAAAAAGAATTTTCAATAATTCAATTTGTTCCGTAGACGTAGGCGGCTCCGTGGTTTAGTTGGTAGTAGCCCTGCCTTCAAAGCGAGGGGTCCCGGGTTCGATTTAGAAAAGTAACGAAAACTCATAAAGTACTAATTTTTTTGTAAAAACATACATACATAGAAAATCATCACTGATCATCACTACAAAGCTTGTATTTATACAAGTTTTTAATTCCGGTTGCCCTGAGTGGTAATCGAACTCACGACCTATCAAATTTAGCAGTTGGTAAGCAAGGGCGGCCTTTGATATGGCGAGGCTCCGGGCGATGGATGTTTGTGAGGCTCTTGGCGTATGAGGAATTTAGGTGAGTTGGAAGTGTACAGGGCTCCTGGTAATCAGTCAGCATCCTTCTAAAGACAGTTGAATGAATAATCAAAATTGTAAAAGAGCTCTACACAATGCTCTGCTTAATTTATCTTACGAGGAAACAGAGGAGTTATTAACTGTAACAAAATAAAGTAATGTTTTAATTTAGATCGTGTTAAGTTGATTTGTCATATAAGTTTACAGATTGTTATTTTATTAATTTGAATAGCTTTTTTATTATTTGATCATTTACTCATATGTTAGCCTTATTTCGCCTGAGACACAGGATTTCCTAGTTCAGGCATAGTGTATTCTTACCTTTAATTAGATGTTATTTTACTATGTTAATCTTAGCACTAAGTCAATTAATAAAGATTATTATTATTATTATTAGTTGCAGTACATCGAAACAAAAAACGGGTTGTTCTGCGAGGGTGCGAGGCCCTACGAAAGCGAGGCCCCGGGCGGTTGCCCTGCTTGCCACCCCCTAAGGCCGCCACTGTTGGTAAGGCAGCTAAATAGCATCTCAGTTGCAGAGGGAACCGAAACAGTGAATTCACTCAGCATTCCGAACTTCAGCCTCAGAAACTGCAAATCATCATCGCAGAATAATATTCATGGTCAAATTAATCAATCATATAATAGTAAGTATAAAGTGTCAATATGACGTAAACATATTACATCTTAATATATATAAATCTCGTGTCACAATGTTTGTCCTCAATGGACTCCTAAACCACTTAACCGATTATAATAAAATTCGCACACCATGTGCAGTTCGATCCAACTTGAGAGATAGGATAGTTTAAATCTCAAATTATAGTCGCAATTTTAATTTATTGCTAATTATAATATCGTATGACAAAAACGTTAGCCGCAGCAACGCGTGGCCCGGTCAGCTAGTACGACTATATAAAACATGAAAACTGACTGTAATTTGACATATCTGTGCATGTAATGTGCCTACGGAATCTCGGTGACACCTTATATGCTCACGTATATTTTCTACATGTTTGTGTAAAATTTAATTTTTCCAAATGATACATGAGATCTAGGAATAAATTAGTTTGAATATTATGTACTTATCTGAATTGATAGATTTAGTAGGTAAATACTTACTACCTACTTATCTACCTACCTTTATTACCTACAATAAGTTTTGTCTTAACTGTGATTAACTGGAAGAAAGAGACAAATAAAACATTTAAAAATTGTTTATTTTTTATTATACCGTACCAGCCTCTAATGTTCCCACTGCAGGGACACCGGCCTACCCTCGATAAATGAGTATATGTTCAATATATTCTTTCAAATGCATTTAGTAAAAACAGTTATTTTGACATTACAAACAGACATCAATTTTATTTATTTGTATAGAAAGATTATTATTTAATAATATAATATTCTATAATACAATTACGTATCCTGAAGGTACCTAGGTTATATATTAGATCGCGTATCTCTAGCGCCCAATGTCAAATGCCAAAGATAAACATGTTACAGATCTTAAATATTTGTTTTTACAACGACGCCGTTGTTATGTTGCCATTATATACATTACATAAGGAAGTTTGAGAGATCATTCAATTACTTATAATACATTAGGAGGAAACATATAGTTTTATTGCACCGCGTACTTTGTACCTATGTCATCATTATGTACTTATTTTTTTAAATTAATTTTGTGTTACTTCAGTTCTCCGGCTTTTCAGAATCGATTAAAATCCTTTTTTAAACTAAAATTGTGATTTCATAATGGTCCCATAGAATTTTTATTAATATCAGTTCAGTAGTTTGGTTGTTTAATAAAATAACTGGAAAATATATGTCATCCGAGTAAACGAAATTGCGTATTTTGCTTTTTCTTCGCCCGTTGTATACATATTCCATATTTGAACGGCCTCACAGCTCAGTTGGTTATAGCTCTGCCCACGACCGCAGGTTCAATTCTCAACCCAGGACAAGCACTTGTGAGACAAAGATAAATAATAATTTATCGCGGAGAGTATCTAGTATAACAAATAATGACACCCAGACAGACAGAACAATAGTTCTGTCTGTCTGGGTGTCATTATTTGTTATACTAGATACTCTCCGCGGTTACTCGCAGTTTCCCGGGTTCCAAAGTATCCTATGTGTTGATCCAGGATATAAGCTATCCTGGTACCGAATATCATCCAAATCGTTAATCGTAAACGCCTTTAAATACAGCCGTTTGGTTCGGTGGTACTAAATTCATGGTGACAAAAGGCCAAAAATAATAAGAAGAGAAGAAATTCATGTTGTATTGTTGTCAAGTGTCTTTTTTAATTATATATCGTAGGGTTTATGTAATCATTAGTTAATACATGCTGTGTTCATCTTTAAGTGAAATTACATGTAACCTTTGTCTATAACCTAGCCTCTAAGAATGTATTCATGTAAATTTTGTTGATGGACCTAAATAAATAAATGTCAAATTCAACACGTTTGATTTGAGTGTCTGCAGTCGCCCCGCTGATCTGGTGTCCGATAATATTTCAATTTAGAAATGTTGACGGTTTCAAATGCGCTATTGAGCGGATCTTCCGGGGCCCCGTATGGTCGGAGGCCTGGGCACGGGCCCCCTGTGCCCTTATGGTAAAGACGGTACTGGATCCGTGTACAAACTATACGCTTATCTCATTAAACCCGTCCGGGAATCGAAGCCTGAGAAACTAATGTATTGTTATTTGTATTTCAGATTAAAAATGCATCTCAAGCTGTTCTTATTATGCGGGTTGGCGGCAGCGGTACAGGGGTACCACATCCTGGGTATCTTCTCCATACCCTCGAAGAGTCACAACCTCCTTGGATCCGGCATTGTGAACTCGTTGCTGAGCGCCGGCCATGAGGTCAGGAATTGAGGGGTTCTGTTTTTCGCGTCTTTAGGTACCCTTTGAATCCCTACGTACCCCCTGGGTGCTTAAGGAACAACTAAAAGTAGCAGTTGAACTTGTGCAAAGTTCGCCTGGAGAAGTATTGCATCCACACCTAGTAATCTGCCGCCAAGCGGTGATGCACGTTGCTGTGTTCCGAAGGAAGGGTGTGGGCGTCGGTGCAATCACATGCGCATGCGACTTATCATCCCCGTCTCGGGTAATGGGCTCAACGTATTGCTGTTGCTATGGGCGGAGGTAACCATTTAATATCAGTATAACTTCAGCTGTTCTCGTTACATTGTAACTTGCTCTGTGATTGAGTTGGAGCATACGTAAAATTAACAATTAAAGCTTACTATATCATGAAAAGTGCCTGTAATTTGACATATCTGTGTTTTGACATAATGTGCTTGAAACACGTTACATACGCACGAATATACATAATTTACTTGTGCGTGTGGTTTTTGACGTGTGCAAACGATATTTGATATCTAAAAATGGGTGTAGCTGTGTCGTGGAAACGGCCGTTTGTTTAACGTGAATACGTGTAATTGCTAGTAATAAAATCCTTAGCAAGCGATGCGTCACAGTCCTCACTCAACGTCACAAACTCTACGATCATTTAGGTATCAACTGGTGTAAATTAATTTTGTATGTATGATAGATTATTGTATTAATTTTTGGATTTACAAACTGAATCACGGTATCTTGTCTGTATTCTGAGTATGTAAAATTTATCTTTAGGTTTTGACGATAGAGTGTTCTATATGTACCAAATTGTGGAAATAAATGAAATGAAATGAAAAAGATATGTAGCTGCATCAAACTGTAACCCCACATTTTATTATCATCAGCTTTCTGAATGGTTTTCCACTATGGACCCAAATATAAAGACGTATTCACGTAAAACAAAACCAATTCCAGGTGACGTGGGTGACTCCGTACCCCCCAGACAAGCCCAGAGAACGCCTCCACATCATCGACGCCAGTATCACCAAACCCATAACTGATAGTGAGTCAGTTGGAACCTACTTACAAAAAATCTGTTCGATTATCAATACGGTTGTAATTTCAAACGACTTCCAAAGGAGGTTTTTCATTCGGTTGTTTTTTTAGGTTTCCGTACCCAAAGGGTAATACGGGACCCTATTACTAAGACTCCGCTGTCTGTCTGTCTATCTGTCTTTCTGGCCGTCTGTCACATAGAGAGTTGATATTTTCACAGATGATGTGTTTCTGTTGCCGTTATAAAAACAAATATTTAAAACCAGATTTTTTTTTAATGTGAGTGATGAGGCACACAAGCTAACGGCTTGATGGTAAGTGGCTACCGTTGCCTATAGACGCTAGCAACACTTCAGGTGTTGCCAACGCGGTGCCTATCAGCTAAAAATCTTTATGGGGGCTCTCATACAAAAAATAAAAATTACGTTATTATTTTTTGTTCGTTTTGCTCGATGTTATAATATATTGATAATGGTACGGAAGCCTTTATTCGCGAGTCCGACTCGCAATGTGCGGGTACCCGGGTAATTTATAATATTGTAGTACCTACCTATGATATATTTTAGACGGCTCCGTGGCTTAGTTAGTAGTAGCCCTGCCTTCGAAGTGAGTGGTCCCGGGTTCGATTCCCGGCCGGGGCACACTGTGTGGTGAGCATGAAGTTTGTTCTCGGGTCTTGGGTGTTTGTCTTGTGTTTCTGCGTTTGTCCATGCCATCTGCGACACAGGGAATCCTAGTGCAGAGCTATGAGTGTGTAAACGTTTATTTATTTATTGTAATTTACAGGTATTGACATGACAAAAGTGGTCCCAAGTATGTCTATGATCAGAGATATGTCCAATAACATTACTATTATAACTAACTCCATCCCGGCTTTGAAGCAAGCTATGAAGACCAAGAAGTATGATGCCGTGATCACGGAGACCTTTTTCACAGACATGGATGCTGGGTAAGTGCACAGATACATAATCTCAAGGTTAATCCGCCATGGTCCCAGATTTAGCATCCATCTAAGAATTTTCTTCTTTTTTTTTTCTTTCTTCTGGCGTCGCACGTCTATGCATTTGCCATTGTCAAGTCAGAATTTTCTTTTGGTGCACAAAAAAGTATTCATTCATTCATTCATTCACCCGAAGGAGATAGATATATTGCATCCATGTTTCTTGCTCGTTCTTCAGTCAAAATATTTTTATTTAAGTGACAAATTTTTTAATGAGCAGACATTCCATTCCACACAAATAGACATATATCACATAGCGCCATCTAGCCCCAAAACTGATTACTGATAAAATATTAGTACTTTTATGAAAATTAACACCCAGACACAGAAAAAACATTTATGTTCGTCACACAAACGCTTGTCCTGGGTGGGAATCTAAGCCACAACCTACAGCGCAGAAGGCAAAGCTACCAACTGAGCTATGAGACCAGTCCACGTATACATCTGTTAAATTTTTTTTAATGTGTACAACGAGCTGAGACCCACCTGATGGTAAGTGACCCTCGCCCATGACAACAGTAACGCGCGCGACTCAGTATGATATCCAAATCTTTACAGAGTCGCATTCATCCAGCGTCCATCACTCGAGACGGGGATGATACGTCTCATAACTTAACCTGTTCCAGTTATGCAGCAGTACTCGGGGTACCATGGATAACCGTGAGCGGATCATACATGACAGCATTCGCTGAGGGTTTGGTGGACGAAGTACGTTCCATTCCCATACATCCGCTCATGTTCAACGATTTCGGAGTACCTATGAGCTTCTTGGAACGTGCGTGGAACGTCATCCTTTACAATATTATAGCCTTCGGCAAATGGTAAGCAAAATATGTGCCGACGAAGTTTGGTAAGTAGTTTATATCCTGGATTAACAGGCTACTTAGATCCCAGAAAACCGGTGACACCGCGGGGCACAGCTAGTATTAAATAAGCAGACGTGGGCCGTAATCGGCTTTACTCGACAACGACGAAGCCAAAACAACCGTTGTGATTTCTGTTGGACCTTGTAGTACCAACAAGTGATTGGAAGAATGGAATAACCAGACATCAAAAACACTAAATCTATTATGTCACCAGTTGCGGGCTTAAGGGATGGCAAGCAGGGCAACCGCCCGGGGCCTCGCTTTTGTAGGGCCTCGCACCCTCGCAGAACAACCCGTTTTTTGTTTCGATGTACTGCAGCTGTCTTCAAGAGGATGCTGACTGATTACCAGTAGCCCTGTACACTTCCAACTCACCTAAATTCCTCATACGCCAAGAGCCTCACAAAGATCTATCGCTCGGAACCTCGCAATATCTAAGGCCGCCCTTGTATATCACACAAATCTTTATCCTGGGTGGAAGTTGAACCCACGACCAGTGCAGAAGGCAGAGGTACTATCAACTGAAATGTGACTGATAGCAAATAATCATTGTATTATTATACCAGTTGCTCGCGTAGGTGTGTACCCTTTGATTCCCTACACGTACCCCCTGGGTGCTAAAGGAGCAATCAAAAGTAACAGTAGAACTTTTGCCAAGTTCGTCCGGAGGTACTGCCACCACACCTGGAATCTGCCGCCAAGCAACAGTGCTAGCATTACTGTGTTCCGGCGGAACGATGTGGGTGCCGGTGAAATCACATGCGCATGAGACGTATCATCCCGTCCGGGTGATGGATGAATGCGTCTCAGTGTAAGATCCAAATCTAATACTGAGTCGCATTACTGTTGTCATGGGCGGGAGTCGCTTACCACTAGGTGGGCCCTCAGCTCGTTTCGTCACATATTCACATTAAAAAAAAACTTTTCTTTCTTTCTTTCATTGTATTTGATCGTCAGGATGGACAAAGGGTTATCGGAGCGTATTTACAACGAGATGTTCACTGACATAGCCCGCGCGCGCAACATCCCTCTGCCAGCATACGATGATGTCAAGAAAAATGTTTCCATCATGTTTGTGAACAGCCATCCATCTGTCGCGCTGCCGTACAGTTTGCCTCCCAACGTGATAGATATAGGAGGATATCATATTGAGGACAACCAGCCAAAGTTGCCTAAGGTGGGAAATTTCAAAGACATTTAGACCCAATCTAAACATAGCTACTATGGGAGAGTGTGGAACAGGGGCATAGACGTTGACTTTCAAGGTCGTTCAACCCCACACGTGCACCAATAAGTTTATTCACTTGAAAAATTAATGTAAATGCTTATGTTACTCCTGGCAGTGAAAGTCCTGTCAAAATTTCAAACCGTCAAAAATAGTTCAAAGCCGCAATAGACAGACAAAAAGAAACTAAGAAAAAAAAAATGCAGTACATATATACTTTCAAATGCATTTTGTAAAAAGCTGTTATTTTGTTATTGCAAAAAGACACTTCAATTTTATCTACATATTAAGTACTTAAAACAATAAATAAACGTTTACACACTCATACCTCTGCACTAGGATTCCCTGTGTCGCAGATGGCATGGACAAACACAGAAACACAAGACAAACACCCAAGACCCGAGAACAAACTTCATGCTCACCACACAAAGTGTGCCCCGGCCGGGAATCGAACCCGGGACCCCTCGCTTCGAAGGCAGGGCTACTACCAACTAAGCCACGGAGCCGTCAAATACTGTAATTTATTTATCACTACATAGTATAAAACAAAGTCGCTTTCTGTGTCCCTATGTCCCTATGTACGCTTAAATCTTTAAAACTACGCAACGGATTTCAATGTGTTTTTTTTAATAGATAGAGTGATTGAAGGTTTATATGTATAATACACTAGCAACTCGCCCCGGCTTCGCACGTAGTTTCTGATACGACACTGATACTCTACTAACCGTGCGAAGTCGCTAGTAGTATTAATAAATAACAAATTCGCTTTAATCCTCAGGACCTGCAAGATCTCATGGACTCCTCAAGCCGAGGAGTAGTATACTTCAGCATGGGTTCCGTTCTGCGATCTTCAGCCTTCCCCGAATCTACCAAGCAAGCTCTGCTCAAGGTTTTGGGTGAGCTGCCCTACACAGTGCTGTGGAAGTTTGAGGAGGAACTGAAGGATCTGCCTAAAAACGTTCACATCAGATCCTGGATGCCGCAAGCATCTATTCTTGGTGAGAGGCTGAAAATATCCTGATTCCTTGATTCATGTAGAAAATGCTTCGATTGGGTCAAAAAATTACAATTGCTTTAGCGTCTACGCTTCGATTGGGTCGAAAAACTCGCGCGGTAATCGATCCTATTCACGCGTCAACAGACGCAAATTCAGCTGTTATTAATACTGCTATTTGATACTAGATGCGGGACGTTACAGACATAATTCGCCGCGCGGACCGGACGCTTGAGTGGTTAGTTTTCTATTCCCCTATAGTTTGGGGCTAGATGTCACATTTTTGTGACACATTGTCTCATAAGTAATGTCGGTTTTCATATGTGAAAATTCCTACGCCTCAATTTAAACATGTCGTAACTTGTTAAAACTAGTCTCTAATTCTATGAAGAGTACAATTGCTTTGCTTTCTTTTAATCATTCTCTCTTTGTTTATTGACGACGCGATTCCATGCTATTTATAAAAAACGTACTATTTATTGCGTTTTTTTATAGTAAATAGTATGTAAGCGAATAATGTCTTAACAATACACGAATTTCATATTTATCGCATCCAAACTTATGAGACACCCTTAAAGTAAGTATATCGTTCTGTAGGATCTAAATAACTAAACCCCAACAAACCTCTGTATCCCCTCTGTCTGTGGTATCGGTATCGTAACTCCCAAATGAATGAATGAATGAATGTTATTACTTTGAAACCTGACGTGGTAGTTTGTTCTTAGATATAACTTGCTAGTGTATTATACATATAAACCTTCCTCTTGAATCACTCTATCTATTAAAAAAAACCGCATCAAAATCCGTTGCGTAGTTTTAAAGATTTAAGCATACATAGGGACATAGGGACAGAGAAATCGACTTTGTTTTATACTATGTAGTGATTTATAAAGAAACATTCAGGCGTTTGTTCATCAGTATATTACCATTAGCCCAAGTCGCGTTTTACGCAAGAGGAAGACAAAAAAAAAATCGCGTTTTTTTTTTCTATATGTAAGTGGTGGTAAGTGATCCCCACTCATAACAGCAATCCAACACAGAATAAGACTTGGATCTTAGACTGAGTTTTATTCATCCTACTGTGTCCATCGCCCGAGTATGTAGTAGTAGCCCGAGTACGAGTATGTAACGTCTCATGCGCATGTAATTTCACCGGCACCCAAACCGGCCAAAATATGTTATTTTTAAATCAAAATCATTATAATACTCGGCTTACCTCCACTCCAATTACTGTTCGTGGTTTTGCAGCGGCGAAACAGACAGACGAAAACTGTGACTGCTAAACCATTTTGATACCAACGCAAATTACCAACAAGCCCAGCATTTTTCATTTTTTAATCATTTATAAATTACAGCGCACAAAAATACGAAAGTCTTTATCACACATGGTGGTATGCTGTCCAATTTGGAGACCCTCAAGTACGGCGTCCCTTTGATATCAATACCGTTTTTTGGAGACCAACCGGCCAATGCTGCAAGAGCGGTGCGTTCAGGATACGCCGTGAAGGTCAAGTTTGATCCGGAAACGGTGGCTGATAACCTGAGGGTGGCGCTGAAGGAAATGTTCGGGAATGACAAGTGAGTAAACCTTTTCGTTGACCTTCTTGGATGAAAATGTTGTCAAGTGAGTAAAGTTTTTTTTTTTTTCTTTCTTCTGGCGTCGCACTTTTATGCATTTGCCATTGTCAAGAGTAAAGTTCTTTCTTCGATCTTCTTGTCCATAAATAAAAGAAGACCTTCGTGTCTGAAAAGGTTCTCTTTGTACGACCTTCTTGGCTTAATTAGTTGTTGTAGAAAGAATAGTGATTTACAGAGATAGTTATCACAAGGATATCACTTAAATTTAAGGACGTAAAAATGATTAACTGTATCTGCAGCTCCTTTTATACATTAAAGAATAATAACCTACAGACTAAATTAGATTTAATATTTATACAAGGCATAATTAGTTGGACGACATAGGTCCACAGACTACTAAGTTATGAGACTTTTTTTTCTTCTTTTGGCTTCGCACGGCTTGCGCATTTGACAGAGTCAAGTTTTTAAATTATGAGTCTTCCATCCATTGGTATGCCAGTGATACCGATTAGGTATTATAAAACTTTCTCCACAGATATACAAAAAGAGTGAAGTATTTATCAGCACTGTTCAACAAGCGGACCGCAGCGCCGCGCAAACTCATCGCTCACTACGTAGAAGAAGCGATCGAGACCCAAGGTACCTACCCTATGGGTACCCTCATCATTGAGCTGTTAGATAGTTAAATAATTAACATGTTTGGAATTTTGCAAAAACTGTGCACAGATAAAATAATTGTTTTTAAATATTTTCTTATGACGTAAGTCGCATCAATACAAATATGAAACAGATAAAAAATAAATTTAAACTCTTCTACATCCGTAAATTAGGAAGAGAAAAACACGTCTCGGCTTCTCGTAAAGCTACTTCTGGTTTCATTAACGATTTCAGTCATATTCAGATAACGCTGAAGTTCAATTGTTTAATTTTTGTTTTGGCGTAGGAACTTTGGAATTACATTTTTATTCCTGACGAAGCCTCTCTACAGCTGATGATCTCATAATAAGTTGTTATTGAATCACGGTATCTTGTCTGTTTTCTGAGTAGGTCAAATTTATATTTTAGGTTTTGACGATACAGAGTGTTCTTGATGTACCAATATGTGGAAAATAAATGAAAATGAAATGAAGTAGGGTGACTGATTGGTAGACGACATAGCTTTAAGCGTTATATCAGAGGTCTTTTAGGGTAATTATACCTGGATTAAATTGAACCCACGACCTACATAGAAAATTTGTTCTACTTTTGATAAACAAGTTCATAAATCTCCTTTTGTGTGTGTTAGTTTTGGACTAAAAATAAGGTAGTTTCGTTGTAATTGCTTCTATTTTTTCCAGGTGCATACCATCTCCGTTCGAGCGCGAAGCTCTACCAGTGGTATCAGCTGTGGATGCTGGATCTTCTAGCTGCTTTATTAGTAACTTTGTACATTGTGTATAGAATAGTTAAGGCAGTTTTCAAAGCTATTGTAAGAAAAGTCACGGGTGGTGAGAAAAAAAATAAAGTGAAGCGAAATTAACAGCCATATATTAAATTTTATTATTTAATAAAGTAGATTTAGATATTAATAAAAAAGAGAAAATTTGTCTGTTGTTTATTGTATCTAGTTAAATTAATAGGTTTTTTGGTAAATTTACATATCTATTGGAGAAATAAGTACACACGAATTTGTAGTGTTTATTGTTTAAACAAACGAAGCTAGGTTTTATGTATATACTCGTGATAAGGGCATAAAATATATACTATAGTACCTACAGTTGGGCGATGGGCGATGTATCTTTCCTCTAGCTTTTTTTAAGCCTATCTTAGTTGGCTGGATAGGGCCCATCGATAATTTACTTCGTGATTTTCGGATTCCCCCTTCTGTACCACTGGTTACTGGCCTACCCCCTTAATATAACATTACTTATAGGTAAAAATAAATTTAATGATAATTTTATTACATATTACTTCACGTTTTTAAAAATTTTTAACCAGAAAATCACGGCAGCGCTTTACTTTATTTTGACCTTGATCTTAGCTCACTGGTACCACAGGTAAAATATTATTATTTCATGTACTGGCATGAGGCACTCATATCATTCAGTAGTCTGTGACGTGACTTTATGGTTATCTGTGGTGCTATGATTTTGATTTCCTTGTCTAAGGGATGGGCAAGTGAAAAAAAATATCTGTTTATCGTAACAACATTTTTAAACAGTATCGAGTGAAAAATATCGATATATTGATATTCATACATATTCCTAAACAATTATATACAATTCAATCAAACCAGTAGTCATCGGATATAAGCAGCACTCTCTTTTAGACGTGCTCGCCAATCAAGCTGCTTCTATCGCCGGATACTGTCACAAAAGGTTAATCAAACACGAAAGTAGAGTTTCGTCAATAAATATATCGAAATTGATACGACTCGCTACTCTAAAATAAATACCGAATATAAAAATGTGGCGATTAAAAATTTCGACGATATATTTAATATCGATAGTTCTACGGAAGAATATCGATATTTAATATATCGATGATTTTTGCCCAAGCCTACCTTGTCTTGTGTTTGTACTATAATTTTAAAACAAAATTTGATTGATTTTTATGGTTTGTTTGGATTACTTTACTTACATGTCTAGTCATATCCAGAGATTATTGCCATCAGTTGGTATGCAATCTATTATTTCGTCATTTTTTGAGCAAACAATGCATTGTCATCTTATTTTGTGATTGTCTACAAGGGATTTTTATAAAATGTCTGAGTGCAGAGATGGGTTAAAGACTTATCCTTGGTGCGTGGTATGTCTTGGCTCCGATCTGAGGATGTGCTCCATTGAAAACATTAAACTCCTAGAAATATACAAGAAACTTACAGATAGCCAGGTACGTAACAAGATTTTACTTTTATTCCTAACTAAACATACCATTTTTGTGTTATTTATATAATAAAAAAAAGAAAGAAATATTTTATTAATTCTTACTCTGGGTGGGGGACAAGTTCTGCACTGATGTTCCACTGATGATCTTACTCTAAGTCGCATTCATCCTGCTGCATCTATCACCCGAGATGGGGATGATGTGTCTCATGTGCATGATGTTTCACCAGCACCCACACCCTTCCACCGGAACACAGCAATGCGAGCATTGCTTGCATGCAACTGCTTGGCGGCAGATTCCAGGTGTGGTGGCAGTACCTCTCTGGACGAACTTGGCACAAGTTCTACTGCTACTTGTTGCTCCTTCAGCACCACCCAGGGGGTACGTGTAGGGAATCAAAGGGTACACACCTACGGATGCGAGCAACTGGAATGGATGTCATGTCTGAAAATAAAAAAAATATTATTACTATTAATAATGTATTAAATTTCAGCCACCATATGGAATACCTCAAGTCATTTGTTACATATGTTACTCTGTGCTCCAAAGATCCCTAAGGTTTTCTGAAATGGCTCGCAGATCACAGAAGATCTTAAAAGGATTACTTCATCAGGGCATTGAGGTAACTATCTATATCCTGGTTCAGTTGGTAGTAGCTCTGCCTTCTCAGTAGTTGGTCATAGGTTTGTTGCCCACCCAGACAAACATTTTAGTGATGAATGTTTGTCTGTAACCTTGTGTTAATATGTATTATAATAAAACCGGCCAAGTGAAACCAAGCAAAAGCGAACAAAACATTCAAATCACTAATTATCACGGTTCATGAGATACAGCCTGGTGACAGACGGACAGCGGAATGGACACGAAAACCCCATAATATATAGGGAGTAAGGAATATCGAGGTCAACTCAGATATTCTAAAAATAAAAACAATAAGAAATTAACAAATAAAAAAATGACTGTAAAAGATATATTACCCTAATGGCACAATGTTAGCATAATCCATGTTTATTTCTGCTTTCAGGCTCAAAATATACAGCCAACGCCCAACTTTGGTATGGCACAAAATTTTTCTATATCTGAAATATCTACCACATCATTACCCGACACCTCGAAGGACGAAAATGAAATACTGGAAGATCACACATCTATGAAAGTTGAAGAAATGGGGCAACTCGAAATAAAAATTGAGGAGCTACCAGAAGATAATGAAATGATTAATTCTGCAGACTTAGCAGATGTATTCAATAATGAGGTTTCAATTAATCACAGCTCCATAATAAAGACAGAAGAACCCATGATAGAAGAAACAGGGACACAAAGTCATTTACCATCACACATTTTTAACTACATCACAGAACCATACAAGTACGAAATATCTGATGAGACTTTCTCTCAGCTGGATTCAAAAACGTTTATAAAACACACTGAAAAAACGAACATAAGAACACACACTAAAGAAAAAACAAACATAAAAACACACACTGAAAAAATTAAACATAAAAACAAGATTTTGTACGAGTCATTAACCAAGAAGAATGACTTGGAAACTAATTCTACGAGCATAACTGGGGAAGAGCAGTTTCAGTGCAACATGTGCAATAAAATATTCATGCAGCGAAGATATTTACAAAGACATATGAGAATACACACTGGTAAAAAGCCACACAAATGTAAAATTTGCCATAAAAAGTTCACACAGTATTTTAATATGCAGATACATGAACGGATACACACTGGAGAGAAGCCATATAAATGCAATGAGTGCGATAAAACATTCTCTCAAAGCCAGTCCTTGAAATGTCACATGAGAACACACACAGGAGAAAAGCCATATAAATGTGACATATGCAACAATACATTCTGCGTTTTAGTCACTTTGCAAAGACATATAAGGACCCATACAGGAGAAAGGCCATACAAATGCAAATTGTGTAATAAAACATTTGCTCAACGAAGTTGTTTGGGCAGGCACATAAGAACTCACGCTCCGTGAAAGATAAATATCTTAAAATAACAGAACCTTATATTTAAATAGGAAGGAGACGTTACACAAAATCAATAGACAAAACTTGGTATATTTTTGGTAACAATAAATCTATATAGGTAAATTGAATTTGAAAAAGCATGACTTGTATAATGAAAATTATTCTGAGATTAAAAAAATATATGCATGTAATATGAAAGATATGTAAATTAATTATTTGCCAAAAAAAATTGAGTTTCAGTCACTTTGCAAAGACCCAATCAGAAGAATGAACACACTAATGCAAAATGTGCAATAAATCATTCGGTCAGAGAATGATTGAATGGTTGATTTTTGGAATGGTTGTTTGGGACGGCACACAAAAATACACACTGGATAAATGTGATTTTGCAACAATACATTCTGTGTTTTACTCACTTTCCAAAGACAAGAATGCAAATTGAAATTGAATTGAATAAGAAATACAGGAGAAAACCATACAAATGCGAAATTTACAATAAAACATCTTTCTACAAAATTGGTAACAGGTATAGGTTAGGTATATATATAATACCTAACTTTTGAACAATTTCTTGTAAGAACATGTGTTTAACACAACTATACTGAACGAACTTTTAGTAACTAAATGCTGGCGAGATCGATATGGAAACCTAGCGTCACGTTCATATTATCAAAAGCGCTGAAAAATGGATCTCGCCGCGCGCTACTCTACCGAGTAAAAACATCACAGCTGTGGGTGAGCGAGACGGACGATCGGTACACTCGCTCACCCACCGTAAAATACGAAGTGAACGGTAAACAAAAGCATGTTTCCACTATCTAATTTTATAAAATTGTCTTACGTCTTATTGTAGAAGGTTTTGCACGCCTTGATAAGGCTGAATGTAAAGGACCCGATTTTATTACTACTACAACTTTTGTACTTACATTCCGGCAAATAAAAATGGTTTGATTTGATATGATTTATTATTTAAACCTACACCCAATTTACAAAAACTTAAAACTAATATTAATATACATCTCGCTCACACATTATTAAAGTTAACTAATGGATGAGCGAGAGAGAAGATCGTCTATTTATTTGCCCGCGCCTGTTTTTATGTACGTACTACATTTACAAATTAACAACTAAAAAATATTTTTATTATTAACTTACAAAAGTGAGTTTGTATGTTACGCTTGCACGCTTGTTATGGTGGATTTTGATATACCTAGAGATAGATGGGACCCTGGAGAAGATTATAGGCTACTTTTTGTCGCTAAAAACTTAGACTGTGAGATAGAGGGTGGGTAGGGGGGAGGGGTAACATTAATGCATTAAGCCGTGGGTAAAAGTTACTACAAGGATATTGATGGAAATATTTCATTTCACATAGCGCCATTTGGCCCCAAAATAAGCATAGCTTGTAATATGGGAACTGGATAACTGATACAATACATTAAAGTACCTTTTTTTGTAAATACATACTTTTAATAGGTATTAACACCCAGACAGAACAAACATTTGTTATAATTTTACCAGTAATGTCCAGTAGTTTCAACTATTAGCGCCATCTACCGGTGAGTGGATGGCTTAAAAGATTCCGGCAACGACCCCTAGATGACGCTAGTAGAGAATGATCAGATGTACATGATGTTGAGATGTACATAGATATTTTACAGACAATCTTATTAAAACTAGAAATACTTTCATTGGGTTTGATTCCCACTCAAGACTAGCGACCCGCATAGGATAAACAAATATCTGACGCACATAGATGTTTATTCTGTGACGCACACAGATGTTTATTCTGTGTGAAGGTGTTAATATGTGAATTTACAAAATAAAATAAGTATATAAGTATTTTATCAGTTATCTAAAATAACTATAAGTATTTTATTACTTATCTAGTACAAGCTATACTAATGGCACTAGATGGCGCTGTATAAAATGTCCGTGAATGAATAGGAAAGAGTGAGTGTGAAGCCGGGGCGGGTCGCTAGTTTGATATAAAATATCACCTCGAGTATTACGAAACGTGCGTATCAATGGATTATTAGGCTTTGTACCCACCATCTGGTTGATTAGCCCATTTTTGAAAACGATCATCATGCCAAATATATGATACAAGTTACGAAACATTAGTTGTCTGTAATGCTTATGATTTCGTGCTGTAACAAGTAATTTTGTTGTCAGTGGCGTAGCTTGGGTGGCACCCGATGCGGAAGTTGATGGTGTCACCCCAAAAGTAAAAAGCTATAAGTTTTATATGATAAAGGACATCATTTATTATTATAATAAATTATCCATACTAGTGAAAGAATCCCCGAAAAATAAATTTTTGTGATTTTTTTTTCCTGACAAAAAAAAATCGAAATCTTAAAGTTGAGAGACCGGGTGGGTGTCACCCCAAAAAGGTGACACCCGGTGCGGTGACAATCTTGTTAAAATAACTATGCTGTTTCTTGCTGTAAGTGATGTAACAGGAAATATTTTATACCAACGAAATTGCCAAGATGTCTCGACAGTTGAAATGATTAGTTCCTAGTATAGTATAGCTTTTAATAACACTATCATTTCGAATAAATGGATGAAATGATTCATTCAGCAAAACTCTGTAATGTCTTTGTAAGGCCAATCCCACAAGACATATTATATCCTACTCAAATAATATAATATTATAATAATATTAAAAACGTGAAAATTGTGAGAATGTGGGGATGTTTGTTACTTTTGCACGCAAAAACTACTTAATAGATTTTAATGAAAATTTACAATACGATAGCTCATACATCAGAATAACACATAGGCTATAATTCATAAAGATACTGTGTAACCGTACCAGCCTCTAATGTTCCCACTGCAGACACCGGCCTACTCTCGATAGTTGAGAGCGAATGGGCTCTGATCTACCACGGAAGCCCAATCCGGATTGGTAGATGTCACATGTCGTCGAATTTTTGGTTCTAAGACATGCCGGTTTCCTCACGATGTTTTCCGTCACCGTTTCGAGAACGTGGTATTGCGCACATAAATTTTTCAAGTGAAAAAACTCATTCGTGCACGTGTGGGTTTGAACCAGCGACCTTCAGATTGAAAGTCGGCGTCTGTGCCCCTGGGCCACCACGCTCTTACTGTGTAATATTGTGTAAATTGGCCAAAATGTAACAATAATGGCGTCCGATGCAAACACAATATGGTGGAATTGATATTGATGAATCACCTATTATTTAAAGTGTGATATCTACGCGGACAAAGTCGCGGGCACAAGCTAGTACTTTATATTCAGATAAAAATGTTTATTTTCGTTGGAATATTAAAAATTCTTGGAACCGTCACTTTTTCCATTCATATTATATTGTACATGTAGGTATAATTTTTTCTTATTTGTTTTTACTGTACTGTTATTTCTTTTCTTTATGGCTACAGTAACAACTTAACATAAGGCCGTCAGTTCTGTTATCACAAAAAAAAAAATTTACGTTAAATTTTACAATGTGTTTTGCCCTTATTTTATTCATGGAATCATCTTTAATTTTACACTCGGCGAAACAAAGACCTCTATTCTACCTAGTGGTCATAAGTTCCGTCACATATTTAATACTAGCTATGCCCCGCGGTGTTACCCGCAGTTTATTGGAATGAAAAGTAGCCTATGTGTTAATCCAAGATATAAGCTGTCCTGGTACCAAATTTCATTCAAATCCTTACATCATCATCATCATCATTCATTATAGGAGACAATGGACACTTAGTTTCGTTAATAACAGTTTTTGTAGCAGCTGTACATAAGCCTTGTCAAATATGAGAAAATAACTCTCCATGTAAAAATAATCAAATTGTATCTAGTTAAGTAATTGTTGACTTACAATTAAATAATTTGCGAAATAAAAA
Organism: Aplocera efformata; assembly: GCA_921293045.1. NCBI lineage: Eukaryota > Metazoa > Arthropoda > Insecta > Lepidoptera > Geometridae > Aplocera > Aplocera efformata. Next base: position 1,906,560 of record OV121068.1, on the reverse strand, counting down.
GAATGTTAATAAAAAATAATAATAATAATAACAATTGATTCTTTAAACGGCTGTAGAGAGGCCTTGTGGTAAAATAAACAATGTAAAGAAATATAAAATATGTTTGAGAAGGAGTAACAAACAAGTTGCTTTGGAAGTCCAGTTGCTCGCGTCCGTGGGTGTGTACCCTTTGATTCCCTACACGTACCCCCTGGGTGGTGCTATAGAAGCAACCAAAAAGTAGAGCTGAGGGCCCACCGAGTAGTAAGTAGCGACCCACGCCCATGACAACAGTAATGCAAAGTACAAGATTTGGATCTTACACTGAGTCGCATTCATCCTGCTGCGTCAACACCCGAGACGGGGGTGATACGTCTCATGCGCATGTGATTTCACCGGCACACCCTTCCACTAGAACACATTAACGCAAGCACCATTGCTTGGCGGCAGATTCCAGGTATAGTGGCAGTACCTTTCCGGACGAACTTGGCACAAGTCCTAAGTCCATTAAGTTACTCATTTTAGAATCACCTAGGGGGCACGTGTGGGGGCCCTAGGAGGGTATTCACCAACGGACGCGAGTAACAGGGGCGGCCCTCGCTCCAGGCGATAAATCCTTACTTTGCACTTACAATTGGTATAGGTATATATTTCTAGCGACCCGCCCCGGCTTCGCACGGTTAGTAAAGCATCAGTGTCGTATCAGAAACTACCCGTGCGAAGCCGGGGTGACTTGCTTATGTATATTATTATACATATAAACCTTCCTCTTGATTCATTCTATCTATTAAAAAAACTGCATCAAAATCCGTTGCGTAGTTATAAAGATTTAAGCATACATAGGGATATAGGGACAGAGAAAGCGACTTTGTTTTATACTATGTAGTGATTTGGAGCAAACTATGTAGTGGAGAGGCGCCATAATTGGATCTCGCTCCATTCCAAAATTTACTTCGGGCCGGCGCTGGCGAGCATCTGGACCCACTACGTTAATTTTCCTAAACACACGTAACATTTCATCAAGTGTCAGAGCCTATCTGTGTCTGTAATTGCCAAAATTACTAGATTGCTTTTATCAGACCAATCAGAACCTGTTGAAAAAGAGAATTGGCTATTTTATTGGCACGTATCAAATGTCTCCATACAGGTTGAGCGGATAGTACTGGGTACTGGTTATATGCTCACGAATATGTGTACATGCATGTGTAAAATTTGACGTGTCCAAATGATACTTGAGATCTAAAGGAATAAATGAATTTGACTTTACACTATGCCTTCAAACTTCAAACGGCCTGGTTGGGGGGTCATGTTGAGCTAGGTACCCTCAGAGTCCCTTCACGTGTCCCCCGGGTGGTGCGAAAGGAGTGAAAAAGTGACGGAACGAGCTGAAGACCCACCTCTCGAGACACTCCCATGACAACAGTAATGCGACTCAGTATAAGATTTGGATGTCCATCACCCGAGACGGGGATGATACGTCTCATGCGAATGCAACTGGTTTCGGTGGAAGGGTGTGGGTGCGCGTGAAATAACGAGCGGATGAGACATCCCCGTTTCAATGTGCAGTGCGACTTGCTTTTTCTCCTGATGATATTTGAGATCTAAAGTAATAAATGAGTTTGATTTCATACTGCAGTACGAGAGGACCGGGGTTGTATCTCTGTTGTCCTATTAAAAAACGGCTCAACGTATTTGGATGAAATTTGGTACCAGGATAGCTTATAACCTGGATAAGGCCTTAGCGGGTGGCAAGCAGGGCAAACGCCCGGGGCCTCGCTTTCGTAGGGCCTCGCGCCCTCGCAGAACCGTAGACCTGTAAAGCTAGTCAGTGGTTTAAACACAGCCTGTAGATATACAATATTCCTAAGCGAATATATTGCCAATCAATATCAATGAAAGTGTCTCGAGAAATTACTCAATAGGATGCAATATACGCAGTTGTTAAGGAGCTGCCGTCTCTCAAAAACGCCAACAAAAATGTTATGAGTTCAAGTCAAGAACCAAAATTTAAAGAATAATGAACAGAATGGCTCAGTTGGCAGCAAAACTACTTCTGTGCTGAGGTCGTGGGTTAGATTCCCAACTAGGACAAGAATTTTTGTGGTGGATATAGATGTTTGTTGTGTCTCTGTTTGCTAATATCGCCAATAATATTTTAGTAGATTAAAGGGTTTTGGCTGTAAACGAAACGAAAATGTAAACACTTGGTTCGCATTATATTTTTGGTTCTAGACTCTTCTAGATCATTTTCTCTTCAAACCAGCGGATTTAGAAGTCAAGATCTGTCAAGATCGCCACACAGGAAAGTAGGTAGTAAAAGTGGTGACTAAAAGAAACTATATCATAAAACAGATGCGTCTTTTAAGGCGCCACGTATCAAAAAAAACTTTCAATCATTTTACAAACAAAATGACAATAAATTCGTTCATGCAAAAGATCTTCAATCTTTAAAAGGTATCAATGGAATTCCACTTCAGCGCGCGGCCATTTTGTTTTTTTTTTACTGCGGCGTCTTTTACCGGCCAGACGGTGTATTTAGGGTACCGTTAGTAAAAATAAAATAAAATTTGCAATCCAATACGATTGACTTTGGGTGTCTTTGTTTAGTGAATTAAAACTCAATTTTAAGCCGAACCTCTGTCATTTATCAACTTCAATTAACTATTTCTTTCTTTCTTCTTTCTTGCTGGGCTCACCACCAAATCACATCATGCTGCGTCTGTCACTATATAAAGGAGATATAACGTTTCACAATTATTATTAAATGTTATCTATTTACGATGAATCTTTTACCGTTTTTAATGTATGTCGGTTTTGCTCCTATTCATGCCATCTGCGACACAGGGAATCCTAGTGCAGAGGTATGAGTGTGTAAACGTTTATCTTATGTTATATTAACTTGATAGTACCGTGCCGATCTTCAGTGGTAATCCAGTGTCAAATATACATACAGAACCCAACAAAGATATTGGCGACTCGCCGCTGCCGTCGATTATGGGCCATATTATTATGAAATCTACACACCATTCTGACAGGTACTGTGGCACCTTTTGTGGGGTGGCGAAATGGTCGATTACCTTGTACACAGGGTGTCAAAAATTTTAAAATCAATTCCCATTGAATTAACAAAATGGCTTGGTAATTTCGATTTAAGTTAAACAGTGTTTCTGAGACTTGATAGTCTCAGAAATAGAAATGATAGTAAGTAATCCTGCTAATATTATAAACGCGAAAGTTTGAATGTATGGATGGATGTTTGTTACTCAATCAAGCCAACGGCTGAACGGACCTGGATGAAATTTGGCACAGATTGATTATAGTCTGGAATAGCACATAGGCTAGTTTTTATCCCGGAAAAGTTTATGGTTCCCGTAGGAAGACCAACCGCGCGTTACACTATGGATATAGGGACAGTAGAGGGTACTCACCAACGGACGCGAGCAATATACACACACAAACTGAATCCCCCTGCGTGTGTATGTGTGTATGCATGTCTGTGTGTTAGTGTGTGTTTGTGTCTATGGTATGCGCTGAGACCTGAATATTGGACCACTGTGTGAAGTAAAACTGACCCTGTATATCAGGCCGCCCAAGCATTATTGACCGCACCACTTAGAAGGCAGGAGCTATCCCGAACAAATACTCAACAATCATTAGAAATTAGAATGTCATTTGTTTAAGAACCCTCTTTTTTAAAGATATTTAAACGACTTGAAACTACTTTTATTGTACTGCAAGGGAGTGGAATGCTTTGCCTGAGTCTGTGTTCCCTCACCATTACAACCTGGGAGTCTTCAAGAGTAGAGTGAATAGGTTTTCTAGACAAGCGCGCTCCATCGTCGGCCGCATCTTCACTTTCCATCAGGTGAGATGGCGGCAAAGCGCAAAAAAAAAAAACTTTAAAAATGAATTTCTCAGTTTGGCGTATGTTTGTAATGCGATGTCTTCGTGTTCTAAATCTTAATATATGAAACACAAAAATTGTTTCTACTTATATCCGATAGTCTTTGAAGCCATCAGCGATGTGCGCCAAGCCGGTTTCATTGGAAAGTCAATAATGCGAAGATTTAAACCACTAAAACAATGCAATAAGCACAAAATGTATTTCTTTTTTTAGCGTAGTAGCACACGCTGCGTATCCGCTAGTGTATAAATAAATATTCATGGATATGCCACACAGCCATTCAGCCTCGAAACGCATAGCTTGTACAATAGGAACCAGATTACAGTTAATACTTGTATAGTACCTGTATAATATAAACACCCAGACAGAATATATTTATGTTCTTCACACAAATATCGTTTACATGTTGACGAAAGAAGTATCTAACTATACCTACACATAATTTGCATTAATACAGAGCGAATGATTTTTTTTTTTTGTGAAGTTATTGTAAATTTTTACATCCTAGTGGATACTTTTTTACTCGACTTTGACGTTTTTGGCCTTCAAACTTTAAAGTTGTTTTTTTTTTTTCTTTTGGCTTCACACCATCTGTGCATTTGCCAGCGTGAAATATTTTTCGCGGGCTTTTAATCACAGACCTTCAAAATGAGCGTACCGTTATACGGGAGAAGTGATGTGCAAAAAGTGGCGGTAATGATCGATCTTGAATCGAGACGGCAAAAAGTCGCTACCGCTGACCAGCTGCTATAAATATGTAGGTAACTCGCATGTTTTTGTTTTGAAACATGGTTTGTAATGTAGGTTTTTATTTAAATATCTATTGGCGCCTTGGCTGTAAAATCTGTTCGTATGACGTGACGGAGAATGACATAACGCTTTTATAGCCGAAATTATTTTTTTCTTTATTTGTTTATAGAGAGTTTGTACTCCTTATTTATAAAGATTATGAGTGTTGACCCGCGGTGGCCACAGATAGTAACATTCATCTAAAATCACTCTTTTTAAGGCATTACTGACATAACCAAGGGACTTCTCTCGTGGGACACACTATCCAGTGTTTTCTTCCGTTCTTCTGTTCACTAGGCAACTATGTTTAATTCCGTTGTCTTGTGATGTGCAATTTTAAGTATTTGTAAGTGAATGATAAACAATTTCTAGAAAGAGACAGAGCGACTCTGGATATACATGTATAATTAGCCATAATTAATTATTATTTAAGCAGTTTATTGTAGATGCAGATGCACCTCACTAAAATGATTCTTCGCTGCGCCCATGGACACAACCAGCGATGAGTAAACGTATATCGATTCGAGAAATAGACAGAGTGCAAAAACATCGGCATGATTAGAAACTCTTTATAATCTGTGGTCGGGCTGCATTCTTCATTCTCCAAAATGTAAGAATAGATTTGTGTTGTCTGCGCGCTTTATTGACTGTGGAATAAACATACATTTGCCTACTTTTGATCGGAAATGGTTTTATGCATTCAAGAAGTATTTTCGACACCTTATCGATATCATAGTATGTTTTATTGTGTGAAAAACATGAACAAAAATAGTTTTTTTTATGTAGCAGTACTGACGAGACTAGCTGAATGTCCTGTTAAGTGGTTACCTCTGCCCATAACACCACTACCACTAAGATCCTCCCCGAGTGTGAGAAGACCCGAATCGCAACCCGGGACGGGGATGTTACGTCTCATTCGCATGTGATTTCACCGGCACGCACACCCTTCCTGGCGGCAGATAACCAGATGTGGAGGCAGTACCTACTTCTCCCTTTAAATCCTGCACAAATTCTACTTCTTAAGATACATCTTAAGATGTCATTAATATATACAAATAAATGAAATTTAAGTGTCTCTGTCTGTTTTGTCTGTCTATCTGTCTGTATGTTTGTTCCGGCTAATCTTCGAAACGGCTGTACCGGTTTTAACGGTACTTTCACTGATATAATAAATGTTAGTGAAACGGAAGGGAATAGAAACCAAAATGATACTTTAATCAATTTATTCTCAGCGACGTCAACGGACAGAGATTCGCCCTATTTTGTGACTTATATCGAATTAAAAACTAAAAATGAGCTCCGCCAGTATTTATGCTGGCATCCCCTTCCTTTTACGGGCGGCACTGCGATAACGCGGCGGATGTGACGTGTCGGCTGGTGGTTTGGCGCGCTATTCAGAGCTGTGGACATGGCTGTCCGGGCAAGCTTGGCTGGGTGGCATGGCGGGCTGGCTTGCCAGGCTGGCTTGGCTGGGTGGCATGGCTGGGTTGGCCTTGTTGAGGCTAGGCGTTACAATTCGGCCATCCTGTAACAATTGCTCCCGCAATGGGAACAAAGGGCTGATATTAACTTTCAAGTAGATCAATTAAGTCCTCAGTTTCAAGTTGGTCGTCAGAGCTACTAGCACTATCTGATACGGGGGCAACACTTCGATAAGGTCGTAACGAATCAGCTGAAACTAACCCCATGAATTTTTTGTAACCCCGCAACCCCTTGATGCTCCTGATCCTGTATCGGTCATTACCTATAACTCTAGTCACCACGTAAGGACCTGAATATATATCATCTAATTTGGTATTAACCCTAGCAGCGCTACTTGTTGGAGCCTGTCTCCAGAGCACAAAGTCACCTTTTTTGTAGATGTGACAGTGCTTACGGCGTTTATCAAAACTTCGTTTCATTTTGGCACTCGCCCTATTAATACGTTCACTGGCCTTGGCACGTTTGGATTGTGTAGGCTCAGGAACTCGGCCTGGCATGGATACATCGCATAAGGACCTACCACTACGGGAAAACATTAGATCGTAGGGTTTGAACCCAGTCGTGTCATTAAATGTGTTGTTTATACCCCAAATAACATCAGGAAGACAGTTAGCCCAATTGTTAGCGGCTTCACTAGGGTCAGTAGCCCGTAAGGCATTGAGAATAGTTCGATTTGTGCGTTCGACTTGCCCATTTGCTCGTGGGCATGCAATAGCGGTTAATGTATGCTTAAACTGTTTATCAGTGCCGAATTTCTTAAAGTACCTACTAGTAAATGCCTTTCCATGATCAGTTACCACTCGATCCGGATATCCAAATAAACAAAATAGTCGTTTTAAAAGCCTAATCGTTTCTACCGAATTTACCGTTCGCGTTGGTTCCGCAATAACAAACTTAGAAAATGCATCTGTTATAACTAACATGTACTCGTGGCCTTTTTTTGTCCTACAGAATGGGCCTAGGTGGTCAACATGGATCATCCTAAACGGTTCAGTAGGTTTTGGGATCGGGTGCAACATACCTTCCTTCTTTCCATGCTCTCCTTTCCCATATGCACAATGTAAACATGCCTGCACATACTTTTGAATAAATCGCGTCATCTTAGGAAACCAGAAATCATTTTTAATCAAGTCCATTGTACGTTTCAACCCTACATGTCCTATTTCGTCGTGATGCATTTGAACAATCCGCCATCTAGCCGGTCCCGGAACAACGAGTCGCTTTCCGTTAAGAGCTTTTCGGTATAACCTATCATTTATTACCTCATAATCTTTCGTGATATCGACCCCTGCGGTGCCATTTTTTAGTTGATCTATAAGGTTTTTTACTTTTTCATCCTGAGACTGAACGGTATAGAACCAATCGGCAACTTCAAGACGATTTATATTTACTGCATCTACAGGATTCCTACTTAAAGCATCGACGTGCTTCATACGTTCACCTGGCCTATACTCAACACTTATGTCGTAATCTTGAATTAACAACCACCATCTCGCAATGCGTGGTATGATATCGCGTTTCGTCAGAGTGGCACGCACCGCTGTACAATCTGTGACAATTTTGACGTGTTTGCCTACGACATATACTCGAAATTTACGTAAAGATTCTACTACCGCAAGTGTTTCAAGCTCATAACTATGGTACATACTCTCTTCCTTCGTAGCTACTCGACTAAAATACATGACCGGACGTAACGTTTCATCGGATTGTTTTTGTAGCAAAATACCCGCTATTCCCGATTTGCATGCATCTGTATGTATTTCTGTATCTAACGCGGGATCATATAACGCTAACACTGGTTTAGAACACAAACACTTTTTTAATTCATCAAAACTGGCGGTTTGTTCACTATTCCAACACCAAGACACATTTTTCTTAGTTAAGTCAGTTAACGGGCGAGCAATTTGAGCGAATTTGTATATGAATTTACGAAAGTAACTACAAAGGCCAATAAATTGGCGCACTTCGTGTACGTTTTTCGGTAACGGGAATAATGAGACCGCTGTCAGTTTCGAATTTGCGGGTCGTACGCCATCTTGCGATATTTCATGTCCTAAATAAGTTACTTGATCTTGCAAAAACAAACACTTTTTCATATTTAGCTTGAGACTTTCTGATTGGAATTTATGCAACACAGTTTTTAATATTTCGATTCCCGAACTGACGTCTATTGAGGGTAGTAAAATATCATCGAGGAATGCAAGAATTTCTGCATGACGATTATGTTTATCAGACTGATTGGAGTGGGTATTTTGTATTGAATTTACAATTTTATTCATTAAACGCATAAATACAGACGGAGAATTGGCTAATCCGAAGGGAACCCGAATGTACTCAAAATGACCTTGTTGGCACACAAAAGCACTCTTATGTCTGTCCTCAGGCAGGATTAACAATTGATGATAACTTTGAGCCATGTCCAGACAGGTAAAATATTTCTTTCCGGACAATTTTGAAATATGATCTTCAATATTTGGCAACGGGTACCTATCTTTTACAGTAATGGCGTTAAGCGCCCGATAGTCTACGCATAACCTATAGTCACCATTCTTCTTTTTAACCAATATAACTGGCGAGGCATAACTAGATTCAGATTCTTTAACAATACCGGCATCTAGTAACTCGTTAATTTTGGATTTTACGATTTCTTGTTCACAATGAGAAAGTCTATAGGGCTGGCGGTGTATGGGCTGATCGCTAGTTAATTTAATAGGCATGTGTATCAAATTAGTGTAGCCAAGTTCTTTTGTACTGCTTGCGAAAGTGTCTTTATATTGCAATAATAATTCAATTACACGATTACGATCCATCTTATCTATATTTCCTATTTTTATATCGGCTAATGAAACCCCACCTATATTGGTCGTTGGATTCACAGTAAAAATACCTGCATTCGAAACCGACAAATTTGGCACATTAAGTGATTTAGGCATATATGGCAAGTTAGGCAATTTAGGCAACAATGGCATGGTTGGACTGACCTGACTCGTACTCGGTTGCACCTCGCAGTTTTCTGCACGCGTTAGGACCTGGCCGGCCTTCCACACGACGTTCTCGTTGCCAGTATTGACAACCTTGATGAATCCCGTAGCGCCACGAAGCAGAGTAGCTGGCAAGGAGTAAGATACGCCGTGTAGTTCGAAGTGGCGTGGTGAAGTGCAAACGTTGTTGTTCTTGGCATTTCCCAGGACATGGACTTGGATGATAGATGCTCCAGGGGATAAAGTTTCTTTGTCCAATGTGACCACCCGAAACTTTTCGAGGTCCTCGACAGCGTGTATTTGAGACGTAAAATCAGATTCTTGCTTTAGGGTGGCCACACCATTACTCACGATCAGCGATACATTGCTGGAGTTTATTACAGGCTGGCCAATTAGTAAATTTATGTCTCCCATCTCGAAATCGGTTAGATGAGCTTCACACGGAACTCGAACTTCGTCGATTTCTAAGTCAAACTTAACCTCCCCTTGACTTGGCACTTGTCCTCCGGAAAATCCTTTTAAGAGCGTGCTTGAGGGTATGATGCCAAGAGATAAAAGTCTTGATATCTGGCTGTTCATGACGTTAACTTGACTTCCCGTATCGATGTAGGCTTTCACGAACACTCCATTGACCTTGGCCACTTTCTTGTAGATGTTATTATAGTTTTGAATGAGTTGTATTTCTTTGACATGACTACCCGACGGTTTTTGATGGGTCGAAGGGTTAGGGCAGCGGTTTGCAATATGCCCAAGTGCCCCACATTTAAAACAGATACGTTGATCAGGCATCGTACAGTTGCGTAACATGTGCCCAGTCTTTTTGCAACGCGGACACGGGTCGGTTTCAATATTGATCTTTTTTTCTGGAAGCTGCAGTTGTTTCGGGTCTCTCTGCATCGCACGTGCTTCTGGAGCTGGGCTTCGATAATCGTCGAGAGCACAAAGAAAGGCCTCGTAAAGTTCATCAGGTCGTTCGCACTGGAACGCACGCGCATTTGGCTGCAAGGATGTAGGTAGACCTCTAATAATGCACGAGACGCTGGCACTATCTGATAACTTACAGCGGAAACACATCGAGATTTTATCTTGATAATATTTGGTCATTGTTTCATGAGGTAGTTTCTTTCGTTGCATCATTTCGTCCAACAATGCACCGTAGTCGCGATGTTTTGGAAAGGCGCGACGTAACTTTTGTTTCCACTCGTCCCACGAGTAATTGTATTCTTCAAGTCGGTTGTACCACTTACGTGCTTGACCCCGGAGTTTATCTTGAAGATGAAACGCCTTTACTTTATCGCTCCAACTATGGATGTCGCCCAACTGATCAATTTTTTTTAGCCACGCCGATACCGTATAATCTTCTCCATCTGGGTCAAATTCGGGGATAAGTGATGCAGCCCGATGATTTTTGGAATGACCAAGCGTCGTGGTTTCGTGGTCGAGATCACGAATCGCTCTGTCGACTTCATTTTCTAATAAATATTTAAGTAGTTTTCTTGCGGGTGGCGGTGAAAAATCGTCGTCCGTTTCCTGGTGATCTTGTTCCCGACTTGAGCTCCATCCGGGAGGTCGGACTCTTTGTCCAATTTCTTCAGGGTGATTTCGCTTCATATCCCACTTCTGAGTGAAACGGAAGGGAATAGAAACCAAAATGATACTTTAATCAATTTATTCTCAGCGACGTCAACGGACAGAGATTCGCCCTACTTTGTGACTTATATCGAATTAAAAACTAAAAATGAGCTCCGCCAGTATTTATGCTGGCATCCCCTTCCTTTTACGGGCGGCACTGCGATAACGCGGCGGATGTGACGTGTCGGCTGGTGGTTTGGCGCGCTATTCAGAGCTGTGGACATGGCTGTCCGGGCAAGCTTGGCTGGGTGGCATGGCGGGCTGGCTTGCCAGGCTGGCTTGGCTGGGTGGCATGGCTGGGTTGGCCTTGTTGAGGCTAGGCGTTACATTAGGCTAGTTTTTTTATAGAAAAAAAATAGGGTTACGCACAAAAAAAAAAAAAAAAAAAAACAAATTCCATGCGGTGAACTTATGGATAACAATCATTTTAAACTATTATGTACTTAACATTAATAATTATTTTTAATAAAATAATTTGAAATTAATAAAAAGACAAAACAGGAATAATATCGAACAGTAATAGATAAATTTAATGTTTATTTTACTTTAATTATTTATTATGTTGCAATGTTTCGTAATCCTAATAGAAAAAAGTTTCGTTAAAATATACATAAACACTTTCATAATCCGTTACATAATGCGTCCCCAAAATGCTGGCAGCATTGCCACGGTGGATGGCAATACTTAATATTTGGATGACATTTTTATTTTACAACCGTTATGTACAACCGTTATGGAACTGATTGTGATAAAATTTCTATGGGACGAATCCGAAAAAAAACTAACAAAAAAATATTTTTCCTTATCAGCTGATAAATGACGGAGCTACGGAGTTCTCAATAAAAAAAAATATAAACATCCAAATTGGTAACCTCCTTTTTGAAGTCGGTTAAAAAAGGGATCTTAAAGTTGAAACTTTATCATCTTAGTAAACATACAACCGATAAAAAGAACCCTCTCATTTTGAAGTAAGGTAAGTAAATCTTCTTACTTTCTGAAATAGTCTAGCACAACAAAACGTCACAATCGCGTCAACCTTTTACTGAATTCCCGCTCATTTTCGAATTCGGAATTAAAAAATTCCGAATTTAAAAATGAGAATATCACCTTTTGGCCGTTCTTATTAACCTGTAATTGCACGGTAAAAATAATGATTGCTTTCTTTAGTTTCACCTGCATAGCTGCACGGCTTCCTGATCGCTTGATCGCCTGATCATCGTCTGATCGGCGATTGGTCGCCTGCCTTGCTCGCCAACGCGGCCGGTTCGAATACGATACATTTGGCTGATTTTGAAAGTTGTGTGCAACATTTCAACTTGGTTTTCGGCAATTGAAACAACATTGCTTTACATTTAATTTAATTTTTATCCAAGAAATTTTATATAAGCTCACTACTACATCATTTATTTGCATGTACATAGTGGTACACGTTTGAAATGAATGATGTTAAGCTATTTGATGTCCTTTATTATTATTATTTTATTTTATTATTAATTTATTTATTTCAGACTCATGTCCATATTGATATATTACATTCAAATTAAATTACAATGAAACATATTATAAATTATTATAAGAATTAAATATATTACAAGAATTAGAATTAATAAATTAAAATATTATATTATTTTATTTTGCCTAACATGATTTATGCCCTACCTCTGAAAAGTTGAGAAAATATTTAAGTCTTATATAATCTATTTAAATACATTTTTTACTTGTAAGCACAAACTTATGCTGTACAATATAAATAAAGGTATACGTAATTTAGCCCTAATTACAGTAAGTTGTAATCTAACGCGTAATAAGTACAAAAATTAAATTTACTTACTAGTCTATTTACATTATTACTAGTTTTCAAATATTACAAACTTTTTATATCAGTTTGGGCTTCGAAACGTAAATTACTACATGCAATTATCACAATTAGCCGGCTGCGAAGGAAATTGACTGCATAGTAAAAATAAAAATCATGCTCGCGCGAAACTATCTAGCCACTATGCTCCTACGCGAGTTGGCAAAGTGACCATTCTTCATTTTAGCCGCCAGTTGAGTGACATCTCTCGGGCGGTTGGCGCGCGTCGCTCTTCCCGCCAAACTTGCCGCGCGTCGAATTCAGAATACTTTTATTCTCTTTTTAAATTTTCGATCGGCTGTGGCATTCCTGTGTTGTTTTTTTTGTGAAAAATGGATTTTGTGTGAATCTGTGACATAAAAGGTAAGTTTTTTTTAAACTTCCCTGATACCTGGTAGGTAGTGACAGTAGCTCAATTATTGAATAAATAACAGCTTTATAATAAATGCATTTGAAAGTATATACGTAAATTTAAATTAAAAAAAAAGATTTTTTTATTTTTCTGTCTGTCTGTTCCGGCTTAACCGATTTTGACAGGACTTTCACTGACAGATGTTTTAAAGAGTAACTTAGGCTACTTTATTTTAGAAAAATAAATTACTGTTCCGAGTTAAAAAAAATCCACGCGGTCGGAGTCGCGGTTAACAGCTTATATTAATTTATGTAGGCATAAGTAACATTATCATAATTATTACTATACGTACTATAATTTTAAATTCTACAGTTTATTATGTTACACATTTTTACACAATTAATTGCATCATCTGCATTTAAATACAATACAGCAGCAAAAACGAATAAGAATCAATATATTTTCCTAGATATCCACATGGTTTCTGCTATGAGGATACTCTTGATAAAGAATTTCATATTAACTATTTCAGTGTTATGGCAAATGCATAGAAGTGCGACGCCAGAAGAAAGAAAAAAAAAACTATTTCAGTGACGTATTTTTATTCTGTGGAATTGAACTGACCACATTCTTTTTTTAAATTTATTTGTCTTTACACCTCTCCACAATAACATTCGTAACAATTTTTCAAATCATTATGACGTAATAAATAATGTTTAGCCTAGGAACGTTACACTGGTACATGGTACAACCGGACTATATACAACTCAATTAAAAATAAATTAATCCTCCTTAGTAAATAAATAAAAGAGTTAAAAGAATACTTCACGATTATGTTCCAATCCCCACCAAAAGAGTTATCGAAATACTTTCTTACCGGCTTGGAAATAATTGACTGGTTTAAAAACCAGATGAACCGATTTTCATTCTTCCATTTTTCTTCTTTCTTTCTTTCGCCTTTACGGATGATTTTTTTTCATGATATATCTATGGAGCCACTATGGAGGTGAACCTTATGTAATTAATTATTTAACATGGTCTAGAATTGTCGAAGAAACATACAAAAAAAACATGGACCTAATGCGCCCGTTAGGTCCATGTTTTTTTTTTTACTATTTTTATATTATTATTGTCTTATAAAAGAAGATAACTTGAACATGAAAAGTTCTGAGTTAAGATTTAAACCATATGGGCACCCAGTTGTAGAAAACACTTCTGATCATTAATTATTTTATTATTATTAATTAAATTATTTTAGATTAGTTTATATAAATGCTAAAAAGATTTTTTTATCAGGTAACACGGTTCATAAGCGTAATGCTATCTAGCATATACACGAGTGAAACTGTGGGGCACAGTATATAAATTTTTTTTAAACGAACTGAAGTAGTTTCTTGGACGAGTTTTTTTGCCACATAGAATTTTGGGTCGTGGGTACGATTCCCAAAACATTTGTGTGACACATAGATGTTTGTTCTGTGTCTGGGTGTTAATATGTATTATAAGTTTTTTTTCTTTTTTTTTATCCATATAAAAAAACAAAATATGTATATTTACATTACTTAAAGTTATACAAACAAACAAATGTTAACATTTTTTTACTTAAAAATTGACGGTAGGTAGGCATACAGACAGAAAACATTACCTCCCGTGCTAGTAGAAACTGTTACGGCAAGGTAACGATTCCCCCCCCCCCCCATATATTTACAGGTCATTGTTGTTTTTATGAGCACTTACAAATTAAAAAAAAATCGAAATCGGTTTGTAAAGGACAGTTTGACATACAACCGAACTACCAACCTCCTTCGTTGGAAGTCGTTTTCAAAACTGATTGAAGTATATCGTGTTTATGGCTTCTCAACGTTTCCCATATTCATTACACTATTAAAAACAAACAATGAGTTTAAACGCTCATTACTAAAATGCTCATTAGCGCTTCAAATGATTACCTAGCGTTTGATAAACAATTAAAATTAAACCATTGATTTGTTGATTGTTTATCTGTGGACATTATTTCAACTGAAATAAATTGGATTTTTTTTGCTAGTTTTATTTAAAGCCTTGGCCACAGATAAAAAAGAATCAAACGAGTAAAAATAAGTGGATTTATTTTATTAACTTGGTAACGGGTTCACTTATTTAACCACCAGTAATGACAAACTCATCTCACCAGACAAAACAAACACAAATCAAATTAAAAAATGCTTTGTTTTCGTTCCATCCTTATTATAAATATACAGAATAATTTGGTTCTAAAACATGCCATTTCCTCACAATGTTTTTTGTTCACCGTTTCGAAAAATAGGTATTGTGCACATAATTTTCTCATGTGAAATACTCATTGGTGCACGTGTGGCCATCAGATTGAAAGTTGGCCCTTGTGCCACCACGCTTTTATTAACTTAAACTTACTTATTTTAAGGAGAATATTATCTCAGACCACACATACAAAATACGAACGAGAACTTTGCGATTGTGATTGTCAAAGTGACAGCTGTCAAGCGCTTCTGTTTTCGAAAATAAAAAAAATATAATTTATATCAGTTAATTGGTTATATATTGTAGCTTTAATTTGAATTTTTTTTTACATATCGTTATTTTAACCATCGGTGATCGGTAATAAGCCTCTTTCAGTATTCGTTTCGACCACTTTATCCAAAAAGTTTATATATTTATTCAAGAAGGTCGTCTCTTTTCTATCAGTCTGATAATCCCAATATTTATATGTTATCTGTACCATTACAGCAGTTAGCAAAACACATGACCAATGGTAATAAACTGAAATCAACGTCAAATTCAGCCATCGAAGGTAATTAGCGGCCGATTAAATAATAGCCTCTTTGATAGCACCAATTTATTTCAAGTGCCGTGGTGAACGATTCATTGAAATGTCAATGTCACGGGTAACGTAAAATGTTGGCAATACATATCTAACAAGTAACTTTAACAGTAATGGATAATAAAAAAAAAATATATTTCCTGACCTACTCTCCTGATCCATATCCTGATAAATACACACTGAAATATAATAAATCTCTGGACCACGGCGAATGCATAAGTCGTGCGAAGCCAAAAAAAAAAACATTAACTTATATAAAAAAAATCGAAAAAACCCAGCTTTAATACTTTCGAAGTAGCAAATTACGCAATTTCGTTTTATTAGTGTTACTAACACTAATAAAACAAAATTGCGTATAGCTGTATAATAGCTGTTTTTCATATTTCAAATAGATACTTCAAATTGTATAGATTAAAATAACATACACATACACTAAATCACACACTAAATCGAGTTGCAGAGGAAGTCGATCTGTTTGCCGGTTCTATGGCAGAACTGAAATAGGCTGTGTATTTTAATTTATTTTATTATAATAATTAAATAACTGACTAATTTAATATATGTAATAATTTATTTTGAAAATTT
The DNA here is from genome assembly GCA_921293045.1 of Aplocera efformata. Taxonomy (NCBI): domain Eukaryota; kingdom Metazoa; phylum Arthropoda; class Insecta; order Lepidoptera; family Geometridae; genus Aplocera; species Aplocera efformata. The sequence continues at coordinate 1,890,162 of OV121068.1, read as the reverse complement.
ATTAAGAAAATTTTATATATATAATTTGTATTTAAATATATTGACTACGCTATTGCATTAGGGTAAACCTGTAATAATAGTTGTTATAGTAAATAAATAAATAAATAAATAAATAAATACTATTCCAGTATTCTATCAGTAACCTGGTTTAAATACAAGCTGTGTTAGTTTGAGGTTAGTTGCGCTGTACGAAATATCCACGACTCCGTGACGGCTCCGTGGCTTAATTGGTAATAGCTCTGCCTTCGAAGCCAGGACCTGAGAAAAAACTTCATGCTCAAATGAAGTTTGTTCTCGGGTCTTGGGTGTTTGTCTTGTGTTTCTGTCTTGTGTCCATGCCATCTGGGACACAGGGAATCCTAGTGCAGAGGTATGACTGTGTAAACGTTTATTATTGTTAATTTTATTTTTATTGAAATTTTCGTACCTATAAAACAGTAAAAGTCAAAATTATGTCAAATTACGATTACTAAGGTCTCAGTAAAAGATATTCAATAGTTTTCGTGCTGCAATACTGTAACAAAGTCCGTAAAATTTTTGAATGAAAGAAATTCGATTCGTCGCTCACAATGTACCACATTGTACCTACCTCGGTACCTACTTATTTATGTCAACAGAACACGGCCAAGTCATACGATACTACGTCACAATCGACATAGAAATAAAGACCGTTTTCGTATAAAAAGTGCGTTTTAAAATCAGTTTCAACACGTATTACATTTAAATGTATTAATTAAATTGCATGTCATTAAACATTTGTATTTTTAAGTCGCAGAATGCAGGAAATGCGTTTGTTTTAATTTTTTGAGGATAAAATAATTAGTAAAGCAATTTTGGTACACAATATGTTCCCAATTTTCGCTCTCGTTAATTATCATCTTCTATAAACCGAACGTACCCTATTAATTATTAATAATTCTTGGAAATTTAACACATCGCCATTTAGCTCCAAAGCCATAGCTTGTACTATGGGGACTAAATAACGAATAGATTGATAGAGATAACTTATATAAGTCGTTTTTTATTATACATACATATCACAAGTATTTAATGTTCGTCACACAATTGCTTGTCCTGAGTGGGAATCGAACGCGATACAGCACAGAAGGCTACCAACTGAGCTATAAGGCCAGTGAGGAAGTATTCTCTTTAGAAGTTAAATATAATATATAAAAATGTTGCAGTGTTTTTTGCCAGCTGCTGCGCTCCGGCAGGTAAATCTGTTGCCAAATGCCGTGACGGCAATCGATATGACAGTCTCATGCCACACCGTTTTCGGCCAGTCGTCCCGTGACGGCCTACAATATTAATTTCTTGTGATCAGCGTGGCTATACTACTCCTGATATGATTGAATGTATTTCATCATTGTGCACAAGATAATGTTCATTCTAGAAGATTCCAACAGCCATGGTGTCATTTCTTTTTCAAGTCGTTTGATAAACTATTGGTTCTGAGCTATGGGTCACGGGACGGCCGATAACGGTGTGGCATGAGACCGTCATATCGATTGCCGTCACGGCATTCGTGTCTGTTTAGTTGCCAAAATGCGCCAATAGATTTAGCCCCACTGGTCACAAAGCTGAGATAAATGGCGATGTGTGAAATTTCCAAGAATTATTGATAATACAAGCATAAAAATAAGCAGAATTGGTTGAACCGAAGTCTGTTGTAAATAATTAAATGCGGGAGAAAGTTTTATGATGCGTGTTGCAATTTTTTCTTCAATCGTTTTAGAGTAGGTAATTTAATTCAATGAAAATGTCGCGTGCGCTTAGCAGGGCTACATGTAGAAAGAGTATTTAATAAAGATTTAAATTAAAGTTAATACTTTAAATTTTCATAAATGACGTGAATTCTGAGGTAAAAAAGTCAAAGTCAAAGTCAAAGTCAAAGTCAAAGTCAAAATCAAAGTCAAAGTCAAAGTCAAACTCATTTATTCCTTTAGATCTCAAGTATCATTTGGACACGTCAAATTTTACACACACATGTACACATATTCGTGAGCATATAACGTGTCACAGGAACGTAAAAACCTTTGGAAGTTGAAAAACATATTGAACAGGGAATCCCGATGCAGGAGTGTGTGTGTGTGTGTGTGTGTGTAAGAAAGAAGTATCGTAATCTTCACCTCAAGACCTTTGGCATTTAGCCTATAAAAGTAACCTTTGCGGCCTAAAACGGAATTTTAATTACTATTTCATTAATAATACTACTTACTACTGCATAAGCACGACTCCGCGTTACTACCATGCCTTCGAAGGGAATCCCGGGTTCGATTCCCGGCCGGGAACACTTTGTGTGGTGAACATGAAGTTTGTTCTCGGGTCTTGGGTGTTTGTCCACGCCATCACACGCCACAAACACAGAAACACAAGACAAACAAGACCCGAGAACAAACTTCATGATCACCAAACAAAGTGTGCCCCGGCCGGGAATCAAACATGGACACCCCAAGGTTCGAAGGCAGGGCTACTACCAACTAAGCCACGGAGCCGTCAAATTATTCTTTTGAGAATAAAGGTCTTTTATCAGAAGATCATCACTTAAAAATGAAATATGAATTGTTTTAGCTAACTCTTAGTTAAGTATAGTGTATTAAAGCGTGTGCCAAGTTGGTCCGGAGAAGTCCAGCCACGACATCCACATAGTAATCCACCGCCAAGCAGTACCGCACTCGCGCTGCTCCGTTTCTGTGGGTGGGTGTGGGTGCCGGTGAAATTGCAGGCGCAGGCGTTCGAGCGCGATGCGACTTAAGTCTTCTCATACTTCGGTAGAACCTGAGTCGTGGGCCGCGTTAACCTCAAAAATTTGAGAGAAAACCTTCTGTCCTATATAGTCAAACATTATTGTTTTCTGTGTAGGTATAACATTCATTTCTTATCTTGATTAATGCATGATAAGAATTCGCTTCCGACATTTTCTATTGAGAATGATGGCGAAATTAGTTTTTAAGTAGATAAACTGACTTAAAAAAAGGTACAGGTTATGTGTAGTGTTTTTGATATCGCAACGGGGTGCGATTTATCACCCTGTATCAAATGTAATGGCTCTTTTACTCCTAAATCTTAATATATATTGTATAAATTACGTGTCACGATGTTTGTCAACGATGGACTCCTAAACTACTTAACCGATTTTAATCAAATTTGTACACCGTGTGCAGTTTGATCCAACTTGAAAGATAGGATAGCTCACATCTCAATTTATGATCGCAATATTATTTTATTGCAAATTATAATATCATATGACAAAAACGTTAGCCACAGCAACGCGTGGCCGGGACAGCTAGAACTAATATATATTGTCGGTATGCTAAGGCATTGTAACAATGCTTCCTACTCTATCTCTTGGCAAACGCTTTCGTTTAATTTTAGTTGCCAATGGTATAAGGTCATGATCAAAGTTCAAACAAGTAATTAATTTAAAAATTTAAAAGAAACCCACTTCAATACCTTCACTTCTTATCTCTCGCCCTTAGAAACATCCAAATTTGGTATACAACGGGTGAAGAAAAAAATCTCTGGAAAGCAAAATATGCAATTTCGTTTACTTGGATGACAGAGTTTTTACATTTATTTTGATTTAACTACCTAACGAAAAGTTCGTAGACATGTGACGTCTACCGATCCGGATTGGGCTCCCGTGGTAGATCAAAGCCCATTCACTCTCAATTATCGAGAGAAGGCCGATCTGCAGTGGGAACATTAGAGGTTGGTACGGATTTTGATAAAATAATGCTTGTCCTGAGTAGGACTTGAACGCACAACCTACTGCGAAGAAGGCAGTACTGGAGAACCTTACTTTCATTATTTATAATCTGTGGATACCTACGTCCTCGGATAATAAGGCAATGACAAGTTTACTGGGTAATTATCCACGAATAGGCGGCAGTAAGCAATTAATCTATCTAGGTACAGGCGCCATAAAGCTTCAGTCACATCTGACGGATTGGGGCGCAGCATTTAATGTATACAAATAAATAAAATTGATGTGTCTGTTTTTTATCAAACTCATTTTAAGGTAAATACGATACACATAATAAAAAAACATTTTTTTTTTTGTCTATCTGGGGTATTTCCATGGGCGTACCCAGGGGTATTTAACGTTAAAACTGTAAACAGTGACGGAAAAAATCGTGAGGAAACCGGCATGTCTTAGAACCATAAATTCGACGACATGTGACATCTACCAATCCGGATTGGGCTCCCGTGGTAGATCAGAGCCCATTCACTCTCAATTATCGAGAGTAGGCCGGTGTCTGCAGTGGGAACACTAGAGGCTGGTACGGTACCCAGGGGTGGCAGGGGGACTCAGTTGCCCCCCCCCCCTGGAAATGGAAATTTAAAGTAAAAATGCATGCATAGTCAAATTGACTTAACTACATATAAAGCAATATCATTTGCGGCTGTTTGCCCCACACACTACACTACATATACCTAATGTTTCACCTAACAAAATCTGACTTCCCCCCCCCCTAGCCCAGAAGCTGGGATCGCCCATGGGTATTTCTCTTCCATTTCCCTCTGTCAGACGTCATCTCAGTACTCACTCCTTTCTTACACTTATCAAACAATCTTTCAAACAATCCATCCATCTTTTTTTTTTTGAAACTTTAACACATTCATACCTCTGCACTAGGATTCCGCGTGTCACAGATGGCATAGACAAACACACAAACACAAGACAAAGCCAAGACCCGAGAACAAACTTCATGCTCACGAAACAAAGTGTGCCCGGCCGGGAAACGAACCCTTTTTTTGGCCTACCTCTTGTCTTATATCCTTCCACATAAATTAGGTATAATTATGTCCCTCAGGTTTAACACTAGCCTTAATAAGAGTCATATTTCATTAATGTATGCATTATAAGTTGGCATGTTGGCTGATGAGGTATGAAATCTACCTACTGGCTCTCGTTACGGTTTTAAACTCTGCTAGATCAGAGGAATCTATGAAATTTGAGCGTGTGTAAACAATTACAATTGTACACAGAGTGTTTCAGAATGAAATTCGTTTTCATAGGCTTAATTAAATAAATGAATATAATAATAGTTTTTTTTTAGATCCGTTATATCTAATACTAGGTGCGCTCTGCGGTTTCACCAGCAGTTCACGTTCCCGGGATAAAATACAGCCTATGTTATGAGCTGATAATTTAGCTCTCCAATGGTGAAGGAATTTTTTAAATCGGTTCAGTGGTTTATCTGTAAAAACGTAATAAAAAAATATATTATACTCACTTTCGCATTTATAATATTAATAATAAAAAGATTATAAATTAGGATATATTGTGTTAGTACAATAGAAAGCAATTATTTATAAAGTAGTAGTAAAAAAAAAAACAAAAACAACGTTAACTCACTCATACCTCTGCACTAGTCCCTGTGTCGCAACACAAGACAAACACCCAAGACCCGAGAACAAACTTTATGCTCACCACACAAAGTATGCCTCGGCCGGGAATCGAACCCGGAACTCCTCGCTTCGAAGGCAGGGTTACTACCAACTAAGCCACGGAGTCGTCATATATTCATTGAAGTTTTTGACTCGGCGCCATCTTGCCCCGTGCTAAGCTTTTACTCCGGGAAACATTAAATACCAATACTTTATAATATTGTTTATATAACTCTAAAAAAAAAATGTTAAAAATTTACATGTATAAAGACGAGATTAATTTAAAAAAAAAAAAAATTCTTTGGCATTCCTTTGAGGCTAGAGAAAAGTGGTTTTGATAAGTGACACAAATAAACATCTGTGTTTGTGTCATACAAATGTATGCCCTGGATGGAAATTGAACTCATGGCCTACAGCAGAGAAGGACATAGCTACCAATATAGCTGTCAAACACGCCGCCATAATAATTCTGGCATAGAAAAACGTAAAGAATAATACCGTTACTTACTCATAACATTGTCACTGTGCCTGTGTCACAAAACACCCAAGACCCGAGGACAAACTTCACTCTCATCCCACAAAGTTTGCCCATGTCGGGGATCAACAGGTATTCGCTTCACAAGCTCTTTATGCCGAAAATATTTGAAACACCCTTTTTGTAAAATAGATCGACTAATATTTTGTTTTCTTCGAAATATATGTTGTGTCTTTCCACATGTAGTCAAATAAAGAATTAAGTTATACTGATAGAATACTTATATAGTACTTGTTTTATATAGTTTACACATATTACAAAGGACACAGAACAAAAATTACTGTTTATCACACAAATACTTGTATTGGGAATCGAACCTACAGCGCAGAAGGCAGAGCTACTACCAATATTGATCTATGAGGCCAGTCAACTGAATATGTTAAACATAAATACAACGTGTTATTTCATTTTCAGATTCAAAATGGAGCTGAAACCGCCAAAACCGAAGAAAAAATCAAACATCGCCAAGCTGATATCTTGGGGGAAGATGTTCAAGACACCGCTCCTCATACTCCTGCTCCTCGGCACCACAAACTGTGAAAATGACAGTGACACTGACGTTTCTGACATTCCTTTAAAAAGTATTAATGTGCGGCATCGGCATACCCACGCCATTCTACCAAATAGTACTAGAGACAAATTGAGTGAGATTAGGTATTTAAGAAGAAGTTTAAACAAGGAGGTTTTAAACTTCATAATGACGGACTTTCTAGTGGACGGAGAGGTGGAGAATCGAGTGCATTTCAACGGAATTTCCGCTAAGGAAACTTATGTGGGTGAAAATGGGTAAGCACACCTATCTCTTATTTTCATTTCATATTTGACCTTCTTGCAGCTTGATTTTACCATTGAAGAATAATATATTCGTAGCACGAAAAAAATTTACTCCGACACGCCACCACTGTTACTATGTTGCAAGCTGTATACAGATCGGTGCGATGACAGCTGTCACCTCTAGATTGAGTCTATGAATCCTACATTATGGTTTCGGTAAGTACAGCTTCGTGGAAGAAGTTTCGTGACGAAACTACAGGTGATAAGCTAGCTATTTCCTAGCTATTTCCCAGTGTGCCGCAATCATAGGCTACATAGGCTCATCAGCGAAATATCGTAAAAAGAAACGTAAAAATAACCTATAAAAAATGTATCTGTTCCACTTAAACACGAATAATAGCTATCGGGACAAGCAGCCGATCGTTTATAAATAGAGACCTGTAATAAACTAGAAAAGTGCAGGTAGCGGGTTCTAATCCCAGTGTTTATTGCGGCACTCGTACGGAACGCGTCTGTTATCGAGGGCTTTTGATCGCGTAAACAATAGAATTAGGGTTCCGTAGGATTAAGAATCAGGTTTTTTTTTGGAACAATAAGATCTGTTTCAAATTCAAAATGCAATCTATCATTTATCATCCAGTTAGCGTAGTTTTAAGAGTTTATAAATATATTTGTTAATGTTAGATTAAGGTATTTATCTATGGGCCAATGTACTTATTTTTAAGTTTTTGTTGCCTGAAATAAAGATATATTATTATTATTATGGAATACTGTCGAAGCCATCTGCGGACAAAAGCGTAATTTTCTTGCCAGTTGATGGCCTTGAGATCTTTACGAGGGCTTCTGGAGAGAGCGGAAAGCCCTCAGCCAAGGTTAAAAAAAGTCGTTACTGATGTCGTCGTACTGACTCCAGCTTCGCTGCTTCTGAAGAGCTGTTGAATGTTAGAGAAAAAGATGAAGCAAACGCTGCACATTTGCACCAACCCCGCCGGCGGGTTCCAAGAATCTCTTAACTCACTCTGATCAAATATTCACCCAAACATCCTCAATAGCAGCGAGCCAAGCTGGTCCGAAACTAGTAGTGCCTTTTTTATTGTATTCAACGGCTATTGAACTGCAATTACAATTAGGAAGCAGAGCATACATAAGTTGATAAGGCTTGTTTACAGAAATATATAACAGGATATACACTAAGTTATTGACTTGTGTTTTAGATCCTGTGTAAGGGATCCAGGGGAACAAAATATACCAAGCCATATCTCCAATAGACACAAAAATATATGTAAGATGAATTTATACAATTTAAGAATGAACTTCTATTTCAAATTAAATAACGATATAATCAATAATTTGGTTCTATCTTAATCTTAATATATATAAATTACGTGTCACGATGTATGTCCGCGATGGACTCCTAAACTAATTAACCGATTTTAATCAAATTTGTACACCGTGTGCAGTTTGATCCAACTTGAAAGATAGGATAGCTCACACCTCAATTTATGATCGCAATATTATTTTATTGCAAATTATAATATCGTATGACAAAAACGTTAGCCACAGCAACGCGTGGGCGGGTCAGCCAGTAATACCAAATTATAGTTTTTAAGCTAATCGAGAGGATTTTGCACTCATCAAAAGCCCGCGCAAAGTCTACGCCATCTGAGGCCAACAACGCAGCCATATAGCAAAAAAAAGTGTACAAAAAAATTTGACCTGTCATGAATCGCGCTTAGCCCAGATATATCTGGAATTTATGGTTTGCTAGATATGACACGCAGCTGCCACTGAATTATAAAACCACGCGTCCATTAGAGACAATCCGGGCCGGGCTTTGTGATGAATTTTGACGTAATGCGCCATTGAGTTTGAATATTTTATTCTGTATTTGTTTACACATAAAAATTAAAAAAAAAAAAAAAAACCATTATCTTAGAGGCTGCTTATAAAGAACAAAAATGTAAAAATTACAACAGAAAATTTTGATCGTGGGGTAGTAAATTTTAATTTGAATTGATTTTACTAAAGTTATAGTAGCGCTTTTGATTCTCTGTTATGCTATTACTATAATATCTATTGATCTTGCAATCTATTATTTAAGTGACATAAACATCATATCTATTAATTCAATACTTTCATCCCTTGTTTAACGCTTTTGCCAACTACTATTTTTTTTTTAATAAACATTGAAATCGTTCTATAATGGGTGAAGAAAAAAGTCACACAATTTCGTTTACTTGGATAACATATTTTTTCCAGTTATTTTGATTTAAAAACCTAAATATCTAAAAGTATATCCTTTCAAATAAAAAAAGAATATTCCAAATCAGTTGATAATGTCAAATATAGGTATTAGACGTAAGTAGCCTTAAAACTGATTATTTTTTATACTATGAGTCTTGTTACTCGAAATAAAAAGATATAATTTTATTTTTTACTTTTATGAAATACAATATGTAGAAAATCCACGGAAAATGTAGAACATATTGTATAATTCGGAATGAACTAAAAGTGCATTTTGCAAAGATTTTTTTTTCTTTTATCTTCGCACGGCATGTGCATTTGCCAAACAATCTTTGCAGCTACGACATTTGACAGCCGAATGTCAAATTGTGAGACACGAAAGCGTCTGTCGTTTCAGCTAGTAAAATATAATTAGCAGGCGGATTTTTAAGATGCGATCGCTGCCATTTGGACGTCAAGCTTAACACTTATTTATTTTCATATCTTTGTTCTAAATCTAGACCTAGATATTGCTCTAGACAATCATTTAAAGATGTTTCTAGAACTTTGAAGATGCGCTGAACGTTCAGATCTACGTTTACATTCCTACAATATATACCAGCCTACTCTCGGTATTAGAGACTAGTTGTGCCCCGTGGTGTTACTCGCGGTATTTCGGGATCAAGTTTTTTTTTTCGGGATCAAGTTTTGGGAACAGTTTTTCGGCCAATGTGTACCATATAAGCTATTCTGGTACAAAATTTCTGTAATTCTATATTGTACACAAAAAAAACACGTTTACACAAGGTATTAAAAAAATATTTACAAAGGCGAACTTAACCCTAAAGAGTTCTCTTCCAGCAAACCTTTGAGGACAGACAGAGTTGATTAAACAGGTAGGACTGCGTACACAGATAAAAAGGGTTAAGTTAGACAATATATAATAATTATTTTTTTAAGTTGTAACTATAACATATATATTCCAAATACCATAAAACCATACAATCCATTGAGCCGTTTGAGCGCGAAGAAGTAACAAACATACACACAAACACACATACATACAAACTTTCGCCTTTATAATAATAGTGTGATTATAACTCTCCGTGTGAATTGGCTTTATTAATAATAATAATATGAATGGATTCAAGACTGAAATGGCTTGACGGCTCCGTGGCTTAGTTGTTAGTAGCCCTACCTTCGAAGCGAGGTTCGATTCCCGGCCGGGGCACACTTTGTGTGGTGAGCATGAAGTTTGTTCTCCGGCCTTGGGTGTTTGTCTTGTGTTTCTGTGTTTGTCCATGCCATCTGCGACACAGGGAATCCTAGTGCAGAGGTATGAGTGTGTTAACGTTGTTTGTTTGTTGTTTTGTTCCAACATAACGGATTTTTTTAAGGATTAATATTCAGTTGCTCGCGTCCCTTTGATTCCCTACATATACCCCCTGGGTGGTGCTAAAGGAGCAACCAAAAGTAGCAGTAGAACTTGTGCCAAGTTCGTCCGGAAGTACTGCCACCACACCTGGAATCTATCGCCATGCAGTAGTGCTCGCATTACTGTTCCAATGTAAGGGTGTGGGTGCCGGTGAAATCACATGCGCATGAGCATTCGCTTCATCATTCGCACGCAGGGCTTGTCAACTTGCCGTGTGGTTTGACACGTATGTTATGCGGGTTCGATTCTGAACTAGTTGAAATTTCTATTATCGAAATGAGGTATTACTCATAACACGATCAAAGCCAAACGATTGCTTGAAATAATATTGTTTTGCATCGATTTCGTGAAATACTTGTTTGCACAGTATTCCCAGAATATCGCGTAATGGAATAATATCCTGTTCTAATTCAAGGGCAAAATAAAATTCATATGTAAAACTTCGAGTCGAAATAAACTGCTGCAAACTTTTCAAACAACTTTGATTAAAATATAATAAAAGTTTAACCAATAGAAGGATAATTGAATATAGATAGATCTTTATTGCATACCAGAAAGAAAAAAAACAATTACAAATAAATAATAAATAAATAAACGTTTACACACTCATACCTCTGTACTAGGATATCCTGTGTCGCAGATGGCATGGACAAACACAGAAACACAAGACAAACACCCAAGACCCGAGAACACACTTCATGCTCTCCACACAAAATGCGCCCCGGCCGGGAATCGAACCCGGGACCCCTCGCTTCAGGCAGAGCTACTACCAACTAAGCCACGGGGCCATTTAAATAATGGAATCAAAGATTTGACTTTGGTTTAATGATGAAATGGTAATTTACTCATACTCATAATCATTTATTGAAACCGTACGAACCTTCAACCAAGTACAAATGTTTGGCTAAGTCTATTTTCAATCCAAAGGTACAAGTATTCACATCACAATTCAAAAACATATAGTGGACTTTAAAAACAGAACAGAACAGGTTCATTTGGTGAATAACAACATAGGGAACGGTAAAAACAGTAGCTGGTTCGAGGTTTCTAGCGTGCCGCGATCTCAAGAACAGCTGATGGCTAAATTAAGAATAGTCTACACCCGCCTGACAGTCAGGTGATGTTAAAAATACTGTAGTTGCAAGGTCGAACAGTCTTACGCAGATCTGGTCTAGATTTTATTAAGAAACTAGCTGATCCGACAAATGTTTTCTTGTCTTGACAAGGGCGGCCTTAGATATTGCGAGGCTGCGGTCGTTAGAATTTTGTGAGGCTCTTGGCGTATGAGGAATTTAGGTGAGTTGGAAGTGTACAGGGCTCCTGGTAATCAGTCAGCATCCTCTTAAAGACAGCTGCAGGGCATCAAAGCAAAAAACAGGTTGTTCTGCGAGGGTGCGAGGCCCCGGGCGGTTGCCCTGCTTGCCACCACCTAAGGCCGCCATTCTTGATATTGACAATCGGCCGGCAAACGACGTACTGCCAAAAATGCCATAGAAAAGTATTTATAACTTCAGTTTTTCTCGATTTTCCATTCTCGATTGATATATAAACCTTTCCTGGATTACGACAAAAATCAAAACCAAAACCAGCTAAATAGGTCCAGCTGTTCCCGAGTTTTTGCGAGACAAACGAACAGCAATTGATTTTTATAGATAGCAGTCACGATAAGGTAAAAGATGTTTATACGCGAGACTGGTTCAGTTGCTCTTGTGTACTTTTGATTCCCTTCACGTACTAAGTGCCAAGTTCATCCGGAGAGGTACTGCCACCTGGAATCTGCCGCCAAGCAGTAGTGCTCGCATTACTGCCCAGAAGTAGAATTCATTTATTAATTTAGGTACATTTCTAATACATAAAATTGTATAACCGTACCAGCCTCTAATGTACCCACTGCAGGGACACTCTACTCTCCATAATTGAGAGTGAATAGGCTCTGATCTACCACGGGAGCCCAATCCGGATTGGTAGATGTCACATGTTCTAACACACGCCGGTTTCATCACGATGTTTTCCGTCACCGTTTCGAGAACGTGGTATTGCGCACATAAATTTTTTCAAGTGAAAAAACTCGTTGGTGCACGTGTGGGTTTGAACCAGCAACCTTCAGATTGAAAGTCGGCGTCTATACCCCTGGGCCACCACGCTCTAAAATTGTATACTGTACACTTATGAATGTCAGACATTTTATATTCGGTAATTAATAAAAAATATCTACTATTATATATAAAAATAAGTCGGGTTTTCCTTCCTGACGCTATAACTCCATAACGCACGAACCGATTTCCACGGTTTTGCATTCGTTGGAAAGGTCTCGGGCTCCGTGTGGTTTATAGCAAAGAAAATTCAGGAAAAATTTCAACAGAAAAGCGTGATAATCTTTTTTCATAAATGTTACATAAAACGAAGCCATCTGGTGGCGAAACGGAGTTCGCCGGGTTTGCTAGTTAATAATAAAAAACATACAATTTTACGTCTCGTGGCAAATGTCAATAAGCAGAATAACAATAAGAAATTCAATAGTATTTTTTATTGTTATTCTACGAATGTTTCGGCAGAAGGGTTGGTAAATATTTTTTTTTACACACTCATACCTCTGCACTAGGATTCCCTGTGTCGCAGATGGCATGGACAAACACAGAAACAAGACAAACACCCAAGACCCGAGAACAAACTTCATGCTCACCACACAAAGTATGCCCCGGCCGGGAATCGAACCCGGGACCACTCGCTTCGAAGGCAGGGCTACTACCAACTAAGCCACGGAGCCGTCATAATTAAAGTACATGTGTCGTTTGTGCCACCTATTTTAGCGAGTAGCGCCCCCTGCCGTACAAAAGGAAATGAAACAGGGAACAAGTCGGAAGGAACGAGCAATCTCTATAGAATTGTTAAGAGTATGCACACCCTCGCTCTTTTGACGGCATACTGGTATGGATAAGGCAAAATTTTAACTTAAGGCAATATTCAGTTGCAAGCTTTGACCTGTACAAACATACACAATACAATGCAATACAAACGCAATACAATGCAGCGTGGTGGCCCAGGGGCACAGACGCCGACTTTCAATCTGAAGGTCGCTTCAAACCCACACGTGCACCAATGAGTTTTTTCACTTGAAAAATTTATGTGCGCTATACCACGTTCTCGAAACGGTGACGGAAAACATCGTGAGGAAATCCGGCATGTCTTAGAACCATAAATTCGAAGCGATGTGACATCTACCCGGGGATTGGGCTCCCGTGGTAGATCAGAGCCCATTCACTCTCAATTAGGCCGGTGTCCCTGCAGTGGGAACATTAGAGACTGGTACGGTACGGTACGGTACGGTATACAAAACTTAATAAGAACAAAATAAAATACAGAGTGGCATTGGCGTACCCAGCTTCTGGCCTAGGGGGAGGACAAGTCAGATTTTTTAGGTCGAATCGTTCGCGGCTTTTTTTCGTACACAAACACACCTACATGAAACATTAGGTATATGTAGTGTAGTGTGTAGGGCAAACAGCCGCAAATGATCCTGCTTTATAGGTAAATAAATATAAGTCAATTTATTTTAAATTTTCATTTCCAGGGGGGTCTCCCCCTGCCCCTCCTGGGTATGCCCATGTTACATGGACCCCCAGATATGTACAAAATTGCAATGGTCTTAATCCACGCTATGCTGTCCGTAACAATAGAGTGAGAGGGAAGGCGGTCAGTAAGCAGTCAAAGCAGATGTGTACTTGCATATATCATATAGTTCTTTTATACATGTGGCCCACCCTGCTGTCGTTTTAACCGCCTTCGAAAGGAGGTGGTTAATTCAGTATTTTTTTTTGTTTTGGAAAATTACCACGCTTCCTTTTTTATTTGAAAGGATATGCTCTCAGATTGGTCGTATAGAAATTTTATCAAAATCGGTTCAATAGTTTGGTTGTTACATCAAAATAACTAAAAAAAAATAATTATTTATGTCATCCAAGCAAACGAAATCGCATGTTTTGCTTTTCTGTGCTTTTCTTTTTTCTTCGCTCGTTGTATACCGATTTCAATGTTTCTTATTTAAAATGGTGGGGTAGGGGATAGAAATAAGAGCTAGAAAGAGCGAAAAGAATTGAATTCGGTATTTTTATTTTATTCCAATTTAAGTCAAAGTAAAAGTCAAAAATTTTTGTTTCCGTACAATTCTTGAAAATTACTTGGAAACGTCAATTTATTTTTTTAATTAAACATTTTTGATTAAAATTGTAAAATTATGCATGCGTACTTTTGCATAATTTTACAAAAATACAAATAAATGGATCCCATAAAAAATATATTAAAATAAGATTATATAAACAATCATTCAAATTTAAGGTTTGTTTTTTTTGTTAATTGTATACTGATTTGGACATTTTTTTAATTGATAGGTTATCCAAACTTAACAAATAAAACTAGCTTGACCTTGAACACAAATTTATGACAATAAAAAGTATTTTGACAAATCTATGTGTCAAATTACAAGTTTGACCAGAAGTAACACCACACCTAGTAATCCGCCGCCAGCAGTGGTGCACTCGCGTTGCTGTGTTCTGGAAAGGTATGAGTGACGGTAAAATTACGAGTGCATACTGCATCCCCGTATTAGTGACACAACGCGATGCGACTTGAGTCTTGTCATACTTGGTTGGGAAGCCGTTTGGCTGTAATTTGGTGGGTACTGTAACCACGTAACATCAGGGCTTTCAGCTCGTTTTGTAACTACTGATGTTCAAAATATGTAAATTTCAACGTGTCCAAACAATACTTGAGATCTTTAGGGTAAATAGGTATTAAATCGGATAACTATAGTCTGTTATTTTTAAATCATTAACTTATCTGTAACACTGACAGTATAGAATCCAATAATTTCAAGGCGAAGAGTGTTAGAAGCCATACATTTCAAGGCTGATGAACCATTTTGAACTCTAGGTATTATATAATTGTTCATTCATGCATCTATATAATTTAAATATTATCAAAAACTCTGGCAAATGCACAAGCCGTGCGAAGCCAAAAGAAGAAAAATAAAAAAGGTTATTCTGTCGATAGTTATCTGTAGGCTGAGATATTTTTGTGTAAATTCAAATTTATATCGCAGGCTTGTCTGAAATTAGTGTAAAATTACTAATTATATCCTTAAACCTTCTGTGTGCTTATATTTTTCTTTTAGCGCTGCAAATATGTTTATTTTTTCATTTCGAATTTGGTTGAATCTATTCTTAGATATAATTAACTTTAAAGAACAAGGTATCTGTGTCATGTTAGAAATTGAGATTTCTTAAACAAAGCAAAATGATTGATCGTTAAATTTAACAAGCATTAAAATTGAGAATAAATTACAACGTATGTTCAAAAATAATGCATAATATTCTGCCACGTCTGATTGTCGTATCACCTGCCATCGTTCTAATCTCGCTATTGTCTATGGTCGTCGGAGCGCGCGAAAACAAAACGTTTGACAGCCGAGCGCGCTACATCGCGTAATGTATTATCTGTGAAAATGGTTATGGCGGGAAAATGATGTATTTTGTTGATGTTTTTGGCCATCATAATGTGTAGGCACAGATTTTATGAATGGTAGCGAAATTTTCGGCTGTATACATTATTTTGTTTATTTATCAAACAAGTTATATCACTAATATTGGTTTTTAAACTTATTTTGATAAATAATTTTGAATAAACACTAGGTTTTTATTTTCGGAACACTAATTTATAATGTTAATCAAATTTGTCTATGATATTAGTTATAGTTGTTTTTTTATATCTGTCTGTCAACTCTTTGCCAATTTTCTTTGCAGCCTTTATCTTATACATTTACACTTATCTCCTACTTCTGTAAATTATACATTTGGTGTAGGTATCTACTTATGTTACTTAAAAAAAACAACGGAAAACTGTTTGTAGGTACTGTTAGGAATAATAGTTACAAGTCATCGACCTACAGTCACGATTTCATAATCAAAGCCGATGATACAAACAAAAGTAGTTTTCTATTAATTAAAACGTTATGGTTAAGCCCATTTCCATTAGGCGGACGTGTCAATTAATATCGATATCTTAATCGATTATTCGAATCGGAGCAATCACTCGAGATACTCCCACACCTTCGATCTCAAAAACCATAGAGAAAGTAATGATGACATGGCAGTATGCCAGGCAATACGAGATGTTTGCGAATAAAAAAGTAATGAATCACTTTTTTTTTTCTATAGCGGCATCTCGCCGTCGGCTTTATGAATCATCACTATTCCACTAGCACACATTATTATAAGCGAAAAAGTAGCACAGTTAAATTTGGCCGGCTAATTATCGCCTCATTATCGACAAACTATTTTAATCTGTAGTTATATTTAAAAAGTTAGGCTATTTAAACTTTAAAGATTATTGCTTTTATTGTATTAAATTAAATTAAAAAACGTTGTTATCTTGATATTTTAATTGCATCCCGTAGTAACATTACGAACGTTTTCGGAAATTAAGTCTAATTCAAAATACCTATTATATATAATAGGTAACTTGTTGGTTTGTAATAAAAAACAAAAAACACCTATGTGATATTTAGGATATATATTCCTATGTGATATTTTGGAATACATAAGAAATATCCCTATTCCCGTTACCATTGCATAAGTTACGGTACGGAGCCCCGCCATGGGGCTTTTTGGTACAATCAAATTTCACAGACTATATTTCTTAATCAAACAAGAAATTTCCAATAAATCTGCAATGGCGATAGATGGTATAGTATTCCGGGGATTTTAAAAGAAATGACGAAAAAAAAATTGCAAAAAAAAAATTACTTGTTTCTACTTCAAACATTCTAATACTTAAAAGAATTTTCCAAAACGACTCAAATAAATGAAGGAATGCTGAGGTAATAGACCTACCGAATTGACAACCTTCTCTAACAAATTTGAATTGGCAACAGTTGAAAAGAAAAAAAATAGTAATTGAGTAATTCAAATTAAGAATGCGGCTTGTCTTGGGATGGATTGATACATTTATTGCGCATTTTTATTACTGGCAAGTTTCATGAAGACGATGCGATTAGTCGAAAACCGCGCAGTAGCGTGAACCACTCGAAAAAAGTGTCATAGAAAAGAGTTATCAGTCATAAAAAACAAAACTTAAGTGATTTAAAAATCGAATTAAACTGAATTTAATTATTTTATTCCTTATTTGACTTAACATCCAGATCAGTATAAATAGGGCGAAGAAAAAAGTCACAGGAAAGCAAACCTTACAATTTCATGTTTTTGGATGACATATTTTTATATTTTTTTTTATCAATCTATTGAGTTATTAAAAACTGATTTTAATAAAATAAATTTCGGGATATAAATATCTACCTCGTAGAAATCAAATCATGCCAAGTTTCATCAGAATTCATGTTTCGACGATGCGCGGCCAAGATACAGACAGAAAAAAAATACAGTTTTGGCTTCAGAATCGACCATAGAGAATTCTGCAAAAATATCTTCAATTTAATAATTGGAACTGTCACAGTTTTATCTTAATATATATAAATTACGCGTCACGATGTTTGTCCGCGATGGACTCCTACTTAACCGATTTTAATCAAATTTGTACACCGTGTGCAGTTTGATCCAACTTGAAAGGTAGGATAGCTCACATCTCAATTTATGATCGCAATATTATTTTATTGCAAATTATAATATCATATGACAAAAACGTTAGCCACAGCAACGCGTGGCCGGGTCAGCTAGTATATTATATATTATAAGTAGGTATAGATTTAAATAAGCCTATTCTCTGTAAATAATCAAGTGTTTTCAAAGAAGTAACTATATCAATTGGCGAAACGAAAAACTATTCCTGGAGCAAATCATACAGATTGTAACGGTTATATCACAAGTGTGGATATAAATTGGTACTAATTGGCCTGCGCACGCGACGCGTGATGGATCACTGATAATCGAAACATTGCCAGAGATGTAATCAGGCACATAATAAACACAACGTTAACACACTCATACCCCTGCACTAGGATTCCCTGTGTTGCAGATGGCAGATAAACACCCAAGAGCCGAGAACAAACTTCATGCTCACCACACAAAGTGTGCCCCGGCCGGGAATCGAACCCGGGACCCCTCGTAGGCAGGGCTACTACCAACTAAGCCACGGAGCCGTCAATAGTGTGCTAATGGGCTGAATGCCCCTACACGCCTCATTGCAGAAGCATTTTTAAATATCAAAGATAGCCTTTTGCCAGTTTCCAAACTATGTTGCTTTTCTCAACATCATATTACAAATATCTTTGCAACTGCTGCTAATAGCGACCTATTTCAATACAATAGAACATCAATTGTGACACGTTATATGCTCACGAATATGTGTACATGCGTGTGTAAAATTTGACGTGTCCAAACGATACTTGACGGCTCCTTGGCTTAGTTGGTAGTAGCCCTGCCTTCAAAGCGAGGGGTCCCGGGTTCGATTCCCGGCCGGGGCACACTTTGTGTGGTGAGCATGAATGAGTGACGGAACGAGCTGAGGGCCCACCTGATGGTAAGTGGTGACCCTCGCCCATGACAACAGTAATGCGCGCGACTCAGTATGAGATCCAAATCTTTACTGAGTCGCATTCATCCAGCGTCCATCACCCGAGACGGGGATGATACGTCTCATGCGCATGTGATTTCACCGGCAGCCACACCCTTCCACCGGAACACAGTAATGCAACCACTACTTCTTGGCGGCAGATTCCAGATGTGGTGGCAGTACCTCTCCGGACGAACTATGCACAAGTTCTACTGCTACTTTTGGTTGGTTCTTTAGCACCACCCAGGGGGTACGTGTTTCTGTATATGCCGCCCCATATTATCCTGAGTACGCCCCTGACATCGCTAGCGTAGCAACATTACAATAACTAGATGTACCGTTATTGGACATGTCATGACATCAAGTACGCTTTCAATCATATTTAGGCAATGGCGACAAAAAAAAAAAATTTTATGTAAAGTTCCGTACCAGCCTCTAATGTTCCCACTGCAGACACCGGCCTACTCTCGATAATTGAGAGTGAATGGGCTCTCTACCACGGGAGCCCAATCCGGATTGGTAGATGTCACATGTCATCGAATTTTTGGTTGTAAGACATGCCTCACGATGTTTTCCGTCACCGTTTCGAGAACGTGGTATTGCGGACGTAACTTTTTCAAGTGAAAAAACTCATTGGTGCACGTGTGGGTTTGAACCAGCAACCTTCAGATTGAAAGTCGGCTTCTGGGCCACCACGCTCTCTACAAATTATTTCTTATTACAAATTTAAATTTGAATAGAATGAATTTGTAAAATAATAATAATAATAATGTTTACACACTCATACCTCTGCACTAGGATTCCCTGTGTCGCAGATGGCATGGACAAACACAGAAACACAAGACAAACACCCAAGACCCGAGAACAAACTTCATGCTCACCACACAAAGTGTGCCCCGGCCGGGAATCGAACCCGGGACCCCTCGCTCCGAAGGCAGGGCTACCAACTAAGCCACGGAGCCGTCTAGTAACTAATATTATATTACTTTAAAGATATAAGTACGTAGGCGCCATTCCATCCGTCGTAGTATGCACCAGGGGTTTGCCGTTTTCGTCTGTCCCTGCGAGATCTGGAATCCATTTTGTAACTTTGACATTTAAACCAAAATGGCGGCCGCAAATGGAGTGGTCGGCTAATCTTGTTTGTAAAGTTTGAGCCCTAGTCTAGTGCTTGAGGTTGTTATTGTTAGCCGACTGTGGGGAAGACAAAGGTGAGTTTCATTTAAAAGTGTATTATCTTACGCACGATTTGGTAGCTTACTCTGACTTCAGTTTTAATTTTGGCGGGTCCAGTGGGAACATTAGAGGCTGGTACGGTACAAATTTAAATTTTTGTCTTTAGTCTTAGAATTTTTATTATAGTTTAATATAAGACATTAATAATATGTGATACAAATTTTCAATCAGTTACTGAATAAGTAAATATTAAATTAATAACAGACAGTTCAAAAATTTGTCATACAAATTCTTGTTCTGGGTGGGAATCGATCCCAGGACCTAGCGTAGAAGGCAGATTACCAACTGAGCTATGAGACACGTAGAGGTTTGGTTCAAGTATTTAAATGATATGAAATTGGTCTTGGCCGTGTCGACGTCTCGGTAGCAAACGAGGGTAAAAACTTGATGCTATTAAACTCCGTGGGGGCATTAAAATGTCGCCGCTTGAGCTTTAAACTTCCTTTCTGTCAAAGTCAAAGTCAAAATCTTGATAAAACAAAGTCTGGTTTGTTCGAATTTTAAATCGAGAAGGGCTGGACCGATTTTCATGGTTTTTGATTGTACATTACAATACAAAAATACTTTATTGTACACCACACTTATAATTATGAACAAATATACAGATATACTTATGTCCAAATATACTTACTTATTGTACTTGTCTCCGTCCCGAATAATGGAATAAAAACATTGGAATGTTGAAGAAATAATAAAATCAATTTATCCCCGTATTCCCACGGGAACAGGAACTATTGTTGTAACTTAAAAAATGTTCTGGTCAGGAGGAGGATCGGATAGTTTAAGCAAGCGCTAAACTAAGTTTTAAGAATGCAAGATTACGTTTCTAAGATTTTTTAAGAATTCAACGAAAATAAAGATTTTTGAGTTTGACTTTGAACTAAGACCCTGTATATGAGAATCTCCTTCCTAATTGAAACATAGGTAAATTAAAAATCTATACGATAATAGAAGTGTCTGTTTGTAATGTCAAAACAGCTTTTTACTAAATGCATTCGAAAGTATATAAATATAAAGCATTGTATAAACAAAAAACTATTTAAAAGATTTTTTGTCTGTCCGTCTGCCTGTTTATTTTAGCTAATCTCCGAAATGGCTAGACCGAATTTCACGGGAGTTTCACTGGCAGATAGCTGTTATAAGAAGTTACATAGGATACTTTTATTTTAGAAAAAGTAATAGAATTCTGGAACACTAATTCTTTATCTTGCATCGAAATTTGTTAAATTCCCCGCGGATAAAGTCTATAGAAACGGCTAGTAGTACATAAAATGACAGGGTACAGACTGAGACACATTTTAGCGCTCCAAACAAACGGTAACCGTAAATTTTTGCCGTGAGTCACAGACTCGAAGATCGCAAAAAAATTTTGGTCACTCGCCTCAATACAATGCGTTGGTTTTTTACTCTGTTTCATATTCCATTAAAGAGTTGTTTAGATGGAGACAGTTTTTCGGAAATGAAGCTAGCAAGAAATTAAACCTAAAACTGGACTTGACTCTTTTTAATTTTATTTTTGTGACGAGAAACTCTCTCCGTGTAAATGTCCCTTAACTTTACTATAACCGTGTTGTATTCCCTCGCTGTCATAACCATAGCTGAGTTTTAATCTGTGTCATAATAAAATCAATCATTCGAAAAAAGAACAAAACATTCGAAATTAATGATAGCAGACATCACGCATGGAGTCCGTATATTAGAAACTTTTTTCATAAACCTTTTTTACGCATTGTGTTCATTATCGTAACTGATTTAAAAATCGAACAAAACCACACAGGATTTAGAAATTGTTAAAAAAACTTACTTCAAAACTTTGATACTATACTTCTCGCTCCTAAGGCGTAAAAACTACCATTTTAAAAAGAAAAGAGTCACAGGAAATTAAAACATGCAATTTCGTTTACTTGGACATATTTTGTTCTAGGTATGTTTTAACTATCAAACTATTGAACCGATTTAAATAAAATTTCTTTGGGACCAATCCGAAAGCATATCCTTTTATATAAAAGATTTTTCGGTTGAAGAAGAGCGGAGAAAAGAGAAAACCAAACAGAAAAAAAGTCAAATTGATAATCTGTGGAAATATATTGAATTAATAATTAATCTGTAAATATTGCAGTCCGCTACGACAGACAGCGTAGACCCTTTACAACTAAAATTTCCCTAAGAACTAAGAACTCCCTTTAAACCCTTAAACCCCCCTCCCTCAACCATTCGACAGACAACTGTCTCTACCAGCGCCGCGCCACGAAAGCGGTACTAATCTTTATTGCAAGCGGCCGCAGACGGATTGCGGGTACATCTTAGCGCCTCTGCTGGCCTGGTACTTTTCCTGAATTATTGGGGTCTCATAAGTAATGTCGGTTTTCATATGTGATAATTCCTACGCCTCAATTTAAACATGTCGTAACTTGTTAAGTCTCTAATTCTATGAAGAGAATTGCTTTGCTTTCTTTTAATCATTCTCTCATTGTTTATTGACGACGCAGTACGTTTTTATAAAGCCAATAATGTCTTAACGATACACGAATTTCATATTTATCGCAGTCCACTTTTGCTGACTTATTTTTATACTTTTAACAGAGAAAAGCTTGTCTTTCAACCAAGTCCCGAAGGTTATCAATTGTGCTGTATTTTTTATTTAATGTTTTTAACCTCAAAACTTCGTAATTTTTTTATCAAATTACTTGTATTTTTATTTTTCTTTGATATGTTTCAGATTATCCCATAGAAATATTATCAAAATCGGTTTTAATACTTTGGTTTTTAAACAAAATAACTGGAAATATGTCATCTTAAATAAAACTCCATATCTTCCTTTCGTGTATTTTCTTCGCTCATTGTAGACTTGTTTTTATTGTTTCTTTTTTAATGGTAGGTACCCGTAAGAGCAAGAAGTATTGTTTATTTATTTCCATGAAAATCCTCGTATTTATTGCTATGGCTATTTATGGCGAGGGGTTTCTTAAATAACGCAAATGTTAGCTCATATCAAATGCCAGTAATTAAATTACATCCCCTGGTACGTACCCCTACCCCAGGGGACCCCTATGCACTTTTATACCGATCACGGCTCGTTTAACTATTCATTAATGTGTTATGCGTTTATTTGTGTGCAGTTGCGTAAATCACTGGTATGGTCGACTGGAAGAAATCTCTTTACAGCGATAAGCCGGTGCCGATGTAACAATTTTGTATAATATGAGTGAATGAATGAATGAATACTCTTTATTGTACACCTCGATAGAAACATACATAACAAAAATAAAATTAAAAAAACAATCACAAAAAAGAGGTTACAATGGGCGGCCTTATCGCTAATAGCGATCTCTTCCAGGCAACCTTTATCTCTTCCAGGCAACCTTTTATATCTGTACACTAGAACTTTGACAAGCCTTAATTGGGAGAGGATTGAGCTTCGATCTTTTGAAACTACGACTAAAAAAGGGTGATTGCGTCAATATCTTATTAAAAAAAAAAAGATAAAAATATTTTTGCACACACATACCCCTACACTAGGATTCTGTGTATTGCAGGGAGCATAGACAAACAGAAACACAAGACGCTAAAACAACCTTTAGTAATCACACAAAGTCTGCCCTGGCCGGGACTCGAACCCGGAACCCCTCGCTTCGGAGCCGTCATTATGAAACTTAATTCCGAAATGGATGGACCAGATTTCAAATTAATGGTTTTTGTTTATATTCAAACTATTTGTCTTTTATTCAAACAGGATCTTAGCTATGTTAGGTTGAAATCGGTGTCATCATTTGTTAATATGTCGTGATTTTATGCAGTTAGTTGCCTGGAAGAGATCGCTTCTGAAATAAGGTCGCCTATTGTACATTTTTATGTATGAGAAGGTTAAGTTATATCACACTTAGGTCACAACTTAGGTGTGCCAATTAACAGGTGTTCAAGTTTCTTTCGTCGCTTTAATTAAGGTACATGCGTGACCGTAGCTCGGTTTTTTTTGTGTACGTTTTGTACATGAAATAGGATGAAATAATACAGGTAAACAAACAGTAAACCTACCTACTTACCTGAACACAAATATATTTATTATAATATGTATAAGAATAGAATAATAATTCTATTATATATAAATATACAAGAGCGTGGTGGCATGTCTTAGAACCAAAAATTCGATGACATGTGACATCTACCAATCCGGATTAAGCTCCCGTGGTAGATCAGAGCCCATTCACTCTCAATTAGCGAGAGTAGGCCGGCGTCCCTGCAGTGGGAACATTAGAGGCTGGTACGGTAGGTGGTGGTCCAGGGGCATAGACGCCGACTTTAAATCTGAAGTTGTATAATATTTATGCAACTCACCAAAAAATTAATATACTTTTTCGGGATAAAAATTTGCCTACGTGTTAATGAGCTATATGATATGAGCTACCATCGTAATTTTCATCTAAATCCGTTCAGTTGAGGCGCGATGTAGTAAGAAACATACAAACAGACAAACTTTTTATAATACTAGTATGGTACGCCCTTTTCGAACAAACAATACTATTCAAAACGAGATTTCAAACGTCGACTCTCGTTCTATTAGCCCGAGATCCAGCTGCATAATTACTACGTTGATCAGGTTTTTAATCGAAATCTTTTTTTTTATAAATTATGAGTGGGAGAACTTATTTTGGCTGCAACCTCTTTGAAAACTTAGACCTGAGAAGAGGCTACGCAACAGCAACCAATATTTTCCAAGTTCTCTACATATATTGATGTGAAGAGTTGTTTTAACTTATTTGAAAAACAAGTGAACGAATTGTTTTCGGATTAATCAAATAATATTATTTTAAAACCAATACTAACGTACACTTTTTGATAGGTTTTTGGGCGAAAATATGTTCCCCTATTCATTATAACATATTAAAAACAGTTTTCGATTAAAAATACGATGAACGTGGTATTCTTGCAGCCGGATCCCGGTCTATATTAACGTTACACTTGAATAAACTCATAACAATTTGCAGCAAAATGCATTGTACCCTCATTCTATTGTCACAAACAATTGGGTGAGAATTTGACAAACAGTATCGGTTACAAGATTCACCCCAATGATACTTGATTTACTTATTTTGGGCGGGTGTGTGCATGAAGGATGAATTTTGGGTCAATTTTTGGGGAAGAAAAAAGTTTAAATTACTTTGCTGGCCATGTTACCAGAGACAAGGTTAGTTCTACTAGTATAGTATTATTATATCTGTGGTTCTACGAGGTATTTCTTGTCTCTCACCTCGGTTTGGTCGGGGTTTGGAAAAACATAATCTTTAATTCAATTCAGTTCAATTTATTTTATTTCAGACTCATGTCCATATTGATATTACATCAATTATTATTCAAGACTTTCAGAAGAAAACTAAATAAATTATCAAATTAAATTACAATTAAACATATTATGGAAATAAATATATTATGAGAATTAGAATCATTTTTTTAAAATGTTATTTTATTTTGCCTAACATGATTCATGTTAGGCAAAATATAATAATATTTTATAATAATTAATGTGTTGGCAATCTTAAGACTAGGTGAAAGATGGAAACTTATTCTTGACATATCTGTGTGCATTGTAATGTGTCTGTGGAGTTGATGTGACATTATATACGCACGAATATGTTTACTTGTGTGTGTAAATTTTGACGTATCCAAACGATAATTGAAATCTAAAGGAATAGCAGTTTGAGTTTGCTAAACGGTACTTAATATCAAAATGAATTAATGCCTGTGAATTGGCTGCAAAGGTCAAATATAGATTTTGGAGATAAAAATCTTTGGGTAGCCTGTGAAGAATTATTTTCCCCTATTAGATGTGTAGATATTCCAGATAAAGCGGTATTTTCATCATAGCATCATATAAGATATTAATTTTAATTTGATATAAATAACCCTCTATTTTCGCTTATAGGAATGGATATTTTCTTAAAATTTCTATGGAATATCTAAATAGAACGAGAGAATATATATACCTACTTGAAACTCTATCAAATAAATGAAACATCAAAAGCTATTCAGGTGGAAAAGAAATCACGTAAAAACACACTAATAAAGAAATTTCTCAGTTTCTGGTGATTTAAAAATTTAAAAATCAGATTTTCACTTGAAAAATTTATGTGCGCAATACCACGTTCTCAAAACGGTGACGGACAACATCGCGGGGAAACCGGCATGTCTTAGAACCAAAAATTCTACGACATGTGACATCTACCAATCCGGATTGGGCTCCCGTGGTAGAGAGCCTCACTCTCAATTATCGAGAGTAGGCCGGTGTCTGCAGTGGGAACATCAGAGGCTGGTTTATGTTGAAACATAAATCCATGGTAACAATTTTATTTTAATACCAAGAAAAATAATCTTACTGGCTCTTGCATCGCCCCCTCTCGACGTCACCCTCAGTGAGAATTGACAAATAGTAAGCTCCTGTCTCTGGGGCCTTGTAATGAGATTTTTATGCAGTCATTTGTTAGTTATACTCAAAATATTGTAGACTACGCTAGAACTATTAGTAGGCTACGCTACGCTCATCGTGGTGGGCGCAACGCGATACGACTCGGATTTTCTCATACTTCAGTACGAGAGGCAGTGGCCGATACAAATTTTCAAGGTACAGGCTGAACAGTTTTCGCCGCCCTTGCCTCAACAAATTCTATATCACACATTATTTTTATAATGCAGCAAATTCCTTGAAATAAAAAATCATCGTCATAGAAAAATCTTTTTGATTACTACGAGGTAAAAAAAAAATTGTTCCCCAAAATCTGCCGCCCTAGGCTCGAGCTTACTCAGCCTGCTGGTAAATCCGCCACTGACGAGAGGACCGGAGTATCGCTGATGTATATGGGCGGCAGTGGCTTATCAGGTGGGCTATCAGCTAGTCTCGTCAGTTTAGTCATGTAAACAAATATAAAAATCGAAAAAAAACCGACTTAGTTGGTAGTAGCCCTGCCTTCGAAGCGAGGGGTCCCGGGTTCGATTCCCGGCCGGGGCACACTTTGTGTGGTGAGCATGAAGTTTGTTCTCGGGTCTTGGGTGTTTGTCTTGTGTTTCTGTGTTTGTCCATGCCATCTGCGACACAGGGAATCCTAGTGCAGGGGTATGAGTGTGTTAACGTTGTTTTTTTTTTTTTTTTTTTTTTTTTCAAGTCAAACTACGCAATTTTGTTTACATCAAAGACATATTCTTCCAGTTATTTTGATTTAACAACCAAACTATTGATATTATTATTCGTGTTACCGAGATATTTACCATGATTTGTGAGTTTTGTTGACTCCCGATATTTGCCCGGGACCATGACGCATGTAACTGCGTCGAAATATCGAAGTAAGTACACAATTTTACCTATCGCTGGGAGGGAGACGACTGCCGCCAACAGCTACAGTTTCTACTATACAGCAAAACAAATACTCTATATTCTGTAGCGTGCCGCTACAGTAGGTATAAGGGATGAAATTGATTTGGCTTTTAAATTTTTTTAAATCTGTCAGTTATCTTATGAATGAGAAGAAAGCATGTTCAAAAATGCAACAGGCCCGCCCTTTCCATGCAGTTGATTATCTTGATAAAATTCATCTTTAAACTACATTCGGAAACCATTAATTTTGAGATACGTACATACCAATTAAGTTCCTGACGTATCTTTAATTTAACAGAACAAATCTCATAATTTTGTATGTAACTACAGTGTCAAGTGATAGGCCCACCAAATGTTAAGTAGATACTGCCGTGTATAAACAACAGAATAATACTCCAGTTATGCCCCAGTCTCATCGCGTGGCGCCCGTTATTCTGAGACGTACCTCAAATTTCACCGGCATCCACACTCTCCCACCGGAACACAGCAGTGGATTACCAGATGTAGTGGCAGTACTTGTCTGGAAGAATCAGGCACAGATTCACCTACTGCTAAAAACTACGTTCGATTTTCAAGAGTGGTTTGGCAATTAATACTGTATGTACAAACCTGTTGACAATTAAATCCCTTCAAATGATCCGAAGTAGAAAGAATCGAAATGTAAAGCACGCTTTAGGGGCTTAGTTGTGATCCATTCTACATTCTACACGTTTTCATTAAATTTAAAAAGTGATCGCTCTACAATTTCTTCTCTTGTTACAGACTTGGCCTGAGACTGCGCCAACTCACCGACGGCCGCCATCTTGTACAAGTAATCTACAATCAAGATGGCGGCGTTCAAGACTGCGAGTACATATCAGAAGCGAAATCCGTGCGGAATTTCCTAAAAAACTTGCGTCGAGAACTAAAACTAGCTTTAGACGAAGAAAGCTACAGAATCACAGAAAATAACGACGGAGATAAATTCTTCCGCCATTTCGGAAATGTCACGTTTCGGATACTGAAAAGTGGCGAAAGTTTGCCGCTAGATGTCACCAGTTGGTTCGACTACGGGAAGTTGAAAGATGAGTGCCTGAGACGGCATGAGGAGCTGAAGTACATGATGGAAAAAAATAATAAAGTCGGCGGGGTGTCACTGGCTAGGTAGGTATGTTTTGTTTTTGATGTTTCGTATTTTTAGTTATAGCTTCAGTGCTAACTCACTGGGCGTATCTTGCAAGATACAAGCTGCAATTACTCTAGGCATGCATGTTACTACCACTTGCATTCTGCAGTGGCCCTACACCACTTATTTTACACATAAAAAAGGTTACACTAAAAACAAGAAATCCGTCTGTGTGTAGAAATCCTAATTTCATTTAAACTAGTCTAAGTTGTAATATTTATTTTTGTAAGCTTATAAAACTGTATTTCGATACCAAACTCGACAGTTATTAAAAAAAAAAATTGATAACATCTAAAATGGCGCCAAAGATAGGCCATTTTATATTTTGATATAGTAGTATCTTTCACAATTAAGACGAAACTAATGACACCTCTCAAGCTTAAATGCATCACAGCTACAGAGTTATCCAAAGAAATATACATACATACACTCAAACCCTCCTGGCGTAGACGGGTAAAAATATTACATACAACTATTACCTGTAAATTGCGCCATTCAAGATACGCCCAGTATTTTAGCACTAAAAGTTGAATCTATGATTGTTAGCAACTCGTGAAACTTCCATAGTAATTAACCATACTTAAAGCTATCAAAACATTACAGCAATAGAGTAAAATACTTCTAGTATTATTGATAGCGACCCGTCACGTCTTTGCACGGTTAGTAGAGCATCGTGTCGTATCAGAAACTACCCGTGCGAAGCCGGGTTGAATTGCTAGTGTATACATATAAAACTCCTCTTGAATCACTCTATCTATAAAAAACACATCAAAATCCGTTGTGTAGTTTTAAAGATCTACGCATACATAGAGATAGAGGGAATCGACTTTGTTTTATACTATGTAGTGATAATATTTCGAGTTGCTGACATTATGCATTTCAACAAACCATGGGTTAGCTATTTGTACCTATAAGCATGCTATTATAGATACAGTTTGACATTACTGTCACCCTTGACGCCTGACAGTTGCCTGACAGGTGTCAGACAATCTTGTCATAACCACATTCTGCGACTAACTTCAGGGTTGTCATGATTGTGGAGTATACTGGGGATACCGCCCATAGACAAACTTGTTGTAATTCGTCTATGGATAAACAGGTATCCCTTGTATGATTCAATGTTTCTATGTGCTTGCTTTTGTGAATAACGTAATTGCATTTACGTCAATAATTCTAGGTTATTTTTTGCCAGCCAGTTCGATTCAAATAAGATTTTTAGATTTATATCTTTTCATCTGTCATTATGTTTCACTATTCTGACTATAAGATTACATAAACATACTTTAAAGGTACGTCGAATATAAAATTGATGTCGTTTCTATAGGTTTTGACATAAATAAAAGCGACTTTCGACTATTACTCCTTCAGATTTTAAAGACGTTGGTCTAAGTATAATCGTAACAGACTGTTAACTACGAAAACCGACTGTAATTTGACGTTTTCTGCATGTGACAAGTAATATTTACTAAAGTTTACTAGTGCGTGCAAATTATGACTTTTTCAAGCGATGCTTGGATCTAAAGGTCTTGACAAATATCGTTTGTTTAATTAGATGCGTGCCAACAGAATCGAATCGAATCGAATCGAATGACAAAAAAGAAAAAAAAAAGAAAGTTCGTTCTTCTTTAATTTAATTTAATTTCGCATTTAACAAGTTTTACTACAATATCTAAGGATATTATCTTAATGTGTAGAATATGTATAATATAATAGTTAAACTTTTTACGTCGTTACCTACTTTTTAAATTCTGTCTACGTACTTTTGTCTTTGCTATCCTCTGCGATTCTACAATACTCCGATGTTTTACCCCAGAAATCAATCCCATAAAACAATCTATTTCTCGAAACACTACTTTTTCATTTATTTTTCGTAGTTTATCTAAACTTTATGACTAAGCCTACAATGTTTGCCTGTCTGTCCGTCTTAACAATATAGGCATTATCTTCTCAACGCTGATAAATAGGAAGTGAAAAACATTGAAAAATATGTAATTTCCACAGACAAAATTATTTTGTTTTTGGAATAAATAAATGAAATGAAGGCTCTTTAGTTAGCTGATCCCACTCTAAACTCATCCCGCGGGATGAGTTGACTAATCACGTAAATAGAATTATTGGTACTAACTTTTAATTATTGATTAACTTTTTTTTTATTTGCATAAAATCAGTCCCTATAATTAGTTTAATTCAACTCGGCTGAAAATATGTTTCAGTTTTCTATTATTGCTCATTAAATAAACAAAAACTTTAATCGCTTTTAACGTATACTTTAAAAAAAGGAGGAGATTATGATAGGGTATCTCCCTAGGGGTTCTATAGAAATTTCATGATTAAATTCCACTTCTAAATGCGTCAAATTAGTGATGAAAGTAATGAGTTTAAATAATCATCCAAATGGCGAAGAGATCGCGTAACTAACTCCTGCTTCTTTCCTAACCTAGCCTAGTCGGTTAAAAACAGGAAAAACGTGCAAAGCTGCGCGCACGCTATCGGGTTTTTGGCTATTACGCCCTTGAACAAGTTCAGAGAATGCTGTAAAAATAACTCATTATCTGCGGCCCACTATCGCGAAATATAATTAAAAACGGCCTCTAATACCAAAGTCTATAATTTTTTAATCCGGTGATTCCCCGAAACTTCAAATGATTAACAGAGGGGAATAATAATTCGATTGTATGTTTTCTTACATGTTTGTTTGTTTTTATTAATTTCTCTCAGTAGGTTACAATAATAAATTAGGTTTAATGTTAACTGTAATACTGGAGTATAGTCTTAATATATATAAATTACGTGTCACGATGTTTGTCCGCGATGGACTCCTAAACTACTTAACGATTTTAATCAAATTTGTACACCTTGTGCAGTTTGATCCAACTTGAAAGATAGATCTCACATCTCAATTTATGATCGCAATATTATTTTATTCCAAATTATATCATATGACAAAAACGTTAGCCACAGCAACGCGTGGCCGGGTCAGCTAGTATGATATATAATATCTGTGGTAGGCCTTCCAACAAAGGATATTTTTTTCCAACTGTTTTATTAAAAATTCAACGAAAATTCGCATTTTTAGTATTGAAATAGTTTTCTAAAGCTATAGTTCATGTATACGTACTAATTTGCTATGTTTTTCGTACTTTAGGTACCTTGTCTGACGGGGAATTTAAGGGGGAAATAACGGGAATGTTTAAAGTACTTTCCTTCCGCTTAGGAATTTAACTAAAATTCTCTAATAAAGAAATTTATTCCAAACAATTGAGGAGGATATAATGTTTTGTAATTGTAATTATTTTAATGATAAATAGTGCGAGTTTTCCTTCACATAGCGTGGCCATGGCTTTCCTCAAATGAGTTTTTAATCTAATTTATCGTATTAATACTCGTACGTTGGTATTTATTATTAATGAAATTCAGTAGGAAAACCCAACAGCAGTAGGATAAATATTTTTCCTCCCATCCTGCATCGCGCTATCGTTGCGTTTTGGGAATTTGCAATGTTTTCTACACTAATATTATAAATAGGAAAGATTTGTACCTATGTTTGTAATGACTAGGCTCAAAAAGTACTGGGCCGATTTAAAAAATTCTTTCACCAATAGAATGCTACATTCTTCCAATTTGACATAGGCTACATTTCATCCCTACTAGAAAGCAAATCAATTCATCAATAAAACCAGTTCAAAACATAATATTTTTCTACCCTTAACTAAATAAATGTATCCTATATCTAATCGTTCATCGTTTTACATTGACTCTATCCAATTGACAATCAAACCTAAAATATCATTAAACAATATTACGAGTACAGCGTCTTCATGGGTTGCAAAATTACTCGTCTCGTATATAAATAAACTAGCGACCCGCTCCATCTTCGCACGGTTAGCAAAGCATCAGTGTCGTATCAGAAACTACCCGTGCGAAGCCAGAGTGAGTTGCTAGTGTATTATACATATACAACTTCCTCTTGAATCACTCTATCTATTAAAAAAAAACACATTAAAATCCAATGCGTAGTTTTAAAGATTTAAGCATACATAGGGATATAGGGACAGAGAAAGCGACTTTGTTTTAATACTATGTAGTGATAAGATATAATACCTATCACTTACTTTTAACCAAATATCTATAATGCGAAACTAACCTAACTCACCACAACGCTCCATCTAACATCGGCCAATATCAAACTCTTAACTCAGAAACTAATTTCTAACAAATCCAGGTCTCGAAGGTCGTACAGGGAGAATTTCATTCTGCCTGGCACGAAATGGTGCGGAGCCGGCCAACTGGCAGAAGACTACAACGAGTTGGGCATAGAAAATCGCGAAGACCAATGCTGTAGGGCTCACGACAACTGCAGACTGAATATAGGCCAGTTTCGGCGAAGATTTGGCTATTTCAACTTCCGTCCTTTCACGATATCGCACTGTAGATGCGACAAGAGGTTTGTTTTTTTTTTTTATTTGAACGGGCTTTGGTCGGCGATGCAGTTTTGGACGAGCTTCGAGCTGGCGCTGGCGCTATTGGACATTTTTGTATATACGATGTTGTATTTGAGTTTTTGAATTGTTTTATGGTGATATTTTATGTGGTTTTCTGGTGAAGGGCTTGTAAATATGCTAATTCAGGTACATAATATATGAGGTACCTTCCGTAACACACTAATAAATACATAATTCTTGTTTGAATGTATTGGGTGTGTGAATATGACTCCGCCCTTTCTCAACAGATGTCGTTTTTAGTATTGTTTACGTGTACTAATAAATGACCATACTTGTATTCGATAGTACTGAATGTCAGCTATCTAACGCATTTTATGATATTTGGTTGAAGTGTAAGCAACAATTGTTTTCACCTTTTCGAAAATGTCGGTTTTTATTCCAAATAAACGTCATTTGCGGGAAGTGTTATTACATTATTTTATTGCGAAGAAAACTGCAGCGGAAACTTATCGTTTGCTTGTGGAGATTTATGGTGAGCATGCTCCGTCTAATACAACTTGCAAGGAATGGTTTCGACGATTTCAAAATAACGATTTTAGTACTGAGGATAAAGAACATGGAAAACCACCAAAAAAATTTGAAGATGCTGAATTGGAAGCATTATTGGCGGAAGATTCTTGCCAAACTCAATCAGAATTAGCTGCAGCATTAAATGTTGATCGTTCAACTGTTGCAAAGCGTTTACAAATGATGGGAATGATTCAAAAAGCCGGTGACTGGGTTCCACATGATTTAAAAGAAAGAGACATGGAACGTCGGAAAACCATTTGTGAAATGCTGCTTCAAAGACAGCAAAGAAAAGGATTTTTGCATCGGATAGTCACAGGAGACGAAAAATGGATACACTACGAAAATCCTAAACGCAAAAAAGCTTGGGTGAAACCAGGCGAACCAGGCCCATCACAGCCAAAAATAAATATTCACTGTGCCAAGGTCATGCTCTGTATTTGGTGGGATCAGAAAGGTATTGTATATTATGAGTTGCTCAAACCCTCTGAAACTATTAATGGAGAAGTTTACCGACGACAACTAATGCGTTTGAAGCGAGCCATAGAAGAAAAACGACCAGAATGGGTGAATAGACATAACAAATTAGTTCTTCAGCATGACAATGCCAAACCGCATACCGCAGAAGTCGTAAAAAGATATTTAGAGGGACAGGACTGGGAAGTGTTACCCCACCCGCCATATTCACCAGACATAGCTCCTTCGGATTACCACCTATTCCGGACGATGCAGACAGACCTTACTGGAGAAAAGTTTACTTCATGTGAAAGTATCAAAATTTGGATTGACAACTGGATAAGCTCAAAAGACCAGGACTTCTTCCAGCAAGGAATACGAAAACTACCTGAACGATGGGCGAAGGTTGTAGCTGCAGATGGAGCATACTTTCAATAATTTTTTTTTTTAATTTTGTAAGCGAACAAATGTGTTTTATTTTGACAAAAAGGGGCGGAGTCATATTCACACACCCAATACATAATACAATTAAGTTAAAGTACATAATTATTTTATTACAAACGCCTAGTCTATAGTCTATGGTAAGCGGGAATCCTCACTCTAAAATTGAATGAGACTAAAATCGCAGCTAAATTGCACTTTATAATTAGTTAGAGGCAATATGCTGACAATTATCATAAATAAAAATAAGTATTACTGCTATGAGTAAAATCCTCCTTCATGATCTGTATGTATTTAGTGACAACCATGAGTAATGGAAATTAACAATTTTTTTCGAAAATTTTGAGGTTATATTTCTCGAAAATCATTTTTTTCTTGTTTTTGATTTTTCTTGTTAAACTATAAACTACACGTTTTAACATTACAGTATCATAACAATTATTATAAAAAGACTTCAACCTGCGTTATTTTTGCGTCATTTTGTTAAGACGCTAAGTTTGTAAAATTACCCTCGGAACCAACATAAAAAATTAATCTATTTATATTATAAATTTTTATAAATTTTTATTATAAATATTTATAAATTATCTATTTTATTGAAAAATTAATATTTTTCAATAAAATACCAAAATTTTTATGAAGATTAGATATAAGAAAATCTAAAACAATCAAAAAATTATTGCGTGGAAACTGTTCTGATTTACAATTTTTTTAATTATAAGTGGATAGGTAATACATAAAATGTTAAATTCCACTCGGACAAAGTCGCGGGGAACTGCTAGTAAGAATTAAAATCGGAAATATGTTACATCTACCAATCCGCATTGGGGTTTCGATTCACTCTCGCTTTCCGAGAGGCCTATAGGCCTACACCTTCTGTATTCAAAGGAGGTTTATTCAATTGAGTTCTACCTTTGACCGTTGTATCACAGTCTAGATCGATTTACTAGTCTTTGTCTTCTGAAGTCTATGGTTTTATTTGATTTGGAATAAAACTATTAATACAATTACAATTTAATACAATCTATACAAATAAACAAAAGTGTCAAAAAAAATTTACTGTTAAATTAACTGATTTTTATTAAATGCATTTGAAGGCCGAAGATCTCCAATCTCGTGTGGGTGCCGGAGAAATTACAGCCACGATATACCCGTTTCAGACTGGCAGTCGTAACGATGCGATCTTCTATACTTTTGGAGGACCTGAGTCGTATTGGTATTGTGAAAGTCCTGTCAAAATCGATCCAGTCATTTCGGAGATTAGCTTAAACAAATAGACAGACATACAAACATTTAAAAAATTATACCTATGCTGCTATATGTACTCTACTCTACTCTACGTTTGTATTCGTTCGTCACCATAGCCTTGAGCTGAAAATCAGCGCTGTAACTTGTTGCAGCACGTGCTGAGGCTTTTCACACTACCCTGTATGTGATAGCGTTCCACATTATTCATTTCTTTAATTTTTTATTTGTTGTTATTTTTTTATTTTTGTGTGTTAATGTTTTTCATTGTTGTGTACAGTCTGTGTGAATACCTTCTTTTTTTCCAAGTACGATATATTTTCAAATGCATTTAGTAAAAACTTGTATTACCAACAGACACTTCTCGTAAAGATTTTATCAAATAACGCATTATACAATAATAAATCCTTTTTTTTAATTAAATCATAAAAATTCCTATTAGTTCAATTAAAAAAGTATCCCTCTTACAGATATAAAAACTTATTTTTATTTGGGTTCCTCTGTTAAAAGAGAAAACCAGACAAGGGCGGCCTTAGATATTGCGAGGCTCCGGGCGATAGATCTTTCAGGGCACTTGGCGTATGAGGAATTTAGGTGGGTTGGAAGTGTACAGGGCTCCTGGTAATCAGTCAGCATCCTCTTTACCATGTAACATCTACCAATCCGGATTGGGCTCCCGTGGTAGAGAGCCCATTCACTCTCAATTATCGAGAGTAGGCCGGTGTCTGCAGTGGGAACATTAGAGGCTGGTACGGTATACATTTAATATGTAACTGGACCCCCATAATTTCTGTACCAGTCTAGCGGGTACGGGACCGTTTGTGTTGGCGCAGGACTCGCCCTTGACCGCTTACCTTTATTTTTGTAACCGTTACTAATTAGAAAGGATTCCGTAATGGGTTACGGCGTTAAAACAGTTTTTGAATAAAACTTGACGATATTTCGTATCTATTGATAAGGCAGGATATATATTTAACGGGAATAGTAAGTATTTTTAACCGGCCTACTCTCGATAATTGATAGTGAATGGGCTCTCTACCACGGGAGCCCAATCCGGATTGGTAGATGTCACATGTCATCGAATTTTTGGTTCTAAGACATGCCGGTTTCCTCACGATGTTTTCCGTCACCGTTTCGAGAACGTGGTATTGCGCACATGAATTTTTCAAGTGAAAAAACTCATTGGTACACGTGTGGGTTTGAACCAGCAACCTTCAGATTGAAAGTCGGCGTCTGTGCCCCTGGGCCACCACGCTCTCTCAGTATTTTTAAAAGTCTGATAAAAATAGATTACAGATATCAAAACTATATAGATAATAACTAGATTTTATAG
Organism: Aplocera efformata; assembly: GCA_921293045.1. Lineage (NCBI taxonomy): Eukaryota > Metazoa > Arthropoda > Insecta > Lepidoptera > Geometridae > Aplocera > Aplocera efformata. Next base: position 1,852,991 of record OV121068.1, on the reverse strand, counting down.
ATATTGAAAAAATTAAAAAAAAAAATGTTTTTTTTTTCTGCGAGTACTTAATCAGGTAATATAAAAGTTACATTAGAATATATTAGATGAATAAGTAGAGACACTAGACTAGGCCTGTATCGCGGGAACCAACTCATGTCACAGTGCCTGTAATTTCACCGGCACCCACACCCTTCCACCGGAACACAATGCGAGCATTACTGCTTGGCGGCAGATTACCAGATGTTGAGGCAGTACTTCTCAAAGAACTTGCTAAGATCTACTGCTACTTTTTGTTGCTCCTTTAGCACCCAGGGGGTACGTGGGGATTCAAAGGGTACTGACCTACGGTGAGCAACTAGACCCCCCAAAATACATATTTTTTTTTAAGTTACGGTTCCAAGTTTTTTTTTTTTTTTTTAAGAATGCAACGGAAATAAACTATTTTGACTTTGTCTTTGTAGCCGGCTTCTAAGCTTTTAGCCGATGGGATATCGTACACAGCTAGTACTTCATAAGTATATTTGATCGACTTTCACCCACAAGTTACCAAAGAAGGCAATAAAGTCATGAGTTGTAGATCACTCGCGTTAGCAACGTTCTTTATTATCCGTGGCCAGGGATGTATTAAGGGCTTATAGCTGTGGGGGCAACACCTGACGAGAATCAGGTTTAAATATTAATCTAAATAGCGTACTATCAAGTAATCCCTCAAATCTTTTTGAGTTCTTCGCTTATTTTATACATCATATCATCATCCCCGTCTCGAGTGATGGACGCAGCAGGATGAATGCGACTCAGTAAAAATTTGGATCTCATACTGAGTCGCACGCATTCGCTGTTGTCATGGGCGAGGGTCACCACTTACCATCAGGTGGGCACTCAGCTCGTTCTCTTCTCTCAAAAAAATCTTACCTAAAAGTATACTTTACCCATTCTACGAGTTTATATATTTTTATCAATTCTAAACTCCGAATTCTAAAACTCCGAATTCTAAAATAAGAATTTTGGATACTTGATACACAGTTATACTTCGTTTAAAATCGTATTGAGTCGAACGTAAGCTTTTCCAGGTCACTTGTGTAGAAAATCATACATGAACGCGAGAATGGCAGTTGTACATTTTGGGGCTGTATACAAGTAATAGTGATAGTTATAGTTATAGTCATAGTTTATTAATTGATAACAAATATATGGTTACAGGTCAATATACAAATCATAAATGAATATTGATAAAAAACAAAATGAGGGCTGTACAATTAATGTATATTACTACCACAAAATTAAATAAATTCTAATATAAACAATACATCACACATTAAATCATAATGTCAATAAATAAGAATTAAAAATAAAATGAAAACATATCAAAAACAAGATACAAATAAATAAACAATCAATTAGACTAATACTTGCCCCATTGCCCCAAGCCTGAATACATTCTTGCCCCACAAATTTACAACTGTAGCGTTTACGATTAATATTATTTAAAATCAAAGTTCTGTTGGTGGTCTATTTAATGACGAGTAGGATAAAAATTAATTTCGGGGTCATTTCGTTTTGAACTGTCAGGAATTCGAATAACGCCGTCTGGTGTGAGGAAATTAGTGAAGCGAAATAAAATATTTTATACGAGGAACGACGGCCATCTTTGTTTTTTTTTTTTTTTCAACAACGAAGGCCTAATATTCTTACTGAATGATCATTCTCCTTTCGCAAACAGGACCGTATAAAACTCGGGAGTAAATTTTTCGATATTTTGTTTTCTGTTATAGAGAGCCAGATGTGTTTTATATATGAAATCGGAACAAAACATGAATATTGTTTTTTTATAAGTAATTTAGTCTTTTTAAGAACAACATAAACTTTTTTTTATATAAAAAGCGCCAAGTTAAATAAAAAATATATATATATACGTTTTCAACTATGATGGCCGGCTAAATCGTTGCTTTCTAGTCACTGTTCATACAGCGAGAAAATGCAGCAAAAAGTACCTAAACCGTCGAACAAAGAACCAGAAAAAAAAAATCGGTTCACTTTAACCGATTAAGAAACATAACACCAACCTCCTTATAATGAAATTTTGAAATTCGAATAAAAAGAACTGGCTGGCAAAAATAAAAAGAGTTCGTCCTAAAGCGTGACACAACAAAATTGACAGAACGAAACGCGACGCCATGGAGATCCTCCGCGTGCCCGGAACCAAATGGTGCGGGAAAGGTTTCTCTGCCACGAGATACTCCCAGCTGGGAGGCTACACCCGGACAGACCGGTGCTGCAGAGTCCACGACCTCCGGTGTCCCTACTGGATAGGGGGCATGGAGAGCAAGTATGGACTCTACAATTGGAGAGTGAACACGCTCATGCACTGCCGGTGCGACGAAAGGTTGGTTGTGTATGCCGTCCTGCTTTCGATGTTAGAACCTTCTTAGTAGGCTTTTGGAGACTTTAATACACTGAATTCTAGACATATTGTCTATAAAAACTTACATTATGCTTTAAAGTGTCTGTAGGTAGATATTATGGCTCTTGCTTCGCCTTTTGTTTTTCAAGTCATTATACAACCGGCCTGTATCTTTAATTTGTTGCGTTCGGATTCGGAAGGAAGACAACAAATTCCAAATTTAAAAAACACGTTTGTATTTTTAATTTTGAGAATGGTAAAGTTATTCTTGTTATGTTTAAGTTTACACTTTACATATTTTTTTCATCTGTGCAATTAAATATGTATAGTCTGTGGCATGTTGAATGTTTTGCTGTGGTTTTGGTGTTGGGTATTTTATTTTCCTTAGAAGGTTAAAGTTGTTTTTAAAACTGAAAGTTAAACGCGCTTGTACATTTGCGATTGACGCGAATTAACGCAAATCCATTGCACAATTAGGTTTTTCTGTCAGAGTTTAGTATTACGAGAAAAAGCTAATTGTGAAACAAAAACTTTTGTCAGCTATTTTGTGCATCTGAGTAATCCAGTAGTCTGTTTATATTGCATGGTAATTGGATTCTATGTTTTAAATGTATATTGGTTGGTTTAGAATCGCGCTACGTCTTCAGCACATCTGAGAGCCAATGGGTTCTTCAGACACTTTTTATCCGGTACTGCTAGATGTGTGTACTGAAATTTAACTGTCAAAGTCATATTTAACGCACACTACATAACTGGTGTTGCCCTTAGTAAATAATTATTTACGTATCAAGATATTAACTGTTATAATAAACCTGCGACCCGCATCGCATCGCGCGGGTGGAATTCACATGATTAATGCGCAAATAAAGATTAATTATGTTTTATTTTTCATACATAGCTTGTAACAATTAGAAATACGACAAAAAATAAAACAGTTCTCCAGTGATGGCCTTTCTTACATGCGGCAATCGATAATAATTTATGTTTTTATATTGATACATGATAAATCTAAAAAAAAAAAAAAATATTGTGTGCCGGATTTTAAAAAAGTGTACTCTACCAGTGCATCATTACTATTCGTCGACTCTCCAGCCACCAGTGACTGCGGCTGTTGCAACGCATCCGAAAAGTCATGATTAATCAAGGTAGGTGTAATTTAATTATTTTGAAATAACTCGTTATTGTTTTATCTGTAAATAAAAAGGATTGGTGAGTATTCTGTATAAACAAGACATTTATGACATCTTGTAATAAAAAAAAATTTAACGTGTAAGAAAAAGTCTTTTTATCTGTAGAGATGATCTTACTCCATAGACTCTATGAAGGGTAGGGTAGGGTTTGAAGTAGCCAAACTTAGTAAGAAAGAGTGACTTTGTTAGAATGTCCAGTTGCTCGCGTCCGTGTGTACCCTTTGATTCCCTACACCCCCTGGGTGGTGCTAAAGAGCAACCAAAAGTAGCAGTACAACCACCAGGTGGGCCCTCAGCTCGTTACGTCACGAACATAGATAAAATATTAAAAAAAATATTATAAAAAAGTAACTTAGATATCAGTTGAAAAGGAGTATACGGGCCAGGCCATAGCCTGTGAATGTAAAGTAAAAATCATGTAAAACATCTTTCAAAGTCTAAAGTCAACTTTAATGCTGGAACAAAATGTCCTCCCCGATTACCACGGTATTAATAGAGTCATTTCTCTGGGAAGAGCTTCGCCATTAATGATTTCTAATGAAATAAACAAAATAAAAAGTTTGTATCACCTCCCTGTCGTCGGGGATAGCGCGGGATAGAACAGGAAACATATGGAGTACCCAAGAAGGTGGAAGAATATTTTGTTTGAAGATAGAATATTTTGTTAACAACATGAAACGATAAGAAATGCTGATAAAAGTTTTTTCAAGTCACTGAAAATAATACTTTAGAATAATTTTAAATAATATAAGTGGTAATCCACGGTAAGATTTACCTTCATAACAAACGTATAAACCGCGTGTGCTACTACGCTAAAAAAAATACATTTTGTGGCTGGTAATGTTTTAGTGGTCTAAAACCATCATCGGTTTGGGGCACATCGGTTGAATGGTAACAAAGTCTGTAAAGGACATAGGTAGAAACAATTTTTATGTTTTATTTATTGGGATTTCATTCGAATCCGTTCCCCTTTCCACCATATCCACCATACATTATATTCGTGTAATTCTTCCAGTTTTTGCACCGCACGCTGAAGTAGCTCGGAAGATAGATTTTTTTCCGCCATAACATTTATCTTTATATTTTGACCAATTTACACAATATCTTTATGAATTATAATTATGAGCTGTATTATTGTAAAGTTTTATTAAAATCCAAACAACCTTAAAGTTTGCGAGGATGTTTGTTACACACAAACATCCTCGCAAACTTTAAGGTTTATAATATTAGCAGGATTGTTTTATGAAGGTTACGGACGTTTGAGTTTGAAGATTTTCAGTCAGAATACAGACTCCATAGATTTCCTGTCCACAGATAAATTATAAAAACCGAATCTGATAGTATCGCCACGGCCTAATTGGGGCCATAAATTCACCGCAGGCGCGTCCGTCTGTTTGTTTGTGTCGATGTATTTATAAGAATTTAAAGAACAGCTTAAGAATATACATCTGTAAGCAAGCGGTCAATCCTGTTATCATAAGGTTATTTTTCATTCAAAATTCATGGACAACAAAAATATTACATTCATGGACACATTTCAATCTGAAGGTTGCTGGTTCAAACCCATACGTGCACAAATGAAATTTTTCACTTGAAAAAATTGATGTGCGCAATACCACGTTCTCGAAACGGTGACGGAAAACATCATGAGGAAACCGGCATGTCTTAGAACCAAAAATTCAATAACATGCGACATCTACCAAACCGGATTGGGCTCCCGTGGTAGATCAAAGCCCATTCACTCACAACTATCGATATTAGGCCGGTGTCTAGCATTGGGAACATTAGAGGCTGGTACGGTACACAAATTCTCCCGTCCCTTCGAAAGCAGTAATAGATAAAATTCACAAAATAAGCTTCCCGGCCGGGGCACACTTTGTGTGGTGAGCATGAAGTTTGCTCTCGGGTCTTGGGTGTTTGTCTTGTGTTTCTGTGTTCGTCCATGCCATCTGCGACACAGGGAATCCTAGTTCAGAGGTATGAGTGTGTTAACGTTGTGTTTTTTTTTTATAAATTTAGGTATATACTAGCCAAATATTTAAAAAGATCATAACTTACCTTTTCAACTACGAGTTTATTAGCTCGATCGACAAAAAGTCTCTATAAAAAGGCATAATGATGCCGCAATCGATCGGGTATAGAGATAAAATTCGATTCTACCTGGTCTCACACCTCGAACATTCGTTTGATGCAGTTTTTATCGAAGGAGAATTAATTATAATTCTCCTTCGATAAATTGGCATTCACTCTCGCTTATCGAGCGTAAGCCTATATCCCTGCAGTGGAATTGGGTAGCCGTGAACCGCTATGTCAAAGTCAAAAAACGTTATTTATAAAAAATACTCAGAAACGTCAGTTTTTTTTAAATAAATATGTACAAGAACACGCTTTTTAATTTATTACTAAGTTTAGCACTTGTTCAAACCCTATCCGACCCTCCATGGAAGAACAAGCATGAAACCCCTAAGGCAGAATTACTTTTTTTTTCGTAGGTCCGCGGCCAAAAAAGTTATTATCCAACTTTGTTTCATGAGATTTCTAGATTGAATCATGGTTCTTTCAAAATAAAATATATCCTATAGCACTCGAGAATATTACAATATTGATAGTAATTAATATTCATAGAAACATCACACAGTGTCATCTAGCCCCAAACTAAACTTAGCTTGTACTATTGTATATGAAGACCTACCGCCCATTTCGACGTGGTGGTTGAAATGAAATATCTCCAGATCATTAATACTCGTTATTATTCTCTTTTATAAACTTCTCATTCACGTTAAACCAACAATTCAATCACTTTTACACGAGTTTTTCCAGCTTCCTACTCGTTCCCTAGGACCGTTCTATCGCTGCCGCCAAAATATATATCCACAGATAATAATATCTACCCTACAAAATGACATTGACAATCATACTAAATATATTTCAAGCTTACATATATGACTAGATAACTGATAGAATAATTATATACAGTATCTTCACCCAGACAGAACAAACATTTAGGTTCACACAAATGTATGTCCTGAGCGGGAATCGAATTTACGACCCACAGTGCAGTAGGCAGAGCTACTACCAACTGAACTTTGAGGCCAGGAACTTGATATTTATAGGAACTATTCTTATAAATCTCCTATAACTATTTCTATAAATCTCAAGTGAAGTTTGGACACGTCAAATTTTACACACACAAGTAAACATAATCGTGAGCATTCAATGTCACAGGAGCTCCTTTGGCAGATCAACAACAACAACAACGTTATCACACACATACCTCTGCACTAGGATTCCCTGTGTCGCAGATGGCATGGACGAACACAGAAACACAGGACAAACACCCAAGACCCGAGAACAAACTTCGTGCTCACCACACAAAGTGTGCCCCGGCCGGGAATCGAACCCGGGACCCCTCGCTTCGAAGGCAGGGCTACTACCAACTAAGCCACGGAGCCGTCAACTTCACTTACTGTCAAATTACAGGTAATTTTTGTTATATCTACTTTTATTTGTTAAGTTTACGTCTATAATAAACAGTCAAAAATACTTATTACATGTAAGTAGGGGGTCAAGTTGCTCGCGTCCGTAGGTGGTGCTAAAGGAGCAACCAAAAGTAGCAGTAGAAGTTGTGCCAAGTTCGTCCGGAGAGGTCCTGCCACCACATCTGGAATCTGCCGCCAAGCAGTAGTGGTTGCATTACTGTGTTCCGGTGGAAGGGTGTGGCTGCCGGTGAAATCACATGCGCGTGAGACGTATCATCCCCGTCTCGGGTGATGGACGCAGCAGGTTGAATGCGACTCAGTAAAGACTTGGATCTCATACTGAGTCGCGCGCATTACTGTTGTCATGGGCGAGGGTCGCCACTTACCATCAGGTGGGCCCTCAGCTCGTTCCGTCACGCAATCACATAAAAAAAAATTGTCAAAAAGTTAAGTGAAACTAAAAAGTGTGTTTAATATACAGTATAATGAAGTATAAGAATGAATGATTAGAACACAACTTCAGACATCAAATTAATTATGTGCAATAAATATGAAATGCTACTCCATAAAACTAGCGGTTTCGTATTTGGTTTAGTTTTTAATATCTACTTATTATTAATATATATCTTATTTATTATGTACAATAACATAATAAATAAGAGTTTTGACCAAATCAGATATTAAGAAAGTAAACGTCAAGGATAGGCGAAAAATAAATCAAAAATTAACCCAATAATGATCGCACAAACTGAATAACATCCCCTATTATTGTTGTCCTTGTCGGACCTTTCCGAGTCGATAAGCAAAGGTATAGTTATCTTTCGCCACAAAGAAAGCTACATAATTTATGTATTGTCAGAAAACGTATTTAGCGTCGTAGAACGCATTATTCACACATTATAAATCCCGCCAGGCGACTCGATAACCGTAAAAACAAGATGGCGCCTGACAGTTGACGTCGATTTAGGCGCGAAAAAAGGTGCACAAGGTGTAACGTTACTTTTATAGGAAATATCGACTGATTCTTAGGTTCTAAGTTACAATGTATTATAAGATGCTCTACGTTTCATTCATTAGCCTAAGATTTGAAAAATATTCGGAGAAAATATTTGGTTTTTGATAGCTTACAAGATAAACCAATAAAACCAACTTACTTCCGATATGTGCTACATACATACTGTTTAATAACTTTTTGTGTTAGATAGGAGCGAAACGGTACATTAGATACCTAAAAATAGTCAATAAAAAGTAAATCAGTGGCAGATAAATTAATATACCTAATTATTGAAATTCATCACCTCGCGCGCAGCAGGAGAGTACATCGAGTTGACTAAATGCCTAACTTTTGACGCATAAACAATAGGTACCAATAACTGTAGTAGGTAATGATGAAAAACAATACTGCAATTCTGATAAAGACGCCCGCGGCCACCTGTTTACTTTAGTCTATGGTTTCCGCGCCATTACCCGCGCATTCAAGCGCGCGCGATTTTCGAATTCCGAACGAACAAAATGGCGGGGCGCCGTCAACTTGTCTCAACGACTGCTGATAAGAGACGAAAACATTGAATCGTTGAAACGTTAAAATTATAAGACATTATTATTTTGAAAAGCACAGACGTTCATTTTGATCCTACACTACCAATTTTAGTTCCTATAAGTTTCCACTGCAAGTAGATGTATACGATACAAGGATACGATACAAAATGTAGTTTGCGAAAACTATAAAAACTCGTTTTAATCATTAATGCCGAAAGAGGGTCTGTTCTAGGACTGATCAATAAGATGTGGCGTTTCTGAACGCAATTTTGGTCTGTCAAAATTATGGCCTCTGATTGGCTGCCAAAAGATTACGAAAGGGAATTTCCCGGGATGTCAGCTAGGAAAAAATATCAGAGGACTAGACTGGTGATTTGCCAGAACTAAATGTAGAATGTTTTAAATGTACTATATCCTGTGTCGGTGATCAACAATAAAAAGTATATATGTCGAATTGTGTTTCGTGTGGTGATACTACCAAAGATACCCCAAAGTGGTGACCCCTAAAGAAGACGCAAAGTACTACGGTAGTTTTTCATAAAGAACCAGAGCGTCGGATATTCATCAAGAAAATTATTTTTTTTCTCCTGCGCACCCTCGTCCGTCATTATACGACAGTAATCAAACGCAACAAGAGTCCTTCTAACACGTTTCGACGCCAAGATATAAACCAACGAAAGAAAAAACACCACAACAACCCCACAGCATCGGCACCTTGTACCAACATCTACCACCAATACACAGAAACAACAGCAGCATACCTGACATTGCATCTACCATCAAATCAACAGAAGCAACAGCAGCATACCTGACATTGCATTGACATTGCATCTACCACCAAATCAACAGAAGCAACAGCAGCATACCTGACATTGCAGGACAAGTAACATCCATCAGAACAAACGGTCAGTTCATTCCATTTTTATTTTAACCTTCGGAGAACTCTATCCGTACCATAGGTTTACTACTGTCCGCTAAACTCAGTGTTACCTAGTTCATATTCAATTTTCAAGTGTGGTTATTAATTTTAATATTTATTTATTTTGTGAGCAGTTGAATTTGTTAAATCTTACTAATAATTTGAATAATTGAAACGGGATGCTGTATGACAGTGTGCTAATATAATTCAATACAGTATAAATTGAAGATATTATTGGAAAGGTTCATTACATTTCTTTTTTGTTTTCTCTCTCTCTTAGCATTTTATAAAATATTTTAAGTTAGTAAGTTACCAAGAGGTTGTTAAACTCAAAATATTGTAATATACTGTACTGTTTATATAAAAATTTTCAGAATTAGAATCATTTTAATCTCAGTAATATTATCTAATTGTGTATAGTAAACAGCATTGCTTGAACAAAGCCACTCGTTTTCGCCTTTAAACAACGGCGCGAAAAATTAGCACCTATACAACTTAATCAACTATCGTTTATATCTCAGTACACAACTAACATAGTGCACATTACGGGTGAGAGCAATGTAGTAGCAGATGCAATGTCACGCATTGAAGCTATTTTTGTTGAGACGGACTACACTGCATTATCTGAATCGCAAAAATTGGACGATGAACTTAAAAAAATCCTACTAGCTGGACAAACCTCTTTGAAATTACAAGAAATCATTATGCCAGGAACAAGCACGTCAATTGTATGCGATATGTCCACAGGAAAGCCTCGCCCGTACATAACGCCACCTTTCCGTCGACAAATTTTTAACAAAATTCATAACCTTAGCCATCCAGGAGTCAAAGCCACGACACAACTCATATCGGAACGCGTTGTTTGGCCTGGAATAAGGCAAGATTGCCGATCGTGGGCCCAGACGTGTTTACCTTGTCAACGTAGCAAAATAAGTAGGCACACCAGCACCCCACTTGGTCATTTCAATAACCCAACTGGTCGTTTTAAACACGTCCATATCGACATAATAGGCCCTTTGCCAGTTAGCAAGGGCTTTCAATATTGTCTCACCGCCGTCGATAGGTTCACGCGCTGGCCAGAGGTTTGGCCAATGTCTGGCATAACTGCCGAAGAAGTGTGCGAAACATTTACCAACGGTTGGATTGCTCGTTATGGGGTCCCTGCCATCATAACAACGGACCAGGGACGTCAATTCGAATCTGATCTCTTCCACAGACTTCTTCAAGGTTGCTCTACAACGAGAATCCGTACCACAAGTTATCACCCTTGCGCCAATGGAATGGTAGAAAGACTTCATAGGCAACTAAAGGCAGCCCTGATGTGTCATGATGATACATGGGTCCGGGCATTACCTCTAGTGCTGCTAGGTATTCGGACGGCCCTCAAAGAAGATTTGAAGACATCATCTGCTGAACTATTATACGGAGAACCTTTGAGTCTACCAGGAGAACTAGTTGTTGCAACACCACCAAGTCAATGCCCTGAGGATATCACGGATTTCGTAGTTCAACTACGGAACAAAATGGCAAAACTACGACCAACAACAGCTTCACGCCATTGTCATCCAAAAACATTCATTTTTAAAGAACTACCAATAGCGACGCACGTATTTATCCGAGACGACACAGTCCGAAAATCATTGCAACCTCCATATACCGGTCCTTATCAAATAATCAAGCGGAAGCAGAAAACTATAATATTGAATGTTAAAGGAAAAGAGGTAGAAATAAGTTTAGATCGCGTTAAGCCAGCACATATTGAACAAGACTTCACGACTTCAGCAGATAAATTGACTACATCACTAAACAATCCTCTGGCTGCACCAGCTAATCGTACCCAACGTACCACAACACTTCTACCGACATTACGGCAGTCAGATGCACCTACTGAGTACACCACACGGTCGGGTAGAAAGGTTCACTTTTCCAAACCATTTGACATCTGATATGAACACAATATTTTTTTTCATATAATTTTTTTTATCTTTTCTTGATTTTATGCATGTTATAATTCCATTTAAATAATGGATTTCTTGTCTGCGTAGGGGGGTGGTGTGGCGTTTCTGAACGCAATTTTGGTCTGTCAAAATTATGGCCTCTGATTGGCTGCCAAAAGATTACGAGAGGGAATTTCCCGGGATGTCAGCTAGGAAAAAATATCAGAGGACTAGACTGGTGATTTGCCAGAACTAAATGTAGAATGTTTTAAATGTACTATATCCTGTGTCGGTGATCAACAATAAAAAGTATATATGTCGAATTGTGTTTCGTGTGGTGATACTACCAAAGATACCCCAAAAAGATTTTATTATTTTTTCGATAGATTCCTGTTTTGTTGTGCCCGTCACTCTAAAATGGGGATCTCACCAACACCCAAACCTTGCACTGGAACTCAATAATGCGAGGGCACTACTGTTTAGCGGGGAATTACCAGTTGTGGCAGCAGTACTTCTCCGGGCGAACTTAGCACAAGTTCCACTGCATCCTTAGCTTCCTCCTTTAGCACCAGGGGGTACTTATAACCTACGGACGCTAGCAATATGATCCCCCTGTACTTTTTTTAACCTAGGTACTTATAACTGTAGTTAGAACCCAATTCAATACTCAATACTCAATCATTTATTGCATTTCACATAGTTATATAGTTGGTAACCCAATAGTAATAGTTTTACATATGAACCCTTGTTGGGTGTTGAATTAGGAAGCCGAGGTATTCTTATATCTCAGTCTAAAAGCAAATAAATCTATACTAATATTATAAAGCTGCAGAGTTTGTTTGTTTGTTTGAACGCGCTAATCTCTGGAACTACTGGTCCGATTTGAATGAATCTTTCAGTGTTGGGTAGTCCATTTATCGAGGAAGGCTATAGGCTATGTTTTTTTTTTTCAAAATTAGGGATCCGTAAGTAAATTGCTATTTTGTAACACAAGGAGTAAAATCGAAAACCTATTTTTGCGTGCGCTGCAAAAACTATTGACAATAGAACAAAATGATGTACTACGGGTTTGTAGATCCCATTAAGACCTACAAAAAAGTCCGCGAGAACGTATATCATGGTTTAATCACAATAACCGATTTTGTGTATCAAATTTGTACACCGTGTGCAGTTTGATCCAACTTGACAGATAGGATAGCTCACATCTCAATTTATGATCGCAATATTATTTTATTGCAAATTATAATATCGTGTGACAAAAACGTTAGCCACAGCAACGCGTGGCCCGGTCAGCTAGTTATGAAATAAAGTGGATTTAGGTTTTAGGTACATTAAATCGACTTCCATATGTAACGCCCCCCCCTTTAAACCTATTTTTGATTTTTTGGTTGTTGTGATATTTTTAACTATTTTGGCCATGGCTGATCGCTAGTGATTGGTAGGACTCTATATTGTGTTTCCGTAATAACTCAGTTTCTTTTAGGTATTAAGTCTTGACGTAGCTAACAATAATCTAAGTTTAATTTATTTAAAGTAGAGTTTTCATTATAATATATATTCACTACAGATGTATTGATTATGACCTTTATTGAGTATTTAATTAGGAGTAATAAGGTTTTATAAATAATTACTTGATCATTTTGATATAAAATAATTCATTATAGTAATAGTATATGACTTAAGACCTTGAATATCTGTTTAACAAACATAATAAATAAACCACTTCACGAATAACTCCAGAACTTCATGGTTACAAGAAAGACTATCATGTCCTAAGACAAGTAGGCCTTATTGTTACTGATCTGTATTAAAATGTATGTGATTAGTATACCACTGGACTTGGCCCGGCCGAAGCCAAGGATGGAAGCGCCAGACCCCGCTTCCATCTATAAGTTACGTCAACCTGACTGACCTAGGAATATAACATCTAGGCCTAACTTCCCTTCCGTGGTATACTAATAAAAGTTATTAGGCCACTCTCGGTCTCTTCGATATGAGAGAACTATAAAATTTATCATAGAGATAGGAATCCTAGTTTCACAAGTTATAGATGTTCACATCTCTGGTTTTAGGTGTTTATTAAGACAATTCAGGTTCTCAGGTATTCGTAGTGATTTGTACAAACAAACATAACAATGGGTTCGATCAACGTAATTAATGGCCCGCTACCATTTCAGTTATAGCACAAGCCAGAGATTGAACAACTCAGAATACTTTCTTTGTTAGTTATGGTTCACACAGTCAGTCTGATGAAAAAGTTATTAAATTTTATAGAGAAAATCTCACCAATAACTGGAGGCCGATACGTAGTTGGAGATCGTTCTAAAATACAACTTACCAACACAGTATATTAACTATCTGGTACATTTCACTTGTTATTACACCACTCACGTGTCTTTCCATGACGGCCGCTCGTTCTCCAGTCCCCAGTCAAGATCCCGACCGGCGTGTCAAAAGAAGCGGGAAGCACTTCCATCATCAATCATGCAACTTTTCTTGTCAGTGTCAAATCACTGAGTTGAAAGTGACAGTAAAATAAATGGATTACAGATTGTCGATCTAATGTAACAGTCACACAATTATGCTCTCACTCCCGAATTTAGTATCGAACTGCCCCCTCCCGTTGCTCAAGCGCAGCCTTTTATACCTTCACGTTCCTGTTAATACAATAGACAGGTCACACCTCCCTTACTCAGGGTGATTCAAACGAAGAAATCTAAAAATTAAATATTATTGAATGTCTGTAATTCATAAATAATTAGATAATCTTTATCTGTATTAGTGAATAGTATTTTGCAATAATCATACATAGAAATTGATCACAATAAATAATTTAGAAAATAAAATTATATCCGGGAATTATTATGTGGAATTATGTGGAAGTCAAATACTTCATTTCCATTAATGTTTCAAAACAATATTTAAACATTACAGTCTGTTTGAGAATCGAACTCAGTCCCTATTTACTTTAATCTAAAAAAGTATAAAGATCCAGTATCATTACAAGAAATCCTGGAAAGATACTCAATTGGTATATGGAAATCCACTCCATTACAATGAAATTATTTGTTATAATTTATTCCATAACCATTTCCAAACAATGTTTTCGTAAAGCACAAGATTCGCACTTGTGAATCACCACTATTGATTCAGATGATTTGTACTCAACCTGTATATATAAATTTATTTTATAGTGGGATTCCCCGCTTGGTCTATTTTGGGTAGTTCACCCTAAAAAGCATCTTTGCCACATGGAATTAAGGGTATAATTAGCACAGCTTATTATATAATGTTGTTCTTTATCTGTGGGATTCCCCGCTTTGTCTATTTAGAGTAGTTCACCCTAAAAGACACCTTTGTTACTTGGAATTAAAGGTAATTTTGGCAAAGCTTGATAATTAATGTATTCCCTTTTGTTGTAAAATGTTATAAAAACTCGTTGGCTCCATCGGGGCGGCTCTACTCAAAAGGTATCTTTACCACAGTAAATTAAGAACGACTTTGGCAAATCTTATTTACATTATTGTGTTATCCTAAACAAAATTAAAATTCTATTGACAATCTATTTTTAGAAATATACTCAGCTCGTTGTTAGAGTTAAAGTGATAATATTCTTTATCCATCTTTTGCATGGATATGTGAATAATTCTATTTTTCGATCGCCTATTTGTTTATGGTTATTGTCATGGTTCAGGTTTTTCGTGAGAGAACGGTAAGCCACATGCGTTCCGTTACAGCCGACCCCCAAAATTTACGCAGGTGGAAAATTCTTTAACCGAAGAAAATTTTCCAATATTATACAAAATCTCACGAATATATAAATAAAGCATAACACCTTATAATATATATATATATATTTTATTTCTAATTCATCAATATTTGACTTCAGACATCTATTTGCATGTATGAATATGAGTGTACCTTTCTTGTGTTGTGTTCTTTAAACCGAACTTAAATTCATTATTTACTGGTTCAGGGACCAAGCTTTATAGCAAGCTAAATATGTTTACTCCATCTCTCCGTCAAGAGCTGTCGTTCGCTATCAGGAAAACAGATTTGTGAGATCTGCTCATGTCTAGTACAATGAAGGAGGGGCTGTTTGACAATGTGGCAACTACCGTACCGGTTTGTACAAAGAGCCAGAATTCCAACATCCTGCACGCTTCGGGCAGTCTTATGGACATTGACATGGAGAAGCATCATTTAGATCACCCCACTCAGGTTAAACTCAGTTGAACAATTTGTTTATAATTCGGAGCATGTAGAGTGTTATTTTCTAGCATTGGCTTCATGTAGAGTAAGAACTTTTATGAAATCAGGCCAATACCTGGTGCTTCATTACCCTAACTCCAAAATCTCCATCATAACAGTTCTTTGTAAGTGTGATGTATGCCCGAAATCAAAATAAAAACAAATCGTCTCAACTCAAGAAGTCATCGAATTACAAGAGCCCTCGTATGATGAAAATAACTAAAAAAAGAAAAGGTGAAAATACAATTAATCTAACTAACAATCTTCATTCTGACCCAATCATAGCTCCAACATCCGCAACTAACCACGCCACTCAATTAATCCGAAAACCATAACTTAAAAGTTGAGACTTCGAAATGAGCATGTCTACTTTTGAATGAATATGTGACAACTTCAACAAAATATAATTTGATGGTAAAATACATAGTTATAGACATGGACAGTCATAAATATGGATAAAACATTCGCTTATTTGCTAAGAAACATAAGTAAAACTTACCATACTTACTAATATTTCGAAGGTCAACTTGTAGGTATTGCTGTACCAATCCTTTTTACCTTTACCTTTTACCTTTTACCTTTTACCTTTACCTTTTTACCTTTTACCATTAACCTTACCAAAGATTGGGTATATTGAAGTGATTATCAGTCAGATAGATGTATAACATTGATAATAAAACAGCTTGTATCACAATATTATTTAATGTTCTCCTAAAATGCAGCAAGGAAATAATAAAAAAAACAAAAGTTTTCTTTTTTTTTTTTTCATTTTTCGTTAATTAAACATATCCAAACTCAAAATAACCAATGATACTTGACGTACTATTGATTGTTCCAAGTGGGTAGCGTACGGAACTGCGACAAAAGTGACCAAACTTACTTATTGTTGACCAAAATGTTTTTTTTTTATTTTTTATTTTGATTCGTTGCAACATATTTCGATTCATTGTGCTACAACAAGAATACAAAAGTACGAAATTTGCATTTTCTGGATCACATTCATATCTGTACCCCGTCGACCTGCTTGGCTCATTTATTTCTTCTAAAATGTATATGAATTTACTTGATTTTTTTTTTTTTTCAAGATAATGTTAGTACGTTTGTGTAGTTATGACAATGTTTTCCTGCTGCTCATTTCAAGTTATTCTTGCTATTATATTTTGCTTATAAAAAAAAAACCCATTTTATCATTTAGTCAGTTTTCCTAGTTCCGGCCAATCTATGAATAGACTAGACTGATTGTGACGGCACTTACATTGGCAAATAGTTGACGCAACAAAAGAGTAATTCTGCCTACCTTTATTTTAGACGAAGAAAAAGTATTGAGAGTAAAAAGATGTAGAAGGTAAAAATAATTCCACGACAATGAAGTCGCTGGGATCAAGTAATATTAGAAATAATATAATATTATACCTAATTAATTGTTTTATACATAATTCTAATCCGGAGAACATGACTGGTTTTCGATTCACTCGCCATAGACCACACCAACGATAGCTCAAAATTTTTTTTTTTTTTTTTTTTTTTTTACGTCGTTCACCGATGGATGTCATAATTTAAGTTAAGTGTTCATGTATTTATATATGGTTTGTAATTTAAAAATAGACATATATGTATAACCTAATATTTATTTCCGAATACTTGTTATTTCATACGAATACCGTTTTGAGGCGCTTGACACACTATTTAAAATGTACATAGACGAAATCGAACAACCTTCTATAGCTAATTTTCGATTATTGAAAACTGCACTTTATACGGTATCAAAGTTCATAATTCGATATGAACTGCATTCATGTTTCATTTCATGTATCCATGCCACGTGAAACATGTCATGCTTTAATTAACAGTATACATCACTTAATATAAAATCACCTAACAATTTAAAAAGCTGAAAATAAATAGAAGTATGTGAAGAATTCGTTTTGTGTTAACTTGTTGATAGATTATAAAATAGTTGTGATAAATTTAGCTTAAGTACCCGGAGAAACAATAGCAGTAAATATGCTCGTCACTTGTCACGTCCTTTATATTATAAATCTCTAAGTGAGATGTAATCTTTCAAACCCTGACTATTCCATATTCATGTTTCACTTCGTGTGAAAGCGAAGCCAAGCGAAAAACGTAGTTGTGATTAAAGTAACATTACCAAGTACACCATTTAATATAAAATGAAAAGACTGAAAATAAATAGAAATATGTGAAGAATCCGTTAGTGTTAATTTGTTGATAGATTATAACATAGTTGTAGTAAATTTTAGCTAAAGTAAACAAAGAAAACAATATCAGTAAATGTGCTCATCACTTGTCACGTTTACTAAATTATAACTCACGAGGTGAAATGTAATCTTTCAAACCCTGACTTTTCGTTATTCATGTTTCAATTCGAGTGAAGCGAAAATGAAACACATAGTTGTGCTTAAAATAACATTACAAAATATATAAATTAGTATAAAATTAAAAAGCTGAAAATAAATAGAATTTTGTGAAGAATCCGTTAGTGTTAATTTGTTGATAGATTATAACATAGTTGTGATAAATTTAGCTTAAGTAAACGAAGAAAACAATAGCGGTAAATACGCTCATCACTTATCACGTCCATTATATTATAAATCTTCAGGTGATATGTAATTTTTGAAACCCTAACTATTCGCTATTCATGTTTCACTTCGTGTGAAAGTGAAGCCAAATGAAACACGTAGTTGTGATTAAAATAACATTGCAAAGTATATAAATTAGTATAAAATTAAAAAGCTGAAAATAAATAGAAGTGTGTAAAGAATCCGTTTTGTGTTAACTCGTTGATAGATTATAACATACTTATGATAAATTTACAATAACTTAAGTAAACGAAGAAAACAATAGCGGTAAATGCGCTCATCACTTGTCACTTCCATTATATTATAAATCTTTAGGTGAGATGTAATTTTTGAAACCCTAACTATTCGTTATTTATGTTTCAATTCGTGTGAAAGCGAAGCCAAATGAAACATGTAGTTGTGCTTAAAATAACATTGCAAAGTACATCATTTAATATAAAATGAAAAGCTGAAAATAATTAGAAGTATGTGAAGAATTCGTTTTGTGTTAACTTGTTTATAGATTATAACATAGTTGTAGTAAATTTAAGTAAACAGAGAAAACAATATCAGTAAATGCGCTCATCACTTGTCACGTTCACTTAATTATAACTCACGTGGTGACTATCTCCTATGGGTAGTAGACATTAATTTTTGGCATATCAATATTCATATTTAGGAAAACTCAACTTCTCGTAAATAACCCAGATAATGATCGATTCAACCACTACCTTTACGACACAACCTGAATTAAGCTAAAGAATTAAATAAGAAACATTAATATTAACACAATGAACGAAATAAAAATAATGATGTACCATCTATTGACACGTGACAGAGTTCTGAGCTGTTGTATATAACAAACCTCGCTAGTCAGTTCTCTTTTGACAATGCCGTAAAGATTTTTTTCCTTATATTAATGCCGACGCCCGTACGACTTCGTAATCTCTAATAAATTTTACGATTTCTAATTATGGCCGTTTTTAGAAAAGCCGAAAGGCGAATAGTACTATTAGGTCTTTGTCATCGCCGCTCCACACCGCCTATTTAACTAATGTATTTTATGTGTTACATAGGGTATGTATATAATAGGTATCTATATAATGTTGATGTGTTATTGTTAACCAACGATACACGTGAAATTTTAAATTAAAAAAAGTTCTAAATTGTACGTGAATATGGTAATAGTTATGGTTAAAAATACCTGGATAAATGAAATGCTATTTCTAATTTAGTATTATCATAGTCTTACATAGTTCTCGGTGAACTAAAATTATTTTGATACTTATTTTTCAGTATTACTTACAAACTACGAGTATTTTGTCATAAAATATTTTCATATTCAACACTTGCCTACATTTGTCAAGTACATCTCTATATTTAGACCTAGTCAGAGATGACGCCTTTTGAATCACCTTTAATCAGTGAACAAAGATTTGTTTGACGATTTTGTTGTATACACGCAAGTAAGGTTTTTTTTTTTATTTTATTTTTTATACCACTTATGTGACAAATAAATGTACAATCTACAATGTGATATGCGGATATTGTAGCCTATGAACGTTTATAATATCAAATGTATCTCCTAATATTTAATTAATTAAAATGAAATTTGTCATGTTTGCATAATACAACATGGACGAAATAGGTACAAAATTAGTAACTAGACGTTTGTAACATCACCGTCAATTAAAATTAGGACTCACGACCCCCCGAATTCTATTTAACAAACGCAGTACTTAATTAATAAATATAGAGTGTAGGCAAACCTATGTGAATTCACATATTATAAATTTAACAGCCTATTTTAATTTCAATTGTGTTTACGCAAATTTTATAATAAATAAGATCCTTACAAAATGTGAAGCTTAATAATTAAAAGATTTTAGGTAAATATTATATTGTACCATTACTAAAAATTCTATCATGATTCATTAACGCTGGATTTCAATTATTACATCATATATATTCGCTATATAAAACGATAATATAAAATACATGGTTGTTTTTCTCATGAGATAGATACTATTGATGTGTATCTATGATTTTTATATCCTATTTTCAGTATTCAGGAGAGCCTATTTATTATAATATTGTAATAATTTATTACAGTAATAATTCTTACTCTGTAAATGCAGCTAAATTACCAAACCATACTATAATTCACTAAGATACCTTTGTAAATAACATGTAGATTACTTATTTTCACATTTAGTAGTAATAAATTCCGGAACGTTCGGTTTCGTAGGTTTAAAATTTTTTGTACGTTATATAGTGTTTACCAACGAATACCTAGGTATATATATTTGTCTTTCATTGACAAACTCCGACATCAATTCCTAGATATTTTCTGCAGCTTTTCTCAACAATAATGACATATCTGCTGAAATTAATATACCTAATGTGTAAATTACTTAGCCATGTACGAGCGATTTGGTCGGTTCTTTTAACATAAAACTAGAATCGTCATTTCTATTGAATAATTGACAAACGCAGAAGGTAGATTACAAACGAAGAGTAGGTGGTAGTAGTAGTAGTTACGTGTACATAAGTAAAACGTGTTTTACGACGAACCGAAACCTATAGGATAGTTTTATTCGCCTAATATAATTCCCGATGTCACAAAATTATTGTACATCCAAAACGTTTATAATATAATAATATTATAATATTTAATTAAATCCGCAAGAAAACTATATTTATTTTTATGCACTCGTCAACCGAATCTTAGAAATTATTTGGTCGCAACATGATAAATAATACACCATCCAATAATTAGGAAGGTCCATAATTAATGTGACGTATAATATTATCGTTTATATACCAATAAAAGTACCTTTAACAGTCTTAAACACTAGTTGAAATAAGTATTAAATTACCTTGACGCCGCTAATAACGCTAATCGTCATTATTCATAAAATATTTATGTGTTTATTTATAATTTTATTGTATTAGGTACATATCTAGTCCGATCTTAATTGAATACGATAAACGCAGATTATATAATACTTACACCGTTTAATCCTTACATAAATAACATGTCAACATCCTACAAGAATTAAATGGCAATAAAAGTCAGTGTTGGTATAAATAGACTTAAGTCCCTTACAAAATTAAATAGCAACCGGTGGGTGATATTGCGTAAGATTTTTGAACGTTCTAATAAACCACGCACTCTCAATTATTCTAAACACCAGACTTTTAAATCGACTTTCCTACTTACTCTGAGGGCATATATTTAAAATTAATAAATGCGACCCCCATTTCTTTAGACTTCACTTATCTTATCTAAATTTGAACAACATAATCAAAATTTGATTATTATGTTAATATATATAAATTACGCGCCACGATGGACTCCTCAACCACTTAACCGATTTTTTATCAATTTTGTACAGTTTGATCCAACCTGAAAAACAGGATAGATCACATTTTAATTTATGATCGCAACATCATTCCATTGCAAATTGTAACATCATACGACAAAACGTTAGCCACAGCAACGCGTGACCGGGTCAACTAGTCTATACTAATAATATAAAGCTGCAGAGTTTGTTTGTTTGTTTGAACGCGCTAATCTCAGGAACTACTGGTCCGACCTGAATGATTCTTTCAGTATTGGGTAATCCATTCATCGAGGAAGGCCACAGGCTATGTTATTCTTTCAAAATTAGGGATTCGTAAGTAAATTGCTATTTTGTAACACAAGGTGTAAAATCGAAAACCTATTTTTGCGTGCGCTGCAAAAACTATTAACAATAGAACAAAATGGTTTTGTAGATCCCATTAAGACCTACAAAAAAGTCCGCGAGAACATATATTTAGCTATCATGGTTTAATCACAATAACCGACCCTATGTATCAAATTTGTACACCGTGTGCAGCCTGATCCAACCTGAAAGATAGGATAGCCCACATCTAAACCCATGATCGCAATACCATTCCACTGCAAATTATAATATCATATGACAAAAACGCCAGGCACAGCAACGCGTGGCCCGGTCAGCTAGTTATAGTAAATTGTGAAAATGTTTGATTTCCTAACATTCAACGTAATTGATTATAATAAAGATAAATATTAAAGATATGAGACTTAATACCCATCCGTTCTTCACGTCAACAAATTGTGCGATACAATCGCACCCGAATAATACCATGAGACTTAACCTAAATATATTATTTTATTAAAATGGTATGTAAATTTGTCTAAATATAAGTATCTTGATAACGATTAGATTATAAAATATTGCTAAAACTTAATATATCCTGGGAACGGCCTTCCAAATTGTAACGCCCCCCCCTTTAAACCTATTTTTGATTTTTTGGTTGTTGTGATATTTTTAACTATTTTGGCCATGGCTGATCGCTAGTGATTGGTAGGACTCTATATTGTGTTTCCGTAATAACTCAGTTTCTTTTAGGTATTAAGTCTTGACGTAGCTAACAATAATCTAAGTTTAATTTATTTAAAGTAGAGTTTTCATTATAATATATATTCACTACAGATGTATTGATTATGACCTTTATTGAGTATTTAATTAGGAGTAATAAGGTTTTATAAATAATTACTTGATCATTTTGATATAAAATAATTCATTATAGTAATAGTATATGACTTAAGACCTTGAATATCTGTTTAACAAACATAATAAATAAACCACTTCACGAATAACTCCAGAACTTCATGGTTACAAGAAAGACTATCATGTCCTAAGACAAGTAGGCCTTATTGTTACTGATCTGTATTAAAATGTATGTGATTAGTATACCACTGGACTTGGCCCGGCCGAAGCCAAGGATGGAAGCGCCAGACCCCGCTTCCATCTATAAGTTACGTCAACCTGACTGACCTAGGAATATAACATCTAGGCCTAACTTCCCTTCCGTGGTATACTAATAAAAGTTATTAGGCCACTCTCGGTCTCTTCGATATGAGAGAACTATAAAATTTATCATAGAGATAGGAATCCTAGTTTCACAAGTTATAGATGTTCACATCTCTGGTTTTAGGTGTTTATTAAGACAATTCAGGTTCTCAGGTATTCGTAGTGATTTGTACAAACAAACATAACAATGGGTTCGATCAACGTAATTAATGGCCCGCTACCATTTCAGTTATAGCACAAGCCAGAGATTGAACAACTCAGAATACTTTCTTTGTTAGTTATGGTTCACACAGTCAGTCTGATGAAAAAGTTATTAAATTTTATAGAGAAAATCTCACCAATAACTGGAGGCCGATACGTAGTTGGAGATCGTTCTAAAATACAACTTACCAACACAGTATATTAACTATCTGGTACATTTCACTTGTTATTACACCACTCACGTGTCTTTCCATGACGGCCGCTCGTTCTCCAGTCCCCAGTCAAGATCCCGACCGGCGTGTCAAAAGAAGCGGGAAGCACTTCCATCATCAATCATGCAACTTTTCTTGTCAGTGTCAAATCACTGAGTTGAAAGTGACAGTAAAATAAATGGATTACAGATTGTCGATCTAATGTAACAGTCACACAATTATGCTCTCACTCCCGAATTTAGTATCGAACTGCCCCCTCCCGTTGCTCAAGCGCAGCCTTTTATACCTTCACGTTCCTGTTAATACAATAGACAGGTCACACCTCCCTTACTCAGGGTGATTCAAACGAAGAAATCTAAAAATTAAATATTATTGAATGTCTGTAATTCATAAATAATTAGATAATCTTTATCTGTATTAGTGAATAGTATTTTGCAATAATCATACATAGAAATTGATCACAATAAATAATTTAGAAAATAAAATTATATCCGGGAATTATTATGTGGAATTATGTGGAAGTCAAATACTTCATTTCCATTAATGTTTCAAAACAATATTTAAACATTACAGTCTGTTTGAGAATCGAACTCAGTCCCTATTTACTTTAATCTAAAAAAGTATAAAGATCCAGTATCATTACAAGAAATCCTGGAAAGATACTCAATTGGTATATGGAAATCCACTCCATTACAATGAAATTATTTGTTATAATTTATTCCATAACCATTTCCAAACAATGTTTTCGTAAAGCACAAGATTCGCACTTGTGAATCACCACTATTGATTCAGATGATTTGTACTCAACCTGTATATATAAATTTATTTTATAGTGGGATTCCCCGCTTGGTCTATTTTGGGTAGTTCACCCTAAAAAGCATCTTTGCCACATGGAATTAAGGGTATAATTAGCACAGCTTATTATATAATGTTGTTCTTTATCTGTGGGATTCCCCGCTTTGTCTATTTAGAGTAGTTCACCCTAAAAGACACCTTTGTTACTTGGAATTAAAGGTAATTTTGGCAAAGCTTGATAATTAATGTATTCCCTTTTGTTGTAAAATGTTATAAAAACTCGTTGGCTCCATCGGGGCGGCTCTACTCAAAAGGTATCTTTACCACAGTAAATTAAGAACGACTTTGGCAAATCTTATTTACATTATTGTGTTATCCTAAACAAAATTAAAATTCTATTGACAATCTATTTTTAGAAATATACTCAGCTCGTTGTTAGAGTTAAAGTGATAATATTCTTTATCCATCTTTTGCATGGATATGTGAATAATTCTATTTTTCGATCGCCTATTTGTTTATGGTTATTGTCATGGTTCAGGTTTTTCGTGAGAGAACGGTAAGCCACATGCGTTCCGTTACACATAGTAATAATGATAGTTTATATGATTGAATAGAGAGCGTAGTGGCCCAGGGGCACAGACGCCGACTTTCAATCTGAAGGTCGCTGGTTCAAACCCACACGTGCACCAATGAGATTTTTCACTTGAAAAATGTATGTGCGCAATACCACGTTCTCGAAACGGTGACGGAAAACATCGTGAGGAAACCGGCATGTCTTATAACCTAAAATTCGACGACATGTGACATCTACCAATCATCGAGAGTAGGCCGGTGTCCCTGCAGTGGGAACATTAGAGGTTGGTACGGATATGATTGAAATATTTAAGTCCATTCATCAATATGTAGGTTCAACATGTATTTTTCTTCCATTCCCCTCTGTCAGACGTCATCTCAGTACTCACTCCTTACGCATAATCATCTTTCACACAATCCATCCATCTTTGATCTACCTCTTGTCTTATATCCTTGTGGGTTGCTGAGATTTTTTAGGTCTACCCTCATAGCCATAGACAATAAAGTCACTGGAGGTGCTATAAATCATCTCACAATTTGTGAAGTCAGTACTCAAACCCTAGAATCAGATATCGTAAGCAATTTGAGCCATAACAGAAACTTATGAGCAAGCTATGGCGGGGGAGATAGAATTTCAATACTCAATAGTTTATTGTATTCCACAATGTAAAAGTAGGTGTTATAATATTAGGTACAGATCATTTTGGACCCCGTTGGGCACAACAATAATATTAAATAGGAATGAGGGGGACGATATTATTACAGAAGAATTGTTAACATAATGATTCAAGATTATGATTTGGTTAATATAGATTAGAATAACATACCTAGACAGGCGACACAGGGAATCCTAGTGCAGCGGTATGAGTGTGTTAACGTTGTTGTTTTTGTTGTTTTTGTAATAATTACTAGCGACCCGCCCCGGCTTCGCACGGTTAGTAAAGCATCAGTGTCGTATCAGAAACTACCCGTGCGAAGCCGGGGTGACTTGCTAGTGTATAATACATATAAACCTTCCTCTTAAATCACTCTATCTATTAAAAAAAACCGCATCGAAATCCGTTGCGTAGTTTTAAAGATTTAAGCATACATAGGGATATAGGGACAGAGAAAGCGACTTTGTTTTATACTATGTAGTGATTAGTATGACATAGAAATCACAGGTGACAGGCGCAACGTTGTGCGACTGGGGTCTTTTCATACTTCAGTCGGGAAGAGCTAGGTCGTATCGCTGTTGGTATAGGCGGAGGAAACCACTTAGCATAAGATGGGCCTTCAGCTCGACCCGTCAAAGTCAAAGTCAAACTCATTTATTCCTTTAAATCTCAAGTATCATTTGGAAACGTCAAATTTTACACATGCGTGTACATATTCGTGAGCATATAACGTGTCACAGGAACTCCTTAGCACATTGCATGGACACAGATATGTCAAATTACAGTCAGTTTTCATGTTTAAGCTAATCTTATTTGTTAAGTTTACGTCTGATCCAACCGTAACCAACAGAGGAGAAGATATTACAATATCATTAAAATATACTCAGGCGTTTATTGTTGCTCTGTGGTAACCGTTAGTTTGCGTTGGCGATGTCTGTTTGGTGCCTGGAGCTCGCCTAAAGTAGATTCAAAGGTAGATCGCGAAAGCGAAAACAGAACTGATCTTTTTTTTTATAATAACTGTCTTTGATCTGGTGTTTTACAACCTTTCTGGATATTTCAATAAAAATGAAAAATTGCAGTAGTATTCAGTAGATTCAAGATTCAAAATATTATTTCATAACCAAATGTACATTTCGCTGAGAGAACTTTGGACTTAATTATTAACAAATTAAATGCAAATGCGAGTTTGCATGTTCTGTTTCTAAGGCCTATTATTTTTTCGTGGGCTAATGATAACCGGCGACGCCTACCGAACGTATACCGATTGTTTTTTTTATCTCTCTCCTTTGGCTTCGCACGGCTTGTGCATTCGACGTTTTCAAGTAAAATTTAGTAACCTGTTCGCATACCTAATAACATTTAAAATTATATTATTGTAAACTTATTGTTAAAGCATATAATTTGTCTTGTTTGTTTCTAGTTTCATGTTATTTTTTAGGCTATGTAAGCCATTATTTTTGACAAAACCAAGTGTTCCGTAGTGTTCCTAAGGCCGAATAAATGAGTATTGAGTTTGTGATCTAATATCAAAGTTTAATCTGATATAAACGTTTTTATTATTATATTATTATATGAACTATTACATTTGTATGTTTGTAACCTCAGAACTCAGACAGTTAACAACCAATTTCAAAAGTCATTTTTATTTGATAATCCCATCAAATAAAAAATCGATCCCTTCAAGTGTTTACCAAAAACGGTTGTTTAATCAAAATAACTACAAAAAAATTATCATTGAAGTAAACAAAATTGCGTATTTGCTTACCTGTGACTTTTCCTCGCCTATTGTATACCGCTTTGGAAGCTTGTTTTTCAAAATGGTAGTACCCACTGAGAGCGAGAAATAAAAGATGAAAATAATAGTCTTTAAAATTTTCATACCTTGCAGTCTCTCTTCACGTTTTATTTTGTAGAAAAATACAAAATAATTTTTAAGAATTCAACGAAAATAAGGTTATTTACTTTGACTAAGGCATGGAAGTACCTATGGAAGTTTTATAGATTTTTTTTTAATCAGTCTCTTGTGTACATAGGGATTCGCATACATTTGTTCTTTTTAACTCGAGACAGACATGTTAGACGTTCTTACGACTTTTTGAACGAAACTGCAAAAGAAAAATACCTCGACAAAAAGCTTTCACTTAAAGTTAAGCCGCTGGATGCGGGTTCCAACAAAAATACGATTAACTGACCATTAGAGCCATTCACTCGATGTTTAACTTTGCAAAACCCTCGGATTCTTTATCTGTGATTTGGATTACCAAATTCTTTATCTGTGATTTGGTCAAGTCACAGATAAAGAATCCGTTAATGATGATTTCGTCAATTACACGGAGGATAGAGTCAAGGAGGTTCTCATTACCTCTTCCTTACCGTCTTAAGTGGGGGACAAGTTGAAATATGTCCA
Organism: Aplocera efformata; assembly: GCA_921293045.1. NCBI lineage: Eukaryota > Metazoa > Arthropoda > Insecta > Lepidoptera > Geometridae > Aplocera > Aplocera efformata. The sequence continues at coordinate 1,824,981 of OV121068.1, read as the reverse complement.
CCGTAAGCAGCAGATTACTGTTCAAGAACGCACCAAAATAGCGCTAGCGTACCGTGATATGAGTTTAGCAGTTGTAAACGAAGTGCTGAGTTTACCAACAGTATGTAAAATAATATATGAATTATTATTTATTTAGTTAACAATTTTTCAGCGTTATAATTATTTTGATAACTCATCACATTAACATTTTTCATTATTTATTATTTATTTTATATCAGATTATACTATCCATAACTATTATTATAATATAAAACTATAAATACCATCATTAAAATAATTAAATAAAAAATCACAGTTAATAAATAAAATAAATACATATTATATAAAATTTATTTAAAACGTCATAATTTTTTTTCTTAAAAGTACCTACAGTCAGAAATCTGGTTCTTATAACAAGGTTTAGAACGTACAAGTTACGTTTACATGGGGCTATTAGCGCTGTGTGAACTGTCCAGTAACATTTATTTCTTCGGCATACAACAAAGCATTCTCCCTCTCATACAAGCATTTCTTGGACTTAAGAAATGCCAATTTAAGCTGACCGATAACGAACGCTAAAAAAAAAACATTTTGCACACTCGAGGTTCGCTAATGCTTTTGGGGCGACATAATCCCTCTGTTCTTGGAGGTCTTATTTGCCACTTGTAGTAACTAAGCCACTTATGGTTACGCGGGTACTAGGGGCGGTACCGTCGATGTATCGATGAAAAATCCTGAACGCCAATGCGTGCGAATAAATCGTTTTCATTCATTCACCCGGCGTGTACTACTACGCTAAAAAAAGAAGTACATTTTCTATTTACAAAGTCATGTCAAAGTCAAAGTTAATTTATTGCGTGAAATACATGTACAAAAAGATGTTATCTATTAATAATATCACATTTTCCTATTTATTGAGAAATTATCCTGAATAAGTAATGCAGGATAATTTCTCAATAAATTGTTACTTTAGCTAAACGATATATTTTTAAGCATAAATTTGTACCATATTTATTTTGGCCTTACATGTTCACGGCACAAGCTAAGTGCACCTGTAATCGGTTCGCATACTAGAAATAAACCTATCTAAGCATAACTAAATGTGAAGTATGTGTAATACTTGATGTACCTTTATTAAATAAATAAATACATTTTGTGCGTAATACATTGTTTTTGTGGTCTAAAACCATCTTCGCATTATTGCCTTTCTAATGAAACCGGTTTGAGGCACATCGGTTGGATGGTTATAACGGTTATAACGGACACAGGTAGATATTTTTTTGTGTTTTATACATTAGGATTCATTCGTTCATTCTTCCCATGTCATGTCAGTGTACGGGCATGTGAATACAATCATAGATTAAAAACATGTACAAAATAATTAAGAAGCAGATCTAAAATATTCATTACATTTATTTAAAATTTAAATGTTAAATATAGTATAACAGAATAAAAACATATTTCAAAGAGTAACAAAAAAGTTTCCTGATTAATGTAGTTTTTTTTTTAATTTTTGTAAATTGTCGTACTTTTCATGCTGCCTGAAAGCCTCCGACATCGCTTATCGACTTATAGCCGGAAATTACATATTATCTACTCGTGACATGTAACCGGTCAGTAAACGATCACCCATCCAAATACCGCCGGAGAATTCCGTAACTTAGAAGATCAATAAAACACATTACGTTTCACTATGAGCGCTTCCTCGCATAAACGTCAATTATTCGTTACGGGTGATCGAGAGCTTTATCGATACATCGATAGCTTGGAATCGACAATGTCCCCTCTCTGGGCTTGACCAGAACATTACCAAATCAAGCGGGAGAGAGCGCGATTCCAAATCGACGTAGAGTAGACACGGACAGATAAATCTATATCTGGAATTTGAACATGAAAAATGTTCTACTGTGATTTCAATGGCTCTTGTAATATAGGTATCAACTATCTCACTAATAATAATCATTTACTTCCGGAGGAGGTTTTTTGCACCCCTTTAGGGCGAGAACTAAGGGATGAAAATACTGAAGTTGGGTTTTTTTGAATTTTTAAATCAGTTTTATTTAGTTTACACGTCTTACGTAACTAATAAATAAATAAAGATTCATGGACATATTTCACACAGCGCCACCTAGCCCCCAAGCTAAGCATAGCTTATAATATGGGAACTAGATAACTGATAGAATACAGTACTTTTATTTATTTTTGTAAACTCATAATAGCATCCAAACAGAACAAATATTTAAGTTGCACAAATGCTTGTCCTGGGTGGGAATCAAACCCCCGACCTACAGCGCAGAAGGCAGAGCTACTACCAACAGAGCTATGAGACCATAAAAATTTACAGTGAAAGTAGATGCTTCTGCGTCCCGGCTACTCTACCACTAAATCGTAAAGCGCATACAAAGAACTGGCGCCTCGTTAGGAACGCGATATAAGAATCAAACCACTACATGTACCAATAACGATATATCCAGAACACATTTTTATTTTATGCGACTAAGTTGGCCACATATAATAAAAAAAAAAAAAAAAAAAAAAAAGATCTTTTTTATTTTTTTGTATCGCATTGCGCCACTTACGTTAGCGACAACCGGAGGGTCAAAAAAACCCAAATTGATTTTAATAAGTTTAATATAAAATAGAAATAAAAGTTACAGTACTATATTGTAATTATAACTAGTCTCTTGCGTCCGTGACGGGGTTGTTACGCCTCAAGTGCTTGTAATTTCACCGTCACTCCTTCTACGCGAGTGGTTCACTGCTTGGCGGTAGATTACCAGTGTACTGGGGTACGGACCGTAGGTGTATTGTATTGTGTATCAAATTTCTATCTAGCAACTCTGTGAATACATTTTTTGTACTTCATCGAAAGAATTTGACTCAAGTTCTACTGCTTCTAAAAGTTCAGTCTAATATTAACAAGTAACAAAATTTAGAAAGTATCTTTAAAAATACGGTAAGAATAGATAACTAAACAAAACTACCAAATGAGTTCTCAAAACGTATCCATAACGATTGCAATATAGAAAATAAAATTAAAATTTAATAGTTCACACATGCGGCTTCACGCCATTCTACCATCGCGTCGTAAACTGAAAGGGCGAAAATAATATCCGCTTTTAATACTTCGAAGATGACATAAAAATAAATGAAAAATGAAAGTTTGGCAACTGGCAATATTAATGCGATTCAAATGCGCACACTTATTGTTCTTTTACTTACCACAGATGATATTAACACTACACTATTTGACACGTATGATTTGGTTCTATGTATCGACTGTAATAATTTTACGTAAAAATTCTGCCCGATTTGGATTACTGTACTAAAATAGATATGAAAACCATCATCTTCATTTCATCAAGGAATTATAAAATAAATTGAACGATTTTCATGTTTAGAATTATCATTTCTTTAAACTAGCAACAAACCGAGTCGAAATTTTCAAATTCAGAACAAAATATATTCCAATAAATAATTATACAATTTGGAAATGAAAACAGATTATGAAGTAGGTATTTATAAGTTTTATACAATTTCTAATTATGCGTGAAATGTTTTTAAGCTCATACCTAACGATGTTAAGAAATCATTTAGAAAAAGAAAGTGTGGCTAAGACTCCATACTTGGAGTATACCTATATAAAAAAGATCCCATCTTTTTTCATCCCATTTCAATTTGCTAATCCATGCTCCAAACACCATGTATTTTTAAACAAGACACGAATAATCCCATCATTCATGCATTTCCTTAGGCTATAAGAATAGCCGCTGTCCATTTTACTACCGCGTCTTTCCCGCGATTTTATGACGTACGTCATTAAATTCGCGCCAAAATTGCGCTCGCAACTGACGTTTACAAGCTGTGAATCTTACGTCAGTATTTTTTTTTATTGAATGCCTTTTCGACTTTGAAATAGCTTTTATTCCCCCGGCTAGAGTAGATATTGGATCGTAATAGATCATTAATCCTACTATTAAATTTGGTTTGCTGGCTGGTGCACTATTATTGATGTGAAACATGTTTTGGCGCGCCTCGGCAGTGAAACACTCGTACCTATGACGTGACGGCTAACAACACGATCTCCGATGCCGTCGATAATCTGTCATGCCGTTTTTTTTTTTTTTGTTACTGAACTTCAGTTATTGGCTGGCTTATTTAATCTGCAGGGAAGACATAGACTTAGTCGTTGGCAAACATAATGATGTTTGATATCTTAACCTGAATTCGTGCTTGGGTGGGGTAACTTTCTCTGCTTAGAACATACAATTTATAAACCTAGGTAAATAGTACAAGCACTAGTTATGTACACCGACTGACGAAAAACTACCAATGTATTTATACATTAACTGTGATGCCTTATTTTAAAAGTATTGAAGAAAATAATAGTTTAGCAAATTGAAAGAAGTTATATTTTTTAAAGTAAAGAGGTCACACGCATCTCTACACAAGCCCTTGACCAGAAAAATCACTTAATACCTAACTATTGTAAGTTTATTGGTGTTAAAATTCTAGTCTAGCTTCACTATTTCTTACCACTGACAGGGTAATAACACACATCCACAATATACGCGACAGTGGCGCCACTTGATGTGGTTTCTTCGAGATGTTTTCCTTCACTGGTAGCTCAAACTTATTCCAATTCGAACCTACGACCTTATAAATCGACATCACTACCCATTGATCCATCACGACTTGACACGGTTTGTCATTTTGCAGTTTTATCAGTAGGAAATCATATTATTATTTTTTAATATCGTACCCACTATCTTAAACTTTTCCGTCCTGATTCCTAAATGGAGAATATACGGAACACGTTGTTTTTGGCAGCCGGCACTTGGTTCGGGCATATATTACCCGATGCACCGGATAAGCGCCTTTCGAGTGGTTTCCGAACGCATGCACTTGACAGCTGAGTCGTTTCGCGCCATTTGTTATTGCCGCCATTTTGTTTTATGATTTCCTTCGCGAATTTCTATTATAAGTGCTAGAACTATTGTTTACAGTGTTTTTCTCGCACCTACTTCGAATATGTTTTCAGTTGTCTCTTCTACCCAAGGATTCAGTTATGAACACAAATTCAATTTATCAATTTATCTTTTTAAATTGAGAACACAAACAAGCTTTATTACTTTATTACTATAATGACCTTTGTCAAAAACCATTGTTAGCTTATGGCATCATTTAATCTACGTACAAATTTTGTGTGAATAAAGAACATGAAATAATTTATGAACTTTTAGTTAGGTTTATGATAAACTGACTTTTAAGTGTTGCAATTTCAATAAAAAGCTCTGCGTTTATTTTTATGATCATTTTTCGCTTTCAGATTTCGGGCCTGCCTCAAGCTCGCGGACACGCCAATCTCCAGTATTATAGGGAATTTATTCTTCAACATAATGCAGGCGAAATGTTTTACCCTCAAACGCACGAAGACGTGCATTCGACGGTCCTGGTCTGGCAAATGCCAGCGAAAGGGTCGTGTTTACCAGGCATTTGTGGAAGACAATTTGCCCTACTAACCTTCACAAGTTCATTTTACAAAAAAAACTATTTGGTGTAATGGTATGAACTGATGATCTTCAAATCTTCCTAAGGTTCTAAGAACCATCGATTACTTATTATTTTTTTTTATTTTTACGTCAGCTGTCGAACAGAAAAAACGGCAAACCGCAATCAAATAGCGCTTGTAAACGGCCATGTAAGTGGGCGGATTCAGTTCGTGTCCAATCCAAAAAATTCTAGAAATCTCAACGGACTTTTTATCTTTTTATTTAATAGTGTCTTCACAAGCAGCACTGGGGGCTATTCTACTAATACAATTTTAGCCAACACGAAACGTTTCATGTAATGAAACGTGAATAAAAATTGTAGCTTCTTATAGTAGCTTCTTATTTTACGACCTGATAATACTATTTAGAAAGATGTTGAATTTATTTTAACATGAAATCAGGTAATATAACCCCAGTTGCCATAACATATCTCTGCTAGAGAAGTTCTAATTCACCCTATTACTTACACAATTGTCTATGTACTATGTATAAAGATTAGATTTATCTTATCTTGAGGGGTACAGGACTGTTTAATAGTTTTATATAATGTCGAATTTATAATTTACTTTATTTTAAGCATGCAAAATAAATGAACAAAAACTGTGATGTTTTTCATTAAAACAACTATACTTATCTAGGTGTACGAATCGGTTTTGTCTATCAACAATAAACCTAAACGTATAAATTAAAAAAAATCATGGACAATTCAAATCCCAAACTAAGCATAGCTTGTACTATAAGAACCAGAATACAAAAAGTACTTTTTTGTAAATATGTGGGTACATTTGTAAGTACATAACAACACCCAGACACAGAAGAAACAAAGGTGTTCCTCACAAGGGTCCTGAGTGGGACTTGAACTCACGATGCACGAGCGCAATCATCACATAGTAACACAGGCCATGCTTATGTAAAAAATCATCTATTATAAATGTGTACTTATTGGTTTAAAAATAAATTATTATTATTATTATTGATATTTCTGAATTTGTTCAGCTCGGCTCCATAGAGTCGGTAATACCTGAAGTGCACGGGCCTAAGCCAAGTGCACTCCAGTGGCTGCAGGTGGGTTATGATCACTCCGTATGTCGGTGGAAAGATCTCACTGTAAAAACTTCCTAACGATCCTACAAGTGTTCAGGAGGCTTTTTGTAGAAGGGCAAAAGTTATTATTACTGAGCTGTGAGCTGATATGTTCGAAGTAGTCAAAATAGTTTCATGTGCAACTACCTGAGATCGATAAAGTTCACGGAAAATGATATTTCCCCTTACCCTATTATTTCGCTCATTACCAACCAAAGCATTTTTTTTATGCAGGATTTTTATTGTTCATTTCTTCTTTCAGATTTCGCGCCTGCCTCAAGCTAGCGGACACATCAGTCTCCAATATGGTGGGAAAATTATTTTTCAACGTGGTACAGACGAAGTGCTTTATATTAAAACCCGTGAAGCTGTGCACCCAGCGGTCCTGGTGGGGGAAATGCCTCCGCCGGGGTTACATGAAGCAGGCGTTTTTGAGGGACAATTTGCCCTACTAAATCAAAAAGAAACTATTTTTCCCAATTAATGGTTTTTACCACATAAATTTACTGGTAGAATGAGTTTGATGCTTAAGCCATCAAATTAGAAAAATATGCCTGCCAAGGTGGTTTTCTTTTTAAATTTTTTAATTGCCATCATACCAGAATTTATTAATATTCCCAAAAATTATGTAAACATAGAGAGACGAGATGCATTTATTTAAAAAGGTCTAAAGGTCTGGTAATACTTAAAGTTACAACTGCCATTTTCGCCTGGGGCCTAGTCTACAATATATTATTGTATAACATGCCAGATTAAATTAAATTTCCAGGAACTCAAAATGTTGCCATTAAAAAATATATCTTATTTGTAAAATCGTAAAGCCTAGCAATCTGTGCGTAGCTATTAAGTATTCTAACATTGTTTTCATTTAATGAAAATCATACTGATTTGAAATACATTCATTTTAATTACAAATGAGGCCTGGGTCATAACCAAATATGCTGTGGTAAATTTAAAAATCACAATTAATTGAAACAACTTTTGGTATTTGTAGGTTGTACACTGGTATTTGTAGATTGTAGAATATATAGACGAAAATATTTTTCATTGACAGAACAAATTCATTTTTGTTAAAAAAAAATACGATTACTTTTTTTTTATAAATAAATATTGTTATGACAGTTGGTCAGACAATTAGTAGACCCTCATCTTGTAAACAAAATTTCCTTGATCTTTCTGATATGAAGTTTTTAATATATATATATATAGCAAATATATTGGCAATTTTAACTTCGTATCACATAATATCTCGCACAATCGTTCTAATAAGGTCGTAAGTACCTACTCTGTTTTTTATAATAATCAACATGTGTTGGTTTTATAAACTTCAAAAAGAGGTTTTAATTCGTTTTTTTGTAATTATGTTTCTTACGCGATATCTTTTTTTCAACCATAATGGCGAAAAATAAAATTTGAATGTATTGAAATCGGTTAATTCGATTTATAAATTAGTCACTGATAATTTTCTTCATCCGGAATATTATATTATATTATCTTAAGCGTGTAATATATTATTATGTAGTTATGCGTTACGTGACCTATGTAAGGACAGTTTACTTAAATGGCTTTTGGCATTATTTGTGTATATAAATATATAATATGTTCGCGTCTGTGTAAAAAGTTTTGTTAGTATTTATAGGACAAGATTACCATTAAATAAGTACATATACAATACAATAATTTTAATGTATAAACTACTTTTACTATGCAACATATTTATTTATTATTGTGACAATCTAAACTAAGCTATTCAGTGATTAAATTAGTAGGTTTTAATGAAAATTGTTGGACTATACTTATTAAAAAGTATTGTTAATACTACATTATCTCTGACTTGTTGAAATAAATGTAATTATAATATCCGCTCTCATTTTTGTACATACAAATATTAACCTTACAGCCAATTTTTATAACAGAACAGAAAACTCTAGGTAGAGTACGCTAGGAATTACCTAGGTACCGTAGGTGTTAGATCCAATAGCTGTTACCTACTTTTCCGTAGATGTTGAGTGAATAGATATACGTAATATACTAAAACCTTATCGTACTAATATCAAACGCGAATGTTTGGATGTATGGATGGATGTTTGTTACTCAATCACGCGAGAACGGTTGAACGGACCTGGACGAAATTTGGCACAGAGATAGATTATAGTCTGGAATAGCATTAGGCTACTTTGTATCCCGGTATAATGTACGGTTTCCGTAGGAATTTCAAACGCGGGTAACGCCGCGGGGCGCAGCTAGTAATAAATAATATCAGGCAAGAAATTGTTACACTTATTATAAATAAAACTATGTTATACGATAAGATATACGTAAGTACTTAATAAATTGCCAAACTAGATTTGTGTAGTAAATTATAGTTGCCTGTAGTGTATTTTAAAAAGAATACTCATACCTTACCTGCGAATACATCAATGCATTATTAAGTTCATTTAAGCAATAAGAAACTCGTAAATATTTTCCGCTCGATATGAGATAATAATTTTAAATTATATTTTGGCTCACACACAACTATTCATGTAAGGACATGAAAATATTTTTTGCCGTCACGGGAAGCCCGGTGTGAAACATCAGAGGTGTGACGGCATAATAACGTCATGTCACGTCACGTCACACGAGTCTGTTTTACTGCCGATGTGTCAAATGTTTCACATCAAATCCTCAATCTGCTTTTAGTGTTTAATTTTCTTCATTTTACGATTATTATGGTAAATATAATTACTATAATAGTAGGTATAGTAAATTGAATAGAAGGAAATTAAATTTATTTTAGCATGTGAGATCGAGCGAAGAATAAGTGCTCTGTTGATGATGCTGCTACCACATAAGCAGTTTAAAAAAAAAAAAATCGTATTTTCATAACTATAGGAACGAATCCGGCAAAGCTAGCATTAATACAAGTTAAATTCCAATAAAACATGAAATCTTATCTATATGGTAATGATGAAATATGAACCATATGTTTATTAAGATTCATCAACCAGCTTTTAAATAAATTAATGTTTAAAAACTACGAAGCTACAGAACGCAGTTATACTTCTAATCATAAAAGTATACTTCTAAACTTGAGTTTAGAATAACAAGCTTATCGTCACACAACTTTAGAAGTTTAAACCTAGTTGCATCAGTTCTTCCGGCTTTTGTGTCTTAAGCCAACTCTCCCAGTGTTGATATGAATAATGGTTTGTAAAATAAGTAGGCGTAATCGACGACATTGACATAATGAAAAAAAAATCTGTGCCTAATAGTACATTTGGCAAGCAAAATTTGCGAGTGTGCGAGTAAATAGTAATAAGTTTGTTTTAGGATTTGTGCAGACTTTGTGACGTAGTTTGCAATTTCTCGTGCTCTGAAAATGTCCATCAGATGTCAAAGTCGATGTCAAAAAATCTTTATTGCCATTGAATTCTATACAAAATACATGTAAACGTCACCTTAACAATGGCAAATGCATAAAAGTGCGTCGCCAGAGGACGAGAAAAAAAAAAAAGTCACTTTTCTTTTTTCAAATATTCTTAATTGTTATTCCCGATTTTCGGCTCATTGTGAGATGAAAGAAAAATCAATTTAAGAAAATCTTTGTCAATTAGTTATGGACTGGTGGGTGATTCTTATTTTATTTGCACCTATGAGGTGGTCTATTAGATATATCACGTTAAAATTTTATCCCTAAGGTAAAAATAGGGGTTGAAGTCAATAAGTTCAACTTTAATTTTAATCTCATTAACCGATTTTTTTTTTACGTTTTTATATAATAAATAAATAAAAATCATTTTCTCCAAACCCACCGTTGATCCATAGAATACTATACCTTTAAATATACATTTAAATTACAAATATAACATTTCAACAATAAAATATGCACATTTCATATCATAATCCTTTAATCTGTTACAAAGTCTGCACACCTTACACCAGTGAAAGTTCCTCTATTTGACAATATTTGTAAAAATAAAATATTTTAGTATTTTTATGTATTTGTTAGATAATGTTCGTAATATTATAGTATGATATGATATGACATAAGGTACTGCAGCCACACTTGCTTTGCAGCACCTAATATTGATAATATTGAAATATCAAGTGTGGCTGCGGCATTACTTTAAGTGTATGAGCGTGGTCCGGTACAGACGTCAACTTCAATGAGTTTTGAACAACATTATCCGCAAAACAGAGTTCCCAAACGAGGAAAAACGTCATGACAATATTTGCATACCTATTCTATAACCGTATATTCGAATTAACCTACCAGTAAGGATTCTCCCGTGGTAGATGAAAGCCTATAGACTCTCGCTTGCCTACAGTGGAGCATTAGACGCTAAATATCCGTTTCATTAAGTATTTATATCTTGAACAAAATGTAGAGCCCATCTTGTATAATTATTAGGGTCCTAATGTATGGCGTAAGTGATCGTTTATTCAATATTTTTCTGCTAATTCAGAACGATTCGCGTAATATGAAGATAATAATAAAATACTAGGATTTTAGGTACCTATTGTTGTTTCTCAACCGACGTACAAAGGAGGTTATCAGTTCAGGGTATTTTTTTTATATTTGTGTCCTCAATTCTTCGTCATTAATCAACAGACTTTAAAAAATATTTACTAATATAAAAATGACATATTGTGGTTTTCGTTTTTTCTGTTCTGTGATATACCTGTCCTGTCCATTCTGCTGAGAAAATAGTAGTGTAGTTTTGTATGACATAAACAGGTGTTGTGAATTTTGTAGATATTTTTGTGTGCGGAAAATAAATGGTCATAAAATTATTGTTGTTTCAATCAAACTTGTAAACAACGCCATCTATCGGGCAATATCCGAACTAAATCTTGGATGACTTCGATGGGAAGGCAAAGCGTAAAAGCATTTTGATTGATATTTGATTCTAGCGCGGGATTAATGTACGTTTACATACTCATAGCCCCTGCACTAGGATTCCGAGTCGCAGGTGGCATATATAAACACTCAAGACCCGAGATCTATGTTCAACAGTGTGCCTCAGCCAGGACCTACGCTACGAAACAGTCACTAATATTACTTTAAAATTCTTTTTTTTTAATTTAAACTTATTATAACTTTTCCCGCGAACTTCAATTTGCCGGCCATGTTTTGACGGGCATTCGACCACTACTCTGTTTCCATTTTCTTGTATTTTCTTTTGTACAATAAAAATTACAATTATAATTAGCTTACCTGTTCCCATAGATATTAAAAATAAAATATAAATAAATATATACTCGCTGATAATGAAGCTTTAGAGGTTGGTTTTTGAACTACTTGAAAATACTTAATACAATGCATATTAACAGAAGTACAACAAACATTTAATGACCGTGACACAAATGTTTGTACTTGATGGGAATTGAATCTATGACCTACACAGAAGGCCAAGCTGCTACCATCTAAGCTGTGAGCACAGTCAAAACTAATATTGGACAGATTTGTACCCGAGGTAACCATTTATGCTAAGCTGCTCCAGGTTCAATCCCTGACCGAGACAAAAGCTTGTTGAACATAGAGAGATTCCCTCTGCCCATAACACCAGTAGGACTTGTTCCAAGTTTCTCCTCTACTCAGAATAAAAACAAAAAAAAAAATATCAGAATAATATTTAATCTTATAAAATATCTTCATCAAGTCATTCCAGTTGACCCACTACCAGCTGAGTGGGGCAGAGAAGAATATACATAAACCTCCACACCAATTAACTGTCACTTCAGACCACACTGCATTCCTGTAATTTCCATTGCAATCACTCTTCTAATAAGACCATAAATTCTTCTAAACAAATGAATAAAATTCAATGTTTGTAATGTCAAAATAACAGCTGTTTACTAAATGCATTTGGAAAGTATAATACAGTAATCCGTATATTTATTATTCTAATTACATAATTCATGGACATTTCACACAGCACCATCTAACCCCAAACTATGCATAGCTTGAACTCTGGGAGCTAGATAACTGATAGAATACTTATAAAGTACTTTATTTTGTAACTACATACATATTAACACCCAAATGCAGAACATACATTTATGTTTGTCACATAAATGCTTGTCCTGTGGGAATCAAACCCACAACTTACAGTGCAGAAGGTGGAACTACTACCAACTGAGCTATGAGGCCAGTCATGGACAACAATTGTCTATGGATCCACAATGAACGCAGTTTATAACCTCTCAGTGGGAGCAAGATAGGGAGTTTCCTTAATTTTTACTCAAAAAAAAAGTAGTAGACGGCTCCGTGGCTTAGTTGGTAGTAGCCCTGCCTTTGAAGCGAGGGGTCCCGGGTTCGATTCCCGGCCGGGGCATACTTTGTGTGGTGGTTCTCAGGTCTTGGGTGTTTGTCTTGTGTTTCTGTGTTTGTCCATGCCATCTGCGACAGGGAATCCTAGTGCAGAGGTATGAGTGTGTAAATGTTTATTTATTTATTATTTATTTAAGTCATTCAACCAACAACTTGAAGAATGGCAATACACAATCTGTGTAAAGCTAAGAGGAAAAAAAAAAGATAGTGAGATTGTAATGGAACATGCCAGCATCAATATAGATAGAAATCCCGTCTCTGATCCATGATCATGAGTGATTAACCATATTGGCTATGCACCAGTGATCCGGAATGTCAATAATTATTACAATACTATTGACACGTAATGTGTGCACAGAACAGGGTTATTACAGTCCTTAGTTTAACAATTAGAACGCCAATTTCTTCATTAGGAGATACATGTGCTGGTCCACTTCAAAACCGTGCAAGTTGTTGGCATCCCCTTGCAGTCGCATTAAGAGTCCGCCGAAGGATACATAGGCTGCCAGTCGTGAAGCGGGCTCCATCGCTGCCTCATCACCTTCTATCCTGCAATTCATATTTAAGAATGAGACAACAACAGTTCGAATACAATTTAATGGTCACTAAGAATATTATGGTACCTCTTAAATATATTGGTTGTACTGTAGCTTACAGGGGAAAGAGTAATCGAATTCATAGCGTTTTTTTATTTTGTTTGGAAACAAGCTAAAGAATCGTGAAATGTTAACAACAAAAAACTAACCTATAAACTTTGCCCGACATCACATACTCGAAGCTGTCGGCACGGTTTCCTTCTGTCTCTAAAGGGTTCCACTCGCCACCATCTGGGTAACCATTCTCCCGCAATGTAGTGGCTAGCACCAATCGAAACTTATCACCCAATTCCATCGGGTAAATCCATGAGTTGATATCCAAAATCAAATCCATTTTAAATGACTCGGATTCACAATGTAGTCGACTGCATCTGTCAAACTTCTTGCCCTCGGGGTCCATGTCTTTTACGTTGAATATGTCCTCAAATAAAACTCCTGCCATGGTTTGTTTTCTAAGAAAAAACAGCAATAAATGTTTGTTTTGAATTGAAAGTATTAAATAGGCAAGAATGAAGTTTTGAAACACAGACACAGATAATATTTATTACACAGAGTAGTTTCGAATGGCGAATGTGCACAGATTAGATCAACCAATGTACCTCTGACTATAATAGAACAACATTATTGCATAGCTGATCCCCGCGCCATAATCCGCATGAAATATAACATTTTTTTTTGCGCGGATCCCTAATGACAATCTCAGTTTGGCTGCCTGCTTTATGATGTACATCGGTGCATTTCATCTGTGGTTGGACCATAGTTGGTTGATCTTGTTGCTATGTGTCAATGTTACGTCAAATTTATGTGCAATGCAAATGCAACTTGCAGCATCAATACAATACAATTATCTGTGAGATAAGCTGCAAGACAAGAGCGATCTAAAGAGTCAGTCAAGTACCTGCTTAAAATATATGTAAATAAAATGTGAATACGTTGATTTCACAAAAGTAATATGTCTTGGAAAACATTAACACCAAAAAGTGAACAATATACATGCGAATACTTCTTGTCAGAGTTCGTTTGCAGAATATGCTGGGGTCGAGATGGAGTGAAAGAAATCACTGCTAAAATGTCTGAAGACGATGTAAACAGTTCCACATTTGCTGAAACAATATTCGAATGTGTCGGCGTCGATATAACTAATAATAGCATACCGAGAAAAATCTGCGAAAGTTGTTGGGATGAAGTTGCAAACTTCAGTGAATTCAGAAGATTTTGTATGCAAACTGAAAGATTACTACAGGAAATTCTTAAAACAAATCCTCCTGGTCTAAAACAGGAAACTATTGATATTGTAAATGAAGAATTATGTTCTAATTACTATTGTTCTAATTTTGAATTTGAAAAAAGCGATCATTCCGATACTGAGACCAAAGCTCCGAAATTAAAAAAGAAAAGAAAAAAGGTTGAGAAAAAGTCCGAATCATTTTGTACTGCTTGTAAAATCAGTTTACACTCAAAAGATGAATTTATACAACACAATTTAGAATTACACGGCATAGAAAATGGCAAATACAAATGTTTAGGGTGTCAGAAAGTGTTTGGTAACAGGAAAACATGTCTAAGACATGAAATGGACTTTTGTACAGCTTTAAAAAATGGTTACAAATGTCATGTTTGTGACCGGTTTCTGCCTAAACGACGGATCTACGAGAAGCACTTAAGAGCCCACAAAGAGGATGTACCTATTGAGTTGCCCGACGAAATGTTTAAGTGTAAGAAATGTAGAGAAATATTCCCAAGTATGGATTTATTAAGCAAACATATGACTGCTCATGATGGAGATAAGAAAAATTGGATATGTGATGTATGTTCCACTTTTCGTTAGACAATTAATTAATATATTTGATTTTTTCAATGTAACAGGTGACAGGACAAGCTGACTTAATTACCTGATGTTAAGTGTTTACTGCTGCCCATAGACAACAAAATGATTCCTACCCAAGTTTGAAAAGGGCCAATTTGCATTGAGTTGCACTTGTCACTGAAATAAGATGTCTCATGTCATATCACTGAATGAAAAGAATTTTTCAAATCAATTATCGAATGACAGATTAGCAAACATTAAAACAAATACATCCTCCTTAGGAAGTCAGTTAATAATAATAATAATTATTATTATTTATTTGAACAAGCAATTAAGTACATGGCATCAATTTAATAATAATACAGTAACAATTTGAGTTGAAAAGAGTATTTTCTAAACCAGTTGATAAATGGAGTTCTACCTTCTCCATTAAAAATTCTATAAAAGAAAATTATTGGTTACGCTCCCTTCAACACAGTTCTTCCATCATTCTGAAGCCCTACAACTATTTCAGGTATGCGGCCGAGTGTTCACGCGACATGACTACCTTCAAAAGCACAAACTCATTCACGACGGTGTGAAAAAGCACATTTGCCCTCACTGTAACTTCAGGGCGAGACAGAAGTCTTCCCTCACTGTACACATTAGGTAACTTAACCACCAACATAAAAAGAGGGGTCTTAAAAGTTTGACCGCTATTTGTGGCTAAGTTGTAGCCCTGCCTTCGGAGCGGGTTCGATTCCCGGCCGGAGCACACTTCGTGTGGCGAGCATGAAGTTTGTGATCGGGTCTTGAGTGTTTCTGTTTTTGTCCATGCCATCTGCGACACGAGGAATCCGAGTGCAGAGTGTAGTAGTGCCTAGTGTAGTAACTTTTTTTTAATTTGTATTGTTTTATAGGAAACATACGGGAGAACGACCTTATCGCTGCGACGTGTGTCCACAGCGATGTGTCAGCAGTTCAAATCTTCTTCAGCATCGAGAAAGACATCTCGGCATCAAAAAGTTCCCCGTGAGTTAACCAAATCAAAAATATGCATTAATAATCGTTATTATATTGTTTTATTGGCGGCTCCCGGGTTCGATTTCCGGCCAGGCACACTTTCGTGTGATTATGAAGTTTGTTCTCGGGTCTTTGGTTGTCTTATGGTTCATTGTTTGACCATGCCACCTGCGACACAGAATCTTAAAACAGGACTGACATTTCATTTTAATACTATCGTCAGAAGTGTACCCCAAGGTTCCCCTTTCGGACCTATACTTTTTCTTTTGTATGGTGAGCAACATTTAAACTTATTTTCCAGTGCAATCTCTGCGATAAAGCTTTCGGCTACAAAATAAGCTTAGAAGAACACATATCCACGGTCCACGAGCGTTCAGAGGTACATCCGTGCGGCGAATGTGGCGCCACCTTCACGCGCATGCGCGGCTTGAGGCGCCATCTGTTGGAGAAACACGGGAAACGCCTCGCCAACACTGACTTGCCAGAATACAACGCTATCGAACACGGAGAAAAAGATCAACACTCAAAAGACACGTCTTCGCTGATCAAAGGAACGGAATTTTTCATTGAATGATTAATAAACAAGCCAACTGGTGGTATTAATTATGTTACTGAAAACTGCCCTTCCATTAAACAAATAGTCCTGAAATTCAAAAGCCAATCAAAGTAGCAGTAGATCTTGTCTAACTTCATCTGGTGAAGTGGGCATTCGTGGCTTAGTAGGAAATAGCCCTGCCTTCCAAACGAGATGTCCCGGGTTCGATTCCCACTGTGTGGTGAGCATGAAGTTTGTTCTCGGGTCTTGTGTTTGTCCATGCCATCTGCGACACAGGGAATCCTAGTGCAGAGGTATGAGTGTGTAAACGTTTACTAACGTTTATCTTTAAAAATAAGTTCCTCTATCTGGTAATCCGCTGTGGTTTACGAAGTTGGTCCTGAACTGATCACCTATTGTACTATATTATTCTTGAATGCAATAAAGTACTCGGTAAAAATAAATAATATTTGATATCAAAATGCATAAATATGTTTGCATTTGAGTTTGACAAACCTGCCTCAGTCAAAAATATAAGACATAATATGTCTCATTGTCTTATATTTTTATATTTTTGATATTATCAACAAACGTATATAGGGTCCAGTTGCACGCATCCGTAGGTAAGTACCCTTTGATACTCATCCCCTGGGTGTTTTTGAAGCAACAAAAAATATCAAAAGGTCAAAGGTTTAGACAAAAAATATGAAGCAAGCGCGGATCCACCTTTGTGGGCACGGTGGGAATGCCCACAACCTTTATTGGAAGTTGATGGGCTAATGTTACATCAAAGTTCTGAATAAAATTTAAAAAAATTTGTCTGTAGTCGGTTTATGGACGATAATTTACGTGATAACGTGTGCTACCGCTGTCTACTCGGACGCATCGGCCGATGGAGTGGAAGAGAGATGCACAATCCGAACGTTTAGGCCGATCGTGCCTCTATCGCTTGTTCCGCGCTCTCGCTTGCACGGCTCAGGCGGAACGGACAATGAGTCATGCTTTTTCGAGCATGCATCCGGCGTCGATTTATAAGACGTTATCACGTAAAAAAGTTTCGTGCCATTCTACGTTTATGAACGTGGGCGTTATACATTTAGTAATCGTCTCTTACAAGTATGCTATGTATCAATCGTATGCTGGTTTAGTCCGGCCATACGGCCATACATTTTGGGGTGGATGTGTCCACAACCCTTTTTGGGGTCTAGTCCCATGATAAGACATTTGTTTGACACAAATAAAAATATATATTTATTGAAATCAAAACTTAACATTTGGGTGGTGCTTCGCCATATGATAATTAAGACTGGCCTTCTGCACAAAAGCTTGTCCGCACTGCGCGCAAACCTTATTCTTCACCCCCGTGTGTATCATTTCATGCTGGCGCAAGTTAGAAGGCCTCATAAAAGTTTTCTTACAAAATTTGCACCGGAAATTTCTTGATGGCACATGAACTAACTGATGATCCCTCATCCTCCTACCCGTATAGCACTCATAATCACATTTATCACAACTAATCTTCTCCCCCAACATGTGGTACCTCTTGAGGTGGACCCTGAATCCGTTGCGGTTGAAGAAAGATTTGTCACAAGCGTTGCACTTGTACGAGTCATCCTGTTGATGTTTTTCCAGTTTGTGTCTGAGCAGCATCTGTTGGGATTTGAATCTCTCTTCGCAGTGGACGCAAGCGAAGCGGTGGTATTGCCTCCTGTGAGATTTCATGGCGGGCAAAGATGATACTGCTTCGTCGCAGAGCGTGCATCGGTACTCTGTGGGCGATATTTTCTTGAAATCGTCTTTGTATGTTTTTCTTTGTGCGCATTTCTTGGGCAACTGGGGCGCTTTCGGTGTCTTTGGGTCCTTATCATCGTTCGTTTCGGAATCGTATTCTGAAATATAAAGTATTTTTTTTTAAAACGTTTACACACTCATACCTCTGCACTAGGATTCCCTGTGTCGCAGATGGCATGGACAAACACAGAAACACAAGACAAACACCCAAGACCCGAGAACAAAATTCATGCTCACTACACAAAGATTGCCCCGGCCGGGAATCGAACCCGGGACCCCTCGCTTCGAAGGCAGGGCTACTACAACTAAGCCACGGAGCCGTCAATAAAAAAATATTTAATAAAAAAGTGGCAGATTTAAAAATCGAACAAACTCACTTCTTTTTGATTTTTATCAGTAATCAGTATTTTATTATTAATAATAACTTAATTATTAAATCACTACATAGTATAAAACAAAGTGGCTTTCTCTGTCCCTATATCCCTATGTATGCTTAAATCTTTAAAACTACGCAACGGATTTTGATGCGGTTTTTTTTAGTATTCAAGAGGAAGGTTTATATGTATAATACACTAGCAAGTCACCCCGGTTTCGCACGGGTAGTTTCTGATACGACACTGATGCTTTACTAACCGTGCGAAGCCGGGGCGGGTCGCTAGTAAATAATAACGTACTGTTATCATCGACCGTTTCCTCGGTGGGAGTGAGCGGTTCGTCCTTGGTGGGCTCGGGCGAGGCGGGCGCGTTGAGACGCGCCTCGCACGCGAGCACTTGCCTCTTGAATTCGCACGCGTCGCGCAGACGAGATGCGCACGCGTCGCAGATGGCGTGGGACGATTCCACGCACAGCTGGAATCAAAGTTAACACACTCATACCTCTGCACTAGGATTCCCTGTGTCGCAGATGGCATGGACGAACACAGAAACACAAGACAAACACCCAAGACGCGAGACCAAACTTCATGCTCACCACACAAAGTTTGCCCCGGCCGGGAATCGAACCGGGACCCCTCGCTTTGAAGGCAGGGCTACTACCAACTAAGCCACGGAGCCGTCTAACCAACTGAATAAATACCCAACTGTATTGAGATTGTACTGTAGGTGTGTACCCTTTAATTCCCTACACGTACCCCCTGGGTGGTGCTAAAGTAGCAGTAGAGTTGTGCCACGTTCGTCCAGAGTACTGGCAACACACCTGGAATCTGCCGCCAAGCAGTAGTGCTCGCATTACTGTGTTCCGGTGGAAGGGTGTGGACGCATGAGACGTATCATCCCCGTCTCGGGTGATGGACGCAGTGTAACAAATCTTATACTGAGTCGCATTACTGTTGTCACCTTTGTCACTTAACATTAGGTGGGCCCTCAGCTCGTTCCGCCATATTCACATCAATCCAGATCCAAATCTTTACTGAGTCGCATTCATCCAGCTTCCATCACCCGAGACGGGGATGATACGTCTCATGCGCATGTGATTTCACCGGCAGCCATACCCTTCCACCGGAACACAGTAATGCAACCACTACTGCTTGGCGGCAGATTCCAGATGGTGGTTGTGGCAGAATAATGTTTGGGATACTCTGCTCTGGAAGGGGGTCAGGTGCCTCCCCTTGGCACCCCCAGTACCTGTATGCCGAAGCAATCCTGCAGCATGTCTGCGTAGCTGATGTCATCGTCGGCGGCTGAGAGGTCGCAGTAGACGTCGCTGTCCACCTGACAGCACCGACAAATCTCTCGGCCGGTCTTCCAATCCTGGCGTACAAACGGGACATTCCGTTAGGGGTTTCTTGCTTATTCTTCCCCATGGAGGGTCGGATAGGATTTCAACAAGCGATAAACTCCGTTTTAAGAAAGCATGTAGAAACATTTTATTTAAAGAAAATTGGTATTTCAATGTTGTATTTAAGAATTCAATGGAAATAAAGATTTTTGACTTTGTAATGTCGGAGGCCTTCGGACGGGTTGAAAACTCAGACACTAGAGTTGGCCACTTCCACTCAAAGACGCAAATAGTAAAAGTTAAATTAAATAGTTAAATGAGAGCGTGGTGGCCCAGGGGCATAGACGCCGACTTTCAATCTGAAGGTTGCTGGTTCAAACCCACAAGTGCACCAATGAGTTTTTTCACTTGAAAAAATTTATGTGCGCAATACCACGTTCTCGAAACGGTGACGGAAAACATCGCGAGGAAACCGGCATGTCTTAGAACCAAAAATTCGACGATATGTGACATCAACCAATCCGGATTGGGCTACCGTGGTAGATCAGAGCCCATTCACTCTCAATTATCGAGAGTAGGTTTGTTTTATTTAAGTGAAGGTACTATGGGACGGTACATCTGATGTTAAGTAGATACATACCGTTGTAAAAAAATTACATTATCAAGTATATGATGATAATTTTTAGGGGTCCGTACCCAAAGGGTAAAACGGTCCCGTTTTACCCTTTCACCATTACTCAACTCGTAACGCAATAGTGTCTTGCAGTAAGAGAGTTAGAGGTTATTAGAGTTTGTAATGTTTTATTTTAAATTTTTCTGTTTTTTAGTGTGTGAATAATTTATTTTATAATTATTATTATTTTATTCATTAATTAATTAATGGATGTTATGTCTGAAATGTCTATTCGACGGCTCCGTGGCTTAGTTGGTAGTAGCCCTGCCTTCGAAGCAAGGGGTCCCGGGTTCGATTCCCGGCCGAGGCACCCTTTGTGAGCATGAAGTTTGTTCTCGGGTCTTGGGTGTTTGTCTTGTGTTTCTGTGTTCGTCCATGCCATCTGCGACACAGGGAATCCTAGTGCAGAGGTATGAGTGTGTAAACGTTGTTTAAATAAATAAATTATTATTATACCTATACTTACGGACTTTACCCTAAAAATTGTCATCATACCTATATTTACCAACTGGCATAACCGGGCCCATCTTGACATTTTGTACTTACTTCAAAAGATAAAAGGTTATCAGCACCATATTCGTATTTTTCCACTTTCACGAGAGAGGAGACTTTGTTTTCCTTAAGAAATCCGTCTAATTTCGGCTTAATATCCACGTCACTTATTTCATGTTTAACCAATTGACTCGGCTGAAACAAAATATAAATATGAATTGAATTAAATTACATAGCATTCACAAAGGCAGGGTAGATCAAACATGGCCGCTGGGGCCGCGGAAGAGTGATACCGTACCCGTAGCCCCAGCGTGAAGGCGTAGTGTAGGAACACCAAGGGGGTTTAAGTGTGTGTTCCCCCAGCACTGCTATTTCTGAGTAGTGTTGGGGGTGAGTCACACAACCCCACCCCTCCCCAAGGCGTGGGGTATACGCAAAGTATTTCCCCTTGACAATAAAAAAAAAAGGGTAGATCATACATTTTCCGTGGCTTAGTTGGTACTAGCCCTGCCTTCGAAGCGAGGGGTCCCGGGTTCGATTCCCGGCCGGGGCACACTTTGTGTGGTGAGCATGAAATTTGTTCTCGGGTCTTGGGTGTTTGTCTTGTGTTTCTGTGTTTGTCCATGCCATCTGCGACACAGGGAATCCTAGTGCAGAGGTGTGAGTGTGTTACATTGTTTTTTTTTTTTTTTTTTTTTTTTTATTTTATTTGAATGTAATTGGCCTCACTGCTCAGTATGTAGTAGCTCTACCTCCTGGTCGTGGGTTAGATTCCCACTCAGCACAAGCATTTGTGTGACGAACATAAATGGTTGTTCTGCGTGTGGGTGTTAGTTTGTTATGTCTACAATAAAAGTACTGGGTATACAAGAATTTCATCAGCAATATTGTTCCATTAGTATAAGCTAGTGTGTGTGGGCGCGTGCGCGTATGCGTGTACGTGACTGTGTGTGTACGTGAGTGTGTGTGTGTGTGTGTGTGTGTGTGTGTGTGTGTTTGTGTGTGTGTGTGTGTGTGTGTGTGTGTTTGTGTGTGTGTGTGTGTGTGTGTGTGTGTGTGTGTGTGTGTGTGTGTGTGTGTGTGTGTGTGTGTGTGTGTGTGTGTGTATATGTGTGTATGTGAACAGATTTGCATCACATTTTTGGTACAGCTTTTATCCTGGATTAACATATAGGTTAATTTTGATTCCGGAAAATTGTGGGTAACACCGTGGGGCGCAGGTAGTAAATAATAATATAAACTATCTAGTTAGCTTGTATTGGTACTTACCAATATAACCTGCGCTAAACCAATCTGTGAAATAGATTTTGCATCCCTGCAAGGATAATAAAAATATATAATAAGAATTATAGACATGACAATAAACATATAGTTTTTTCAATGGTACTCTAGTACAGGGGGTCCTGACATCCCGCATGGAGGTGTATCGTGCATTGTCCCCCGTTGTCAACTGTACCCTTCCCCAGACATCCCAACTCCGGAGTATCCGTGTCTTAGTTGGTAGTAGCCCTGCCTTCGGAGCGAGGGGTCCCGAGTGGAAGGATTTTTGACTTTTTTGTCCGGAATCTTCAAAGGTTGTAATGTTTCAGGATATTTAACAAGGAAGCACCACACATCACTTGTAACTGTTTAATGGCTGACAAACGACTGACTCAAACATAACTACCCACATCAGGATTCTGAATAAATACACTACATCCCTCCACCACTAGCAAGAATAAACAATAAAAACTTAAAGTTTATAATTAGGGAGTTTCCTGGTTTTTCTGAGTCGTTAGCGGCTAGTTGCGGCTCTTGTTAAGCATCATCGCTATCATTTGATTCGCTTCCCTCACTGCTGACTATAATACATAATTGTCTATATATAATATAATATACATTTGATTATCTACTATCTATATATTTGAACAATTAAAACAAAAGTGCAGTGATATGCACGCGTCAGCTCAAGCTGCTAATGCATTAATTAGTAATAATAATAATACATTATGACGACTCCGTGGCTTAGTTGGTAGTAGCCCTGCCTTTGAAGCGAGGGGTCCCGGGTTCGATTCCCGACCAGGGCACACTTTGAGTGGTGAGCATGAAGTTTGTTCTCGGGTCTTGGGTGTTTGTCTTGTATTTCTGTGTTTGTTCATGCCATCAGTGACACAGGGAATCCTAGTGCAGAGGTATGAGTGTGTAAACGTTTGTTTATTATTATTTATTATAAATGTATTATCCTCCTCCTCCTCATATAATCCTCTTCCGTCAACCTAATAATTAGGCACTTACCTATTTATTTGCTTATTTAGCTTTGATTTATTTACATATGTTTTTGTGACACTGCAAATAAAAAATTACAGATTTTAGTGTTTCTAATACTTTTAACAGCATAAGTATTTGGCTTAATTTTCTAACACTGTAGAACAAAAGGAAATCTCATTTACAAACTTTTATTAACCTCTAACGAAGAAGAAAGGTCTTATAGTTTATGGTGTGTATTTGTGGCATCGTTAATTAAATATGTACAAGGTCACACATTGTTGTTACAAGTTTAGCATTGTCCACACCCTATCTGACCCTCTATGGGGAAGAACAAGCAAGAAACCCTTCATAAATTAAGGAAATACATTTAATTGACTCATACTCGAGAGTAGATTTACGGCCAAACCCTATAGCTAACAGATTAATGGTTATCTATCTCTATCTAGCAACATAGTTCAATAATCTATCAAAAAGGTCCATACATTTTTTGACAGACAATGTTGCAATGACAATCTCTGCCAGTCATCTATGTTGATTACAAGGTTTGGCTGTTAGTAATTGTGTTAATTTCTATTGGTTTATGGTAAGGAATTCGGAAAATGAAAATAATGGTGCCACTTTCTTGAATTTGTAACATTTCGAATACAAATTCATTTATTTTCTCTATTAAACAACATGTTTTAGTTTACTTACTTATCAAATTAGTATATACGTACTTACCGATTTTTATATGCATTCGTGGGAATACTTTTTGAATTTTGTTTGTAACTTATTTTGTGTGTTCCCACCATGCTCCACACTGTATAGTTCTATGACCAAATTTTTATACACACACTCTACAGATGAAACTTGCTGTAGATCACAGGAACTTCAGACAAAAAATCTGTTTTTACATTTATTTAATGAACCTGCCACCTGTTTATTTTCTTTTTGTTTTGCAAAAAAATACTAGTGCTCAACTCAATTCTCTGTATTGCCAACTTTGAAATGATGACTGAGTAAGATGCACATACACAGACTAGACAACATAACTTACAGACAGACATTATATTTATAACATCATTCATTATAATTTATTAGCAACCCTCATTGGCTTCGCAGAGCATAAATGTAATATGCCTACATTTTTTTTTACCATAATGTCGTTTCATGTTAGCTTAAAATGTAACCATCCTACTTGGCGTATTTTTAATGAATTTCTTATTTCCACGATCGTAAAGTGAAGTTATTCCACGTGCCCACTGAGGTATAATCGCGCAAAATTGCATTCTTAACACATAAAATTTTTAGTACTAATCCGAATTGTTTGGTATAAAGAAGGTTTTAATCTTATGTAATTAATAAGGATTCGTAAATATTTACCATTCAACAAATGGCTTAGATTAAAGTTATGTTGAAAAGCATTTTTTGTTATTATTTTTTCGTCAAAATAATTCCGTAAAACATTGTGTTCCTCAAACTCTTGATTTTCGCGAGTCAGCCTTCAACATTCATAATGTGTCACAATATGATTAATGTCTAAAAATAGTGTGCTCTTGTGTATAATAGTGAGACTATTTAATCTCAAATCTCAAACCGTACATATCAGAATAAATTTTACATTTGCTTTTGATGTGAAATATAAATATCTGTTGCCTTGGCAGAAAAACTGACCTGGTATGACGTGACGGCAAACGGCTGGCGCCGTCTTATGCCGTCATGTTTCATATCTGACAGGCGTCCCGTGAAGTAATTCAAAAAAAAGAAGATGGCCGGCATTGCGATTACTTTTATTTTCAGACTTTTTATTTGGATGATTGCCAACTTTTTAGGTATGTAATTACAAGAAAGTATTTGGGAATATAAATAGACTACTTTTAAAGGATTTAATGTTGCAGAATTTGGGATTAAGAAAAAAGTTTTATGGAATAAAAATTTCTTGAACGTAGTGATCTCACAGCCGGATCTTGTGCTTTAATTAATATTATATATATGTTCTCTAATGAAATTGAAAGTTACGTGACCTAAGTGTATTTTTTAAATAAAAATAGACTAGTATTTTATTTGTAAAACATACTTTATAACCCATGCGGTAGTGACACCGTATCATACTGACGTACTGGAGAAGTGGATAAGTCTTTAGCCTACCAAAGAGTCTCTACCGAAGTGAAAACCAGCCAAGCTAACCAGCCAGGTCCAAGCTAATGGGTTAAAATCCAAAAAAATCAAATGATTCATATGCTATTTATTGTGTGCTAAGTTTGTTTTTCTATACCTAAGTTTGTGTATCTGTTCAAGATCGGCTCATTGAAACAATTATTTGTATTATGCTGTATTGCGTCAGCCTGTCAGGAGATTTTTTTTACGTTTCAGGCGGTCGACTGATGCGGCTGTTGGCAATACACAACTCGTGTGAAGCCAAGAGAGCAAGAGACGAAAAACAATAAAGACGCGGCTGCGGTTGAATTCCAGTGGTGCCAGAATTCACCATTTCGCCGGTTTCTATCATACATTATAAATTGCCCTGTTGTGTATACATAATCGTGTTAATCTCAGAAATTTTCCTGGTAATTTTCAATCAACTTTTACCAACAATTAACCTGACATTTATCCAAGAGGAAAATTTTTTGGTAACTTATTAAAGATTAACTCACAACTACAATGTGTTTCATATATTTATAATATGTTTTAAAAATATTTGGGTAATAAGTGCAAGACTACGGGAGCGTAAGGCACTGCAGACCATGTTGCACCTTTGCATTGAATCACTTCATGCAGTACTTTCAGAATTCCTACATATATTTCCTAGGTACAAAAGGAGCAACTTTAAATTGTAGTAGAAAAAAAAGTAGTACCTACTGCTACCACATCTGGTAAAACACTGGCAATACCGTAGTATATCCGAAAATGTCAACAGTTACTTTATTAATTTGATTAATGTAAATATAAATAGTTTGGCTTTAATAATAATAATAATTTTAATTAATTATCATTTTAAACAGCTATAAAAACATAAAATGCTTTTCCTAAATCTTAAGTCTTAAATCTTTTAATGGTCAGCCTTTTCAATTTTTTTTTAATAATTGGTTTAAATTATAGGGTATTTATTTCACAATCTTGGTGAATATTTTAATAAAAAATATAAGCATGATTACTGAGTTATCTATAATCTAAGCTATTTAAGTCAGTAGATCATTATTTAATATATAAATATTATACAAGTTATTATTGCGTAGTACATAATACATGTACATCAATTTTATAATATTATGAGCTTGAAAAGGGTAACTGTTGCTTTTAAATTGTTAATAATACTTATGTACCTGCACAGTTATACAATAAACTTTTCTTAATGTCTGAGTCTTTGAATCAAATTAGCGACTTTACGAAACTGGGTAATGGCAGCATCGACCGCCAGATAAAAAAAGTAAAATAAAAAAAAAGCAAACCTAACCTCAATTCGGAGATTCACGTGTTTGTTTTCATTTCATGTGCGCATTAAAAACAGTGCAATAAATAGGACACTGTCCTAAATATAGTTCATGTTCAACATTGTGTAGCAACTAAACATTCAGATTCAGTCATAATGACCGAGTTAGACCCCGGTGCGGCGGTGCTTTCAGAGAAAAAGAAGAAAAAGAAAGAAGCTAACAAGGATGGCGTCAGTCTGGGCGCGTTCCAGAAGCTCGGCGATTTCAAGATCGAGCCATCGGAGAGTATCACGAAGCTGGACACGGCGTACTGGCCTCTTTTATTGAAAAACTTCGACCGCCTCAACGTGCGAACTAACCACTACACACCGCTGCCGTTCGGAAACTCGCCGCTGAAACGCCCTATCATCGACTACATCAATTCCGGATTCATCAACGTCGACAAACCTAGCAACCCCAGCTCCCACGAGGTCGTATCCTGGATCAAACGCATCCTGAAAGTCGAGAAAACCGGCCACAGCGGCACCCTTGATCCGAAAGTCACAGGTTGTCTGATAGTCTGTATAGACCGCGCCACACGCCTCGTCAAATCGCAGCAAAACGCCGGCAAAGAGTACGTAGCTGTTTTCAATTTACACTCCGCAGTGGAGAGCATTAAAAATGTCACACAAGGTTTGGAGAAGCTACGGGGAGCGTTGTTCCAACGTCCTCCGCTCATATCTGCCGTTAAACGACAGCTACGAGTCAGGTCTGTGTATGACAGCAAGTTACTTGACTTTGATTCAGAACGCAACATTGGTGTGTTCTGGGTGAGCTGTGAAGCAGGTTCATATATCCGTACAATGTGTGTACATTTAGGGCTGATGCTCGGAGTTGGCGGACAGATGATTGAGCTGAGACGTGTCCGGTCTGGTATCCAAGGTGAAAAAGAAGGAATGGTTACGATGCATGATATTTTAGACGCCCAATGGGCTTACGAGAACCACAAAGATGAAACTTACATTCGCCGAGTGATCAAGCCTTTGGAAGGACTATTGATTGCCCATAAAAGGATATTCATCAAGGACAGTGCAGTTAATGCTGTATGCTATGGTGCTAAAGTACTACTGCCAGGTATTTTGAGATACGAAGACGGCATAGAAATCGGTCAGGAGATTGTCATTGTCACAACAAAAGGAGAAGCTGTAGCGTTGGCCATAGCCTTGATGACGACATCAACAATGGCATCATGTGACCACGGAGTGGCAGCGAAACTGAAAAGGGTTATTATGGAGAGAGATACATACCCTAGGAAGTGGGGGTTAGGACCGAAAGCCTCGCATAAGAAGCAGCTAATAACTCAAGGACTACTCGATAAGCATGGTAAACCCAACGAGAAAACTCCTAAAGAGTGGCTGACCAGTTACGTGGACTACAAAAAAGAGAATACAGAAAAGGCGGCAAATGGTGATGCTGAAGAGGGCAGTCGGAAACGGACGGCAAGCACTGCTAATGCTGATGACTCAACAAGCACGGAAGTCAAGTCTGAGAAGAAAAAGAAGAAAAAAAAGAGAGACAGTGAAGCACCGTAAGTATATTTAAAAAAATTCACAAGTACAGATTCAGAATTTCAGGTAAATTAATAGCTTGTACTATAAAATTCCCAAACTCTGGTTTGGAATGTTTTAGAAATCAATTAATCAAAGTCGATGGGGGATGGTGAGGCAATATCAAATGTGATTTTTCCTCTCTGGTCAATTTATCCGCCATCGACTGACCTTATAGTTCAGTTGGTACCTTCTGCGTTGTAGGTTGTGGGTTCAAATCCCACTCAGGACAAGCATTAGTGTGACAAACAGATGTTTGTTCTGTGGCTGGGTTATTCTATCAGTTACTGTGACGGAATCCATTGCAATATCAGAGTCGCTCACCCAGATATCAGTTACAGAACCTTAACATGGATTAGGCTATTAAGCCATGTGTTCTGCTTCTTCTGCTGTCCGACAGAATGACCATTTTCAGCCCTGCTCCAATAGCCAACACCTCGTGAGATTGCATACAGTTCTATGGTGTAGGGTTTAATTAACAAGGGAAAATTAACAAAACATCCCTATGCGGTTCAGTACAGGACCAGTCACCCCAGAATTACAAAGAACAAGTTGCACCCCACCATATTACCCGCGGTTGGACTTCCTACGGGAACCGTACATTTTTCCGGGATAAAAAGTAGCCTATGTGCTATTCCAGACTGTAATCTATCTCTGTGTCAAATTTCATCCAGGTCCGTTCAGCCGTTCTGGCGTGATTGAATAACAAACATCCATCTATACATCCAAACATTCGCGTTTATAATATTAGTAGGATTTTGAGCTTACTTCAATGAAATTTTTTTTCAGTGATGCGGACGCTACAATGGAGGCGGAGACTACAGCGGATGCTGTAGATGGAGACGTTTCCATCAAGAAGGAGAAGAAGAAAAAAAAGAAGAAAGACAAACAAGAGCAATCTGAAGAGTGAAATTTATGTTTTAGGTTAATATATGATAAGGATAACAAAATGGTCTTTTTCTAAGATGTCAGCCGAAACATTTATATTTAACATTTGTGAGTTTTGTTGACTCCCGATATTTCGACGCAGTTTCATGCGTTTCATCCCGGGTAAACCCAGGTTGTGTATCGAGGTCGTATTGAAACGATGTGAAAATGAACGTAAAAAAAACCGGCCAAGTGCGAGTCGGACTCGTGCATTATCCGTATCCGTATCTATAGTTTTGAGGGTTCCGTACCATCTATAAAATAAAAATCACATTTTTGTATGAGAGCCGCCTTAAATATTATACATCATCTGTAAAAATTTCAACTTTACATGGCTTATGAGATACAGCCTGGTGACAGACGGACAGACAGGCGGACAACAGCGGAGTCTTAGCAGTAGGGTCCCGTTATACCCTTTGGGTACGGAACCCTCAGAACTGCTTCACAGAATGATAGTAAAAATAATTTAAAAAGTTTGCCTTCACGGGACATTGACAAAAATGTGGAACGTTAAAAGTGGCTTGACGGCATAAAAGAACGCAATGCCATTTGCCGTCACGGCACTCGGGTTTTTTTTTTTTTTATTTATGTATAGCCAAGCGTTTGGCCGCCATCTCACCTGATGGGAAGTGAAGATGCGGCCGACGATGGAGCACGCTTGTCTAGGAGAAACCTATTCACTCTACTCTTGAAGACCCCCAGGTTGTAATGGTCAGGGAACACAGACTCGGGCAAAGCATTCCACTCCCTTGCAGTGCGCACAATAAAAGTAGTTTGAAATCGTTTGGTGCGTATTAATGGAATGTCGACTGTAAAGGAATGGCGCTGAGCCGTACGTCTTGTGGGTTGGCCGGTTTGGGTTGGAACAGACGTAAACTAAACAAAAATCACTAGTTAAAAGATGAAATTGAATTAAATTTTACATTTGTGTGTATATAATGTGCCTAAGGAGCTGTGTCACGATATATGTTAAAAACTTGAGATTTTACTTCTCAAGTTTCATTGGAATAAATGAGTTTTTTTAGTTTATCTTACAAGTCTGTTTTACTGCCTACGTGCGCCAATATCATCAAAACTATAAACTACTAGCTGACCGGGCCACGCGTTGCTGTGGTTAACGTTTTTGTCATACGATATTATAATTTGCAATAAATTAAAATTGCGACTATAATTTGAGATTTAAACTATCCTATCTCTCAAGTTGGATCGAACTGCACATGGTGTGCGAATTTTATTATAATCGGTTAAGTGGTTTAGGAGTCCATTGAGGACAAACATTGTGACATGAGATTTATATATATTAAGATTTAACCATCTATAAAATACTGGGGACCTAGAGAGCTAATTACGTAGGTTCATAAATATAATTATGTAGGCCAAACGCTAATTAAAACAGTACAAACAAAACACTGACCTAATGTACCCAGTAATACAATAATGGTTAATAATAAAATTTAAACAGATAATTATGACTACTAGTGTATTAATTCAATTGAGCACATGTCAGTAATTAATAGTAGGCACACAAAATTAACTTGAAAATTAATACAATAAGCATTTGGCACACAAAACTAACTTCAAAATTAATGCATTAATAAGTTAAGCATTTGGTTCCTTCTCACGATATTTTATATAAGCGCCATCTTTTATCGGATAACTGTACTAATTGATCGGTTACGTTCCTTGTTGGCGCAACGGAAATAACATATTTTTTTTAGTTCACCATAAATTACATAGATGTCTATGGTAGTTGCAAACTGATTACGTTTTCATGTATTTGATATATAATAAAGTAACTAAACATTCAATTCCATATGACGGCTCCGTGGCTTAGTTGCCTAGCCCTGCCTTCGAAGCGAGGGGTCCCGGGTTCGATTCCCGGCCGGGGCATACTTTGTGTGGTGATCATGAAGTTTTTTCTCGGGTCTTGGGTGTTTATCTTGTGTTTCTGTGTTTGTCCATGCCATCTGCGACACAGGGAATCCTAGTGCAGAGGTATGAGTGTGTAAACGTTTATATGTGTTATGGGCACAACACAAACCCCCAAGATCCGAGAACCAAATTTATACTCTCCACACAAAGTTTGTCCAGGTCGCGTTAGGCAGGTCACAGACAATAATTAGATTATAAATTTAAATGTAAAATCATATGTTTAAATTATATGATGATACATTTATATGGATTAAATTATATGATGATAAATCAGAATAATCTTTATTGCAAAATGTTGTTTTACAATTATATGTCAACCAACATTTTATCCATTTCATGCAATAAAATGAGATTTCTTTTTTCTTTTTTTAAACGCTATCACTTTCTACTGCACTACCACTTGCACTGGTATTTCTGTGTCGCACATTTCTTGGACAAACAACACAAACATTCAAGAGCCGAGAACTAACTTTGTGCTCACCATCCAAAGTGTACCCCAACCGGGAATCGAACGCGAACCCGGCGCTCGAAAGGCTACTTTAATTAAACTACGGAGCAGTCTGCGTATAGAACAGTATGTAGTTAACAAGTGAATATTTCACAATCTAAAAAAAATAATTGCTAGGTCAGCCCACGCCCCGCCGACGCCCCGTCACGCCCAGTGTAATGTGCCCATCTCTGCAGGGATCATTATAATTACGCGCCGCTTCGAAAACAATTTGCATATTGTGATGTTCATCGCAGAACGCGTATTCACATCGCTTTAGAGGTGAATACAGCTTGGATGGTCAATGGGTATTTCAGTTCCCAGACTACCGCTGTGCCATGGGAGAAGCCGCGGGCGTAAGCGAGGTTATCTAATGAAGAGTATTTTTTTGAGGTTTTCTACTTTGATGATTGTGTTTCGCCAATGAGTGAAGGGGAAAAAACGCTGTAAAATTTCTTTAAACGTTATAAAAACGTTTTTAATATTATATTAAGGATTGAAATGTAAGACATAATGGGTCTGACATAGTCAAATATTGACTCAAAAACATTTAAAAAAAAAGATGAAAAAAAAATAATTGTGTTTATTTATCTGTGGTATTCTGGCAATTAGGTGTTTTTTACGTTCTCTGGCTTTGCGCGGCTTGTGCATTCGCCATTTTCAAGTGTGCTATTTGTTGATTTGTGCACAGTTTAATCAGTGCGACATAATCGCATATGAATAAGCTCTATAATATATAATTACTTATTAGGTATACTGAGAACTTCCGCAGTGTGTTGCAGGGTGTTTTTACTTGTAATTACTACTCGAAATTGTCAGCCATCGTCATATGAGGTGATAGATTTCTCTGCTTTCAAATTCAGTAGGTTTTGTAACTTGGATTCGTTATTATCACAGTACAATTATTTATATCATTCCCTCTATAAAAATCTTATTTTATCCACTGAAAACAGTGAATAAACAGCATACCATTTGAATTTAGAACACAACAATATACAATAGTATTCAACCTCCTTGCGCAAAAAATACTCCTTGTCTATTTTCGCTTAAATCTTTGTTTTTCTCTTAATCATGGTATAAAGTAGGAATAGTATGTAACTCTTGAATAAAACGGATTTATATAGAGGGTCATGAATCAATCGCATCGCTCAGGATTCAGTCGTTAGAATCCTTCGCTTGCTCGTGTTTCATATATCTCCCTCGCTTTAAATCCGTATGCAATATATACTTATTGCATTATATAGGTAGGTACTATTAGCTTTTAAAATAAAAACTTGGGACAGTCTGACGCAGATTCGTCATTCTGCTTTGTGGAAGTACTGCATTTGTTCTAAACTGCTTGTCTATGGTATGTAAGTAAAAAAAAAAAAACAAATCTTTATAATAATAAAGGTGGTGCCCACACGACTGCACGCGCGACTTCACAGGGCGCGCACGTGTCGCTAACGATCGCGTTTAATTGGCGCTGTGTTGTCAACGGGCGATTTTTGTTTGTCAGCGATTTGACAGCTAGTCGAGCGGAATGACAGGAGCACAAAGAACTGAACCATAGCTATTTATAAGTAATTTAGTTTGTTGCTTGTTAGCAGACTTCAAAAAAATAGTTTTTTTTGAATATCTAATTTTGCATGTTTTGATTTAATTGATTTATATCTATGTGCCTAGATATCATTCATTTTCATAGCGTAATAACTATACTTAATCATAATTAGCACGTGCTAATCTCAGAAGCTAATGGTTGGTATTGAAAAACTATTTTTGCGTTGGATAGTCCATTTATCGAAGCTGAGTTCAGCGAACTGCTTTTTTAAATTGGTTTTTGCGATATCTCATCTAAACTAATTATATAAGCGCTTAAAACATGTTTTTTTAAATATCAATCAAATCAGTGAAATTCTCCGCTTTCAAGTCAAGGAACAGGAGGAAATTTTCTAAAAGATCTAACCGAATCAGAATACTTTTAGAGGTTATACATTAGCGGATTTTAAAATAGTGACTTTGTTTTTAATATTTAGAGGTGTGCTTCATTAATCAGACCACTGAATTAATGCTTAGTTTAATAGAATGGCCGACCTTCATTTCCCAACGTCTGCAAGCCATAAAGCGTGTTTAAAAAGTTTTTTTGTGTTATTTAGGTATCTCCCTTAATTAGTGTTTTTAAAAAAGTATGCCCCGGCCGGGAATCGAACCCGGGACCCCTCGCTTCGAAGGCAGGGCTACTACCAATTAAGCCACGGTAATTGAGAGTGAACCAAAACCATTAACAAAAAAAGCTGCATCATTAAAAAAAATAATGTTAAGAAAAATTGCGTTTAAAAATCAAGCTGTATATCTGTTTCTAGCTGATACAAATCTTTTTTTTAGGGTTTTATTTTTTGTTTTAATGATAATTGTTGTCTTGTACCAGCACGGTAGAATGCATGACGTTACCAAGTGTTTTTCTTAAAATAAATCACTACATAGTATAAAACAAAGTCGCTTTCTCTGTCCCTATATCCCTATGTATGCTTAAATCTTTAAAACTACGCAACGGATTTTGATGAGGTTTTTTTAATAGATATAGTGATTAAAGAGGAAGGTTTATATGTATAATACACTAGCAAGTCACCCCGGCTTCGCACGGGTAGTTTCCGATACGACACTGATGCTTTACCAACCGTGCGAAGCCGGGGCGGGTCACTAGTAAACTATAAACTATAGTTTTAACTCTTGTATAGTCACGTGGTTTCAACTCTTGTTGATGGACGGTTATCGACCGTGCAATGGACGTAGCGATACGTTTGGCGAATCAAAGTTTATTTATTTTTATTTCACCGGCACCTACACCTTTCCACCGGAATACAGCAGTGCGAATGCACCGCTGCATGCAGATTACCAGGTGCGGAGGTACGAGTGAGGTTTGCACAAATTTTACTGCTACTTTGATGCTTGAGCACCACCCGGGGGGTCCGTGTAGGGTATCATAGGGTACTCACCTACGGACGCGAGCAACGAGATTACAGTTGTATTGTTTAGTACTAGTACAGATATTATAATACTACAAGCTATCGCCCATTAAAGCCATCTAAACAATAATTACTGCTCGTTAGCACATCGCGCGCCATTTTGCTACAAATTGAACCAATTTGTCACCCACCCCCCTACCACCCTCATCCCGTCACCCCGGGAGGGTGCGAACTTGCAAATCCTTTGTTTCATCCTCATCTTGAAAGCTCGAAAAATGTCGTTCATAAATTTTTATACAGAGTCTAAACGCGATTGGTTGGTTAAAATGATTTTAATAAGTAGATACCTATTTATTAGGTTTTTATTAAAAAGTTTTGGTATACTTTTTACTCTGATAAATAGTTCCTAAAAACAGCTAAGTAAATGCTTCTAACAATTTCTAATTCTATAATGTACCATAGATTTAATATTAATTATTGACGGATATTGATAAGTTGTAAGTAGGTATATTATCTGTGGTAAAGTGCTGTTGTTTTTCTTAAGATAAAAAATATATTAATTGTAATAATATTAAGTACTTTTAATACAAAGGGAACTGTCGTTAATAGATAACACTCAATAATCGTGAATTTCCTTTTTCATTAATTTGAGAGTACCGAATATGTTTTTAGGTAGAATATCAAAAAGAAACCTAGATAAAAATGTGAACTATAATCTATACTTAATAAATTTCTTAATAAAAATGTAAGGTTAAAAGAAGAAATAATAAATTGAACTATTTTACTAAAATTTATTTGGCATCAAAAATATACGAGCAAAATATTCCAAAAATTCGAAAAGAATTCTACATTTGAATTATAAAACGACCTTTAAGTCCATTGGCCGCGCATCGACCAATCAGCGCGCTTTATTCAATGGAGGCGGGAAGAGGCAAACGTCAGATGCAAATGAGTTTTTTTAGAATAACCGGTTTTTGATCTTTTGTTTGCATACGGCCAGTTACACGTAAAATGGTACATTATTTTGAGTTACGACGGAGGTCGCGTCTTTACAGCTCTTATTTTATAATGAGAAGGAAAATTGACACGATTTATTCAAATAAACCTGTAATCTGATCGATACAAACAAAGCCTTTATCTACCTTTTTTTTTTTTTTTTTTTTTTTTTCCGTGGAGAAATGTCTTAGCATACCGCCCTGCCACGGGGAGGCAGAGCGGTTATGTGGGACTACCCACTAAAACTCCACGGTGTCCTCCTCTGCCGCTTAGTGGCGGGAACACGGGAACGTTTATACACACATCCGCGATCCCGCCGCAGCTGCCCGTTTCCGGACCCTCCTTGGGATGGCAATGCCACCATCCTCCCTCGCCACGACACGCCAGGACACGAGGCGCGTCGCAACCACCTCGGGGACCATGCCAGCGATAGGACGTCAGACTACCCCGTGTCAGACGCCCTAGGTCCCCATGCGACGGGTCAGATATGTGGCCCCGTCGCCTGCCACTACGGCCGCAGAGGATAGGGAGAGTGGCGCCTCTCAATACCAACACTCCTCTTCCCCTGCGGCCCCACCGCGTCCGCCATCAAACGGTGGCGACCCCGCCGTGGCCGCGGAAGGTAGGGAGAGCGGCGCACCGCTATACCGGCACTCCTCTCCCGCCGCGGCCCCTAACCCTCAGCTGCGGTGCCGCCCATACGACACCGCAGCCCGCCTCAGTTGCGGTGCCCCCCATAAGGCACCGCCACCTACTGTGGCCGCTCCTAGTCGGCTTGGAGGCAAAGCCTAAAGGAGCAGCCCCTCCCAGGTTCCTCTTGGCTTCACCGTGGGCAGCCCAACCACGGTTACTAAGCCCCCCCGCCCCGACAAGGCGGGAACCCGCGGGGGGGAGTATCTACCTTTATCTACCTATAAAGCATATTCTAAGTACGATGTAAAATTTTATTCCAAATTTGAACGGTAAATCATTATAGATTTACCGTTCAAATTTGGAATAATTTTAATTTGGAATAAAGGAATTCTAATAAAATACTATTGTAGGATGCTTAACTTTTTTTTTCGTTAAATTGAATACTCAATAATTTATTGCTTTTTTATGGTAATAGGCAATATAATAATTTGTCTCATATGAATCCTGTAAGGGCATTGCAATGTTTACTATAAGTAATGTATTCACAATATAACTGAGAACGTATCTTGTACGTCACGGTACCTTCTTGGTATATTAATTGACAGATATTTATTACCTTTAGTAGCTTTGTAAGTGTTTTCATTTGGGCCAAAAACTTTATGAGTTGGCGTAATGTAATATGCAAGAGTATGCAAGAGATTATTAATACCCCTGCATTAAGATTTCTTCTTGTTTGGCAGGTGGCATGGACAAACACAGAAACACGAGACATACCCGGCAAAGTTTACATTCATTAAACAAAATTTACCCAGACCTTAATTAACCTAAGTTACGAAGTCATCAAAACTTGTTCAAAGCCATTCATTACTTTTGATGTAAAAAGTTTATAGAACAAAAAAACCTTTACTCGTAACAAAATACAACCTTGTCCTCCCTTATGAGAATGGTATGTGAGGACTGCAGTCTCCTCGTATTATTGATCAAAGGTGTAACTTAGCCAAACTTAAGATGTTTTTATGGTGCACGTAAGATCAAAAATAACTAACAGTTCTTGTCGGTCTGCGCTTGGCAACACGGATTTACTCTAATAGATATATTATTACTTACAAAATGTGCTTGGTAAATGACGTTTCAATCTAACACTTAAATATTTGAATGTTAATGTAGTAGAACCACGGTAGAGCGATTCTTCGATCACTTTCATGCAAATTCTTTGGCATACAAAATAAGCTTTCACAGCCAACGAAAGCTAAAAAAAGAAAAATCAGCATAGTAAATCATAGCATTCTACCCACTCACAGTATGTCGGTGCTTTTTGCTCTAAGCTTTCTCAAGCTGATGTTCCCGCTCACCTCCC
This sequence comes from Aplocera efformata, assembly GCA_921293045.1. NCBI lineage: Eukaryota > Metazoa > Arthropoda > Insecta > Lepidoptera > Geometridae > Aplocera > Aplocera efformata. Next base: position 1,786,918 of record OV121068.1, on the reverse strand, counting down.
GGATCACCCCTCTCCCTCCGATCCAGAGGGAGCGAGCGAGCGCTGTCAGTCAAACAGCGACCGGCGCGACGCCCCGACATTCCAAATTTAAAACGAATTGAAAAAAATATTTATTATGGTTATGATAATGACATTAACAGTATAGTTCAGAAAGTTTTTTTTTTTTTAAATTTGACGTTTCTGGTTGTTGTTTTCCCGCGATTCTTCTGATAAAGCAGCATAAGCTGAAGTTATAGAAAAAAAATACAATTTGATAAATATAATTTTTATTGTGTTGTGCTGGGTAATGACTAGTGATGTGATTGAGTGATTGAGAATGCATAGTGATGCATTTTGTATGTGACATTGTTGTTTTCGTCGAGTTGGATTCTTGTAAGGTAGGTTCGGACCATGAAGTAACAATTTATATATACATAATAAGAGAAAATTTAATCATATAAGTTTTTAATCATCACATAAAATTGTTACTTTTATTCGGATTAAATTTGGATCTATTAATTATTTAATGTTATTAGTTTTAATAGATAGAAATGGTGGAAAACTCTATATTTCAATAATATGAAAAGATAAAATAACTGGCCTATTTAATGAAGCAATCCTTCAACGGTAAAAGCCATTAACATCAATTCCATCGATTTGAATGCACAGATTATTTTATTTCGCTGTTATTATTATAAATTATTTTTAAATGATAGATACAATACAATACAATATTTATAGATAGATACTCGTAAATGATTTTTTTGTTTCTCCAATCACACACGTACATTCATTGACAATAGGAAAAAGAGTACAAAAATCATATTTTAAAAATGAAATTGGATTCATAGGTTCCAAAAGACATTCGGAAAATATTGAAAGCTTCCGTCGGAAACATGACAGTTATCACGTGATTTTGGGACATTCAGAAGTACATATTAAAATTAAATTGTACGATGAAAACTGCAATAGTTATGAAAACTGTGACACAGTCACCAACGCCCACCTCCTAGGACAGGGTACAGTTAATGTTCTTAACCAAAAATATACATATATCAACGAATACAACAAATTCATAATAAACTAGCTGCGCCCCGCGGTTTCACCCGCATAGTTCCCGTTCCCGTGGAGAATACGGGGATAAATTGATTTTATTTTTTTCGCTAATTTTCCAATGTTTTAATAGTTATTCTGCTATTCGGGACGGAAACAAATCCAACAAATCAAAAACCATGGCAATCGGTCCAGCCGTTCTCGAGTTATAAGTGTTGTAACAAACACGACTTCTTTTATATATATAGATTTTATAGAAACCTCAAAAATTGTAGCCTATATGTTATTCTGATGTATAAGCTATATTGTGGTAAAGTTTCATTCAAATCCATTCAGTAGTTTTTACGTGAAAGAGTAACAAACATCCATACATCCATACATCCATACATCCATACTTACAAACTTTCGCCTTTATATTGTAATAGTAGTAGGATAATGTATTGAAATAACTCAAATCATGTGAAGTTTCTTTTGAATTAATTCAGTAGTTTCAACGTGCGGACAAGATACAGACAGACATACAAAAATGAAAAAAAAAATCTTTGCCATGAGTATAAATTATAGAGCACCCCAAATTTTTTTTCAAAATATCTGCAATGTACAGAATTCGTGTTACAGTTTTATTATTAGTATAGAATATACTTAAGTCGAGAGCGTGGTGGCCCAGGGGCACAGACGCCGACTTTCAATCTGAAGGTCGCTGGTTCAAACCCACACGTGCACAAATGAGTTTTTTGTTTGAAAAATTTATGTGCGCTATACCACGTTCTCGAAACGGTGACGGAAAACATCGTGAGGAAACCGGCATGTCTTACAACCAAAAATTCGACGACATGTGACATCTACCAATCCGGATTGGGCTCCCGTGGCAAGAACCCATTCACTCTCAATTATCGAGAGTAGGCCGGTGTCTGCAGTGGGAACATTAGAGGCAAGGGCGGCCTTAGATATTGCGAGGCTCTGGTCGATAGATCTTTGTGAGGCTCTTGGGGTATGAGGAATTTAGGTGAGTTGGAAGTGTACAGGGCTACTGGTAATCAGTCAGCATCCTCTTAAAGACAGCTGCAGTACATCAAAACAAAAACGGGTTGTTATGCGAGGGTGCGAGGCCCTACAAAAGCGAGGCCCCGGGCTGTTGCCCTGCTTGCCACCCGCTAAGTCCGCCATTAGAGGCTAGTACGGATACTTAAGTATGCTTTTCCAGGTTCAAAAGTATCTAGCCTATGTATTAATCCAGCTTGTGATTTTAGATGTATTAACATTAATTAAATTGCGTGGCAATGCAATCTGCGATACAGGAAATGCTTGTCGCAGGTAATGACCCAGGGACCATGTGAGATGATTCAAAGTCAAAGACAAACTCATTTATTCCTTTAGATCTCAAGTAGCATTTGGATTCAATTTAATAACTCAGAAAGAAAATTTAACAGTGAGGACATGAACAAGATTTAAATTTAGAACGATTTAGAAATTGAAAGTAAAAGCGACCTCTATACTTTCAAAATAGCAAAATACGCAATTTCGTTTACTTATAATACATTACATTTTTTTTTCAGTTATTTTTGATATAACAACCAAACTATTGAACCGATTTTGATACAAAATCTGAATCTGAATCTGACCAAGCTGAAAGCATATTATTTAAAAAAAAAAAAATCCAAACCGATAATTGATAAATGGCGGAGAATTTATCCACATCCATTCAGCTGTTGCGTGTTGCGTAACAGACAAACTTTCTCCAGTTTGGATGGTCCAGTTGCTCGCGTCCGTAGGTGTGTACCCTTTGATTCCCTACACGTACCCCCTGGGTAGTGCTAAAGGAGCAACCAAAAGTAGCAGTAGAACTTGTGCCAAGTTCGTCCTGAGAGGTACCACCACACCTGGAATCTGCTGCCAAGCAGTAGTGCTCGCATTGCTGTGTTCCGGTGGAAGGGTGTGGGTGCCGGTGAAATCACATGCGCATGAGACGTATCATCCCCGTCTCGGCTGATGGACGCAGCAGCAAAACAAAAACACAAAAAAAATTACTTCGTCCGCCATTTTTATGTGCAGTAATAAAATATGCAAACGCATATAAAATTCGCAATTCAAAATTTGCGAATTAAATTTCTTGTATAACTTTAAGTCGTAGATGTATTTGTACTCCAAAGTGCCTATTATGTAAGTAGGTACTTGAAAAACATTATTTCATTTTAAAACCATAAACCAAACAGCTGAACTTTATGGCTGACATTGGTCACGGGCTGTGGCCAGTATAAAAAAAAAAAAAACAACTGCCAGCGTAGTGTTGTGATATGTGACTTTTAGCCGGTTAATTTAGATTCGCCGATTACAATCTTCATCTTCTTTTGTTCCGGCTTTGAATGGGTAGCCAATTCATTCATTCATTTATAATCAAATCATATTAAAAATAATAAATGTTTACACACTCATACCTCTACATAGAAACACAAGATAAACAACCAAGACCCGAGAACAAACTTCAAGCTCACCACACAAGTGCCCCGGCCGGGAATCGAGCCCGGGAACCCTCGCTTCAGAGGCAGGGCTACTATCAACTAAGCCACGGAGTCTCCTTTACATTAAATGCAAACATTAGTTACATGATATTTTATGCGAATTATGATTTAAAAGACGATAAGTGATCACGAAGCTTTTGTTTCGCCTCCGTTTCGTATGTTCTTATGCTTATATAGCGTATTCATTATTTGTATAATTACACTGTGTTTTGGGTGTTAAAGCAACAGAAATTAGAGAGAAAAATTCTCTCTTATTTGTCCGCAATTTCATCTAAGCCCATTTTTCAATTAGAACCGGAAAACAGCAATGCAATTATTCGGGGACAGAAATGTATAGTAAATAGTAGATTAATGCCATAGATAATATAACTGAATGGAAATTACTGCCACATTTATAATATTGAAATGATATTATATTACTTGCATTTTTATTTATCCGACTTTTCTCATTATTACTACGTTCATGTACTACGTTCCAACCATAGATCTCGCAAGCGACGTCAAAACAGTTTCGAATATCGAACGTAAAAAATAAAAACAAAGCTTTGTTCCCGGTTGTCGGCCCTGAATTCCAATTTTGAAATATCGCTTTTGTTCTTTGTTTTAAAATTGTGACCGTTAATATCAGAAATAAAATACACAGAGGGCGTGACGGGGCTAGACGGTTGGCGGGGCGTAGACGGGAGCCGAATTTTAAATAGATAAATGATTTAAAAAAAATACGGAGCTTAGCAAAGCTGGCTCAGTAAGATTAAGCCTCTTTCGCATAGAAAAAAAGATGGCATTGCTCTTCCATGCCATCTTTTTTTCAAATGAATTCGGATGAATGTTTCTTTTGAAGTGAAAACTTCTTTAGCGGCTTTGAGCACTTTATCTGTAATGGTTATAAAATCTTAAACTCGCGTCAGGTCACGTGACCTGATCGAAAAAGCGTAAGACGGATGGAGAGTAGACAAATTTTCTCATTCGATTTTGAACTTAACCTTCAACATTTTATGGTTGATTTTTTGGAGAGATAAACTTTTTAATGTAAAATAATTGTAATAGTTTTAAAGTGTTAAATTTTTAATGTACAATAATATAAATTGTCATGTTTGTGTACGATAGCGCAATAAATGAATATTGTATTCTACCACATAAATGATAGTACTTTTATACTGATAAAGCAATTGGTGCAAAATTATTCCCTAACCATTCCAAAATATCAAACATGCTCAACGTTAATAATCAAGTTTTCACTTCTGCTGGCACTCCCGGAGTGCAACCCGTCTTTTTTTTTTTAAATCATTGCCGTCTACGTATTCGTCATTATGCCACTTTGTAAAGAATACGGTTTTTGTCTAATTCGACGTATCTGTGTGCATTTTAATAATTTATGTGAGCAATACGTTTTCGAAACGGAAAACATCGTGAGGAAACCGGCATGTCTTAGAACCATAAATTCGAAGACATGTCACATCTACCAATCCGGATTGGGCTCCCGTGGTAGAGAGCCCATTCACTCTCAATTATCGAGAGTAGGCCGGTGTCTGCAGTGGGAACATTAGAGGCTGGTACGGTTATGTAACTAATCTTAGTTATTAACTTGTATTCTCGTAGGTCCATACTTCTCTATAAATATATAAAGAAAGTCACTGTTTTCGTCTGTCTGTTTCTCCTCTCTTGGTGTTCTTTCCGTTCCATGTTATTAAAGAAATGCATAATTGCAGTTCCAATAATATTACATACTAGCTGCGCCCCGTGGTGATACTCGCGGTTGTTCTGGATTAAAAGTAGCATGTGTTAATGCAGGATATAAGCTATCCTGGTACCAAATTTCATACAAATCGGTTGAGCCGTTTGAGTGTGAAGCAGTAACAAACATACATAAAGACACACGTACATACAAACATTCGCCTTCATAATATAAGTTACAGTGTAGAACACCGTACCAGCCTCTAATGTTCCAACTGCAGACACCGGCCTACTCTCGATAATTGAGAGTGAATGGGCTCTGATCTACCACGGGAGCCCAATCCGGATTGGTAGATGTCACATGTCGAAATTTTGGTTCTAAGACATGCCGGTTTCCTCACGATGTTTTCCGTCACCGTTTCGAGAACGTGGTATTGCGCACATAATTTTTTTCAGGTGCAAAAACTTATTGGTGCACGTGTGGGTTTGAACCAGCAACATTCAGTGTTGTATAGAATAGATTAAGATTATGATTTAAAGGCGCTTAAAAAACTGCGTTTCCCAAATGAGTAGACAAATTGTATTGACAAAACGGATCGTGATTATGGATCGCTAAACCTCCTCAAAACACTCAAAACCGCCATACGATACAAAGCCTAAAAAATATCAAGTAAAAACGATATCAATTAAAATGACAAACATGCGACGCAAACAAGTTTAGAGGGTGCCTGTTCTAGATAAAGCACGTTTCGGGCGGCGCTGTGATTGGTGGATCGGGCGGCGTGCCACCCCCAGCTCGGCCAATCAAATGGCGGCGAGTACACCCCCCGCCAATGGCGGCTACCGGGCGGTTCTGTTCGAAAGGTGTTCTTTTGAGTGACGGTTTCGAAATGTCATTTTTGAATTTGGAATTATTGTTTTTATGGTCCCGTAGACAGGATTTTCAAGATTTTCTATTAGCTCGCCTTGGCAGTAAAACCGATTCTTAGGATGTATACGTAACCAACATGTTTAGGTATAGATAATGGTGGAAGGGTGTGGGTGCCGGTGAAATCATATGCGCATGAGACGTATCATCTCCGTCTCGGGTGACGGACGCACGGATGTATGCGACTCAGTGTAAGATGCAAATCTTATACTGAGTCGCATTACTGTTGTCATGGGCGGGGGTCGCTTACTTACCACCAGGTGGGCCCTAAGGCCGTTCTGTCACTATTTCACATTAAAAAAAAAGAATAATTTTTGTCTACAAGTGACTGATCTCATGTGAATCACGCTTGAAGTCGCTTTTTAAGATTAAATAAAAAAAAAAGTCGATTTTTAGACTTTATTTTATTTATCCTATATTTCTAGACTTAAGAAGATTCACGCTACCATTAAAAAAAACATCCAATCGGTATACAACCAAATCGGTATACAACGGGCGAGGAAAAGTCACAAAGCAAAACAAGCAAAAACCCAGCCGAATTGTTAACCTTATTTGTTTAATTGTTAAAAATTAATAAAAAACTATTGAATTGAATTGTCGAAATTATTTCTAAGCAATGTGGCTTACGAATCAATTGACCACTCAGCAGATTTAATTATGCCATTGTCAGTGGGTCAGTAGGCTACGGTTGTATTTACAAATGACTCATACATTGCACAGTGATTACAAATACTATCATACACGTGGAATTACAGAGCGTGGTGAGCACAGGCACAGAGGTTCAAACGCAAACCAATGCGTTTTACAATCAATACCACGCAATACCACGTTCGCCGTTTTGAGAACGTGGTATTTTTTTTATGTGAATGTATGACGGTACGAGCTGAGGGCCTGATGGTAAGTGGTGACCCTCGCCCATGACAACAGTAATGCGCGCGACTCAGTATGAGATACAAATCTTTACTGAGTCGCATTCCTGCGGCGTCCATCACCCGAGACGGGGACGATACGTCTCATGCGCATGTGATTTCACCGGCAGCCACACCCTTCCGGAACACAGTAATACAACCACTACTGCTTGGCGGCAGATTCCAGATGTGGTGACAATACCTCCGGACGAACTTGGCACAAGTTCTACTGCTACTTTTGGTTGCTCCTTTAGCATCCAGGGGGTACGTGTAGGGAATCAAAGGGTACACACCTACGGACCCAACTCATTGGAATGGGTTTGAACCCCTGTGCCTGTGCTCACCACGCTCTCTAATTCCACGTGTATGATAGTAATTGTAATCACTGTGCAATTTATGAGTCATTTTTAAATACAACCGTAGAACGGCGACGGAAAACATCGTGAGGAACCAAAAATTTGGATGTGTCTTCTACCAATCCTGTTTGGGCTCCGAGCGTGGTAGCCCAGAGGCATAGACGCCGACTTTCAACCTGAAGGTTGCTGGTTCAAACCCACACGTGCACCAATGAGTTTTTTCACTTGAAAAATTTATGTGCGCAATACCACGTTCTCGAAACGGTGACGGAAAACATCGTGAGGAAACCGGCATGTCTTAGAACCATAAATTCGAAGACATGTGACATCTACCAATCCGGATAGGGCTCCCGTGGTAGATCAGAGCCCATTCACTCTCAATTATCGAGAGTAGGCCGGTGTCCCTGCAGTGGGAACATTAGAGGCTGGTGCGATGATTCTTGGACATTTCATACCGAGACATCTAGACCTAAACTAAGCATAGCTTGTACTATGGGAACTAGACTCTGTAGTACTATGTTTGTAAATACATACATATAGTACACACCTAAACAGCACGGAACACTGCTCTTTTCCGGGATCAAAAGTAGCCTATGTGTTAATTCAAGATATAAGCTAGCCTGATACCAAATTCATTAGCCGTTTGAGCGTAAACAAACATAAAAACACACACATACGTACACCCATATATATACACACTAGCTGCGCCCCGCGGTTTCACCCGCATAGTTCCCGTTCCCGTGGAGAATACGGGGATAAATTGATTTTATTTTTTCGTTAATTTTCCAATGTTTTTAATAGTTATTCTGCTATTCGGGACGAAAACAAATCCAACAAATCAAAAACCATGGCAATCGGTCCGGCCGTTCTCGAGTTATAAGTGTTGTAACAAACACGACTTTCTTTTATATATATAGACTAGCTGACCGGGCCACGCGTTGCTGTGGCTAACGTTTTTGTCATACGATATTATAATTAGCAATAAATTAAAATTGCGACTATAATTTGAGATTTAAACTATCCTATCTCTCAAGTTGGATCGAACTGCACATGGTGTGCGAATTTTATTATAATCGGTTAAGTGGTTTAGGAGTCCATTGAGGACAAACATTGTGACACGAGATTTATATATATTAAGATATACGTGGAAAAAACATGTTTTTTACGAAATCGAACTAACGACCTGCAGCAAGTGGGTATAGCTACTACCAACGGAGCTTTGATGCCAGTAAATTTTTCATTTTGATTTTATAGTATGCTACTTAATGTATATGACTGGAGTTCTGGAGTGGGTGGGGATTTGAAAAGCTTGTCTCATAAACTACACACACTACACACATAAACTGGGGTCACGAATTTAAATTTGAATGCGCAAATCATATTCGGATTTTCCGCTTCTAAATTCAAAAGCAGCTGTTTCCGCCCCCACAGAACAAATGTCAAGTAATAAATCAGTTTTCACAAAAGAGGTCGCTCGCCGTTTTGTCTATGGATTCGAACGTGACGCGGAAAGCGGCCGCCGAATTATGTAGCGGTGAATGAAAGTAGGTTGGTGGTGCTAGACGATTGGCAGACGTCATTTATCAGAGTTAACATAACATTATATATCTAAACTAGCTGTGTTTCGCGGTTTCACCCGCGTTTTTCTCGTTTCCGTGGAAACAGCGCACGCAATAATAGGTTTTCGATTTTACACCTTGTGTTACAAAATAGCAATTTTATTACGGATCCCTAATTTTGAAAAAAACATAGCCTATAGCCTTCCTCGATAAATGGACTACCCAACACTGAAAGAATCATTCAAACTGGACCAGTAGTTCCAGAGATTAGCGCGTTCAAACAAACAAACAAACACTGCAGCTTTATAATATTAGTATAGATAAAAATCGATTGCCGAATGTGTGTAAACGCATCACTATAGAACGGCTGCATCCATTTGAAATAAGTCAAATTTGTTTGTTGTGTTTGTAACTGTCAGGACAACGTTCGTATGAAATTAAATACTTGGGAAAACGTCGGGAAATTTATGAATTTCGGGAAAAAAAGTGCATTTTTGTTTTTTTTTAGCTATGACTTTGACAGCCGATTGTCAAACTGTGAGGCGAGACAGGAAAGCATCTGTCAATCAGTATAATTATTATCTGTACAATCAATTCGGTATGTGTGTTAGCGCATTACTTCAGAACCACCACAACTATTAGGCTAACTATATTTTGTTGTATTTGTAATTGTTAGGACAAAGATTGCAAAAAAGAAAAGTTTATTTACATTTTCTTTATTCAGGAAAACAAACGGCTACATAATATATATTAATACAACGAATGGTGCTTAAAACTAGAAGTATGTAGCTTATTGCGTTATCCACATATTAGTCACAGAAGGTTCACAAAAGAAAAAATATATTGCAACTTGAAGGGCTTACAAATTTAAGTGTTAAAGCATAAGTTGTACAAAAAGAAGTTAATTAAATAAGAGAATTAAAAATAAGTAACAGCAATAAAAAAAATAGACAAAATGTACGGCGAATTCTAACTTTCAGCAAATTTAAATTGAATTTGTGTCTGTCTGTCTTTTAAATGTCTGGGAAAGTCGGAAAAACGGGAACCACCATTTTCTATGGGATTTTTGTTACTAAGTCGTTTGACAGCCGAATGTCAAATCGTGAATCACAGCAGAAATCTATCATTTCAGCTATTTCAAAATAAGAACGTTTAAAAAAAAACGTTATTGTGAAGGTGGCATAGTTGTATATGCCACAAAGAATCACAAGACTCGAGACCTAACTAACATCGCTCATCATAGTTATCACTCAAAATTTGTCGGCCGGGAATTGTACCTGGGACCTCTATCTTAGAAGGCAGGATTACTACTAAGCTACGCAACCATCTGCTTACTGCCAGTCTAATGTTTCCACTGCAGGGACGCCGGCCTACTCTCGATTATTGAGAGTGAATGGGCTTTGATCTACCACGGGAGCCCAATCCGCATTGGTAGATGTCACATGTCATCGAATGTTTGATTCTAAGACGTGCCGGTTTCCTCACCATGTTTTCTTTTCAACGGAAATTTTTCAAGGGAAAAACTCATTGGCGTACTTGAGTTTGAACCAGCGACTTTCATATTGAAAGTACCGACTTTCAAAGACCCCTTGGCCACCACGCTTTTTTGAAAATCGAAAAAACCGAGTTCAATTCATTCATCACTTAATTCTCGCCGTCGAGGGGATACTCTCTACCATTATGAAAAAAGAAACGCAGTTTATCTTAACCCATAAAACATATGCGGAAGTTATGTTCAAACGCCACTAAACGGTCACCCATCCCAATACTGACCGGGCTTGTCGCCTAACTCAGATGATCTAAAGAACATCTGCAACTGTGCCGTGAGCGCTTCGTCGGTAGAAAAATCACACTAAATATTATAAAGGCGAAAGTTTCTATCGATGTGTGGCTGGTAATCTATGGATTTGGATGAAATTTGGTACCAGGATAGCTTATATCCTTTTTAACCCAGGCTCCTTTTGATCCCGGAAAAAAGCGGGAAACAACGCGCACCTAGTTAGTATAAGTTAACAAGGCAACTTGCCAATTGCGCAATGGTCTAGACCATACTGAGGTGGAGCGGAACAGACGGGGAACGCCCCCCGCCTACCAACAAGGTCATGGGTTCAAATCCGTCAACACACTATCACTGAAGTGAGAATCATTTTCGTTTTGTGTCGAGTAAAGATCTGTGACGGCTTTAGTTTAACTTTTTCTGACGGCCTTTAGCCTCCTGGTTTCGATTCCTGGCCGACGTTAAGTTGATTCTAGGGTCATGGTGCGTCTTGTAACACGAGTGTGCTACTGCTTTGCGGCAGATAACCAGATGTGGTGGCAGTTCCGGACGAAATTGGCTCAAGTTCTACTGCTACTTTGGGTTGCTCCTTCCGCACCACCCGGGGTACCGAGGGTGCAGACGCGAGCAACCTGGTCCAACTATCTGGCAAACTATATTATAGTTTAAAAATTATACAGCCGAGGTCAGTCATAATCAGAATAGACTTTGTAGACGTAATAGGTACCTACGGAACCCTAAAATCAAGGGTGTAAAATAGTTCCCGCCAATGGCATTCAGAAATATCATAATTGACAAGTTATCGTCATCGATCGGGCGATAGACAAAGCCTGCTTATTCCACCTCACGTCCGGGCTGTTCGAGCGCCGCCATTGTCCCTCTATATTGTTTATGGTTTAACGGCTAAATATGTAAACGATTATTTTTATAGTAATTGTCGGATTTATTTTTAGTTGTAGGAAGTGTAATGTATTAAATTAAGTATAATATAAAGTATAAAAACTCACAGGCGGTTTGCATAGAACGGACGACGAAAGTGTATAGATATCTATATTAAGAATGACATATGAGAGAGTAAAAATTTGACATGAATAATAATTTTTTTAATCGTTATTGGTGTGCTTTATCAAACTGGATTATGCTGCTCTGATAAATATAGATAAAAATCACAGATAACATAATTAATGAAACATAATTATTTTAAGATTTCGATATAATGTTATTCGATAGTTATCATACTAAATAACAGCCAATTATTTATTATAACGTTTACACACTCATACCTCTGCACTAGGATTCCCTGTGTCGCAGATGGCATGGACAAACACAGAAACAGAAGACAAACGCTCAAGACCCGAGAACAAACTTCATACTCACCGCACAAAGTGTGCCCCGGCCGGGAATCGAACCCGGGACCCCTCGCTTCGAAGGCAGGCCGTCTTTATTTATTTTGACCAATGTAATTTCAATTCAATCTCAAATCTAGACTAGCTTATTTAAATTTTGTATTCTTATTGTTATTTTTTTTTTTTGTAAGTACTTATTGACGCGCCTGATGTGACATGCATTGTTATTTGGCTAAATAAATGAAGTATGTAATAACTAATAGTACAATTGTGCCCAAGTATGTGTTGTAGGTATCATAGATGAAAGAAGAAATTAACGATAGGTATTCTAGAAGTAACGTTTACAATAAAATTTACGGAACAAGAAATTGTTGTGAAAAACAAAAAACCCGACTGCGTGAAAAATTTCAAATGATATAATATTATATTTAAACGTAAAAGATTATTTTTAGTGTACATTTTTGTAAGTTATTATATTTATAAACTCTGTATTTTGACGCCCCACTCGGTAGGTTTTGAGCAAATGGGGATGCAGGGATGCAGTTCTGCAAACATTCCTGATGCGCTACAGAAACGGGGCAACCCCAAATAAGTAATGAAATTATTGATTATTGATATTAAAGCAGTCAATTATTTTGAAAGTATTTTTGGATTTGAAAGTATAAGTCACTGGTTTAATACATAAAGTCATTGGTACAATTATCGTCTAGAGTCTAGACTTTAGACGGATATTCGTGTGCATTTTTTTAATGATTTGTCATGATATCATAAAAAACATATTTTTTACATTATATTTATATAATATATAAACCTATAAGGTAAAAAAATCTCAAAATAATAGTGAAAACCGCATCAAAATCTGTTGCATGGTACAGAAGTAAGCGCAAAAACAGACAAACGAAAACCACGACCTTGCTTTAAACATTTCTATAGATGAAAGATTATGAATTTTGATGTAATTAAATGACCTATCAATACGAATTGGGCTACCGTGGCAAATCAAAAACTGCACACTCTAACGTGTCGCTAGTAGTGTTGCAGGGAACAAGATACCTATGACTCTTGCACAAGCCGAACAAAATTGTAACATATTGTCGTAATGACTTTTCAGGTATAAAAAAAAACCTTTATCATACAAGGCCGTGTGTCACAAAAGCCTTATGCAAACGTTTATCTATAACCAGGGCAGTTGCAAGTTGCAGTGTGTGCAATATTACCTAAAGCCACTGCCGTGCTGACAACTCACTGTTTTGACATTGATTCGAACACGGAAGAAAATCTGTCAATTGTTTTATTTCAGTAAATCTCAGTTGGTGCATGCACTTTTCCGCGGGTCGGAGTGCCATAGACAATTTTTTATTTTTTTATTTTGTGCTTTGTGCTGTGATACATTCTGCCAGGATTAGTGCAGTGAAATTGTGATATTTTTGAGATTAAGATTTTTTTTGTAATATGAAAAATGAAAGGCGTGCTTCGGGTAAGTTGGCGCCTATTTTTTATACAATATTCTGCCAGTGTATCAAATCTGTGTTACGCGAAAACCACACAGAAAGCGAAATACATAAAATACGCATCACAGCTGTCTTAGGCACATGAGATTAATAAAACCATAATAATTCATTCAAAAACTTGTTAAAAGCACCAACTAAGTAAGAACTAAAACCTCTTTACTTGATATACCTCTTCTGAGCAGAGACATAGATGTCAACATTTTTAAAGCGGATACTGCGCGGGAATACTTTTTTCGTTGCCAGCCGAGTATTTTTTTACATCGGAAACAAACACATTACTGGCTATTTGCACACTTTCGCGGCAAGAGTGATCTGCCCGCCAATATCCACAAATTACTAAAATAAACCTTACACATACGATACAGAATACATATTCGTAGAAACTCATTAGGGTTGGATGTACTGCATTTTAAGCTTTATCTCCTTGAAATGAAGTTTACAAATAACGGTCGAGGTTGGTTTACTAACCATTTCTTCCCATTAGCGTAGCCATCAAAATATGTAATTACTGTGCCATGGAATAATGAATAACTACTTATGTAGGAATGGTTGAATAATTTTAGGGTCCTGTATCCTTCCTTCGCTTAGGAAAAGGAGGTTGTTATTGATTAGATAAGAGATATTAATGAACGAAGTAAATGAGTTTGAAAGGGAACTTTATTTGCGTTCATAAAATAATTCTGTATTTTAATTAATGCATGAAAACTCTTCATGACGGCTCCGTGGCTTAGTTGGTAGTAGCCCTGCCTTCGAAGCGAGGGGTCCCGGGTTCGATTCCCGGCCGGGGCACACTTTGTGTGGTGAGCATGAAGTTTGTTCTCGGGTCTTGGGTGTTTGTCTTGTGTTTCTGTGTTTGTCCATGCCATCTGCGACACAGGGAATCCTAGTGCAGAGGTATGAGTGTGTTAACGTTTTTTTTTTTTTTTTTTTTTCACTTAACAAGAAATTATTGGGAAAAAATCCGACTTCGTGAAGAAATCCATTTTTCACGAAACATTTAGGTTGTATATATTTTTGGAAGCTATTTAAAAAACTCTGTATTTTAAAATTCGATAGGTTTAAGGGAAAACCAACTTTAAGACATAGTATGGCCGTCCGTTATCATTCTTGTATATACCAGTCCATCCAAAGGTTGCCTGGAAGAGATTGCTTTAAGCAATAAGGCCACCCATTTTATTTCACATTTCTTGGATAATTACTCTTAGTATGTTTTTTTTGTTTGTCTCGTTTCTGTATTGGTCCATGCCACCTGCGAAACAGGGAATCCTATTGCAAGGATATGAGGTATGTACTTTTGACGGCTCCGTGACTTAGATGGTAGTAGCCCTGCCTTCGAAGCGAGTGGTCCCGGGTTCGATTCCCGGCCGGGGCACACTTTGTGTGGTGAGCATGAAGTTTGTTCTCGGGTCTTGTGTGTTTGTCTTGTGTTGATGTGTTTGTCCATGCCATCTGCGACACAGGGAATCCTAGTGCAGAGGTATGAGTGTGTTAACGTTGTTTTTGTTATAGAATGTTACCAATATTATGATAGTCCGTTTGTCTAACAATCAAAAACGCGGAAGGACTCAGAATCGCACTTAATAGGTTTTTATTAGGTCAAAACAAAAATAATTAAAATCGTCACTTTTTAAATTTTTGGCGCTTGTTCATGCCTATTTACTTATATGTTGGCGATGATTGGATCTTCTCAAACTGATACTCGTACGTTTTGTTGTTTATGAGCGGCGGTAACCTCTTAACATTAGTTGAGACACAGGCTCGCCTCGTCTATATCGGCGCATAAAAAAATCTACTTAACAAGTATACCTTATCTCAAAAAATCATAATAATAATAATAATATCTTTATATATAATCACTAGCAGCCCGTCCTGGCTTCGCACGGGGTAGTGACATAACTACAATAGTTGGACATATGCTACCGCGGAGTTTTTTGTAGACATTATGATGTTCTTCAATATTGTTGTACATTATTTTGTTCTATCGCCAATAGTTTCGGCAGCGCATTCGACGAAAGACATTTTAAGGCTCATTTTTCTACACCTTCGGTTACATTGTTCAAATTTTACCAAGGATCCCTAATTTTTTTCAAAATGAAATGTAGCCTATGTCAAATTGGAAGAATGTAGCATTCTATTGGTGAAAGAATTTTTTAAATCGGCTCAGTACTTTTTGAGCCTATTCATGACAAACATACAAACATAGGTACAAATCTTTCCTCTTTATAATATTAGTGTAGATGTAGATTTGATTATAAGTATAATTTCCAGCCTACGGAACAGTACCAGTATTTCCCAAGCAATAAGAAAACACAAACATCATGTTTACCTGTCAAACAGCGCCAGACGGTAGCCATCTTGGCTGTCAGTAAATATGGAAAATGGCCGACAAAAGTTTTTTATCTTTTTTACATAAACGTGTCATGCGCCTACGATTGAAATATGATCTATTAATTTGGATTCTGTTTCAGAGAATTTAAAAGAGAGCAGGTAATTTACATACATTTTAATTACTTTACATACATTTAAACCTTCAATTACTAATTTTAATACCAAGTTATTAAAATTAGTAATTGACGGTTTAAGACTTTCGTTGATATGCCCTGCCTTAGAAGCGAGGGGTCGCGGGTTCTATGCCCGGCCGGGACAGATTTCGTGTGTTCTTGGGTTTATTGAGGGAACCATAATTAAAAAAGGCAATAATATACACATGACGAGAGGTAACTCGAAGCATGTACAAAAAAAAGGCTCATTCACTCTCGCTTGTCAAGGCACGATACTGTGCCCTTCGCAAAAAATATTAAAGTAAGAAGAGACCAAAAAATAGTAAAAGACTATGGAAATAAATCGAAGCAATAGAATATTGAAAAAAAAAAGAAAAGCGTTTATCCGGTTGAACCCGCCTACGACTAGACATAAATCAATTTTGCAAGTTCCCGCCAAAAAGTCTAATAAAGATTGATGAGTCTGCGTGTAGTTTCCGTTTTATTCCTTTACGTTCGAGAATTTCCTGCAGTTTTCGTTTAAATGTCTACGAAGTCACGTTTAAATTCGGTATGTTACAAATTTTACACCTACAAATCCCAACTAATGGCGAATCCGTGACTACTAGAATGCATTCCAATGCAATAAAAACAAATATAGTTCTAAACACAACAAATAAAATGAAAAAAATGCCGCGCCATGTTAGACGCACGTAGCCGCCAAATCTTTATAGATCGTTTTCGAACGTGACATTTGGAAGTTTTTGAACGAGTTGAATTTTTTTTTCGGTCATCAGATCAATGTTTGTAGTTTTTTTTTTTTTAGATTGTAAGCTTGGGCAGTATTATTTCATTCATAAATTTTCGTGGTTTTCCCGCTCATTCATGACATAATTTTGAATTATTATTATTAGATCAATTTGTTTTATTCTTTTTCGATCTGTTTACGTGTAGGTACTACCTAAAAAAAGAGTTAAAAAATTTACTAAGAGAAGTAATAGTATCAGTTTTTCAGTCAAGTGAAATGATATTATATGAAATGATTTATTTTGCCCGAAATATGGTTTTGTATAACTACAGGCGTTAGATATAATATAATTGGTTTCAAACGCCACCATTTTTACTCGGCATGCAAAAAATACACACAAATTATTTTAAGACGCTTTAATGAAATAAATAGCAAAGCAAACCATTAATCTTGGCACTTTTGTAACTAATTACCTACGGACAATTAATCACGACTGTCTTAATTAATATTTAATGATATAATAGGATTTTACAGCTAGGTTTTATTTAATTAGATAAGCGTCTATACATCACAAAAATGTTATTTTGTAATAAAGTAGTTCTTGGTATTGTACACCCCACCTCGCAAAGATTTCAGTTTACCCGGAACCAGACGCACGAAACTGCGTCGAAATATCGGGAATCAACAAAACTCACAAATCATGATATATATCTCGGTAACTCGTATAAAAGAATTCTATCTTGATATCTAACAGTAAATAAAATAAAAATGATATCTCGTGCTTTCGTAAAAAGATAAATTTGTTCCTTGACAAATTTTGCTGATTCCAAAATATATATGATAACTTGAGGTCTAGAAATATTGGTTGACATGACTCCCAGGGTACACCAAAGTGGAAACGACGAATTCGTTACCACTTTGGTATACCCCTGGTCTTCCCCGGAGTATTAGAATATAGTTTAATCGGCATCCATCCACACTCCATCAGAACAGGAATGCGAGCGCATTCTGATGGAGTGTATACAGGAATTTGGAAATGTTCATCGCAGAAGGCAGAGCTTACCAACCGAGCTGTGACGCCAGTAGTAGTAGGTCATTTCCAACTCTCCAGCATCAGTTACAATGTCATCGCCCAACAATGTAGCCGTACGTGCTTCGGAACGAAAATACTTCGTTGCGTTTGGACTGGGGTCACGTACAGACACAGACCCAGCAGCAGTTACTACGGCTGTAGCTATTCACTTGACTATTATAGAATTAGTTATCGTAAACAATTTGTACAGATGGATTTGTTAGTTGCACTGTTAGTTTCATGATTATTTCGTCCATTAGGTTTCTGTACCTAAAGGGTACCGGTTCCCTGTTAATAATATACGATAAATATACTAATAACTAGCTGACCAGCCACGCGTTGCTGTGGCTAACGTTTTTGTAATTGTGACTGTCAAATAATAGACAAATAATCTACTATATAAAAATAAGTCGGGTTTTCCTTCCTGACGCTATAACTCCATAACGCACGAACCGATTTCCACGG
Source organism: Aplocera efformata (assembly GCA_921293045.1). Lineage (NCBI taxonomy): Eukaryota > Metazoa > Arthropoda > Insecta > Lepidoptera > Geometridae > Aplocera > Aplocera efformata. The sequence continues at coordinate 1,768,543 of OV121068.1, read as the reverse complement.
TTTTGCATTCGTTGGAAAGGTCTCGGGCTCCGTGTGGTTTATAGCAAAGAAAATTCAGGAAAAATTTCAACAGAAAAGCGTGAAAATCTTTTTTCATAAATGTTACATAAAACGAAGCCATCTGGTGGCGAAACGGAGTTCGCCGGGTTTGCTAGTTTGCAATAAAATAATATTGCGATCATAAATTGAGATGTGAGCTATCCTATCTTTCAAGTTGGATCAAACTGCACACGGTGTACAAATTTGATTAAAATCGGTTAAGTAGTTTAGGAGTCCATCGCGGACAAACATCGTGACACGTAATTTATATGTATTAAGATAATAACATCTTAAGAGGCTCTCGCTAGGCGGCAGTACAAGGGCCAGATACAGAAGGCGGTACTCCTGGACACGGCACGCATCGTCAGGAGGTTCCTCTCTCTGCAGCCCTAGCCACCGACTGCTTGGGTCTTACTCCGCAGTCGGGAGTCCACCGATAATATAGTTTAGGTATATATATTTTACTACAATATTTTTGTTATTTTGTAGTGAAAATTGTATTTAAAATGAGATAAAAAATAAATAAAGCGAAATAATAATAATAATTTATTAATTTCAGACAAGAAGTTCTTTTTAAGTTCATTCATCATTTAAAATTACGCACACATTAAATCCCATCCTCACCCGATACGCGGGTAGACGGTGGATGGAGGTGACTCAGGACCGTTTAACCTGGAAAGCTATGGGGGAGGCCTATGTCCAATAGTGGACGTCTGTCGGCTGAAATGATGATGATGATGATGAAATAAGGAAAAAAAAATATCACAGCTCAAAATAAAGTATAACTCTCTCACTACAAGACAATATTGCGTTAAGAGTTGGTTAATGGGCGACTTTAAAAGTCCACCACTTTTAGCCTGTGTCTCATAGTAAGAGAGCTAAAACTATTAGCCAAGATGGCCAGTAACCTGTTGGTGCTGCCACAGAGCCTATACTAAATCTCCTATACTAAACTTCCTATCCTATTTTGTTATGTGACAAAACAAAACAGCCGATACGGCTCCGGTCCTCTCGTACTAAATTATGAGAAAACCCAAGTCGTTTTGCGTCAGCCTCATGCGTTTGTAATTTCACCCACACCCTTGGCGGTGGATTACCAAGTGTGGTGGCAGTACTTCTCTAGACGAACTTGACACAAGTTCTACTGCTGCTCGCACCACCCGGGGGATGGGTGTAGGGGCTCTGAGGTACTCACCTAAGGATGCGAGCAACATGGTCCCCCATGGTCCATTAAAGCATAAACGAATGCACAACACACTCGTTATTACTGTTTTCTTATCTAAAGCCTGCAATACACTACAAATGTAAGCAATACGATCTTGTTGACATAGTATATGACGTCACGTTTCGTTATGACCAATGATGTTGCGTTTTACAAATTTGAATTTTCCTCGCTTAATTTGCACTATTATTTATTAATTTATAAAGTATTTTAAAAGATATGAATTACTAAAATAATCCGTACATATTTATTTCTTATATCTTCAGTGAAATTACCATAATTTCAATGTTCCTAATTCACTTTCTGTAATATCTCCCCTTCGTATTCTTACGTAATCTCCCGAAGGTGAGAAAACAGCACTAACTCAGGAAGTCTCGATAAATCACCATATTTTTTCATTGGCAATACATTTACCTACTTGTGCAGGATTATTTTTTGTGCTGGCAATATGTTTGACTAGTTTTGGCCTATGGCTGTACTAGTGAAAATAAAATTATTTCGCTTACGGTTCCATACCATTATTCTTTTTTATATTATTAGTAAAGGTTGTATAGAATTATGCATGGTCTCACAGAAATATGAATAAAATTATAATAGCGCAAGGACCAAAAAGGTATGAAACTATTTTGTTTTGATTTATATATCACTTGTCACAGAATCGAGATATTTTGTTCATAATAATCCTTAACCCCCAATTAAAAAGGACTGTTACTTTTGACGGGTGTTGTGTCTCTGCCTGTCTGTCTGTATGTCTATGGTCTTGTGGCCAATTAAAGCTGGCATGTGGAAGTAAATTTTTTAGCCATGTTTGCTGGAAATTAGCGGAGTCGTCTTTCAGAGTCAAAAAAGATATAATATTTTTATATAATTTAAATGATGATTTTAACAGCACAAAATTTTGCTTTATTTCGAAATACAAATTAAATACAATAGAACTAAGAGTAGTTTTCACTACGAAAAATTCAATTCGAAAGTCCTTATTTTTTTGTAAAATTATACTCCATTCAAACTTAATTTAAAATCGTACAAATATACAGCCAGACAATTTATTGTATGCAGTGTTTTTTTTGCTGGCAATATTTTAGTTGGGATTAGTTTGTAGTGGCGTAGAGAGTTACAAGGCTGGGGCGAGTAATCCCACATTCTGAACATCTGGTTAAATGGTTGGATGGGAGGAACGTTTAAGCATATATTTTTTTTTTAAACAAACGCTTAGACACTATTTCTATTCAACTAATTGATTCTTTGTGTCTTAGTTGGTCACACATCTACAATCTTCAATTTACATGTACATTGGTTACACATATCTAAGACCCGAGAATAAACTTGCATCATACAAAGTTTGCTCCAGCCGGTAATCGCGCTTGGGCCTTTCGCTCTAGAAGCCATCGTGGCTTTAATTGGTTTGATTCGTAATTAATGGATTTAATAAATTTTTTTTTTTTAATTCGGCTCTTATATGATGGACAAGCAAACTGAGGTAACAAATATTAAAAATTAAAAACCGAACCGTTACATATTATCCGAATTAAGTCCGTTTAATAATTGGGAGTGATAACGGTTATCACAAATAGCAATTATTATAATATTTAAAACCACCAATGACTGGGCATCACTTAAGAATCGAGCTAAACCGAATTAGCTAATTTTTAACTAAGGTTTATATAAAAAATAACTTTCAGAACTTTTTTTTTGGTAACATCATATTTCCTTCCTTAGCAAATTACTTACGGGTTTATGAGAAGCTGGGAAGGGTCGAAATATAAAATTTAGATTTTGATCCCATGACGATTAAAGCAATATCTTTTTAATAAGAAAAAGCATTAAAAACAGAGACTCACAATAACAAGTTTTTCTTCAAACTACCGATCGACTAAATTGTATGAAAACCTCTTTGTCTACCAGCCAAGCGAATCAAAAATTCTTTGTTCCCGCGCAAAACAATAATCACCCGCCAATTTGGATTTAAAACTGTCACCTTTTAAACAAAGAAATGCAGGCATTCTTTTTTTGAAAGGTGACAAGCTTCAACTTTTTAAGCAGTAATCATTTCTGTCACTACGGCATAGGGTTCGTTTCGCTGTTTAAACAATGCGATGAACGTCAAATTAATTCTGCCGCTAAAATTGAGTTGCAAAAGGAGGTTTTGTGTATCGTCGATATTAGACTACACTTGTTTACCGTGGGAAAGGAAACGTAGTAGTTTGACGTTACTTTTATGAATGAATATTAGTTTACGAGTTACGTTTTCATTCATCGGTCACGTTTTGGAGTAGACACAAATTTGGTGGGTAGGTGTTGGTGGGTAGGTAACCTGGCAGGCGCAATGTCAATCTCTCTAGGGATTAATTGTTTGTTCTTAGGTCTCGGTAAATTTTTTTAGAGCGCCTTCTTCTTTATTGTGAGTGTGAATCTACGCAGCCTGGCTGTCTGATTTTTTTTTTAATTTTCTTATTTTCTCTTACCGGTCTTTGAGTCATTAATTATAATAAATACTACCTCTATTAAATTGATGTATTCCACTACCTATTCTTTTAATTTGAATAAAAGCTTAATATTATATATATAAATCTCGTGTCACAATGTTTGTCCTCAATGGACTCCTAAACCACTTAACCGATTATAATAAAATTCGCACACCATGTGCAGTTCGATCCAACTTGAGAGATAGGATAGTTTAAATCTCAAATTATAGTCGCAATTTTAATTTATTGCTAATTATTTGTCTGTTATTATTTGACAGTCACAATTACAAAAACGTTAGCCACAGCATCGCGTGGCCCGGTCAGCTAGTATATAAATATATCTTAATGTGTGGCTTGTAGGTTGATCAAAGACTGTATTGCTGAGTTTGAAATATATTCTTTATGATGTCACACAAAAGTCAATCATAAACAAAGAGTTTTTTCACAAAATGACGCATAACATAATGATTCATTCAGCCATCAAACAAAGTGTCACCTTACACCAAGTTCCCACGACGCAAATGACCAAACTATTACATTTACGGCCTTATGAATGACACTACAGGTGTCTACTACAGACAAAAAATATAGTAAACAGTAAAGCCGTCCATAGACACGTGCGTCCTTTGCGGCCAGAAACAATACCATTATCACACCCAGCCATAGCTTAGAAAGAAAAGAAAAAAAAAAGGGGCATTAATTTTGCCGCGATTTTTATTGACTTGTCACTTGTTCCCACGGTAAAGTTGTAATTTTCAAAGCTATTTTACATAATGTTGGATAATTTTGGGATTCCATAAGCTGGTTAAAGCTTTTGCAGGTGATTTGTTATCCAATCACGAGTTAAATTAGGGATTTGAAGATTGAAAGTGACATCTGTGTGTTATCTACCTATTTTAAGCCTATTTTTTGTTTAAGAAATTGTTATTTTGGTCTGCTTAGAAAGTAGAAGAAAGTATAATATATACATCTTACAAAAACTGCTCTAAAAATATTATTTAATATTTTTGTAATTTACGACAGCGGTTGATGATTGCGTGAATGATATGGATCGGAATCATCCATATAAATACTTACATATTATATTTTTACTAATAAAAAATACTAACCATAAAGAGGTTACCAAAAAAAAAAACCAGTAAGTATAAAAAAATATAAATGACCGTTGTAGATATTGTTTAGAAGTTGACTACTTCCGTGGCTAAGTTGATAATAATCCTGCCTTCGAAGCGAGGGGACCCGGGTTCGATTTCCGGCTGGATCAAACTATATGTAGTGAGCATGAAGTTTGTGAATATAAATAACCTACATAATTTAAAAATGGCGTTTCACCTAATTTAACCGTATGATTTTAACAACTATTTGAGTATAAGTGGTACTTACACACTGAATTTAAAAAACTGGGAAACTTTTTTTATATATCGGCAACCGGCTCGTCATTCATCCAATCCCTCTAAAACAATAACGTATTGATGTATGGGGACCACCGCGCGCGCCCGGATCCTACGGCTTTCGTGCACGTGTGTCGCCAGCTGACGTTCTAAACTTAAAATAAGGTGACATTTACTAGAGTTAGCTCATAAATGCCGTAATCAGATACAACCGGAAAGCAGCTATGTGAATATTAACGGGTATAATCTTAGCAAAAAAAAAAAAAGAATCCCTCTATGGTTTTTGGGTTAAAAGATTTTAAAGATAGGTTATACAGAAAACAAATAAATAAAATAATAATTTGATATGAAAATATTCAAAGTTTATTCGGACAATCAATGTAAAATTATATTATATTAGGTATAAAATTGACTATAGCGCGTAGGTAATCAGACCTACCTACATGTTATCTAGAAAACCTCGGACTGCCTCCATTAATATAGTAATACCCAAACAAGGATCCATAATGTGAAACTCAGAATGTAAACCAACAACATTACCTTGTACCATTATGAGAAGCAATAAGTGTATTGAGTATTGAGTAAGATTAAGGTTTATTTTACCGTAGAAAATATGGTTGTAATCCAATTTAAAGTTTCTGGTGCCGGGGAAAAATAGAAGCACATGTAGTTTATGCCTGGCGTAATGCGCTGTAATTAATACCATTCTATGTTTTATTTTGATATTTCAAAGTGACATTCTCTCATTAAATATTCGCACAACTCGCCAAGATTATAAAACGTAATTATTAAGATTTTTGGGTTTTATAAGTTTGTAAAATAATGTGCCTGTAAGTGAAAGTGGAGAGCGTGGTGGCACAGGGGTATAGACGCCGACTTTAAATCCAAAGGTTGCTGGTTCAGAACCCACAGGTGCACCAATGAGTTTTTTCACTTGAAAAATTTATGTGCGCAATACCACGTTCTCGAAACGGTGACGGAAAACATCGTGAGGAAACCGGCATGTCTTAGAACCATAAATTCGATGACACGCGACATCTACCAATCCGGATTGGGCTCCCGTGGTAGATCAAAGCCCATTCACTCTCAATTATCGAGAGTAGGTCGGTGTCCCTGCAGTGGGAACATTAGGGGCTGGTACGGACGGACGGCTGTTGACTTGCAAGTGCATAATTTAAATAGTAATACATCACCTGTCGTGTATTATATATCTCGATTAGAAAAAACATAGCACTTGGAAACAAACAAATTGTATAAAAAGGCAGTGTCTGTAAAACGAACAAAAAAACTTTGAATTGAAATTGTTTCAGCATGGATCCGTAATACGACAGTTAACGGAATTACCAAGGGGGAAGATCTTAAAATTATGTATAAGTATGTAAGATAATCTGAAGAGAATATTTACTACATCGCGACTAAACTTCTAAAAATGAGTATTCTAACAAGTTAATTATAAAATATAAATCTAATCTAAAATATAAAAAGTAAAAAAATGACTTTAAAAAAGAGACATCCAAATCGGTCTACAATGAGCGAAGAAAAAAGTCACAGGATAGCAAAATACGCAACTTCGTTTACTTGGATGTCATATTTTTCAAGTTATTTTGATTTAATAAACAAACGGGTAAACAAGCGCGCGATTTAATAAATAGCAGGTTGATGATTGTTTATAACTGAAATAATATAATGGAAAAAAAATGGGAAATAATACCCATTAAGTATTTAACTAAGTGGATTTCTCAACACTGAGAAGGGGGTAATGTAATGTCAGATTTACAACCTTAATTTAAAGTAAAAATCTACATTTAAATACAATCAATTTATTCAATTTTTGAAATTAGAGATACAATATCATCCGATCCTTGAAATTTTAAACAATTCGTAGCATTGTTTTTTTGTCGCTTGCCAGGTACGTTTGAGGACACGCCAGATTCGAATTACGAATTATAAATTTTTTCCGCGTCTCAAATTGCAAACCGCTGCCCTTTTCATTCAACCAAGATGGCCGCTGATATGCAAATTAATTTTGAGAGTCTTTATTGATTTCTGTCCTTTTGAATTTGTAATGTGACCGTGCATAAATCGTCAGTTATAATGATTGTTTCTTTCTGATCTTAATCGCTTTGAAAATAATGATTTAAATCTTAACGAATTCTGAAACATAGCGAAGCGATGGTGGCTCAGTTTGTCTCTGTCTCTCAATGCAATATGTTATACAATATTACGATCGTGGGTGTGAATCGTACAGTGAGTTAATAATCTCTGGTAAAGGAAAATATTATAGTAAACAGTAATCTACCGCTGGTCTGGTATTGCTGTGTTCCAGTGGGAAGGGTGTGGGAGCCGGTAAAATTACAGACGCATGAGACGTTACATCCCCGTGTCAGAGTGATGGACTCAGCGCGAGATTGGATATACTCATACTTGGGTACGGGACGAATCGTTTTGTTATTTTTGGGTGGTAGTAACCACTTAACAGTTAACTTAACACTGTTAGATCGTCCCGTCACTTAAATAACTTATAAAAATTATAGGGTTAATTCCGAATTGCTATTATATTTAGCTCCTAACATAACATGTCATTTTCAAGTCCATGCGTTGCGTAATGCCTTCCGCTATATTTATTTAACACCAGGTCGTATGTACTTAAAACAAGTCAACCAAAAATAAAAAAAAATACAAAAGGAGATTACATTATTTCGATCTGATGTTGCCTTGCAATATGCATTGTGCAATCTTCACGAACTCTCACATTCAACTGACCCCAGACCCTTATTCAACAGAATAAACATCAGCTAGTGATATCTATAAGAAGCCCCTTGCAACCGTTAACACTATCAGGTGTCACAATACAAATCAATCGACTTCAACTGTCAGATCAATGCGGGCTCCACTGACACTTTTTTTCTATTGTCTGTGAAGTCTATTGTACCTGATTTTTTTTTTCGGAAACGGACATCGGAAACACCTCCATTCTGCCAGTCCGCATTTGAACCTGTTCGCGTAAGGTGCAAGGTGCACTTGTTATAATAGACTTGTAAAATTATGAAGTATCCGTGCAAGAAAATGTTTAGCAGATATAAGACTGAAATTGAAATGGAGCTACGTAAGTAAATAATGTAGGTTTGTTTTAATTATACGTGTTTTAATCTGTACCTGGTGGGGTGTATGAAATGTAGCACTATACCAATCAATCTATGAATAATGAAAATGTACAATTTATTTTTAGATACATTACAACTTGGTCTAGGTTTATATACTCAATTCTTTGTAGTTACTAAAGTTTAAGCTGTGTAGTCACAAATAAACGCTATAAAATTTGCAATTCGAACGCGAATTCCATTTTCAAATAGCACTCAAGATTGTTTATGGTGTACTTGGATGTAATTTTGTCGCCTCTCACGCCAGCTTATTATAACCAGAAGTAGGAAGAATTTTATAATCTCTAATTTCAAACTTGGTTGAATTACAATATACAATACAATGCATATTATTCTGGGTAGGTATTTATTCGGTATTAAAAAGTTTGTATCCATTATGGTAGAAAATATTGGTAGAAAATGTTTTTGTGTAGGTACTAAAAAAATATGACTTTTCACAGTATTAGTACTGATAGTCCACAGTTTAAACAAACAGCTGCAATTTTTTGACGTTGTTGACCACAGAATATATCTTTGACAACTTTACGCGGGCTTTTGCTGAGGGCGGAAGGAAAATTATTGAAACTTTATGGTCGAGGCAAAAAGTTTCAATAATTTTCCATTTAATAAATACTCTAAGACATAGAATTAATTTTCCATAGAAAAGACTTCAACGCGTTGTTGTAGACCTTTCGTAGACCCTGAATATGACATATTCCTTCCAATTCCAGACAAGTTTAGCAGTTAATGTCTAATATAATAGACGTGATAAGATAAGATTACCAATATTCATTTTCTACTGGGTCGATTATAATTAAGAGAGAGTGTGTGAGAGATTAAAAATGGAATAAACCTCCTTCAATACTTTCATACGTCTTGATGTTGATTTTGTCTATGAAATAACAGTGAAATATTCTCAGAGGACAAATATAAAATGTATCATCCAAATCCGCCCACCGCAGGATACCGCATAGAGGTTAAAAGAAGTTTCGTGAATTATTAAGTTAACTACGGAATTATCGATTTACTGATCAAAGTGGATGAATAAAATCAAAGTATTTTTTTTAATGTAACAGTAGTGTTGAGACGAGTTGAAGGCCCACCTGACGTTAAGTGGTTACCTCCACCCATAACAAAAGCAAACTTAGGTCCTTCCCGACCGAAGTATAAGACCCAAGTCGCACCCTGTTGCGCCCGTCACCCGATACGGGTTTGTTATTATACGTCTCATGCGGCTGTCATTTCACCGGAACACAGCACCACTTAGTGCAGTATTTCGGGGAGGACCTAAGTTGTATTGCTTTTGTTATGGGCGGAGGTAACCACTCAACATTGGGTGGGCTTTCAGCTCGTTCCGTCACTTTAATTCATCATCATCATCATTCATTTGTTCACTGTAGGACACAATGGACACTTATTTTCGTTAATAACAGTTTTTGTAGCAGCTGTACATAAGCCTTGTGAAATATGAGAAAATATCTCTCCATGTAAAAATAATCAAATATGTATCCAGATAAGTAATTGTTGACTTACAATAAAATAATTTAATAAATAATTTGCGGAATAAAAAGAATATCGAAGTGAATAAAAAAAAAAAATAATAATAATAACAATTGATTCTTTAAACGGCTGTAGAGAGACCTTGTCATTAAATAAACAATGTAAAGAAATATAAAATAAATACAATTCAATTTAATTTACATAATACAAAATAACATTATAAAAAAAGATTTTCCATTTCCCTTTGTCTTTTTTATATAATTGTTACTCAATTTCTTCATCATTTTGTATAATAATATGGCCTAAATTGTATTTGTATTTTTTTTAGTTACAAACATCATTTCAATTCAGTTACAACATCGTCTTACTTGTTTAATCAAGGAGCGATCAGTATCTGGGCCCCACAGCCCACCTTTCCCTAACCTACCACCTGGCTATGCGAAATGTGCTGTGTGAAATGTCCATGGATATTTTTACTAACCATAAATACTGCCACAAACAAAAACAACAGCAAAATCTAAATTAGTATACGTGCCAGCCATGAATAATTCATTGGATGTTGTTTTCCCGCCGTAATCCAAAGGTTTTCCTCTCTGGTTTGTTTTTTTGTTTCAAGTGGCAAAGGTAGTGTTTCTTTCAACCCTCATAAATATTAATTTTAGGTCGTTAGCAAGGCTAAGGCAAATTTTTTGAATGTATAATTTAGTTAGGGTGGGTCAGGTCAGGACTGAAGAAATATTCAGTAAAGCAGCACTTACTTTGTTTTTCGGTAAAAGTAGAATATAAAAAAAAAGGATTTATTGTAATATTTATACACACTGATACACCTGCACTAGGATTCCCAGTGTCGCAGATGGCATACACAAGACAAAAAGCCAAGACCCGAGAAGAAACATTATGCTTATCAAAAAAAATCTGCCCGGCCGGAATCAAACCCAGGACCCCTCGCTTCGAAGGCAGGTCATTTATTCATTAATATTCTGTGAAAATCCGCTTCAATTCAGTCCGTTTCAGCTAACAGTTCAAATATACAGAAAACCGATTTTGATTAAAAAAAATATGGAAGCAATATAAAAGCATACAAAAAAAGAAACGTAAAATATATAAACCTTTCAAACAAAAAAAGAATTTTCCATTTACCAAATAGTATCAGAGAACTGAGATAGCAAACATAAAAAACAACGTATTTATAACTCCAGAAGTAATTTGTAAAATAGATTATTATTTTAAACCAGTACATTTTTGTCTCCAGCCTGCCGCAAAGAAAGCGTACGGCACCAACCGTACGACGCGGCGGCCATCATGAAAGAAAAGAGCAAGAACGCGGCCCGCTCCCGTAGAGAGAAAGAGAACGCAGAGTTCCTGGAACTGGCCAAGCTGCTGCCGCTGCCTTCTGCGATCACGTCGCAACTGGACAAAGCGTCAGTGATACGACTCACAACGAGCTATCTTAAGATGCGCCAAGTCTTCCCTGATGGTAAGCACTGCGATACTGCATTCTTCTATCGAGTCTATGTTTCATGCATTATATTTTAGACCAGTAGTTTGCAACATCTATGGCGTCCTTTGTGCAAATCACAAGGTCGTCCATCGTGCACGTGTGGGCAGGATAGGCATTCAAGCAACTGTGGCATAGTTTGGAGACTATTGCCACAGTGACAGTCCGTTTCGTTGTCGCAAATAAAACCCCACTTACTTAAATTGCTCTTGCAGCGGCCCGCTTGTGTTTGTAACCTGTTGAGCGACGTCCACGCAGGCCGAAGTAGGTGATGTCCAGGCGGCAATTCCTCTGCAGGTTTTATGTATCCAGATGGTGGGGCTTTGCTGGATTGCGCAAATTGCCAAACAGCGTTTTATATTTGGCGTCAAACTATACCTGGCTTCAAAAGGCACCTTGTATCTGGACAAAGCATCAGTCATAAAAGGCTAATCAGGCTAAAAGTTACGCCAGGCTTTTCTCTGCCTTTAAGCACTGCGTTGATGAGTAACATTAAATTGCGTTGTGTATTTGGCGTCAAACTATAGCTGCCTTCAGAAATGACCTCGTATCTGGACAAAGCATCAGTCGTACGGCTCAAAACGAGCTATCTTAAAATACGCCAGGTCTTCCCTGCTGGTAAACACTGCGTTACAATCTTCCACGTCAATAATTCTTTCTCAAGCATCGTTTAAGACATAGGAAAACATGTGTAGAGGGCAGCACTGGGCTAACTAGACCACTCCAAGATGACAGAGTGAAAAAAGGATATCGAACTACATCAATCTCTGTATTCCACTCATATCAAAGGCGTTTCTGGAGAAATAATAAATGGCGCAGCCGGTAGGATAATTGCTTGACAAATCACAAACTGTCGTGGCGTTCGTTTTTTGGTGAAATAATATATAGAGCAGCCGGAAGGATACTTGCTTGGAAGACCTCACCCTCACAAACTGTCCCTCAGCTAGCTGGATTCTCATCTGCTTCAAATCCTCCACAGCTTCTTACGTAATCCAGACTTCTTTATGTCAATAATTCTCTTATCCAGGGTTAGGAGACGCGTGGGGCGCCGCCCCGCTACCACCGCAGCCTCGAGAGCTCTCCATCAAGGAGCTGGGCTCCCATCTGCTGCAGACCCTCGACGGATTCATCTTCGTGGTAGCACCAGATGGAAAGATCATGTACATCAGCGAAACGGCGTCTGTCCACTTGGGTCTTAGTCAGGTAAGTTATGTTGATGTTTCCCCCTGGAAATTTAAATTACGCCCATGACAACTGCAATAAATATGTCAAACGAAATTGCGTATTTCGCTTTTCTGTGACTTTTTTCTTCGCCCGTCTAATATTGATAGTTAAGGAGATCTGATAAGTTTCGTCATTTATTAAAAAAAACTATACAGAAAATCCTTTCAGGTGGAGTTGACTGGAAACTCAATATACGAGTACATCCACCAATCAGATCACGAGGAGATGAGCGCGGTTCTCAGCTTGCAGCATCCACACTCGTACCTCGGGCACCAGTACCCGGCGCTGGGGTGAGTTGATTGCAGTATAATAAAAAACCGGCCAAGTGCGAGTCGGACTCGCGCACGAAGGGTTCCTTACCATTAACTATAGTAAAAACCCGGCCAAGTGCGAGTCGGACTCGTGCACGAAGGGTCCCGTACAATTATCGGAGTTGCGCTCCACAATTAAAATACGAGTGGCGTCATCTAGTTTCTTCATGTGGAAGTTATTATTTTTTCCTATCTAGGTACCCTGTTGGGGGATCGTGGGGTCCAACAGTGGACATCGAGTGTGAACGTGCATTCTTCATCAGAATGAAGTGTGTTCTGGCCAAGAGGAACGCAGGACTCACCACCCAGGGGTACAAGGTATGTACACCACTTAGGTTCCCCTTTGCGATCAGCAAGGTTGCCCTAAGGTTTCCGACATGGCTTGACGCATAGTATGGCAGGGACCGACATCTTAACGTGCACGGAATGCTCTTAAATGCCACTAAACGGTCACCCATCCAACTTCTGACCGGGCCGAGAGTAACTTAACAAATGATCTGTAAAATTTCATGTTTAAATGTTGGTCCCGGCTATACAATAGTATAGCCGGGACCAACATTTAAACATGCCATGTCGGAGGCTTCTTGTGGCTTGAAAATAATGACACCAAAGTTGGCCACTTACACACGTAAGAATGGTAACACCCTATCCATTTTACACAGGTCAATGCTTTAGAATGTTCACAAAGGACCAAACGCCTTCAATTCAAAAGAGTAGTTCTAAATTCAAAAAATATTTTTTTAAATAACCATAACAATATATTGTATAGAATCCCACTCGAGCGCCCGTTTGGTAGGGCGCGAGTGCCAATCGTCCGCTCAATTATACAAACAAGATGAGTGCGTATTAGCATTTTGGGGTCGACTACGATGGGGAATTGTATTACTTACACCAATTACTATTGTACCATTAAAATAGTACCTATACGTAACCAAAGTTTATTTACTCTTTATGGCCCCACTGCTTGTCAAAGGTCTCCCGTTTCATCCTCCACGATGTTAAAATGTTATCTATGAAAGTTAATCTATGAAAATTTCAAATACCAGTCAAATATACGTTCAGAATTTGAAATCACTTAAACTACCACCTTACTTGACGGCCGCTTACGAATTCCAAGCGGTAATTCTCAATACTTTAGTACATAGTTTGTCTATGGTCAAGAGTTATCTATTCTAGCAAAAAGTATTTTCTATTGTGTCTACCAAAAAGTCGTGATCACTAGGTATTTTAGAAAGGTCAGAAAGCTTTCAAAAACGTTCGTTCTAAATTCAAAAAGTAGTTTTCTAAAATAACCATTTTATAGAATCCTATTTGAGCGCCCGTTTGGTAAGACGCGAATTAAAGTTAAATAAAAGTTCTTTATTTTACTAAAGTTCAAAGAAAAACGGGATATATAATCGAATAATTGAAACCTCAAATATTGGGAGTAAATTTCCCCACTAGTAAAATGCAATACCGAACACACTCCAACAACATAGAATTGTTTTCTCTCGACACGCTGTTCGGATTTGCGCGTTATCGAAATGGATTGCGCATAATTGCGAGGATTACTACTGATCCTGATAAGCTGTTACACATTTTGGGGATTACGGCATTGTCCCTTAGGGTGGGTTCGATTCCTGCTTTGTGTGGTCTTTACCATGTGTTTGGGTAATAAAATTACGTAGTACTTACTTGTTCTTTACTACTTTACGTGTAAGAAAAAAATACTAACATATTCTGTTTGTATGCGGTCGATATCTTGTTATGACAGCTGTAGGTATCGATACTTCCCAGCTTTCGAAGCGACGAAGCTCGGGTTCGATTATCGGCCGAAGCTTAGGTTCTCTTTTTGGATCTTAGGTGTTTCTGTGTTTGTCCATGCCGCTTGCGACACAGGGAATCCTAGTGCAGGGGTATAAATGTGTATTAGTTATATTTTTATTACGATGTATTTAAAATTCTTTGAGGCGTATGCGTGGGGGATTATGTTACTCGCACTCATAGATAAGTACCCTCAGACTTCCTAGAGTGCAACCCTTTGAAACTTCTTGTACGTGGATAAGGTAACACCAGAGTCGTATAGCTGTTGTTTATGGGCGGTAGTAACCATTTAACATCATGTTGAATACAGAAATGCTTGACGGCAGATTCCAGGTGCGGTGGCAGTACAAACGGATGAACTGGGCATAAGTTCTACTGCTACTTTAATTTATAACAGCAATAACACAGGCAATCTTCCAGGTGATCCACTGTTCCGGGTACCTGCGCGCGCGGCGCTTCGGCGAGGGTTCCGCCCCGCTAGGCCTCATCGCAGTCGGACACTCCCTGCCGCCCTCAGCAGTGACCGAACTCAAGCTTCACTCAAACATGTTCATGTTCAGAGCTTCGCTGGATATGAGACTGATCTTCCTCGACGCCAGGTAACAAATCCATTAGTATATTCACTCTGCGTGGTTTCCGGTCTTCTAGTGGTTTGTCTCGATGACATTGCCAGCAGTGAAATCAACAATGATAATTTCCATTGCATTCATAAAAGGGAAATGTATTTAAAAAGTGACCGATCACTGCTGCCTGCTGCCTGCGATCAGTGGTGAAGTCATTATTAATTTTTATTGCATTCTAAAAACGAAAAAAACGTTTTGGGTTACACTCAAACTAACCAAACCTAAGATCATTTCGAACGGAGTGTACTGAGCTAAAATCCGGTGACTATCATTTAGTAACTTTCAATTCTATGGTTATGTTCGATTTTCAAACTAATTGTAAAATAATGGCGAATGCATGTCGCGTGAAGCCAAAAAAAAAGAAAAAAAAAGAAAAATCGCAAACTAAAAACTTTTCCAAGCTTTTTGGCATCCATTAAAATTTTAAAGGCTGTTGCTCTAAAAATTTTACAATTTTCGTTAATTATTGTACTATAAGGACTTCCTATTTTTTTTCTAGATTACGCAATCATTTAAAAAACCCTTATAAAAAATGTAAATGAAAATGAAAACAGAGTATTAATACAAAAGTCATTAACATTAAAATATTATGATTTCATCGGTTGCAAATAACTAATGAAAATGGCAATTAATGACAGGTACTTTGACGTTTACCAATCAGAATCCAATCAGTGGACACCGTTTCCTTTACATGCAATTTATATTTTATATTCTTCCAAGAAAATACCATGTTTCTTTATACTTTAACAAGATTTACTTTAATCTCCTATTTTACGCTCTTGGAGAAAATTTCATGCCATTATTTTTTTATGGAATCACCCTAAAGGTAACCTATATCAATTTAAAAAAAAACAATCGAATACGCACAATTGGCGAAGAAATCAAGAAAAAAAAATACAATTTTATTTTTAAATGCTAAATAGCTAAACCGTAGATAGAGAACACCTGTCTACAATCTAAACTATGTTATGTAGACGAATAATAGTCAATGACCTCACATAAAATTTCACATACAATACTCCTTGGCAAGCAAAAAGTTTTCATGTGAATTTAATGAACGCACCGGAACGGAACGCGCGCCGAACCGATTTTGCGCGCCCGTCTGAAGAAATGTGGATTCGATATTTAAAAAGTTTGATTTAGGGTTCCATAGCTAAGAGTTGAACAATAGGAGCTGTAAGTGTGTTGAACGTTTTTTTAATAATAGGGTAGGTTACCTATGTATAATTATTCGATTGGCGTCAAAGCTGAGTTGGTAGTAGCTCTGCCTTCTGCGCTGCAGGTAGTGGGTTCCCCAGGACAAGCATTTGTGTGACCAACATAAATATTTGTTCTGTGTGCTGTTAACATGTTTTATTATGTATATTTTTACAAAAAAAGTACTACTAAGTATGCCAATTATCTAGCTTCTATACCTAGTACAAGCTATGCTTAGATTGGAGTTTTATGGCGTTATGTGTAATGTCCATGGATATTTATTACTAGCTGTGCCCGCAACTTCGCTTTTCATTCATAAGTCAAATACTTGTCCCTTAATTTAAGTATTGACAGGATGGAATATCTTAAACTAGCTGCGCCCCGCGGTTTCACCCGCATAGTTCCCGTTCCCGTGGAGAATACGGGGATAAATTGATTTTATTTTTTTCGTTAATTTTCCAATGTTTTAATAGTTATTCTGCTATTCGGGACGGAAACAAATCCAAAAAATCAAAAACCATGGCAATCGGTCCAGCCGTTCTCGAGTTATAAGTGTTGTAACAAACACGACTTCTTTTATATAAGTATATAGATTTTATAGAAACCTCAAAAATTGTAGCCTATATGTTATTCTGATGTATAAGCTATATTGTGGTAAAGTTTCATTCAAATCCATTCAGTAGTTTTTACGTGAAAGAGTAACATCCATACATCCATACTTACAAACTTTCGCCTTTATAATAGTAGTAGGATTATCTGTGGGATCATAGTAAAAAACCTACCAAAAAAAAAACTAAACTCTACCAAAAAAAAAGAACGAGTCATCCAAATCGAGTTACAGACATTAAAAAATACATTCGTCCGAGTTAACCTCCTTTTATTGAAATCGGTTAAAATTCTTCATATCCCAATAGAGATTTCACGGTTAGTTTTCAAATGTTACACCACTTAGGTGTTTCTTGCAAGTCTACAGTACCTAGGTTTACAATGCTTTTGTACTTACGTCTCGATAGTAATACCTATAGGTACTTTCTTACATTCCGAGAAATGCAGGCGTTTGGTAACGTCGAGACCTAGACTTGAGGGTTTGTGTCCATTGTTATCCGACATAAGAAGATCCTCGGTCCTGCATTCCAGATCAGTCCATTTCAAAAGTCGCAAAAAACATGTTTTTTTTGTATTAGTACAGTGTATGTTTTCGGGATAAAATTTGATATGAAAGTATCTCAAACACTTTACTTAGGCTAAATTTTAATCCGAAAAAACTGAAATCTTCTTAGGGGCTTATAAAAAAACACCAATAGCTGTTTTTTTCACGTCCCTTTCTTCAGATAGGCACATGCCTAGACAGATATTATAAGAAAGTGGCGCGGAACATTGGAAATTTTAAGAAAACTTATCATATTATATAGCGACATTGACTATAAACTTTTCTAATGTAACCATATAACGGTTGACATAACTGTCAGCTGTTTGACATAGCTGTCAGCGATTGACAGAACGCGCTGCAAATATCATTTAACACAGATCGGTCGCAATTATTAAGACACGACATCTGTGGGGTCAGCTTGTAATATAGCGTTGATAACATTCATCGAATTCATTATAACTTTACTTATTGTCATTTTTTATTTATGTTTTATTATAATGGCATCTGATTTGTATTACAATTATTTACACATTGAAAATGCCCTTTTACAGCAGCACAAATTTACATTTTATTTTAATTATGTATCAAACTATATTATGTATAACATTTTGCTTCGTAGTATTTTTTTAAACTTAGAATCTTTTTGTATCTGTTTCTAGCATATTGTAAGTGTATGAATTTTTTATTTTTTTTGACATAACCAAGTGTTCCAAAGTGTACCTATGGTAAAAATAAATGAGTAAATGAGTAATATCTATATATTACGTTATAATAATATTGCTGAGGTTGTCCTTGTAGCAATGGAAACAGGCGCCCGTCAAGTTCAAGTTATATTGGTTCACGCTAATCAACGGCGTTCAACAATAGGCTAGTTAGAGCTTCGAAGAACCTACCACGCCATATCTTGGATATTGGCTCCGTGGCTAAATTGGTCCCGGGTTCGAGGCCCGGCCGGGACAAATCTATACAAATACTCAATATATAAAACAAAGTCGGGTTTGTTCGAAGACTTATAACTCGAGAACGGTTGGACCGATTTTCATGGTTTTTGGTTTGTTGTATTTATATCTGTTCCGAATAGCAGAATAACTATTAAAAAATTTACAGAAAATAAATTTATCCCCGTATATCCATGGGGACGGGAACTATGCGGGTGAAACCTCGGGGCGCAAATAGTATATTTATAAAGCAATTTGTATCTTGCAAGGAATTATTTTTACTAATTTTTTAAACATTTTATTTTATTATATCTATATGTGCCAAATTATTATAATTATTGTACATATATCTGTTTTCTATTGTATTGACATTATAATATAATATGGATTTAAATCTGGAATAAAATAATAATAATATACAATTAAATAAAATTGAAGTGTCTTTTTGTAATGTCAAAGTAATACGCTTTATACTAAAAGCATCTGAGAGTATTTGTACATACCGTAATACTAAACGGTCGATTTAACCAAATTATTGAACCGATATTAAAAAAAATCTACAGAACCCATTAATTTAATTAGTAAGCATAGAACTTGTGCAGAGTTCGCCCGGAGAAGTACTGCCTCCGCACCTGGTGATCTGCCAAGCAGTAATGCTCGTGTTGCTGTTCCGGTGGAAGGGTGTGGGTGCAGGTGAAATTACAGGCACATGAGACGTAATATCTCCGTCTCGGGTGACGGGAGCAGCGGGGTGCGACTTGGGTCTTCTCATACTTCAGTTGAGGACCTAAGTTGCATTGCTGTTATGGGCAGAGGTAACTACTTAACATCAGGTGGGCCTCCAGCTCGTCCTGTCAGATCAGTTATATAAAAAAAATGTCCTTTTAAAAAAAAATTTTTTTTTTTTATTGTTCTTAAATAATCGTTATGAAATATTAAAAAAAAATACAAAACAATCGATAACCTCCTTTAGAAGTTGGTTCAACAAGGCAGTCAGTACCAATACAGCAGTGAGGACAGACTTAAAAATAAAACAAACCTATCTAGAAATGATTAGTGTTGCCATATACGATATCAATAGTGTCGTATTTCGAACATCTGCTGCTCAGGTGTGACTGTTTTGAAATAAGATACGATATAGTAATGTTAGAATTCTTAGTATTATATTTTATGACTAGTTGAAACTAGTTCAGTTTGTAGCTCTGGCTTCGGCACTCGGCGGTTCGATTCCCGTTCAGAACAATTCAATACCTTATTTTAAAACTAGCGACCCGCCTCGGTTTCGCACGGTAACATCAGTGTCGTATCAGAAACTACCCGTGCGAAGCCGGGGGGTATTATACATATAAACCTTCCTCTTGAATCCCTCTATCTACTAAAAAAAACCGCATCAAAATCCGTTGCGTAGTTTTAAAGATTTAAGCATACATAGGGATATAGGGACAGAAAAAGCGACTTTGTTTTATACTATGTAGTGATATCAATATGGACATGAGTCTGAAATAAATAAATAAAGTTGATAATCGTATTAAAATCACATTTTGGCTACCGTACGTGCCGTGCACCTTAGAAGAAGGCTTTGTTTCCGCAAACTCAGCACGCGGGAATGTATTGAGTCGCATTAAGCAACATTTTTGATGATTCATACAATTCTTTGAAAGATAACGTTATTTTACTATCGGATTTATTTTAAACGTTTACACACTAATACCTTTGCACTAGGATTCCCTGTGTCGCAGATGGCACGGACAACAGAAACACAAGACAAACACCAAAGACCCGAGAACAAACTTGCTCACCACACAAAGTATGCCCCGGCCGGGAATCGAACCCGGGACCCCTCGCTTCGAAGGCAGGGCTACTACCAACTAAGCCACGGATTCGTCAATTTTGATTTATAATTATGTTATATATTATTCGTACCTACTTTTTGTGTTGTCAAGTCTTTTCTTTCTAATTTATGTTACAGACACACTTTGTGTGGTAAGCATGAAGTTTGTTCTCGGGTCTTGGGTGTTTGTTCTGTGTTTGTCCATGCCATCTGCGACACAGGGAATCCTAGTGCAGAGGTGTGAGTGTGTAAACGTTTATTTACGTTTATGTTTATAATTAAGCGCAATGTAATTAAAAACAACTTACTAAAAGATCATTACAGCTGTAGAGAGGCTTTATTTCGTCTACGTCAAACTTTCGCACAAATATTACGCCATCCCTCTCCACATCTTTCAACCCTTATCGGAAGGGCGGTGAGCAAGCAGCGCACCCCTCAGCATGTACTCATAATTGCTACTTTTTACGTCATACGATACACATATACAGTTACTATAACGTTTACACATGTTGCCCCTGCACTCTGCACTAGGCTTCCCTGTGTCGCAGATGGCATGGACAAACTGAGACACAACACAAACACCCCAAACCCGAGAACAAACTCTGTGGTCACCACAAAAAGTGTGCCCCGGCCGGGAATCGAACCCGGGACCCCTCGCTTTAGGGCAGGGCTACTACAAACTAAGCCACGGAACCGTTAATAAAACGTCACGCCTTCTTATAACTATGTATAGAGCTAGTTTAAGTCCTATGCGACCCTCCATGGGTCTTATAGGATGGACAGACATACACAGAAACATTCAAGATCTGAGAACAAACGTATTTTCTGGGCTCTACACCAGACAGCACAGTATGCTAAAATCAATATTAGACGCAAACTTCACAACATAATTCTTTCTTTCTTTAGAAATTTTTCAATTTTCGTCGAGGGTTGAAAACTGCAAGAAAATGTAAAATGCCGTTTTTGTTAAAAGTCCCGCAACCCCTATTCTAAACATTCTCGAGTCTCGATTACCCCTCTCGATGTCTCGGTTAATTGGCGGATGTCATCCTATTCTGCCGTGTCAACAGATTCAAAAACAATGGATGAATAGTGGCAAGCGGTGTTGAGTTACCCATTGTGTTAAAAAAAACATCTAGTGTTGAAAGGAAGAGGGTGGTTGATTTTGTGATTGATTTTGATTCTAATATGGAACTCAAGCCAGCAACTTTTTAAAAATCTTTGGTACTCTTTTAATAAATCTCGACTGAATGATTGAATGAATAATTGAATGAATGATGAATGAATGATTGATTGACTGAACTTCCGCGAAGTTATATTTAAGCCTCTGTATCCTCTTTATGTATCACCAACCTCTTAATTTAATTCTGTAACACCTGCGAACTATATGTAACAGTAACGCATCGTTCTATGGGACTAATCTGAAAACATATCCTTTCAAATAAAAAAAGATTTTTCCAAAATGGTTGATAACCATGGCGGAGAAATAGGTGAATATACACAAAAAAAAACATCAAAATAATTGATACTGACAGAATCAACTTCAAATTTGTAATATCAGTGGAATTGAATATAGTTATTGTCCGCAGAGTGGCGTCCCTGACTGGATACGAACCCCAGGACCTGATAGAGAAGACTCTGTACCACTACATCCACGGGACCGATGTTCTGCACATGAGATACTCGCACTGTACATGTAAGTTATCAGAAAATAGTATAGCGAGGGCCATAGATGAATCACGAGCAAGCGAAGGATTCTAACGACTGAATTACGGCCGTAGGGAGTGATTCATCACTCGATACGCTCGTGATTTGAGTATTAGAATCCTGAGCGACGCGAGTGATTCATGGCTCTCGGTATAAATCCGTTTTATTCAAGAGTTGCATACTTTATACCTTATCTACGAGAAAAATAAAGATTTAAGCGAAAATAGATAAAAAGTTTGTACCGAGTATTTTTTGCGTAAAAAGGTTATATACGTTCTAAATTCAAACAGCAATTGAAATTAAAGTGCTATTATAAAATAGCACTTTCATTTCAATATAAGTTATTCTTAGTAGAGAGGCTAGATGGCACTGTGTGAAATATCCATGAATTTTAGTTATACCAAAATCTAGATTAATTCTCACACTAAACTTTAAGTAGCCTATTTTAGTACTGTAATTCTGACAACATGGTCTTCCACTTTCAGTACTGACAAAAGGGCAGGTGACGTCCCGGTACTACCGGTTCCTGACCAAGTCCGGCGGCTGGGTGTGGATGCAGAGCTATGCCACTATCGTGCACAACTCGCGGTCATCACGGCCGCACTGCATCGTCTCCGTCAACTATGTATTAAGGTAACAAAATAAAAAATTCGAAAACCTCTCTTTTTTTAAGGAACTAGCAAGAAACTTGGAAGGATTAGGTACTCTTAATCCTGCCGGGTTTCGTGCTTGTTCTTCCCCAAACCCTATGGTTCTTTAACAAAATATATTTATGGTATAAAATCTTTTTTAAAAACAAGCTTTCGTCGTGTTCTCAGCAAGCCCTTTCATTTGATACCCATACTGTGGTAGTGCAGAAAAAATAACTAGTCCGCCATCTTGGATGATCCGCCATATTGGAATTAGAATTAGCTAAGCATGCATTGTCATCCAAAATAAGCGTGTATACCAAATTTCAGCTCAATCGGTTAAATAACAGATTTAAAATTCAGTTGCAAGATTCCACCCGGACAAACATACATTGCAAGTTAAATAAAAGCTTGTAGTTAACAAATCACGCTTTTCACTATCATTCAAAGATTTTTTTCCTGAGGGTTTATATTTAATACGACATATTATAGTAGAGATAACCCGAGAATTTCAATGATTTGTGATGATGGCTAAAGCATACAAGATAGATAAAAATGATCTACTACGGAATTGTATTACGATCTACGGCACACACTGGCCGTACGAATCCGGGGCGGGTCGCTAGTCTTACATATATATATTATAAAGGCGAAAGTTTCTATGTATGTGTGTGTGTGTGTGTTTGTGTATGTTTGTACCACGTTCACGCTCAAACGGCTCAAAGGATTTGGATGAAATTTGGTAGCAGGATAGCTTATATCCTGGATTAACACATAGCTACTTTTGATCCTGGAAAATTGCGGGTAACACCGCGGGGCGTAGCTAGTTATTTATAATATAATCTCCCACAGTGACATAGAAGAGAAACACTTAGTTCTGAACATGGAGCAAGGCGCGCCCAAACACGACACGCCGACGCCACGCCCCGACAAGCCGCAAGTCGCCACAGACCCAGAATTCAATGGGGACTCGACAGGTACAGAACAGATAATAAAAATAGTGATAACATACACGTGACAGATTATAAAAATTGAAAAAAAAACAGCGTCAATTCTTTTTTTAAACAGTCTCATTTCTCGCCGTTAGTTACAATACAATACAAAAATACTTTATTTTACACCACACTTTATTATGAACAAATATAAATACTTTCAAAAAATTTTTCAAGACAATTTTTTAAAAGAGAAATATCAAAAAGCGAAATACGCAATTTCGTTTATGACACATTTAACAGCCAAAATATTGAGCCAATTTTGATAAAGTTTGTATGGGACCAATATGAAATAAATTTTTAATGTATTTTAATAACATAAGTATATTCTGTGGAATTGTCATGAAGAAATTCCATCCTTATAGTGTATAAAATAAAATAAGTAGAAGCCGGTTCTACAAATAAAAACTAAGCTACAAAATATTGCCAGCTGCGACACAGGGAACCTTGTTAGCTGTGTATGAGCTGTCACACACTACGGCACCACTGAAAACCATTGCTACAGCAGCCATGCTTCTGTAGCAAAAACTGAGTGGCGGCCGATTTGTGCTCACATTATGTACAAATGTTTACTAATTTTTGTGTTTTAAGTTTAAGGTACAAATAATTTCTTTCTTTCATTCTTTCTAAACATTTTTGCGGTATCCTTTTCTTTTTATAGGTTCGTTTCAAGTCTATTCAAATCGAGCTTACTAACCTTAAAATATATTTTCAGGGAGCTACACCTACCCCGAATATTCTCTGCCAGTAATACCAACATACGACACACCAGAGGAGTACCAACATAACGGCTACCAAGAGCTATTCTACGAAAACTACCCGGAAACCAACGAGGTCATCCAAAACAACTACGTATACCCCCAAAACCAGCGGCCGTTCTCAGCCAGTTCTTCCTCCTGCTCGTCCGTAGAAGGATCGGACGCGAATCAGTACAATTACACGAATCTAATATCATTTTACGGGCAAAATCAGCAGAGTCAGAATCAAAATGGCCGCCCGATCGAAAGTTTTGGCGGGAGTTTCGGCAAGATGGCGCCCAGTCCCACCGTGCAAGAAGGTTACACTAGTGTCATTGTGGACAACACGCAATTCCACCACCACGGTGGGGGGGTCAACGAATATGTACACTGATAGTTTTTATTGGAATTTTGTGTTGTTATTTTATGTTGTAACAATCTGCTAATCGGTTACTCTAGTCTGCGCCTCGAGTTGTTTGAGTGTGGCGCTAGTTTCTATGCAGAAGCATAGTTTTTGTTTCACTTTAAGTTAGTTCCTGCAATCGCCGTGGGACTTGATTTTTGCGCGATCTCTAAGCTATACATGTTTTAAACGCCTTCTTTTATCTGTGACCATCGTTTTTTTATTGTCATCAAAATGTCAGCTACAATTAACGCCATCTAGTGAGCGATAAATGCAACTTTCTGTGTACTGTTTGATATTTTTATATCGAGATACACGCAAAGAAATCTCGTTGACGAAATGTCCTTTTCGAGATTAGATTTCGTTCGAGAATAATGCCCCAGGCTGGATCTTGGGCAGTAGATATTTATTGTAAAGTTATTGTAAAAAGAGATTACTTTTTACAGTAAAAATATTATTTTTACTGAAAAAATTGAAAATTTATTTTACGTATCAGTCATGAGACACAGAAATAAACACTCGAAATATACTGGAATCTCTTTAAATATTATATAGATTGTATAATTTTTTTAATATCTATCGTAATATATAATATATCGTATTTAATTAATGATTTAGATGGTCTTTATAATCTTAGATTATTAGAAATACGGACAGAAAAAAAAGCCTATTCTTGCCAATCAGGAGTTTTAGACCCAAAATAATCGACAAACGAAATATAATCTTATTTTAAACTTAAGTTATTTTTAATTAAACGAAATTTTGGTGTTTTCCAATACGCAAAATCTTAATGTATCATTTTTTTATTCTAGAATTGGCTGACTTACGAAGAAAACTATGATATTAATGATATATACTTTTTTACTCTATGTAAAGAAATCAATTCTTTACAAAGAGTAAAAAGTACGGTGTGCAAAAAAGGTATTACTTTTGTAAAAATGTAAATAGAGAAAATTGTATATAAATCAATATTATATTATATTATGTCGATGAAATTAATGTTTTATTATATTAATTATAAACGACTTAAGGTAAGGTTGACGAGTGCTTTCTAGTAGTACAGGTGTTAAGGCGGTACTTCGAACAAATTGTAGAACAACGTTGAACATTCAGATTTAAACTATCATTACATCAAAAGTGAAAATTAAAAGACACTGACATTCTTTGACATTTATTTTCTATTTCTACGTTTGGTTTTGAATTTAAGCATCAACCCACCAAAAGTATGAATAAAAAGTAACCTTCATCTGCCTGTCATCAATCTGCCGCCAAGCAATAGTGCCCGCATTATTGTTATTTGGCTGCCGCCCACATTATTGTGTTCCGGGGGAAGGGTGTGAAATCACATGCGCATGAGACGTTTCATCCCCGTCTCGGGTGATGGTCGCAGATGAGTGCGACTCAGTGTAAGATCCAAATCTTACACTGAGTCGCATTACTGTTGTCATGGGCGAGGATCGCCACTTACCACCAGGTGGGCCCTCAGCTCGTTCTATCACATTTTCACATAAAAAATAATTTAAAAAAAATCAGTTTTGAAAACTCAGTTCCGACTTATCTATAAATTTAACCAAAATCCGTCACGTCACGCGCATGAGATTTCGCCTGCACCCACACCCTTCCACAAGAAGTTGTCAATGCGAATGCACCACTGCTTAGCAGCACTTCTTCAGCACCCAGGCGGTACGTTAATTACATGTAAGTGAATGTTTTAACCGCCTTGAAGAAAAGGGAGAAAGTTCTTAATTCAGCTGTATATTTTATTTATTGTTTGTATGTTTGGTTCGCCATTTTGTAGGGATTGAAAGGGTACCTACACCTACAGACGCGAGCAACGGTACCCCCAGAAAAGAACGAAATAAGAGTAAAACGGCTCCGTGGTTTTTTTTTGTGGTGAGCATGAAGTTTGTTCTCGGGTCTTCGGTGTTTGTCTTGTGTTTCTGTTTGTCCATGCCATCTGCGACAGGGAATCCTAATGCAGAGGTATTTATGTGTAAACGTTTAAATCGCTTTTATTTATAAATATTATAGACAATAATTAGTTAATAGAATTGTTTTAAAAGTCTGAACTTATTATATGTTTATCGTGTAATAATTGTGTATGTATAAATTTTAAAACTATCATGGTTATAAAAAAATATTATTCGTAATATCGGGAGTCAAAAAACTCACAAATCATGGTAAATATCTCGGTAACACGGATAATAATAATTGTGTATGCTTTGTAAATACATTTTGTATATTTAAAATAACACTTTCTTAATATTAGAAACTGAAATCGATGTTTTCTATTTCACCGTTTACTTCTAAACCACACTTCGGATTTTGATACGGTTTTCATTCATTTAAGGTATTTATCTATGGGGCAATGTACTTATTTTTAAGTTCTTGTTGCCTGAAATAAAGATATTATTATTATTATTATCATTTAGAGATTTTTTTTCCGAAAAATTTATAATGTAATCTTGCAAGTTATAGTACAGAAAAGGAGAGAATTTCAATGATTTGTAATGATGTCGTAATAAACATTTATTTGGGCGCTTGCATTGTTAATGCTGGCCAAACCTTACGAGATAGATCATAATTATGTACTGCGGAATTGTATTACGAGCTACTACAATACACACAGTACAACCGTGCGAAGCCGGGATGGGTCGCTAGTTTCAAAATAAATTAATTTAATTAATCATTGAATCAAAGATTAACAAACTTGGCTTAGCGCTAAGCCCTCCTACGCTACGAGTCATGTAAAATCTTTTGACTCCGTTCGTAAAAGTGGCCATCTCGTTTGTCGTAGTTTCCAAGAAGGCATGCGACATGGCTTGACGGATGAGCATGGAAGCGATTAGTATAAACGCCACAACGGTCACCCATTCAAATATCGATCGGGCTGAGGGTTGCTTAACTCAAGATCTTAAAAGATTCAGGCAAGCTTCGTTTACATAATATATATCTCAATAAGTAGTACCTATTTATTTACAACTAGCGACCTACCCCGGGTTCGCGCGGGTGTAATTTACTAATAAAAAAGTGCAATAGCAAAAAAATATTAAGTATGTTTCTTTCTTCATACAAACCATACGCCGATATTTACGAACACAACAAAAAAACTGCAAAATCGATCGACCCCGATATTTCATATATGCATGACTTTATTTATATAGATTTAATCTGTAAATAAAATATTTAACGATAATATTTACTATCTGGTTTTAGAGTTGATTTTTTACGTATTTATAATCTTGTAATATCTTATTTTTAGTTATAAAAGTATGATTTCTAGTTCCCGTACATTTGTTTGCTGTTGGAATATAACCAAATACTGTTCTCTTGAACTATTGTCTTGTATTATGTCTATAGCAAATAGTCGTAGATTTGTGTTTAGGTATGTAAACCGAGCGAACGAATTGTAAATGAAACTATTATTAGCTTAACTACTTAATTTAGACGGCTCCGGCTCCGTGGCTTAGTTGGTAGTAGCCCTGCCTTCGAAGCGAGGGGTCCCTGGTTCGATTCCCGGCCGGGGCACACTTTGTGTGGTGAGCATGAAGTTTGTTCTCGGGTCTTGGGTGTTTGTCTTGTGTTTCTGTGTTCGTCCATGCCATCTGCGACACAGGGAATTCTAGTGCAGAGGTATGAGTGTGTAAACGTTTAACGTTTATTATCTATCTCTGTGCCAAATTTCATCCAGATCTGTTCCGTTCTGGCGTGACAAACATCCATCCATCTAAGCTTAGTGTTATAGAAATTGTAACCTTTTCTTCATGTTCATTTTTATTTCATAATTTTTTTGTAGGTTCGCTATACAAATACAAATATCTTTATTGAAAACAGAAAATTTTTGCAAAACACTTGTAACATTGGATCCCGCACTAGGTCTAGCCTGTATGTAACGGGGGTGGGCGTTGATGTCTGCGACACAGTTTTAATACTTCTGCAGGCATCATCGTTTTTCCAAACTTTTTGTAATCCATTGTTACTTTGTTCCTCAATAAACTATATTTGATATTTGATTTGTATTACCAAACTAGAATTACCAAATAAGTTATTTTAGGAGGAAAAACGTGCGAGGTTATAATTACTAATAATCGTATTACAGAATAATACAAAATAAAACGTGAAAAGAGACTGCAAGCTATGAAAATTTTAAAGATCGTTTAATCGTAACTTTAACGTAACGTAATGGATAAACTTTTTTAAATATTTTCACCATCTTCTGTTCAACATAGTTAACAATAAATCTATTTCTATTTCACATTTTCGCATTTAGTAAGTAAAGTAATGCAGTAAAGTAATGCAATCGTTCGTTCGGGAACAACACGTTTTTTTATCTGTACCCATAGTTAGGTGCTGAATATATGAATTGCTTATAATCTTGTAGAAATTGTACTTGATAAGGTGAAATAATTTGGCGAATGAACAAAAATAATTGTGATATTTCAAACATATTATCTATTTATATTACTTATCAAATTAAATTGCATTATTAGATATCTGTTTTATTATTTTATAAATTACCTATTGCAGTTTATACAACGTGTTACAAAATACCCCTTATAAATATATTTAACTAGCTAACCCGGCCACGCGTTGCTGTGGCTAACGTTTTTGTCATATGATATTATAATTTGCAATAAAATAATATTGCGATCATAAATTGAGATGTGAGCTATCCTATCTTTCAAGTTGGATCAAACTGCACGCGGTGTACAAATTTGATTAAAATCGGTTAAGTAGTTTAGGAGTCCATCGCGGACAAACATCGTGACACGTAATTTATATATATTAAGATAATCGAAGGTAAAAATTTTGTCAACCCTAGTAAGCTGTCATGTCAGGGAATAGATTATTAAACAGAAAGGCCAACGTACCTATTTTACCTAATAATTGTCTACTTTAATAGTTTTTCTATTTTTCATTCATATATGCAGCAGAACGGAATGGAACTTAGAGCAGTGTGGTGGTTCAACGTATGGGTCGTGACCCCCTGGTGTTCGCAAAGCCTTTTTAGAGGGGGTCGCACAGCTTCTAAGTGAGTTGCAAAAGGTTAGAAAAGCTACTGCAGTAAAAAACAATACTTATTATGAAATAAATAATTACGAAAATTAATAAATTGAATATTTCTCACAAAATAAAAATACATGGTAAAAAAAGCAACGGTCTACTTTATCCCGAAAATATAAAACGGGCGCAGCTAGTATTTCTACAAATAAAACAATTAACAAGTACAAACGATAACCACATTTATTCGTTAATCCAATTCGAATTCAATAATATCACTGAGGTCCAGATCGTCGTCTGTGTCGCTGCTGTTGCCATCAGCGGCCTGAAAAAAAAAAACTATATTTTACACAATCCTAATATCCTATACCAGCCTCTAATGTTCCCGCTGCAGACACCGGCCTACTCTAGATAATTGAGAGTGGGCTCTGATCTACCACGGGAGCCCAATCCGGATTGGTAGATGTCACATGTCGTCGAATTTGGTTCTAAGACATGCCGGTTTCATCACGATGTTTTCCGTCACCGTTTCGAGAACGTGGTATTGCGCACATAAATTTTTGTAGCGAAATATCTCATTGGTGCACGTGTGGGTTTGAACCAGCGACCTTCAGATTCGGCGTCTGCGCCCCTGGGCCACGCTCTTATATAAAACACAAATTGTTTCTACCATGTCCGTTAGACTTTGAAACCATCCAACCGATGTGCCCCAAACCGGTTAATATAGGCAATAATGCGAAGATGGTTTTAGACCATATCCATGAGCAGTCATGGCTTAGTTGGTAGTAGCCCTGCCTTCGGAGCGAGGGGTCCCGGGTTCAATTCCCGGGGCACACTGTGTGGTAAGCATGAAGCTTGTTCTCGGGTCTTGGGTGTGTCTTGTGTTTCTGTGTTTGTCCATGCCATCAGCGACACAGGGAATCCTGGCGCAGAGGTATGAGTGTGTAACGTTGTAATAAGACCGCTAGGGTGCCCCATGTCGGGGCCGCAGGGGAAGAGGAGTGCCGGTATTACGAGGCGCCGCTCTCCCTATCCTCTGCGGCCGTAGTGGCAGGCGACGGGGCCACAGATCTGACCCGTCGCAGGGGGACCTAGGGCGTCTAGACACGGGGTCGTCTGACGCCCTTTCGCTGACCTGGTCCCCGAGGTGGTTGCGACACGCCACGTGTCCTGGCGTGTCGCAAACAGAGGAGTGGCACTAGATGCCTAGAATGATGGGTCCGGAAACGGACAGCCGCGGCGGGTTCGCGGATGTGTGTGTAACGTTCCCGTGTTCCCGCCACTAAGCGGCAGAGGAGGACACCGTGGGGTTTTAGTGGGTCTAGTCCCACATAACCGCTCTGTCTCCCCGTGGCAGGGCGGTATGCGAGTGCATTTCCCCACGAAAAAAATAAAAGGGTGTCCCATGTCGGCTGTGGCTGTCCGTGGCCGCGCCCCCCGCGTGGTAGGGAGCCCAGTTACCTGCTGCCTGCGGCGCCGGTTGCGCCGCCTCTGCTGCGGCGGGTCGTTGTCCTCGTGCGAGCTGCCCCCGGAGCTGTGCGACGCGAGCCCGCGCACCGCGTCCCGCAGCAGGCTCGTCGCTACTGCCACAGGAACACAATATACATAACATGTACGAATATATCTAATATCATAAACGGGAATGTTTGTATGTATGGATGGATGTTTGTTACTCAATCACGTAGAAACCACTGAATGGATTTTAATTAAACTTTACAATAATATAGCTTGTACATCAGCATAACACATAGGCTACAAAGATATTTTGTGAATTGTTCAAAATATCAAGTAGGAAAAAATTACTCGAAATACTAATCCAGCGCAGACGAAGTCGCGGGCACCAGCTAGTATCTAATAACTTTAAACAAGCATTTTTTGTATATATATATATAAGCAATTTTTGAGTATATATATATACAAGCTATATTAATGTAAAGTTTCAATAAAATCCATGTATCTCAGGAACGGGTCCAACGATTAATATAACTAAGAATAAGAACTAATTTGTAAATGTATTTATAATGTAAAATTTTGTTACAAGACAATAAAAAAAAAAAAAATTATATTGGTTTATGTAACTCCTTATAACATTGGCCAATTGCCAAAGTCCCGTCAAAATCGGTCCAGCCGTTTCGGAGATAACCCGGAACAAACAGACAGACAAATAAAAATTGTTTTTTGTTGTACAATATTTACTGTGTATACTAATGCATATAGTAAAGAGCTGTTATTTTGACATTACAAACAGACACTTCAATTGTATTTATTTGTATAGATGTGTAGATACTCACAATCATCGTTATCGGATCCAGAATCGGATCCGTCATCGTTTTCGGAGCCGCCGTTCATGTCTTCCTCGTCTTCGTCTTCCTGGAAATTAATTGACTTATTTTAATTAAACAAATTTAAAATTTAATGATTGATTTAAAAATCGCTGAAACCGACGTCAAGTGCTTTCATTTTGAGTAGCATTTGAACTTAGCGCACCCGTTTTCAGAGGGCACGTTTAGATGCATCAAACGTCATATTTTGACGCATCCTGCATCGATTCGGAATCGTTCGATTCTAGATGAGACACATCTCAAGAGTTGCGTCAAGACGACCAATAGATGGCGCTATTACTAATTATTTCCAACGCGCAGTATATCACTCACCGCGTCTTCGGTGTGGTTCTGCTTGCTTATAACGTCATATATTTTGACGCAGGACTCCTGCATCGATTCGGAATCGTTCGATTCTAGATGAGAAACGTCTCAAGAGTTGCGTCTAGACGACCAATAGATAGCGCTATTACTAACTATTTGCTACGCGCAGTATATCACTCACCGCGTCTTCGTTGTGGTCCCGCTTGCGTACAACGTCATATATTTTGACGCAAGACTCCTGCATAGATTCGGAATCGTTCGTAATATCGATGAAAAACATCTCAAGAGTTGCGTCTAGATGACCAATAGATGGCGCTATTACTAATTATTTCCAACGCGCAGTACATTACTTACCGCGGCTTCAGTGTGGTTAAACTTGCTTATAACGTCATATATTTTGACGCAGGACTCCTGCATGGAATCGGAATCGTTCGATTCTAGATGAGAAACATCTCAAGAGTTGCGTCTAGATGACCAATAGATGGCGCTATTACTAACTATTTGCTACGCGCAGTATATCACTCACCGCGTCTTCGTTGTGGTCCCGCTTGCGTACAACGTCATATATTTTGACGCAGGACTCCTGCATAGATTCGGAATCGTTCGTAATATCGATGAAAAACATCTCAAGAGTTGCGTCTAGATGACCAATAGATGGCGCTATTACTAATTATTTCCAACGCGCAGTACATTACTTACCGCGGCTTCAGTGTGGTTAAACTTGCTTATAACGTCATATATTTTGACGCAGGACTCCTGCATGGAATCGGAATCGTTCGATTCTAGATGAGATACATCTCAAGAGTTGCGTCTAGATGACCAATAGATGGCGCTATTACTAATTATTTGCTACGCGCAGTACATCACTCACCGCGTCCTCGGTGTGGTCCCGCTTGCGTCCAACGTCGTATATTTTGACGCAGGACTCCTGCATCGACTCGAAATCGCCCATGTTCTCCACGAGGGATATCTGTGTGCCGTGCCGAGACACGCTCAGCGAATATATGTTGCGCTTCACGTCTATCGTAGCTGCAAACAACAACAATATTTTTTTGTATGTTACTAACGGGATACAGGCAGTCCTCGACTTACGTCGTTTCAATAATAAAGTATAATAAAGTATGTATATCCTTTGTTATAAATGCAGTTTTTTTTTATTTAGCGTCCGTGTGGATCCTAACCCTTGAGTTTTACATGTAAACATACGAAAAAATATGTCTCGACTTACGTAGTTTCGACTTACGTCGCGTATTTCGAGAACCCAACATGCCGTAAGTACGAGGACTGCCTGTATAATAGCTGTTCCCCGCGACTTCGCGTGTCTTATTTATATAATAAAGGCGAAAGTTTGTATGTACGTATGTTTGTTCCAGCTTCACGCTCAAACGGCTCTACGGATTTGGGTGAAATTTAGTACCAGGATAGTTTGTATCCTGAACTAACACATAAACTACATTTTATCCCGAACACCGCGGGGCGCAGCTAGTTTAATATATTTGTTACGCGGAACTAATTCTTCTTTATTCTAAAATAATAACCTCAATTAAGGATTACTTTGAGCCTAATTAGTGATTTGTTAGATTTGTAACTATATGTTTTCTATACAATCTATACTAATATTATAAAGCTGCAGAGTATGTTTGTTTGTTTGAACGCGCTAATCTCTGGAACTACTGGTCCGATTTGAATGATTCTTTCAGTGTTGGGTAGTCCATTTATCGAGGAAGGCTATAGGCTATGTTTTTTTTTTTTTTTTCAAAATTAGGGATCCGTAATAAAATTGCTATTTTGTAACACAAGGTGTAAAATCGAAAACCTATTTTTGCGTGCGCTGCAAATCTATTTACAATAGAACAAAATGATGTACTACGGGTTTGTAGATCCCATTAAGACCTACAAAAAAGTCCGCGAGAACATATATCTAGCAATCATGGTTTAATCACAATAACCGATTTTGTGTTCAAAAGAATTATTAAATCGTCAGATGAAAAAAAAACTACGTTAAATATGTATCGTAATATTAATCTTTATCGAAATTAAGCATTATGTTATCAAGAGTATTTATGTAGAAGTAAAATACTTTTTCTTTCATCTCAATCGGATATTTCGTTTAAAAGTTATCACGTTTAAAAGTTGGGAGGCAATATTTTATCTCGGTATTTCCACGGAAACTAGTAAAACGCGGGTGAAACCGCGGGACACAGCTTGTATATTATAATACTGACTCGTTTGGTGTAGTACAGCCTCCCACTCACCTATGCTAGAGTAGTCGTAGGGGTCTAAAGTCTTGAAGCTCGTATCAAACTGGCTCTTCTCCTCCGCGTCCTGGTCGCTGCACACCGCGAACATGGCCGTGCACGTCGGATTAAATATTACCTGAATACAACATCACAATGAAAATATCCCATATAAATAAATAAATAAACGTTTACACACTCATACTAGGATTCCCTGTGTCGCAGATGGCATGGACAAACACAGAAACACAAGAGAAACACCCGAGACCCGAGAACAAACTTCATGCTCACCACACAGTGTGCCCCGGCCGGGAATCGAACCCGGGACCCCTCGCTTCGAAGGCAGGGCTACTACCAACTAAGCCATGGAGCCGTATATAAATATACACTTAAAAATGGCTATTTAGTAAAGCTCGTTATAGTGATAATTAATACTTTGCTGTTAAAACAAGTTAGCTCATAATTTCTTTGTTTGGAGTTTGATCTATTGTAAGTCCGAGTGGAAAAAATCACAGAAATATAATAGGCAATTTAATTTACTTGGACAACACATTTCTTCCAGTTATTTTGATTTAACTACTATTAAACCGATTTCCATCAAAACATATCGTACCAATTTGAAAAGGATCAAAACAAAAATTAATTTTCAAAATTGATTACTAAACGACGGAGGTCTGAGGTAACCTCCATTTAAAAAAAGGTTTGACTAAAAGTTGCGTCAAAGTGGCAACTAGATGGCGCTGTTATTAAATCACTCACTTCTGATCTATCTAACGTAGGCACAGTCCGCAGAAGGTGAAACGTCCTCAGATCCCACACTTCCGTATTGGATATAATCTGGAAAACAAAAAATACATTTTCAAATAAAAAATATGCATCCGTACCAGCCTCTAATGTACTCACTGCAGGGACACCGGCCACTCTCGATAATTGAGAGTGAATGGGCTCTGATCTACCACGGGAGCCCAATCCGGATTGGTAGATGTCACATGTCATCGAACTTTTGGTTCTAAGACATGCCGGTTTCCTCACGATGTTTTCCGTCACCGTTTCGAAAACGTGGTATTGCGCACATAAATTTTTCATGTGAAAAAACCCATTGGTGCACGTGTGGATTTGAACCAGCGACCTTCAGATTGAAAGTCGGCGTCTGTGCCCCTAGACCACCACGCTCTCTTATATGCATATCCGAGAGATATTAGCTTTTTAGGTAGCGGACCGTCAGGGGAACTCTTGTCAAACTCACGGCGTCTGTCTGTCTCACCTATTTTATTTTTATTTTATTTATTTTTATTATATACTATTAAGACACTACATTTTTACATAGTCTCTTAAGTTAAGTCTCATAGTTTTTGAGTGGTAATCGAACCCGCGACCTACACGTGTATTGTATGTGTATTACCTCTAAACCGTTCGGATGGAACACTCCGCTATGCGTTTGGTTCAACTTATCGAACTTGTGGATCTCCTTGCCTGTGTTCACGTCCCATAGTACGCCGTCTGCAAACATATAAATTAAAAAAAATTCACTAACAATAAAAAAGATCGACGAATAATCGATTAATTTGAAAGACTAGCTGCGCCCCGTGGTGTTACCCGCGGTTAGACTTCCTACGGGAACCGTACATTTTTCCGGGATAAATATAGCCTATGTGCTATTCCAGACTATAATCTATCTCTGTGCCAAATTTCATCCAGGTCCGTTCAGCCGTTCTGGCGTCATTGAGTAACAAACATCCATCCATACATCCAAACATTCGTGTTTATAATATTAGTAGGATTTGCATTGCAATTATAGACAAGAAATAGGCAAGTTCTTAAAAAGCTGTAAATGGCATAGCAGCTGTATAGATTTCAGAAGTTGTCTCTCGAAACAAATGAAAAATTTGATTTGGTCTGATAAAACATTAACCGCCTGTCATCAGGGCGCAAAATAGGCAAACACAGGCAATCCTAGTGTATCCAAACAGCTAATTACAAACTATAATAGATCTATGAACAGCGCCATCTAGCGGTCGTAGAACGGGAACCTAACAACACTAATTCCTCCGAGACATAACGTGGCTTGGTTATTGGCGTACTGGTGGTTGGCGTATGGATGATAGTGTCAAAATGTACCTAATCATATGTTTTTTAAGATGCTCAAATAAACTATCTTTATCTTAAATGTCCAGCCCGTGCTAATTACCGGCCGTTGACTGCAACTCTCACCTGACAGCACCAGTTCGTCCGTGGGATTGAACGTGGCTCGGTTCTTCGCGTACTGGTTGCTCATACTGGGGGACAGTGTCAATATGTCCCGCCCCGTGCGCGTGTCAAATATGGTCGCCGTCTCGCCCTTGGTGCCTATTATCCTATCGTCCGTCATCTTCGAGAATTCCACGTACTCTTCGTTGTCCAGTTGGAATCTGAGGAGAATTAAATAATAGACTATTTAAAACATCTAAAAACATACTTCAATACTTTCTCGCCCACCCCTACCATTAAAAAAAAGCATTCAAATTGGACTACAATGTTTGAAGTAAAAAGTCATTCGAAAGACACACATTTTTCTATATATTTTGAATTAAAACGTTTACACACTCATACCTCTGCACTAGGAGTCCCTGTGTCGCAGATGGCATGGACAAACACCCAAGATCCGAGAACAAACTTCATGCTTCACGCACAAAGTGTGCCCCGGCCGGGAATGGAACCCGGGACCCCTCGCTTCGAAGGCAGGGCTACTACCAACTAAGCCACGGAGTCGTCGTCGTACTTTGACTTTGTACTCACAATAGTTCGTAGTCTTTCATATTCCACAAGGTTGAGAGCGGCCGCCACGGGGTCGTCGCAGACGCAAGCAGCAACAGTCCATCTCTACTAGCCTGGAAACAAGAAACCATTGACAAAAACAAAAATCCGCCTATTTTTTTTTTGTTTATGTGAATGCTTGACGGAACGAGCTGAGGGCCCACCTCATGGGAATTGACCCTCGCCCATGACAACAGTAATGAGCGAGACTCAGTATGAGATAAGGGAAGGGTGTGGCTGCCGGTGAAATCACATGCGCATGAGACGTATCATCCCCGTCTCGGGTGATGGACGCTGGATGAATGTGACTCAGTAAAGATTTGGATCTCATACTGATTCGCCCGCATTACTGTTGTCATGGGCGAGGGTCACTTACCATCAGGTGGGCCCTCAGCTCGTTCCGTCACGCATTCACATAAAAAAATATATATTTATATATATATGTTTTTTATCAATATAATGTACCTGCATATGATATATGTACGATTCATGTACTTGGTATGAGTTCTCCTCGGTGCCGGTGAATAGGTTGAACACCCGGATGTCGCCGGAAGATGTCGCCGCCAGCAGCTGTTGTTGGGTCGGCTGCACAGATAATAAAACGATAATCGGGTGCACAGATAAACAATTAATCGGGTGCACAGATAACAAAATAATCGGGTGTACAGATAACAAAATCAACAATCCGGTGCACAGATAAACAAATCAATTATCGGGTATACAGATAAACAAATCATGTAACAAGTGAGTTTTTTTTCTTTAATTCTCGACAAAAAACGTCCATATCGATATACAATGGGCGAAGAAAAATTGTCACAAGAAAGCAAAATACGCAATTTACAGATATATTAAATAATTTCGACATATTTTTTACAGATATATCGAATAACTACCAAACTATTGAACCAATTTTGAGAAAATTTCTATTGGACCAATCAGGAAGCATAAAGTAAAAATACTACTAGAGACAAATCACCATGGCAACGATATTATGTCAACAAAATAATTGAGTAAAAAAAAAATTCGAAGCGACTAATTTCTATACGTAGCCG
This sequence comes from Aplocera efformata, assembly GCA_921293045.1. Classification (NCBI taxonomy): domain Eukaryota; kingdom Metazoa; phylum Arthropoda; class Insecta; order Lepidoptera; family Geometridae; genus Aplocera; species Aplocera efformata. The sequence continues at coordinate 1,730,015 of OV121068.1, read as the reverse complement.
ATTGCTATTTTAATTTAATTATTAACCTTGTTGTTTGACGTTCCTATGCTTGTCTGTTTTGAATGGCTCTGATCATAGATCTTGTGTTTTGTTTAATTTTAAATTTTGTAATCATATATTATGTGCTGTGTATGTGTATAATTTTAATTTTAACGTAACCATATGTCATACGTCTTTATAGGTAAAGAACGTTTACAGGTCAATTTATGCATATTGTATACAAAAATAAAAAAATAAAAATTTGGTAAATCTATATATATAAAAGAAAGTCGTGTTTGTTACAACACTTATAACTCGAGAACGGCTGGACCGATTGCCATGGTTTTTGATTTGTTGGATTTGTTTCCGTCCCGAATAGCAGAATAACTATTAAAAACATTGTAAAATTGGCAAAAAAAAATATAATTATTTATCCCCATATTCACATGGGAACAATGCGGGTGAAACCGCGGGGCGCAGCTAGTAGTCCATAAAATCAAAAATAAATGTCAATATACAATATAAAGTAATAATAATAATAACATAATAAATCAATTTCAATTGTCAAACAAAATCAGGTAATAATTAAATTATTAACACTTCTTTAATGCAAATTCGTCAAAACTATAAAATGTCTGCTCTAAATGTCTAAAATAAAATTAGCTACCTTTGTAGCCTCATTTTAAATGCGGGCAAACTCTCCGCGGATGTATTATTCGCGTGTACCTTATGGTTCCTACGGTCAAATAAATGAGTATGAGTATTTAAAAGTATATGCTGTGATCTTTCTCCACTCATCGGTTACACTGAGATTGTTATCAATAAAAAAAGGCACTCACGTGGAACAGTGTGTGCGTGAAGTAGGCATCGTCGTCCTGCGTGCGGAGCGTGCGCGCGGGCGCGAAGTGCGCGTGCGCATACCGCGAGAGGGCGCGCCGGCAGCCCGCGCTGGCGCCGAGCGCGCGCCGCGTCACCTGCGCGCACACGTTGGCCGCCGAGCCCGAGCCGAACACGGACGCGGACGGACGGGGGTCCGGGCACTTGTGCGGCCTGTACACACAACATTTTTATTAATACAGTCAAAACCGTTTATAACGACATCGAAGGGACCGTATAGTTGCCGACGTTATATCCGATAGTCGTTTTAAGCAATACAGTCATATACGCAAGTACAGTAGTTATATGTATTATCATATGTAGTTATCTATCTAGTAAAGGTTATGTATATAAACGAGTCAGAGAAGAAATAAAAATATTTATTACGAAATAATTAGAATACAAAATGTACTTAGCTTCTTACAGTTACGGGTTATAAAACTACACTAGTTTTTAAAATAATCAGTCATTTTAGTCTGTCTTTTTTTAGCCCAGACTCAAATATTTTTTGCATTTTACGTTTCATACTCCTCAAGGTATGAGTATCGTCAATATCAAACTGTTCGTTAAAAGCAACAAATTTTTATCAATAAGATTTAAAATCGTTTGTATTGTTTTGTTTTGCTGAGACTAGGAGCGGTTGGTCGTTATAGCCGATGAATATCGATAAAGTTTCGTCGTTGTAAGCGATATGTCACTGTATCCGATGTTGTTATAAGCGGTTTGTTTACTGAATAGTTTACTAGGAATTCGGACGGGACCATACAATCTGGCTGTAATAACCGATAGGTCGTTGTAAACGATGTCGTTATAAACGGTTTTGACATATGGTATTATATATATAAATATGGTATTATATCTTTAAGTACTTAATTTCTAACAAACTATGGATTTTTGTTTTATGCGTGGTGGCCCAGGGGCACAGACGCCGACTTTCAATCTGAAGGTCGCTGGTTCAAACCCACACGTGCACCGATGAGATTTTTCACTTGAAAAATGTATGTGCACAATACCACGTTCTCGAAACGGTGACGGAAAACATCGTGAGGAAACCGGCATGTGTTAGAGCCAAAAATTCGACGACATGTGACATCTACCAATCCGGATTGGGCTCCCGTGGTAGATCAGAGCCCATTCACTCTCAATTATCGGAGTAGGCCGGTGTCCCTGCAGTGGGAACATTAGAGGCTGGTACGGATAGGCACTTACTCGAACAAGTTGAACTGTGGACAGGTCACAACAGGGTTCTTGCACAGAGCGTGTTGGTTGTACAGGTACTCCGTTATGATAGTGTCCAGGGTGACCCTGTGTTGGGGGTTGGACGTGGAGTCCGCTGCCACACTCATCTGCTTCTGCAGCGAGCGTTTGTGTTCCGAAGATGACTGCACCGGAGTCAACTGTTGGTTTTGTACTTTTCTGTGAAAGAGTATAAAGTTTACACACTCATACCTCTGCACTAGGATTCCCTGTGTCGCAGATGGCATGGACAAACACAGAAACACAACATACCCGAGGACAAACTTCATGCTTACCACACAGTGTGCCACGGCCGGGAATCGAACCCGGGACCCCTCGCTCCGAAGGCAGGGCTAATACCAACTAAGCCAGTTAGAATAACGGAATTATCTAACAAAATCTAAATTATAAACGTGAATGTTTGGATGTATGGATGGATGTTTGTTACTCAATCACGCCAGAACGGCTGAACGGACCTGGATGAAATTTGGCACAGAGATAGATTATAGTCTGGAATAGCACATAGGCTTTTTATCCCGGTAAAATGTACGGTTCCCGTAGGAAGTCACACCGCTGGGCGCTATAGTCTGCTATAAAAGGGTGCCCAATAACTTTACTACTGTGAAATGACATAACACCGCGGGGCGCAGCTAGTATGTATTATATGTAAGTATTTACAACAAAATGGTACCAAATAAATCTTCTATCAGTTATTCCCATAGTACAAGCTATGCTCAGTTTGGGGCTAGACGGCGCTGCGTATCAGTTATTCCCATAGTACAAGTTATACTCAGTTTGGGGCTAGATGGCGCTGTGTATAATGTCCGTAAATATGTATTATATCAAAGTCAACTCACCTAATTTTGATGACGTGGGGCGTAGAGGGAGAATCTTCGACGTGCATCGAGTTCTGCATTGACGAGTTCATATCGATAGTGTCGCGGTGCATCGAACCAGCGCTGTGCGTGCGGGCGACCGACACGCGCTGCTGCCAACAAAACACGCAATGAAAATATTGTACAATTGTACGTCCGAGAGGACAAACTGTTGTTTCATAAACCATTACTTATAAGATCTTTATATACACAGTTTAACAATCAAATATATTCTTATTATTATTCTTATTCTTAAACCACAACCACACACAGTAATGCGACTCAGTATGAGATCCAAATCTTTACTGAGTCGCATTCACCCTGCTGCGTCCATCCGAGACGGGATGATACGTCTCATGCGCATGTGATTTCACCAGCACCCACACCCGCCCACAGGAACACAGTAATGCTAGCATTACTGCTTGGCGGCAGATTCCAGGTGTGGTGGCAGTACCCCGGACGAACTCGCCACAAGTTCTACTGCTACTTTTGGTTGCTCCTTTAGCACCACCCAGGGGGTACGTGTAGGGAATCAAAGGGTACACACATAAACTATATAAAATCGACTTAAGACAGGTCTAAGGCCGTCTCTTTTACTCACACAACATAGAATATTATTCACACAAATACTCACTCTTGTGGCAGTGTAGGGGGTGTAGTCCACAGGCGGGGGGAGGTATATACTCACTCTTATGGGAGTGGAGGGGGTGCAGCCAAGAGGGGTGGGGGAGGTCGCCCGCCGACGATATGTGCTACAGAAATGTACACTCACTCGTATGCGAGTGGAGGGGATATAGTCCAGAAACGGGGAAAGGTAAAGCGGGGGGGTGTTCCAGCAACCTTATCGCAACTGTACACTCAATCGTATGGGAGTGGAGGGGGCGCAATCAAGAGGGGTGGAGGGGGGTCGTCCGCCGACCTTAAGTGCTACAGAAGTGTACACTCACTCGTATGGGTGTGGAGGGCGTGTAGACGGGCGGCGGGGGCACGGGCGCGGGCGCGCGGGGCGCGGGCGCGGGCAGGCCGGCCTCGCGCTGCAGCGTGGCGGCGCTCTCGCTCAACCCGCGCGCCTGCAGGTGCACGGCCACCAGCTGCAGCAGCTGGCGCTCGTTGTAGTTTATCCGCGTTTGGGCGACCACGTTCGCCTGTAATATAAACAGAATTATATAATTAAGTACTAGCGACCCGCTCCGGCTTCGCACGGTTAGTAAAGCATCAGTTTAGTATGAGAAACTACCCGTGCGAAGCCGGGGTGACTTGCTAGTGTATTATACATATAAACCTTCCTCTTGAATCACTCTATCTATTAAAAACACCGCATCAAAATCCGTTGCGTAGTTTTAAAGATTTAAGCATACATAGGGATATAGGGACAGAGAAAGCGACTTTGTTTTATACTATGTAGTGATTAATATGATGTACGCCACCGTTCGCAGTTATCCGCATAGATCCTGTCCACAAAAAGGTTGTCTGGAATTGATCGCTTTTAGCGATAAGGCCGCCCATTGTGCCACCTATCTGTTGTATTTATTTTTGTATGATTACTTTTGATGTTATGGTGTACAATAAAGTAATATTCTATTTTATTCTATTCTAGACTGGATCTGGAAATATAGTTACGTTGAACTATAGGTAATGTTACTTTAGCAATAAAATTGCGTTTTTATATGATTCCAGTATACTTATCATTCATCACATTGGATCGTCAAATGTTGTCCACAACAAAACAAAAAAAAACCGCTTAAACAAACAAATACAAACAACGTTAACACACTCATACCTCTGCACTAGGATTCTTTGTCGCAGATGGCATGGACAAACACAAGACAAACACCCAAGACCCTAGAAAAAACTCCATGCTCACCACACAGTGTGCCTGGGCCGGGAATCGAACCCGGGACCCCTCGCTTCCGAGGCAGGGATACTACCAACTATGCCACGGAGCCGTCGAAATACATACATATACGTAAAAATACATATTAAATCTTCCCTTTCATCATTCAAGTCATTAAAATCTACTCAGCCTGTGTATATTCTGTGCCCCGACCGGGAATCGAACCCGGGACCCCTCGCTTCAGGCAGAGCTACCAACTAAGCCACGCAGCCGTCCAAATGCATACATTTACGTAAAAATACATATTACATCATTCAAGTCATTAAAATCCACTCACCCTGTGTATATTCGCCAGAGAGGTCTCAAACTCGGCGCCCTTGTGTTTGCTCTTGCCAGATACTCGCTCCAGCAGCTCCAAAGCATATTTCTGAAACATGACGTGCTCTTGCCTCTTCTCTTGTAGTATTGGATCTCGCATTAGCACTGAAAGGTTTTCACAAGAGTCCCATTAATTTAGAAGGCGAAAATGATGATCCAAATGGCTGGGGGGGTCCAGCCGTAGGTGTGTACCCTTTGATTCACTACACGTACCCCCTGGGTGGTGCTAAAGGAGCAACATAAAGTAGCAGTGGAACTTGTGCCAAGTTCGCCCGGAGAGGTACTGCCACCACATCTGGAATCGGCCGCCAAGCAGTAGTGATTACTGTGTTCCGGTGGAAGGGTGTGGCTGCCGGTGAAATCACATGCGCATGAGGCGTATCATCCCCGTCTCGGGTGATGGACGCAGCAGGGTGAACGCGACTCAGTAAAGATTTGTTTCTCATACTGAGTCGCGTTACTGTTGTCATGGGCGAGGGTCACTTACCATCAGGTGGGCCCGCAGATCGTTCCGAAACTCATTCCCATAAAAAAAAATCACCTTGTATCTGTGAGCTGGTGAACAGAGGCAGCTTGGATATGATCTGCCGCACGGTGGGACACCTCGCCAGGCCGGCGAGTGCCCTGCAGGCCAGACCCCGGATCCTGTCCGCGTCAGTAATAGGCGATTTCACCATCATCAGCGATAATAGCACCTGAAAATTTAAAACTTCACGACTCTGCCTTTGAAGGTTATGTTCACTCCGTGGCTTAGTTGGTAGTAGCCTTGCCTTCGAAGCGAGGGGTCCCGGGTTCGATTCCCGGCCGGGGCATACTTTGTGTGGTGAGCATGAAGTTTGTTCTCGGGTCTTGGGTGTTTGTCTTGTGTTTCTGTGTTTGTCCATGCCATCTGCGACACAGGGAATCCTAGTGCAGAGGTATGAGTGTGTAAACGTTTATTTTATTTATTTACTACCTTGGCCTTTCAGATCAACAACAAAATACATTTATGTTAATTTTTGTCTTTCTGTCTTCTTATATTATAAGGAGTAACTTTTGCTACTTTTATTTTAGAAAAAAACACCGTACCGTACCGTACCAGCTTCTAATGTTCCCACTGCATGGACACCGGCCTACTCTCGATGATTGAGAGTGAATGGGCTCTCTACCACGGGAGCCCAATCCGGATTGATAGGTGTCACATGTCATCGAATTTTTGGTTCCAAGACACGCCGGTTTCCTCACGATGTTTTCCGTCACCGCTTCGAGAACGTGGTATTGCGCACAAGAATTTTTCAAGTGAAAATACTCATTGGTGCACGTGTGGGTTTGAACCAGCGACCATCAGATTGAAAGTCGGCGTCTATGCCCCTGGGCCACCACGCTCTCCCTCATATTAAATCTTATATTTAACATACTTTAATTAAAATTTTTATAACAATTTATATTTGATTTTCAATTTCTAACTATTCATGTAAACTGTAGTATTTATTTATTATACAATAAACAGAATCGACAGCTCTTAGAGATAATATAATAACACTTAATATTAATCTTACAGCCAATTAAAGATTAAAATTTTTTTGGTTAACTAATATTACGACAATCACAACGAGAAAAGTTAGTAAATGTCTCTGAAAACTGATATTAATAACAGACAACAATTAAAATTGATGTAAAGATGTATGATTGTAAAGAGGTTTACATCTGTAAGTGAGGTGACACTTGCCGTCTTTTAATTGTGTGTATATTTGAACCAGCGACCTTCAGATTGAAAGTCGTCGTCTATACCCCTAGGCCACCACGCTCTCCCTCATATTAAATCTCATATTTAACATACTTTAATTAAAATTTTTATAATATATTTTCAATTTTTAACTATTCATGTAAACTGTTGTATGATTTTAAAGAGATTTACATCTGTAAGTGAGGCGACACTTGCCGTCTATTAATTGTGTGTATATTTGAACCAGCGACCTTCAGATTGAAAGTCGGCGTCTGTGCCGACTGTGATTTAGTGTTTAAAAAAAAGGAACTTTTGTCACTCACCATAATTCCGTTACTGGTTCGGACACTCTCCCAAACCTTGGCGATGATATCTTCATACGATTTTAGCGCAGTTTTTTTCTTACTCGACCCAGTCACCGAGAAACGTGTGGTGGACGATATACCTGCCTAACAAAATAAGTATACTTTATAATGATGACGGCTCCGTGGCTTAGTTGGTAGTAGCCCTGCCTTCGAAGCGAGGGGTCCCGGGTTCGATTCCCGGCCGGGGCACACTTTGTGTGGTGAGCATGAAGTTTGTTCCCGGGTCTTGGGTGTTTGTCTCGTGTTTCTGTGTTTGTCCATGCCATCTGCGACACAGGGAATCCTAGTGCAGAGGTATGAGTGTGTAAACGTTTATGATGCTTTCCGAGTCCAATTCGCAACATTTAAGGTTTAATATTGTGTAATGTGAACTGTATTAGTTGCAAATAAATTTTATTTATTTGTTTAATTCATTGGCTGGTTGATTGTTAAACAAATTTTAATTGTTATTTTTTATTTTCTTTCCCTCTTTTTGTTTCTTAATTAAATTTTAAAATTTTGCATTGTAGTAATCTACATGGCTAATATTACATGTCCGAAATGGGCAGACTGTTGTTCTACTATCATTTGTGATCATTGAAAACTTTTTTTTTTTATTCGAAATTTGTGACGGAACGAGCTGAGGGCCCACCTGATGGTAAGTGGTGACCCTCGCCCATGACAACAGTAATGCGCGCGACTCAGTATGAGATCCAACTCTTTACCGAGTCGCATTCACTCTTAAATGAATAAATACATTATGTATTGTACACCAACAGCATTTTTAGATGGTAGCTTATAAAAAAAATATTATGCTATATTTGGGACAACGGGCGGTCTTATCGCTGTGAGCGATTTCTTCCAGACAACCTTTGGATTGAATTATACATTTGTGACGCTTTATAGGACGGCGGTGTATACATTCACTCTGCTTATATAACAATAAATAATAGAGAGTTTTAACTAACAATAAAACTTACCTATTATTTTTCCAACGATATCCGGAATCCATCTTGAGTTAAGCACCTATCTTTTAGCGTTTTTGTCCTAGCTACTTCCTCCCTTCTACTTCCGGCGCCACTGTCATCCTGTTTTGTGGCGGGTCTCGTGGTGGCGACCGGGTTGGCGTACAGCTTTTATTTCATTATACTCACGATGTACCAGGTAGGCATTACCTGGATTCCGGATATCGTTGGAAAAATAATAGGTAAGTTTTATTGTTAGTTAAAACTCTCTATTATTTGTTCCGATACGATATCCGGAATCCATCTTGAGTGATGTGTTTGTTATCTCCTGGTAGCCAAAATTCAATAATGATGATGCTATAATGTGTTAGATTATGTAAATATAATATATCTTTAAGTTGAAAATAAATTTATTAAATGAATAATCACAAATATACAATTTAATTGATTACCTTGCTGTTAACGCACTGGTTCAAAGAATCTTGATAATGATAATGAACAGGAAAGGACATCCGAATCATTTTTTACCTCCTTCTGGTAATATGTCCTAAATGTATGCTCTTGTCTCCAATTTCCCGTTTTGAGAATTTGATCAATAGGAAACTTTTCCAACCAGTTGAGCGATGCTACGGCAGAGCGTACTGAGCCTGGTGAAGCTTCGACACCCGCTTCCTTCAACACAGACTTTACCCAGCCTCCGATCACGGTTCTGGATGCTGGCTTAAGATCGCCTCTAGCAGTTATAAAAAGTTCCGAAAGTGCTCCTGTACTTCTACGAACGAGTGAGATCTTAATTAACTGACGTATCCAATAAACACAATCGATGTTTTTGTGCTGATGCTTCTTCAGTCTCCATCCAGATTGCCTGTAGTTACTGTTGTCGGTCTTTGATCCGAAGCTAGGCCAAAGTAAAATTGCATTACCTTCATCTATGCAGTTTTCAGCATCGACCCTCAGCAGCGTGAGGTCATGGACTCGTCGCCCTGAAGCTAATAGGAGTAGTATAGAACAGCGTCTAGATACTTGGTACAAATTGTTCTCATCTGGTGTATTGTTTTGCAAATATTGCAAAACATTTCTTGCATTCCAAATAGGGGGCTTGATCCTCTTGTCCTTAGCAACTGAAATAGCTCTAAGAATATGTTTGATAAAAAAGTTAGACGATAGGTCATAATTATTACCTGTCAAGTTTGTAAAGGTGGCGATTACAGATTTGTGGACTAGTATCGTTCGATAAGCCAGGCCTTCAGTGTTATGTAGATACGCTAAGTATCGAGCAACCTGCTCTGGAATTGGACTCGTGTTCGAAACGTTATTAGATACGCACCATGTTTTCCATTTGGTCCAGGCAGAGCAGTAAGTATTTAAGGTGGATTTGCGCCAACTAGACATTAATAGAGATTTTTCTTCTGCCGACCAATTTTGTACTTCATCTGTCCACCCAAAATCAGCCATGCTTCCAAATGAATATCCCGAATTGCCGGAGGGTGTAACCCGGTTCTTGTGTCTATCAGAACTCGTGGAAGGTCCGGGATTTTGTAAGGATCCCGAATCGCCCGAGTTTGAAGATCCGCTCGCCAAAATACCTTGTTCCACTTGGGAGCTATCAAGATGTACCGACCTCTCGAGGTGTTCAGCTGAGATAGTACCTGGGGTATTAAGTTCGGTGGTGGAAACAGCCACGCTAGTTCGTAATCCCATTGGTGAAGAAACGCGTTGTAGAATAAGGCTTCCTGGTCCTGTACATCTAGTGACGCATATCGCGTTGTCACATGCGCTGTCTGCGACGCGAACAGATCTACTTCCGGCTTGCCCCACATTCTGAATATGATTTCCGTTGCTGCTGGCATCAGGTGCCACTCCGGACAGAGCTTGCCCCGTGATAAAGCATCTACTTCGCAATTGAATCGACCCGGGAAGTATTGTGCCGTGAGAGATATGTTCAATTGGTCCATTACCTCTAACAGTTTGCGTGTCAGATCCAAAAGCTTCTTGGACTTGGTCCCACCTTCCTTGTTGATATACGCAACGACAGTGCGATTGTCCGTCTGTAATAGGATGTGAGCATTGTGCAACTGCCTGCTCTCGTGTTGAATAGCTGCATAGACTGCAAACAGTTCTTTGAGGTTCACATGCCAGGATTGTTGTTGTCGTGTCCACTGACCTGATACCATCGAGTCTCCCAGCTGGGCTCCCCAGCCGAAGTCCGAAGCATCTGTTGTGAGAAGATGTGAGATCGAGTCTGTGTGAATCGGTAGTGATCCCTGGGCTGCTTCGGACCACCATCTCATCTCGGCAAGTACAGGATCCGGTATTGCTACTTGCTGATAAGGATGTTCTTTGGGTAGGTCTCGACTGTGATATTGAAGTGTTCGACAGTGCAACCTCCCTCTGCGTATTACGAACGAGGCGAAGTTGAGTCTCCCCAGGAGGGACTGGGCCTGCCTGAGGGACCAACGACCGCTGGACATCTGACTGAGAAGTGCCCTGCGTAGCGTTAGGCACTTCTGTTCCGATAGAGACTTTGTATTGACTTTGGTGTCCCATGTAACGCCCAAAAATTCTAGGCGTTGAGTCGGAACCAGAACAGATTTGTCCATATTGATAGTCCATCCGAGTTGTGTCATTAGGTTTACCATGAATGTGATATGTTTGCGTAAAAGATGGCAAGACTGGTTCACCAGTAAGTAGTCGTCCAAGTATACTACGCACCTTATGTTGTGGCTCCTTAAGTATTCGGCTATCCAGTTCGTCAGAGAGGAGAACGTTCGTGGTGCTGACGACAGACCGAACGGGAGACAGCACATCTGGAGGAGTTGGCCGTCGTAGCTGAGCCTCAGGAACCTCCGGTGCTCCTTGGCTATAGGTAGATGGAAATACGCCTGGCTTAGGTCTACCTTCACCATCCAGTCTTCGCTCTGTAAAAAACTCGGTATCCGAAAGTGACTGAAAAGCTGAAACCCTTTTAATTTGACAAAATCGTTTAATCGTTTCAAATTGAATATAGGGCGAAAGGAGCCATCCGTTTTCGGAACTAGAAAAAACTTCGATAGGTAACTGGGACTGATGTTTGCCTTTTCTAGTACTCCTGTGTTGAGCATATTGTTTATTTGTTGAGTCATATGATAAGTTTTCTTTGTTTCGAATTGATTTATTAGAGTCTGATTTGGATATACTAGGGGCGGCTTCATGACGAATGGAATACGTACTCCTCTCAAGAGTTTGCATATGTGTTCGGGAGCACCCAGATTTTTCCATACATCTATATATTGCCTTAGACAACCGCCCCGAAATGAATTCGAGTCATGCGCGAGTATTTCTATGTGGTGAGTATGATCTTGATTTCTTACCTTTTGTATCCAGGCGTTGCTTGTTCTTGGCGTTGGCATTTGCATTGAACGACTTATTATTTCCTGAAGACTTCGGGTGTCCTTTGAAATTGCCCTTGTTAGTATTTCGTCGAAAAAAATTGTTATTCCCCTGCTTACTAGTAGATGGCTTCGGTTTATCATAAACATGCCTCTGGCTAGTGGATGCAGGAGCTGTAGATTGGTGTGTCATCGGCTGAAAAGAAGAGTCCAGTTTTTGGGCCCCCCCAATTTTTTGTAAGTACGCTGCAAGCATGTCGCTATCAAATAAGTCTCCTACACTAGGTGGAATTTTTTGTAGGGCTCCATGATGATATTCCTCGGAAATTTGTTTTAGCAATGATTCTCTGCGCATGCTTATACAATCAGCCCGTCTGCCACAAGATATCTGCAGTATATCCTCGCTTACTTTTGTATAGTTTGAATCTTTACCAAAGCATTGTTCGATTCTCTCAAAAAGAGTTTTGGGTGAAAGCGTTGTGCTACTGTCGTTAGACCAATCTACTATACTCTGCAAGGTTGTACGCAATTCATCTTTCTGTATGAGAATAGCATTTGATAATGCCGCATATGTTCTCTCCAGTAAGTATATTCTATCATCATTTGAGCTACGCGAACAAAATCGCCTCAATTCATCATTCACGTTTAGTTCTACAAAACCGGGGGTAGATAAATATTTTTTCTGCGCTTCGGAAAAACGAATTGCATACCAATCATTGCATTGAAATCTTTGTAGTTGACAAAGCTTTTCTAAACGCTTAATATCGGATTTAGGAAACGGTGGATCCTTTAAAGTAGTCGACAACTCTGATAGTTGAAGTTGCTGCGAATCTTCTACGCTTGGCGGTGGACGTAATCCTAAATCATCTGCTACACATGCATTAGGTTTACTGGCAGATTCGGCCTGAGGGGCTGAGGGGCCTGCTTCGTCTTGGGGCTCGCAATATTTTTGAGAAATCAAATCCGTCAAGAAGGCTACTTGTTGGGATAAGAATTCAAATTGCAAATGACTTACTTGCTTCGATCGTTTCGATTTCCTCCTCTTTGTACAAGTTTCCTCCTCCGACGAAGCACTCCTCGAACTAGGAGAACGAATTCTCTTCCGTGATCCGTGCGAAGTATCACTTTCACTTTGTTCTACGTTATCACAATTTTTATTTTCGTCCTCCATTATGAAGGGAGGAATATACCAAAATTATTATTATATTTGCACTGTTTAGTGGTTGAAATTATATTTGAATAATACTTGCTAAGACGTCTGAACGCTAAGAAAGACGACGCTATAAATGAAATAAAAGCTGTACGCCAACCCGGTCGCCACCACGAGACCCGCCACAAAACAGGATGACAGTGGCGCCGGAAGTAGAAGGGAGGAAGTAGCTAGGACAAAAACGCTAAAAGATAGGTGCTTAACTCAAGATGGATTCCGGATATCGTATCGGAACAAATAATATATGTATTTGTATTGGTACAGCTACTCACTCGGTGCACCGGTGCGCACACGCAGTTGACTAATACATTTAACGCTGCTTTCTGCACTTCCGGCTCTGACACTATTTCGCCGTCCGCCGCGCCTGAAAACCAAAACATAAAGTATTAAATAGTATAAAATAAAAATTATTGCAGCCGAATTGATAAGGGGGCGTCCATAAATTACGTGAGGTGTTTTTTTTTTTTTCAATTTTCTGTCCCTCCCTCCCCCCTTGGTGAGATGTCGTGAGATTTTATTCAACCCCCTCCCCCGTCCCCTAACCTCACGTGAGATTTTTCAGAATGTGGGTTTATTACGTAAACGCGTTGGATTGTTTATTGTAAAAAGAAAAAAACAATTTGGTTCGTGGTTTGGTTTGGTTTTATTTACGACTAGTTAAGACTAGTAATCAATATTGCTGAGAGTTATAAATGCAATAAAAATTTAACAATAGAATACTTAAATCATGTCTACTGTGATTAAAAAAAAAGAATAATCTTAATCGCATTACGATGGCGCTTAAGATTATATTTTAAACATGTACATACAATTTGGATTAAATGGACCAAAATAGTATTGGTGGCGCTTGTAATTTAAACACCTTCGATAGCTATGGGAAAGCTGAGTTAATTGTGGCTCGTCGGAGATAGTTGGGAATATGTAAAAGGAATGTGCAGCGTACCTGGACTCAGCGTATGCGGCGGGAAATCCAGGGGTATAAACACTCCTCCACAACACAACAGTTCACTCACGAGCCGCGGAAGGCCACCATAGAGAATTTACACGAATTTCAGCGGTTCAGCGGGAGCGGTCAAGGCAAAATGTATTGATATATATGCGCGTACGGCGATCGGTGCGGCGGGTGGTTTTGCACACTAAATTAGTATGGCGGACTGCGGACGGCGGATCCGGACATGTCACGTTGGTGCTTCCATCTTGCGGTAGTGTTTCCAACGCGTGCACATAGGATTGGGAAATGGTAGGGTTAACTCCTAAGCCACAATAACTTGAACATAATAATTTAATGTCGTAATAGATGGCGTTACCATTTCCGGCCGCCTTTAATGGGTCACCATTAAAAATGACAACCATAAGGTGAGACTAGGATGGGACCTAATATCTCATAACATAAATTAAGACGAGACTAGGATAAGACCCAATATCTCAAGAAGAAACTCATAATTGAGCAAATTATATCTAACTCATGAGACTAGGGCAATATGAACTCATGAGTGCGGGTACCTAATGCTAAATAAGATGAGGTGTTACAATGTATGGTCTAAAGCTTAAACTAACGTAAAGGTAGAGTAATTGAATTAAAAACTATTGACGCGGTAGGGGGCATATGCGGACGGTCGGACGAAGATAAGTTGACCCACTCGCGGTTCTAATGGTACAAGTACGGACTACGCCGTCCTTGGAGGGGTGAACCTTCTCTACAATCGCTAATGGCCAGGCAAGAGGCGGCGCCGCATCTTCAATAACGACTACCACTAATCCCGGAGTTATAGGTGCGGAACTCGTGTTCCACTTTTGCCTAGCCTGCAATCCATGAAGATACTCCGTCTTCCACCGCTGCCAAAATGACTGAACTAATTTGTCCAGTAGCGAATGCCTTTGAAGAAGGCCGATATTATCCGTACCTACTTCAGGCGCGGGTATAGAATATAGCGGCGCGGTATGTAAAAAATGACTCGGTGTAAGAGCAGAAGGCTCTGCGGGATCGGAGCTCAGTACTGTGAGCGGACGCGAATTAAGCAAGCACTCAATCTGAGTGACGACAGTACAGAGTTCCTCATATGAGAGAAGCTGCTGTCCGATTACTCGGTACAGATGCGTCGGGATAAGTTGGAGACAAATATTACACATGTGGACTCTTTGTCTAACAATGCGGCGTGCGGACAGGATCCAGAACCTTTGACGAAGGAGTGACAATAATAGCTCTGGCCCGGCGTGCAAATATTTTATGTGATAATAATCTATCAGCAAATTAACAATATGATCACTGCGGGGTAAAATAACTGGATGCATTTGTGCATATTCTAGCGTAGAGTTAGCAAGGCGACCGCCAACGCGGATCAGACCGTTGCTGTCTATGAAAGGCCTTAATTTATTGAAGGCGCGAGAGTTTGACACATCATTACGAAGATTATCAAACTCCTCTGCAAAGTATTTCCTTTGTAGGGCGAGTATTAATTTATTTTCAGCGTATTGCAGATTATCAGCGGTTACCGCGAAAGTAAGACGACGCGGCAATAATTTAGTAAACGTAAAAACGTAAACAAGAGTACGTAGAAGCTTGGACCACGAAGACATACGTAAAGCGAGGTCATAAATAACGCATTCTTTCACAGGTGTACATATCGCATGAGACAACACCTTTTGTTCCGGCATATGATCCAATGGCTGACCGTCTAAGTCACGGAGCGGCCACTGCGATGGGTCAAGTGAAGCCCAGGGAGGTCCATATAACCATAGCGGATGCGAGACTAGCTTCTGCGGCGTAGTGCCGCGCGACAGACAATCGGCCGGGTTATCAGTACCAGAGACGTGATAGAAATGTTCAGCTGGAATATTGTCCGTCACTTGAACCACGCGGTTCGAAACAAAGGTCTGCCACCTGTGAGGCGAGCTTTTGATCCAATATAATGCGACTTTAGAGTCGGTGAATGCGTACGTCCGGATTGGGAGACGATTAGCGTAACTATCTAAAACTGAGCGCAGTAGCTTTGAGAGCAAGACTACTCCACAGAGTTCCAGTCGTGCGATCGAGAGTGGTTTCATCGGTGCGACCTTTGACTTGGCGCACACGAGGCGTATGGTATTGCCACTGTCGGAGCTGACATGCATGTATACTACACCACCATACGCTAGCTCTGATGCGTCCGAGAAACCCAATAGGGTGACAACGCATTCGGAGGACACACCAAAGTGGCGAGGAATGCGCAGCTCATTGAGAGCTGGCAGCTCGGCGCAAAACTGTCTCCACACTTTAATAATGTGGGGCGGGGGCAAATCATCCCAATCGGAGTTGAGTTGCCAAAGCTGTTTTATTAACAACTTGGCGTAAAGAACTGTGGGAGCAACGAAACCCATAACATCCCACAGTCGGGCAATAGTAGACAAGATGGAACGCTTAGTGCAATTCTCATCGGCGGGAGCGGTTATTTTAAAATAAAAACAGTCAGTGTCAGTTGACCAATACAACCCAAGTATTTTGTGATGTACTGATTTATCGAATTCAATATCAGTGGAAAGCTTATGTGAAGCGGGAACATTATTTAAAGCGGCGGGAGAGTTGCTATTCCACTTGACTAAATCCCACTGAGCACCCCTAAACAACTCGATCAGCTGTTTTGCTGTAACGGCTCCTTCTTCATCAGACCTGACAGAATAGACGATATCATCCATGTACAACGATGCAGATGCTATCTCACTTGCACGCGGACACTTGGAACCGTCATCTTGAATCAGCTGTTGGACTGTGCGTATCGCATGAAATACTGATGAAGCTAGACCAAAACAAACTCTATTATAAACATACAGCGTCAGCGGGTCTTGCGGTTTAAATCGATAAAGTATACACTGAAAACGTCGATCACACTCACGTACAACAACTTGTAAAAACTGCTGGCGACAGTCCGCGGTCATAGCGACGGCGAAAAGGCGGAAATTCAGTATAATTTTAAATAAATCGCCTTGCAGGTTTGGTCCGTGATGCAGGATATCATTTAGCGAGTTTCCAGAGCTGGTTTTACAGCTAGCATCTAAAACGATGCGAAGACGGGTCGACGTCTTATCCTCACGGATAACTCCGTGGTACGGTATTACATAATGCGGAGACGCGTCATCAATGGTATCTGGAGGCGCGGGTGAAATATAATTTTTCTCCAGATATTCCCTAATGACGTCATCATAAGCTGCCCTTAATTTAGGCGAAGCTTCTAATTTTTTCTCGAGACACAGAAAGCGTCGTCGGGCGGTTTCATAGGACTTACCTAATGAATAATAATCACCACTAAATGGCAGTCCAACAACGTACCTACCACTAATGGGATCGCGGGTTGTGGTTTGTTTATAAAACTCTTCACACTCAACGTCAGCGTGACACAGAGCGGGCGGTGCGCGGGGAAGCTCTTCGAGAGCCCAAAATCCTTTAATAACATTTTCTAAGCCATGATCCTGCACTAAGCAGCATGTCAAAGGCTGGCGGGTAAATAACGTAGGTACAGAACCCATTAAAACATATCCTAATACCGTACGCAGAGCTTGCGGTGACGAGATCGCCTCAGAAACGCGATGTTCGTCTGATAATAATAAATGCATAAAAAGTGGCGCGCCTATTAAAACATCTATTTTATTCGGCGTACCAAAATCATCGTCAGCGAGAGGTAAGTTATGCAAGTGCGATAAGACAGACTTATCTACTGCGGTACTAGGTAGCGGGTCGGTAATTCGATCGACTACTAGCGGTGAAATATTAAATTTTATATTATTATCGAAGCGTGAATAAAACTCTAAATTGACGGAACTTGAATTAATAATTTTCTCTGTGCCTCCGAACCCCTTAACCATAGTACGTTCAAAATTACGCGGTGCAATACCTAATAAATCACAAACCTCCTTTGTAATAAAGTGGCTTTGAGACGCGGTGTCTAAAAGAGCGCGCAACATATGTTTATTCCCCGTACTATCATACGCAACGACTTGAGCGGTCGCAAGTAACACGGTGCATTGATCACCTTGCACCGGCTCGCACCGGTTTGAGGCGATGGACGTCGCGCACAATGCAACATCTGTTCGTTCGCTAAGTAAGGGCGCGACGGGCGGCGGCGGCGGCGCATGAGACAGCGAGCGCCTGGTATCTTCACCGCTCGCGGGGGCGGGAAGCGCGGGTTCGATTCCCGACTTGAAGTGCAACATACTATGGTGACGCGACTTACATACGCGGCAAGTGAAATCTGATTTACATAATGACACACGATGTTTTATACTGAGACAATTTACACACGCGCTGTTGTCCTTCACGTATTTGAAACGTTCTTCGGGAATCATTTTATGAAAGTCAGGACATTTATATAAATGCTGATGCGTTATATTTGTGCAGAGACACTTATTAGCGGTTTCGACCGTGCTCACATACGCGTGATACTTCGGCGGCGGTTTATTTATATTTTCCTTTAAGTGATAGCGAGGTATCTTACTCTGTACATTAGTATTACCTGTAGAAGCGGAACTATTTATTGGTGTGCGTTCAAACACCTTAGAACGTGTTTTTATGAACAGCACGAGCTCATCAAATGATGGAATATTAGAACCTACACTCAACTCAAAAGCGCGGGCAGATTCTGAATCTAGTTTTCTCAATGCGATTTGTAACAAAATCATATCTTTTAAATTATCTATCTTTAAATTATCCAGGGCGCGAACGGCGCTGACAAACTGGTCTATGAATAAATTATAATTAACAGCCGATGCCGTGCTTAAACCCTTAAAGTCAAATAATTGATTTAGGTAAGCGGTGGCGATCATTCTTTTATCTTCATATTTATCGATAAGCGCTTGCAACAGCAGATCATAATTCTCAGCACAGGGACTAATTCCTGCGCACACATTAAGCGCTTTTCCGCTTAACTTTCCTAACAAGAAAAACATTTTTTCTGCTTTAGTGAGCGAAGCATTTTCATGGATTACAGACTTAAAATTAGCGTAGAACAATGGCCATGAGCGAATGTCTCCTGAGAAGGAAATTAGTTCGATAGGCGGTAAACGGATTTTGCTTTTTTGCGGTGCGACGCCGTCCAGCGGGGACGACTTCGAGGACTGCGATTGAAGCCGCTTGATTCGGCTGTACAATTGTTCGAAGGCGACCATACATTTATAGTCAGGCTTCGCCGCGGGTTTAATCTTTAATAAACGAGAATTGTATGCGTCTAATAGGTTTAAAAACTCACTACGTAAAGTGTCAATAGTAGCACACTCAGCGAGAAACAATTCTCTCGTCTCGGCGTTTAAATTTATATTCGCGGAAGAATCGTAAATATTTTGGATAAGTTCAAAGATAGCTTCTCTTTTAGCTTGAATTATTAACAGCTGGGTGTCTTCCATAACGGAGGCGGTATCAGAATTGTCACTATCAGGCTTTTTAGGTTTCGTAGACATTATTATGCGTTAATGTTATGCAACTAATAACTAAAAAAGATAAAAAACTGATCGTGACGCGCGGGGTAATGACCCGATCGGCTGTTTACGGCCGGCCGGCGAATTAACGTAAAGCGGGTGGATTGAAAATATGAATGCGAAAGTATCTAAATATGGTTAAATACGTTATTTTAAGCGAAAGACTTATCAATACATTTATGTAAACACCTTGGTAATGCTAGAATGCAAATATATATATAGCGTGAGGTAAGATTGGTGTGATTTTGTGAGATTTTACGACACAATGTCGCATGCGGTTACGTCTCAATGTCAAAGAAATATCACAAAATTAATTGAAATTTATGTTAAAATAATTACTTTAGCGGTTGACTGCGGTAAATACACCTAAATAGACCAATAACTTAAGTCTAGATGGGGCGGGCGAGTAAATAAATGAATAATTTGAATCGTATCCAGCCGTCACAATGGCGACGGGTACGAGATAACTGCGGAATTTCGGCTTAAATAAAGAGAATCCGATTTGAAAAGGACCATATTATGGTGGCGCTTGTAATTTAAACACCTTCGATAGCTATGGGAAAGCTGAGTTAATTGTGGCTCGTCGGAGATAGTTGGGAATATGTAAAATGTGCAGCGTACCTGGACTCAGCGTATGCGGCGGGAAATCCAGGGGTATAAACACTCCTCCACAACACAACAGTTCACTCACGAGCCGCGGAAGGCCACCATAGAGAATTTACACGAATTTCAGCGGTTCAGCGGGAGCGGTCAAGGCAAAATGTATTGATATATATGCGCGTACGGCGATCGGTGCGGCGGGTGGTTTTGCACACTAAATTAGTATGGCGGACTGCGGACGGCGGATCCGGACATGTCACGTTGGTGCTTCCATCTTGCGGTAGTGTTTCCAACGCGTGCACATAGGATTGGGAAATGGTAGGGTTAACTCCTAAGCCACAATAACTTGAACATAATAATTTAATGTCGTAATAGATGGCGTTACCAAGTATAATTTTTTTTTTGTTTCAATATCAGAGAATAAATTGCGTGATATTTGTCGAGACCCCCCTCTCCCCAACGTGAGATTAGATGAGATTTGACTCGAGCCCCTCCCCCCCTCAATCATCTCACGTAATTTATGGACGCCCCTAACCTCTTCCTTCAGGAATAGGTTGAAAAAGTACCATCCAAAGAATTAATCAAAAAAAAATAATTTTGACCCTACGACCAATATACCCTTAGATTCGACCCAATGTGCCTGGATAAACAAGTGACAAGACCTTAATAACTTTCCACTGACAAACCAACGATGAAAATCATCCCTTACCATGGGCGTACCCAGGGGGAGCAGGGGGAGGCTGGCCCCCCTGGCAATGGAAATTTAAAATAAAAATGCATGCATAGTCAAATTGACTTATATTATTTAACTACCTATAAAGCAGGATCATTTGCGGCTGTTTGCCCTACACACTACACACATATACCTAATGTTTCATGTAGGTGTGTTTGTGTAGTGTGTATGAAAAAAGCCGCGACCGATTCGACCTAAAAAATCTGACTTGCTCCCCCCCCCTCCCAGGGCAGAAGCTGGGTACACCCATGTCCCTTACCCAGTACAATGTTGACGCCGGTGGTGGGATCAGAGTCTCGAATGTCCACCTTCTCGGTGAGTAGCAGTTGGACGCGCGGCGCCACGCAGCACGCCGATATCACGTCCAACGCGGAGCGGACCGTCTCCGACCTGCACAACATGTACGTATGATTTAGGGGTCCGTAGATAGTACGAAAGAAATCAAAATCAAAAATACTTTATTTCCATTGAATTCTTTATTTCTATACATTCTTATGTCTATGCCAGAGCGAGACAGGCATACCTCCCGTTGAAGTTCCACTCGTACGCGAGCGAGACGACCTGCAGTAGCAGGGTGACCCCGCCCAACTCGAGCAGCTCGTCGACGGGGGCCCACCGCGACCACGCCACGCTCCCCAGCAGTTCTATTTGTTCTTGTATCTCTTCCGGCGATGATTTTGAAGCCTGCAATGGAACATACAAATAAATTCATGAACTTTTCGAAAAGCTTCGCCTAGCCAAAAACTAAGATTTCGTTTGTATAATCACTACATAAAACGTTATTAACGTTTACACACTCATACCTCAGCACTAGGATTCCCTGTGTCGCAGATGGCATGGACAAACACAGAAACACAACACAAACACCCAAGAAGAAGAGATAGTATAAAACAAAGTCGCTTTCTCTGTCCCTATATCCCTGTATGCTTAAATCTTTAAAACTACGCAACGGATTTTGATGCGGTTTTTTTTAATAGATAGAGTGATTCATGAGGAAGGTTTATATGTATATATATATAGGCTCCGTGGCTTAGTTGGTAGTAGCGAACGAGAGGTCCCGGGTTCGATTCCCGGCCGGAGCACACTTTGTGTGGTGAGCATGAACTTTGTTTTCGGGTCTTGGGTGTTTGTCTTGTTTCTGTGTTTGTCCATGCCATCTGCGACACAGGGAATTCTAGTGCAGAGGTATGAGTGTGTAAACGTTTACGTTTACACATATTGTACACTAGCAAGTCACCCCGGCTTCGCACGGGTAGTTTCTGACACGACACTGATGCTTTACCGTGCGAAGCCGGGGCGGGTCGCTAGTTAGGTTATAAATGAATGCATCACTCACTTTATAAGGCGGCGGTTCTGGCACGTTGTCCCCGTGTTGTCGCGAAACTTGAGCGGCGCGTAGACGCAAGTGTGCCTCGAGATACCTGAAAATTTTTCATAATCTGTTAATAACATTATGTGTTACCACAATCGACGGCTCCGTGGCTTAGTTGGTAGTAGCCCTGCCTTCGAATCGAGGGGTCCCGGGTTCGATTCCCGGCCGGGGCACACTTTGTGTGGTGAGCACGAAGTTTGTTCTCGGGTCTTGGGTGTTTGTCTTGTGTTTCTGCGTTCGTCCATGCCATCTGCGACACAGGGAATCCTAGTGCAGAGGTGTGAGTGTGTTAACGTTGTTTTAACCACTAATTAATTTAAGGTAATTTACCTATAATGATACTTCTACTAATATTATAAACGCGAATGTTTGGATGTTTGGATGCAAGGGATTATTGCAAGGGACACACGAGTAAATGAGGCACGGTCTGGATTGGAGTCCAAATCTCCAAAACCCAAAGTAGCAGTGGAACTTGTGCAAAGTTCGTCCGGAGGTACTGCCACCACATCTGGAATCTGCCGCCAAGCAGCAGTGCATTACTGTGTTCCGGTGGAAGGGTGTGGCTGCCGGTGAAATCACATGCGCATGAGACGTATCATCCCCGTCTCGGGTGATGGACGCAGCAGGATGAATGCGACTCAGTAAAGATTTGGATCTCATACTGAGTCGCACGCATTACTGTTGTCATGGGCGAGGGTCACCACTTACCATCAGGTGGTCCCTCAGCTCGTTCCGTCACACATTCACATAAAAAAAAGTTATATACTCACGAATATGTACATGTGTGTGTAAAATTTGTCGTGTCCAAATGATACTTGAGATCTAAAGAAATAAATGAGTTTGACTTTGAACCAGTTATCTTAGTGTCAGCCTTAAGGGGTTGCGACCGACCTGCGCAGCGCGACGCACACGTGCCGCACGATCTGCCGCGCGGCGCACGTCTCGTCGTCGGTGACGCGCGACTCCTCCTCGTCCGAGCCCAGGATCGGCAGCGTGGATATCACGTTGTACAGTTTCCTCAAGCCGTCCTGGAGGTAACGATGGTACATTGAACTGATTGATGGTACATTGAACTGATTGATGGTACATTGAACTGATTGATGGTACATTGAACTGATTGATGGTACATTGAACTGATTGATGGTACATTGAACTGATTGATGGTACATTGAACTGATTGATGGTACATTGAACTGATTGATGGTACATTGAACTGATTGATGGTACATTGAACTAATTGATGGTACATTGAACTGATTGATGGTACATTGAACTGATTGATGGTACATTGAACTGATTGATGGTACATTGAACTGATTGATGGTACATTGAACTGATTGATGGTACATTGAACTAATTGATGGTACATTGAACTGATTGATGGTACATTGAACTGATTGATGGTACATTAAACTGATTGATGGTACATTGAACTAATTGATGGTACATTGAATTGATTGATGGTACAGTGATGGTACATTGATGGTACATTGATGGTACATTGAATACCTATACTTTATCATACTTATTTCCGTATCAAACTTTTAATTTAGCAGTGTCCTACTGCATGGACACCGGTCTGTTCTCGATAATTGAGGCTCTGATCTACCACGGGAGCCCAATCCGGATTGGTAGATGTCACATGTCTTCGAATTTTGGGTCCGATAGGGTTTAAACAAGTGCTAAACTTAAAACTTAAAGCGTTTAAGAACGCATGATTTCGTTGGTACATTATTATCCGTGTTACCGAGATATTTACCATGATTTGTGAGTTTTGTTGACTCCCGATATTTCGACGCAGTTACATGCGTCATGGTCCCGGGCAAACTTGTGGTGGTTTGCCTCAAAACTCACAAATCATCCTTAATATCTCGGTAACACGAATAATAATGTTCAACACCATGATAGTTTTAAAATTTATCGTAGGTACATATTTATTTTTAGAAAATCTGCCGCTTCCATATAATTTTTAAGAAATTCGACGTATTGTATATAAATAATTTTGACTTTGACACACAGCGGTTCCGTTCCACCGATTGTATTTCTTACTGACCTGGTTATCAAACTCTTCGAGGATAACGCGAAACTGGAAGGATAGGCCGAAGAACATGGTGGCGTGGCAGCGGCCCGAATCGTGGGAGCACTCCAGCAGCCACAGAGCGTATCTGGAGACAAAACGGCGGTTGTAAATCGCTTGAAAATATCGTATCGGACAGTAAATGCTCATTATTCGACGGCTCCGTGGCTTAGTTGGTAGTAGCCCTGCCTTCGAAGCGAGGGGTCCCGGGTTCGATTCCCGGCCGGGGCATACTTTGTGTGGTGAGCATGAAGTTTGTTCTCGGGTCTTGGGTGTTTGTCTTGTGTTTCTGTGTTTGTCCATGCCATCTGTGACACAGGAAATCCTAGTGCAGAGGTATGAGTGTGTAAACGTTTTTTAACGTTTATTATAATCCGCACAGCGCCATCTAGACCCGAACTAAGCGTAATATGGCAACTAGTTTACTGATATAACTAATAATTTATATCCTGGGTGGGAATCGAACACACTTCCTACAGTATAGAAGGCAGAGATTTTAGTAGCAGTAGAACTTGTGCCAAGTTCCTCCGGAGAGGTACTGCCACCACATCTGGAATCCGCCGCCAAGCAGTAGTGGTTGCATTACTGTGTTCCGGTGGAAGGGTGTGGCTGCCGGTGAAATCACATGCGCATGAGACGTATCATCCCCGTCTCGGGTGATGAACGCAGCAGGCTGAATGCGAGTCAGTGTATGATCTATATATTATACTGAGTCGCACGCATTACTGTTGTCATGGGCGAGGGTCACCACTTACCACCAGGTGGTACACAAAATGAGTAGTTCCTTTGAAGTTTTCCTTGAGTCACACCCAAAGGGGTCAACTTTAGGGATCTATCGAAGAGATCCCCAAAATACCAAAGAAACATTCAAATAGGTTCACAATTGGCGAAGATATTACATACAAAAATTAAGACATCGCAATTGGGAACAATCTGCTTCTTTGAAATCGGTTAAGTTGCTTTAACATATTGTCTCAATGTCTATAAGAGAGAAGCAAAAGTTGCTTTCAAAAACATCTTAGACAAACCTGTGACAATTTGCCATGTCCAGGGGACATCGAGAAATACTTGGTTTATAAATACAAAGGACTCACTTGACTAGATCCGCGAGGGTGTGCCTTGGGAGAAGACACACGCGCTCCATGGCATCCTCACAGTACGCCAGGTAGTACAGACAGATGGACACTCCAGTCAGTGTAGGGGACTTCCAGAAACACCCGGTTTATAAATACAAAAGACTCACTTGACTAGATCCGCGTGGGTGTGCCTTGGGAGAAGACACACGCGCTCCATGGCATCCTCGCAGTACGCCAGGTAGTACAGACAGATGGACACTCCAGTCAGTGTAGGGAACTTCCAGAAACACCCGGTTTATAAATACAAAAGACTCACTTGACTAGATCCGCGAGGGTGTGCCTTGGGAGAAGACACACGCGCTCCATGGCATCCTCGCAGTACGCCAGGTAGTACAGACAGATGGACACTCCGGTAGCCGCAACCGACGGCCGAGGGACTTCTAAGAATTTCTGCCGAGAGAAAATAATGTTAAAAACACACTCACACCTCTGCACTAGGATTCCCTGTGTCGCAGATGGCATGGACAAACACAGATCGCTTTTTGCCACCACGAACTTTTCTTTTATTTTTCAACATGTTTTTTTTATCTAATACCTTTAAACGAGCAGCTCTTCCATATATATATGTATATGGAAATAAATTATCGGTACCTTCGCTCGTTTTATATGAAATAAATTTTTCAAGTAACCGCAAATTTTAAAAAGTAAAAATTTACGAGATGGCGCTGTATTCAATATTCAGTAAAAAACGTATATATATACGAATATTGTGGTATTTGATTGGTAATCTGCGGTTACTTGAAAAATTTATTTCATATAAAACGAGCGAAGGTACCGTTTATGGCTGTTATCTCACCTGAAGTCCACCGCAGTTGATGAAGTCTATGGAGAACTTCTTGTGGCAGAGCAGCGCGGCGAGGTACTTCAGCGCTTCGAAGGCCAGCCGCGAGTCGCGCGACTCCCGCACGTTCAGGTACCCCAGGATCAGACCCAGGGCGTTCTGCTCGAACACATGCGAGAGAAACTGCCAAAGGAAGCAGACACAATAATGGTGCGTTGCTCTAAGAGTGTTAAAGCGTGGTCCAAGGTACCGTGGGCCAGACATATCTATCACCCTACTGTTGAAGATCATTTGACATCATACAACTGATGATTTTCAAGATTCAAGATATTTATTGCATAACCGAGTGAAAATCAAAAGTCAAAAGTCAAACTCATTTATTCCTTTAGATCTCAAGTATCATTTGGACACGTCAAATTTTACACACACATGTACACATATTCGTGAGCATATATATATAAATGAACGAGCAAACCCAAGCAGCAGTAGAATTTGCGACAAGTTCGTCCGGAGAGGTACTGCCACCACATCTGGAATCTGCCGCCAAGCAGTAGTGGTTTGCATTTCTGTGTTCCGGTGGAACATATCATCCACGTCTCGAGTGATGGACGCAGCGGGATGAATGCGACTCAGTGTAAGATCCAAATCTTATATTGAGTCGCATTACTGTTGTCATGGGCGGGGGTCGCCACTTACCACCAGGCGGGCCCTCAGCTCGTTCCATCAAGCATTCACATAAAAAGTATCATTAGGACAAGTCAAATCCTACACACGTATGTGTCAAGTGTACATATTCATGAGCATATAACGTGTCACATCTCCTTAGGCACATTACATGCACACAAACATGACTAATCTTATTTGTTAAATTTACGTTTGTTCCAAACGAATAAAGCGGCCAAGTGAACGCTTAAAATGTCGGTCCCGGCTATTCTAACAGAAATACATCATCTGTGAAAATTCCAATTCTCTAACTATCACGGTTCATGAGATACAGCCTGCTGACAGACGGACAGACAGCGGAGTCTTAGTAATCGGGTTCTTTTTACCCTTTGGGTACGGAACCTTAAAGGCGCGCTTCCTTACTCTATAATATAATTATCTCACCTCCTGATATTCGCCCATAGGTGTAAGGTACCTCAATATAAGCATTTGTCGCGTTGCGTCGGTGGCCGGGTAGATTTGAATATTACCTGAAATTATAATGCCACTATACAGCTACCATTATCATTACATAGTATAAAACAAAGTCGCTTTCTCTGTCCCTATATCCCTATGTATGCTTAAATCTTTAAAACTACGCAACGGATTTTGATGCGGTTTTTTTTAATAGATAGAGTGATTCAAGAGGTAGGTTTATATGTATAATACACTAGCAAGTCACCTCGGCTTCGCACGGGTAGTTTCTGATACGACACTGATGCTTTACTAACCGTGCGAAGCCGGGGCGGGTCGCTAGTAGTTAATAAGCGTTGTTTTCAGTATTTATTGTTTTCTGATGTATAATATCTTTATTTTTAGTTTCACGATTTCACTTTTGATACAAAAATTAATGATTATTGTTTATTTTTCTGTTATCAATGTATTTCAATATTTTGTTGTGTTTTCTACCTGTTTCTGGTCTCATAAAGCGACTTATTTTATATAATACAATATTTAATTTAAATCATTGCAATCTGACGCCACCAGATGCCCTGTAAAGTTCCTACGGTAATAAAGAATATGTATGTGAATATAACAAATAAATATTCATTGCCATATTTCACACAGCGCCATCTAGCTCCAAACTAAGCATAGCTTGTAATATGGAAACTAAACTGATATTTAGAATACTTAAATTACTTTTTTTGTAAATACATATATATAATACATATTAACATCCAGACACAAAACAAACATTTCTGTTCGTCACACAAATGCTTGTCCTGGGTGGGAATCAAACCCCCGACCTCCAGCACAGAAGGCAGAGCTACTACCAACAGAGCTATAAGGCCAGTCAAAATATAGGATTACACTAAGATTAATCAAGAACCTACTATACGAGTTAATTATGAATAGGATCGCACTTGCAGATAAAATCACAGATAAAAATCCTCACACAATATATCTTGAATATTGCGAACTATATTAAAAATTCTGAAAGTTATATTCATTGTGGCTCCGTAGCTTAGTTGGTAGTAGCCCTGCCTTCGGAGCGTCCCGGGTTCGATTCCCGGCCGGGGCACACTGTGGGCGGTAACCATAAAGTTTGTTCTCGGGTCTTGGGTTGTCTTGTGTTTCTGTTTGTCCGTGCCATCTGCGACACAGTGACTAATATACTACTCACCTATGACGTATGTCTCCATCTCGGCCCAGCTGGAGTTGGACGAGGTCTCGTGGAGGGGGAGGGGCGCGGGGAGGGGCGGCGGCCGCGCGGGGGGGGACATCATGCCGTAGTGCTCCGGGGAACTCGCTATACCTGGGAAGAACGCAAGATCTCATTATATCTACACTAATATTATAAAGAGGAAAGATTTGTACTTATTTTTGTATGTTTGTAATGAATAGGCTCAAAAAGTAATGGGCCGATTTAAAAAATTCTTTCACCAATAGAATGCTACATTCTTCCAATTTGACAAAGGCTACATTTCATTTTGAAAAAAATTAGGTATCCTTGGTAAAATTTGAACAATGTAACCGAAGGTGTAGAAAAATGAGTCTTAAAATGTCTTTCGTCGAATGCGCTGCCGAAACTATTAGCGATAGAACAAAATAATGTACAACAATATTGAAGAACATCATAATGTCTACAAAAAACTCCGCGGTAGCATATGTCCAACTATTGTAGTTATGTCACTACAACAACTTTTCCCGTGCGAAGCCGGAGCGGGCCGCTAGTCAATTATATATGAATTATGTGTTTTTTATATACTTGTTAAGTGACAGAACGAGATAAAGGCCCACCTAGCTGGTGGGCCTTCAGCTCGATACCCCGCCCATGACATCTGCAATCCAGAATAAGTCTTGGATCTTAGCCTAACTTGTATTCATCCTGCTACGTTCATGTTCACGCGCCTGTGATTTCACCCACACCCTTCCATCGGAACACAGTTATTCGAGCACTAATGCTTAACGACTGATACCAGGTGTGGAGGCAGTACCTCTCCTGTCCCTCTCCTCTCCTCAAGCCCCGAGAACACTTCATGATCACCACACAAAGCGCCCGGCCGGAAATCGAACCCGGGACCGGCGTCTATCATCAAAGCCACTAATGTCTAATGTATGAGTAGAAAATGTATTGAGTATTGAGTATGTGTTGGAAATAAGCTATTTGCAGTACTCACTATTGTTATTCTTGACTGGTGTCTCAGGGTCCTCGGTGGGGGGAGGTACTACCGACATCGGCTCGCCCCCTCCACCATCATCTTTGCCTCGATCTGAAAACATCCAAGACTCATTACATACATACACAAAATTCACGAAAATTTCCCTTACGTCAAGTACATCGAGTCGGATCCATCCTGCTGCGTCCATCACCCGAGACGGGGATGATACGTCTCATGCGCATGTGATTTCACCGGCACCCACACCCTTCCACAGGAAAACAGTAATGCACTACTGCTTGGCGACAGATTCCAAGTGTGTTGGCAGTACCTCTCCGGACGAACCTGGCACAAGTTATACTGCTTTTGATTGCTCCTGTAGCACCACCCAGGGGGTACGTGTAATCAAAGGGTACAAACCCACGGAGAATACGTAGTTCGTAACTGAAATCGTTCAAACGTTAACACACTCATACCTCTGCACTAGGATTCCCTGTATCATGGCATACAGAAGCACAAGATAAACACCCAAGACCCGAGAACAGACTTGATGCTCACCACACAAAGTGTGCCCCGGCCGGGAATCGAACCCGGGACCCCTCGCTCCGAAGGCAGGGCTACTACAACTAAGCTACGGAGCCACAATGAATATAACTTACAGATCTTTAATTTAGTTCGCAATATTCAAGATATATTGTGTGAGGATTTTTATATGTGATTTTATATAGTGCGATCCTATTCATAATTAACTCGTATAGTAGGTTCTTGATTAATCTTAGTGTAATCCTATATTCTTTATTACCGTAGACAGTTTAGGACATCTGGTGGCGTCAGATTGCAATGATTTAAATCTATACTAATATTATAAAGCTGCATTATTTGTTTGTTTGTTTGTTTGAACGCGCTTATCTCTGGAACTACTGGTCCGATTTGAATGATTCTTTCAGTGTTGGGTAGTCCATTTAGGCTAGTAAGGCTATAGGCTATGCTTTTTTTTTTCAAGAAAAAAAAAAAACTAGAAAAACGCGGGTGAAACCGCGGGGCACAGCTAGTGAATTATAAAATAAGTCGCCTTATGAGACCAGAAACAGGTAGAAAACACAACAAAATATTATACTAAAAAACATAACAGAAAAATAAACAATAATCATTAATTTTTAGTAGGAACAGGACATATGGTGGGGAATCGAACCCGGGACCCCTCGTAGGGCTACTACTAAGCCACGGAGCCACTGAGAAAGATCTACCTTTCTTCTCGCTGGAAGGCCCGTTGCACTTGATGTCGTTCGGCCGCTGCTCGTTGGTGCGTTTCTTCTCGAAGCGCGCGAAGTGCCGCGTCTGGTTCGGAGGCGTCACTGCGTTCTGTTTCGATTGAGCCTACGAGAAACAAAATTAAATCTTAATATATATAAATTAAGTCACGATGTTTGTCCGCGATGGACTCCTAAACTACTTGACCGATTTTAATCAAATTTGTACACCGTGTGCAGTTTGATCCAACTTGAAAGATAGGATAGCTCATATCTCAATTTATGATCGCAATATTATTTTATTGCAAATTATAATATCGTATGACAAAAACGTTAGCCACAGGAACGCGTGGCCGGGTCAGCTAGTAAAAAATAAATATTCACTGACATTCTCTGTAAGAATAATTTAACCAAAAATTGGACATGTGACATCTACCAATCCGGATTGGGCTCCCGTGGTAGATCAGAGCCTATTCACTCTCAATTATCGAGAGTAGGCCGGTGTCTGCAGCGGGAACATTAGAGGCTGGTACGGTTATTTCTATACTAGCTTTTGCCCGCGACTTCGTTCGCGTGGACTTCAGGTTCGTCCCGTCTAGTATAGTAATAAGTAAGAAATACGGTAACTAAGCAATGTAAGCGCAAAAAATGTGTTTTTTCACATTAGAAACCTCAAAAATTGTAGCCTATATGTTATTCTGATGTATAAGCTATATTGTGGTAAAGTTTCATTCAAATCCATTCAGTAGTTTTTACGTGAAAGAGTAACAAACATCCATACATCCATACATCCATACTTACAAACTTTCGCCTTTATAATAGTAGTAGGATTTGTAGGTAACCACTGAATATCAGGTGGGCATTGAGCTCGTCCCATCACTACAAAAGTACAAAAAAATTGTCTGGTCCGTCTTAAAAAACCAACTTTAAGGCACTGTGAGTGACTTACTTTATCTTGCATGTGTTGTGATCTCAACGTGTGTAGCCTCTTTAGCATAAGTGGTACCATCATGCCATTTAATTCCCTGAAACAATAAACTAAGTTAAACATCATTTCACCTACCACTAATTAAATAGCTATTTCGTAATAGTCGCATTTACGTACATAGAGAAATAGAATCGAAGTAGGTCACAAATCTATTAAAACAATATGAAGAACATTTTTGGAAAGTACACGGAAAAAAGTCGAAAATTTGGGGAAAAAAATTCTATGGGATTTTTGTCACTACGTCTAAGACAGTTAATTGTAAGCTGAAGACAGGAAAACATAAAGTCGGGTAAGGTAAATCTATATATATAAAAGAAAGTCGTGTTTGTTACAACACTTATAACTCGAGAACGGCTGGACCGATTGCCATGGTTTTAGATTTGTTGGATTTGTTTCCGTCCCGAATAGCAGAATAACTATTAAAAACATTGGAAAATTAACGAAAAAATAAAATCAATTTATCCCCGTATTCTCCACGGGAACGGGAACTATGCGGGTGAAACCGCGGGGCGCAGCTAGTTTTAATTAAAAATAATATTTACGTAATATCCCATAAGCGCTATGCAAGGTTCAAAGTCAAAGTGAAACTCATTTATTCCTTTCAACCTCAATTATCATTTGGACACGTCAAATTTTACACACACATGTACACATATTCGTGAGCATATAATGTGTCACAGGAACTCCCCAGGCACATTACATGCACACAGATATGTCAAATTACAGTCAGTTTTCATGTTTAAGCTTATATTATTTGTTAAGTTTACGTCTGTTCCAACCCTCACCGACCATAGGTGCATAGCGCTTATGGGACAACGTATCTCGAGTTTTTGTTTCAGCAATGATTTCGTCAATATATCTTCCCACCGAGTCCTTTCTATAGGTTGGGAAACAAATGAAACTAAAAGTTCGGAGAATACGCTATATGTGGTAGCAGTTTTTTTTTTTTTCTCTTGTTTTGGCTTCTTACTTCTTGTGCATTCGCCAATACAAAGTGAACTTCAGTTGTGGTTGAATTGATAACCGCCGCTTCGACTTGGTCAGTATTGTTTGCGTTTTAAGGAGCTATGGTTATTATGGTAGCAGTTTGTAACTCTAATCTTTTAAAAATCTGTCACTTGTAGTCTAAGATCCGGCTGCGAGTTTATTACTTTCATCTAGTTTTTAATCTATTCTATTTTTTTACACGCGGTTTTCCGGGTATATTTTGCGCAATTTATTTAAGATGCAACCTTCTGCTTTTTATTAGAAAACATTAAATGGAATCGTTTAAGTCGTTCTCAAGTTATGGCGTGACCAAGAGACCAAGTTCTGTCGGGTTGTGCCCTATGGCGTGACCAAGTGACCAAGTTCTGTCGGGTTGTACCCTATGGCGTGACCAAGTGACCAAGTTCTGTCGGGTTGTACCCTATGGCGTGACCAAGTGACCAAGATCTGTTGGGTTGTACCCTATGGCGTGACCAAGTGACCAAGTTCCGTCGGGTTGTACCCTATGGCGTGACCAAGTGACCAAGATCTGTTGGGTTGTACCCTATGGCGTGACCAAGTGACCAAGTTCTGTCGGGTTGTACCCTATGGCGTGACCAAGTGACCAAGTTCTGTCGGGCTGTACCCTATGGCGTGACCAAGTGACCAAGTTCTGTTGGGTTGCACCCTAAGGCGTAACCAAGGGAATTTTCTGTCAGGTTGTCCTACCTAAAGTTGGTAGCGATCTCGTGGACCTCCATCGCGGCGGCCAGCAGGCCGGTGGCGTAGCAACACAGCGGCTCGGCCGCCGTCCGCGCCCAGTTCACTAGCCGATGGATCAGCGTCTCATTGTCCTGGAATACAACAAATAACATTGATGACATACATCATGACTGTGAAAGCTTGCAACATATTCACTCACACTTTCACATAAAACACAACACACTCCTTATATAATACACTGCACCTTTAATCGTCTCAGTTATATATTATTAGATTAACTGTTTTAATTTATGTATCTTTTCCTTAATTTTTGTTTTTGTTCCCATAATTATTATTATTTAGTATGATTGTCAATGTCATTTGTAGTGTATTATCTGTGGATATATATTTTGGCGGTAGCGATAGAACGGTCCTAGAGTTAAATGGTAGGAAGCTGGTGACACTAATGTGAAAGTGATTGAATTGTTGATCTAACATAAATGAGAAGTTAATTAAAGTTAATAACGAGTATTAATGATCTGGAGATATTTCATTTCAACCACCACGTCGAAATGGGAGGTAGGTTTTTAATTGATATGATCAATCATGAATGATGATTGGTAGATGATACCGGTAATGCGGCAGTATTGTTTTTCTTTTTTTTGTGAAATAGTGACGGAACAAGCTGAGGGCCCACCTGGTGGTAAGTGACGACCCCCGCCCATGACAACAGTAATGCGACTCAGTATAAGATTTGGGTCTTACACTGAGTCGCATTCATCCTACTGCGTCCATCACCCGAGACGGGGATGATACGTCTCATGCGCATGTGATTTCACCGGCATCCACACCCTTCCACCGGAACACAATAATGGGAGCACTATTGCTTGGCGGCAGATTCCAGGTGTGGTGGCAGTACCTCTTCAGACGAACTTGGCACTTGCTAAAGTGTGAAAGAATTAAAGACGGTTCTTTTTTCGATTTTAAAATCATTCACTTGTTTGATAGTGTACCTTCGAGATCTTCTAAGCACTTCTAAGAGTTCACCGCCTTGGGTCACATCACATTCGGTACTCTTATAACAGGTGTAGTAAAGTACGTACCTGAAAGACGACGCTCATCTCTAACCCGGGCATCAGGTCAAGCGTGAGTCGACACGCGGCCACGTTTAGCTTGAACACGTCCCGTCCTGTGATGTTCTGCCGCGAATAGTACGTGTCGCGAACGTAATCATTTACTAACTGGAATAGAACAAGGGACATTTACTAACTGGAATAAAGTAAGAGACTTTTACTAATTGGAATAAAACAACGAACATTTACAAGTGGAATAAAACAACGGACATTTACTAATTAGAATAAAACAAGGGACATTTTCAACTGGAATAAAACAAGGGACATTTGCTAACTGGAATAAAGTAAACGATATTTACTAACCGGAATAAAACAACGAAGATTTACTAACCGGAATAAAACAACGGACATTTACTAACTGGAATAAAACAACGGGCAATTACTAATTGGAACAAAACAAGGGAAATTTACTAGCTGGAATAAAACAAGGGATATTAATTAACCGGAATAAAACAAAGGACATTTACTAAACGGAATAGAAAACAACGGGCATTTACTAACGGGAATAAAAGAAGGGACCTAAACTTAATTTGAAATAAATTATCTTGTAAAACATCTATAATAGTTTAAGATAAATGGGGGATCATGCTGCTCGTGCCTGTAGGTTGATACCCTCAGTATCCCTATACGCGTCCCCCGGGTGGTGCGAAAGTAGCAGTAGCAGTTGTGCTAAGTCCGTGTGGAGCAGTACTGCCACCACACTTGGTAATCTCTTGACGACGAAGCCAATGGTGCTGTTCCTTTGGAAGGGTGAAATTCAAGGCACTCGAGGCGCGAGGCGCGTGTGATTTGGATCTCTTAATATTTCGGTAAGGGAAGACCTATTATTTAGACTTTTGTTTTTATGCAGTCGTCCCGACACTTTAGCTGCATAGAATAAAATGTTATTTCTGACAAGATGTTAAGCAGAATAGGCGCAGAAGGCCGCGGCATGCATACTCCTTGATGCCTTAACGGCTGCACGGATTTGGATGAAATTTATATACGAAGGCAGCTCATAACCTGGATTGATACATAGGCTACTTTTTATCCCGAAAAAGTGCAGGTTTTAGTAACTCGCAACTGCAGGACGCAGCTAGTAAAACATAAATCATTCATATGTCATATACCTTAGTCATAAAATTATCTTTCTTAAACATAACTTTGAGTGCATGGCCCAGTGCACACTCCGGATCTGTTCTCGATGGATGCCTTTCGTCAAACGGATCCGGATCCTTCTTCATAAAGTTCTCTGTCTCCGCCTCTATTATTTCTGCTATCCTGAAAATAAAAAATATATAATATTATACACTCCTTAAATCTGTTCTGAATTTTAAGTACTAAGTTTTTAATGTGTTTATTTTTATGCCGAGTACATGACATTATGATTTTCACATTTGTTAGTGAACATGCTAATATGTTTACAAGTGCACATGAAATTCTCATATGCGTCACAACCTTAAATATATTAAGTAATATGCTGAAATCTTTTACAATGACTTTAAATTCAAATGATAAATTAGAACAAAAAAAAAAAAATGCTTAAATGATTTTACAGATTGTTTATAAGTTAAGCAGTTTTTAGATCAGTCAGTCAGATCATTCAGATGGGTGTCCATTTCTCAACATTTGAACAAGCGTTTTCATGTTTCGGGTATGTGGTTTTTGTTCCTGGCTATACCAGTCGATATACCATGTCAGAGGCTTTTGGGTAGCTTAAAAACTGCAACACCACAGTTGGTCATCACTTGAAAGAAGATTTGGCGGACAATAAAATTTCATCTATCTCTGTACATATTTCCAAGAATGAAATTTGATCTGAAATCTATCTATACCTATAACTGCCAAACAACATTCAGTAAAATGTAACATGAGTAAGTGCAAATTTATCATCATTTTATTTCAATTAAGACATGTTGAAACAAGTTGTTTTCTTAAGAACATGTCACAACTTGCAGAGTTAAATCAAAAACTCTATTTAGGTCTTCAGTTTAGACAAAATCTATTTTCAGTATGTCCATCTGGTGACCACACGCAAAAAAAAACATGTGTTTTCTGACTCAACGAAATGATGACAATGGATGTTTAATTATGAATACAAAATATACCTATTATTCTTAAACTATCACAGTTATGAATATAGATGCGAGAGGTAATCAGAAATCACTATGGAAAGAAAGTGTCAGCAGAGTTATTCATGGAAAAGCAATGGTGATATCACCTACTATGTAAATAGTAGTCCAATGAAGCTCTGACTTAGAACCTTAGGTGTGACTTAATTTTTTTTTGTTATGTACAATATCCTGTGTGTGGTATCAAACAGGTCTCTGTGAAGATTATAAGTAAATTAAATTTTCATAGACATGTCACACAGCCCCAAACTAAGCATAACTCTATGGGAAATAGATTACTATTAGAATGTGGTATAGGACCTAATATTTTTTTTAGGTAATTACTTGTAATATACATCAGAATACAGACACGGGAAACACTTTTGTCATACAAATGACTGTCCTGTGTGGAAATCTAACCCACAACCTGCAGCGCAGAAGGCACAGCTACTATCAACTGAGGTTATACCCCTGCAATACAACTCCCTGCATCACAAGTGGCGGCATGGACACACACACATGAATCAGCACACAAAGTTCATCCCAGCGGAGAAACAAACTCCAGAGCCGTTGCTTTGCAGACTTCGCTACCACCTAAGCATTACTACAGTACCTTCAATATGTATGACTAGATACTTTTAAGAAACATTTGGCATTGACTAATGACCATAAATAAATGCTGGGTCATGTGTTTAATAATTTTCTCACAGCTCCATAACATCATGACTGATATCTTACACGAAAGCTGATACCGGTGTGAAAATTTGTATATCACAAAATCGGCACATTTTTAACTTGTTAACTATCCCACACAACAAACTGCTGCGCTGCAATGTGCGATTTGACGTTTTGTAGAATCAAAACAACTCCTAGTCTCACCTCGTCAAAGTAGGCATGGGATCGTAATTTGGGGACGTGTGCTGCTCTTCCCATTGTCGTAGCAGCTCCGTCACCTCCTGAGCAGGAGGCGAATCCATTCACAATGATTTTCCAAAAGATATTACCGATACACTGGTATAACCTTACTGGTTATGTTAGGTGGTTACAACACGTTATGAAATGGTTTCACTGCTTTTTCTTATATTTACACAATTAACTTGGAATTTCATATGTACAATTTAACTTTTTGAATGTTAATTACACAACAAATTCGCAAAACTTTAACTTTTATCTCCCACCGCATTCATATTTTTTCTTCTTACAGTATTTAATGATACCAGTATCAAATTAAAACTTCCCCATTCTTGTGAAAGCTTGTTTATTCCACAGAATTCCCAATTTCGATTTGAGTTGTTAGTTGCACTGGTTATTTTGTTTACGCAAGTTATAGAAACTACATTTTAGTTACACAATGATATCGTTGGATGACTTAGTTACATAAATAATACTTATGTATCGTTGAAGAATTAAGTTTTTGTCGAACAATTTTATTCATCTGTTTAGCGTTCAGCAGCATTAATAAGTAGGTTGATGAATGAATATTATTATTATACTATTACACATACTAACAAGTAATCGTGGAGCGATTATATATACCATATAATTAGTCTCTGCTTTACAAATAGTGAATCATATTAGCATGATTGCCGTCTTTACATACCGTACAAAGCAAATACGAAAGACAACTAAATATCACCCATCACATTCATTCA
This sequence comes from Aplocera efformata, assembly GCA_921293045.1. NCBI lineage: Eukaryota > Metazoa > Arthropoda > Insecta > Lepidoptera > Geometridae > Aplocera > Aplocera efformata. The sequence continues at coordinate 1,692,022 of OV121068.1, read as the reverse complement.
AGAAAGAAAACATCTTATGCGGATGTCTTGTAAAGAAATGAGATAGAAAGTTATTATGATATTTATTATTAACGCAAGCCAGTTAGGTTAGCACACTGCAATGCCAAACAAGTTTGACAGTTTGCCGAATTATGTACGCTTTACGCTTTATTCTTAAATAGATCTTGAGTACGAAACACATCCTGAATTGCTTGTAAACTGCGAATAAAGAATGTCCTTTACAAATTATCTTGAAAAAAATGTTCAATGTGCGTTTTAGGATGTAAAAGTGACAACGAACAAAAACTTCCCAATTTGTCTTTTGTCAAGTAATTACAGACATTATAAAGTAGTTAATAACTTAAAAACTGATTATTTTTTAATATCGACTATTCTAAATATTGTTGTTATAAGCAAATAATCATCATCAAATAATCGTAACAGAAGACAAAATCAGAAGTTTATACAAAAAGTCTATGCTAAAGTTTCAAAAATGTGAGCACTCATCATATTTACTAATATGATGTAAAATCCTTAGTTTTACATCATTTTATGAAACCATTTGGTTAATTATTTCTTTTTTCTAAATTGTATGGATGTTTTTGCCTACTTCACACGAAAATAAAATAAGTAAAAAGGTATAGTTCAGTTTCTTTATACAGGTGCTACTTACTACTTTACTTAGAAATACTTTTCAAATCGAATGAATCGTTATCATATTTAGTAGTTCTATCCAGCACGAAATAGGCTTTACCGAATTGTTTCGGTACAAATAAGATTATTTTTATCGTATTTGTTATATCATCAAATTAAAAGGAATATATGTAGGAAATCTGGGAATGTTTGAAACTAGGGTATCTATTTTTTTTGGCAACACAGCCCATTTATCGTTCTATCTCACATGCGGCACGCTCACCATTTGTCAACTGTTTTCTCTGTCTACGCCGTCTGTGTAGTGTACAGGGTGCCCAGATATAGCGACTTATCGCTAAATTGACGGTTTTTCACTGGTCTTGGCGACAAGATTTTTTAATTTGGCGACTGGCGATTTTCGAGAAATTCTTTGGTGACTTTTGCGAAAAGTGTAAGGCTAAAATCACATGTAGCCGAATGAAGGATGACAACGGAAACGACTAATCAGTGCTATTCATTTTCGTTATTTTTTCCACCTAATCGTTTCTTACCACTGCTTGCTAGATAAATTTATTAATTGAATACACATGTACATTGAGTCTGGCTGGTGGATTTTTTGTGCAGCAACTTATGTAGTTTACTCAGATTGTTCCGATTTTTATGTTGTTATTAATGAGATTGTAAGATTGGCGATATTTTTTGACGACTTGAACATTTAAATTTAGAGGATTTTGGCGATTTTTTACTATCAGGCGATACGAGCTCGAGACTTACTGGGTACCCTGTGTGTACATTTTATTAGTCTGTGCAAGCCGTGAAAGGTACCGGTTTCGGTTTGTTTTGATGTAGTGTAAATTTATTTTTTAGGTTTGTGTAGTGAATTTTTAAGACGAAAAATGTCTACTTTGAATGGTACGCAAGTTCCACGGAGTAGCTTGGGGAGTCATGACCGAAAGCTCCGGTACAGGGCATTGCTTGAAGATCTCTCCACATTGGGTGAGTAGCCTAAAATCATAGAATTCATAATATAATACAAACCCAAGTGATGCAGCTCCGTATGCCCGTACAGATATATATATTATAGTGGATTAGTTGAACGGAGTACTCTAATGTGTGTAAGATAAAATAATAGAAGTAGGTATAGAAAATCTTATTTAAGGGGGAGCCTTGTTGCTCATCTCCTAAGCGATTACTCTCAGAGTCCCTATACATGTCCCCAGGGTCGTGCAAAAGGAGTAGCCCAAAGTAGCAGTAGAACTTGTGCCAAGTTCGTCCAGGGAAGTACTGCCTCCATACTTAGTAATCTACCTAGCAGAGGTACGCTCGTGTTGCTGGGACGTAACATTCTCATCTCACAGTGATGGGCGCAATGCGGTGCAACTGCTTTCCAAAAGCAAAACCATACAAACCATAATATTTTATTTTGTGTATATACCCATATCCATATTCCATATATATAAATAAATTTGTATGTACAATGTTACCAATGATTTAAAATTTTCAGAGGATGAAGCCAGTAATAACGTGGAGTGTATGGAGAAAACAGCCATCGCCGTGAAGGAGGCACAAGGGTTGCTAGCCGAAGGGGGTGTTGAGGAACGAGTCAAGCATCCCGGTAAAGCATTCTATAGTTTAATAAAAAATCCACTCGTGTGCCATGATGGCAAACGGCATGGCGCTCTCTTGCCGTGACGGCCAACTATTTTTTGTTGCTTATGCAATTGACCTTCCAAGGTTGGTATGGAAGAAAACATCTACATAATATTTTATTCATCACAAAAACAGGACGGTTTAATCAAAACAAAATAAAAATCACAATTCATATGACGTGAGAGTTTAATTTTTTAATTTTTATTTTTTTATTATGGGACTTTGATCTTTCATAAGACTAAGTCAGTCCCATCGGTCACTCCATTTATCCTTCCGCCCTGGACCAGCTTTAATGTAGACCTATAAAGTATGATAGCTGCATCAGATGTCTGTGCGACGTTAGACATACACATAGCTTTATCTCGCCTTGAGCAAAACCACAAAGATTCATCATCATCATCATCATTCATTATAGGAGCCAATGGACACTTAGTTTCGTTAATATAACAGTATTTTAGCAGCTGTACATAAGCCTTGTCAAATATGAGAAAATATCCCCCCATTTGATTTGTTCTGATCCACCATCGTTTACAGGTGAGGGGTACCTAGACTCACGGGTGCTCCGCGCCACCAGCGACCTGGCGGTGCGGTGCTCCGAAGCTGTCAGTAGCAACGCGAACACCTATGACAAACATGAACTGGCCGCTCATATTGTAAGTTAATAACCGGAATCTACCACCAAGCAGTAGTGCTCGCATTACCGTGTTCCGGGTGATGGGTGTGGGTGCCGGTGACATCACATGCGTATGAGACGTATCATCCCCGTCTCATCAGTTTAAGATCCAACTGTTATACTGAGTCGCATTACTGTTGTCATGGGCGGGGGTCGCCACTTACCAGGTGGACCCTCAGCTCTTACCGTAACCATTATTCTTTATTACCATTATTCTGGAACAGAAGACATATAACGGTAATAGGAGTGTCAGCGCTCGTTGTGTATGTGCATGTAATGTGCCTAAGGAGCTCTTATGACACGTTATATGCACACGAGTAATTTTGATGTGTCCAAATGATACTTGAGATCCATTTGAATTGATATTGTTCTATCACTACATAGTATAAAACAAAGTCGCTTTCTCTGTCCCTATATCCCTATGTATGCTTAAATCTTTAAAACTACGCAACGGATTTTGATGCGGTTTTTTTTAATAGATAGAGTGATTCAAGAGGAAGGTTTATATGTATAACTAGCTGCGCCCCGCGGTTTCACCCGCATAGTTCCCGTTCCCGTGGAGAATACGGGGATAAATTGATTTTATTTTTTTCGTTAATTTTCCAATGTTTTAATAGTTATTCTGCTATTCGGGACGGAAACAAATCCAACAAATCAACAACCATGGCAATCGGTCCAGCCGTTCTCGAGTTATAAGTGTTGTAACAAACACGACTTCTTTTATATATATAGATTCTATAGAAACCTCAAAAATTGTAGCCTATATGTTATTCTGATGTATAAGCTATATTGTTGTAAAGTTTCATTCAAATCCATTCAGTAGTTTTTACGTGAAAGAGTAACAAACATCCATACATCCATACTTACAAACTTTCGCCTTTATAATAGTAGTAGGATACACTAGCAAGTCACGGGTAGTTTCTGATACGACACTGATTCTTTACTAACCGTGCGAAGCTGGGGCGGGTCGCTAGTGTAGAATAAATAAATGACTAATTTTAAGTTTTAACTAGTTTGATCGTACAACCTCACTCGTATTCCAGAGAGAGAACCCCTCGTTCTGGGAGCTAATGTTCCCGCGGGAGGTGCCAGCCATAGCGTACGTGTTTGGTACCTTCGCGCCCACTCCGCCGGAGCAGCGGCCGCGCGCCCCTCGACGCAGAGTCGAGAAACAGCAGGCGGCAACGTTGCGAGCGCCTGAGAATGTAGAAAAGTAAGAACTTTGACTTTCTAATTCCCCTAGCCATCTTCATCATGTACCCGCCCTTATCCCACACTAAGTGGGGTCGGCACAACATGTATTTCACTTCCATTCCCCTCTGTCAGACGTCATCTCAGTACTCACTCCTTTCTTACGCATATCATCTTTCACACAATCCATCCATCTTTACTTTGGCCTATCGAGTCTTATATCCTTCCACAGTAATGTAGTAAAAATCTTTTACATATTATTGTCTAACATTTTCATTCTAGGTTGGACAAAGTGGAAGAGGGCAGTGAGATGGTGAGCCGTGTGAACCGGTTCATCACGAAGACGTATCGCACGCGAGGTGCTCAGCCCCTCAGCTACTTCCACGTAGTGCTGGACCCGGACAGCTTCAGCCGGTCCGTTGAGAACATCTACAACGTCTCCTTCCTCGTCCGGGATGCCATGCTCAAAGTAGACTTGGGTGAGTCACTGCCCTTATCCTAGCAACGCAACATGGAATAATCCAGAAGCTTTTAGAGGTTGAAGAGGTTACAACACAATAATGTATCACATGAGGTTCTTAGCCCTTCAGCTACACATTTGTTATCAGATATGACATGCCCACACAGACTTGGGTGAGTCACTGCCCTTATCTTAGCAACAAAATAGAATAATCCAGAAGTTTTTAGAGGAGGTTGAAGAGGTTCCATCACAATAATGTATCGCACGTGAGGTTGGCGCCGTTCAAGTATGACGTAAGCACTATAGGGGTGGCGGGGGGTCTTTGCTTTGCTTATATGTATTTGATGACGTGGGGGGATATAATTGATAATTACGTCGTTAAACAATACGTATAGTTAAACAATAAATTATTAACAATATGGTAATACAATGGGCGGCCTTATCGCTAAAAGCGATCTCTTCCAGACAACCTTTGGGTGGACCAGACAAAGAGAAAAATAGAAGGGCCATGTTGGTGTGCATAGAATAGGAAATAAAATTAAGTTTTTAAACGCTCATCGAAGACAAATAATGTTTCGTTACCATGTTCTTGAAGAGGGACTTAGCATGTCTAATGTCGACAGGCAGAGTGTCCCATAGACGGACTGCCTGGCCTGTAAAGGACTTGTCATAGAAAATGGATGTATATTGGTATAAATATATATTGGTTGCAGATGAGGAGACGGACCTGCCGGTGATCACGCCGATACCGCCTCAGCAGCAGGACCAGAGGGACATCGCGGAGGAGAACCAGTTCATAGTGTCCTTGGACATTAAGCTATGGCGGGTTTGTGTTCTTCAGTGCATAGTTTGGGGCTAGATGGCGCTGTGTGGAAAGCACAAATATTTATTTCGTAAATTATATACTTAGTTTAAATATATACGAACTGAACATTACAGACTTCAGCTTCAGCTAGTTATTTGTATAGATGTGGTACAAATAAATAAAATTGATGTTAAAATAACAGCTTTTTACTAAATGCATTTGAAAAAGATATATGGTTCTAAAATAATAAAAAATCATTTTTTATGTCTGTCGGTTTGTTCCGGCTAATCTCCGACGGCTATACCGATTTGGACGGGACTGGCAGATAGCTATTATTATAAGGATAAATTGGGCTACTTTAATTTTGAAGAAAGAAAAGCCAAATAGGTTTTCATGCCAAAAAGTTGACTGCGAACTGTGACTCAGTTCAGTGTGAGGGTTACAATTTTTTATACAACTGTCTGTATTGTATAATAATAATGTTTATTTTTATTTTCAGGAACTGATCGAAGCATTCGACATTCGAAAACCGTTGATGGTACTTAAACGGCATTGACATTGACCAAGCGCTAGATGGCGCTAGTCTCCATATATTTACCCAAGTAGCAGTAGAACAGGAAATACTGCCACAATTTGTAATCCACGTTGGTGTGGGTGTCTGTGAAATTACATGGACATGAGACAACATCGTCTGAGTGACAGAAACGCAATGCAACTTGGGTCTTCTCATACTTGGCAGGGGAGACCCTGAGGCGTATTATGGTGTCAGTAACTACTTAACATCGGGATAAAACAACAACTACGGGATAAAACGTAGCACATAAGCTACTTTTTATCCCGTTAGACGGAAGTATTTTTTTGACCGCGGGGCACAATTAGTCTTTAATTATTATGTAAGTAATACAATATATGTAACAATTATGTAATGTTCTGTGATCATTGACCTATTAAATGTCGAGTTTTAATGTACTGAATGTATATTTTTTATTAACCACCCATGCTAGGCAATTACGTACCTAGGCAATCAATTATGTATCTAGGTTCACAAACGACAATAAATGAGTTGAATTGAGGCAAGCACCAAGTTGATATAAGTCGTGCTATTATAATATAGAAATTATATAATAATACCACATTATTTATTTTTATTCTCATTTTATATACATTTTTCACTACAAAATAATACATTATTTTTAAAATAAACAGTATAAATTATTGTAGTAAAAAATATATAAAAACGGACGACCACCGACTACGGAGTAAGACCAAGCAGTCGGTGGCTAGTACAGGGCTGCAGAGAGGAACCTCCTGACGATGCGTGCCGTGTCCAGGAGTACCGCCTTTTGTATCTGGCTTTTTATTATTATTATTATTACGGGAATAGTCTAGGATCCGGTTGCAAGATTACTACCGTTCATCGTGTTTTTGATTGAAATCTATTTTTTATATGTATAATTCTGAATGATATTATTTATTTATTTTTGCCGAGCTGCCTATTAAATATTACTGATAGATAGATTTCGATCAAAAACTCTATGAAGGTCATAATCTTGCAGCCAGCTCTCGTACAAAACAAAACTCATTTGAATGCTCAAAATATATTTTGGAACACAATTAGACATTTATAATACCCACAACAATACTTGATATATTCATATTACAATACATTTAATGCTGGGTGTCTATAAAATACGCGGTCCACATAATCATAGGAACATAATTGCTATAGCTCTTCTGTCAAATAGTGAATTGTCTTTTTTGGTGTTGCCTAGCACCTGGTACGGTTTGCCTCAAAGCCACAAGCTGAAGGAAGAGAATTAAAAAAAAACTATTGGAATCTATTGGAAAAAAAACTAGTGGAGAATTAAAAAAAAAATATCTAGTTTATTGTTAATTTTTAGGCTATGTAAGCCATCATTTTTGACAAAACCAAGTGTTCCGTGTTCCTAAGGCCGAATAAATGAGTATTGAGTATTGACAGTAGTATCACACGTTATATACTCACGAACATGTGTACTTGTGTGTGTAAAATTTGACGTGCCAAGTGATACTTGAGATCTAAAGGAATAAATGAGTTTGACTTTGAGTATTGAGGCGATATTTTCGATATTTAAAACAGTCATTATTACGAGCATTAGACATTTAGGACAATGATTTTTGTAAGCTATTTTCAAACGTATTTTATAGATATCCAGCACAAGTCAATACTAATAAATACACAATTTGATCGAACAGCTGAATCGCATCCAACTCCCTCGACAGTCGCCAAGACGTTAGGATTGGTAGGTTGAGTAGGCACAAATCACTCGTACACTATTTGCGTCGCAGGTGGCACGGACGAACACCCAAAACCCGAGAACAAACTACGCTCATCGTACAAAATTTCCCCATGCCAGGAATCGAACTACCCACTCATCTTCTTTAAATTAATTTAATGGAAGATTTCATTCAGGTAAAATGTAGCGAAAAAATACAATATGGCTTCGCCTGCTAATTACAAATTTCACTGACAGTCCCCTATTTAACCGAATTAAAAAAAAAGGTTCCCGTTTCGGCTGTATCTTTATGTTTATTACGAGATTTCTTCGCCAATTCGACTTGGGTCTTCTAATACTTCAGTCGGGGTGGACCTAAGTTGCATTGCTGTTGTTATGGGCGGAGGAAACTACTTAACATTGCAAAAAAAAAAATTGTGGACCGATGGATGATTTTTTTTTAATTTGATTTGTGCTCCCATAAAAAAATCAAGAAGAATTCCGCCCCTCCCGTGCCCAAAATAAGTGATAAAAACATTGATCCTCGTTAACCGACTTTTGAAATCAGTAAATTAATGTCAAACGCCTTAGGTGTAATTGACAATTCAATTAAGATTTGAGAGTTAAACAAATTAATCCTAGCGCAGGGATTATCCCTGCACTAGGATTCTGATATGCAGCGTTTCCTGTGTCGCAGACAGACACACCCAAGAACTGAGAACAAACTTGACAGCTCAGCTGAAACTGTGCCGTCAAACCCGGGACCACTAACTTTGAAGGTAGGGCTACTACCAACTAAGCTACGGAGCCGTGGAGGAGTTATGTTGTGGATGCAAATTGGAACCTTATTTGTACTTCCCAAATAACCAACTCAATTTCAACTTTAGAAAAGGGACTGTCTTTGAAATTATATTGTATATTAGAATTATTCATAGAATTTAAGTCCTTTCCTAGACAAACTGCACTACGGACAAGTCGTAGCACATGCAATGGACACAGATATGACACGTACATTTGCACTATACATAGAATAAATACATTCAATCGCCTGAACGTCCAGTTCCTATATTCAATAAGCGCTGACAGTATGTGACCATGGCAACATTTTGATCTGTAAAATTTTTGAGTTCACAGCAACATTTTACAAATAAACAATATAGCTATGTAGTAGATATTAGTTAAATAGATTATGTAGGTATGTATATACAAGGTGTTTTAAAAAGGTGCGACAATATTGAAAGGTGATACAAACCAGATTTTGAATCATATGCCTGAAAATCAGAATCCAAATAAAAACTTATTGTAACTATACAATGTAAAAGATGATTTACAGATTTTTTATGTTTTGGGCAGCCCTAATGAGAGGTCACTGACCGCACTCATCATTCCGCAGTCACACACGCACATACATCTATGCGTAATATTAACGAAGGCAGTCCGTAGTTTCCTATACAGCGTAGGTATAGTTCTATGGTCAATTTTATACCTTTATATTGTCTGAATAAATTTCAAATTCATTCATGTCCATTAATGAAATTACCAAATTCGAGCAATACGACATAATTCAATTATTATTTAATCAATATGTAAATCATATCTAATAAATATTACTTTCGATAAAAAACGATTTCAAAAATAAATGAGATTATATTTAACTAACATGCAACATTCGTCAAAACCAAGGGCGGCCTTAGATATTGCGAGGATCGAGCGATAGATCTTTGTGGCACTTGGCGTATGAGGAATTTATGTGAGTTGGAAGTGTACAGGGCTCCTGGTAATCAGTCAGCATCCTCTTGAAGACAGCTGCAGTACATCAAAACAAAAAACGGGTTGTTCTGCGAGGGTGCGAGGCCCTATAAAGACGAGGCCCCGGGCGGTTGCCCTGCTTGCCACCCGCTAAGACCGCCACTGGTCAAAACATTGTCAACTTTCATAAACTTTTGATCTATAATGTTGCCATGGTAATAACCACAATCAATCTATTTGAACACAAAAACTGGACAAATAACACCATTGATTATAATATAATACTTAGATATATATATTCCCATTTCCGTGCGGTAAATAGTTGGATGGCAAACGTTTGACATTAGAACCGGAAGAATAGCTCTTCCATCGGAGGGAAGGTTATATCGGTCGCGGCTTTTGTCGGAGGCTTTCGGGCAGTGGCGGATTTACAAATTTTCAAGGTATAGGCTGAATATTTTTCGCCGCCCTTGCCTCAACAATTGTCATATCATACATTATTTTTACAATGCAACAATTCCGTTGAAATAAAAAATCATCGTCTTAGAAAAATCTTTTTGATTTCTGAGGTAAAAAAAAAATCGTTCCCCAAATTTGCCCCCCCCAAAATCTGCCGCCCTGGGCTCGAGCCTACTCAGCCTGCTGGTAAATCCGCCACTGCTTTCGGGCCTTGAAAACGCCGACACCACAGTTAGCCACTGACACGAAAGAACATTGTAGTTTAGGCGGTAAAATAAATAATTTGGAATGATTGCGTTGCTTCTAAACTATAGGTTTGGCCGCGTCAATCGTCAAACACCCAAGACCCGAGAACAAACTTCATGCTCACCACACAAAGTGTGCCCCGGCCGGGAATCGAACCCGGGACCCCTCGCTCAGAAGGCAGAGACTAGACTACAAACTAAGTCACAACAAAGTCTTAAATAAAAATAACTATGTATATTATGTTTCTTATAACAAAAACAATGAATTTGAACCAAAAATATACATTTTGAATTATCTCACGCGTGATTTAGGGATGGAGGGAGTGACAATATTTTTTTTTTTGTTGTTATTTTAATTATTTTTCCTTTTGTGTTTTAATATGTTTTTCATTGTTGTGTACAGTTTGTGTGAATGTCTTCTTTCTTTCTTTCAAATGTACCTAGGGGGGGGGGGGGGGGGGTTCATCAAAATTGCCAAAAACGCCTTACATATTCCACGCCCCCTACTTTCCCCTACTACCCCCGAAGACTTCGCTGGAGACGCGGCCGCACCTCGCTACTATCTACTTTGTTCCAAATGATACACTAAGTAATTGGTTAGCTTGTAACTAACTAGCTTCTATGTATATATTCCTAGAGAGCTATTTTACTGGAAGAATTTTTAGTTTTAACATATCATTTAAATTCACATCTTTTTCAATAACATTTTTTTAACATTATATTCTATTAACATTACCATATATTCGCTTGCCTAAGTTCATTTCGTGTCGGATTTTTGTGCTTTTAGCCGCGAGATCTCTGCACCGAGTGTGTCTATGTTATTCTGAAAAGAAACAGTTTTAATTAAAATTTAGTGAATGTGTGACGGAACGAGCTGAGGGCCCACCTGATGGTAAGTGGTGACCCTCGCCCATGACAACAGTAATGCGCGCGACTCAGTATGAGATACAAATCTTTACTGTGTCGCATTCATCCAGCGTCCATCACCCGAGACGGGGATGATACGTCTCATGCGCATGTGATTTCACCAGCAACCACACTCTTCCATCGGAACACAGTAATGCACCCTCGGGCCATAAAATAAATAAATAACAAAAATATTGAATATTGATTTTTAAATCAGTCCATACTTGACTTACCTTGAGTGTGATGTTATTGAGTAGGGTATCCTCGAGTAGGGCTTGCAGTCGAGTGTTCATCTCTAGAGACAGTTCTAGCGTCATGCCGGCGGGGTCTCCGCCCCACACCGCTGCCATCGCGCCGCCCCCCGCTGACGCTATTTGCTTCTGTCAAATTAATTATTAATTTATGGCAAGTTTCACCACTGTATTTTAAGTTTTTTAAGTCCTAGATATAGCTACGGAACCTTTTCGAGTACGTTCAACTTACCTTCGTTAAGGCCTTAATCATCTAATGAGCAGCGTGTACAGAACAATACAAGATTATTAATTAAATTCAAGCACGATATTAAAATGTAATATTTTCAATGACCTACGCAGGCGTGAGGATAATAATTTTATTTGCGTTAATCAGTGTTAATCACCTACAAGCTAAAATATATCAAGCTGTTTAGACAACAGAGCATGCCACAGAAATATAATAATATAATTAAATTTCATTTATTCAGAATACAAAAAAGCATACAAAAAAGATACAATTAATTATTACAATAGCAGTAGAACTTGTGCCAAGTTCGTCCGGAGAGGTACTGCAACCACAACTGGAATCTGCCGCCAAGCAGTAGTGGTTGCATTACTGTGTTCCGGTGGAAGGGTTTAGGTTCCGGTGAAATCACATGCGCATGAGACGTATCATCCCCGTCTCGGGTGATGGACGCAGCGGGATGAATGCGACTCAGTATAGATTTGGATCTCATACTGAGTCGCACGCATTACTGTTGTCATGGGCGAGGGTCACCACTTACCATCAGGTCTCAGCTAGTTGCGTCATTCATTCACATAAAAAAAAAACAATAAAATCACACATTTAAATAAATTATAATCTCATTATATGATACAATATGTCAACCTTGGGGTGTATCACTGTTAAGACCCAATGCCTTTGTGAGGGACTGTCTAGTCTGTTAACTAATACATACATACACTCGAAAAACATAACCCTGCTGTTGCATTCGTATAATAAAATACGACCGAATTGAAAAACCCTTTGGAAGCCGGTTGGAAGCAGTTAAAGCTGACCTTGTTGAAAAACCCTTGAAGCCAATTGGAACCAGTTAAAGCTGACCTTGTTGAAAACCCCTTTGGATACCGGTTGGAACCGGTTAAAACTGACCTTGTTGATATCCCTGTGTTCCGAGGAGACGGCCCCCGTGGGCATGGAGCACAGCAGCTGGCGCAGCAGGCGGGACTTCTTGCGCAGCTCCTCGGTCAGCTGCTTGGTGTGTTCCTCGAGGAACTCGCAACGCTCGGAGCGGCGCGCCGCGGCGCGTTGCAGCGACACGATGCGCTCGATCAGGGCTTGTCTGTCCGGCTCGCGGACCTAACAACAATCTATACTATACTACAGAACAAGGACGAACTGTCAGGGGTACAGGTGCTCGCGTCTGTAGGTACCCTTTGATTCCCTACACGTTTCTCCTGGGTGGTGCTAAAGGAGCAACCAAAAGTAGCAGTGGAACTTGTGCCAAGTTCGTCCACATCTGGAATCTGCCGCCAAGCAGTAGTGCTCGCATTGTAATCACATGCGCATGAGACGTATCCCCGTCTCCATGAGACGTATCCGTGATGGATGCAGCAGGATGAATGCGACTCAGTCTAAGATCCAAATCTTATATTGAGTCGTAGTACTATTGTCATGGGCTGGGGTCGCCACTTACCACCAGGTCTTACTCACAGAAGGAAAATAAAAAATTAATAGTTTTCCTTTCAGTTCATTCAATCATTATCAATACTTGAAACTTGTGTTTTGTTAAATAGTGATGGATAGTGATGAATAATGTACACAAATTAACAAATCTCTTTTCTTAAATGGTTTGTACCTGTATAAAAATTTAATAATACTTTTTACATGCTACAGTATAAACTTCTATGTTAAAATTGAAATAGTTAACCTTGGGAAACATTTTCTCAAACAGGCTAGGTAATTTTATCTGAAAAATAAAACGAAGCATGCATGTAACTTGGTAAATTGTACCAAAACTGCGGGTCTCTAAAGAAAATCTGTAAGTGTTTTATTGAAACTTTCATAGCTCAATTGGTAGGATCTGCCTTCTGCGTCGTAGGTCGTGAGTTCGATTCCCAGTCAGAACTTTGACTTTCATGTAAGTATTTACAAAAAAATGCTACTATAGTATTCTATCAATTACCTAGTTCCCATAGTACAAGTTATACTTAGTTTGGCATCTTGCCCCAAACTAAGCATATCTTTCGAAAGCCAGAGAAATGCGTTTTAAACATTGGCCTGTAACATTGATTAACATTCAAAAACATCTCTTTCCGCCTTTAGTCATTACCTGTATCTCTGGCAAGGATTCCGCGTGTCCGTTTTGTAATCTCTCCTCTTGCGTTGCGCTTTCTCCGCTACTTAGTGATGTGACCGAACCTGAGACCGAAGCAGAGTGTATTCAATCACTTCCAACAAGTTACTGTTTTAAAAGTGTCCGATTTTAGAATCGAAAAACAATCGAATTCAACTCATTCGTTCCTCATCTCACGCCCTTACATGAGTAACCAACCATTTCAAAAAATAAACATGTAAATCGGTATACAACGGGCGAAGAAAAAAGTCACTAAAGCTTAACTACCAACTTAACGTTTTGAAATTACTATGGGATCAATTTTTTTTTTACTCGTCTAATAGGCGACGAAGAACCGAGGTAACAACCATAAAAACTAAAATAGACTGCCGGAGTTATTAACTCCTCGGAATTAGGACTGATACGGAGTATGAATCACTCACCGGTTCTAGTGGATGGCGTGTCGGTGGGTAGTTTGGCTTCAAGCTGCTCGCACCGCTTCAAAGCTCGCTGCAACTCCCGATTCAGTTCCTGTCATTGAACACAACCCAATTGATATGCGAAACTATTATTATTATTATAATATTATTTTTATTATCCATTATAGGCCATCGTTTGACCTCTGTCTCACAGAGACGGGGATGATACGTCTCATGCGCATGTGATTTCACCGGCGGCCACACCCTTCCACTACTGCTTGGCGGCAGATTCCAGATGTGGTGGCAGTACCTCTCCGGACGAACTTGGCACAAGTTCTACTGCTACTAAATTTGATCTGTGGTTAAACCTTCTGTCACACTAATATTGTGTCCCGAAAAAATATAGTATTTTATCAGTATTACTAAGACTCCACTGGCCGTCTGTCTGTCCGTCACCAGGCTGTATCTCATGAACCGTGATAGTTAAAGTTGAAATTTTCACAGATGATGTATTTCTGTTGCCGCTATAACAACCAATACTAAAAACACAATAAAATAAATATTTAAGGGGGCTCTCGTACAAAAACGTGATTTTTAGGATATAGTTCCATACGGATAAATATTTATATAGATAATGGTAGGTGCGCGGGTCCGTCTCGCACTTGGCCGGTTTCTGTAGTATATTTTGACGTGTTCAAATGATACTTGAGATCTAAAGGAATAAATGAGTGGAGTAAACTGGTTTACGGGTGTTGTCTCTTGTTTCACATACAAAAACCCAATTCAGAATGCGTTACGTCCATCACTCTGAGAAAAGTTTGGTTTGAGTCCACCTTTTTAATCCGAAATTTTGGGGGGTCCAGTTGCTCGCGTTCATAGGTGTGTACCCTTTGATTCCCTACACGTACCCCCTGAGTGGTGCTAAAGGAGCAACCAAATGTAGCAATAGAACTGCCACCACATCTGGAATCTGCCGCCAAGCAGTAGTGTTTGCATTACTGTGTTCCGGTGGAAGGGTGTGGCAGCCGGTGAAATCACATGCGCATGAGACGTATCATCCCCGTCTCGGGTGATGGACGCAGCAGAATGAATGCGACTCAGTCAAGATTTGGATCTCATACTGAGTCGCACGCATTACTGTTGTCATGGGCGAGGGTCACCACTTACCATCAGGTGGGCCCTCAGCTCGTTCCGTCACAAATACACATTAAAAAAAAAATGTTAACAGTTTAAACTTACTTTTATGGCACTTGAGTGTTTCTTTTTCAATACTCCATTCTCACCCTTCTCCCATTCAAGTTTCTTGTTTGCATCAGCTACCTCCTCAGTCAATTCTGCAACCTGCAATTATATTATTGGTATTTATATCTGTTGAACCAACTATTGTTTTTTAAATCAACGTTTACACACTCATACTTCTGTACTAGCATTCCCCGTGACGCAGATGGCATGGACAAACACAGAAACACAAGAAAAACACCCAAGACCTGAAAACCTTCTATAATGATACATGCCCTGTATGAAATATCCAAGAATATTTATTCAGTGTTTTTTACCTTTCTAGCCAGCACCCACTCTCCTGGTTCCGTCGTTCTATTTACCTTTCTAGCCAGTACCCTGTTCTCCTGGTTCCGCCGTTCTGTTTACCTTTCTAGCCAGCACCCTGTTCTCCTGGTTCCGCCGTTCTGTTTACCTTTCTAGCCAGCACCCTGTTCTCCTGGTTCCGTCGTTCTATTTACCTTTCTAGCCAGCACCCTGTTCTCTTGGTTCCGTCGTTCTATTTACCTTTCTAGCCAGCACCCTGTTCTCTTGGTTCCGTCGTTCTATTTACCTTTCTAGCCAGCACCCTGTTCTCTTGGTTCCGTCGTTCTATTTACCTTTCTAGTCAGCACCCTGTTCTCTTGGTTCCGTCGTTCTGTTTACCTTTCTAGCCAGCACCCTGTTCTCCTGGTGCCGTCGTTCTGTTTACCTTTCTAGCCAGTACCCTGTTCTCCTGGTTCCGTCGTTCTGTTTACCTTTCTAGCCAGCACCCTGTTCTCCTGGTTCCGCCGTTCTGTTTACCTTTCTAGCCAGCACCCTGTTCTCCTGGTTCCGCCGTTCTGTTTACCTTTCTAGCCAGCACCCTGTTCTCCTGGTTCCGCCGTTCTGTTTACCTTTCTAGCCAGCACCCTGTTCTCCTGGTTCCGTCGTTCTGTTTCTTCAGTGAGTGCGGTTTGTAGTTTGGTGCATTCGGTCTCTAGTGACGTCACTCGTTCCCTCAGCGCCTCGTTGTCGGCCGATAGTGCTTGGGCCTAGGAACAATACATAAACGAATATATTCTGTAAAAATAATTTAATGCCAACGAAAAAGTATCTTCTGCCTAGCTCCAACAATTCAACAACAGTTTATAATAAAACTGTAACAGGTCTGATTCAATACACTGAAGATAATTTAAAAATATATGGAGTGCATTATGATCGACACTGAAGCCAAAACTATATTTTTTTTTTTTTCATTTTTGTCTTTCTGTCTGTGTGTATCTTGGCCGCGTATCACGCCGAAAGTCCTGCATAAATTCAAATGAAACTTGACATGATAAGAGGTCCTGCTGACATGACGGTGCTGAATTTCAGGATAAAACTGAATACTTTTTATCCGCACACCTTTTATTCGAAATTCAGCACCGTTCCCTCAGGAGAGAGGACGATAGCCTCAGAAACTGCTGAACCAATTTAAATAGGAAATCCACTGGCAGACAGTTGGTGTTATAAGTAGTAAATAAGGACAACTAGGGTACAGATTTCAACTCTTAGCTATCACGGTTCATGAGATACAGCCTGATGATAGACGGACAGACAGACAGACGGACAATAGAGTCTTAGTAATAGGTCCCGTTTTACCCTTTGGATACGGAACACTAAAAATAAAGCTTGAACGTTTACGTTTGAAACTGAAGTATGAGGCCAGTCATAACGTTGGCCCAATACCTTGGCCAAGCGCGTGTCCGTCCGCGCGCGGTGCGATACATGCTTGGCCGTCAACCTCGCCGCGTGTTCCAGAGCGGACGCCTCTCTGCGCGCGCATGTCTCGGCCAACGCACGCTCGGCTGTCAGCGCTTCTTCTGCTTGGTTCGCGCGTTCCGTCTCTCTGGAACATTTAACATCACCAGAATTAGGATTAATGAAATAAGTGTTGCGTGGTTTAGTTGGTTGTAACCCTGCGAGGGGTCCCGGTTTCGAGCTTGAAGTTTGTTCTCGAGTCTTTGGTTTGTGTTACTGTGTTTGTCCATGCCATCTGCGACACAGAGAATCTTAGTGCAGAGGTATGAGTGTGTAAACATTCAGTTTATTTGCGTGAATACTAGTTTTAGTAGGCTATATGGTGGATGCATGCATGTGGCAAGTGGAAATTTGACAGTCTAAAGTCAGGGCTATATGGTGGATGAATTCATGGAGCAAATGGAAATTTGAGAGTGTATTTCCCAGACAAGATCTTTACATTTTTGGTGACTGACATATGACCCATCTTTTGGGGTCTGGCAGTATCATGATGAAACGCCCTTTCTGTTGATCAATTCCGAAGCATTTCGTTTACCTTTCCAACTGTGAGCTTAGCGTGTCGGCGAGAGCAGCTTTGGCCCTCAGAGCTGCCAACTCCGCCGCCTCTTCTTCCAAACGGAGGTTGCTTATTTTCAACTGTTCCACCTAATATCAAAATTAAATGAAATAGAAGCAACAGTTAGTTACCTCAAAAGAAAGGTAGATATTGAAACTAGTGTTTGGCGATATTGACTATTCATGACGTATGACGAAAGATTTCCCTAAAATAAGATTAATATTAAATTAATCTTAGCGTTAGTGCTTGTATGAGTAAAGTATAACTTAAAATAAGATTAATGTTGAAATTCATTTTAGCAATAGTGACGACAATGTGGATAAGTTTTGCCACCACACCTGGTGGTATACGACCAAGCAGTGGTGCACTCGTTGCTGAAAAGGTGTGGGTGCCGGTAAAATTACAGGTTAAAAGTACATGAAAGGTCACATCCCAGCCTCAGAGTAACGGGTGCGTCGCAGAGAAAATAGCAAAACAAAAACCATCTATCTCCGAACCTATTGATAAAGTCACGTTACCTCAGCGTTGGCGAGAGCGAGAGAGCTGCTAGTGCTGTCTCTCTCTTTCTTGCAGGAGTCCAGCTGTTGCGTAGCGGAAGTCAGTCTTTTGTCCAGTTCTTCATTCTGATGCCGGCAGAGGATGAGAGCGGCACGACACTCCTTCAATTCTGCTTCTGTACATTACATAATGTCAGTAAAAAAATCCAAACTTTCGCTGAATCCCTAAAAAAAACTTGGAATCTTTTTTAAATAAATATGTATTACGATATCGCGCTTTCCCTTTCAAAGTTTGGCGCTTGGACATTATCCGACTACAATGGGGAAGCACTAACAAGAATACCTTAATGGAAGTGTTACTTTCGAAATCGGGGTGAAACAGGGTAAATAGGGGTTGAGATGAGTATGAGATATTGTTATTATTTTTTCTATTTTTATTATTTTTTAGTTGATAGGATGTACCGTCTTTTCTGAGGTGACCCCATTAAAAATATAGACAAATTCAACCTCAAGAGCGCAAAAAGTAATAAAATAACGGACTTCTATTAACTACTAGCTGCGCCCCGCGGTTTCACCCGCATAGTTCCCGTTCCCGTGGAGAATACGGGGATAAATTGATTTTATTTTTTCGTTAATTTTCCAATGTTTTTAATAGTTACTCTGCTATTCGGGACGGAAACAAATCCAACAAATCAAAAACCATGGCAATCGGTCCGGCCGTTCTCGAGTTATAAGTGTTGTAACAAACACGACTTTCTTTTATATATATAGATTATTATTAGTGTTACCAACCCAAATTGAAGGAACCAGGTGAAGGCCCGCCCCTTGTGAAATGGTTACCTTCGCTCTGATTTTTAATATGACTAATCCAGCACTCACAACTACTGCTTACCCAACTGCTTCGCCCTGAGGGAATCCGTCGCGTTGGCAGCCGCTGCGTCTTTAGCTGCCTCCAGCTCCGACACTTGTTGGGACAATCGCTCAGCGCGTTCTGTGCTCTCCTGAAAATATATACATACAAAAATATATACTTAAATATTCAGAGACATGTCGTAGTTTTGCAAAAGGCAAGTATCGTTGTACACGTCAAAATGTACACTTAATTTAAGAGAATAAGTATGTTTCAGTTTTGATTTTGACTCGGTGTACATCGGGGAAAATAATGCGAATGTCGCTTTACCTTATACGCGTCCATTTCCATGCGCAGCTTGCTCTGCGTCCACTTGAGGCGCCCCTCCAACTCCTTCATGTCTTCCCGCACTTTAGATAACTCGCGCTCCGTGTTCTGCAGTTCATGGTCCTGCAGAAGCATACCGGACAAATCAGAGAGGTGGACATTTTGCTTCGGGTAATGTTTTTGTGTAACAAATATCATTGTAACACCAACATACGCAGTTTAATACACTGCTATCGCACATAGTTATATGCAGCTTGCGTATTTATTACTATTAGTAATGTTTTTTTTAATTTTGAAACAAAAACATGCCTCTTATTTTTAATTTATTTATTTATTGGATCACCAACGAAATATACAGTCTTACAAAATATATTTACTAATTTTTTTGGTCAATGTGCTCCCTCAATTACACGTGACCACAGCATGCACTAAATAAGATACAACTAGGCACATTTTGTGTGATACAAATTTGACATGAATTAGAAACAAAATATAGAAAATAATCTTAAAATAAAGTTTTATAATAGAATATATAAAAAAGAGTGAGATAGGGTAAGCAGAAAAAAAGTTCTAAAAAACTTAAAAAATATTTAAAAAAATTAATTAAAATAACTAACTCACAAAATTAACAGATTTCATTGAGTTGTCTCTTGAACTTGTGTAATGGTTCAGTTAGAAATTACTTTTTACGTAACTAGATAAATTTATATATATTTTTGTAATAATATCGACCTCTCACCGACTGCTTGGGTCTCACTCCGCAGTTGATTGCCCTCCCTTTTTATATATTTTTTACTACAATGTTTTTATACTGTTTTATTTTATAAATCATGTATTATTTTGTAGTGAAAAATGTATATAAAATGAGGGTCAAATTAAATAATGCGAAATAATAATAAGTTTATTTGGAACAAAATAACAATGAAACACAAAATATTATGAAAATGGCTGGTCATAATAGTCATAATAATAGTCATAATAATAATAGTCATAATAGTATTTATTGGTAAATTATATATTACATGGTCTTACCTTGTCAGTGTACAGCTGTATGATCCTCTGCTTCTCCGCGTGCGCCCCTTTCAGTTTGTGCTGCACAAGTTCGAGCTCCGCCTTCGCGGCGCGCTCCGCCTTGGCAGCCGCTTCGCCGACCCGCCTCGCCTCGATGGCGGCGCACTCGACGCTCGCGTACCGCATAACCGCCGCGTCCTTTTCACGCTCAGCTTGTTCTATCCGCTTGCCCATCTAAAATTTGTGAAATTAATGCGCAAAAGTCAAAATACATAAAGTATTATAACATGTTACCTTTTTTAGGGTGAAGACTCCCCTGTCTGTCTGTCACCAGGCTGTATCTCATGAACTGTGATAGTTAGAAAGTTGATATTTACACAGATAATGCATTTCTGTTGCCGCTATAACAATATATACTATATAAAACAGAATAAAATAAATATTGAACAGGGCTCTCTTACAAAAATGTGATTTTTAGGATATAGTTCCATATGAAGAAATTAGATGGCGCCACTTGTATTTTATTATTGTAGATAATGATAAGGAACCCTTCGTGCGCGAGTCCGACTCGCAGTTGGTTGCTTAAGTGTTCACCGACCAAGCCTGACAAGACCCAAGTTGTATCTTGTTGCACCTGTCACCAGAGATGGGAATGTGGATGCAATTTCACTGTCACTCACACCCTTCCACCAGGACACAGCAATGCGTACTTGCATTACTGGTTGGCAGCAGACATGAAGTCCCACATGACATGACTACTTAAATAATATTATAACATAGCTTCATTCTGTTAGGTACAATACTTACTAAGTCTAATTTTCCTTCTAAATCCTTGAAAGTCTGATCTTTATTCTCCAGCTCATCAGCTTGCTGTCTCACTCTCTCCTTCAGTATTGTGTTCTCTTTCCTTTGCTCAAAAAGCAAACTCTCTAGTGATTCAATTTGCAACCTTAGGACGTCACTCTTAGGGTCCAAATCCACGCCTAAATTTGTGTTGTTCCCTTCTTGATTACATTCTTTCTGTTCAATATTTTCTATGGGATTTATACCAATTTCTTCTTCTTTAGGAAGGCATAGAGTCTCATTTGCTTCATCTTCAAATATATCTGTCATAACTTTGCCATTAGGTATGGGTTTGATACTTTTAACTGGTTTCTGAACAGTCCTATGAGTGTAGTATTTCAGACTGCCACTCACAGATGAGAACATGCCATGAACATTTTTAACTATATTCCCAATGTCTTGAGACAGAATCTCCTTTGGCATCCTTGTGTATCGTATATCTAATGTATTAACTGTTTCAGGGATCCTCTGTGTAGCATGTGCTTGCTTTTTTTGTGTTGAAAATTGAGAGAGAATTGCATCTTTGTCTAGATCTTTATCATTTGATATACTAAAGGGAAATTGGTTGGTTGTTTCTAGGCTTGATATATTTTCTGCACTTCGACTGTAGGGTGATTTTGATAAGGGCTTTTCAGTGGAATTTTGCTCATCTAAACTTACTGACGAAGCTGCCAAATCTTCACTAGTGGGATTGTGATCTAAGTTCACAGATGATATAAGTGTAGCACTCAACATTTTTGAGTTATGATAATCTAAGCTATTTGCTCCGAGATTTTGTTCATTATCTGCCACATTTAAATTTATTTCTTGGTTGCTAGCACCATTGACTGGATTTGTGACCTTTATCTCTTTGGTAAAATTATCATTTTTGAACGGAGAACCTTCGGAGCTCGGGGATTCTGAAGTGCGAACCTCTTCGGGGGATGAAGAAACAGGACTGGATGACGTACTACCCAGTAAACTGTCGCTATCAGCTGGGCATTTTGTCGCATTAACTAAATTCGCAGAGGAAGTGTTGAGTTGAGTTTCGTTATGAGAGATGCTTTTAATCGGCGACGTTTCTGAATCTGACGATGCAGGGAATGTTTCGGAATAGGCATCGGTGGTTTCGATACCAGAATCGCAGGTATTTTCGCTTTTTGTTCCATTTTCCTGGGTGTTTTCGTTGACGTCAATTGGGTCGATATTTGTTGAGATTTCATTAGCCTCTTCAGACATATTGGATACTAGACTGGCTTATTAAAGCTAAAATGGTATTATTAGGATTTGCGAGCGTCCTAGCCATGAAGGGAGGCTTTTTTACCTTAATTTTTAAATATAAACATTGAAGACGTCCATGAATACTTTCTTCGTATTTTGACACTTTTGACAGTGAGTGTTACAAATATGACAATTGGCAACCGTGTGATGGTTTGACGGCTAAATAGTTTATTAGTCCAATAATTAAAAAAAAACCAAGCCCAAAATAAAAAACAAAGATGTTAACACGTACAAAAAATAAATAACATTTTTACCAACTTAAATATCATAAATATCAGCAGCTATGACTATGACCAAAGATTGTATATGCTATGACTATGTGAATTTGACTATGCTGCTATCACACGTTTATGTTAACTTAAAATTAGATCAAGTGATACGATATTTAAAACTTGTAAATGGTGCACATTGAAAAATCGACATGAAGTGTAGACAGTTTTCTGATTGTTGGGTACGAAACCCTAAAAAGAAGAACTGAATCATAGAAATTCTAGAACTCAACTCATAATAGGCTTGGGCAAAAAACATCGACTTATTAAAAAAAAAAAATTTTAGAATTATTGATTTATATCTTTGATATTTTTAATCAAGATATATTCGATACTAGCTGCGCCCCGCGGTTTCACCCGCATAGTTCCCGTTCCCGTGGAGAATACGGGGATAAATTGATTTTATTTTTTCGTTAAGTTTCCAATGTTTTTAATAGTTATTCTGCTATTCGGGGCGGAAACAAACCCAACAAATCAAAAACCATGGCAGCTAGCCGTTCTCGAGTTATAACAAATACGACTTTCTTTTATATATATAGATTTATTTTCGAGTATTGAATTCATATTTCGATATATTGTTTAAATATAATTTATGATGCAATAACGTGTTTAACGTTTTGTGACAGTACCCGACGATAGAAGATGCATGACAGTACATCAAGCAGAGGGTGCTTATTATGTCCATATCTGATGACTACTGGTTTGATTGAATTGTATATAATTGTTTAGGCTCAAGTATACTATTTTCTTCATGTCTATGCTCTTTTTCAATGCTTTGGGAATAAGTATGAATAGTCATGTGAAAACCGACGATATATTGATAAATTAATATTTTTCATTCGATAATTATCGATACTGTTTAAATATGTCGATAAATTTTTTTCACTTGCCCATCCCTAACTCATAACTTTAGCTACAATCTCAATAGATGGCGGCACCATCACAAATATGCTTGTTTCTGAAGTGCTTCCAGCAACTGATGAAAGTTTACAAAATAGCAAAAATATGTTAATTATTTTTATCCTGAATCAACTGGAGCAGTATTTCAATCAGCTATTTTTATAATATATAGAATGAGCAATCCACCCCGAATTCGCACAGGTAGAGCAATTTTTTCAGGATAAGATTAAAATGCTACTGATATCATTCTGCTTGGCGACTTTATAATAAATTTTATTTGCACGACCGAGTAGTGCGGTTGTAGGTGCGTGTCTCATTGGTGGGTGGTGAGTGGCCGCTAGCTCACTGAGTCTATAGGTTTACATGGCGTATGCTAGTAAAGCTCCCAATCGGAATGACTTGAAATTATGCACCTTTTTAATGAATCATTCAATCCATTGGCGGCCCCATTTTTGAAGTTAATCACGTTCAGACAGACAATGACGGGGGGCTTTTTATGGTATTTATTGATAAATTATATTTTTTATTGTTTAACGCTGTAAGTCAGCGGCTCCAGGGAAAAGCCATATAAAGAACGGTGCACTAATGGAGCTAAAAAAATCAGCCACGCGCTAGCTGTAAATAATTATGCCAATTATGTCAATACTTATATGGACAGCTGGCGCGTGACTGACTTTTTTTAATTCTATGTCATTATGCCGAAGTGATTATACTAAATATACGATATTTACGATATTTATACGAAAAGTATAAAACATTATAATAGCATATTTATACAGAAGTATAGTAGTAATCCAGGTGTCCTACCACTAGCAAGTCATTTTCACGCCAATATGTATTGATTTACATTCCCAAACGAATGTTATTATTTTCTCCAACAAAATAATAATTAAAGGACGTCAAAATAGTAGAAAATTTACAAAATACGTTAGCAACATTATGTTTCAGGAAAACGTCATGTCATCGTGTATGACATTCACTCTTTACTGACGTTTCATTTGCATTTCGTTTCGCTCGCTCGTGAAATTGAACGGGAAAATTAGGTCGTTCGTATCGATTTTCCCTTTTACGGCCAACAAAAGACATCTTTTCCTTGTGTTGAGGTGCTTCACGTTCCTGTAACCAGAAGCGCGGAGACCCTTCAAAATGCCTGTAAGTTGAAAATACCTTTTCAAACCTCTAGGATTTCAACATGTGACTTCAGAAATATGATATCGTGCTCCTGTATCTCACTATGTATTTATTGAAGCAGTTTTGCGTAGTTTGTTCACTATTTCAATCTATTTCAGTTGCTCACGAGTTTTTTTTGTATAGGTGTAGTACGTGGTGTTGTAATTTATAATATTTTAGGTCAGGGTCGCCTCGCCTACACGAGGCGCTTACGTAGCTACGTACCTACATTATCTGCGCAATTCGTCGATATCGTAATCCACCATTTGTTTCCTATTCGTTTCTACTGACGCATCAGCTATTGGCTCCTATTGGAATCCAGTTTGAAGAATATAATGGGCGTGAACTCAATGGCGGGCACGCTTAACTAGAAAACCTTCAAAATCAAGTCACAGTTTGCTTTATCATGTTTTCTTATTCACGCCTTTTTACTTATATTATGGTCAGGCTTGGTTTAAGCAGTAATGGGTTACTTTTCAGTGTTATACTATGTATGTAGATGTGATAGTGATGAGCTCATCGACGCCATTGTTGCCCAATGAATGACTGCTATTACTTTTCTTTAGTTTAGTTCAAATTATTTTTTCCTAAATAATCTGAGCTGGGTGGGTAAATTACAGTAAACTGCCAAGCCATTCGGGTAAACTATGTTTTGTTGGCTACAAAATTCTGGGTACCATTTTCCATCACTATACTGGATAAACAAAAGTGACTCACTCATGGAGTGATTAATTTGTATGAATAATTTATGTTAAGACATTTTTAAGTCTTTACCTTACCAGGTTTGTGTAGAGCTAGCCATTGAGGGGGGGGAGAGAACATTTCTCACTTTGAGCTAAACCACTCAAGTGCAATATGTACTTGTACATTTAGAGTTCAGTAAGAAATGACAAATTGAAACCCAAAGTTCCATCTTTTCAGTCTGTCTGTCTCAGCCATTTTACTTATTAAATAGGAACTATACATGAAATTTAATCAAGAGGGGCGGCTACCTGGGTCAGGTTATCAATGCCTATTGTCACATGTACAAAAGGCCCATGGGTATTGTCAAAGAGTAGTTTGAAATCAGTTGCAGACTTGTATGAAGTTCAAGTAATTGTGTTTAGATGGGAGAAAATGCATATGCCACATTGTCCTTGCCACAGAAAACAAATAAAAATTTAAAAAAAAAATTTGCCCATGTTAGTTGATAATTGAATACATTTTGTCCTGGCTTGATTACTAAGGAATGTTGATTATACTGAAGGTGATTTAATTAGGTGGCCTGTGATGATGCCTAAATCATTCACAGGTTTCATCCGAAACAGTTTTATTTGTGTTAATGAGTGTGGGTCATTAAAGAAAAACAATTTGTAAAAAATAATCTACCATTTATAAACATATAAACTTTAACACACTCATACCTCTGCACTAGGATAACCTGTGTCACAGATGGCAGTTATAAACACAAACACAAGACAAACATTCAAGACCAGAGAACAAACTTTATGCTCACCACACAAAGTGTGCCCCGGCCGGGAATCGGTCTAAGGTGGGGCTACTACCACAGAAAAATTGTAATGTTCACACACACTCAGACTTATGCTACAAATTGTATATTTTTTATAGTCTTGAACTCTCAATCACACACTCTTTGTGCCAAACCCTATGAACCTAATAAACTAACAGATGGCGAGATAAATTTCTGTAGCAACATTGTTATTTTGTCAATTCAAAAAATGTATGAAACAATGTTGATTCGCTATATAATCTATCTAATCAAATCTCACTTTATTATAGTTTAGCTGTTAGTAAATCTAGCAAACACTCAAAATATCAAACTGGTGAATTGTCCTTGTTTAGTTTGAGAGCATTTTATATAAATAAAAATGAATAGGTAAATGTGTTGCTAAGCACAGAACTCGAGTAGGGCTATACCTATTTGGCAATCTTTTTTTAAATTGTTTTTGTCTTTGTCAGGACAATCTTTGGGAAAGTCGCTTGAAATGTCTGAAATGAAGCTAGAGTGAAACCACATTTTTCTGTGGGATTTTTGACAGATGATTGTCAAATTATCAACCAAGACAGAAAAAACATCTGTCAGGTCAGCTAATTGAGAATATATATTGAAAGTCCACACAAAGAGATCAAAACAAAGGAATGTGAAACTGGGACACGGAAATAGGTCACTCCTGTGTCAGTAAATGTGTAATGTATAAAATAGGTCAGAGGGCCTGCATTTAAACAAGAATCTCAAATGAAACTGCACAAGGGAAATTTATAAAAACAATCAATCAACATTAACACACTCATACCTCTGCACTAGGATCCCCTGTGTCGCAGATGGCATGGACAAACAGAAACACAAGACAAACACCCAAGACCCGAGAACAAACCCGAGAAAAAGATTCCTAATTACCTTCAATATTTATTTAGTTAAGACCTATCAAATATCTGTTTTTACAAAACCCCTTTTATACAATGGTGACACTGAGATCACCACATGTCACATCTACATTTCCATGGTAGCTTAAAATGAAAGTGGCTCAATGGGTATGTGCCATCAGAAAAAATAATCTTTAATAGATATTTATTAATACACACTAACAAAAGAACAAAGAAAAAAGTAAAACCTACCAGTTTAAGTTATATTATTCCAAATGCAGTTTTTAGCTGTTTATAAAAAATAGTTCTATTAACATATCAAATATAGCCATTGCTGAAGCAATTAATTCATTACATTAAAATCCCTGACACACCTGCATAGGGGCGCGGCAAGGGAAGGGGGTGGTACTAGTCCGTAAGTGGGGGGGTGAGTACTGCGCGGCTGAGGGTGGCGTCAGACGATCGCCAGAGCTCGTGCGGTGTAGACGTGCATCCGCTCCAGCTACACCCTGTTGCTTGCAAACAAAGAAAGTTACTAAGTGCCGTGCAATGATCATGAGTGACATTAATCAATTGATATTGAAGTATTCAGAGTTAAATTGAGACAGAAAAATATTTATATCATATTTATATTTGTTGCTCGTGCGCGAAATACTACGAACAGGCAGAATGGTAAATCGTGAGTAATTTTATGTATTTTATCTCCAGGATTCCAGCACAACCGTAAAGCGGCGATGCAGTCGGGCTGCCGCAGTTTTTAGTTTTTTTTATAATCAAAATAAATTCAGCCTTTTATTTAAGAGGGTTTAATTTGAGGGTATTGGGATTTCACAGTACCAGGAATTAAAAAAAATTTTTAGCGTATTTGTCGAAATTGTCTATTCGTTTTTTATTAATTTTTCTCAGTTTTCTATCGGGTCTGTAATATTCTTGAATTTATGAGTTGTTTCAAAAATTTAAATTACATAAGTAAAGCGCGCCGCTTTACTTTGTATGTCCTTATTTTCGGCCCGATCTCACAATAAGTTGTAAGAAATTATCTTCCTTGTTAATATAGCATTTTTATGGTATAACAAAGAAAGTTATAAACTTACTAATATATAGCTTTGAATTTTAACATATCCTTTTACATGAAACTTTCTGAGTAGGCTTAATTTCATGTATGTTATCGGGTTTGTAACCATCGATATTTTGCTCAAATATTTTCTCAGCAAAATTGTATTCATTAAAATTATCTACAATTTGGAACTGGCTCAAGGAAGTACTAATTAATTCGCCTTATCCAGGCCAGGCCAGAGTTTATCGTTGCTCCACTTACAGTCGCAAAATTGATACTATCAATAGATTCGTAAGGAGGCCACTGGAGTTGACAGTTGCCATGCAAACTTCAACTTTACGCACTCGTGTTACGGCTCACACGCGGCGGATGTTCGTTAGGTTTGCGTAATTTACAGCGTTCATGTGACGCAAACGTGGATATCGTTATGTTAATATTTTAATTTCTGCAGACCAGCTACAACACATGTATTACTAACAGTATCAATAATATGTAATTTTTGTCCTTGTTTGCTAGGCATAGGTGCTGCAGCGGCGTCACCCGCGCGGCACGAGGCGTAAAAAGTAGTTATTACTTTCAGTTTTAGTACGTAATTTCAGGTCATCATCTACAGAGTGTGGTAACAATATGTCTTAATTATGTCTTCTGAAAATATATTCAATTCCGTTTAGAAAATCCATTTGTTCCGCACGAGCCGCGTTTGAACCGCAGCCCATCGCGTTTGAACCGCAGCCCACTGCATTTGAACCGCAATACGTCGCGTTCGAACCATAGTCCGCCGCGTTCGAACCGCAGTCCACCGCGATCGAACCGCATTACGCCGTGTTTGAACCGCAGCTCGCCGAGTTTGAACCGCAGCCCGCCGAGTTTGAACCGCAGCAACGCAACGCAGTTCATCGCATATTTCAGGAGGCTTTCTCCCTATTTAGACTCAAAGGATGAAGACAATCAAATGTTCCGCTATTTAAGTAAAATGGAACCTAACCTACGTTCAATTGTACGTTCAATGTTTAACTTCATATTGTAGATAAAAGAGACCATTTGACTGACCTCAAACTTAATCTAAATAGGTTGTAGGCCTACTGGCAATATTGCGACACTGCTGGCGTATGGCAGTGCTAAATGTCGCTGTGCTGGTCGTAAAACAGACAAGGCCACACCATCCATGCCGGCGATTCAGTTGACGCAAGGGCAAACCAATAAAACATTAGTTGCCCAAATGCCTGCCCTGACCTGCTTACCTACTTAGAAGTACTGCTGACCCGTGCCGTAGAAACGCTTTGCAGTCATAATGGCAATTTAAAAAGCAATTTACATTCAATAGGAGTTTTGCCAGTTCTATGACGTATCTATTTTAGATGTTGCACACAGATAAACGTCTTAGCAGTGGTGGTGACAACGGTACAAAATTTCTTGAGGGTATTTCTGCCAGTTAGAGAACAACCTGCGTGGTATTGTATTAAAAAGTAGACTTTTGCGTCATTTGCCTAGAAAATTTCGGGGAAATCTGATCAGGAGTACCTTGCTAACAGTCGGACTGCATTTATAGCGGAATTGAATAGGCAAAGAAAGAACAGAAGTCAGAGAACTAGAAGGCGAGCATTTGCCCAACAGCTTTTGTGGCCTAATGTTAAGCGACTATGCTATTGTAACCGAAGGGGCACCTTGCTACGCCTGTATTTTGAGAACTGGTCGCCAGCGATTTAGTCGGAAAACCGTTAAGTTTTCGTTTTCGTAGCCGAGCCTTCTCAAGGTTTTCCTTCACCGGAACATCTCCAGAGTAGCATCAACAACATACAAATGATGTTTTCGATGGTCACGCGACCAAGCGGTCACGCGACAGTTGAACATGCCAGTCGATTGTTATAGGACGCGGAGCTCGCCGCTCCCACCGTGGAGAACGTTCGCGTGGTGGTCCGCGTCCGGCCGATGGACCAGCGGGAGAAGGTGGACGGCGCGTACAGCTGCGTGTCCGTCGACCACGCGAACCACACGATTGCCGTCAACAAGAACAACGCGACGCCGCCGGAGCCGCCGCGGGTCTACGCGTACGATGCCGTCTTCGACAGCGACACCAGCCAGGTACGTAGTATGGACCCACCGGTGGACAGCTCCACATTATTTTTGTGGAGACGCGGGTCAGGGATAGTCGATCCGGCTGCAAGTTTACTGCGTTCATCGAGTTTCTAATCGAATAATTTTTTTATTAAAATATTATTAGTTGATTATCCGAAAAAAAATTGTTCATTTGTCTTTCAAGTAAATTATAATCCACTTCACAGATATATATATATATAAAAGAACTTTGTCTTGCTGTTGGCCGCAACTTCTTTGCAGCCATGTCTAAATGAGAAGAGACTTGCATCTTGCAGCCGGATTTCGTAGAACGGGGGGAGGTAAGATGGCGTTGTCATGAGTCAATGCCAATTTAAGTCAATGATATGTATTTAAATTAGGTTTTCTATTATTTTTGTGTAAGTGACCATCACTGGTATCGGAGTTTCCAAGCAGCCTGAAGCCGACATCTCAACGTGCCTTCCGAAGCACGGAACATTAGGTTTTGAACTATTAGGCTATTGTATATCATTCATCACATAGCAGCTCTGGAACAACAATTCACTGATGGGAAATGGCATTGTAGTCAAGTATTGTATTGTAGTCAAATCTTTCAACATTATTTTGTCCACCACCAGGTCGGTTTCAATTATTTTATTGTAGGTTACTTCAAACCTAAGCTACTGAGGCGTCATTACTAAGCCAGTATAACCGACTTGCATATTAGCCGTGAAAAAGGAGTGAAAGTGTGAAACCTGTGTATGTCTGCTGTCTTCTTGCGGCCAATTCCTTTCAGACAATAAACCGAGCGTAATGGTCAGATATCAAATATTTTTTTATAGAAACTTGTGTAGGAATGGTTTTATTGGAGAATACAGGAAAAATAACAGAAATGCAGGTTTTTTTTGTGTCGATTATTTATAACTTCCCCCGGGATTACCCGCGGTTTTCCGGGATCAAAAGTAGCCTATGTGTTAATCCAGGATATAAGCTATTGTTGTATCAAATTTCATCCAAATCCGTTGAGCCGTTTGGGCGTGAAGGAGTAACAAACAGACACACTCACACACAAACAAACTTTCGCCTTTAAAATATTAGTGCAATTAGTGCAAAGTAACAAAGCAAGTAATCATTTCACTGTTTATTCTTTGTTCAATATAGGCATAGAAAATCATAGAGTATTCAAATAGAAAACTAACGTTTATCGGACACAAAAATACTCATTCATTATTCAACGTGTCTTATTTCGCTCACCTTGTACTTTGTACATACCAAAATGTATTCTCGATTACATACAACAAACATTTAACCTTAATGCCCACTGCATAGCGTCCAATTTACTTAATAGGACATTCTAGACACGGTACCATGACGTAAGCCTTTGTTGGTTCGTGCCGCGACCTTGGTCGGTACTTGATAAAGAGAACCATTTCCTCTTTGCTTTGAATGATAATTTTATCTACCTTCAGCTATTATATTTACAGTATTTATGCGAGCAAATATTATTATGTTTATAGAGCGAAAACTATTTGCAATGGATACCAATTATCTACCTCTAGCTTTGCCGCTTTGTCTGCGTGGTAACATAAAATAGCTGGTGTTCAATCAGAATTCCATTCGTTAATTTTGGCGCCAATTGAATGTGCCTCATATCCCTGTATCCCAAGACGTAGGGCTCCATACAAAAGGGTTAAGGAAAACCGTTATTAGTAGGCCTACAATGTTTAACTATCTTTCTGTCCCACTTTTTAAATTCAGAGATCCTGACAAAAATATAAAATACGGAACGGAGCACGGTACGTAAAATCTGGAGAACTCCAATTTTCTTTACACAATCTGCAGTCTGTGGTACATTTTGTACTAGTTATCTCAAATCACTCTCGCATTATGACACAAAACAAGTTAAAACATTAGTGAGTGCATTGGTGCAAAAACAAACCGCATTTAGTCGGTTTGTGAAATGTAATTATATTCGACTATCTGCGACATTTTACCTGAGGTTACCCCTTTCATTATAGCACAAAGTTAGTTAAAAATTTATTTAGCTACTAGCTGACCGGGCCACGCGTTGCTGTGGCTAACGTTTTTTGTAATTGTGACTGTCAAATAATATCAGACAAATAATTAGCAATAAATTAAAATTGTATAATTTGAGATTTAAACTATCCTATCTCTCAGGTTGGATCGAACTGCACATGGTGTGCGAATTTTATTATAATCGGTTAAGTGGTTTAGGAGTCCATTGAGGACAAACATTGTGACACGAGATTTATATATAGTAAGATAGAACCATACAAATAATTATTCATTTGGATTTGCCGCAGTCGTATACCTAGTCGACGCTAAAGCTTGCGTGGGCCGCCCAGTGGCACTTTTCCAGATTGTATTATTAGAAATTATTCATAGTTAATGCTTTAAATAGCAACCGACATAATTCTGCATTATGTAGTTTGGGGTAGGCATCCGGTACCATTACAACGGACAGTCGATAGATATATTAGACTGCGCCTAAGGGAAATCCTAAGGGAACACTGTATTTTTCCGGGATCAAAAGTAGGCTATGTGTTAATCCAAGATTTAAGTTATCCTGGTACCAAGTTTCATCAAAATCCGTTGAGCCCTTTAAGCTTGAATGGTAACAAACTTGCATACACACATACAAACTTTCGGTTTAATAATGTAAGTGTGAAACTACTGAACTTAAACAGTTATAAATAAATATTTTCTGGTTTGCAGCACTCAAAGTGCTGAAAAGTTGCGCAATGGTTCACAAATTGACAATTGTTTCGCTACGTTGTTTGGGGAGTGATTCTGTAATATTCTTGTCACTGCACATGGTATTCTGGAAACACTACAACAATGAAGGATGTTTACAAATGTTGATAAATGTTTTGTAACGCTTTTAAGGTTAGTTTTGTCTTTATTACAATACATTATGTTTTGGGTGCACTAATATAATGGTAAAATACATGGTGAGTTATTACATACAATATTATATAAATTGTATATTTTACAAAATTCTAGTTTTACCAAAAATTGTTTGGAAGAAATAGCTCATTGCAATAACCCTCCATTGTAGTTTTGCACAATAACTTTTTATTTATTTTTAATGTTTGTATTATGGTTTTATAATAAACAAATACATTTTCTAGTAAGTAGGGTTCATCTTAGAGAATCTTAAGAATAGATAAATAGATTAATTGATTAATTACTCCATTACTCATAATTAGATTTCAATTAAATAGTTATTTATACATTAATAACTATTCGATACATATTTAACATAATTTTAATTGTTTCATTTCATTTTAAACAGTTCGTCGCGAGATCTTCAAAGATCTGTTGCACGATCCTGTGCTAATTTCGTTGTTAACTCACAATAACGTAGTTACAATTCTTAACTTATTATAAGCGTAGAAGAAAGAAGAATCGATAAGAAGACAGAAGAGAAGATATCGCTTCATGCTCCCGCTATTCGTCTCGACTGGTGGTTCAATTCACATCAGTCTTGTCGAATGGTGGGTGGGTGTTGTGACCTGTCACCAGTGCCTTCAAGAACAGAGAAGAACGCATAGACTGTAACGAGATAAGGCGTAGAATCTAAAATTTTATGAGAGTTGCGCTAAAATTATCGCGTAAATGTTTGAGAAGATATCGAATGATATACTGCTTTGGTTTTCGCCAAGGGGTTTACAAGCGTTGTTTATGAATAGGCGAATTTGTGTAAAATTCCTTTTTAACCTAAATGTACTCATAAAATTTTGCATTCTACTAACAAGAGTAATCTGGATATTTCGATTTATGTAGTTGTTTTGAATAATTAATATTGTATTTTCTATGAAATCGGAATAAATCGAAATACGTAATTACTCTGAGGGAAGACGCGGTTGTGATATACATCTTCAAGAAGAAGCTAGAAGAAAGAAAATAAAAATGGTTTAACATTCTTATTGCATCTTGCGGTAGGTTGTCGAGTGCTGGGTTCAGCCGCTCGCCACTTGCAAGACATTAAGGGAACTTAGTGCTTTCTGCATCAGGAATGTTACGCCAACTAGCATCTGTACAGCAAGAAAGAAGAACGGAAGCCTTTAGTTTAAGTTAATTTTAGAATATTGTTTTATATAGAACATAGTTTTATTCGTTATTCGTTCTGTATATTTTTTTACGTTGCCTGAAATTGAAATAATAAAATAAATGTAAAGGTCTTTAAAATCATGCCAGATCTTATAGTATATGTGCTTAATATATTTTGTATTTTTCTTTATTGTCCCCCCCCTCTTTTCTTTCCACTTTTGTTTTTGTCATGATGACTCAGTTTTTCAAATATATTAAATTAAATATAAAATAATAGAAAAAAAAAAAAACATTTTGTCACAACCTTGACTAGCTTCGTATAAATTAACTACAAAACGAAGGTATTTTGTTTTATTATTCTGGTTTTCTTTTACTAAATAAAGTTTTTATAAAATGGTCAGCATTTTATGAAATTTACGATCAATAAATCATACTTTATTGACACCAAAGAAGGAAAAGGGGAGGACAGTAATTAGTCTTCATTGTTTTCCTAATTCAGTATCGTATCATGTGCTCGCATTGCTGTGCTCCGGTGGAAGGGTGGAAGGGTGTGAAACCGAATTTCTTCGAGGATTAACCCGAAATTGTAAATAAATATATGATATGCACATGCAAAAGAAAATAAATGTGCGGCAGTAAGACTAGTTACAGATTTTCACTAAGGCACAAAAATATATTTACACTACACATTACACTCACCAAATTTTGATATAGGTACAGATTATAAAGAATATTTTTATCTATCTAGAAATTTGGTGTGAGAGAAAGGTCCTTCTGAATGTCTGTTCTCAAATGCGTTATCAATTATCATTTATTTTCAAATCAATAAATTTACCTCTATGGGACAGAAGATGATATAGAAAGAAGAAGGATCTTTTTCAAGGAAAAAGCTTCTTCTCTCAATACTCAATAGTTTATTGTATTCCACAATGTAAAAAACAGATGTTATAATATTAGGTACAAATCATTATGGACCCTGTTGGGTACAACAATAATATAAAATATGAATGAGAGAGGACGAAATTATTACAAAAATAGCTTTTAATTTATCTAAATAAGTAAAAAGTAATTTATATAAAAGAAGAATTGTTAACGTAATGATTCAAAATTTTAGTTAAATAGATTATAAACTCTGTACTGCCTATACCTGATCTACCTTTCTCTCTCGCATACCAACTACCAAACGATACTTGAGATCTAAAGGAATAAATGAGTTTGAGTTTGGCGAACTTTGCTGACAGTTATCAAGCCTCCAACGTAGAATTTATCGGCTAGTAGGGCTCAGGCCGGGGCTGACATCTCTAAATTCCCGGAGCAAGGAAGGATCTTACACTTTATCCAAGATCCAGGGCACCCTGCCCTTGCAACACAGCAATGCGTGCGTACCATTGCTTGTCATCAGGTGTATTCTCCGGATGCACTTGGCACAAGTTTTACTCCTACTTTGGTCTGCTACTTTTGCACCACGCTGGGGATGCGTAGACACGAAGACACAAACCACACGGGCCTTTGAGTATATTTATAGTCAATCTGCTGAACGTTCGATCTGTGCCAATGCATATTTTATGTAAGACTTACGGCGCAGAAACTGTTTTCTCACGAAATATCCAAAGCTTCAGGTTTGGCGCGTGAACTCAGTTTTCTGGCGAACAGATTCGTGATATCTATAAATACACTAGCTAGATTAATTGTAGGGGCTTTTAACATTTGCACCGCGTGCTGTAACTGGGAAATGCAGGT
Source organism: Aplocera efformata (assembly GCA_921293045.1). Lineage (NCBI taxonomy): Eukaryota > Metazoa > Arthropoda > Insecta > Lepidoptera > Geometridae > Aplocera > Aplocera efformata. The sequence continues at coordinate 1,656,017 of OV121068.1, read as the reverse complement.
TAAAGCTACGCTTGCGTAAGCTCGTGTCTCGGTTGAGACCGTTGTGGCATGGTACTCATCATCTGCCATTTCTACTACACTGCTTGATATAACCGATTTCAACAGACTTCCATAAGAGGATTTTATGTGTTAACTCGCAATCTGCCTACAATAATCCTAAATATAGGAACTGAGCCGTCTCCAGAGTAAACTATGAAATTAAAAAATAAAGATATTTTTTTTATAATTGGACTATATGTTGATCGCAGATGGAATTGACAACTTTACACTTAAGTGGGAGTAGATGGCTCTCGACCGAAAATTTTAAATATAACAGCAAACCAACGGTTTACTGCTAAATTTGCAACTTTGCCACACCTTTGAACTAAAACTCGTCTAGGGCAAGTGGGAAGGGATTCTTCGACCCCGCCGGCGGGGTCGGTGCAATGCTGGAGTGTTTACTCTGACCTGACTGGATGGCAAGAATACCTCCGGATCCGGATCGGAAGATAAATGAAAGTTTGTAGATGCCAGTTCAATCAGTACATGAGATCTTATATTCTGTGTCTCGAGAGTGCCGAGCGCAACGCGATGCGACTACGATCATTTAATAATGTGGAACAGACAAATACAGTGGCGGCCTTAGGGGGTGGCAAGCAGGGCAACCGCCCGGGGCCTCGCTTTTGTAGGGTCTCGCACCCTCGCAGAACAACCCGTTTTTTGTTTTGATGTACTGCAGCTGTCTTCAAGAGGATGCTGACTGATTAACAGGAGGATGTAGACTTCCAACTCACTTAAATTCCTCATACCCCAAGAGCCTCACAAAGATCTATCGCCCGGAGCATCTAAGCACCCTTGCAAATAAGTCTAGCTAAAAAATGAAAACTGACTGTAATTTGACAGATCTATGTTCAGGTCATGTGCCTAAGTAGATCTTGTGACACATTATATGCTCACGAGTATGTTTACTGGTGTGTGTTGAATGTCCAAACGATACTTGAGATCTAAAGGAATAAATGAGTTCCAGTTTGGGGTCAGTCTTATTGATGTCGTATGTGGGTGACGATAGCCACTTAACAGATGGGTCATCAGAACCCGTCACACCAGTTACATCTTAATATATAAATTACGTGTCACGATGTTTGTCAACGATGGACTCCTAAACTACTTAACCGATTTTAATCAAATTTGTACACCGTGTGCAGTTTGATCCAACTTGAAAGATAGGATAGCTCACATCTCAATTTATGATCGCAATATTATTTTATTGCAAATTATAATATCGTATGACAAAAACGTTAGCCACAGCAACGCGTGGCCCGGTCAGCTACTAAAATTATAAGTCTTCATAGGACGCGATGACAAAATTTTTTACGCAGATGAATATTACGTTTTATCTTGTCACTTTACCTCTTTAATGGCAGAACCATCGTGGGCAAGAAATTAATAAAATCTATTCCATTGCGTGCTATAGGTTCACCTTGCCACTGCTACCTACTTTGTACAGTTGCGCAAGCGACCTTGTATTATTAAGGCTCCGAGCGTACCAACGTAGAGCGAAGCGATGGGACTTCAATTGTTCTTTATGTTCTTTGCCTCTAAGATTAATTCAGCACGGTTCCTTTAGAAGGGATGAAAGTCGAAATCTGTTCTTAGTTGTAACTCACTAAGACTATGTCCGATTTAATTTATTCTTTATTTGTTAGAATGGCGGTCAGAACAACCATTTCTGTAACGAACATAAATGTTTGTTCTATGTTTGAGTGCTAATAATAATGTATATTTAATAAAAAAGGGACAATTATCAGTACCTATATTGTCTATTAAAAATCTATCGCTTCGCGTAGACTTGCAGTGCGCAAACGCCCTTGTCCAAGTAGGTATACAGTATAGTATAGTATACAGTGGAGAGTAGCTGGGCACGTGACGACACCATGCCGAGAGTGGCCTCGCTGTTACAATAGATGTATACTATTCTAAAATAGCTGTTTATGTATTTACTAGCGACCCGCCCCGGCTTCGCACGGTTAGAGCATCAGTGTCGTATCAGAAACTACCCGTGCGAAGCCGGGGTGACTTGCTAGTGTATTATACATATAAACCTCCCTCTTGAATCACTATCTATTAAAAAAAACCGCATCAAAATTCGTTGCGTAGTTTTAAAGATTTAAGCATACAGGGATATAGGGACAGAGAAAGCGACTTTGTTTTATACTATGTAGTGATACTGTAAGTCCTAATTTGTAGAAACAAATGAGAAGATGCGTTCGTAACGAAGTTTGCTTAGAAGTCCATTACAGATCATCATACATGCCGGCTCTGTGGCTTAGTAGGTAGCCTTCGAAGTTAGGGGTCCCGGGTTCTATTCAAAGCTTAGGCTTTGTGTGAGGAGCGTTAAGTTGATTGGTTGTCTTGGGTGTTTGGCCATGCCATCTGGAATACAGGAAGTCCTAGTGAACAGGTATGAGTGCGTAAACGTAATACATCCAAGCAACTTTTTGATGATTGAAGGGTCGGATAGTTTTAGCATACTTAGTAATAAAAACGCATTATTTTGTATTTACGTATTTCTTTTAAAAACGGGACGTTTCTAAGTATATTATGAAGAATTCAACTCATTTTTATTTGTATCAAACCAGACACAACAATACACTGACTATACTTTCGTTCCTTAGTTCTCGTTAGAAGTTTTTTAACATTTATAAGTTTAAAAAAAAATAACGGCCATATTAGTCTGCAATGGGCGAAGAAAAAGTCACAGGAAAGCAAAATACGTAATTTCGTTTCTTGACCGACATATCTTCCTCGGTTATTTTGATTAAAAAATTTCAGCATCTGCTTCAGATGCTTGGGTCAGTGAACCAACCAGTGCTACTGGTGATTAGTAAGTGCGATCTGGACTTGCACACCGAGGGTTCTGTGCCGCCTATTGTATTATTAAATATTGTTGGGATATCCACATTATTAACAGCTAACCTGTGTTGACGTGATCGTCATGGTTCTGAGCAATTTATGATGATTTCTTCAGGCGTTTGGAGACCTTTAGCTGATAAACGTTAAACCAACTCAGGGGGTATTTAAATTTTCGTAAAATGAACTTCTCTACAAAACGTTATAGAGATTCTGCAACCCTGTGTCCGTCCAGTTTCGCAAAAGCTTGACCACTTAGGGAGCCCTTCGCAACAAAAGCGTAGAATTGGGGGTCTGGGTGTCTGGCACAATAATTATGATACGCAATATTTTATAGAATTCGAAACTGGTGTTTGAATGGGATTTATATACGTTTTGATCCGGTTAGGAGAGGTTCGTTTGTGAAATTGTTGGTCGCCTTCCGCTCTCACGAATAACCCGTATAAAATTGTCAACGCCATCTGCGGCCTAAATCAGAACCATATTATATTGGCTGGACTATCCAGCCAATATAATAAGATTTTTTGATTTTGCTGTGCTTGTGTACTGTGTATAACACGATAAGTATTCTCAAGATTTGTGTGCTACACAAAAGCGAAAGAGGTTGGTTAAGTAGGTTAAGAAGGTAACACTTAATGAGACTGGCGTATAGCCCAAATATTTTTAATTATTGAATATATAATTTAAATAAGATATATTTTTTAACTTCATTATGTTAAATTTTCTTTTCTTTTTTAATTAGAACTTTTTTGTGTCTATTTCTGGCATATCATTGTAAGTGTATGAATTTATAATATTTTTTTTTACATAACCAAGTGTTCCAAAGTGTACCATGGTAAAAATAAATGAGTAATTGAGTAATTAAATGTTAGGTATATTATTATACTAAGTCTACAACATCTGCCTGTCTGTTCTCGCTTTAAAGGACTATATATTTTAAATAGTAAGGCATAACGAAAATATATGTATACTACAGGATATATGTATACTAGCTGCGTTGCTAGTTGTCAGTTGCAATTCGTATCAAGATCCTTTACGTAGTTTAGATGTTAACAGAAACAGTCACACGAAAAGAGATGATTTAAAAATCTATGAAACCGACTAACTGATGACTACAGATAAATTACCATGGCAACAACATTGAAATAAAGTGACATTGTTATCTGTGAAAAAAATCAAGGAAGTTTTTGATAGATTTTCATGACAGTACAGCTTTTTGATAGATATTAACGGCTCCGTACCCTAGAAGTAGTAGCCCTGCTTTCGAAGTGTGGGGTCCTGCGTTCGATTCCCGGTCGGAACACCCTTTATGTTTTAACCTTGCAATTTGTTCTTGGGTCTTGTATGTTTGTTTTGTGTTTGTCCATGTTACCTGCGAAACAGGAAATCCCAATGTTGCCATGGTAATCTATCTTCAGTAATATGTTAGTCTTCTTTTCGTATGAATAAGTTGTTTACCCTGGTGTCGTTTTCAAGTGGCCCGAAGGCCTCCGTCATGGCATATAGAGTAGAATAGCCGGAACCGACATCTGATCGTGCACGAAGTACTCAGTCCAAACGCCACTAAGCGGTCACCCATCCAACTAATGACCGGGCAGAGAGTATCTTAACTCAAATGATCTGTTAAGATCATCCACGAGCGTTTATATATATCTATGTTACTAGACAATCGGGTCTGTCTGTAAGGCTTTTACCACAGCTACCACCTGCGCCCATGGCTTGCTTAGCTGTTCTTTACAAATCATCTAAGTTAAGCAACTTTCGGAACTGTCAGAAGTTAGATGTGTGACCATTTTGATTGAACTGAGCACTTCCGTGCTTCGCAGGGTACGTTAAGGTGTCAGTCCCGGCTGTACTAGTCGTTTTGCCATGTAGCCTTTGGGTACCAGGGCTCACAACTTACACTCACCCGAAAGAAGACCACAGATTAAATAATGTAGCTTCTCTCATTCGAAATCGGATTAGTTTTCAGTACCAATGCAACCCCGCCCATCCAATAAAGGCGTGGCCTTCCAACTGTGCCACTGGGCCGGGTGGGGCCGGGGGGTGGGGCGGGGGGACTGCGCTGCAAGCGGCGCCAACCTATTGATCGGTGCATGGATGTTGGAGGCACGAGTTTCAGTTTGAATTTCCGATCCAGCACTATGCCCGTATTCCTTAATCTGTGGCGGTGGTCTCGTCAGCCTCACCATTTTAGGAATGGGTATTCTGCGATCTGACTAATGCTGGGTCGCTATAATGGACGGAAGTAGCATCTGTCACATTGGAAAATATTCAGTTAATCCTAAATTAATATTATAATTGCGGCAGTGAGTTTATTTGTTTGTTTGTTACGATTTGAATGAATTTGTTATGAAGAAGCTGGATTAACAAATAGACTGCTTTTTATCCCGAAAAAGTGTATTTTTTGTGACATGCGAAAATACAACTTCTGTCAATATATCCCATCGTCTGATGCTGACTTTTTAATAAGCTAGTTGTTTAAATAAAGATCAATTGCTGCGTTCTGAGGGAGCAATTGATTGCCAATCCTCGACAATGTACTACCAATTAGAATATATCTTTCTGTTTCATTGCTTCATTACTGGGCTGGTAGGAAAAACCCAAAGGCACAGGCCAAAATGTTGTATGGGAATTGCCATAGGAAGTTTAGGTGGTACGAGGTTTACCGCGTTATCTATCATATCGTATCATAATAGAAATATTCATGGACATTACACACAGCGCTATCTATCCACAAACTAAGCTTACTGTGTGAATCAGATAACTGATTGAAAGACGAATGCTACTAATGGTTGACCCATCCAAGTACTGACCTGGCGGAAAGATGCCTAACTAAGAACAGCAACTGGACCCCCCATGATTATCACTACACAGTATAAAACAAAGTCGCTTTCTCTGTCCCTATATCCCTATGTATGCTTAAATCATTAAAACTACGCAACGGATTTTGATGCGGTTTTTTTAATAGATAGAGTGATTCAAGAGGAAGGTTTATATGTATAATACACTAGCAAGTCACCCCGGCTTCGCACGGGTAGTTTCTGATACGACACTGATGCTTTACTAACCGTGCGAAGCTGGAGCGGGTCGCTAGTGGTTGGAGAAAGTGAGAGACATGCCAGATTTGCTTAACGGTTTAGGTTAAACAAGCCGAACTTTGCCAGCTTTGTGTCGACTTACGTTCTCAAACTTAAAACAAACAATCTCAACAAATGAAATACTTCTAGAAGTAAAGTACTTGGGGACAAATTTCAAATTCAAATTCAAATTCAAATCATTTATTCGCGAAACATAGGTTATAATGATGACAGTTTAGAATATAATTTAAGGTACATCCATGTTTCTGCTTAACAGCATGCAAATTCAATAATACTTAGTTAATTAAAAATAAAGATATTAAATAAATAAATAAATAAACGTTTACACACTCATAGGATTCCCTGTGTCGCAGATGGCATGGACAAACACAGAAACACAAGACAAACACCCAAGACCCGAGAACAAACTTCATGCTCACCACACAAAGTGTGCCCCGGCCGGGAATCGAACCCGGGACCCCTCGCTTCGAAGGCAGGGCTACTACCAACTAAGCCACGGAGCCGTCACTAAGCCACGGAGAAAGATATGTCTTACTACGACTCTCAACTCAACCTCGACTGGCCTCACAGCTCAGCTGAGAGTAGTTCTGCCTTCTGTAGGTCGTCGGGTTCTGTAGGGTACGATCCCCACCCAGGACAAGCATTGTGACGAACATAGATATTTGTTCTGTGTCTGGGTGTTAATACAATACGGGGATAAAATACAGCCTATGTTACTCGCTGATAATGTAGCTTTACATTTTTGAAACGAATTTTTAAAATCGGTTTATTGAGTTAGTTGTGACAGCGTAACAAACAAACATACAAACTCACTTTCGCATTTATTATATTTTTATATTTTGCATTTTCAGGTCTTGGGTGTTTGTCTTGTGTTTCTGTGTTTGTCCATGCCATCTGCGTCACGGGGAATGCTAGTACAGAAGTATGAGTGTGTAAACGTTGATTTAAAAAACAATAGTTGGTTCAACAGATATAAATACCAATAATATAATAGAACCTTATACAATGTCAGACAAATGTGTGTCCTGGGTGGGAATCGATCCGCGACCTACAGGACCTGTCAGAAGGTTGAAGGTTACCAACTGAGCCGTGAGGACAGATAGATTTTCAAAAATGTGTCTACTGGCACTCTTCATACGGTCTCTAGTTAAAGGGAAGGCACTTTGGTAGGCTTCGTATTTTTTGTGAGTTTGTTATTTGTATTTGTATTATTTGCAAACGTCGAAGGCAAGCGGTCCCGGGGAAGATCTCCAATGCGGTGGTCAGACCAGCTTAAAGAGGGCCACTCTACTAAGTTTGAGACAGTAGTCCGGATGGCCACAGACAGAAACCGATGGAGACGACTCACGAATACACTGACTATAGGTACATGGTGATCGCGATCTTCAGTCATGAAGGATCGACCAGAGAGAGAGAGAGTTATTTGTATTCGTATCAGCCTCTAATGTTCCCACTGCAGGGACACTGGCCTACTCTCGATAAGTGAGAGTGAATGGGCTCTGATCTACGACGGTAGCCCAATCCAGATTGGTAGATGTCACGTCCTCGAATATTTGGTTCTGTGCACGGTTCCTTCTCCATGTTTTCCTTCACTGTTTCGAGAACGTGGTATTGCGCACATAATTTTTTTCAAGTGAAAAACTCGTAGGTGCACCTGTTGGTTTGAATCAGCGACCTTCAGATTGAAAGTCGGCGTCAGTGCCCCTGGGCCACGCTCTATTAAATCTCTCTGTTATTTGTATAACTTTAACTGAATCTTATATGCCTTATACTATAAGGCTTTCAAAGCTTTTAGGCAAAATGAAACTCCATTATTGTGTAATATACATTTCTTTTTTTATGTAACAATATTGATGGAACTAGTTTAGCGCTAGGTAACTCGGCCTCATTTGTATAGGTGTCTCGGGTTCGACTCCCTTTCAGGACAAGCATTTGTGAGACAAGTCTAAATGTTTGTTCGCCGCGCCCCGCGGTGTTACCCGCGGTTGATCTTCCTATGGGAACCGTACATTTTCCGGGATAAAAAGTAGCCTATGTGCTATTCCAGACTATAATCTATCTCTGTGCCAAATTTCATCCAGGTCCGTTCAGCCGTTCTGGCGTGATTGAGTAACGAACATCCATCTACACATCCAAACATTCGCGTTTGATATTATTAGGATAAACGTATAATGTATGTAACAATAAAAAACTACTGTATACGTATTCTATCAGTTATCTATAATATTTCCCGCAAATGACGCTTGTTTGGCTCAAATTTTGACATTTTCAACTTATAAAAATTATATTTTACCAATATAAAATCAATGATATTAATAGGTTATGTTGTTCTTGAATGTCCAAACTATTTTTTAAGCCGGTTATCATCTGCGAAAGCTAACCGAAACTCCGTGCCGCGCCATCTACAATAAAACGGCGGAAACTTATTTGTACTCCTAATAGTTTCCATAGTACAAGCTATGGTGGCGCTGTGTGAAATATCTCTGATAAATTTTCTTGTCCTGCGGTAGGTACGGCATAAACTAGTGATTTATATCCAAGGATGTTAAAGCTGAGAGTATAGCATCCCATTGCATTTGGTGGAGTCATGACATGCGCAGTGCAACTTTGTATGTAGGTTAATACAATCAGGAGCGGATCGATACGCGCATGCGCAACACCGTCCGCTAACTAGGACAGTCGCAATGCCGTTGTTTCAGTGACACTCAAATATACAATGGACTTGGTATTTTTCTCATTAATGATCGTCATGGATGCTGGATGAGGTTTACGTAATTAGGCTCTTTTGTGGCTGGCTAGGGTACCGCCCCGGCGATGCACGTGTACAGTTTACTAATTAAAAAAAACCGGCCAAGTGCGAGTCGTCTCGCACCGAGGGTTCTGTACCAAATTTAGGTAAACGTGTAACTACAAATTGGATTTCGGATTTTTCCCTTTTCTTGTGCTATATATGGCTTCTCGCCAAATTTCATGATCCTCGATCGACGGAAGTGACGCCAGTTTGAATTCCCTGGCGAGTGTCAAAATATGACGCATAAACTTAGCTTAAACCAACGTATCATTTGATTGTGGTGATACCTCCACGCGTTACAGAGAAAACGGGTTTTGACAGAGACGGACAACGAAGCGATCTATAAGGTTTACTTTTTCCTTTGGAGGTACGGAACCCTAAAATGAGAAGTGTTAGTGTAGTTTATCAATTCGGTTGTTTAGGTTTCTCTTTTGTTTGTATGTTTGTTACGCTATTTCGTCGCCAATAGTGGACTGATTTACATAGATGATTTTTAATTTGGTAGAGTATAACCTCCATAGTTCTCCATAGAACCTTAACCTCCATAGAAATTTCATGAGGAAATTTTCCTAAGATAACGATCCGGTTCCATAGACAAAACATCTGCAGCCAGCACGAATAATGAATTAAGAAAAATGGGGTGTGGTTGCGTCGGGGACACGACCGTTTGTTTTACGAGAATAGGTGTACGTTACGAGTAATAAAAAAAATTCGTAGCAACCGATGCGTCACAGTCCTCATACAACGTCACGAATTCTGTGATCCTTTAGCTATCGATGAAGATCAACCAAATTTTGGATGAAGATGATAAATATGTAGCTGCAGCATCAAACTGTTTTGTTATCAACCCCCTGATTTTGTTATCAGTTTTCTGAATTACTTCTCACTATGGAAGCAAATTTAAAAACTTATTCACGTCAAAATATGTTTCGCGAGTTACTAGTTATGGGTAGGATCCATATAAGCAATTATTGATCATGCTTTCTAATAGATGGCAGACCAATTGTAGAGGCCACGAAACAAGTTGGCTGTGGCGCCCGCTTCTACGCTTAGGCAAAGTTCCAGTTTGGGTTCACATTAATAAAAAAAAAAAAAATTCATTCATTTCTTCATAATAAGAAAAGGTATTGGTACTATCTCTACTGTTACACTGTGATTACTGAACAAAAATTGTTCCACAGAAACTCTGTTCCTCACAGTTGGTCTAGAAAGCCTGAATAGCGGGGTCGCAGCGATTCGCCATAGACTCTCTTTCAGTATCGTGCCAGTGATTCCTTAATACTCTGAATTAATTGGACTTTTATTGTAACTAAAAATATGTTTCAGGTAGTATGATAAAGCTAATTTTATCGTATCCATCGTCATTCTTTTCAGCCGCCAAAGAGTAGGGAAACACAAACTGACTAGTGACTGAATTATGAAAATCGCAAATACAGACTTTAATACATTCATTCCTTATCGGCACACCATACCATTTTAAGAAAGAAACATCCAAATCGAGGGGCGAAGAAAAAATAAAGCGCTATTTTGTTTACATGGATGAAATATTTGTTCCAACTATGCAACCTATTTTGATTCAATTTCCGTTGAGCCAATCTTTTTAAATCAGACTTATCTCGTTACATTTTCATGTGTATCATTTTGAGGTGGCGGCTATACACGCAGGATAGGGTCCCTGAATTAAATCACAAACAACCTAACTGAAAATTGGCCGTGATAATCGAACCCTTGGCTAGATTCTTTGAGACTATCGGTAAATGAAAATGAAGGTTTATGATAGCGATAAATATTTCTAGCTCCTTATTACGAAGGATATAAACTGCGATTCACGAATCCATTTGCTCCCTAACAAATAGATTCGAGCCGCTTCGGGCGTAAATAGGTCAGCCTGGGGGCCCTCCCCGCGCCCCGCTCCCCCCCCGTAGCTGAGGTGACGGCGGCGCCATCTACAACGTGTTTCGCAACGGCTAGTTTGGTGACAGATGTGTTGTTTTAAGGCTATGCACACACCTGCGTTGACTACAAGCGGTGAATGGCTTAGTCGGAGTGTTCCCGAAATGGCCACAACTTCACTAATTATTTCCTGACATCCAACAAATTGTTATATCGGAAATTAATGTTTCAAATGATTTAGCTTTTATTTCATTCTCTCCGTTCGTTACGATGTAATTCCAATATCCTTTATATGTGGCGTCTTTTACATACTAAGAGGCATATTTCTTTGGAGAAACCTGGTATACGTTCTGCTGCTACTTTGGATTGCTGAGTATATTTATTGATTCATAATATCATCAATTCATAATAATGAAATGAGAATACAAATCATATTTGCTTCTATACATATATGATATGCCATTACGGGCGTAAACAATTGTCATTTTAACAGTTCAAATGTATTATCTAACTAACATAAATTATAATCAATGCTTTTACAAATTTATACCTATTTTATAAATATTTGGTATCACTAAAGAACTCATTTTAGTACACAATATAAAATATGGAATCAAATATTTTACTTCTTGGATATACTTTTTATAAACATTCTAGGACATTCTAAAGTGATGAGCAACATGGACCTTCAAATCAGTATCAGCGATTACAGAATCTGTTTTCGGAGCCTTCGACTGCTCGATAAGATACTCATACTCATTTATTTTCACCGTAGGATCATTTGTGAACACTTGGTTATGTCAAATTTACATTTACATTATATTGTTACAGTAATTATGTAGGTCGGTACTATCTTATAATTACAATAGACAAGCATAGTAGCGTCAAAGAAATACTTAAAATAATTCAAATAAAATGTTACATTAAAAATAAAATATAATTAAACAATGGCTGCTGTATAGTGGCATTGTAAACCCAGCATGTAGTAATTATAGGGCGATAATAGTAGTCCGTTTTCGAAGCTTTAGAAAACAAATCGTTATACTCTAACTGTACTTAACATATACTGTAAAGCTAGCGAGTTTTCGAACTGCGATATGCCAACAAATCTATTTCAATATCGCGCAATTTTGATGCATCGATTGAACGCCGAGACTTCACCAAATTGTGATTCATCATAGCCGAGCCGCGTTCAGACACATCGTCGGGCAATCGCCAAATGTCATCAAATCAACCAGTCGATTAGAAAGCGTAGATTCGTCGCACAATCGTCCGACGCAACTGAACGCGCAAACAACGACAAGTTATAAAAGTAGCGTTTCTAGAATGCCATGATTATTTTAAACTGAATACAACCCTACGGAAGCGCTAGTTTACAGACTATCAATTATAATACACCTTTGACTGAGGGCAAAGGGTTGTAAATAGGTCACACTGTAATGTCGTAAACGTTTTCAAAGCGCCATCTAGGGTGTTCAGAAATCAATACGTAATATTAAACGCAGTCCCCTCTGCGTCTGTCGCGATAAACTCAAAAATTACCGAACGGTTTTCATGCGGTTTTCACCATGGATGCGGTGATTCATGAGAAAGGTTTAGGTGTAATTCCATTAGGGTTTTGTTTAAATTGGCTGAAGTATGAGGGTGATTGTTGAAATTTTCCGAAAAAATCATGCCAGATTTACTGGCGTGCACCGCGTATACTACGCGTATACTACTCGTAGTCAGCTTTATGTAATGTACCTATATAAATATAAATAGTCTGTTTCTAAAATGTCAGTTTTTGCCCTCGGGTTTATCGGTTAGGGTTGGAACAGACATAACCTTACAAATACAACTAGCCAACTAGAAAACTGACTGTAATTTGACATATTTAAGTCAATGTGCTTGTGACACATTGTATGCGAAGTACGACTCAGGTCCTCCCAAGTATGAGGAACCCAAGTCACATGAAGAAGCGTCACTTTGAGATGGGGAACGTCTCATACGCTTGTAATTTCACCGACACCCACACCGGTTCACAGTAGCACGAGTGCGCCACTGCTTGGCAGTGAATACTACTACCACTACCACCACACCTTACCACACTTCGTAAGGTGTGGTAGTGGTACTTCTCCGGACGAACTTGGCAATAGAACCTACTGCTTCTTTGGGTTGCTCTTTACCACCCGGGGGACATGTGTCTGAGGGGGACTCACCTACGAACGCGACCAACATGGATCTAAACTGTTGGATTAGTTAGAATCAGCACACAGCAGGCCTGTTGGAAATTGCTCTGAAATATAACTCCCTCTGCGTCTGAGCCCTGCCTAAGACCCTCCAAATCCACTTCCTCCCAACCTTCCGCAAATCGGGGCTACACAAAACCGGACCGCGCCCTACGGCTTTCTGCCAAGTACCAACGGGCAGTACCTACAATGTCCGTATCTACAAGAGTATAGCAAACAAAGACAGATCATCCGACAGGCTGCGGCGGGGTTGACCTGGCCCCGACGTGACCTGGTTCACGCCTGTACGACCTATTTAACTGTAACAAAGAAATACTGTGACCAATGATGAGCTTATGGACACTTTTATGTTTATAGATATAATAAACCTATTTTCCCCCCGGTTAAAAAGACGGGTGAGAAAGAGGTTGGGGTTTATATGTGAATGTGTAGGACATCATAGCCTCGAAGAGATAGTTATTTCCAAACGGTTGTTTTAATGCTTGTATCGAAAATGGTTTTAGGCACGTTTCCATCCAGGGTTATATCCGCTGTGAATGATATTTGTAGGAATTTACTCAATTAGTAAAATTACTCTTAATTAAGAGTGCAGTAAATATTCTTGGGTATACGCGATCCGGGTCGAAGGACGTTGAAAATGATTCGAACTAATTACCATATATAATAAGTTATTGTAGTGAAATAATAACACGTCCGTTCGCTCCTGGAATCAGCCTCACAGCGTAAAACTAAAAAAACTTACAGCTAACTACAATACCCGTAAATAAACAATTCCAAAAATAAACTACATAGGCAACAAAAAGATGGTACGAAATCCCCGGTGTGCAAATCCAAACCGCACTCAGCATTAATTACCATAAAAGTATGCTAGTAAACTTGTTCAACATTCGACCCAGATCCGTACGAAAACGACAAAGAATCTTTTGTCGAATATAAAACTGCAGAAAATAGGTCGCGCCACACCCAATCACAGAGTTGCCCGTATCCAGGTCAGAACGGGGCTAGGTCGGCGTCAGTACCAGTGGTACATGCAGAAACCTCGACTTGAGGTCTGAACAAATGGCGCCCGTTACCAAGTGGCGGGTGCTTTCGAAAGTTTTATTCATTCCTGTCCTACATTTCTCATTTAGGTTTGTTTGTTAAGAAGCGATGCGCTCGTGGAGAAATATGCTTGGATGTTATTTACAGATCATCTCCACCGACTGGATATCGACTTGCCTCATAGTTCAGTTGGTAGATCTGCGCCCAGGGCATTTGTGTGGATGTTTGTTCGGTGTCTGGCAGTTAATGTTATTTATGACAAGTAATCTGGTTTCATAGTATGTATCAAACTACACATCATTTGAGAATACACGAACTTGATATTCTAAAGAAATTCGGAAGGAAGTTGGAGTACCATACTTAGTTTAGGGCCCTGTTAGTCCATGAATATTATATTTTTTAATATAATTTTTATTAATATCATGAGAACTTAGACGTGACTAACGGTGGGCTAATCTCAAATCATATCGTATTCCGACTAATCTGAATTCTTTCAAATAAAGAAAGAATTTTCTAGATCGGTTGAATAATGACGGAGTACTGAAGTAACAAACAAAATTCCGAATGGATAGGTTATCAATTCTGTTTAGTTTCCTGCTTTGGAATGCGGTTGATTGAAAAAATATCTCTACGTATCTTCAAAGAGTCCAGTAATTATATAAGTCAATTATAGTAAACAAACAAACTATTGATCGTTCTTTTTTATACAATACTTAAATTTTCTTTTTCCCTGACTTTTTATAACCATAGATATGGCGCGATTTTTTAAAACCATAGATATGGCGCGCTTCTGTTCTTATTCTGCACACCGTACTCGATAAAATGTGTTTTGACAAACCAAAATGCAATCTAATTTACACATATTTAAGCAAATAAAATATCTTTATCTCCATTATCCTTGTCTCCAGATGGACATTTACGTCCAAACAGCGAGTCCAATCGTCGAGGAGGTTCTCAAGGGCTACAATGGCACTATATTCGCGTACGGACAGACGGGCACCGGCAAGACCTACACCATGGCGGGCAGCAACTCCGCTCCGCAGTTCCGGGGGATCATACCGAACTCATTCGCGCACATCTTCAGCCATATCGCCAAGGCCAATGACGACGAGAAGTGAGTATATGACTGATATCCTGTGTCACGTTATATACTCACGAATATGTGCACATGTATGTGTAAAATTTGATGTGTCCAAGTGATACTAGATCTAAAGGAATAAATGAGTTTGACTTTGACAGTTCCAGTTCGGGCAATCTTAGCCCGAATATAGCCCTTGCATTGTTGTTGTTTCTTTTGTGGCGATAAATTAAATGAATAATATTGAAGAGGACTATTCACAATTTAATTATAATGGTATCCCTAACGTTCATGCAAAAATTAAGCTTCTTGGAAATTTATGTATGGGTGAATGTCTACTTTAACCGAACTAACATATAAAAAAATGATTTGTTGTCCTTTAGGGGTACATCCTTTTTTTTTTTTTTTTTTTTAGGGGTACATCCTGCCATTTTAAAAAAGAGACATCCAAATCGGAATACAACTGTGGAAAGTGAAAAAACTTGGAAAAACGCAATTTTGTTTACTTGGATAATATATGGTTGTTTTGAGTTGAACTATTGAACCGATTTTGATGAAATTTCTGAGAACAATCTAAAGTACCTAAATGCTTTCAAATAAAAACTTGCATAGTCGGTTGTTAACTGACGAAGTTATGATATACAAACACAAAAAAGACATGCGAATTGATAACCGAAAAATAATAGATTTCGGTTGAAAAAGTGACGTTTCCAAGTATTTTTCTATAATAAGAATTCGACGGATATAATTTTTTTTTTGATTTGGACTTTGAAGAGATCTGAATCTCTTTCATTTATTTTTATAATAAACATCCAGGTTCCTCGTGTGCGTGACGTACCTGGAGATTTACAACGAGGAGGTCCGCGACCTCCTCGGGAACAATCCTCATCAGAGTCTCGAGGTTAAGGAGCGCCCAGATATTGGCGTCTTCGTGAAAGACCTGACCGGTGAGTATCTCCTACTTACCCCAAGCGTAGTCATAGACGCGTTTTCTTTTGGGGGGTAACTGGGCCCCTCAAAAACTCGCGATATCTTGAATCTTCAAAATAGGTTTGAAGGTTCTTTATTCTTACTCTATAGCGAGATGAGCTGAAGGCTTACCTGATCGTAAGTGGTTACTTCGGCCCATAACAACAGCTACACTACCTGGGTCCTTCGAACCAAGTCGCATTGTGTTGCGCCCATCGTTAACACAGAGATTTAACTCCTTATGAGCCTGTCATTTTACCGGCAGCCACACCCTTCCACCAGAACACAGCAACGCGAATGCCACAGCTAGGCATCGATTTACCAGATCTGGTGGCAGTGCCGACGAACTGGGCACAAGTTCTACTAGTCCATCTCCTTGATATACCAGAGAGGGACTCTCTGTTGTTGGCAGCACTGTTCCAGCGATAGCTGTGGCGTGTTAAAGTTGAAATTTTGTCATGATCCCCCAATCAATGATGTTTCCAGGGTACGTGGTGCACAATGCTGACGAACTGGAGAAGATAATGGCGGTGGGCAACAAGAACCGGCACATTGGAGCCACGGCCATGAACACGGAGAGCTCCAGGTAAACACTTTATATCCTGCTCTGTAGCTCCTGTGACGCGTTATAACCTTACGTAGAATAGAATAGAAAATCAGAATAAGAATAAAGTATAAGAAATTATTATTTATACTTTATTCTTATTCTGCTCGGCTCAAAATGCCGGTAAATATTTGTTATGCACGGGCCTAAGCCAAGACACGAGCTGGTTCACTCATGTTACTTGTAATGATAGGTAACAACATGTTATTATTATTATTTCAGGTCCCACGCCATATTCTCGATCACGGTGGAAAGTAGCAAGCGCGGGACAGATGGGAAGATGCACGTCAAGATGGGGAAACTGCACCTTGTTGACTTAGCGGTAAGTCTTATTTTAGGTGTGTTTTTTTAAATGCTTGACGAGCATGCAGGCCACGTGATGGAAAGTGGTCACCGCCGCCCGTGGACACCTGCAATACCAGGGGCAATGCCGATGCGCTGCCGGCCTTTCAGATGCTGGTTAACCTGCCTCTTAAAGGACCCCATATTATAAAAGTATTTTACGTGTCTTAATTTAGGGTGTGCACAAATAAATATTTTCTTTCTTTCTAAGTTTGTGGTATGTATCTGTGTATTTGTGTATGTCTTTGGCATCTTAGCTCCCAAGCGAATGGACTGATCATTTATTTTTGAAAGCTGACGTGGTTGAGACGATTCTTAGCTATAATTTACGAAGATCTGTTCAGGCGTTTGATGTTCATCAATAAATTTCCATTACCCAAGTCAGGAGTTGCATTAAATAACGGGCATTCTGGTAGAAGTCGCAGCTAGCGATAAAACCACCTAGTGTACAAACTAAATTCTTTCCTATATTTATGTTTTACTCACCCGAAGTTAAATCGTTGTACAATAGAGTTTATATTATTATTACCATTATAGTCATTATTGTTGTAAAATAACATGTTTAATCTTTACTTATAGTTTGCTAAGATTATTGCAATTATCATCAAATTTAATTTTAAGTTTAGGCTTAGTAATTTTGCCCATGTGGTAAAAATATGTTGGATCCTGCCTTAACTTTTTATCGTAAATTTATAACCCTTATTTTATTGCAAATAAAGTGATTGATTCATTGATTTTTAACATTATCTTCGTTATACAGGGATCTGAACGCCAAAGCAAAACCCAGGCGACAGGCACGCGTCTGAAAGAAGCGACGAAAATCAACCAGTCCCTCTCAGTGCTGGGCAATGTTATATCTGCGTTGGTCGACGGAAAATCCACCCACATTCCGTACAGAAACTCTAAGTTGACCCGGCTTCTGCAAGACTCGCTTGGCGGCAATTCTAAGACTGTCATGGTAAGCCACTCTTACCTTATTGCTGTTTACCGTACCAGCCTCTAATGTTCCCACTGCAGGGACACCGGCCTACTCTCGATAATTGTGTGAATGGGCTCAGATCTACCACGGGAGCCCAATCCAGATTGGTAGATGTCACATGTCTTCGAATTTTTGGTTCTAAGACATGCCGGTTTCCTCATGTTTTCTGGATTTACCAGTACCCGCCAAAAAGTTTTTTTTTCCCACCTGATGGTAAGTGGTGACCCTCGCTCATGACAACAGTAATGCGTGCGACTCAGTATGAGATCCAAATCTTTACTGAGTCGCATTCATCACTACTGCTTGGCGGCAGATTCCAGATGTGGTGGCAATACCTCTCTGGACGAACTTGTACAGTTTTTGGCGGGAACTGGTAAATCCTTGTACAATTGCCATAATAATTAGCGTGGTGGCCCAAGGGCACAGAAGTCTGGTGTAAGGACACTAGCTAGGCCCCCAAACATTTCTGATCTGGATTTCAGATAGCGACCATTGGGCCGGCGGATACAAACTACGTGGAGACAATCAGCACGCTCCGGTACGCGAACCGCGCTAAGAACATCGAGAACAAAACCCACGTCAACAGCGAACCGGGCGACGCGCTTCTCACCAGGTTTGTATTTTTTCACCAATAACTCACCACCAGCCTCGGGTTTAGGTTTGTATTGGTTCACCAATAACTCACCACCAGCCTCGGATTTAGGTTTTTTTAACCGGGGCAGGAACTTGATAGAGGCAATGGTAAAGTTTTAGGAAAATAAGAGCAATGGAAGTTGAATACCACGCGGCCGAAGTCGCGGGTTACAGCTAGTTATTAAATAAGATCATACCGAAATGAAACAAGACCGACTGATTTCAACAGATCATCTGTGGAACAAACAATGAAACAGCGAGTCGGAAGCTGACTGGTTTATTCGTATGCCTACATAAGGAATCACAAATCAACCCTACAATCTGCACCGAAGTACTTACTTTTTATTGAATTTCAGGTTCCAGCAGGAAATCGATCAACTCAAGAAGCAGTTGGAAGAAAATGGCAATGGTGAGTTACAATTTAGGGGGAGAAATTACAAATTTAGGTGAGTTGGAAGTGTACAGGGCTCCTGGTAATCAGTCAGCATCCTCTTGAAGACAGCTGCAGTACATCGAAACAAAAAACGGGTTGTTCTGCGAGGGCGCGAGGCCCTACAAAAGCAAGGCCCCGGGCGGTTGCCCTGCTTGCCACCCGCTAAGGCCGCCACTGCCCCCAGAGTCCGGGCAATATAGATTGATTGATTGAAAATTCTTAATTGCACATATAGTGGCAATGGCAAATAGGCGAACTTAATGATTATGACATTAAATATTTTTTCCAGAAGTTGAAGAGGATGAGGAAGAGGAAGAGATATCTGAAGAAGAGGAACTATCGGACGACACTCTCTCTCCGTCCCTGGACTCTCTCGACCCTGAGGAGAGGAAGATGCGCCGCAAGATGAGAAGGGAGGAGAAGGTATGCATCAATCATTTGTCATCACTGTTTGACGAGCGTGGTGGCCCAGGGGCATAGACGCCGACTTTCAATCTGAAGGTTTCTGGTTCAAACCCAAACGTGCACCAACGAGTTTTTTCACTTGAAAAAATTTATGTGCGCAATACCACGTTCTCAAAACGGTGACGGAAAACATTGTGAGGAAACCGGCATGTCTTAGAACCAAAAATTCGACATGTGACATCTACCAATCCGGGTTGGGCTCCCGTGGTAGATCAGAGCCCATTCACTCTCAATTATCGAGAGTAGGCCGGTGTCTGCAGTGGGAAACATGGGCTGGTACGGACTGTTTGACGGCTCCGCGGATTAGTTGGTCCTTGCCTTCGATGCGGGGATCCCGGGTTCGATTCTCGGCCGGAATATACTGTGTGGTGAGCGTGCAGTTTGTTCTCGGATCTTGGGTTTCTGGTCTCAGTTCTCCGTCATTTATCAACCAATTTGGTATTTTTTTATTTAAATTGATATGCTTTCAGATTCATTTGGTTGTTAAATTAAAGTTAGAAAAAGTATGGCATCCAACTAAAGGAAATTAAGTTTTTTTCTTTCCTGTGAATTGTAATTATTTGTATTAACTTTATTTATAGGAGAAGCTGAACCGCGAGAAAGCGCACCAGGCTCGGAAAGTTCTAGAAGAGAAGAAGGCAGAACTTCAACGTACCAAGTGAGTCATCCAACGTTTTAGATGTTAATGTTTTAAAAATAACGGCTTACTCTCGCGAAGTGAGAGTTGTGTAGTGATAACACATGTCAGCCAATGATAATAGCAATACGACTTTTTAGAGTTCCGTACCCAAAGGGTAAAATTATTACTAACACTCCGCTGTCCGTCTGTCTGTCTATCCCCAGGCTGTATCTCATGAACGGTGATAGTGAGAGTTGAAATTTTCACATATGATGTATTTCTGTTGCCGCTATAACAAATAATATATACTTTCAAGGAAACAGCAAGAGGAGCTTAAAGACAAACTCCAACGCCTGGAGTCGAAGGTTCTTGTCGGCGGAGAGAACCTCCTGGATAAGGCGGACGCACAGCGACGGCTGCTCGAGCAAGCGGCGCGGGAGCTCGAGCAGCGCACGCAGAACGAGCTGCGGCTGCAAAACTCCTTGCTTAAGAAAGAGGTGAGTTTTTATGTTCACACAAATCAGATTTTTAAATCATATGCTTTAAAATTAGAATCTAAATCAAAACTTTTATTGACCAATGTAATTAAAAGAATGACGGATCCGTGGCTTAGTTGGTAGTAGCCCTGCCTTCTAAGCGAGGGGTCCCGGGTTCGATTCCCGGCAGGGGCACACTTTATGTGGTGAGCATGAAGTTTGTTCTCGGTTCTTGGGTTTGTCTTGTGTTTCTGTTTGTCCATGCCATCTGCGACACAGGGAACCTAGTGCAGAAGTATGAGTGGGTTAACGTTTAAAAATGTTATATGTTTGGCAGCCCTAATGAGCGGTCACTGACCGGGCTTATATTTTTTTTATTTAATAAAAAAAACCATCAGCTTACTTAACAAATTTATCCCGGTACCAACTTTCATCCAAATCCTTCGAGCCGTTTGATCGTGAAGAAGTAACAAACACACATGACGCTGTGTGAAAAATCCATGTATATGTACATGGGCGTACTCAGCTTCTGCCCTAGGGGGGGGCAAGTCAGATTTTTTAGGTCGAATCGGTCGCGGCTTTTTGTCATACACACTACACAAACACACCTACATGAAACATTAGGTATATGTAGTGTAGTGTGTGGGGCAAACAGCCGCAAATGACCCTGCTTTATAGGTAGTTAAATAAATATAAGTCAATTTGACTATGCATGCATTTTTATTTTAAATTACCATTTCCAGGGGGGGAAATTACACCTCCCCCTGCCCCCCCTGGGCACGCCCATGAATATGAATGAATGAATGAATACTCTTTATTGTACACCTCGATAGAAACATACATAACACATATAAAATTAACAAAACAATCACAAAAAAAAGAGGTTAAAATGGGCGGCCTTATTGCTAATAGCGATCTCTTCCAGGCAACCTTTGGATGGAAAGAAATGAAATAAGTGAATATGTATTTATCATAAGCGTGTTTTATATAAACTGTATCCCACAGGCGGAGCGCGTAGATTTGGAAGAGCGCTACTCCAGCTTGCAGGAGGAGAACGCGGCCAAGACGCGCAAGTTGAAACGCGCCGTCCAGCTCCTGAACTCGGCGAAGGCCGAGCTGGCGGACCAGCAGCGCGAGCAGCAGAGGGAGATGGAGGGCATACTGGACAGCGTGCGCGCCTTGAAGCGGGAGATACAACTGGCTGACCTCGTGCTCGACGCGTACATACCCAAGGAGTATCAAGTAAGTTGGAATCCAACCCCTGAACTCTGCCAAGGCAGAGCTGGCGGACAGCAGAGGGAGATGGAGGGCATACAGCGTGCGCGCCTTGAAGAGGGAGATACAACTGGCTGACCTCGTGCTCGACGCGTACATACCCAAGGAGTATCAAGTAAGTTGGAATCCACATATCGCTTGCTTCAATAATGTGTTATCTTGAATATTGTTTACAGGAGACCATTTTTGAACCTTCAAGAAGTAGTTTTATCGTAACGAATAGCTTTTTTACAGTTCACTCATATATTCGCTATTATATGCGTAAAATGTACCACGTTTTGTGGGCAGATAGAATCGGAAACGGCGGTTTCAATTATGAAAAAACGGGTTTTCGGACTTACCACGTTATTGAACCAAAGAGGCGATATATTAATATCAGATGGCTCCATAGCTTAGTTGGTAGTGGCCTTCGAAGCGGGGGACTAGGTTGACGTGATTACGAAGGTTACGTTGGTTGGATTCCCGGGCACACTTTGTGTGGTGAGCATGAAGTTTGTTCTCGGGTTTTGATTGTTTGTCTGTGCTGTGTTTCTGTTTGTCCATGTCCATGTGCAGGTAGGCACAGCGAATACTAGCGCGTAGGCTATGGTAGCGTAAATTACATAAAATTTGATAAACACAAATA
Source organism: Aplocera efformata (assembly GCA_921293045.1). Classification (NCBI taxonomy): domain Eukaryota; kingdom Metazoa; phylum Arthropoda; class Insecta; order Lepidoptera; family Geometridae; genus Aplocera; species Aplocera efformata. Next base: position 1,633,576 of record OV121068.1, on the reverse strand, counting down.
TACAAAATATATCCTTTATAAATTTTAAAGTTTTATTTTCTTTTGTGTGTGGTTAATTTTTTGATTGTGTTTTGATATCAATTACACAGAAGTCGATATTAAAATCAGTTAATTATGTTATACTAGCTACGCCCCGGGGTTACCCGCGGCTAAAAAGTCCACATGAATGGGGAAAAAACTAACAGAAAAGTTTAAGAAATTCAATGAAAAAAAAAAAATTGGTTCTAGATGGCGCTGTATACTATGTCGATAAACATTAATAAATCGTTTGTACGATGTTTGCAGACGCTGATCGACCAGTACGTGCATTGGAACGAGCAACTGGGCGAGTGGCAGGTGAAGTGCGTCGCTTACACGGGCAACAACATGGCGCCGCTGCAACCACCGCAGGCAAACCACAAGCAGGTAATGGCAAGGGCCTTAGATATTGCGAGGCTCCGGGCGATAGATCTTTGTGGCACTTGGCGTATGAGGAATTTAGGTGAGTTGGAAGTGTACAGGGCTCCTGGTAATCAGTCAGCATCGTCCTAAAGACAGCTGCAGTACATCGAAACAAAAAACGGGTTGTTCTGCGAGACATGCGCATGAGACGTATCATTCCCGTCTCGAGTGATGGACGCAGCAGGATGAATGCGACTCAGTAAAGACCACTTACCATCAGGTGGGCCCTCAGCTCGTACCGTCACATATTCACTTTAAAAAAAAATGTTATTATAAACATCTCATGCGAAGTGGAGTGTGCCAATGATTTGCACACTCCACTTCGCAAAGACTTCAGTTTGCCCGGGACCATGTCGCATGTAACTGGGTCGAAATATCGGGAGTCAACAAAACTCACAAATCATGGTAAACATCTCGGTAACACGAATAATAATGTTCATAACCATGATAGTTTTAAAATTTATATCTCATGTTATTTATGTTTACAGATCGAGCCCCCAGACTTATCGGACCGTCTCCTGTCTTACTCGGGCGTGAACCCGCGACCCGTGTCTCGGCTGGCCCGCCCGCACACATCTGCCGTGCCGCGGCCCCACACCGCGCTGCGACAACGCCAGTGAACAACTTACGACGCGATAAAAAAGCAATGCGACGTAGCAAGAGCCGTTAAAATTGGTCCATTCTAGAGCTACGATGACATAGACAAAGTTATAACACCCTTCTCTTTCATACGCGACACTGTTAAAGCGATGCGACGCGATATAGCGGTTATATTATCGCCTTTTATAGCATTATGTTTATTAATTATCATTTATTATGATCTCACGTTTCGTCTTGGATGTATTTTATATTACATTTACGTTGAAAGACTTTATTATTTTAGTTTATTAATTATTATTTTCGGGTAATGCTTGTAATGTAAACTGGCAACACATAAACCAGGAGACTGTCTCTTCGGCGTGAGGAGTCTCGGTTACTAGCGCCGGAAATAATACATGAGCATTAAATATGGAATAAATTACACAAGGCTTATTACTAAATTACAAAGGCAGAGATGACTATGAGCTTATAGACATCTCTGCCTACTGGCCTACTGACTATGAGCTACTGGCCACACATTCGCTTTGTCTCTCTCGTACTTTACACTGCACTGAATATGGAACGCTCAGTCCATTCTCTCTATCACTGGCAGGAGTTTCAATTGATTAGAATTATATAGATTGTAAAACCAGCTTTACACGGTTACGATTCACTTGCCACTAAAATAAATTAATGAAACTAAAAAAAATCCTTACTTATATTTTCGAATCGTTTAACCTTTTATCCGCCACGGTCTAAAATATAAAACACAACATCGTACTCACAACTCAATAGACTTTTATCCAGTTTTATTTAAAAATAAATGAGAAGATAAGATAAGATAAGAAAGGTGAAATAGTATTTTTTAATGAAACTGTTTTGGCGGTTAAAAGGTTTAAATAAATGTACCCGTGTAAATTTTTATAATTGAACATTTTGGCTAAACTGTTCTAGTCACATTCCAGTGATGTTGTCTTCAGTATTATTACGCATATTTGCACCGTGTGGTTAATGAACTGTATTAGTTTAGTAAAGTTTGTATTCACCTTATTTGTGTTTTATTTTGAACTGCTACTTTTACCTGCGACTTCTCCGTCTGCTTGGAATTTAACTTTTTCTGTGCGTGGAAACCTATTTCTTTTTTTTTCTTAAATCAAAGTAGCTTATGGTACTCCTTATAATAACAGCTATCTGTAAGTGAAAGACCCATCAAACAACAGACAACATTGAAAAGTGTGTTTTTTTGGATATCATTTCCGTATATATACCTACTTTCAAAAATGCATTTAGAAAAGCTGTTTTTTGACATTACATTCAAACACTTCAATTTTATTTATTTTTATAGACTAGATGCGTCCCGCTGTTTTACCCGCGGTGGGACAAAGGGTATGTGCTATTCCAGACTATGATTTATCTTTGTGCTAAATTTCATCTAGATCCATTGAACCGGTCAAAGTCAAAGTCAAAATACTTTATTTCCAAATCTTAAAAAAATTCTAGGAAATGTTACTTTTTTTAAATAAATATGTACCTACAAGATCATGCGTTTTTATTACTAAGTTTAGTACTTATCCTACAGACCTACTACCAACGCTGTGAGGCCATTAAATAGGGAGAGAACACATGGCAATTCATAAATAAAAAAGTACGACGCACTCATAGTCGTATAACGGTTACTTACGGCATCCCTTAGTGTAAAATCCCTCTCAAAATCTATATTAACTATACCAAATAAAACGGTTAAACGGTATTTAACGGATTGAGAATGATTTAGTTGAGAGGTGGCTAAGTAATGATCATCGATTTTTTTATAAGTAAGGCTATAAGTATCAAGTTACTGATTGCGGCAGTTATTCGTACTCGTATATGTCATTATGTCATTTAATTTAGGGCCTGAGTTCTTCCATGTTTGCTTTGGATATGTGTTTAGCAATGGTAAAACTAAAATCACGATGGTAACATTGATTTAACTTTTTTATTAGTTTTTAATTTATAAAAAAAAATACGATACGGTATAATAAATGTGTATAAAATTATTAAAATGTATGTAATAATAAATCGTTTATCATTACTACACACATTATGATACGAAATATTAATACAAAGCAAATACCTATCGGGAAACGTCGTCTGGTGGCCATGCTTAGAGATTAGTTAGCTAAATCCTGTATACTGCCATGCCCATACTTAAATCACGAACCTTATTATTCACACTTTGGAATACCCTTGACAAAAATGTTCTGCTACTCACCAATAGATTGCGCTAGGTGGTACCATTTCCCTTCACATCTAATTAGTCTGTGCTGCCTAAAACGAACGAAACATCAATGACATAATTGTCATATGATCAACAGACAGTGCTGCCAACATTAGAAATAAATCCTCCATCTTGGAGAATTTGGTGTTTATTTGAGTGAAATAATTTAGATAAATTCTAAATAATACCTCAAAATGGGTGCCTCATTCATACCAATCGTTGTTTTCACCGTTCTGTGGGGGATCGTTGGAATCGTCTGCCCAATTTTTGCCCCTAAGGGCCCTAACAGAGGGTAAGTAAAATGGTCATTGAACGTTTCTTATATTTGGCGAATTTCCGTGTTTAACTCTGCTTATCTGCTATTTTCAGGATAATCCAAGTCATATTGATGTTAACAGCAGCAACGTGCTGGCTCTTGTAAGTATTTTTTATCCCTTTGCGAATAAACAATTATGAATCAGAAACTATGGGGGCTGACCTTATAAAGAACTCGTGACTTATTGGTATAATTTGTGATTACCACTTATTAAAAGGGTATTAATATAAAACTGGTTGAAAGGCTACACCCTCTCACCCTGACACTCATATTACAAGACTGCACTATAATAAAATAATAAAGGAAATCCTTGCAGAACAAATCCTCTCAAGTATCTGGCTTTGTAAAACCTAGGGATAGGGCAGACTCGAGTCGACGTGAGCTGATGTCTTGGGTGATTAAGGTTGATGATAAAGCATAAAGGTCTGGATGACATTAATCTTGAAAAATCATATTGATACAGCTGATAAATTGTCATAACATTATAAGCCTTTATTTCAAACCAGAAAGTTACTTAATATAGTAAATAAACTTCCATAAGGCTCGCTAGATAAGTCAATATTGACACTTTCCCAGTTTCCTCTTGAGAAGGTCTCCTAAACTTTTCTATGTTGAACTAACTAACTATGTTTATAAATTAGCACAGGGTATAATGTTGCTATGTTGATCTACCCATGGACATTTGTTGCAGTATTGTAATTGGTTCTTGTGATTTTTATTTGGGTCACACACAAACCATGGTAGTAACAGTTTGATAATATATTGTTTATGTTTTCCAGCTGGTTGTGTGCGTACATGGCGCAGATGAACCCCCTCATCGGGCCCAGACTTAGCAACGAGACCCTCATTTGGATCCAACACAAATGGGTAAATTCTAAACACATTTTTATTACTTAAATATTCCTTCAAAAATATTAAATATTTATTCAGAGACCATTTTCTGTTCATGTGACTGCCACAATTGATGGGTGAGCTATTAACCAGGCTACAAAAGGTTAGGTTCTGTTTTTACTCTCAACAATAGATGCTGAAACAGTGTTTCCATTAGCCTTAATTATCTTAAGTACTATAGGGCTTTTAGGATTAAGTTCTTCATTGAATAGTTGACAGAAAAGGTACAGAATTAATAATACTAAACATCTGTAAAATGAAAATGATAATAAGAGATAAATAATAAATTAAGATGGGCATTTCAAGCTCACAATCAAAACAAGTGACTGAATAGACAAAATGAGAGAAGTTTGGAAACGGACAGCCGTGGCGGGTTCACCAATGTGTGTGAAAACGTTCCCGTTCCCTAAACGGCACACGAGGATACCATGGGTGGGGTTTTAGTGGGTCAGACCCACATAATCGCTCTGCCTCCCTGTGTCATGGCGGTATGCGAGTGCATTTCCCCACAGTAAAGGGTGTACCCCTTGAGGGCTGTAAATCTGGAACGAAAGTATTGAACTAGGTTTTTTATCAGTAAAGTATCTTTGAATACATACATATCAACCTTTTATATTAATCATACAAATGTTTGTCCTCTATGGAAATCAAACCCACTACCAGTGCAGACGGCAGAGCTACCAACTGAGCTTTGTAGACAGTAGACATCTGAAACTCAAAAGAATAGTATACAAACCTACAGACAGACAAACACAACCTCCGAAGGTTACATCCCTCCAATCACCTGTAGTAGATTATAGGGTTCGGAGCGAGAAGGCCCGGCTGAGGAATACTTTGTGCGGTGAGCACCAAGTATTGGGTGTGTGAATATGACTCCGCCCTTTCTCAACAGATGTCGTTTTTAGTATTGTTTACGTGTACTAATAAATGACCATACTTGTATTCGATAGTACTGAATGTCAGCTATCTAACGCATTTTATGATATTTGGTTGAAGTGTAAGCAACAATTGTTTTCACCTTTTCGAAAATGTCGGTTTTTATTCCAAATAAACGTCATTTGCGGGAAGTGTTATTACATTATTTTATTGCGAAGAAAACTGCAGCGGAAACTTATCGTTTGCTTGTGGAGATTTATGGTGAGCATGCTCCGTCTAATACAACTTGCAAGGAATGGTTTCGACGATTTCAAAATAACGATTTTAGTACTGAGGATAAAGAACATGGAAAACCACCAAAAAAATTTGAAGATGCTGAATTGGAAGCATTATTGGCGGAAGATTCTTGCCAAACTCAATCAGAATTAGCTGCAGCATTAAATGTTGATCGTTCAACTGTTGCAAAGCGTTTACAAATGATGGGAATGATTCAAAAAGCCGGTGACTGGGTTCCACATGATTTAAAAGAAAGAGACATGGAACGTCGGAAAACCATTTGTGAAATGCTGCTTCAAAGACAGCAAAGAAAAGGATTTTTGCATCGGATAGTCACAGGAGACGAAAAATGGATACACTACGAAAATCCTAAACGCAAAAAAGCTTGGGTGAAACCAGGCGAACCAGGCCCATCACAGCCAAAAATAAATATTCACTGTGCCAAGGTCATGCTCTGTATTTGGTGGGATCAGAAAGGTATTGTATATTATGAGTTGCTCAAACCCTCTGAAACTATTAATGGAGAAGTTTACCGACGACAACTAATGCGTTTGAAGCGAGCCATAGAAGAAAAACGACCAGAATGGGTGAATAGACATAACAAATTAGTTCTTCAGCATGACAATGCCAAACCGCATACCGCAGAAGTCGTAAAAAGATATTTAGAGGGACAGAACTGGGAAGTGTTACCCCACCCGCCATATTCACCAGACATAGCTCCTTCGGATTACCACCTATTCCGGACGATGCAGACAGACCTTACTGGAGAAAAGTTTACTTCATGTGAAAGTATCAAAATTTGGATTGACAACTGGATAAGCTCAAAAGACCAGGACTTCTTCCAGCAAGGAATACGAAAACTACCTGAACGATGGGCGAAGGTTGTAGCTGCAGATGGAGCATACTTTCAATAATTTTTTTTTTAATTTTGTAAGCGAACAAATGTGTTTTATTTTGACAAAAAGGGGCGGAGTCATATTCACACACCTATTATATTCTCGGGTCTTGGGTATAAGTTTGACCACACAGGGAATCATAATGTCTACGAGAAAGGGTTTAAAAAAAAATTGTATGGTAACATTGTTATCTGTCTATGTATGGATTTATAAAAGCAATGTTGGCATGGTAATCTGTCGCCAGTAATCTTTTAGTAGATTATAGAGATTGGCCGTTAGTCGTTGGTTGAATAGAATCTTTGCACGTGTTCGGTTTATAACAGATAACATTTGACATAATGAGTAGGTAATATACTATTGGTAGGTAATTGTGTTATCTGTGCTATAGGGCACTATGCCACTAGAATATAGGTACCATACCGATGGAATGCGGTGATATAATCTGTGATACGTAGTGCAACTCAATGCAACTTGGGTTTTCTCGTAACTCAGTAGGGGAAGACTTTATTTTTGATGTATATGAGCGGCGGTAACCATTTAACATCAGGTGGGCCGTGGTTGTATAAAATACGCAGAATTATAAAACACCAAGTACGAGTCGGACTCGCGCACCGAGGGTTCCGTACGAACTTTTAGGCAAACGTAACTTGTACGTTTTTCATGCATTTTTTTTATGTAACTACAAATTTACGGTTTTGGGTTTTATTCCTTTACTTATGCTATATGATATTGCTTCCAATCTCTTCATGGTTCTAGGTAAATGGGAAGTACCCTTTAGATATTGATTCCCTAGCGAGAGTTTTTTTTTTTTTTTTAACTTTGCACAATTTCTACTGCTACTTTTGGTTGCTCCTTCAGCACCACCCAGGGGGTACGTGTAGGGGATCAAAGAGACACCTACGGACGCGAGCAACTGGCCCCCCAAAGTATCAAAATATGCAGCATCAACGGCAGTATATATCGTTGTTGTACTCATACTCCTGCACTAGGATTCCCTGTGTCGCAGATGGCATAGACAAACACAGAAACACAAACACCCAAGACCCGAGAACAAACTTCATGCTCACCACACAGTGTGCCCCGGCCGGGAATCGAACCCGGGACCCCTCGCTTCGAAGGCAGGGCTACTACCAACTAAGCCACCGAGCCGTCAAATTTGATGCGATGACTTAGAAGTTTTTTTCCACTGCTCCCACTGATTGTAGATCTGAGTATTAGATATTAATTTCAACTTGATACCTGTTTGTGTAGTGTGTATGACAAAAAGCCGCGAACGATTCGACCTAAAAATCTGACTTGCCCCCCCCTGGGCCAGAAGCTGGGTACGCCCATGTATGGAACCCTAAAAATATGCGTAAGATTGAATGAAATACGACATAAGAAGTCGGGAGATAGTGCTATCTTGCTGATTAGGCATGCGCACGAGGCGTCTATGCGTGATGGAATTATGCAATACACAATACTCGCCAGTCATCGTTTTATCGTCTGACATTACGGATAATTTTTACTGAATACTCAGCTAGTTTAGATATCTCTGCCCGTTTAGAAATAATAATCTATACATATAAATAAAATTGAAGTGTCTGTTTGTAATGTCAAAATAACAACTTTTTACTAAATACATTTCAAATTATTTAAACACAAATTTTTTTTTTTTTATGTTTATTGCCTTAATGATATAAAAAACACAAAAATTGTTGTCAATTCTAATGATACTTGTTTCGGGCACATGGGTTGTATGGTTTCAAAGTCTATAACGGACGGACAAACAATTTGTGTTTTTTTATATTAAGCGGACCTCCAAATCGTTCCTGTCTATACAAGACCTATAAACCCCCAGGGTTTGTAGAAATTATCCGCACGCGTACTTTCGCCGGCCTTGATCGTTTGTACTTAAACGCTTTATATATAGCCGGCATAGACTGCCGAGGCCGCTGTGTCGACAATACATCGACAATGTCGCGTTATATTTCGACTAGCGACCGCCTTGGCTCGGCACACTACTAAATTTATCTAATTTTACGTATTTAGATTCAATTAGAAATGTTCTTTTGTGTGTTTTGGTTACGTAATATCACACTTTTATTATAAAGGCAAAATTTTGTGTGTGTTTGTTAATCCTTCACGCTCAAACGCCTCAATGGATTTCGATGAAATTTGGTACAAAAATAGCTATATAAGCTATCTTTATACCAAATTTCATCCAAATTCCGTTTAAAATAATTACTTTTGTTTTATATTTATATTTTTTTATATACATTTAAGATGGGGATATAAGGGGATAGGGCAAGAAATAAAGGTGTTGCTAAAGGAGTAAGAACCAGAAGCAGTAGAACTTGTACAAAGTTCGCCCGGAGAAGTACTGCCTCCACACCTGGTAATCTGCCGCCAAGCAGTGGTGCACTCGCATTGCTGTTCCGGTGGAAGGGTGCTGGTGCGATGAGACGTCACAGCCCCGTCTCAACGTGATGGTCGCAACGCGATACGACTTAGGTTTTCTCATACTTCGGTACGAGAGGGCTGGAGTCGTATCGCTGTTTTATATGGGCGGCAGTAGCCACTTAACATGAGGTGGGCGGTCAGCTCGTTTAATAGTTTTAGTCTCAAAAACGAAACAGACTTAAATCCCCTGTAATATTGTATTATATACCACAGATATTTATAATACTTTATACGTCCTACAGCGGTATATGTGTGTGTGTGTATTTCGCTTTATGTATTTTTTTTGTCTTTTCAGGGAAACCCCATCAACAAGACTGCTGTTTAAGTCTTCGCTTCATGATATAAAGATCCGACGTGGATATTTTCCATGAGAATTCCCTACCATAGTAACAGTATGGCTTAATAGGTTATGGGCCCAGATTGTACGCCTAAATAAAAGGGGTCTTTATGCATTTGTCGTACAATATATAAATCGAATTATGTTCTTAAATGTAAATAAAATAATGTAAAAATGTCAAAAATCATTTGCGTAACCATACTTTATATTTCAATTGCTATAATTAATTAAATTAATAGCCAACGAGACAGTGGCGAATTTCTTACGTCATCTTAATTTGACGTTATCACTATGGATCGCTAGAACCTGCTTCAACTCTGGTGTGGGAGTTTATCCGGGACCCGGGACTACATGACATGTCCTCGAAGCACAGCAGCGCTCCATTAAAATGCCACTCCACCCATCTAAATTATGACCGGGCGAAGAGTTGCTTAGCTTAGATGATAGTAAAAAACAACTAAACAAGCTTCTCCGCTATAAATAATCTTAATATATATAAATCTCGTGTCACAATGTTTGTCCTCAATGGACTTCTAAACCACTTAACCGATTATAATAAAATTCGCACACCATGTGCAGTTCGATCCAACTTGAGAGATAGGATAGTTTAAATCTCAAATTATAGTCGCAATTTTAATTTATTGCTAATTATAATATCGTATGACAAAAACGTTAGCCACAGTAACGCGTGGCCCGGTCAGCTAGTAGATGATAAAGACTACTGATTCTGACGTAAGAAATTATCACTGGCTCTTAGACTATGATTAAATGATTGTGTATGGATCTTGAATTAAACTGTTGAAGTCATTCCTTATCTCTGTATTAAAAAAACGTAAATGTAGATAATTTATTCCAATAAAGGTTTTATGAGAGTTTATTTGATCGTATTTTTTTTACATCAGTGGGTCTCAGTGGGACCTCGATAATTGAACCTCCGTTAATCCGAACGACCCTACCGCTTCCGCTAGATATATGAACAAACATTAAGTTCATCACAGTCTGTCCCGGCCAGGAACCGAACCCAGGCTTGCTTACTAACTACTAAACCACGGAACCATCAAAAAAGGCTTCCCTCTGCTCGGGGAGTACTGGAGGTTATGTCAGACTGGCAATAGAAGCTCACTGTTACTACACTACCGGACTACCCACTAAAACCTGTAGCCAAAAATTAAAAAGAAAAAGAAGACAAATTTGTAGGTATATATTTTATCATTTTCACTAGTATTTTTTCATCTCATTGTTTTATTTTTATCCACGAGTGTGAGTTTAAATTGTGGTTAATTATATCATTCTGGTTGTAAATATCCTTGTAACTTCTAAATAAACCGGTCATATTTTGTTACAATTAACCCTAATGCAGAAAAAACGTGCAAACGTACATTAACTCGGACATTGACGGCTCCGTGGCTTAGTTGGTAGTAGCCCTGCCTTCGAAGCGAGGGGTCTCGGGTTCGATTCCCGGCCGGGGCATACTTTGTGTGGTGAGCATGAAGTTTGTTCTCGGGTCTTGGGTGTTTGTCTTGTGTTTCTGTGTGTCCATGCCATCTGCGACACAGGGTATCCTAGTGCAGAGGTATGAGTGTGTAAACGTTTTATTGACAGAAGTCGTGTGGCATAAATCACACAAAAGACCAGAAATAAGGAGAACAAGACAAACCCATCGACATTTCTCCCCTTCCCTCAAGGCCAAAGCGTCCTCAAATTTAGCCTCTTCCTACGTCAACTGCACTTGGACAGAGTCAAGAACATCACGTGCTTACATAAGAAAGGGCAGTAGAATATCTCCCGTATTAGATGCGCGTGCGCGCCTTGGCTCCTCGCCAGCATCGCTACGCAGCCAAGGCGTAACGCCGTGGCCAAGGGAACGAAACGGGAGCAAGGTCATCGCTGCAGGTCAACTTGTTAAAATAGCAGGCTTATGTAAGGGAGACTGTTATTGGTAAAGGAATAGGAGGAAATGCTTCCCTAATTTTAAGAGACTTGACTGCCTAATGCCTGGTGCAAAGCCACAAGGGGAAAAAATAAAGTCGCACTTTACCCCTCAGTCTCTCGGCGAGAAGGCAGTCTGCATCTTCGCATATGTAGACATATTGTATGCATATGAGTGTGTTTGGCACCTTTCATATTATACCATCTACTATTCGAGTAATTAATTGTACCTATATGTGAGTTCAACGTGCCCACAATGATCTATAAGGCATATTATTTTCAAAGGATAGATTTCAAAGTAACTATTCCTAGTACCTATTTTTAATTAGTCTGTAGGTTTAGAACTATTTAAAAACAAATGACATGAAAAAAAATAACTTTAAATCATATTTTATTTAATTTTTTTTTAATAAATATTTACCGAAGTTACGCAATCTTATTACTAAGCTTAACGCCTGTTCTAACCCTGTACCCCCCATTTACTTATTTAGAAGAAGCAAAAATTGGTCTTAGATATTCTTAGTGTCTATGGCACCAACGACAATTCCAATACAAGTATTATTGTGTAGCGTTTAATTTTGATAGGTAACTGTATGATAATAACATGTCTTCCTACTTCCCTGTCATACATATTCGGGATAATTCGAGTTACAGATTTGGTGCAGAATGATGGCTCAAGGCTATTTACTTGCTGAAATGCGGAAAAAATACTTGGCGGTGTGAATAGGAAGATTTTTTTCTGTCAGTTGGCAAGTGGCAATATTTCTATAAACGTATCTCTACTTATATATATTCTTTGTTGCACACAAATGACATTGCACATCAATTTTTAATGTATGGTATGTAAACGCGAGCTTAACCCTTCTAAGTGATTTCATGGAAGCAAGAGGCTAGAGGAGAGTGTAACGGATAGTTTGTGCACAAATTAGAAAAAATATAATATATGTATTTGTGCCAAGAGACAAACACAGAAGCAAAAACTTGTTATAAAGACCATTTTAATGACTAATTTCAATAAAAAAGAATACATGAGGGTAGTATAACTTATTTTCAAAGCACCTGCTAAATTACAATATGCCATTACGAATGGACGAAATTTAAACAAATAAATAAAATTTACGTGTCCGTTTGTAATGTCAAAATAAATAATATTACAAAATGCATTTGAAAATATATAGGGTACATATAACAAATATATAATTTTGGTCTGTCAGTTTGTTCCGGCTAATCTTCGAAACAGCTGGACCGATTTTACTCAAACTCAAACCCACTGGCAATTAGCTGATGTTATATGTAACTTACGCTACTTTCTAGTACTAATATTACTCAAAATAAGGTTATGAGTCAGACTTAAATAAACTGTATTAGATTATCTTCCTTTTAGCGCCAATTATGAGATAAGCGTTAATTTTACGTGATAGGTGTCGCGAGTATTATTATTATCATGAGTAGGTACTTGATAAGATAGCGTATTACATTACAGTAAGCACAGTGGTGCATTATTGAGACACAATTTATATTTATATTGATTTATTTTCGGACCAAAACCCACGGAGGTTTTAGTTCTTGTTAAGTTGGTTTTCAATTTTTTTTTTCTCCTTACTGGCTTCGCACGACTTGTGAATGTTTTCTTTCTTTCTTATTTATGCAAGGCAGACTCAACAAAGTCTAAAGTCTTAATTTATTAATTGAGGTTTTAAAGAAACTTAACTTTTTTAGTCAAAGTAAAAAGGAGCCAAAAGGAGGGTTATTTTGAAGGGTATCCTATTAGCCTACAACGTATATTTGGCTTAATGTTGCCAACCTTTAAAAACAGCGAGCTATTATAAATAAAAAAAATAACTATTTTAAAACGTATAGTGGTTCTAATTATATTGAGGACCGATATCCAAGTGTAATAAAATTAATTATTCAGAATTGATCACAACTTCAAATCCTTCCTCCATAATACGCTAATACTGCTTTTTATTTTTGACCGATTTTTTTCAACACACCAATACAAAAATCAAATAAAAACCAATGTTAATTTAATTGATTTCTCATACTAACTATTGAATGATCTGTGTCAAGTTCTGCATCGCGCAAGCACTGTTTTTACATGCGCTTGGCATATAACAACCCAAATCGAAAAGAGTAGTGGGGTCCGTCCTCCGAGGTAAACCAGTGTAGCCAAGCTGGTCTAATTTGGCTATCATTTAGATGTATCACAGCATCTCAAGCCCAGGCGTCCGAGAGACGCATTGAGATCGTGATGATTCTCTGGTACCATTCGTGCTTAACTGCCATGGGAACCTAGTCAAACCAATACTCTAAGCGATGACCTCTCGTCTAACTGACGTTATCACCTCCGGTTACAGGACGCATCGTTGCTAACAACTGGCTGCGACCCTCTTTTTTTTGCCCCTATTCGGACGATCTAAGGACCCACCTGATTGTAAGTTACAATACATACGCCCATAACAGCAGTACAACCTAGGTCCACCAACCCCAGCCGCGTTCCGTTGCGACGGGGATATTAATCGGGGATCGGGGATCAAATTTCATGTATTATAAAGTAATTGGCGGCTCCCTGGCTTAGTTGGTAGTAGCCCTTCCTTCGAAGCGAGGAGTCCCGGTTTCGATTCCCGGCGGGGACACACTTTGTGTGGTGAGCATGAAGTTTGTTCTCGGGTCTTGGGTGTTTGTCTTGTGTTTCTGTGTGTCCATGCCATCTGCGACACAGGGAATCCTAGTGCAGAGGCATGAGAGTGTAAACTTTATAATTTAGTACAATATTTTATTGTATATCATGCTCACCACACAAAGTGTGCCCCGGCCGGGAATCGAACCCGGGACCCCTTGCTTCGAAGGCAGGGCTACTACCAACTAAGCCACGGAGCCGTCAAAGACTCAGAACGAACACCGTATTCGTCGCACAAAAGCTTATCCTTGTTGAGAATCGAGCCCTCGACCTCCAGTAGAGGCATAGCTACAACTAAGCTGCGAGGCCAGTCAATACATTGAGTTCGAGGAAGAAAACCATCGGAGTAGCTCCGAGTCCGCATTGCGTATTAGCTACAACTAAGCTGCGAGGCCAGTCAATACATTGAGTTCGAGGAAGAAAACCATCGGAGTAGCTCCGAGTCCGCATTGCGTATTAGCTACAACTAAGCTGCGAGGCCAGTCAATACATTGAGTTCGAGGAAGAAAACCATCGGAGTAGCTCCGAGTCCGCATTGCGTATTAGCTACAACTAAGCTGCGAGGCCAGTCAATACATTGAGTTCGAGGAAGAAAACCATCGGAGTAGCTCCGAGTCCGCATTGCGTATTAGCTACAACTAAGCTGCGAGGCCAGTCAATACATTGAGTTCGAGGAAGAAAACCATCGGAGTAGCTCCGAGTCCGCATTGCGTATTAGCTACAACTAAGCTGCGAGGCCAGTCAATACATTGAGTTCGAGGAAGAAAACCATCGGAGTAGCTCCGAGTCCGCATTGCGTATTAGCTACAACTAAGCTGCGAGGCCAGTCAATACATTGAGTTCGAGGAAGAAAACCATCGGAGTAGCTCCGAGTCCGCATTGCGTATTAGCTACAACTAAGCTGCGAGGCCAGTCAATACATTGAGTTCGAGGAAGAAAACCATCGGAGTAGCTCCGAGTCCGCATTGCGTATTAGCTACAACTAAGCTGCGAGGCCAGTCAATACATTGAGTTCGAGGAAGAAAACCATCGGAGTAGCTCCGAGTCCGCATTGCGTATTAGCTACAACTAAGCTGCGAGGCCAGTCAATACATTGAGTTCGAGGAAGAAAACCATCGGAGTAGCTCCGAGTCCGCATTGCGTATTAGCTACAACTAAGCTGCGAGGCCACTCAATACATTGAGTTCGAGGAAGAAAACCATCGGAGTAGCTCCGAGTCCGCATTGCGTATTAGCTACAACTAAGCTGCGAGGCCAGTCAATACATTGAGTTCGAGGAAGAAAACCATCGGAGTAGCTCCGAGTCCGCATTGCGTATTAGCTACAACTAAGCTGCGAGGCCAGTCAATACATTGAGTTCGAGGAAGAAAACCATCGGAGTAGCTCCGAGTCCGCATTGCGTATTAGCTACAACTAAGCTGCGAGGCCAGTCAATACATTGAGTTCGAGGAAGAAAACCATCGGAGTAGCTCCGAGTCCGCATTGCGTATTAGCTACAACTAAGCTGCGAGGCCAGTCAATACATTGAGTTCGAGGAAGAAAACCATCGGAGTAGCTCCGAGTCCGCATTGCGTATTAGCTACAACTAAGCTGCGAGGCCACTCAATACATTGAGTTCGAGGAAGAAAACCATCGGAGTAGCTCCGAGTCCGCATTGCGTATTAGCTACAACTAAGCTGCGAGGCCAGTCAATACATTGAGTTCGAGGAAGAAAACCATCGGAGTAGCTCCGAGTCCGCATTGCGTATTAGCTACAACTAAGCTGCGAGGCCAGTCAATACATTGAGTTCGAGGAAGAAAACCATCGGAGTAGCTCCGAGTCCGCATTGCGTATTAGCTACAACTAAGCTGCGAGGCCAGTCAATACATTGAGTTCGAGGAAGAAAACCATCGGAGTAGCTCCGAGTCCGCATTGCGTATTAGCTACAACTAAGCTGCGAGGCCAGTCAATACATTGAGTTCGAGGAAGAAAACCATCGGAGTAGCTCCGAGTCCGCATTGCGTATTAGCTACAACTAAGCTGCGAGGCCAGTCAATACATTGAGTTCGAGGAAGAAAACCATCGGAGTAGCTCCGAGTCAGCATTGCGTATTAGCTACAACTAAGCTGCGAGGCCACTCAATACATTGAGTTCGAGGAAGAAAACCATCGGAGTAGCTCCGAGTCCGCATTGCGTATTAGCTACAACCAAGCTGCGAGGCCAGTCAATACATTGAGTTCGAGGAAGAAAACCATCGGAGTAGCTCCGAGTCCGCATTGCGTATTAGCTACAACTAAGCTGCGAGGCCAGTCAATACATTGAGTTCGAGGAAGAAAACCATCGGAGTAGCTCCGAGTCCGCATTGCGTATTAGCTACAACTAAGCTGCGAGGCCAGTCAATACATTGAGTTCGAGGAAGAAAACCATCGGAGTAGCTCCGAGTCCGCATTGCGTATTAGCTACAACTAAGCTGCGAGGCCAGTCAATACATTGAGTTCGAGGAAGAAAACCATCGGAGTAGCTCCGAGTCCGCATTGCGTATTAGCTACAACTAAGCTGCGAGGCCAGTCAATACATTGAGTTCGAGGAAGAAAACCATCGGAGTAGCTCCGAGTCCGCATTGCGTATTAGCTACAACTAAGCTGCGAGGCCAGTCAATACATTGAGTTCGAGGAAGAAAACCATCGGAGTAGCTCCGAGTCCGCATTGCGTATTAGCTACAACTAAGCTGCGAGGCCAGTCAATACATTGAGTTCGAGGAAGAAAACCATCGGAGTAGCTCCGAGTCCGCATTGCGTATTAGCTACAACTAAGCTGCGAGGCCAGTCAATACATTGAGTTCGAGGAAGAAAACCATCGGAGTAGCTCCGAGTCCGCATTGCGTATTAGCTACAACTAAGCTGCGAGGCCAGTCAATACATTGAGTTCGAGGAAGAAAACCATCGGAGTAGCTCCGAGTCCGCATTGCGTATTAGCTACAACTAAGCTGCGAGGCCAGTCAATACATTGAGTTCGAGGAAGAAAACCATCGGAGTAGCTCCGAGTCCGCATTGCGTATTAGCTACAACTAAGCTGCGAGGCCAGTCAATACATTGAGTTCGAGGAAGAAAACCATCGGAGTAGCTCCGAGTCCGCATTGCGTATTAGCTACAACTAAGCTGCGAGGCCAGTCAATACATTGAGTTCGAGGAAGAAAACCATCGGAGTAGCTCCGAGTCCGCATTGCGTATTAGCTACAACTAAGCTGCGAGGCCAGTCAATACATTGAGTTCGAGGAAGAAAACCATCGGAGTAGCTCCGAGTCCGCATTGCGTATTAGCTACAACTAAGCTGCGAGGCCAGTCAATACATTGAGTTCGAGGAAGAAAACCATCGGAGTAGCTCCGAGTCCGCATTGCGTATTAGCTACAACCAAGCTGCGAGGCCACTCAATACATTGAGTTCGAGGAAGAAAACCATCGGAGTAGCTCCGAGTCCGCATTGCGTATTAGCTACAACTAAGCTGCGAGGCCAGTCAATACATTGAGTTCGAGGAAGAAAACCATCGGAGTAGCTCCGAGTCCGCATTGCGTATTAGCTACAACTAAGCTGCGAGGCCAGTCAATACATTGAGTTCGAGGAAGAAAACCATCGGAGTAGCTCCGAGTCCGCATTGCGTATTAGCTACAACTAAGCTGCGAGGCCAGTCAATACATTGAGTTCGAGGAAGAAAACCATCGGAGTAGCTCCGAGTCCGCATTGCGTATTAGCTACAACTAAGCTGCGAGGCCAGTCAATACATTGAGTTCGAGGAAGAAAACCATCGGAGTAGCTCCGAGTCCGCATTGCGTATTAGCTACAACTAAGCTGCGAGGCCAGTCAATACATTGAGTTCGAGGAAGAAAACCATCGGAGTAGCTCCGAGTCCGCATTGCGTATTAGCTACAACTAAGCTGCGAGGCCAGTCAATACATTGAGTTCGAGGAAGAAAACCATCGGAGTAGCTCCGAGTCCGCATTGCGTATTAGCTACAACTAAGCTGCGAGGCCAGTCAATACATTGAGTTCGAGGAAGAAAACCATCGGAGTAGCTCCGAGTCCGCATTGCGTATTAGCTACAACTAAGCTGCGAGGCCAGTCAATACATTGAGTTCGAGGAAGAAAACCATCGGAGTAGCTCCGAGTCCGCATTGCGTATTAGCTACAACTAAGCTGCGAGGCCACTCAATACATTGAGTTCGAGGAAGAAAACCATCGGAGTAGCTCCGAGTCCGCATTGCGTATTAGCTACAACTAAGCTGCGAGGCCAGTCAATACATTGAGTTCGAGGAAGAAAACCATCGGAGTAGCTCCGAGTCCGCATTGCGTATTAGCTACAACTAAGCTGCGAGGCCAGTCAATACATTGAGTTCGAGGAAGAAAACCATCGGAGTAGCTCCGAGTCCGCATTGCGTATTAGCTACAACTAAGCTGCGAGGCCAGTCAATACATTGAGTTCGAGGAAGAAAACCATCGGAGTAGCTCCGAGTCCGCATTGCGTATTAGCTACAACTAAGCTGCGAGGCCAGTCAATACATTGAGTTCGAGGAAGAAAACCATCGGAGTAGCTCCGAGTCCGCATTGCGTATTAGCTACAACTAAGCTGCGAGGCCAGTCAATACATTGAGTTCGAGGAAGAAAACCATCGGAGTAGCTCCGAGTCAGCATTGCGTATTAGCTACAACTAAGCTGCGAGGCCAGTCAATACATTGAGTTCGAGGAAGAAAACCATCGGAGTAGCTCCGAGTCCGCATTGCGTATTAGCTACAACTAAGCTGCGAGGCCACTCAATACATTGAGTTCGAGGAAGAAAACCATCGGAGTAGCTCCGAGTCCGCATTGCGTATTAGCTACAACTAAGCTGCGAGGCCAGTCAATACATTGAGTTCGAGGAAGAAAACCATCGGAGTAGCTCCGAGTCCGCATTGCGTATTAGCTACAACTAAGCTGCGAGGCCAGTCAATACATTGAGTTCGAGGAAGAAAACCATCGGAGTAGCTCCGAGTCCGCATTGCGTATTAGCTACAACTAAGCTGCGAGGCCAGTCAATACATTGAGTTCGAGGAAGAAAACCATCGGAGTAGCTCCGAGTCCGCATTGCGTATTAGCTACAACTAAGCTGCGAGGCCAGTCAATACATTGAGTTCGAGGAAGAAAACCATCGGAGTAGCTCCGAGTCCGCATTGCGTATTAGCTACAACTAAGCTGCGAGGCCAGTCAATACATTGAGTTCGAGGAAGAAAACCATCGGAGTAGCTCCGAGTCCGCATTGCGTATTAGCTACAACTAAGCTGCGAGGCCAGTCAATACATTGAGTTCGAGGAAGAAAACCATCGGAGTAGCTCCGAGTCCGCATTGCGTATTAGCTACAACTAAGCTGCGAGGCCAGTCAATACATTGAGTTCGAGGAAGAAAACCATCGGAGTAGCTCCGAGTCCGCATTGCGTATTAGCTACAACTAAGCTGCGAGGCCAGTCAATACATTGAGTTCGAGGAAGAAAACCATCGGAGTAGCTCCGAGTCCGCATTGCGTATTAGCTACAACTAAGCTGCGAGGCCAGTCAATACATTGAGTTCGAGGAAGAAAACCATCGGAGTAGCTCCGAGTCCGCATTGCGTATTAGCTACAACTAAGCTGCGAGGCCAGTCAATACATTGAGTTCGAGGAAGAAAACCATCGGAGTAGCTCCGAGTCCGCATTGCGTATTAGCTACAACTAAGCTGCGAGGCCAGTCAATACATTGAGTTCGAGGAAGAAAACCATCGGAGTAGCTCCGAGTCCGCATTGCGTATTAGCTACAACTAAGCTGCGAGGCCACTCAATACATTGAGTTCGAGGAAGAAAACCATCGGAGTAGCTCCGAGTCCGCATTGCGTATTAGCTACAACTAAGCTGCGAGGCCACTCAATACATTGAGTTCGAGGAAGAAAACCATCGGAGTAGCTCCGAGTCCGCATTGCGTATTAGCTACAACTAAGCTGCGAGGCCAGTCAATACATTGAGTTCGAGGAAGAAAACCATCGGAGTAGCTCCGAGTCCGCATTGCGTATTAGCTACAACTAAGCTGCGAGGCCACTCAATACATTGAGTTCGAGGAAGAAAACCATCGGAGTAGCTCCGAGTCCGCATTGCGTATTAGCTACAACTAAGCTGCGAGGCCAGTCAATACATTGAGTTCGAGGAAGAAAACCATCGGAGTAGCTCCGAGTCCGCATTGCGTATTAGCTACAACTAAGCTGCGAGGCCAGTCAATACATTGAGTTCGAGGAAGAAAACCATCGGAGTAGCTCCGAGTCCGCATTGCGTATTAGCTACAACTAAGCTGCGAGGCCAGTCAATACATTGAGTTCGAGGAAGAAAACCATCGGAGTAGCTCCGAGTCCGCATTGCGTATTAGCTACAACTAAGCTGCGAGGCCAGTCAATACATTGAGTTCGAGGAAGAAAACCATCGGAGTAGCTCCGAGTCCGCATTGCGTATTAGCTACAACTAAGCTGCGAGGCCAGTCAATACATTGAGTTCGAGGAAGAAAACCATCGGAGTAGCTCCGAGTCCGCATTGCGTATTAGCTACAACTAAGCTGCGAGGCCAGTCAATACATTGAGTTCGAGGAAGAAAACCATCGGAGTAGCTCCGAGTCCGCATTGCGTATTAGCTACAACTAAGCTGCGAGGCCAGTCAATACATTGAGTTCGAGGAAGAAAACCATCGGAGTAGCTCCGAGTCCGCATTGCGTATTAGCTACAACTAAGCTGCGAGGCCACTCAATACATTGAGTTCGAGGAAGAAAACCATCGGAGTAGCTCCGAGTCCGCATTGCGTATTAGCTACAACTAAGCTGCGAGGCCAGTCAATACATTGAGTTCGAGGAAGAAAACCATCGGAGTAGCTCCGAGTCCGCATTGCGTATTAGCTACAACTAAGCTGCGAGGCCAGTCAATACATTGAGTTCGAGGAAGAAAACCATCGGAGTAGCTCCGAGTCCGCATTGCGTATTAGCTACAACTAAGCTGCGAGGCCAGTCAATACATTGAGTTCGAGGAAGAAAACCATCGGAGTAGCTCCGAGTCCGCATTGCGTATTAGCTACAACTAAGCTGCGAGGCCAGTCAATACATTGAGTTCGAGGAAGAAAACCATCGGAGTAGCTCCGAGTCCGCATTGCGTATTAGCTACAACCAAGCTGCGAGGCCAGTCAATACATTGAGTTCGAGGAAGAAAACCATCGGAGTAGCTCCGAGTCCGCATTGCGTATTAGCTACAACCAAGCTGCGAGGCCAGTCAATACATTGAGTTCGAGGAAGAAAACCATCGGAGTAGCTCCGAGTCCGCATTGCGTATTAGCTACAACTAAGCTGCGAGGCCAGTCAATACATTGAGTTCGAGGAAGAAAACCATCGGAGTAGCTCCGAGTCCGCATTGCGTATTAGCTACAACTAAGCTGCGAGGCCAGTCAATACATTGAGTTCGAGGAAGAAAACCATCGGAGTAGCTCCGAGTCCGCATTGCGTATTAGCTACAACTAAGCTGCGAGGCCAGTCAATACATTGAGTTCGAGGAAGAAAACCATCGGAGTAGCTCCGAGTCCGCATTGCGTATTAGCTACAACTAAGCTGCGAGGCCAGTCAATACATTGGGTTCGAGGAAGAAAACCATCGGAGTAGCTCCGAGTCCGCATTGCGTATTAGCTACAACTAAGCTGCGAGGCCAGTCAATACATTGAGTTCGAGGAAGAAAACCATCGGAGTAGCTCCGAGTCCGCATTGCGTATTAGCTACAACTAAGCTGCGAGGCCAGTCAATACATTGAGTTCGAGGAAGAAAACCATCGGAGTAGCTCCGAGTCCGCATTGCGTATTAGCTACAACTAAGCTGCGAGGCCAGTCAATACATTGAGTTCGAGGAAGAAAACCATCGGAGTAGCTCCGAGTCCGCATTGCGTATTAGCTACAACTAAGCTGCGAGGCCAGTCAATACATTGAGTTCGAGGAAGAAAACCATCGGAGTAGCTCCGAGTCCGCATTGCGTATTAGCTACAACTAAGCTGCGAGGCCAGTCAATACATTGAGTTCGAGGAAGAAAACCATCGGAGTAGCTCCGAGTCCGCATTGCGTATTAGCTACAACTAAGCTGCGAGGCCAGTCAATACATTGAGTTCGAGGAAGAAAACCATCGGAGTAGCTCCGAGTCCGCATTGCGTATTAGCTACAACTAAGCTGCGAGGCCAGTCAATACATTGAGTTCGAGGAAGAAAACCATCGGAGTAGCTCCGAGTCCGCATTGCGTATTAGCTACAACTAAACTGCGAGGCCAGTCAATACATTGGGTTCGAGGAAGAAAACCATCGGAGTAGCTCCGAGTCCGCATTGCGTATTAGCTACAACTAAGCTGCGAGGCCAGTCAATACATTGGGTTCGAGGAAGAAAACCATCGGAGTAGCTCCGAGTCCGCATTGCGTATTAGCTACAACTAAGCTGCGAGGCCAGTCAATACATTGAGTTCGAGGAAGAAAACCATCGGAGTAGCTCCGAGTCCGCATTGCGTATTAGCTACAACTAAGCTGCGAGGCCAGTCAATACATTGGGTTCGAGGAAGAAAACCATCGGAGTAGCTCCGAGTCCGCATTGCGTATTAGCTACAACTAAGCTGCGAGGCCAGTCAATACATTGAGTTCGAGGAAGAAAACCATCGGAGTAGCTCCGAGTCCGCATTGCGTATTAGCTACAACTAAGCTGCGAGGCCAGTCAATACATTGAGTTCGAGGAAGAAAACCATCGGAGTAGCTCCGAGTCCGCATTGCGTATTAGCTACAACTAAGCTGCGAGGCCAGTCAATACATTGAGTTCGAGGAAGAAAACCATCGGAGTAGCTCCGAGTCCGCATTGCGTATTAGCTACAACTAAGCTGCGAGGCCAGTCAATACATTGAGTTCGAGGAAGAAAACCATCGGAGTAGCTCCGAGTCCGCATTGCGTATTAGCTACAACTAAGCTGCGAGGCCAGTCAATACATTGAGTTCGAGGAAGAAAACCATCGGAGTAGCTCCGAGTCCGCATTGCGTATTAGCTACAACTAAGCTGCGAGGCCAGTCAATACATTGAGTTCGAGGAAGAAAACCATCGGAGTAGCTCCGAGTCCGCATTGCGTATTAGCTACAACTAAGCTGCGAGGCCAGTCAATACATTGAGTTCGAGGAAGAAAACCATCGGAGTAGCTCCGAGTCAGCATTGCGTATTAGCTACAACTAAGCTGCGAGGCCAGTCAATACATTGAGTTCGAGGAAGAAAACCATCGGAGTAGCTCCGAGTCAGCATTGCGTATTAGCTACAACTAAGCTGCGAGGCCAGTCAATACATTGAGTTCGAGGAAGAAAACCATCGGAGTAGCTCCGAGTCCGCATTGCGTATTAGCTACAACTAAGCTGCGAGGCCAGTCAATACATTGAGTTCGAGGAAGAAAACCATCGGAGTAGCTCCGAGTCCGCATTGCGTATTAGCTACAACTAAGCTGCGAGGCCAGTCAATACATTGAGTTCGAGGAAGAAAACCATCGGAGTAGCTCCGAGTCCGCATTGCGTATTAGCTACAACTAAGCTGCGAGGCCAGTCAATACATTGAGTTCGAGGAAGAAAACCATCGGAGTAGCTCCGAGTCCGCATTGCGTATTAGCTACAACCAAGCTGCGAGGCCAGTCAATACATTGAGTTCGAGGAAGAAAACCATCGGAGTAGCTCCGAGTCCGCATTGCGTATTAGCTACAACCAAGCTGCGAGGCCACTCAATACATTGAGTTCGAGGAAGAAAACCATCGGAGTAGCTCCGAGTCCGCATTGCGTATTAGCTACAACTAAGCTGCGAGGCCACTCAATACATTGAGTTCGAGGAAGAAAACCATCGGAGTAGCTCCGAGTCCGCATTGCGTATTAGCTACAACTAAGCTGCGAGGCCACTCAATACATTGAGTTCGAGGAAGAAAACCATCGGAGTAGCTCCGAGTCCGCATTGCGTATTAGCTACAACTAAGCTGCGAGGCCACTCAATACATTGAGTTCGAGGAAGAAAACCATCGGAGTAGCTCCGAGTCCGCATTGCGTATTAGCTACAACTAAGCTGCGAGGCCAGTCAATACATTGGGTTCGAGGAAGAAAACCATCGGAGTAGCTCCGAGTCCGCATTGCGTATTAGCTACAACTAAGCTGCGAGGCCAGTCAATACATTGAGTTCGAGGAAGAAAACCATCGGAGTAGCTCCGAGTCCGCATTGCGTATTAGCTACAACTAAGCTGCGAGGCCAGTCAATACATTGAGTTCGAGGAAGAAAACCATCGGAGTAGCTCCGAGTCCGCATTGCGTATTAGCTACAACTAAGCTGCGAGGCCAGTCAATACATTGAGTTCGAGGAAGAAAACCATCGGAGTAGCTCCGAGTCCGCATTGCGTATTAGCTACAACTAAGCTGCGAGGCCAGTCAATACATTGAGTTCGAGGAAGAAAACCATCGGAGTAGCTCCGAGTCCGCATTGCGTATTAGCTACAACTAAGCTGCGAGGCCAGTCAATACATTGAGTTCGAGGAAGAAAACCATCGGAGTAGCTCCGAGTCCGCATTGCGTATTAGCTACAACTAAGCTGCGAGGCCAGTCAATACATTGAGTTCGAGGAAGAAAACCATCGGAGTAGCTCCGAGTCCGCATTGCGTATTAGCTACAACTAAGCTGCGAGGCCAGTCAATACATTGAGTTCGAGGAAGAAAACCATCGGAGTAGCTCCGAGTCCGCATTGCGTATTAGCTACAACTAAGCTGCGAGGCCAGTCAATACATTGGGTTCGAGGAAGAAAACCATCGGAGTAGCTCCGAGTCCGCATTGCGTATTAGCTACAACTAAGCTGCGAGGCCAGTCAATACATTGGGTTCGAGGAAGAAAACCATCGGAGTAGCTCCGAGTCCGCATTGCGTATTAGCTACAACTAAGCTGCGAGGCCAGTCAATACATTGAGTTCGAGGAAGAAAACCATCGGAGTAGCTCCGAGTCCGCATTGCGTATTAGCTACAACTAAGCTGCGAGGCCAGTCAATACATTGGGTTCGAGGAAGAAAACCATCGGAGTAGCTCCGAGTCCGCATTGCGTATTAGCTACAACTAAGCTGCGAGGCCAGTCAATACATTGAGTTCGAGGAAGAAAACCATCGGAGTAGCTCCGAGTCCGCATTGCGTATTAGCTACAACTAAGCTGCGAGGCCAGTCAATACATTGAGTTCGAGGAAGAAAACCATCGGAGTAGCTCCGAGTCCGCATTGCGTATTAGCTACAACTAAGCTGCGAGGCCAGTCAATACATTGAGTTCGAGGAAGAAAACCATCGGAGTAGCTCCGAGTCCGCATTGCGTATTAGCTACAACTAAGCTGCGAGGCCAGTCAATACATTGAGTTCGAGGAAGAAAACCATCGGAGTAGCTCCGAGTCCGCATTGCGTATTAGCTACAACTAAGCTGCGAGGCCAGTCAATACATTGAGTTCGAGGAAGAAAACCATCGGAGTAGCTCCGAGTCAGCATTGCGTATTAGCTACAACTAAGCTGCGAGGCCAGTCAATACATTGAGTTCGAGGAAGAAAACCATCGGAGTAGCTCCGAGTCCGCATTGCGTATTAGCTACAACTAAGCTGCGAGGCCAGTCAATACATTGAGTTCGAGGAAGAAAACCATCGGAGTAGCTCCGAGTCAGCATTGCGTATTAGCTACAACTAAGCTGCGAGGCCAGTCAATACATTGAGTTCGAGGAAGAAAACCATCGGAGTAGCTCCGAGTCAGCATTGCGTATTAGCTACAACTAAGCTGCGAGGCCAGTCAATACATTGAGTTCGAGGAAGAAAACCATCGGAGTAGCTCCGAGTCCGCATTGCGTATTAGCTACAACTAAGCTGCGAGGCCAGTCAATACATTGAGTTCGAGGAAGAAAACCATCGGAGTAGCTCCGAGTCCGCATTGCGTATTAGCTACAACTAAGCTGCGAGGCCAGTCAATACATTGAGTTCGAGGAAGAAAACCATCGGAGTAGCTCCGAGTCCGCATTGCGTATTAGCTACAACTAAGCTGCGAGGCCAGTCAATACATTGAGTTCGAGGAAGAAAACCATCGGAGTAGCTCCGAGTCCGCATTGCGTATTAGCTACAACCAAGCTGCGAGGCCACTCAATACATTGAGTTCGAGGAAGAAAACCATCGGAGTAGCTCCGAGTCCGCATTGCGTATTAGCTACAACCAAGCTGCGAGGCCAGTCAATACATTGAGTTCGAGGAAGAAAACCATCGGAGTAGCTCCGAGTCCGCATTGCGTATTAGCTACAACTAAGCTGCGAGGCCAGTCAATACATTGAGTTCGAGGAAGAAAACCATCGGAGTAGCTCCGAGTCCGCATTGCGTATTAGCTACAACTAAGCTGCGAGGCCAGTCAATACATTGAGTTCGAGGAAGAAAACCATCGGAGTAGCTCCGAGTCCGCATTGCGTATTAGCTACAACTAAGCTGCGAGGCCAGTCAATACATTGAGTTCGAGGAAGAAAACCATCGGAGTAGCTCCGAGTCCGCATTGCGTATTAGCTACAACTAAGCTGCGAGGCCAGTCAATACATTGAGTTCGAGGAAGAAAACCATCGGAGTAGCTCCGAGTCCGCATTGCGTATTAGCTACAACTAAGCTGCGAGGCCAGTCAATACATTGAGTTCGAGGAAGAAAACCATCGGAGTAGCTCCGAGTCAGCATTGCGTATTAGCTACAACTAAGCTGCGAGGCCAGTCAATACATTGAGTTCGAGGAAGAAAACCATCGGAGTAGCTCCGAGTCCGCATTGCGTATTAGCTACAACTAAGCTGCGAGGCCAGTCAATACATTGAGTTCGAGGAAGAAAACCATCGGAGTAGCTCCGAGTCCGCATTGCGTATTAGCTACAACTAAGCTGCGAGGCCAGTCAATACATTGAGTTCGAGGAAGAAAACCATCGGAGTAGCTCCGAGTCCGCATTGCGTATTAGCTACAACTAAGCTGCGAGGCCAGTCAATACATTGAGTTCGAGGAAGAAAACCATCGGAGTAGCTCCGAGTCCGCATTGCGTATTAGCTACAACTAAGCTGCGAGGCCAGTCAATACATTGAGTTCGAGGAAGAAAACCATCGGAGTAGCTCCGAGTCCGCATTGCGTATTTTCATTTCACGTGACATAACTATTTGGCAAGCCACGGGCATTTCTTCAATTTGAACCATCACTGCCATTCGTGATTGAGAATGCAAATAGCGCTTATTTTAGAAGACATTTTATCAAACCGACTTGCGGATGTAGTTGTATTTTTTTCTATGTATCTTACCGCTCATCCGATATGAAAAAAATATTTTATTTTAAAGGATATGCTTTCAGATCGGTGCCGATAGAATTTTTATCAAAATCGGATCAATATTTTGGTTGTTAAATCAAGATAACTGGAAAATATGTCATCGCAAGTACGCAAGTAAACGAAATTGCGTATTTTGCATTCCGGTGACTTTTTTATTCGCTCATTTGGATCGATATGGATGTATGTTGTTTAAATGGTAGGGTGTAGCCTCCAAGAGCGCGAAATACCTTTATTTCTCGCTGTTGAATATTTCTTCCGTTTTCTTTTTTTCTCAATAACTTAAATTCTGTTCCATTTTGTAGTTTACATGATTAATATTGTATGTCCGAAATGGGCAGACTGTTGTTCTACCATCATTTGTGCTCATCATTGAACACCCACTGATTAATGTACAGTTTTAACAATAAACAATATTTGTATTTGCAAGTATGTAAGTCGGTTTATTTTAGACTAGCTGTGTTCCGCGGTTCCACCCGCGTTTTTCTGGTTTCCGTGGAAACAGCGCACGCAAAAATAGGTTTTCGATTTTACACCTTGTGTTACAAAATAGCAATTTTATTTCGGATCCCTAATTTTGAATAAAACAAACATAGCCTTCCTCGATAAATGGACTACCCAACACTGAAAGAATCATTCAAATCGGACCAGTAGTTCCAGAGATTAGCGCGTTCAAACAAACAAACACTGCAGCTTTATAATATTAAGTATAGATTTTCACATTTTCACATTCACTTGTTTATGTAACAAATGAGAATGGACGAACTGAAGGCCCATCTGATGTTAAAGTCAAAGTCAAGAACAAAATATGTACTTCATTTTCATGGAATACTTAAAAAGTTAACGTAACAAAAAGTTAAAGTTAGGAAACGTCACTTTGGTTTACCTACAAGATACTGCGTTATTATTCTGTTGCTCCGTCGCTCGAGACGGGGATTTAGGTTCTAGGGCTATTATTATTTCGGTTTCCCCAAGATATTTGGTTTGCCAGAGTTGGCCACTCACGCGACACAGTTATCTGGGCGGGAATCGAACCCACAAGCGCGAAAGCGCATAAGGCAGAGCTGAAAGCAACTGCAACCATCCACCCATATTATATAACTTAGGATAAAAATAGACATAAGTTGTAACTATATGCCATCTGTGGGCATCTACTGAGCATGCGCAAGGCAGGTCATGACCTCGCAGCATCGATCGCCAGTGCCGCCGACTGGCCCTGTTTAAAGATAGATCTAGAATACTAGGTACCTTTGTACTCCGACAGGCCAGATTATCTTGATCTAGGGAATCTAGTTCAGGCTAGAATATCCTATGGGGTCTTAATATTAAAATGAGTAGATAAAAGTTATTTTGACTTTTTCTTATGTTTCACGATAAAACTCAATTTAAAGTCGGGGAGCCTAAACTTGAGTAAAAGTAGGTAAGAATTATCAAACTTAAATCAAATTATCCATTGACAATTAAGAGTACCTGGGCGATCGTTTTTACAAGAAACACGGTCGGGGTAGACCTGTATCGTATTGCCGTTGTTATGGGCGATGGGAGCCATTTAACATCAGGTGGACCTCCAGTTCTTCCATACACTTTTGTTATATAAAAAAATAAATAAATAAATGCAGGGAAACTTTAACAGCAAAACCCTATCTTAACACAAAATTTCATCCAAATCGTTAGAGCCGTTTCCGAAATACGCGAAATAAATAAATGTACAAGAATTTCTCGTTTAAAGTAATAAGATATAATACAATTGTAACTCTTTTTAATTAAATATTTGTACATTACTAAATACACCTATAAGTGAAAGGACATTGCAGGTCCCTTGATGTCTCACTTAACCAGGTTTCACTGTACTAGCGATCCGCCCCGGCTTCATATACAGCCGTGTGTACTTCGTAAAATATTATAGTTTACTGCTCGTAATAATTAATGATCTATTATAACTCGTAAGGTTAAACCAGTATTAGCAATTAAAATTCTCGGTTTTATTATACATGTATTTATATATATAAATACATGTATAATAAATGTATAAAAAAATACTATAAATCATAGTGAAAACCGTATCAAAATCCATTAGTTATAAAATTGACAAGGCTTATGAACTGCCGCTAATTAATTGTGTACACGACGAAACCAAGAGTTCCTTAGCGTTCCTATGGAAAAATAAACTATATGAATATGAATATGAATTCAAACCGTATCAAAATCCATAGTTTAGAAGAAGTTAGCTGAGACACAGACAGATCAGCGGAGAATGTTCACACGGTCCCGCAGCCCCGTCCTAGTCAGATGCTTGAGCAACGGTGGAGTTTTAGTCGGTAGAGGCACCAGCAAACAACATCAGCTGAGCCCGACATACCCCGTCACGCCCCCCGGCGAGGCGGGGATACGTAATGTATTTCTCCACCGCAAAAAAAAAAAAAAAAAAAAGGCACAGACAGACGCAAACAGCGACTTTGCTTTATACTAATTAGAGATCCTAATTTGATACCTACTGCCTTGATTTTTTTTTTGTTCATAACGCAATCATTTAAAGATTCTCTTTCGAGTGAATGGCATTGAGTTAGCTAATGTGAGATAAGATAAGATAATAGTGCAGATATTTAAGGCCATCACGCGACACGCATTTATGACAAGAGATTTATACATCGAAAGAAATGTAGGTACATTAATTCGTATTTTGTTGCCGTCAGGGGATTTTTTTTCTCTGTCTTACCTTTGTAACCTTTGTAAAAATATATAATACTATTCCTATATAGGACGGGGAGGGAAGAGTAATACATTAAAAACGCTTACACACTCATACCCCTGCACTAGGATTCCCTCCGTCGCAGGTGGCATGGACAAACAGAAACAAAAGACCAATACCCGAGAACAAACTTCGATTTATTCTTCGTTTAAGGTAAAAATCTTGATGTTTTGAAAAATTACGGAAAAGAAGAACATGAATCATAACTTATGAAAATCAATCTAAAAAAATGCTCTTCCATTGATTGCATTGATTTCCAAGTTAATTGTACTCATATTTGAAAATTACTATTATACAAGTAAACGTAATATTTTCTTAACCGATGTCTCATTTATTTACCTTACCCACAAATATCACTAATTAATTGGTGAATAATTAAATATAATTGATAATAATGATATGTTTAATAAGTAATTAACGTAATAAGCGTTTTATAACTTGTATTCCAGTGTCCAGGTTGAATTATCAAGTATAAGGCGGAGCATTCTCCACTCTTCACGCTTTATCGCAAGAACGGCGCACGATATAGACAATTGCTTTAGGGTAAATTTGTGGAGAATATTATGCTCTTTAACTTTTCTAATAACTTAAAATGTAGAGTGCAAAGCAAACGAGATATTGGCGAAATACCCAAATTTTTATGACCTTTGACCTTCAATATCTCACGACGCCGGCGCGATATGATATTACATGTTTGAGACAACCTTCAAAAGTTCAAAACAAAGGTCCATGCAAAAATTTTGCTGATTAGCTCGAATTCCGATGTGAAATCCTTATTTTCCTGGATTACAAATAAGACTAGCTAAAACATGAAAACTGACTGTAATTTATGACATATGACATATCTGTGTGCATGTCATGTGCATAAGGAGTTTCTGTGACACGTTGTAAGCTCAAGAATTACTTGTGTCTGTAAAATTTGACGTGTCCAAATGATACTTAAGATCTAAATGAGTTAAAGTTTGAATCTATTTTGCATTATTTATTTTTAACCTGACTGTATTATGAATGTACTAACTTTAACTAGAAGGTCTCCAAACGGGAAGCTAAATAAATGTATGAAAACAAACGAACTTTCGGCGTGTACGCTAAGAGAAAGAACGGAATGCGCAAGGTACCGGGGAATAGCCATAAAAGATTCAAACTCAAACCAACCAAGCTAAGCTAAGCTAATATAATTAAGCAGCTAATTAGCTCGGTGATTGGTTCTATTGTTAGAAACGGTAGCGCCATGTTCCACTCAGTCAGCTGTTCACTGGATACATTTATAAATATACTTTACGAGCTTGCGTTAATAATAGTACGGCTCTTCGTGTTAATCAATGTCATTTTTTTATATAATTGTTTAGTAATTTGCACCGTTATTTCAGTCCCATCTATGTCAACGTGGTTTAGATTCGATAATTGAACTAACCGACTTTTACTTTTAACTAAATAATATTATTAAACTAGCGACCCGCCCCGGCTTCGCACGGTTAGTAAAGCATCAGTGTCGTATCAGAAACTACCCGTGCGAAGCCGGGGTGACTTGCTAGTGTATTATACATATAAACCTTCCTCTTGAATCACTCTATCTATTAAAAAAAACCGCATCAAAATCCGTTGCGTAGTTTTAAAGATTTAAGCATACATAGGGATATAGGAACAGAGAAAGCGACTTTGTTTTATACTATGTAATGATTACCCGCGAGATCAGTTTGTTTTTTTTTTCCTTCATCCCAGCGCAGGTAGTATAAAAATATGGCATCGAGCTTAAAATAAAGGTTTTGCGCGTTTGTTGCGTTGCCATGCGGACCGTCCTCACTGTCTGATCACAATACGTAACCACGAGCCAGGCTCTTGCATAACCTACTCAGAATCGATAGTTTAGCAGCAGTGCAACGCTCTAGACCAGTGGTTCTCAAAGTTGACTGGACCCACCTAACAAAAACTTTCAAATTCGGTACTCAACTGTTGATATTTACGAAGAACAAGTGATTTAAAAATGGAAAAAAAGACCGAAGAAGGACCAAGGAAGAAAAAGGTATTCAAGGTTGAAGAAGGTTTGAGGAAGAACACCCTACTATTTTAAAATAGCTACGTCCAAATCTACTATAATACTACGAACCAAGAAAAAGCACAGAAAAGCAAATTATTCAATTTGGATTCGTTTACTTGGTTAACATTATTTTTACAGTTGTTTCGATTTTAACAACCAAACTATTGAACTTATTTTGATAAAATTTCTATGGGACCCTACTCGAAGCAATAAGAAATCATTTTCTAAATATGTTGATAAATTACGGAGAACTGAGGGCCCACCCAATACTAATTTGCGACCCACTGGTGCGTCGCGACCCATACTTTGGGAAACACCCTACCATTTAAAAAAGATCCAAATCGATATATAATAGGCGAAGAAAAAGTCATAGTTATGGATCTTTTTTAAAATGGTAGGGTGTAATCCCCTTAGAGCGAGAAGTAAAAAATTAAAGTATAGAAGTCGGCTTTTTTCGATTTTTAAATCGATTGTTTGAACTCGATTAAAAAACAATATATCGTACGCAACCCTTTAAATGCAATTTGAAATGGCACTTGACTGTATTTTCTACAAACGAATTGAGAGCTGGTCACGTAATATTTATTATTTAATATTTTTTATTGCCTTTATCAATTATTATTCTGTTTTTTAATATAATAATCTCTTATTTATATTCCTTTTTTGTGTTATTAATATTGAATATAATTGACTCAACTTGTAATAAAAATATTGTACGCCCTTTGGGTAAAAACACATTGGAACTAATGAAAAAGATAATTACTAAATCGTTTGTACATGTTTCGACAAATGAACTTTGACTTTGTAAAATAGTGGAACAATCTGAAGGCAAACGGAACGAGTTGTCTCGAGGCAGCCGGTCCTTACATAACCGGAGCATCACAATCAATACTTTAGCAGCAGTGCAGGCTGTCTGTGTTACCGCCAGAGGCCACGGAAGGATATTCGTGCGCGCAGCCTCTAGTACTTCGGTGTGAGATGGAACACCGAGGGGTTTAGTCGGTTCGAGTCCGACATAACCCTTCCGCAATCCCGAGTGCGGAAGGCGTATGAGTGAGCATTCCCCTTGTAAAAAAAAAAAGGCTGTCTGTGTCTATAGGTACTTCACGGCCATTACTTACATTTTACATCCACAAGTTATTGCGCGCTCCAAACTGAAACTCATTTATTCATTTAGATCTCAAGTAAAGTATGCGAGCAACCTCAGTCCAGTTGCTCGCGTCCGTAGGTGTGTACCCTTTGATTCCCTACACGTACCCCCTGGGTGCTAAAGGAGCAACCAAAAGTAGCAGTAGAACTTGTGCCAAGTTCGGAGAGGCACTGCCACCACACCTGGAATCTGCCGCCGAGCAGTAGTGCTCGCGTACCTGTGTTCCGGTGGAAGGGTGTGGGTGCCGGTGAAATCATATGCGCATGAGACGTATTCGCCCCGTCTCGGACGGACGCAGCTGGATGAATGCGACTCAGTGTATGATCAAAATCTGATACTGAGTCGCATTACTGTTGTCATGGGTTTAATAACGCGCAGACGAAGCCGCGGGGAACAGCTAGTTGTTAATACAGCTCTTTATCCAATTGCAGAGAATACAAACGTTATTCTTCGTCGAGCGGTCAACTGATAACTCGAGCATCCTATTCACCATTCACGTCTCCTATTGCACAAATGTCAAGTTACATTTAATCTGCGACGCCAGTGCCGGATTAACCACATAGCAAGAGTAGCAATTGCTACGGGCCCCATGCAACGGGGGCCCCACGCAAGGGGCCCCTTGCTAAGGGGGCCCCTTGAATCGGGCCTGCCTGCCTGTCTCTGCCTGCGCGTAAATTTTTGAGTGAAACTAATTTTCTTGATATCACAATAGTAATCTAGTAACAGGAGGGTCAATCACCAACAAAATTGTAACCTATGGCAAATAAACATATTGGGTATTATAGTAGATCAGGGGCCCCTCGATGGAATTTTAGATTCGCTCGTTTAGTCCGGCACTAGGGGCCTCCAATTGCAATGCTGAGCGTAATTTGATGAGTGAAACTAATTTACTTGATATCACAATAGTAATCTGCAGTAGGAACATTCACCAACAAAATTATAACCTTTAGATGGCAAAGAAACATATTGAGTATCGAATTTTTTAGTACCTTAATACTTAAGAACTTATAGCGGATTAGGGGGGCCCTCGATGGAATTTTCTACGGGCCCCGCGCTTCTTAGTCCGGCACTGGGGGCCTCCTATTGCAATGCTGCGGTCAGTTTGTTCTGCGTTGTTACTGATACATTGTACTCTGTTCATATACTATGACTTTATCTATGACTAGCTGTGCACCACGTTTCACCTGCGTATAATAAAAAAAAAATAACGTAATGCTAGATAACCTATAGCCTTCCTTCCTCAAGAATGTGGCTATCATATACAAAATATTTTTTTTTAAATCCGACTTGTAGTTCCAAACAAACAAACTCGTCAGCTTTATTATAATATAAGTATAGATATAGATATAATATTATAGATACAATGCCTGATTCTCATTTCTAATACTTCTTGTCCATCCAAAGGTTGTCTGTAAAATATCGCTTTATAGCGATAAGACTGTCCATTGTGTCACGTTTATAATAGTTATGATTTCAGAGTGGTTTCGGTGGCGACTGCCGTACATCATCATCAGCCTATACAAGTCCACTTCCGGACATAGCCCTCTCCTTAATCTTTGCCTAAAGAAGAGATTCTTCAACTCCGCCGGCGGGGTCGGTGCAATGGTGGAGTGTTTTCTCTGACCTGACTGGATGGCAAGAAAACCTCCGGACAGGGAGGTGATCTCGTCATCAGGATCACCGAGAATGTGTCTCGGGCGACGGAGAGACGATGAAATAGGAATACTTATACCTATTTAAAATATGTGATGAGAATGGCAGTATTTTCCCGGTGGACGAATGGCGTGCGAGCTATAGCCGACAAACTATAATGAATCGATTTATTAAGATTACATTGTTATGGCTACGAAACCCTACCTACCTCGTCCGTAGCTAATCCGATACTTCCTCTTTTCAACGTACTTCATAAAGGTTCTAATTTAGCTGCAAGTTTATTTTGTGTGCCATATGCGATATATTCAACACAGTCGATTTTATTATGGTAAATCAGATAACTAGAGGATGAACGTATTGTATGTAGTCGGTGTTTTAAACAAACTTCAAAAATAGCAAGAAGACTTTGTTTTTTTTTTTACTTGATTATGTGTAGGTACCTCAGATACCATAGAAATTTTATGAAAAGTTTTCATTTTTAATGGTGTAAAATAGGAGATAAAACTATAGAAGTAGATCTTTTTTTTCAATGCTCCGTCGGTGTGCTCATGCTCACCACACGTTTTTTCATGTTATGTCATGGACAATTTACCACGCAACATCTGCGACACAGGGAATCCTAGTGCAGGGTTATGAGTGTGCAAAACTTTATTTATTTTAAATACAATACGATCCAAAATTTAGGTAAAAACGTTCCTTGTTGTCTTAAAATCTCGAATTGTTTCTTAAATTTATACAACTTAGGTGCTTCAAAGACCGACAAAGCGTCGGAAAAAACTATCACAATGGACTACCCCGCAACAAGGCATCGTTCCCCCCACTAGTGGGACCAATCTGATAGAGAGAAGCGAATGAGAAGTTGAAGTCGAGTGCAAATGACGTAACGGCAGGACATACGGAGTCCTATTTTAGATTAGATGTTATAAGCGTCAGTCAATCTTATCATTCAACATTTTAATTCACCGTATAAATACCGAGACGTCTTGGTTACTATGCCAGTGACTCCGATGACGTAACAACTATGCAGCATGCAACGTCATCAGGTGAAGGTAACTAAGTACCGTGTGACATTTAGATACACCCACAAATTCCAGTGGTAGTCAGCCATAGCCAAGCTCTGACCACAGAGTATATACCAGGGTCATACCTGGGACCAAGCATGCGTAAATGCTGTGTGCCACATAAGTCGTAAGTAGACGACGAAAGTATTATTCTTAGTACTATTTGGGACTTAACTGGCAAGCACTCTACCTACATATCGTAAAAGGCTTCTTTTATTTTTATCGTAAAAGGCATGGCATTGACAGTGACACTTTGACAGTTCCAATCAAGCGAAGATGTCATCTCAAAACTTCTTGCTAGCTAACCAGTTTTTTTTGCCTACTAGTTTTCCTAGGCATGAAGATTGAACGAAGGGATGCGCTTGCCTTTCGTAAACGCCAATATATTGTTAATTAGAAATCACTTATGCTCCGATAGAACATCTAAGAATATAAACCTCTTACATATTGCATGCAAAGGTTGCCTATCATTGGGATCTTCCATGGTTCAGTACAGGCATCAAGACTTTTGCCTGCATTTACGATACTAATTATCCATTTAATCCTTGGTTTGTCTCATCAAGCTAAGAAAAGAAAATGTTACCAATAGGTTTGAAAAAAAACAAGATTATTTGTATTTTTTATGTTTATTATCTAATTCACCATCACTCGTCACGCGTGGATTTTTCCACTGAAAAATCCACGCCCGAGGACACATGATTTACAATATGCACAGGTTTAACCCAACCTACAGATAACAAGTCCCTACTATGAAGAGAATGGATTGGATCACTACACAGCACTTTTTAAAAGTGAACTAAAATAAATTAGCCAACTTCCACCACACACCCTACAATACATACAGTGGTTACATAACCACAATCAACACAAAAAGGTTACAACAAATTCACAGTGGGCATACAATATGAAAGCCAAAGTACAAGGCAACTCACTCCCATGTTACATAAGATCAATTTTAGGACAATTGTATTAGCAGTACAAGCCGGTTGGTGCTGGTTATTCTAGATCATACACACTCAACCTTGGCCTCAAAAAGTTTGAGTGAAATGAGGTTGTTACATAACAGTCACTGGCTGAATGAATGATCTCAAAGAAATTGCTGATCCTTCTTTCTAAGCACTTTTTGGTAAAGAACATGCTATTTACAACAATTTAACATTCATATAACACTTAACCACTGAAACACTATTATGTAACACTTTTCAATAAAACAATTTTCATGGAATCATTGTATAACATTTATTTAACTAAAAATAAGTTACTAGGTTCATCATTTTCACGTCTTCTAATAATACATGATTTCAGGGGAGTGGCTGGCGAATCACAATCGAAATTATGGTAACAATTCTTACATTAGATTTACAGGACCTTCTTGATCTCGTCATATAAGACAAGCACAAAGGCACCACCAGTGCCTCTGAGTACATTGGAGAAGGCGCCCTTGAAGAAGGCAGCCCCACCCTCAGTCTTGAGGATGGTACCCCAGCAGTGGATGGTGTTCTTGTATAGCATATCAGACTTAGCACGTCCAGACTGCATCATCATGCGCCTACGGACAGTGTCGAAGG
Source organism: Aplocera efformata (assembly GCA_921293045.1). Taxonomy (NCBI): domain Eukaryota; kingdom Metazoa; phylum Arthropoda; class Insecta; order Lepidoptera; family Geometridae; genus Aplocera; species Aplocera efformata. The sequence goes on along the minus strand of OV121068.1, from coordinate 1,596,067 downwards.
GGTAGGACATGATACCGGCGACGGTGGTGACGGTCTGAGCGATGGCCCAGCTGATGACCAAGGGTGTGTTCTTGGCATCGGGCAACATGCCGCGGGCGGTATCGTAGAAACCGAAGTAGGAGGCACGGTAGATAATGATGCCCTGTACGGACACTCCGAAGCCTCTGTACAGACCAATGAGGCCATCAGACTTGAAGATCTTGGAGAGGCAGTTTCCGAGGCCGCTGAACTCACGCTGGCCTTCGCCTTTGCCGACGTCGGCGGCGAGACGGGTACGGGCAAAATCGAGAGGGTACACGAAACACAGGGAGGTGGCTCCCGCGGCTCCGCCGGAGGCCAGGTTACCAGCAAAGTAGCGCCAGAACTGGGTGTGCTTGTCGACTCCTCCGAGGAACATCTGCTTGTACTTGTCCTTGAAAGCGAAGTTGAGCGCTTGCGTGGGGAAGTACCTGATGACGTTGGCTAAATTACCGCGCCAGAAGGCCACAAGGCCCTGCTCCTTGGGAATGCGGACGAAGGCATCGATGATTCCCTTGTAGCGCTGGTCTGCGGAGATCTGCTTGCTGACGTGCTGTACTTGGAGCAGCAGCTTCACACGCTCGATGGGGGCGACGGCCGTCTTGGAGACGGCGGCGGAGATACCGCCCGCCATGAAGTCTTTCGCGAACGCGACCGGATCGGTGAGGTTCGACATTTTGTTCGATAAGGTAGCCTCGCGGCGGGGAATATAGGATCACACGCGGAATGGAATAATCACGAAACACGAACCCCTGATAATTTATCAGGAGATATGCGAGTAATTTCGTGATCACGGGAGCACAGGGGTGGGTGTGTGCCTTTTTGAAATTCGATCGATCACGTTCTGTCGCAGATCTGCACAGAGGAGCGGCGCAAAAGAAGGAAGGAAGGGGCGGGTGTTGCCAACCTAACGGCAAAGTACCACGAGGTCGGTGTTGCCACATGATTTATGATTTTCCCCTACATTTACAATAAAAAATAAAACATTTTTTAAATTAAAAATGCATTAAAGTTTGTGCCAAAAATATAAGTATATTAAATTTTAATTTCACTGATATATATCATGTTGCTAATGATGCATTACAGCACACATAACAATTCAAAAAGAGTTGCTCCTGACAATAGCAACACAAATTCACTAAAAGTTATTATTTAAAGTATTATTTCAATGGATAAAATAGTAAATGTAATACATGAGACAATTTATGTTAACTTCATGATTTTTAATATCTCCCATCAATTATTGGTAATCGGAAATATCTAGAAACATTGTAATGACGTACACAAGCTACGTTTCGTTACTGCTCTTGAAGTCCGAAAATGAGTATTATGTTACGTAACAAGATTGTCCCATTCAAAAAAAACATATGAAATAATTGGATTTCAATTTGGTAATATAACATTGTAATTAGTTCTGTAAATCTAAAGCTCATATAACCGTTTTGCACGCTTAATTTATATTATTATGTTATATGCACGAAGAGCAGAAACGAAACGTGATCAATAGTGCAACAACGGCAAAACCAACTAATCTGGAGAGTCTAGAAAATCATAGACATGTTCAATCGTTCACTCAACTCAAAGAAACGTCATTAAAATTTATTATCTGTTCAAAAACATTGAAGCTTGACGCAGAGGATCACAAAAATAATTTCTTTTGTTATTTCTAAGTTTCCAATTCGATGTTTTGGTGATAAAATAAACAAATGAGCCATATGGGATCCCCGTCAGTTGTAATGGATGAAGACACTGGGGCTGGCCACGCTTTAAGCGACTTTCTTCTGCAACTTGAAAACTACAATCCTTCGATCCCAGATTCCGTGGTCTCCCACTATCTGAACATGTCTGGATTCGAGTCACAGGACCCAAGGTACCTAACATCATCAACGAACCAAAACTTAGTATAATCAGAATTTAGCTAAAAGTTATTTCTCATGGCTTAACCGTTTTAGAAGCAAGTAAACACTTGGTTTCCAGCCTTGTACCATAAATAGCCTTTGAGTAGTTTAAATTTCTGTCAATATAGGGCTGTTTTTTTACCTGATATAAATTCACACTATAATTTCTGTAATATGTTTGTAAAATACATGAATGAAACTAATATTATTGCCATTTTATTTTGGTAAATTATTCTTTATAACCAGGTAAATAATTATTTGATAATTCATTTCAGGTTGATTCGATTAATAGCACTTGCCTCACAGAAGTTCCTGTCGGATATTGCAAATGATGCCCTCCAGCACTGCAAGATGCGAACTTCAAGCCAGATCACGCAGAGCTCCAAAAACCAGAAAGGTCCCAAGGAAAAGAAGTTTGTCATGACTATGGAAGATTTGGCTCCGGCATTACAAGAGTATGGCATCATTGCCAAGAAGCCACACTACTTTGTCTGAGAAACATGCTTTTGAATTAAAACATGGTCTGATAGCATTGTAAGCAATAAGAGGCCCTAGGAATAAAACACCATGTATATCTCTTGCCATTGTCATGAAAATCTTCACAAGTGAGTTGGAAAGCAATAGATATACATGGTGTTATTTTTTGCGTGAGCCAGTGGGTGGTGCTACAAATTATGGCTCTTCCTAAAATTGCAACAATAGGAACTATGTTAACACTTTGGGTTATTAAGACATTTGTGCTTGTTTTTTTTTTTATAACTTCATTGCTACTGATTTTGTATTGGCAACTTTTATATTGACGAGTTTGGGCCCAAATCTTCTTTCAATAAATTGATCATGCTGTCCACAACACTACTACTATAACACAACTTAGTAGAATTAAAGTATATTTTTCTTTAATTTGCTGGCTGTTGATCAAGACTTAAGTTATAATATATTATAATATTGTGGTGAGGAGTTACAATTTTGTTATGTTCTAAAACTGCTAAAATAAAGATTTCAGTAAAGTTTTTAAGTTAAACACTGTTTATTTATTCACAAAGTTTATTACTAGAAAGCTAATGGTTACCTTGAAAGTGGTTACCTCCTACCTTTGACCAGAAAGCTAATTTTTATCAATACTTATTAGAGATTCATTTTTTACCTTCAAAATTTCTTTACTTCTGTAAAACAAAAGCATCGAAGGCATTTGAGTTTTAATCTGATAAATCACCAAATTAAATCAATTATGTTTTTGTATAAATAGCTTTTAGATGCTCAGTCAGGGGAGTGTTTTCGGTTTCCATTTCAATGATAACCTCCAATTTATCCGGACTTACAAGTTTCAAAATCCTCCTAAACCGTAACACAACAGGTGGTTTTGCTACAGCTCTCACAATATCTTTACTTTCTAGAATTATCTCTTTTTTTTCAATGTCAAAAGTGCCTTCTTCTATTGAACTTAGGCCAAAATTATGACTAACTATGAATGCTAGCTTATTTCCGCTGATACGTAGAAATCCCCTTTCTTGGTGCATTGGTTTCTGTGTGTCCAAACTTCTCGATGTGGATAAAAAATTAAACATTGGCTGACCTGGAATTACATAGGAAATATGGAAAACTATGCACAACACTTAAACAAAAATTTAATTCACAAACAAGCCTTATAGGATCTAGATTATACACTGTAGTCATGAAAGGTAAGAATATATATTTTCCTTAAAGTATTTACTACTCCCATAATGCGAGACTTTCTGTTCGATCAAGAATCTAACTACTAAGAATTTACCAATGCAAGTAAACTCCATTTCATCATAGTATGCAAAATCTGGTATATTGGGATAGCTGCCTTTTCCTTCACTGGTTTGCCAGTGACCAGAAAGCCAGGATATAGGTAGCAATGCTTCGTGGATATCCTGCATATTTTAATTTTATCAAAACGATAAGAGAAAACCGCCTCCTAAAAAAATATTTTCGCTTCTGGCACAGACTAATTATATGGCCTCTGGTTTCGTTCGGATGATTTTTTTTTTTGTCTATTCCTACTTGCTTCCTACCACAGATGACTAGGTATGCTTACGTCACAAGATTTTTTTCTATTTTGGCTTTACACGGCATGTGTATTGGCGTTCTTCAAGATTTGCTTCTTTCTTATTTTTTAATGTACAAAATTAATTCCCTCCCTGGGCAGGAATATGGGAAATACATTAATATATTTAGTACAAACTAATACCTACTATTTACTCCTCCTCTTTACAATAATGATTTATCACTTAGCCAGTGTTATCACTTAGCCAGTTTATCACTTAGCACAAGTGTCTGCTTTACGCCGATGACCTTAAGGTTTTCTGCTAGATGGTTGTTTTGCTCTTAAATTTAATCTTGATAATACAATTATAAAGTCACGAAAATATCTTCATTATATTCAATAGATCTCTGTCAATTAAAGATTCGAGATCAATATCATTTTCGGTTCTAAAATATCATTTCATATAAAATAGTTTTCTTTATCAAATTACTTCCTGTAAGGATTGTTACCCAAATTTGCAGAGACTGAACACAAAATCATTATAGTCGTATACTTTTGTACTCTGGAACAGGTGCCATTTTGTGGAATCCCCATGAAGCGACATTTATTTTAATTTTAGAAGTACATACACCTTTTATGATTCCCGAAATAAAAAAAATAAGGCAGCTACCCAAAGACCCCATCCGACCCTCCATGGGTAAGAACAAGTAAGAAACCCCGAATGGTAGGATTACTTTGTTTCGCGACCATGATCGTATTCACAAACAATAAAATAACATGTAATATAAATATTAAATTTATATTACATGTTATTTTGCGTGTCGTTTTTTCATTAATATAATCAACTAGCAGCCCGTCCCGGCTTCGCACGGGGTAGTGACATAACTACAATAGTTGGACATATGCTTCCGCGGAGTTTTTTGTAGACATTATGATGTTCTTCAATATTGTTGTACATTATTTTGTTCTACCGCTAATAGTTTCGGCAGCGCATTCGACGAAAGACATTTTAAGACTCATTTTTCTACACCTTCGGTTACATTGTTCAAATTTTACCAAGGATCCCTAATTTTTTTCAAAAAGAAATGTAGCCTATGTCAAATTGGAAGAATGTATTATATGAATTCTATTGGTGAAATAATGAATGCATTCTATTGGTGAAAGAATTTTTTAAATCGGCCCAGTACTTTTTGAGCCTATTCATTACAAACATACAAAAATAGGTACAAATCTTTCCTCTTTATAATATTAGTGTAGATAACAGTGTAGTATGCCTCTTTAACCAAAACATTTTCGTATGAATTAAATCCCGGATTGAAAGCTTGGCCGCACTTTCCGGAAGTTTATTATGGAAACAATTGCCCATGAAAGATTCAATTTATTTTTGTTCTTACTGTTATTACAATGAATATCTTTATTATTTCGTAACTTGAAATATTTTTGTGTAGATACATACAGTAAATTTTCAGAGATAGACCACACTGTAAAAACATTGATTTCTATGAATTTTTCTGTGACGTATTTTAATACATTTTTGTTACGTATAGTCACGTAACTTTATTTTATAAATCGTACCCTATTACGTGACCTACTATATGGGAGCACAGGGAGGGTATGTAAGCTAATGTTAGCTCATTACCACTACTATTACCGGCCTAACCCACCGACATTCCTTCATTCTGGACCTTTCACACAGCGCCGTCTAGCCCAAAAATAAGCAAAGCTTGTACTAGGAGAACTAAATACTGGCAGAATACTTATTTATTACATATTAATACCCAGAGACAGAACATATATCTGCGTTCGTCACACAAATTCTTATCCTGAGTGAAACTCGAACCTACGACCGCAGAAGGCTACCAACGGCGGTAAGGCCGGTCATAATAGACAAATAATAAATGTTATAAAGAAGGGGGCTTAAGACGGATGCATATAGTAATCCTTACCATACAATTCATGCGAAATCAGTAGAATATCTCACGTCCACACGAGACATATTCAATCAATCGCTTGACAAAAAAATCTTAGTTCTTCTACTGCCCCATAGATGGCTCTACAAAAGTTCAAAATCTCGTCGGTATATGTCACTTTGTGTCATCAATAAATTTAATGGTATGGTTTCTAATTTTTTATTTGTAAGAAAGAAATCAAATTACATTTTTTTTATATATATATTACTTTCGAGTAATATATAAAATAATTATTATGCAGTTTACGTAACTTCCGTTAAAAGCAAAATGTTGCCAGCCTCATCATTTCTTGCTGAATCAATCGGCATTTTTACATCGCTATTGAAAACTCATATTGAACAAGTTACATCTAAACCATCTTACCATCAATTACAAGACAAAAGATGTACTTGCGATTTTTCATGCATTTAAAATAATTTATATGAATTAAAAGTTTATAAGATTTTAACTTGACACAAAGACAAAAATTTCTAGCAGTCAAATATAAAATGTTTAGTATTTTCAAATGGAGCGTAATACAACTTTCTCGGTTGATTATTATGACTCTGGTCCTTATCTGCAGTCTGAAAAGACCCAAATCGCATCTCGTTACACCCGTTACCTGACACAGGAGGATATAACGTTTCATGCACCTTTTGGTGCACTTACCACATTCTGCCACCGAAAGACAGCAATGCGAGTGCACCTCTGCTTGGCGGTAGATAACCAGATGTAATGGTAGTACTAGTCTCCGGATGAACTTGCCTCAAGTTCTACTGCCACTTTTAGTTGCTCTTTTAGCACCAACCAGGGAGTATTTGTCATTACCTAGAACACGAGCAACTGGAGCCTCAATAGTATTATACAATGTTAATATTTATTACACTCATGATTTTCTACTTTATAGTCTTATAGAGTCTAATAACTATAAACCAACGCAATCCTCATCTTACGAAATTTATCGATGCTATTTTATTCAAAAAATTATTTAATTCAAATTATCAATAGTTTTGATCATATCAAAATTAAATCTGTCCACTTTACAGTTGAGGCGCGTTAACCCTAACTTACATTTATGTTATTTAGTTGGCAACATTGAATGGCGCTGTCATCGTCGCGTACCGCAAACATTACATCCATTTCCTTTAACACTGTGCTTCAGGCGCGGTGTGGTGTGTTGAGAAGTGTGTGATTTTCCATCGGATCTTAGACATGTAAGTTTAACTGTTTCAATTTATATTGTCACAAAATTCTTAAATGGTGAGGTATTTTAACAATAACTTTTATTGTTCATCAATAAATCTCCGCCCTTGAATATACCTTACGTAATGAAATTAGGATTGCACGTGACCTTGTCCCATAGTGCTTTGGGGATATTTTCCATAATTTAATATTATAATTTAGGTCACTACTAAACAGACATTCTAGTTCTATAATCTAACTTATAATACTAATCTGGTCCGGTTATATGCGGTTTTGATTAATGATTGTTCGATAGCCGTGTCGTGTTATTTTCTCGCTATTCTCAAATGTCGCTGTTAGCTCTTAAAGCTTTTATCCAAATTCTGTCTTTCATTAAAAATTCAATTCAAATAAACAATTGAAGGAAGTTTTTTTGGTTATCTAACCTATTTGTTTGACGTAGCGAACGCTACGGCAATGGCATTGATTTTGTCTATTCCTGACGGGAGGTCAGTCATTTTAACATTAGGCCAAGAACTAAATAGTACAACAAATAAAATGTGCAATAACTAAGATGCAGTTCTTGAAAATTACTACAATCATGGCGATTTCCGCAGCAGACCGTTTTTCTAGTCAATCGATATTGCATTCAGGCATTTTGCCATTGGGTTCTCGGCATGTTATCAATGTTTTTATCATCCAAGCCACCATAGGCTAAAATATGGCGCATTTACAATATGGCAATATGGCGGTTACTGCAGTAGTGAAGATTCAGGTAATATATAATGTAATTTGACTTTACATGTAGTCTGTATTCATGCAAATTTTACTTTTATCTACACACTATTGTATTCTAATACCTATGTCTTAGTCACTAATTCAAAATGACTGATAAAATGTGATGGTGAAACAAACATGGTATTTTCAAATCAAATATTTACCATAAGGACAAATTCACTTTGCAGAGATTTGTACAATTTACAGTAAAATAGTAACGGCACACAAATGATACTTTTTAGATCAGATACTCCAATGCATGGAACTGCCATGCATGCTGCCAATGACCCAGAGTCCTTCTCAGACCCAGAGTCTTCAGGAACTTTAAGGACTTAGGCTGGCTGGGGTAGGGTTAACAATGGGGGTGAATGCCCAAAACACCCCTACATGGGATGTCAGTGTCCCAATCAACCACACCCAGAATTAGAATAAGATACTCCATAGCTCAGTTGGTTTCCAAAATGTTACTGCTAAGCAAGGGGTCTATGGCAAAATGAGGATGAAGATTCTCATAATAAATAGAATAGTGAATATTCTCATATCTTAATAAATAGCACCATTCATGGACGGGAGTTCCCTTTTTTGATCTAGCTTTACAAATTTGAACCTAAACTGCAGTCTTTAGTTTAAAGAGTTTTACTAATTAAGAACTTTTTTCCAGAATAATGTTCTCATCCTTGCTGGAGTCAGCGCGGAACTCTCCGTTCCGCGGGCCCCTCTCGCCGGCGCAATGCCAGGCCTCCACACTCTCAACACCACAGATTGAACAGGTAACAACATTTTTTAATGACTGTATTGACTTCATGTATATTATTGCGTTACAAACTAGACTCAATTAAATTTTTTATTCTAATTATAACTGAGTTCATCACTTGATTTGCTCACTATTGAGAATGTGGTAAGTATTGTGTTCTTCCCAATGCTAAAAAGAATATATTTTCCACTAAAACCACCTTTCCAATAAAACCAGTTTGGGGTACATTGGTTGGATGGTTTCAAAGTCTGTCACAAACATAGTTAGAAACAATTTTTGTGTTTTAAATAGGCTTAGGAAGGTTTAAGTGAGCCCAATGACGACAAAAAGCGCTGGAGGGAAGGCTCGGTCGGTGGCGGCACCACCGTCGCACTGCGCTTTCAGCGCAGCGTACCCGGCTGAGCAGATGCCCTGTGATACCAAGATTATGAGATCTGAGGGCTCACTATAGGCATTCTAAAATGTTTTTCCCCATTGAATGATCGCCAAATACTTCTAAAAGAATGTGTGATCTGTTAGGTACATATTTATTCATACAAAGTGTCAAGTAGTCTACAAAGTAATGTATTAGGACAGCAATTCAAACATAGTTTTTTTTCTTCGATATTTGCTAGAATTCATAGCCCATTTGTGTTCCCGATTATATGATATTTAAGGTTAATGCTGCCTGTCAACAAACAGAGTAAAAGTCAACCAACATAAGCAGTACAACATAACACAATGTTAACAAACACAACAAAATAATTACACTGCCATTTTCGGTTTCTATTTGTGACAAACAGGGGTTTTGGTACGTGTGTAGGAATTATATTTCAGTTTTTACAGGACTGAAACAGTCCAGATTCCACATTTTCATTACAAAAAGGAAGGTATCATTTCAAAAATATCAAAGCGTAAAATATAAATAGCAAAACCCTATCTAAACACAAGATTCATCCAAATTGTTGGAGTCCTTTCCAAGATATACAAAATATATATACAATACAAGAATTGCTTGTATAAAGGTATTAGATATAGCAAAAAAGAATAACTGCCATTACATAATAATCAGATATCCATTAGCAATGCTCATATAATTGAAGATAATCTGTAAGTCTTTGTGCAAATTACACATATTGCACAATATATTTTGAACTGAACTATTTATTAATGATGGGTTGGCATAATCTTAACAAATCAAACCCAACACTTAGTATAAAAATAACATACCTTTTTTTTTTTTCGTGGGGAAATGCACTCGCATACCTCCCTGCCATGGGAAGACAGAGCGGTTATGTGGGACTAGACCCACTAAAACCCCACGGTGTCCTCCTCTGCCGCTTAGTGGTGGGAACACGGGAACGTTTATACACACATCCGCGAACCCGCCGCGGCTGTCCGTTTCCGGACCCCTCTCGATTTGGCATACCAAATCCTATAACATACCTAGCTAAAACATAAAAAAAGAGCCTATAAGGACAAACAAGACCGTTAGAGCTTAAAAAAATAGTGTGTACATATTATGTGCCTAAGAAACTCCTGAAATTTTCTATCTTTCTATGTTCTGTGTTTCTCCAAAAACAGAAATAATTTTAATACATGAGAACTTATTAGTTTGGCTGGGTTTCAATTAATTTCATCTATTAGTAGCAATGTCCTTTATTTTAAAGCTTCTGTTGCAGTATGAAGGATGCTTTCAGCTGCACTGTGTTTAGTTGTCATGTATTTTAGTTGGTCATGGTTTTGTTGACAGTTTGATTAATATTTTGCATTTGAATTTATATTATTTTATTATACCAATTTTATTGCAACATCAACAAAGAAAGTGCAGAATTGAATTATTTTGTTATTTTTAATAATTTATTTGGCTTTAGTCAAAATCTAGACAAGTATTATTTTTATTAATGAGTGCTTGATTGTGCTATTTCAAAGAAACCATGAACAAAAAGGCTATCAAGGTATGAAGGTTCATAGTTTCTTAAAATGTTTAGCTACCACCATTTTGTATAATGGTTTTAATACTATTGATTATGGTATAGCACTAAAGTTTTAAATTCTTATAATTATCATAAAAATCCCTTAAAAGGCAGCTTTGTCAATTTTCAATACATAAGGCTAGGGCCATCTTTATGTTTTGAAATGGTACCATCCCGTTATTGGCTATGATATGAGGTCATTAAGAAATGGAACAATAGTTGTGACATCTTTAACACACATTATGGTTAGGAGTATAAAGTTTAAAGGATGGTTTATTAACACGCCGAGTAACCAAAATCTAGGTCATAGTTATTTCTGATTAATCGATTATAGGAGTATCGGGCATCCCAGCTCTTAGGTTAAAGCAACTCAGAAGAAGTTAGTCAGCCGCACATTAGTATGCGTATAAAGAAGTTGTGTAAGATTTTATTTGTGTACCTTTTATTCTAGAAGTAATTTTTGTTTTCTGAGTATTAAGTGCGTTAATTTTTGTCAGGGAATGGCTGCAGCGGCCGTAGTCCCCGCCGCTACCGGCGACTCTTGCGAGTTCGCGTCTCCTAAGTACTTCGCCCTCTGCGGTCTTGGAGGAGTGCTGTCCTGCGGTAAGTACTAGCTCATATGAATTGAGTCTTAAAATGTATGATTAAAATATACAGTTAGGAAATTAGCCATTGTCATGAAAATTAAATGTTTGTAACAAGATAGGCCGTCTGCAACGCGCGCCTACCGACCGGGTATCTGATAAAATCTTTTGAACAAATGGAATATCATCTATACAAGTTTCCAATCTACTGTTAAATGAGTTGTGTTAATAATAGTCTTTATTTTTATGTGATTACAGCAAGCTATGTCTGGATGGGATTGGAATCAGATTCAACATTATTTTTCTTTCCTGTTTATTGAGTAGACAAGTATTAATGGTTCGGCTGAATTGTAGCATCAACTGAATACTTGCAACAGTTATTGCTAAAACTTTTAGTATTTTGCCAGACAGTCTACCAGGATGTTAACTCTTTGATGTGCCAGTCCATATTGCATGTGACTGGATTAGTTTGAGCTTGTGACGATCAGGCTGTCCAATATTAAGCGCTACTTTTTCCTCAAGACAATCTGTTTTGAGGACCTGTTGTATGGCTCCATAGCGCCTTTAAAGTCGGGAGCCTAGATACGATCCCTGATAGCAAATTAGTAGAGCATAAGAGTCTGTGATGTTTTTGGCAGTTTGTAAGTTAAGCATGTTACGTTGATTTTCTTAACCAAGTGTCATTAGGTGTGTAAAATGGATTACATAATCTTAGATAACCTACCTACAGAGCAAGATTTATAAGATAATGCGGGACATATCTCCATATTTCAAGTCTTATCTTGTTATTTTTGTAAAGTCTTCGATCATCACAAGATAATATATATATGTGTTTTTGTTAAATAATCTGGGAAATTACTGCCACATGCAATATTATTAGGGTCTGTCCACTTTTTAGGTTAAGAGTCCAAACCTTATCCAGGTTATCCAGGGTCTTTCCATTGATGGGGTGACCCACATTGATATACAAACATTTATTTAACACCTCTGCAGCTGTAGTAAGCAGTTCTTCTGAATAAAGATTCTGTGTTTGATGCCCGGCTAGGGCAGACATTTGAGATAGCTCAATGTTTGTTCCTGGATATTTATTGCGTCTGTGTCTAGTAAACTACATAAAAATACAGTTTTCCTGAGTAAACACTCTTCCTCCATGGAAAGGTTAGAGCCTGAACAAAAAGAACTCCACACTCAAAGGGATAAAGTCTATCTCCTATCTGATAGACGAAGCGTATTACGAATGCCTACAACTGTTTGTTTTAAACCCTAAGCTGCAGTTGCAGACTGTTATTTCACAGAATTTGTTGTGGTTTGTGTATCTGTAGTGAATCCAAAAAATTTACTATATTTTACAAAGATATTACATATTAATATAATAAATACCATACAAGCAACACCTGCATAACAATTGGCAATACAATAAAAATATTATTGGTGGTGAAACCTTGGGTTCTTGGTTGAGTTTACTTTTAATTTAAGAAACAATATCCATGTTGCTCGCGTCCGGAGGTGGTTTTTACATGTGTCCCCCGGTGGTGTACTGAGGAATACTGCCACCACACCTGGTAATCCACCGACAACCAGTCGTGCTGCTGTGTTCTAGGGAGGGTGTGGGTAGGGGAAAACCTGAGTCATAATATTGTTGTTTATGGGTGGCGGTAACCATTTAACACCAGGTCGGCTGTCAACTTTATCCGTCACTAACATCCAAGATTTTTGTAAAGGAGACATGCTATTTGACTCGTCTGTTGACCGATTTCTGACTTGCCCTAAATTTGTTTTGATTAGGTATCACCCACACTGCTGTGGTGCCCCTCGACCTGGTCAAATGCCGGCTCCAGGTGGACCCTGATAAGTACAAGAATGTGGTGAACGGCTTTAAGGTTTCCGTCAAGGAGGAGGGCATGCGCGGTCTGGCCAAGGGATGGGCGCCCACTTTCATCGGATACTCGATGCAGGTTAGTTATACAATCACGCTAAGATTATAAAAACAAAAGTTTGTATATGTGTGTGTGTTTGTTTGTTACTCTTTTAAGTCTCAATGCCTGTACAGATTCGAATCAAATTTTGTATGTAAGTTTTATAGGTGCTTCTTTTCCGAAAAACAAGTGTTCCCGTTTGATAGCATTTACAGTTTTTATGGGAATAAGGTGACAGAATGACTACCGCTTAAGTGGTTACTGCCGCCCACTTCGGAAATTATTGTACTCCCCACAAATAAGCTTGATACTATCAAATGATACTATACTGAAGTGGAATCGTAAGGGTATCAAGTTGATACTCTTACGATCCCGCTTTTTTACAATACTATTATAATAGCAGCTTAAAACTGTCTGTTATTTTTACAGTTACAATTACAATAATATATATCTAAATTTCTGGAGAACCAGTTGCTTTTCCTTTTTGTAAAATTATTCTCTTTACGAATTTGTTATACAGGCGCCAGATTATTCTCGACATATGAATAAAATATTGTACAATATGATTAGAATTCAAATCCAATTGTTCCTACTGAAGAACCATGGAGACTTTAACCTATATGATTTTCCAAAGACATACTCCACACAGTTTGTCCCTTCCATCGTTCTAACCACCGTCTCCTTCCAGGGTCTCTGCAAGTTCGGGTTGTACGAAGTGTTCAAAGTAGGCTACAACAACCTTCTCGATGAGGAGACGTCGTACACGTACCGTACACTCGTGTACTTGGCTGCGTCCGCTTCGGCTGAGTTCTTCGCTGACATTGCCCTATCTCCTCTTGAGGCCGCTAAGGTATTTATTTTTATTTTAACAGGCAAGCTTACAGCTTTACACTGAAATGTTTAAAATTATGTATTTAGATCAATGACAAGTTTTCGAGTTTGGATACAACTATACCAGACACAACGGTTGACGGTGAACGGTTGTTAGAATAGAAAAAAAAAGAAACTATTATTTATTATTAAGTTAACACATTGATCGCCACAAAATAAATATAAGCAATATTATAGAAATATAACATTCTTAATCTTAATCAATAAGTGGCCTATCTATCTAGATTTTTTCAAGACAATATGAATTAAAAAATAATGTAACACAATGTTGTATGTAATCAGGTCCGAATTCAAACCATGCCTGGCTTCGCGACGACGCTCCGTGAAGCGTGGCCGAAGATGGTAAAGTCTGAGGGGTACGGAACATTCTACAAGGGATTGGTGCCTCTGTGGTGCAGACAGATTCCGTACACCATGATGAAGTTCGCCTGCTTCGAGAAGACCCTAGAACTGTTATATGCGGTAAGTTAACCTATATATTTGATAACCTTATCTATGATGTCAAAGGTGAGGTCTACGGGATATTTTACAGTGGACTGGTGCCTTGTTGGTTTTGTTTACATCATTATGAAATTCTTCTGCATTGAGAAGAACCCTTACTGACTGGCTACAAAGCCCTATTGGTAGTAGCTTTGTAACAAAAAATACGTTACATCTGATGTTAAGTGGCTACATGCGACCATAACTACTATGCGACTAAGGTCCTCCCCGACTGAAGCATGAGACCTAAGTCGTCACCCTTGTGCCAGTCACCCGAGATTCCCCGTTTCATGCGCCTGTCATTTCACCGGCCCCCCACACCTTTCCATGGGAACAACAATAAGAGTGCTTCACTGCTGCGATTATTCAATTTTTTACCAGTACCTTCATTCACAATGTTTCTCTTCAGCGTTAGCTCAAACTCGAGAGCGTGGTGGCTCAGACGCCGACTTTCAATCTGAAGGTCGCTGGTTCAAACCCATACGTGAGAAAACCAGCATGTGTTAGAACCAAAAATTCGACGACATGTGACATCTACCAATCCGGATTGGGCTCCCGTGGTAGATCAGAGCCCATTCACTCTTAATTATCGAGAGTAGGCCGATGTCCCTGTGGTGGGAACATTAGAGGCTGGTACGGGGTACGGGGTTAGCTCAAACTCGCTGAGATTCGCAACCCCGATCTAAAGCTCGACGCTGGCCAACATCAGACCAAGTGCTAATATATATTTTTGTGCGCAGTACGTGGTCCCGAAGCCCCGCGAGCAGTGCTCGAAGGGCGAACAACTGGTGGTGACCTTCGCCGCCGGCTACATCGCCGGCGTGTTCTGCGCCATCGTGTCGCACCCCGCCGACACCGTCGTGTCCAAACTTAACCAGGTAAGTGGCTCTGTAACGTAGCCCGGCCGGAAATAATTATTATAAATATTTTCTTGAACTAAGATCAGGCTAGTCAAAAAGAGAGATCCTGATTCAGAAGAACTTTAGATTGGAATAAATTAGATCAGTAAATTGGAGCAGATAGTTTAAATTTTTACGCGTTTTCTTGAGCAACTTGAAGTTCGAACTAGGTTTCTTGTTCCTTTCCTTGCAGTAGTTATATTTTGAACACTAACTAAACCGCGCGTTGATACCGCAATAACATAAAGATAATAATTGTAATTGTATTCGCCTTAGTGCGAGTAAATAATTTCCAAGTTTCATCTGAATCGAATGAACGATACGGCAAGCGAATCACAAACAAACATACATTTTTATATATTACCCGGTACGCGTTGCATACCGATAACAGTGTAGGCTCAGAGTCAGGCAGCATTTTAAAAATAAATTAAAAGCTTTTCCAATACAAAATAAAATTATCGCTAGTATGGTGTATGGTTGGACCGGTATAGGAGCGACTAAAATCGCACTTCTCAGTGCGCTGATCACTCGCAAGTCTGCGATACTGTTTCTCAATATTGTTCCCAGGCAAAACGTCAGATATTAGGGATTCTAATTTCATATATATCGACCGTAGCATTTAACATAGTCCTATGTAAAGAATCAATCTATACCCGCAGCTATCGTCGCAATGCGACAATATTAATCGTGGGCATTAAAAACATACTACTTTTTCCACTTGGAAAAACTAAGATGGTTGATTTTAGTAATTTAATAATTTTCGGGGGCATTTATAATCTTATTCTAAGACCTTCAATGCAATATAATAAAAGTCGCAAAAATGTAGATCCGACAATGTTAATTGCTACAATCGATATGTACAAGACCCAAGAAGGATAATAGAGATGAAAATATCTGAAAAGTTACGCATTGGAAGACAAAGAGATATTGTGTTATCAATATGTAAATTAATTATAAAACTTTAATACAACACACCTCAAACTGAAGTCTAGATTGAAACCCAGCAACAAATATAATCTTGAAACTCCAGCCTGCAAAGAAACTCCCCAGAGATATACAGATCATGAAGAATTGAAATAAAGAAACCTAAACTAAAATAAAGAAATATGTTGTGCGTCTGAAGTAATAAAAACATGTCTTTCTTTATGCAAGGCTGAAGAAAACAACTGAGAGAAGAGATCTCTTGCTTACAAATGTTAAAGTATAAATTGAAATACAGAAGCCGAAACTGAGAATTTTGAAAATAAGTGTTTCTGAAATAATAGAAAAATCTTTATGTAAGGGCGAAGAAAACAACAATATGATATATTACACACGGTAGAAGAGCCTGATGTACAAATCAAGATACTTTTTGCAAAAGTAAGGTTTTGAATCAATCTCTAAACCATGATGATCACTTGCAAACATATGAAGTAATGAAAAAATTACAACACAATAAAACTGAAAGATATATACTTCATTACTGGAAATTAAGGTCATTTACGCAGAACAAATTGATACATAGCGTATAGCTTGTATTTTAGTGTCGGTATGAAGCGGGAAAATAAGGCCGTGAATTTAAATGAAAGCGATAGCGTACCTAATTCATTGTTAGCGTCTCACGTACCGTGGCTGTTTCTATAAAGCGTTAGCGTACCTAATTCATCGTTAGCGTCTCACGTACCGTGGCTGTTTCTATAAAGCTTTAGCGTACCTAATTCATCGTTAGCGTCTCACGTACCGTGGCTGTTTCTATAAAGCGTTAGCGTACCTAATTCATCGTTAGCGTCTCACGTACCGTGGCTGTTTCTATAAAGACGCACTTTTCAGTGCGTTAGTAATCAATACACGCGACGTTTCTCTGTAGGTATCTGGCAAAGCGTCCATTGATGTAGCGTTATATAAACGGCTGAGTTTAAAGTGCACAATAACGTACTTTTCAGTACGAAAGTAATCGCGATATCTGCTATTTAGTTTCCCTGAAGTTCCCTGGCAAAAGCGTCACAGTACTGGATACAATCTGCTGGAAAATTAGCTTAAATAAAATAAAATCATGGAACATACATATGGAGGAAAAAAGAAGAGTTTACAATTCGAAGCCTACCTCTGGATAAATTAAGAAAACCTTATAATTTCATTGAAAATTCTTTATTGCACATAAAATAGTACATAGGCGAACTTAATGCTAATTAAAATCCAACTGAGAAGAAATTCAGAAAATCTTACAATTGAAAGCCCAATTCGGAAGAAAAGCTTAGGATTTGAAGACCAACTTTTCAGATATGAACGAAAAAAACATTAGCATTATGAAGCATAAAAGAACATTAGAAGCCCAGTTATAAAGTACGTAGGAAGAGCTTGCAGTACCTGTCTCTGAAGAAAAGCTAAAACTTTAAAATCCAGTACCGAAAGAAATGAAGTGACAAAAGTTCTAAGTGCAACGGTAACGCAATACTTGCGATATTGTTTCCCTGTACAGTTCTCTGGCAAGAACGTCACGATAGGGGGATCGATCTGTTTTTGTAATTTCATATTACACCTGGTTTCTGATAAGCAGTAATGCACTCGTATGGCTGTGTTCTGGTTGAAGGGTAGGGCGAAGGTGTAAACACAGGCGCAAATACGTAGAGGGGGTCAGAGGGGACCTAAGTCGTATTGCTGTTGGTATGACCAAAGGTAACTTAACATCAGGTGGGCTATCAGCTTGTTTCATAACTTAAGCAGCCTAAAATAGTGTCGCAGACAAACACCGTTGGGTTTGCGCTGCAAAAACGCACTTTTCAGTGCGAAGTGGTTTCATATTTACGACATTGTTTCTCTACTGTTCTACTGACAATGACGTCACTGTGAAAGTTTTATAAATCGCTTTGACGCTTTGAAATGAAGTGAAGATACGTTTTTGAAGAATTCGCATGCGGAGTCGCGGACTGCGGCATTACATTCTATGATAAGACGTCAAACGTATAGGGAACGAATTCATAAACGGTACTTTTCAGTGCCACACTCGCTCGCTTTATTCTAGTCCAGTCATACACCTGACGTTATAGAAATATTGTAGAAAAATCTTTATGCGTTACAAAAGTAGGAACACTTAAATATTTTGGAGAAGCGTGTGCATCAGCGGTGTCGCTAATTCAGCGCTGGTTTTCTGTGGCACCATAGTGTGCACGACAACAGTAATATACATAACATCAATATAGTTTATAAATGAAAATGTTCCTTTAAAAAATATAAAATAATCACTAAGTTTATGGAGCTAGTGGTACGTTGTTCTGGATCTAATTAATGTCACCACAGAACTTTTTTTCTTTTTAATTCCATTATTTGTAATGGATTTGACTCTAGAAACTATACCTAGTGTGAACTTCATAAATGGTTAACAAATAGACGTTTTTATCATATAAAGAATTATCTTTGGTTGCGCAGTTTCACTGCTCATTTCTCTTTATGTCAATGCTTATTTAAAATGCTAGCAAGATTTAATTGTATGCTTTACTTGTGGGGGGTTTTTTAACAAAAATAATCTCACAATAACTTTTAAGCTCCTCTGGAATTTGAGCTTAATGCAACTTTTAATTGCAATGGAAAAGTATTTATCATTGCGCCGCGGTATGTTTGTCTGCCTGTTTTTTCATTAACTAACAAAACATACTTGATACTTTGTACTTATTTGACTTATATTATGACAGTAATTTATGAACTAAACGCACTTTTCAGTGCGAAGTATTACAGTGCAGTTTTCACTGCGCTGTTATTATGTTTCTCTTGGCATATTTATCGTACTATGAAGAAATATACACGAAGGTCCGTCGTTGAAGATTGTTTGGACATGATAACGCACTTTTCAGTGCGTCTGGCGAGTTTCACAGACTTATTTTTCGTGTAAGGAAAAATATCGCCTCGAGCACTCAGATTTCACATGAAGAGGATTCCCACCGTGCAGCAAGACCTTGGATGCCACATGAAGAGGATTCCCACAGTGCAGCAAGACCTTGGATGTCACATGAAATGGATTCCCACAGTGCAGTTTTCACTGCGCTGTAATTTTGTTTCTCTTGATATCATTCTTGTACTACTATTGGCTATGAAGAAACATAATTATGAAGAAAAATACTTGGAATACGCCGTGAAGAAAATTCGGACATGAAAACACACTTTTCCGTGTATCTGGATAGCTTTCACAGACTTATTATTTGAAAAATGTCACCTCAAGACCTTGGATGTCGCATGAAGATTCCCACAGTGCAGTTTTCACTGCGCTGTAATATTGTTTCTCTTGACAAATTTTTTGTGCTAACTATTGGCTATGAAGAAATTCACTTGAAGATCCGCCTTTGAAGAATATTTTCACTGAAAACTGACATTTCATTGTGACTGAAAAATGTTCCCTCAAGACCTTAGATGTCACACGAAGAGGATTCCCAGTGAATAGTGTTGTGTTAAAACGCACTTTTCAGTGCAAACATCCACAGCAGTTTTTCTGCTCGTTTTGTTTCTCCTGACCCACTTCTCGCGCTCCGATAAGTGCTGCTTAGATGCCATGAAGCGAAGAGAGGACCTCCCTGTGACGAATCTCAACACTCACTGCATAGAAAAAGGAAAGATTATCAAGATAGATCAAGATTTACACTAAACTTCGTGTTACGATTACCAAAACGCACTTTTCAGTGCGATCCTACCGTGCAGTTTTCACTGCGCTGTTTCTGTTTCTCTTATGCGAAGACACGCCGGGTTTAAAGCTGTTACATAACGTTAATCGCGTCTGTCTACTACGACAAATAACTGCATTAGACTTGGCGTGTTCCTAGCACTGTTTCTTTGCCATCGCGGATTCACTGAAATAGTGTTAACGTTCTGTGTTAAGGCTGTTAATCAACAGAAAATGATAACACTATTAAAGTTTGTAACTTTGAACGTTGAAAGAATTTAATAACAGAATTTGTCTAGTTTTTCTTCATATATTTATCAGACATTTTTATTTTTCAGTGCTGATCCAGTAATTCCTCTCATTCGTAATCGTTAATTCAAAATCCGGCGTCGTAAGACTTGAGGCGAACCTTTATGGATCAACGTGCCATTTTTTTAAAGAGATGTTTATGTTTTTCCCTTGCCATCAATGGTACGCGTACAATTGGTTCTCTATCCGTGGCCTAGGCTAAGTCAAACATCATCAGTTGTCTCCGTTTATTTTTTTATGAGTGAACTCGTATCTAAGGGAACATGGGACGTGGACAAGGTCGAATTGATAAGATAGCCGTCAGTCAGTGTAGCTTTGTGTTGATAGTTTGATTCTTGGGATTGGATGAGATATTCACTCTGAATTAATTGTTTCGCTCGTGAAAACTTGTTAAAACAATACTTGCATTTTGGCCACGACGTATTACGTACATACTTCTATTCCTTGGTAAAAAAGAATATCCTCTTAGTCCCCTGAAATAAGACTGAACAGGCTTACTATTAGTGTCGAACATTTTTATTTCTCTGATGTATTTTACTGATGCGGTGGAGGTTGACCAGTTTGGTAACGAATCCCAGTCTGGAGCGGGGAGGGGCTCCAGATCTGTGCCGCTATTAGGAAACAATAAAAAGTTTTTTTTTTCTTCGTTCTGTTTATTGTCTTGTATGTCTAAGTAGAATATCATCGTATTTTTTTTAAAGTAAGCAGTCTTGTTATGTGTTGTCTTGGTTCATTCGACGATCAAACATCTGCTGTATTTGGCTCCGTTGATTATGATGACGAATCATTTGAATTTGTTTTCGTGTGTTTGTTCTATTTTGTGCTCGTGGCGAAGCTTGCCTGGTTGATCTTCACGGATCATTGAAGCAAATCTCTGCACAGTCTAGATTCGGTTGCATTGGAACTGGGCGCTTCCGTGCTTCAGAAGGCACGTTAAGATGTCCCGGCTATTCTAGTGGATAAGCCGCGTCGGAAGCTTAAAAACACTTATTTGAATGTATTGATCCCAGTCATCTTCATAGGCTTAATTTTCAGTTTATAAAGAGCAGCTTTCAGGTGCGTTTTCTAAGATCACCAATGGTGCGACCACTGCGGCCCCAAATTCTTTATAAAAGTGTTTTTTCTTTCTCTCACATATTGCTAAAAGTCTTTTTTGTATGGAAATTGTATTCAGGGCCATTGTTATTAAAGCTACATTAATGCAAGGCGTTGGAAGTTTAATAGTTGATCTGAAAATTGCTGCCGTGCAAGAAAATCCGGAGTCGTGGTATATTTTTTCTTCTTTTTTACTTCTTTATAAATGTATTGACATGTAAAATTACTTATTGATCTACTAGATTCAGTATTTCTTTAATTATTGTTTTTTTTAATATAAAAATCGAGTAAGATATTGTATTAATTAAAAATAACTCTACTCTTATCTGAACTGTCTCAATGCTACATCTATGCGTATCCCTAGTTGTAGCATTTAAGTAGAACAAATACTTGACCCCGCTGAACATTATTAACAATACTTGGATGCAATATTAATTCATTAAACAGTGATGTGTTAAAAATTCTACAATAAAAGTAATTAAAGCATGCTAATTTTGCGCGAATCATTTAGTTAATAGGTTTTCAGAGTATGCCTTTTCTTGTATGTAAATATAAAAGCTGTTTATATTGATATAAACTTTATTATATTAATATATTTATTTTAAAAAAACTCGCTCGTTTCAGCGCGGTTAAGTTTGTGTTCACAATTAAGGTGCATCCACACTAGTTGTTAATTTTAGCAAATTATTATTTTGTATACGAAATTTTTATAAATCCTAAATGTGGAAATGTTACACATAAAATTACTCAAAAAATATTTATGATAGTGTGGATGCATCATGACGTGTTCACATACAATAATATGGGTATTCCGGTTTCCAGGACAAGACCGCTACCGTCGGCTCCATTATTGGCAAGCTCGGCATGGCGGGAGTATGGAAGGGTCTCGGCCCCAGGATCGTGATGATTGGTACCCTCACCGCGCTACAGTGGTTCATCTACGACGCCGTCAAGGTAAGCTTTAAGCTCGGCACTGGCATAGTGGCAAGAAGTTACAGTTACCATAGACAACAGCGACTTGGTCGAGCAGACTCTAGTCT
Organism: Aplocera efformata; assembly: GCA_921293045.1. NCBI lineage: Eukaryota > Metazoa > Arthropoda > Insecta > Lepidoptera > Geometridae > Aplocera > Aplocera efformata. The sequence continues at coordinate 1,573,685 of OV121068.1, read as the reverse complement.
TCTTGCATTGCGCCCGTCACTCTTCGGGGATTAAATTTATCCTGTGCATGCAATTACATGCACAGGATAAATACGGTACTCACATCCTTCCACCGGAACGTGTCGACCTTGATGTGTCAGCTCTTCTGATGGAATTATTATTTGTGCCACTTAAAACATATTAATTAAATGATTTTAAAATTCATCAATTGTTCCTACCGAATTTGATGTGGACGTGAAATGTAATGATATCCCAAAAACTATCAATAAATAGCAATGGTGTGTTTGTCTCTGGAACATTGTTATTCTCGTTTCAGGTGTGGCTGAGGATGCCGCGACCCCCGCCGGCGGAGATGCCAGAGTCGATGCGCAAACGGCTCGAAGCAGAGGCGGCATCCAAATCCAAGTGAAAAGTTAGAACGCAATAGAACTTAGCCTATTATCCGCTAGTCTACAATCATTACAGACCGCTACACATGTTGGGTTGTATAAAATGCAATCAGTTGAAAAGGCAACCAAAGGTTTCAAATAGCCATCTTCACTTCTTGTATGCCATCAATTATTTAAATATGGGGCCTTTTGAAGGCGTTTTTGTCTTGGGGTATGCCATATTATATTTTTTAAACTCGCTTCGCTAACTTCTTAATGACATATTTTGAATATGAAACTTGGTGATGATTTTAATCTTGGTCCAGGTCCAGTCTGTATTTTTTTTATTTAATTAGCTTCAAATCACAACTGCACTTAAGTCACGCCAAACTAGCTCAAGGATCAGTCTTGAGGTGAGCTTGAGTGTGAGTTACCAGAACCGATTCTAGGTTTGCTCCAAGCAATTCTATCGGTCAATGTGAACATTTTTCATTGAAATTGAATCAAAACTCGTATATAAATGCCACTGGACTGAACTTGTTCTTAATTGAGATTTAAATTGTAATGTCTGCGGTCTGTTTGTCTGTATGGTGGCGGTAATCATGCGACGGTACTTGTCTATGAGAGATTGTGATTAGGATATTATGTGATATTCAAAGTATGATATTATTGATGATTCCGACAAGACCGTGGCGAGTTAGCAACAATTGTTCCGCAATTAGATGTGATTTGATTACCACGTTTTCAGTATAAGTATAACAGATCATGTTAATTTATTTTGATGTAATAAATATTTTTTTTATTTATTTATTTATTTTTCTTGGTTATTTTCTTTTTGTATATGTATCACATGTTAGTGAATAAAGTTGGTAGATGATTAATTGTTTCAATGATTATTGGTGGTGGTGGATTGCTGAGTGTTGGTTGGCTACAATAGCCTTGTGTATTCCATGTGAACGACGCGCAAGCAAGCATTATACAACCTTAATCTAACCGTCGTCAGATTTTATAATGATTTGACAGCTAAAAATGCTCTGCGATCCGAAATACCAGTATTTGAAGGTGAATTTGAGAAGTATTAGCAGGTGGATAACCTATTTGAAACCAACTGATCGAATTGTATGTGTCGGATATCCCATTCATCAGACCTAATGGGGCCAAGTACTTCAGGTCCCTGACCCAGTAGTCTGCACCAACGGGAGCAGAATTCAAATCACATGGAACTGTGTCAAGTGGACGCTGACTGATGCACCAGCACGGAGCGAATGTTTCCGACTTGAACACCAGGATAGAATTCTCGTGTTGTTACTAAATTTAATTTAATGTTTGGGGTACCACGAAACAAGTTCACAATATACAGTTTTTATTATTGTTTACAGACACCGGATAAAGCACTTTATACCAACACATTTAGTTGTGGCAATCACCAGTCTAGAATTATATGACGTGGCTGGTTCCTTCTTTCTACAGGACAGCCCCGGAAAATTCCCTCTCGTAATTTCTGTCTGTCAAAACTATCTGCTCTCATTGGCTGCTTTCTGACATCCAAAAATTACGTTCAGAAACGCCACAAATGTTTACGCAATAAGGTGGTAGTATTGGGTGTTGTATAAACACGTCCTAACGTCGTAAGTAATATCTGGAGTAGATCCAATAACTTATTTCTACCGCGTACAATTGCCACAACTGATAATCTTCAAACGCCTGATCTTCATAAATTTAGCTAGGAAAAATCGGTTCTCGTTTTCGTTGTGGATTATCACATCCATAATGTTGAGGCATTTAATTTAATTATTTTTTGTGATTTTATGGTTTATTATGATCTGATATAAATGGATAAATAAATAACCGTATAAATTCACTGTATCAACTGTATGTAACTCAACGCAATTTCTGATATGTCGTTTGCCCGTAAGCCGCTTCCGTACCAATCTATGTTCCCACTGCAGGGACACCGGCCTACTCTCTATAATTGAGAGTGAATGGGCTTTGATCTACCACGGGAGCCCAATCCGGATTGGTATATGTCACATGCCTTCAAATTGATGGTTTTAAAACATGCCGGTTTCCTCACGAGTTATTTACATACATTTATATCCTGATTTTCTTGGCCTTTATGATGATCTTATATCTCCGACAAAATGTCCGCTATAACCTATCACAATTAGAAGATACTGATTTATGTCATGGATTTTCCCGTTCATTTTAATTTATGTTATTTCTTTGCGTCCACAAAGCATCTGATTGGCTGATAATCGTGCGCTGTGATAGGTCCAATTCTAAGCCAATCTCGCAGACCCTTTTTCCGAATTTATTTGATATAAATATCGGTGTCCTGTAAATAACTTTAATTACTGAATCGGCGGAGTCGGAGTCGGGAGTCGGGAACGAGGGCGGCGGCGGATACCCGGTAAGTGTTGATTGATCGTATCGATAATTATCCGTATTGACGGTGGGTCTCGGCTCGCTCGGGTCAGCTCAGCTCAGCTCAGCTCAGACCAGTTGGTACGGTGTGGGTTGGGAAGTATTAAGTGGTCCTGGTGCGTGCGTTCGATTCCCGGCCAGACGTGTGGTGATGTGTCAGTCAGATTTCAAGTTTGTTCTCGGGTCTTGGGATGTGTGTGTGTGTGTGTGTGTGTGTGTGTGTGTGCAAAACGTATTTTATGTAATCTTTGGTAATTGTATAATACGCTTCTGTAAAAGGTGAAGAAGCTTTCGATCCAAAGATTAATGATATTAATTAATATTTTTGTTAAGCCCCCCCCCCCCCGTTTGAACGCGTTATGCCGCTATGCCGTGGAGAAACATTCATGACACATACATGATTGTGCTTTTGTTTTTAGAAGGATTTGTTAGCCCTGAAAAGGGCTTTTTGGTTAGCTAGCGCATAATATAATGCGCGCGGCAAAGGTGCGTGCGATTCTCCATACCTGTCCGTGTCCGTCCCGTCCGACCGCGACGACAACAACAACGACGACGACGACGGAGTAACCGACGACACACACCCAACAGTAGGGGGTATAATAAAAATAATACCACACACACACACCTACTTCTTGGCGGCGGCGGAAGCCTTCTTGCCGGCGGCAGCCTTCGACTTTGGTGTGGCGGCCGCTTTCTTCGGTTTGGGCGCCTTCGGTTTCTTGGTTGGCGGCTTGGCGGTCTTCTTGGCCTTCGGCGCCGCGGTCGATTTGGCTTTGGAAGGCGATGCGGCTGCCTTCCTGGCCGCGACGGGTTTCCTCTTGGCGGCGGCGGCCTTCTTGTCCTTGGTGGCGGGCTTGGCCGCCTTCGACTTGGAGGGCGACACGGCGGACGGCTTCTTGCGCTTACCACCGGCGGAGGCGGAGGCTGCTGCGGCTGCTTTTTTCGACTTGGCCGGCGAAGAAACGGCGACAGATTCCTTTGCGGCCTTCTTCGCGGCAGCGGCGGCGGCGGCCGCGGTGGCGGGCTTCTTACCGGCGGCGCCGGCCGACTTGGACGTCTTCGATTCCAATTTGAATGACCCGGAGGCGCCGGTGCCCTTCGTCTGTATCAGAGCGCCCGATTCGACGGCGCTCTTTAGGTACTTCCTGATGAACGGTGCCAACTTTTCACTGTCAACCTTGTATTCGGCGGCGATGTACTTCTTGATGGCTTTCAGCGAGGATCCGCTGCGTTCCTTGAGCTCTTTGATGGCGCTGTTCACCATTTCGGATGTCTTCGGATGGGTGGGCTTCGCTTTGGGCTTCTTGGTGCCGGCGGCGGCGGCCGACGCAGACGCCTTCGGCTTCTTGGCGGGGGTCGCGGGGGCGGGTACCTCGGTGGCTACTGCTGTGTCGGCCATTGTGTGTTCACTTCACTAGCTCACTCACTTTTATATATATATATATTTATTTATAAATGGTATGTAGTAGAGTAAATCAATTCAGATCGTTTCAAAGCGTAGTACGATACGAAACTGAATTTATAGATGGCGCCAGTTTCGTCGCAAGGTATTGACCGAATGGCAATACCGTATGGAGAACTTCACAGTCTAGTGACGATTTCTCGTACGGACACTTACAACTTTTCACTAACAACGTTCTGATATAATTTGATTTTAACGAGATTTACACAATTTTCGCTATTACCACTGTCGCTAGATATGTTCATTTTGAATGTGACAGACGTTATGAACAACTTTCGCGCACATAAATAACATTGCCGCTATATTATGAACATATTTTCGCGTCACTCACCATCTTGGTTGGCTAGGCTCATCTTTAAATTCGATTTTTCTCTATTTAATCGTTTTATTTCACACAAACACATTGACAAATAAAAGGCAAACATATCATAATGTTAGTGTGAAACATTATCACTCGTATCCATTCATATTTTCATATATTTAGCTGCGTGTTTGTGAAACCTCGTAAAACACCAATGGTATTATCCGAGGGAATCGTGACTCTAGAACCATCTCAAATACCATAAATATTACAATATTAATGCAAACATTTATATATATCAAATATTTATATTATCCCATTGTTATATACCTTTCAAAATACACAACAGAGAGATCGTACACGTACATTCTTCACATAGACGTCTGCAAGCGTGCGTTCCGTCTGTATCTGTATCACGATATATTATTATTGTTGTTGTCCGATCGGCTAGTAGTGTTAAAGCGCTGCTGAATATTCTTTATTATTTTACTTTTGTATTATGATTGATTTTCATATGAAAAAAGTGATAATAATATAAAATAAACAAACGGATTATAATAATAAGCCGATGTCGTATGTACATGTTCCGCGCGACTCGGGCGCACGTATATTACTCGTATATGTTATACCTGTCATCATCAAACTACTAATATTTTATAATCGCGCGAGCGAACAATAATTGTAAAATTTCATTTTATATTATTATTATTGTTATTATTTTAATCATCCAACCGATCAATCATGCCAATAGAGAAACAGTATGACGATAACAATCAACGGATTCATATGCGGCCCTGAAAAGGGCCTTTTTTTTTATTTTATGTTCTTGTTGTTCATTCTCGTTGTCCTGTTGTGCTTGCTGTGCAGTTGTATTATGAAATGTCTCACGGTTAAGCGGTGGCGCGTTACGCGAGTGTTCCGTTCGATACACGAACCAAACCACACCGCACAACCGTGAAACAGTCACATGTGCACACACACCCCAAACGACGATATTTAACCACCGAAACCGTACAGGGTGCGTCCCTGACGTTTCAGAGCGTACACAACGTCCATAGCCGTGACGGTCTTCCTCTTGGCGTGCTCGGTGTACGTGACCGCGTCGCGGATCACGTTCTCCAGGAACACCTTGAGAACGCCGCGCGTCTCCTCGTAGATCAGACCGGAGATACGTTTCACTCCACCTCTGCGGGCGAGACGACGGATGGCGGGCTTGGTGATACCCTGGATGTTGTCACGAAGCACTTTCCTGTGACGCTTGGCTCCTCCTTTCCCCAGGCCCTTTCCTCCCTTACCGCGGCCGGTCATTTTTCTTGATTTACTTCTTGTTGTTGTATCACACAAACACGAAAACTCTGCTTATTGACGTACGCCAGGGGAAGCGCACGCGAACGGCAACACTGCGTATGTCTCACACGAACGGACGACAGACAGAACAGACGGGCCCAACAACGTACGCCTCATATTTATAGTGTAACGCACCGCGCCGCCGCCGATGAAACGACGCGGGCGGCGGGAGGGCGGGGGGGTTATGTTTAGAGGGAGGTAGCGGACCGAAAGAGAGATACGAACGAAAACCATTTTTTTTTTATTTTTTTATATTAACGGTATGTACGTGCAATTTGAAAATAATAATAATAATAATAATAAGCACCTAATAAAATATTATCATCAGCGGCCGGTTGTTATTAGATATTATTTTTGTAGAGAATTTTCTTAAAATGTGTATTACATATTTAGCCGTTAATGTGACGAAACCTAATTTATTCATAGTGAACACACATACATATTCCGGTCCGTAATTCATGTTATTAATAATTATAAAGTTTAAAATTAATTATAATATGACAATTCGTCAACTTTGAATAATGTAAGATTACTTTTATATAATTATTATACAATATTTACATGCAATTATTACTATTATGCAGTGTGTCCGCGACTCCGAAACCTTGTCAATAGAAACATTGGATATATAAATTTTCATGAAAGATGTGCGGCCCTGAAAAGGGCCTTTTTTTTAAATTATTTTTGTTCTTGAACACCGACACACCGATTAAGCGCGTTCGCCTCTGATCCTGCGCGCCAGCTGAATGTCCTTGGGCATGATGGTGACACGCTTGGCGTGAATGGCGCAAAGGTTAGTGTCTTCGAAGAGACCGACCAGATACGCCTCGCTGGCCTCCTGCAGTGCCATCACGGCGGAACTCTGGAATCGAAGGTCGGTCTTGAAGTCCTGCGCGATCTCACGCACCAAACGCTGGAACGGCAGTTTGCGGATCAACAGTTCCGTACTCTTCTGGTAGCGACGGATCTCACGCAGCGCCACCGTGCCGGGCCTGTAGCGATGCGGTTTCTTGACACCGCCGGTGGCGGGCGCGCTCTTGCGAGCCGCCTTGGTGGCGAGCTGTTTGCGGGGCGCCTTGCCACCGGTAGATTTGCGGGCGGTTTGCTTGGTACGAGCCATCGTTTGTTACTACACTGCACACTAACTAATATAATATAACACGGATATTTGTTTATATTTTAATATAAAGACCAGACACACGCGCGCGCGCCTCTAGCTTTCGATACACACAACAGATTCATGAAACCGTTCACTCGGTCTTATATTTATAGTTTGGCGGAGGGGACGCGCTACGGGACGTGTATTTGCGTCTCGCTCTTGCCGTAGCACACGTATTAGCCTCTCTCTCTACCATACTCCACTCTTAAATCCAAAATAAGTATACCATAATACGTACATTTATTATAATTGGAAATAATTTATGTTTAGTTTAATATTATATAAATAGTGTACAGATAGACCTAACCACAAACAAGTACTAAATAAAAAAAAAAATAAAAAAAATATTAATAATAATAAATATCACGCACCCTTCGCGACTTATGTTATGTGTGATCATTATTTATATAAATAGGTAATAATTATAAGAACGTACTGACATTGCCATTATCGAAGAGAAACAATAAACAACATTATTTGTATTCAGAAAAGATTTGTGGCCCTGAAAAGGGCCTTTTGGCGTTCGTGTTGTCCGTCTGTCAACAAACAAACAAACACTCACTCACTCTCGCTCGTCCGGATTCTATCCAAAATTGAAATGAACCGGCAGAGCAGAGCTTACTTGGAGCTGGTGTATTTGGTGACGGCCTTGGTGCCTTCGCTGACGGCGTGCTTCGCGAGCTCGCCGGGCAACAGGAGCCTCACGGAGGTTTGCACCTCCCTCGACGTGATGGTGGATCTCTTGTTGTAGTGAGCCAGGCGGGAAGCCTCGGCGGCGATTCGCTCGAATATGTCGTTCACGAACGAGTTCATGATGGACATGGCCTTGCTGGAGATACCGGTGTCGGGGTGCACCTGCTTGAGCACCTTGTAAATGTAGATGGCATAACTCTCCTTCCTCTTGTGCTTCTTCTTTTTCTTGTCTGTCTTGGAGATGTTCTTTTGCGCTTTTCCGGATTTCTTGGCTGCCTTACCACTGGTCTTGGGCGGCATTGTTACGGTGACGCGGTTTGCCGGCGATTTGGATGCAAAAAATACACAATAATTCTGTACGTACGCTACGTACGCTACGTACGCTAGTCAGTGATCGTATACACCGAAACTCGGAACGCGATTGTGTATTTATTCAGGGCTTCGATGCGCGACGCGTATCTCCCGCCAACTTTTATATCCCCACCGAAGGAAAGGGACGGCGGACGAGTGTAGTGTATCGATCTCGCTCGCTCGCTCGCTCGCCCGTAATGTGGTAATTTTATTATTAATTAATTATTAAAATAATAATAATAATACTAATAAATACTTAATCAGTTGCACTTGGTTATGTGCATAATATTTATTACTAGCTGTGCCCGCAACTTCGTTCGCTATTGCCATTGTGTATTAGCATTAACATTATAATTACTTATCCTTAAGGAGGGACCTTTATATTTAATAAAATAAAGCCTAATTATAATATAATTCGACCCAAACAAAATAAATATATTATATATAAAATATTTATGATTGATTATGAAAAAAAAAAAAAAAAAACGAAAGAACTACCTACTACTATATATAGAGATTATTTAATATTTAATCGTGTAATTGATTAGCTCATTAGGTAGTGGTAGTTGTTATCGACGAATCATCGGCCAGGTCAGTATAGAAACATTCAATAAACATATGTATTTTTAGAATCATATTGTGGCCCTGAAAAGGGCCTTTTGGTTTGATGCGCGACGGTCGTTCCGTGTGTAGCGAGCGACATACAATAATTGTTCACCACGAACAACGACGACGACGCCGCCGCGCGCTATGCTATAGCTTTTTTTGAACAGATTCAAGCCTTCTTTTCGGTCTTCTTGGGCAGGAGCACGGCCTGGATGTTGGGCAGCACACCGCCCTGTGCGATGGTAACGCCGGACAGGAGTTTGTTCAATTCCTCGTCGTTCCTGATCGCCAATTGTAGATGACGCGGAATGATTCTGGTCTTCTTGTTGTCTCTGGCCGCGTTGCCGGCCAACTCCAAAACTTCGGCGGCCAGGTACTCCATCACGGCGGCTAGGTACACCGGTGCACCGGCACCGACGCGCTCCGCGTAATTACCATGACGCAGGAGACGATGGATACGTCCCACTGGAAACTGAAGTCCGGCACGATTCGAACGAGACTTTGCCTTCCCCTTGACTTTGCCGCCTTTGCCACGTCCGGACATATTGATGAGGTTTATATTAAAATAAAAGGGAATGAATTCACAGTGCACGCGCGCGCCGTGCGTGAACGTAACACTATAACGTGAGTATGGTTCACCGACCGGTTTTTATATATAAGTATACGCTCCGTGCCGTCCGTGCGGCGGGGTATCGAACGAGCGGGACGTAACCGTACGTTTCGTTTCAATTGAGCGAGACGACAATATATCGTCGTTCGTATTCGTAATGGTAAGTAAGTAAGTAAGTAAGTAAGTAATCCGAAACGGTAATGTAACAAGTACAATAGATTAACAAACAATCGGATCGAAGAATAAGGGAACGAGGGCGGCGGCGGATACCCGGTAAGTGTTGATTGATCGTATCGATAATTATCCGTATTGACGGTGGGTCTCGGCTCGCTCGGGTCAGCTCAGCTCAGCTCAGCTCAGACCAGTTGGTACGGTGTGGGTTGGGAAGTATTAAGTGGTCCTGGTGCGTGCGTTCGATTCCCGGCCAGACGTGTGGTGATGTGTCAGTCAGATTTCAAGTTTGTTCTCGGGTCTTGGGATGTGTGTGTGTGTGTGTGTGTGTGTGTGTGTGTGCAAAACGTATTTTATGTAATCTTTGGTAATTGTATAATACGCTTCTGTAAAAGGTGAAGAAGCTTTCGATCCAAAGATTAATGATATTAATTAATATTTTTGTTAAGCCCCCCCCCCCCCCGTTTGAACGCGTTATGCCGCTATGCCGTGGAGAAACATTCATGACACATACATGATTGTGCTTTTGTTTTTAGAAGGATTTGTTAGCCCTGAAAAGGGCTTTTTGGTTAGCTAGCGCATAATATAATGCGCGCGGCAAAGGTGCGTGCGATTCTCCATACCTGTCCGTGTCCGTCCCGTCCGACCGCGACGACAACAACAACGACGACGACGACGGAGTAACCGACGACACACACCCAACAGTAGGGGGTATAATAAAAATAATACCACACACACACACCTACTTCTTGGCGGCGGCGGAAGCCTTCTTGCCGGCGGCAGCCTTCGACTTTGGTGTGGCGGCCGCTTTCTTCGGTTTGGGCGCCTTCGGTTTCTTGGTTGGCGGCTTGGCGGTCTTCTTGGCCTTCGGCGCCGCGGTCGATTTGGCTTTGGAAGGCGATGCGGCTGCCTTCCTGGCCGCGACGGGTTTCCTCTTGGCGGCGGCGGCCTTCTTGTCCTTGGTGGCGGGCTTGGCCGCCTTCGACTTGGAGGGCGACACGGCGGACGGCTTCTTGCGCTTACCACCGGCGGAGGCGGAGGCTGCTGCGGCTGCTTTTTTCGACTTGGCCGGCGAAGAAACGGCGACAGATTCCTTTGCGGCCTTCTTCGCGGCAGCGGCGGCGGCGGCCGCGGTGGCGGGCTTCTTACCGGCGGCGCCGGCCGACTTGGACGTCTTCGATTCCAATTTGAATGACCCGGAGGCGCCGGTGCCCTTCGTCTGTATCAGAGCGCCCGATTCGACGGCGCTCTTTAGGTACTTCCTGATGAACGGTGCCAACTTTTCACTGTCAACCTTGTATTCGGCGGCGATGTACTTCTTGATGGCTTTCAGCGAGGATCCGCTGCGTTCCTTGAGCTCTTTGATGGCGCTGTTCACCATTTCGGATGTCTTCGGATGGGTGGGCTTCGCTTTGGGCTTCTTGGTGCCGGCGGCGGCGGCCGACGCAGACGCCTTCGGCTTCTTGGCGGGGGTCGCGGGGGCGGGTACCTCGGTGGCTACTGCTGTGTCGGCCATTGTGTGTTCACTTCACTAGCTCACTCACTTTTATATATATATATATTTATTTATAAATGGTATGTAGTAGAGTAAATCAATTCAGATCGTTTCAAAGCGTAGTACGATACGAAACTGAATTTATAGATGGCGCCAGTTTCGTCGCAAGGTATTGACCGAATGGCAATACCGTATGGAGAACTTCACAGTCTAGTGACGATTTCTCGTACGGACACTTACAACTTTTCACTAACAACGTTCTGATATAATTTGATTTTAACGAGATTTACACAATTTTCGCTATTACCACTGTCGCTAGATATGTTCATTTTGAATGTGACAGACGTTATGAACAACTTTCGCGCACATAAATAACATTGCCGCTATATTATGAACATATTTTCGCGTCACTCACCATCTTGGTTGGCTAGGCTCATCTTTAAATTCGATTTTTCTCTATTTAATCGTTTTATTTCACACAAACACATTGACAAATAAAAGGCAAACATATCATAATGTTAGTGTGAAACATTATCACTCGTATCCATTCATATTTTCATATATTTAGCTGCGTGTTTGTGAAACCTCGTAAAACACCAATGGTATTATCCGAGGGAATCGTGACTCTAGAACCATCTCAAATACCATAAATATTACAATATTAATGCAAACATTTATATATATCAAATATTTATATTATCCCATTGTTATATACCTTTCAAAATACACAACAGAGAGATCGTACACGTACATTCTTCACATAGACGTCTGCAAGCGTGCGTTCCGTCTGTATCTGTATCACGATATATTATTATTGTTGTTGTCCGATCGGCTAGTAGTGTTAAAGCGCTGCTGAATATTCTTTATTATTTTACTTTTGTATTATGATTGATTTTCATATGAAAAAAGTGATAATAATATAAAATAAACAAACGGATTATAATAATAAGCCGATGTCGTATGTACATGTTCCGCGCGACTCGGGCGCACGTATATTACTCGTATATGTTATACCTGTCATCATCAAACTACTAATATTTTATAATCGCGCGAGCGAACAATAATTGTAAAATTTCATTTTATATTATTATTATTGTTATTATTTTAATCATCCAACCGATCAATCATGCCAATAGAGAAACAGTATGACGATAACAATCAACGGATTCATATGCGGCCCTGAAAAGGGCCTTTTTTTTTATTTTATGTTCTTGTTGTTCATTCTCGTTGTCCTGTTGTGCTTGCTGTGCAGTTGTATTATGAAATGTCTCACGGTTAAGCGGTGGCGCGTTACGCGAGTGTTCCGTTCGATACACGAACCAAACCACACCGCACAACCGTGAAACAGTCACATGTGCACACACACCCCAAACGACGATATTTAACCACCGAAACCGTACAGGGTGCGTCCCTGACGTTTCAGAGCGTACACAACGTCCATAGCCGTGACGGTCTTCCTCTTGGCGTGCTCGGTGTACGTGACCGCGTCGCGGATCACGTTCTCCAGGAACACCTTGAGAACGCCGCGCGTCTCCTCGTAGATCAGACCGGAGATACGTTTCACTCCACCTCTGCGGGCGAGACGACGGATGGCGGGCTTGGTGATACCCTGGATGTTGTCACGAAGCACTTTCCTGTGACGCTTGGCTCCTCCTTTCCCCAGGCCCTTTCCTCCCTTACCGCGGCCGGTCATTTTTCTTGATTTACTTCTTGTTGTTGTATCACACAAACACGAAAACTCTGCTTATTGACGTACGCCAGGGGAAGCGCACGCGAACGGCAACACTGCGTATGTCTCACACGAACGGACGACAGACAGAACAGACGGGCCCAACAACGTACGCCTCATATTTATAGTGTAACGCACCGCGCCGCCGCCGATGAAACGACGCGGGCGGCGGGAGGGCGGGGGGGTTATGTTTAGAGGGAGGTAGCGGACCGAAAGAGAGATACGAACGAAAACCATTTTTTTTTTATTTTTTTATATTAACGGTATGTACGTGCAATTTGAAAATAATAATAATAATAATAATAAGCACCTAATAAAATATTATCATCAGCGGCCGGTTGTTATTAGATATTATTTTTGTAGAGAATTTTCTTAAAATGTGTATTACATATTTAGCCGTTAATGTGACGAAACCTAATTTATTCATAGTGAACACACATACATATTCCGGTCCGTAATTCATGTTATTAATAATTATAAAGTTTAAAATTAATTATAATATGACAATTCGTCAACTTTGAATAATGTAAGATTACTTTTATATAATTATTATACAATATTTACATGCAATTATTACTATTATGCAGTGTGTCCGCGACTCCGAAACCTTGTCAATAGAAACATTGGATATATAAATTTTCATGAAAGATGTGCGGCCCTGAAAAGGGCCTTTTTTTTAAATTATTTTTGTTCTTGAACACCGACACACCGATTAAGCGCGTTCGCCTCTGATCCTGCGCGCCAGCTGAATGTCCTTGGGCATGATGGTGACACGCTTGGCGTGAATGGCGCAAAGGTTAGTGTCTTCGAAGAGACCGACCAGATACGCCTCGCTGGCCTCCTGCAGTGCCATCACGGCGGAACTCTGGAATCGAAGGTCGGTCTTGAAGTCCTGCGCGATCTCACGCACCAAACGCTGGAACGGCAGTTTGCGGATCAACAGTTCCGTACTCTTCTGGTAGCGACGGATCTCACGCAGCGCCACCGTGCCGGGCCTGTAGCGATGCGGTTTCTTGACACCGCCGGTGGCGGGCGCGCTCTTGCGAGCCGCCTTGGTGGCGAGCTGTTTGCGGGGCGCCTTGCCACCGGTAGATTTGCGGGCGGTTTGCTTGGTACGAGCCATCGTTTGTTACTACACTGCACACTAACTAATATAATATAACACGGATATTTGTTTATATTTTAATATAAAGACCAGACACACGCGCGCGCGCCTCTAGCTTTCGATACACACAACAGATTCATGAAACCGTTCACTCGGTCTTATATTTATAGTTTGGCGGAGGGGACGCGCTACGGGACGTGTATTTGCGTCTCGCTCTTGCCGTAGCACACGTATTAGCCTCTCTCTCTACCATACTCCACTCTTAAATCCAAAATAAGTATACCATAATACGTACATTTATTATAATTGGAAATAATTTATGTTTAGTTTAATATTATATAAATAGTGTACAGATAGACCTAACCACAAACAAGTACTAAATAAAAAAAAAAATAAAAAAAATATTAATAATAATAAATATCACGCACCCTTCGCGACTTATGTTATGTGTGATCATTATTTATATAAATAGGTAATAATTATAAGAACGTACTGACATTGCCATTATCGAAGAGAAACAATAAACAACATTATTTGTATTCAGAAAAGATTTGTGGCCCTGAAAAGGGCCTTTTGGCGTTCGTGTTGTCCGTCTGTCAACAAACAAACAAACACTCACTCACTCTCGCTCGTCCGGATTCTATCCAAAATTGAAATGAACCGGCAGAGCAGAGCTTACTTGGAGCTGGTGTATTTGGTGACGGCCTTGGTGCCTTCGCTGACGGCGTGCTTCGCGAGCTCGCCGGGCAACAGGAGCCTCACGGAGGTTTGCACCTCCCTCGACGTGATGGTGGATCTCTTGTTGTAGTGAGCCAGGCGGGAAGCCTCGGCGGCGATTCGCTCGAATATGTCGTTCACGAACGAGTTCATGATGGACATGGCCTTGCTGGAGATACCGGTGTCGGGGTGCACCTGCTTGAGCACCTTGTAAATGTAGATGGCATAACTCTCCTTCCTCTTGTGCTTCTTCTTTTTCTTGTCTGTCTTGGAGATGTTCTTTTGCGCTTTTCCGGATTTCTTGGCTGCCTTACCACTGGTCTTGGGCGGCATTGTTACGGTGACGCGGTTTGCCGGCGATTTGGATGCAAAAAATACACAATAATTCTGTACGTACGCTACGTACGCTACGTACGCTAGTCAGTGATCGTATACACCGAAACTCGGAACGCGATTGTGTATTTATTCAGGGCTTCGATGCGCGACGCGTATCTCCCGCCAACTTTTATATCCCCACCGAAGGAAAGGGACGGCGGACGAGTGTAGTGTATCGATCTCGCTCGCTCGCTCGCTCGCCCGTAATGTGGTAATTTTATTATTAATTAATTATTAAAATAATAATAATAATACTAATAAATACTTAATCAGTTGCACTTGGTTATGTGCATAATATTTATTACTAGCTGTGCCCGCAACTTCGTTCGCTATTGCCATTGTGTATTAGCATTAACATTATAATTACTTATCCTTAAGGAGGGACCTTTATATTTAATAAAATAAAGCCTAATTATAATATAATTCGACCCAAACAAAATAAATATATTATATATAAAATATTTATGATTGATTATGAAAAAAAAAAAAAAAAAACGAAAGAACTACCTACTACTATATATAGAGATTATTTAATATTTAATCGTGTAATTGATTAGCTCATTAGGTAGTGGTAGTTGTTATCGACGAATCATCGGCCAGGTCAGTATAGAAACATTCAATAAACATATGTATTTTTAGAATCATATTGTGGCCCTGAAAAGGGCCTTTTGGTTTGATGCGCGACGGTCGTTCCGTGTGTAGCGAGCGACATACAATAATTGTTCACCACGAACAACGACGACGACGCCGCCGCGCGCTATGCTATAGCTTTTTTTGAACAGATTCAAGCCTTCTTTTCGGTCTTCTTGGGCAGGAGCACGGCCTGGATGTTGGGCAGCACACCGCCCTGTGCGATGGTAACGCCGGACAGGAGTTTGTTCAATTCCTCGTCGTTCCTGATCGCCAATTGTAGATGACGCGGAATGATTCTGGTCTTCTTGTTGTCTCTGGCCGCGTTGCCGGCCAACTCCAAAACTTCGGCGGCCAGGTACTCCATCACGGCGGCTAGGTACACCGGTGCACCGGCACCGACGCGCTCCGCGTAATTACCATGACGCAGGAGACGATGGATACGTCCCACTGGAAACTGAAGTCCGGCACGATTCGAACGAGACTTTGCCTTCCCCTTGACTTTGCCGCCTTTGCCACGTCCGGACATATTGATGAGGTTTATATTAAAATAAAAGGGAATGAATTCACAGTGCACGCGCGCGCCGTGCGTGAACGTAACACTATAACGTGAGTATGGTTCACCGACCGGTTTTTATATATAAGTATACGCTCCGTGCCGTCCGTGCGGCGGGGTATCGAACGAGCGGGACGTAACCGTACGTTTCGTTTCAATTGAGCGAGACGACAATATATCGTCGTTCGTATTCGTAATGGTAAGTAAGTAAGTAAGTAAGTAAGTAATCCGAAACGGTAATGTAACAAGTACAATAGATTAACAAACAATCGGATCGAAGAATAAGGGAACGAGGGCGGCGGCGGATACCCGGTAAGTGTTGATTGATCGTATCGATAATTATCCGTATTGACGGTGGGTCTCGGCTCGCTCGGGTCAGCTCAGCTCAGCTCAGCTCAGACCAGTTGGTACGGTGTGGGTTGGGAAGTATTAAGTGGTCCTGGTGCGTGCGTTCGATTCCCGGCCAGACGTGTGGTGATGTGTCAGTCAGATTTCAAGTTTGTTCTCGGGTCTTGGGATGTGTGTGTGTGTGTGTGTGTGTGTGTGTGTGCAAAACGTATTTTATGTAATCTTTGGTAATTGTATAATACGCTTCTGTAAAAGGTGAAGAAGCTTTCGATCCAAAGATTAATGATATTAATTAATATTTTTGTTAAGCCCCCCCCCCCCCCGTTTGAACGCGTTATGCCGCTATGCCGTGGAGAAACATTCATGACACATACATGATTGTGCTTTTGTTTTTAGAAGGATTTGTTAGCCCTGAAAAGGGCTTTTTGGTTAGCTAGCGCATAATATAATGCGCGCGGCAAAGGTGCGTGCGATTCTCCATACCTGTCCGTGTCCGTCCCGTCCGACCGCGACGACAACAACAACGACGACGACGACGGAGTAACCGACGACACACACCCAACAGTAGGGGGTATAATAAAAATAATACCACACACACACACCTACTTCTTGGCGGCGGCGGAAGCCTTCTTGCCGGCGGCAGCCTTCGACTTTGGTGTGGCGGCCGCTTTCTTCGGTTTGGGCGCCTTCGGTTTCTTGGTTGGCGGCTTGGCGGTCTTCTTGGCCTTCGGCGCCGCGGTCGATTTGGCTTTGGAAGGCGATGCGGCTGCCTTCCTGGCCGCGACGGGTTTCCTCTTGGCGGCGGCGGCCTTCTTGTCCTTGGTGGCGGGCTTGGCCGCCTTCGACTTGGAGGGCGACACGGCGGACGGCTTCTTGCGCTTACCACCGGCGGAGGCGGAGGCTGCTGCGGCTGCTTTTTTCGACTTGGCCGGCGAAGAAACGGCGACAGATTCCTTTGCGGCCTTCTTCGCGGCAGCGGCGGCGGCGGCCGCGGTGGCGGGCTTCTTACCGGCGGCGCCGGCCGACTTGGACGTCTTCGATTCCAATTTGAATGACCCGGAGGCGCCGGTGCCCTTCGTCTGTATCAGAGCGCCCGATTCGACGGCGCTCTTTAGGTACTTCCTGATGAACGGTGCCAACTTTTCACTGTCAACCTTGTATTCGGCGGCGATGTACTTCTTGATGGCTTTCAGCGAGGATCCGCTGCGTTCCTTGAGCTCTTTGATGGCGCTGTTCACCATTTCGGATGTCTTCGGATGGGTGGGCTTCGCTTTGGGCTTCTTGGTGCCGGCGGCGGCGGCCGACGCAGACGCCTTCGGCTTCTTGGCGGGGGTCGCGGGGGCGGGTACCTCGGTGGCTACTGCTGTGTCGGCCATTGTGTGTTCACTTCACTAGCTCACTCACTTTTATATATATATATATTTATTTATAAATGGTATGTAGTAGAGTAAATCAATTCAGATCGTTTCAAAGCGTAGTACGATACGAAACTGAATTTATAGATGGCGCCAGTTTCGTCGCAAGGTATTGACCGAATGGCAATACCGTATGGAGAACTTCACAGTCTAGTGACGATTTCTCGTACGGACACTTACAACTTTTCACTAACAACGTTCTGATATAATTTGATTTTAACGAGATTTACACAATTTTCGCTATTACCACTGTCGCTAGATATGTTCATTTTGAATGTGACAGACGTTATGAACAACTTTCGCGCACATAAATAACATTGCCGCTATATTATGAACATATTTTCGCGTCACTCACCATCTTGGTTGGCTAGGCTCATCTTTAAATTCGATTTTTCTCTATTTAATCGTTTTATTTCACACAAACACATTGACAAATAAAAGGCAAACATATCATAATGTTAGTGTGAAACATTATCACTCGTATCCATTCATATTTTCATATATTTAGCTGCGTGTTTGTGAAACCTCGTAAAACACCAATGGTATTATCCGAGGGAATCGTGACTCTAGAACCATCTCAAATACCATAAATATTACAATATTAATGCAAACATTTATATATATCAAATATTTATATTATCCCATTGTTATATACCTTTCAAAATACACAACAGAGAGATCGTACACGTACATTCTTCACATAGACGTCTGCAAGCGTGCGTTCCGTCTGTATCTGTATCACGATATATTATTATTGTTGTTGTCCGATCGGCTAGTAGTGTTAAAGCGCTGCTGAATATTCTTTATTATTTTACTTTTGTATTATGATTGATTTTCATATGAAAAAAGTGATAATAATATAAAATAAACAAACGGATTATAATAATAAGCCGATGTCGTATGTACATGTTCCGCGCGACTCGGGCGCACGTATATTACTCGTATATGTTATACCTGTCATCATCAAACTACTAATATTTTATAATCGCGCGAGCGAACAATAATTGTAAAATTTCATTTTATATTATTATTATTGTTATTATTTTAATCATCCAACCGATCAATCATGCCAATAGAGAAACAGTATGACGATAACAATCAACGGATTCATATGCGGCCCTGAAAAGGGCCTTTTTTTTTATTTTATGTTCTTGTTGTTCATTCTCGTTGTCCTGTTGTGCTTGCTGTGCAGTTGTATTATGAAATGTCTCACGGTTAAGCGGTGGCGCGTTACGCGAGTGTTCCGTTCGATACACGAACCAAACCACACCGCACAACCGTGAAACAGTCACATGTGCACACACACCCCAAACGACGATATTTAACCACCGAAACCGTACAGGGTGCGTCCCTGACGTTTCAGAGCGTACACAACGTCCATAGCCGTGACGGTCTTCCTCTTGGCGTGCTCGGTGTACGTGACCGCGTCGCGGATCACGTTCTCCAGGAACACCTTGAGAACGCCGCGCGTCTCCTCGTAGATCAGACCGGAGATACGTTTCACTCCACCTCTGCGGGCGAGACGACGGATGGCGGGCTTGGTGATACCCTGGATGTTGTCACGAAGCACTTTCCTGTGACGCTTGGCTCCTCCTTTCCCCAGGCCCTTTCCTCCCTTACCGCGGCCGGTCATTTTTCTTGATTTACTTCTTGTTGTTGTATCACACAAACACGAAAACTCTGCTTATTGACGTACGCCAGGGGAAGCGCACGCGAACGGCAACACTGCGTATGTCTCACACGAACGGACGACAGACAGAACAGACGGGCCCAACAACGTACGCCTCATATTTATAGTGTAACGCACCGCGCCGCCGCCGATGAAACGACGCGGGCGGCGGGAGGGCGGGGGGGTTATGTTTAGAGGGAGGTAGCGGACCGAAAGAGAGATACGAACGAAAACCATTTTTTTTTTATTTTTTTATATTAACGGTATGTACGTGCAATTTGAAAATAATAATAATAATAATAATAAGCACCTAATAAAATATTATCATCAGCGGCCGGTTGTTATTAGATATTATTTTTGTAGAGAATTTTCTTAAAATGTGTATTACATATTTAGCCGTTAATGTGACGAAACCTAATTTATTCATAGTGAACACACATACATATTCCGGTCCGTAATTCATGTTATTAATAATTATAAAGTTTAAAATTAATTATAATATGACAATTCGTCAACTTTGAATAATGTAAGATTACTTTTATATAATTATTATACAATATTTACATGCAATTATTACTATTATGCAGTGTGTCCGCGACTCCGAAACCTTGTCAATAGAAACATTGGATATATAAATTTTCATGAAAGATGTGCGGCCCTGAAAAGGGCCTTTTTTTTAAATTATTTTTGTTCTTGAACACCGACACACCGATTAAGCGCGTTCGCCTCTGATCCTGCGCGCCAGCTGAATGTCCTTGGGCATGATGGTGACACGCTTGGCGTGAATGGCGCAAAGGTTAGTGTCTTCGAAGAGACCGACCAGATACGCCTCGCTGGCCTCCTGCAGTGCCATCACGGCGGAACTCTGGAATCGAAGGTCGGTCTTGAAGTCCTGCGCGATCTCACGCACCAAACGCTGGAACGGCAGTTTGCGGATCAACAGTTCCGTACTCTTCTGGTAGCGACGGATCTCACGCAGCGCCACCGTGCCGGGCCTGTAGCGATGCGGTTTCTTGACACCGCCGGTGGCGGGCGCGCTCTTGCGAGCCGCCTTGGTGGCGAGCTGTTTGCGGGGCGCCTTGCCACCGGTAGATTTGCGGGCGGTTTGCTTGGTACGAGCCATCGTTTGTTACTACACTGCACACTAACTAATATAATATAACACGGATATTTGTTTATATTTTAATATAAAGACCAGACACACGCGCGCGCGCCTCTAGCTTTCGATACACACAACAGATTCATGAAACCGTTCACTCGGTCTTATATTTATAGTTTGGCGGAGGGGACGCGCTACGGGACGTGTATTTGCGTCTCGCTCTTGCCGTAGCACACGTATTAGCCTCTCTCTCTACCATACTCCACTCTTAAATCCAAAATAAGTATACCATAATACGTACATTTATTATAATTGGAAATAATTTATGTTTAGTTTAATATTATATAAATAGTGTACAGATAGACCTAACCACAAACAAGTACTAAATAAAAAAAAAAATAAAAAAAATATTAATAATAATAAATATCACGCACCCTTCGCGACTTATGTTATGTGTGATCATTATTTATATAAATAGGTAATAATTATAAGAACGTACTGACATTGCCATTATCGAAGAGAAACAATAAACAACATTATTTGTATTCAGAAAAGATTTGTGGCCCTGAAAAGGGCCTTTTGGCGTTCGTGTTGTCCGTCTGTCAACAAACAAACAAACACTCACTCACTCTCGCTCGTCCGGATTCTATCCAAAATTGAAATGAACCGGCAGAGCAGAGCTTACTTGGAGCTGGTGTATTTGGTGACGGCCTTGGTGCCTTCGCTGACGGCGTGCTTCGCGAGCTCGCCGGGCAACAGGAGCCTCACGGAGGTTTGCACCTCCCTCGACGTGATGGTGGATCTCTTGTTGTAGTGAGCCAGGCGGGAAGCCTCGGCGGCGATTCGCTCGAATATGTCGTTCACGAACGAGTTCATGATGGACATGGCCTTGCTGGAGATACCGGTGTCGGGGTGCACCTGCTTGAGCACCTTGTAAATGTAGATGGCATAACTCTCCTTCCTCTTGTGCTTCTTCTTTTTCTTGTCTGTCTTGGAGATGTTCTTTTGCGCTTTTCCGGATTTCTTGGCTGCCTTACCACTGGTCTTGGGCGGCATTGTTACGGTGACGCGGTTTGCCGGCGATTTGGATGCAAAAAATACACAATAATTCTGTACGTACGCTACGTACGCTACGTACGCTAGTCAGTGATCGTATACACCGAAACTCGGAACGCGATTGTGTATTTATTCAGGGCTTCGATGCGCGACGCGTATCTCCCGCCAACTTTTATATCCCCACCGAAGGAAAGGGACGGCGGACGAGTGTAGTGTATCGATCTCGCTCGCTCGCTCGCTCGCCCGTAATGTGGTAATTTTATTATTAATTAATTATTAAAATAATAATAATAATACTAATAAATACTTAATCAGTTGCACTTGGTTATGTGCATAATATTTATTACTAGCTGTGCCCGCAACTTCGTTCGCTATTGCCATTGTGTATTAGCATTAACATTATAATTACTTATCCTTAAGGAGGGACCTTTATATTTAATAAAATAAAGCCTAATTATAATATAATTCGACCCAAACAAAATAAATATATTATATATAAAATATTTATGATTGATTATGAAAAAAAAAAAAAAAAAACGAAAGAACTACCTACTACTATATATAGAGATTATTTAATATTTAATCGTGTAATTGATTAGCTCATTAGGTAGTGGTAGTTGTTATCGACGAATCATCGGCCAGGTCAGTATAGAAACATTCAATAAACATATGTATTTTTAGAATCATATTGTGGCCCTGAAAAGGGCCTTTTGGTTTGATGCGCGACGGTCGTTCCGTGTGTAGCGAGCGACATACAATAATTGTTCACCACGAACAACGACGACGACGCCGCCGCGCGCTATGCTATAGCTTTTTTTGAACAGATTCAAGCCTTCTTTTCGGTCTTCTTGGGCAGGAGCACGGCCTGGATGTTGGGCAGCACACCGCCCTGTGCGATGGTAACGCCGGACAGGAGTTTGTTCAATTCCTCGTCGTTCCTGATCGCCAATTGTAGATGACGCGGAATGATTCTGGTCTTCTTGTTGTCTCTGGCCGCGTTGCCGGCCAACTCCAAAACTTCGGCGGCCAGGTACTCCATCACGGCGGCTAGGTACACCGGTGCACCGGCACCGACGCGCTCCGCGTAATTACCATGACGCAGGAGACGATGGATACGTCCCACTGGAAACTGAAGTCCGGCACGATTCGAACGAGACTTTGCCTTCCCCTTGACTTTGCCGCCTTTGCCACGTCCGGACATATTGATGAGGTTTATATTAAAATAAAAGGGAATGAATTCACAGTGCACGCGCGCGCCGTGCGTGAACGTAACACTATAACGTGAGTATGGTTCACCGACCGGTTTTTATATATAAGTATACGCTCCGTGCCGTCCGTGCGGCGGGGTATCGAACGAGCGGGACGTAACCGTACGTTTCGTTTCAATTGAGCGAGACGACAATATATCGTCGTTCGTATTCGTAATGGTAAGTAAGTAAGTAAGTAAGTAAGTAATCCGAAACGGTAATGTAACAAGTACAATAGATTAACAAACAATCGGATCGAAGAATAAGGGAACGAGGGCGGCGGCGGATACCCGGTAAGTGTTGATTGATCGTATCGATAATTATCCGTATTGACGGTGGGTCTCGGCTCGCTCGGGTCAGCTCAGCTCAGCTCAGCTCAGACCAGTTGGTACGGTGTGGGTTGGGAAGTATTAAGTGGTCCTGGTGCGTGCGTTCGATTCCCGGCCAGACGTGTGGTGATGTGTCAGTCAGATTTCAAGTTTGTTCTCGGGTCTTGGGATGTGTGTGTGTGTGTGTGTGTGTGTGTGTGTGCAAAACGTATTTTATGTAATCTTTGGTAATTGTATAATACGCTTCTGTAAAAGGTGAAGAAGCTTTCGATCCAAAGATTAATGATATTAATTAATATTTTTGTTAAGCCCCCCCCCCCCCCGTTTGAACGCGTTATGCCGCTATGCCGTGGAGAAACATTCATGACACATACATGATTGTGCTTTTGTTTTTAGAAGGATTTGTTAGCCCTGAAAAGGGCTTTTTGGTTAGCTAGCGCATAATATAATGCGCGCGGCAAAGGTGCGTGCGATTCTCCATACCTGTCCGTGTCCGTCCCGTCCGACCGCGACGACAACAACAACGACGACGACGACGGAGTAACCGACGACACACACCCAACAGTAGGGGGTATAATAAAAATAATACCACACACACACACCTACTTCTTGGCGGCGGCGGAAGCCTTCTTGCCGGCGGCAGCCTTCGACTTTGGTGTGGCGGCCGCTTTCTTCGGTTTGGGCGCCTTCGGTTTCTTGGTTGGCGGCTTGGCGGTCTTCTTGGCCTTCGGCGCCGCGGTCGATTTGGCTTTGGAAGGCGATGCGGCTGCCTTCCTGGCCGCGACGGGTTTCCTCTTGGCGGCGGCGGCCTTCTTGTCCTTGGTGGCGGGCTTGGCCGCCTTCGACTTGGAGGGCGACACGGCGGACGGCTTCTTGCGCTTACCACCGGCGGAGGCGGAGGCTGCTGCGGCTGCTTTTTTCGACTTGGCCGGCGAAGAAACGGCGACAGATTCCTTTGCGGCCTTCTTCGCGGCAGCGGCGGCGGCGGCCGCGGTGGCGGGCTTCTTACCGGCGGCGCCGGCCGACTTGGACGTCTTCGATTCCAATTTGAATGACCCGGAGGCGCCGGTGCCCTTCGTCTGTATCAGAGCGCCCGATTCGACGGCGCTCTTTAGGTACTTCCTGATGAACGGTGCCAACTTTTCACTGTCAACCTTGTATTCGGCGGCGATGTACTTCTTGATGGCTTTCAGCGAGGATCCGCTGCGTTCCTTGAGCTCTTTGATGGCGCTGTTCACCATTTCGGATGTCTTCGGATGGGTGGGCTTCGCTTTGGGCTTCTTGGTGCCGGCGGCGGCGGCCGACGCAGACGCCTTCGGCTTCTTGGCGGGGGTCGCGGGGGCGGGTACCTCGGTGGCTACTGCTGTGTCGGCCATTGTGTGTTCACTTCACTAGCTCACTCACTTTTATATATATATATATTTATTTATAAATGGTATGTAGTAGAGTAAATCAATTCAGATCGTTTCAAAGCGTAGTACGATACGAAACTGAATTTATAGATGGCGCCAGTTTCGTCGCAAGGTATTGACCGAATGGCAATACCGTATGGAGAACTTCACAGTCTAGTGACGATTTCTCGTACGGACACTTACAACTTTTCACTAACAACGTTCTGATATAATTTGATTTTAACGAGATTTACACAATTTTCGCTATTACCACTGTCGCTAGATATGTTCATTTTGAATGTGACAGACGTTATGAACAACTTTCGCGCACATAAATAACATTGCCGCTATATTATGAACATATTTTCGCGTCACTCACCATCTTGGTTGGCTAGGCTCATCTTTAAATTCGATTTTTCTCTATTTAATCGTTTTATTTCACACAAACACATTGACAAATAAAAGGCAAACATATCATAATGTTAGTGTGAAACATTATCACTCGTATCCATTCATATTTTCATATATTTAGCTGCGTGTTTGTGAAACCTCGTAAAACACCAATGGTATTATCCGAGGGAATCGTGACTCTAGAACCATCTCAAATACCATAAATATTACAATATTAATGCAAACATTTATATATATCAAATATTTATATTATCCCATTGTTATATACCTTTCAAAATACACAACAGAGAGATCGTACACGTACATTCTTCACATAGACGTCTGCAAGCGTGCGTTCCGTCTGTATCTGTATCACGATATATTATTATTGTTGTTGTCCGATCGGCTAGTAGTGTTAAAGCGCTGCTGAATATTCTTTATTATTTTACTTTTGTATTATGATTGATTTTCATATGAAAAAAGTGATAATAATATAAAATAAACAAACGGATTATAATAATAAGCCGATGTCGTATGTACATGTTCCGCGCGACTCGGGCGCACGTATATTACTCGTATATGTTATACCTGTCATCATCAAACTACTAATATTTTATAATCGCGCGAGCGAACAATAATTGTAAAATTTCATTTTATATTATTATTATTGTTATTATTTTAATCATCCAACCGATCAATCATGCCAATAGAGAAACAGTATGACGATAACAATCAACGGATTCATATGCGGCCCTGAAAAGGGCCTTTTTTTTTATTTTATGTTCTTGTTGTTCATTCTCGTTGTCCTGTTGTGCTTGCTGTGCAGTTGTATTATGAAATGTCTCACGGTTAAGCGGTGGCGCGTTACGCGAGTGTTCCGTTCGATACACGAACCAAACCACACCGCACAACCGTGAAACAGTCACATGTGCACACACACCCCAAACGACGATATTTAACCACCGAAACCGTACAGGGTGCGTCCCTGACGTTTCAGAGCGTACACAACGTCCATAGCCGTGACGGTCTTCCTCTTGGCGTGCTCGGTGTACGTGACCGCGTCGCGGATCACGTTCTCCAGGAACACCTTGAGAACGCCGCGCGTCTCCTCGTAGATCAGACCGGAGATACGTTTCACTCCACCTCTGCGGGCGAGACGACGGATGGCGGGCTTGGTGATACCCTGGATGTTGTCACGAAGCACTTTCCTGTGACGCTTGGCTCCTCCTTTCCCCAGGCCCTTTCCTCCCTTACCGCGGCCGGTCATTTTTCTTGATTTACTTCTTGTTGTTGTATCACACAAACACGAAAACTCTGCTTATTGACGTACGCCAGGGGAAGCGCACGCGAACGGCAACACTGCGTATGTCTCACACGAACGGACGACAGACAGAACAGACGGGCCCAACAACGTACGCCTCATATTTATAGTGTAACGCACCGCGCCGCCGCCGATGAAACGACGCGGGCGGCGGGAGGGCGGGGGGGTTATGTTTAGAGGGAGGTAGCGGACCGAAAGAGAGATACGAACGAAAACCATTTTTTTTTTATTTTTTTATATTAACGGTATGTACGTGCAATTTGAAAATAATAATAATAATAATAATAAGCACCTAATAAAATATTATCATCAGCGGCCGGTTGTTATTAGATATTATTTTTGTAGAGAATTTTCTTAAAATGTGTATTACATATTTAGCCGTTAATGTGACGAAACCTAATTTATTCATAGTGAACACACATACATATTCCGGTCCGTAATTCATGTTATTAATAATTATAAAGTTTAAAATTAATTATAATATGACAATTCGTCAACTTTGAATAATGTAAGATTACTTTTATATAATTATTATACAATATTTACATGCAATTATTACTATTATGCAGTGTGTCCGCGACTCCGAAACCTTGTCAATAGAAACATTGGATATATAAATTTTCATGAAAGATGTGCGGCCCTGAAAAGGGCCTTTTTTTTAAATTATTTTTGTTCTTGAACACCGACACACCGATTAAGCGCGTTCGCCTCTGATCCTGCGCGCCAGCTGAATGTCCTTGGGCATGATGGTGACACGCTTGGCGTGAATGGCGCAAAGGTTAGTGTCTTCGAAGAGACCGACCAGATACGCCTCGCTGGCCTCCTGCAGTGCCATCACGGCGGAACTCTGGAATCGAAGGTCGGTCTTGAAGTCCTGCGCGATCTCACGCACCAAACGCTGGAACGGCAGTTTGCGGATCAACAGTTCCGTACTCTTCTGGTAGCGACGGATCTCACGCAGCGCCACCGTGCCGGGCCTGTAGCGATGCGGTTTCTTGACACCGCCGGTGGCGGGCGCGCTCTTGCGAGCCGCCTTGGTGGCGAGCTGTTTGCGGGGCGCCTTGCCACCGGTAGATTTGCGGGCGGTTTGCTTGGTACGAGCCATCGTTTGTTACTACACTGCACACTAACTAATATAATATAACACGGATATTTGTTTATATTTTAATATAAAGACCAGACACACGCGCGCGCGCCTCTAGCTTTCGATACACACAACAGATTCATGAAACCGTTCACTCGGTCTTATATTTATAGTTTGGCGGAGGGGACGCGCTACGGGACGTGTATTTGCGTCTCGCTCTTGCCGTAGCACACGTATTAGCCTCTCTCTCTACCATACTCCACTCTTAAATCCAAAATAAGTATACCATAATACGTACATTTATTATAATTGGAAATAATTTATGTTTAGTTTAATATTATATAAATAGTGTACAGATAGACCTAACCACAAACAAGTACTAAATAAAAAAAAAAATAAAAAAAATATTAATAATAATAAATATCACGCACCCTTCGCGACTTATGTTATGTGTGATCATTATTTATATAAATAGGTAATAATTATAAGAACGTACTGACATTGCCATTATCGAAGAGAAACAATAAACAACATTATTTGTATTCAGAAAAGATTTGTGGCCCTGAAAAGGGCCTTTTGGCGTTCGTGTTGTCCGTCTGTCAACAAACAAACAAACACTCACTCACTCTCGCTCGTCCGGATTCTATCCAAAATTGAAATGAACCGGCAGAGCAGAGCTTACTTGGAGCTGGTGTATTTGGTGACGGCCTTGGTGCCTTCGCTGACGGCGTGCTTCGCGAGCTCGCCGGGCAACAGGAGCCTCACGGAGGTTTGCACCTCCCTCGACGTGATGGTGGATCTCTTGTTGTAGTGAGCCAGGCGGGAAGCCTCGGCGGCGATTCGCTCGAATATGTCGTTCACGAACGAGTTCATGATGGACATGGCCTTGCTGGAGATACCGGTGTCGGGGTGCACCTGCTTGAGCACCTTGTAAATGTAGATGGCATAACTCTCCTTCCTCTTGTGCTTCTTCTTTTTCTTGTCTGTCTTGGAGATGTTCTTTTGCGCTTTTCCGGATTTCTTGGCTGCCTTACCACTGGTCTTGGGCGGCATTGTTACGGTGACGCGGTTTGCCGGCGATTTGGATGCAAAAAATACACAATAATTCTGTACGTACGCTACGTACGCTACGTACGCTAGTCAGTGATCGTATACACCGAAACTCGGAACGCGATTGTGTATTTATTCAGGGCTTCGATGCGCGACGCGTATCTCCCGCCAACTTTTATATCCCCACCGAAGGAAAGGGACGGCGGACGAGTGTAGTGTATCGATCTCGCTCGCTCGCTCGCTCGCCCGTAATGTGGTAATTTTATTATTAATTAATTATTAAAATAATAATAATAATACTAATAAATACTTAATCAGTTGCACTTGGTTATGTGCATAATATTTATTACTAGCTGTGCCCGCAACTTCGTTCGCTATTGCCATTGTGTATTAGCATTAACATTATAATTACTTATCCTTAAGGAGGGACCTTTATATTTAATAAAATAAAGCCTAATTATAATATAATTCGACCCAAACAAAATAAATATATTATATATAAAATATTTATGATTGATTATGAAAAAAAAAAAAAAAAAACGAAAGAACTACCTACTACTATATATAGAGATTATTTAATATTTAATCGTGTAATTGATTAGCTCATTAGGTAGTGGTAGTTGTTATCGACGAATCATCGGCCAGGTCAGTATAGAAACATTCAATAAACATATGTATTTTTAGAATCATATTGTGGCCCTGAAAAGGGCCTTTTGGTTTGATGCGCGACGGTCGTTCCGTGTGTAGCGAGCGACATACAATAATTGTTCACCACGAACAACGACGACGACGCCGCCGCGCGCTATGCTATAGCTTTTTTTGAACAGATTCAAGCCTTCTTTTCGGTCTTCTTGGGCAGGAGCACGGCCTGGATGTTGGGCAGCACACCGCCCTGTGCGATGGTAACGCCGGACAGGAGTTTGTTCAATTCCTCGTCGTTCCTGATCGCCAATTGTAGATGACGCGGAATGATTCTGGTCTTCTTGTTGTCTCTGGCCGCGTTGCCGGCCAACTCCAAAACTTCGGCGGCCAGGTACTCCATCACGGCGGCTAGGTACACCGGTGCACCGGCACCGACGCGCTCCGCGTAATTACCATGACGCAGGAGACGATGGATACGTCCCACTGGAAACTGAAGTCCGGCACGATTCGAACGAGACTTTGCCTTCCCCTTGACTTTGCCGCCTTTGCCACGTCCGGACATATTGATGAGGTTTATATTAAAATAAAAGGGAATGAATTCACAGTGCACGCGCGCGCCGTGCGTGAACGTAACACTATAACGTGAGTATGGTTCACCGACCGGTTTTTATATATAAGTATACGCTCCGTGCCGTCCGTGCGGCGGGGTATCGAACGAGCGGGACGTAACCGTACGTTTCGTTTCAATTGAGCGAGACGACAATATATCGTCGTTCGTATTCGTAATGGTAAGTAAGTAAGTAAGTAAGTAAGTAATCCGAAACGGTAATGTAACAAGTACAATAGATTAACAAACAATCGGATCGAAGAATAAGGGAACGAGGGCGGCGGCGGATACCCGGTAAGTGTTGATTGATCGTATCGATAATTATCCGTATTGACGGTGGGTCTCGGCTCGCTCGGGTCAGCTCAGCTCAGCTCAGCTCAGACCAGTTGGTACGGTGTGGGTTGGGAAGTATTAAGTGGTCCTGGTGCGTGCGTTCGATTCCCGGCCAGACGTGTGGTGATGTGTCAGTCAGATTTCAAGTTTGTTCTCGGGTCTTGGGATGTGTGTGTGTGTGTGTGTGTGTGTGTGTGTGTGCAAAACGTATTTTATGTAATCTTTGGTAATTGTATAATACGCTTCTGTAAAAGGTGAAGAAGCTTTCGATCCAAAGATTAATGATATTAATTAATATTTTTGTTAAGCCCCCCCCCCCCCCGTTTGAACGCGTTATGCCGCTATGCCGTGGAGAAACATTCATGACACATACATGATTGTGCTTTTGTTTTTAGAAGGATTTGTTAGCCCTGAAAAGGGCTTTTTGGTTAGCTAGCGCATAATATAATGCGCGCGGCAAAGGTGCGTGCGATTCTCCATACCTGTCCGTGTCCGTCCCGTCCGACCGCGACGACAACAACAACGACGACGACGACGGAGTAACCGACGACACACACCCAACAGTAGGGGGTATAATAAAAATAATACCACACACACACACCTACTTCTTGGCGGCGGCGGAAGCCTTCTTGCCGGCGGCAGCCTTCGACTTTGGTGTGGCGGCCGCTTTCTTCGGTTTGGGCGCCTTCGGTTTCTTGGTTGGCGGCTTGGCGGTCTTCTTGGCCTTCGGCGCCGCGGTCGATTTGGCTTTGGAAGGCGATGCGGCTGCCTTCCTGGCCGCGACGGGTTTCCTCTTGGCGGCGGCGGCCTTCTTGTCCTTGGTGGCGGGCTTGGCCGCCTTCGACTTGGAGGGCGACACGGCGGACGGCTTCTTGCGCTTACCACCGGCGGAGGCGGAGGCTGCTGCGGCTGCTTTTTTCGACTTGGCCGGCGAAGAAACGGCGACAGATTCCTTTGCGGCCTTCTTCGCGGCAGCGGCGGCGGCGGCCGCGGTGGCGGGCTTCTTACCGGCGGCGCCGGCCGACTTGGACGTCTTCGATTCCAATTTGAATGACCCGGAGGCGCCGGTGCCCTTCGTCTGTATCAGAGCGCCCGATTCGACGGCGCTCTTTAGGTACTTCCTGATGAACGGTGCCAACTTTTCACTGTCAACCTTGTATTCGGCGGCGATGTACTTCTTGATGGCTTTCAGCGAGGATCCGCTGCGTTCCTTGAGCTCTTTGATGGCGCTGTTCACCATTTCGGATGTCTTCGGATGGGTGGGCTTCGCTTTGGGCTTCTTGGTGCCGGCGGCGGCGGCCGACGCAGACGCCTTCGGCTTCTTGGCGGGGGTCGCGGGGGCGGGTACCTCGGTGGCTACTGCTGTGTCGGCCATTGTGTGTTCACTTCACTAGCTCACTCACTTTTATATATATATATATTTATTTATAAATGGTATGTAGTAGAGTAAATCAATTCAGATCGTTTCAAAGCGTAGTACGATACGAAACTGAATTTATAGATGGCGCCAGTTTCGTCGCAAGGTATTGACCGAATGGCAATACCGTATGGAGAACTTCACAGTCTAGTGACGATTTCTCGTACGGACACTTACAACTTTTCACTAACAACGTTCTGATATAATTTGATTTTAACGAGATTTACACAATTTTCGCTATTACCACTGTCGCTAGATATGTTCATTTTGAATGTGACAGACGTTATGAACAACTTTCGCGCACATAAATAACATTGCCGCTATATTATGAACATATTTTCGCGTCACTCACCATCTTGGTTGGCTAGGCTCATCTTTAAATTCGATTTTTCTCTATTTAATCGTTTTATTTCACACAAACACATTGACAAATAAAAGGCAAACATATCATAATGTTAGTGTGAAACATTATCACTCGTATCCATTCATATTTTCATATATTTAGCTGCGTGTTTGTGAAACCTCGTAAAACACCAATGGTATTATCCGAGGGAATCGTGACTCTAGAACCATCTCAAATACCATAAATATTACAATATTAATGCAAACATTTATATATATCAAATATTTATATTATCCCATTGTTATATACCTTTCAAAATACACAACAGAGAGATCGTACACGTACATTCTTCACATAGACGTCTGCAAGCGTGCGTTCCGTCTGTATCTGTATCACGATATATTATTATTGTTGTTGTCCGATCGGCTAGTAGTGTTAAAGCGCTGCTGAATATTCTTTATTATTTTACTTTTGTATTATGATTGATTTTCATATGAAAAAAGTGATAATAATATAAAATAAACAAACGGATTATAATAATAAGCCGATGTCGTATGTACATGTTCCGCGCGACTCGGGCGCACGTATATTACTCGTATATGTTATACCTGTCATCATCAAACTACTAATATTTTATAATCGCGCGAGCGAACAATAATT
The DNA here is from genome assembly GCA_921293045.1 of Aplocera efformata. Lineage (NCBI taxonomy): Eukaryota > Metazoa > Arthropoda > Insecta > Lepidoptera > Geometridae > Aplocera > Aplocera efformata. The sequence goes on along the minus strand of OV121068.1, from coordinate 1,541,205 downwards.
GTAAAATTTCATTTTATATTATTATTATTGTTATTATTTTAATCATCCAACCGATCAATCATGCCAATAGAGAAACAGTATGACGATAACAATCAACGGATTCATATGCGGCCCTGAAAAGGGCCTTTTTTTTTATTTTATGTTCTTGTTGTTCATTCTCGTTGTCCTGTTGTGCTTGCTGTGCAGTTGTATTATGAAATGTCTCACGGTTAAGCGGTGGCGCGTTACGCGAGTGTTCCGTTCGATACACGAACCAAACCACACCGCACAACCGTGAAACAGTCACATGTGCACACACACCCCAAACGACGATATTTAACCACCGAAACCGTACAGGGTGCGTCCCTGACGTTTCAGAGCGTACACAACGTCCATAGCCGTGACGGTCTTCCTCTTGGCGTGCTCGGTGTACGTGACCGCGTCGCGGATCACGTTCTCCAGGAACACCTTGAGAACGCCGCGCGTCTCCTCGTAGATCAGACCGGAGATACGTTTCACTCCACCTCTGCGGGCGAGACGACGGATGGCGGGCTTGGTGATACCCTGGATGTTGTCACGAAGCACTTTCCTGTGACGCTTGGCTCCTCCTTTCCCCAGGCCCTTTCCTCCCTTACCGCGGCCGGTCATTTTTCTTGATTTACTTCTTGTTGTTGTATCACACAAACACGAAAACTCTGCTTATTGACGTACGCCAGGGGAAGCGCACGCGAACGGCAACACTGCGTATGTCTCACACGAACGGACGACAGACAGAACAGACGGGCCCAACAACGTACGCCTCATATTTATAGTGTAACGCACCGCGCCGCCGCCGATGAAACGACGCGGGCGGCGGGAGGGCGGGGGGGTTATGTTTAGAGGGAGGTAGCGGACCGAAAGAGAGATACGAACGAAAACCATTTTTTTTTTATTTTTTTATATTAACGGTATGTACGTGCAATTTGAAAATAATAATAATAATAATAATAAGCACCTAATAAAATATTATCATCAGCGGCCGGTTGTTATTAGATATTATTTTTGTAGAGAATTTTCTTAAAATGTGTATTACATATTTAGCCGTTAATGTGACGAAACCTAATTTATTCATAGTGAACACACATACATATTCCGGTCCGTAATTCATGTTATTAATAATTATAAAGTTTAAAATTAATTATAATATGACAATTCGTCAACTTTGAATAATGTAAGATTACTTTTATATAATTATTATACAATATTTACATGCAATTATTACTATTATGCAGTGTGTCCGCGACTCCGAAACCTTGTCAATAGAAACATTGGATATATAAATTTTCATGAAAGATGTGCGGCCCTGAAAAGGGCCTTTTTTTTAAATTATTTTTGTTCTTGAACACCGACACACCGATTAAGCGCGTTCGCCTCTGATCCTGCGCGCCAGCTGAATGTCCTTGGGCATGATGGTGACACGCTTGGCGTGAATGGCGCAAAGGTTAGTGTCTTCGAAGAGACCGACCAGATACGCCTCGCTGGCCTCCTGCAGTGCCATCACGGCGGAACTCTGGAATCGAAGGTCGGTCTTGAAGTCCTGCGCGATCTCACGCACCAAACGCTGGAACGGCAGTTTGCGGATCAACAGTTCCGTACTCTTCTGGTAGCGACGGATCTCACGCAGCGCCACCGTGCCGGGCCTGTAGCGATGCGGTTTCTTGACACCGCCGGTGGCGGGCGCGCTCTTGCGAGCCGCCTTGGTGGCGAGCTGTTTGCGGGGCGCCTTGCCACCGGTAGATTTGCGGGCGGTTTGCTTGGTACGAGCCATCGTTTGTTACTACACTGCACACTAACTAATATAATATAACACGGATATTTGTTTATATTTTAATATAAAGACCAGACACACGCGCGCGCGCCTCTAGCTTTCGATACACACAACAGATTCATGAAACCGTTCACTCGGTCTTATATTTATAGTTTGGCGGAGGGGACGCGCTACGGGACGTGTATTTGCGTCTCGCTCTTGCCGTAGCACACGTATTAGCCTCTCTCTCTACCATACTCCACTCTTAAATCCAAAATAAGTATACCATAATACGTACATTTATTATAATTGGAAATAATTTATGTTTAGTTTAATATTATATAAATATGTACAGATAGACCTAACCACAAACAAGTACTAAATAAAAAAAAAAATAAAAAAAATATTAATAATAATAAATATCACGCACCCTTCGCGACTTATGTTATGTGTGATCATTATTTATATAAATAGGTAATAATTATAAGAACGTACTGACATTGCCATTATCGAAGAGAAACAATAAACAACATTATTTGTATTCAGAAAAGATTTGTGGCCCTGAAAAGGGCCTTTTGGCGTTCGTGTTGTCCGTCTGTCAACAAACAAACAAACACTCACTCACTCTCGCTCGTCCGGATTCTATCCAAAATTGAAATGAACCGGCAGAGCAGAGCTTACTTGGAGCTGGTGTATTTGGTGACGGCCTTGGTGCCTTCGCTGACGGCGTGCTTCGCGAGCTCGCCGGGCAACAGGAGCCTCACGGAGGTTTGCACCTCCCTCGACGTGATGGTGGATCTCTTGTTGTAGTGAGCCAGGCGGGAAGCCTCGGCGGCGATTCGCTCGAATATGTCGTTCACGAACGAGTTCATGATGGACATGGCCTTGCTGGAGATACCGGTGTCGGGGTGCACCTGCTTGAGCACCTTGTAAATGTAGATGGCATAACTCTCCTTCCTCTTGTGCTTCTTCTTTTTCTTGTCTGTCTTGGAGATGTTCTTTTGCGCTTTTCCGGATTTCTTGGCTGCCTTACCACTGGTCTTGGGCGGCATTGTTACGGTGACGCGGTTTGCCGGCGATTTGGATGCAAAAAATACACAATAATTCTGTACGTACGCTACGTACGCTACGTACGCTAGTCAGTGATCGTATACACCGAAACTCGGAACGCGATTGTGTATTTATTCAGGGCTTCGATGCGCGACGCGTATCTCCCGCCAACTTTTATATCCCCACCGAAGGAAAGGGACGGCGGACGAGTGTAGTGTATCGATCTCGCTCGCTCGCTCGCTCGCCCGTAATGTGGTAATTTTATTATTAATTAATTATTAAAATAATAATAATAATACTAATAAATACTTAATCAGTTGCACTTGGTTATGTGCATAATATTTATTACTAGCTGTGCCCGCAACTTCGTTCGCTATTGCCATTGTGTATTAGCATTAACATTATAATTACTTATCCTTAAGGAGGGACCTTTATATTTAATAAAATAAAGCCTAATTATAATATAATTCGACCCAAACAAAATAAATATATTATATATAAAATATTTATGATTGATTATGAAAAAAAAAAAAAAAAAACGAAAGAACTACCTACTACTATATATAGAGATTATTTAATATTTAATCGTGTAATTGATTAGCTCATTAGGTAGTGGTAGTTGTTATCGACGAATCATCGGCCAGGTCAGTATAGAAACATTCAATAAACATATGTATTTTTAGAATCATATTGTGGCCCTGAAAAGGGCCTTTTGGTTTGATGCGCGACGGTCGTTCCGTGTGTAGCGAGCGACATACAATAATTGTTCACCACGAACAACGACGACGACGCCGCCGCGCGCTATGCTATAGCTTTTTTTGAACAGATTCAAGCCTTCTTTTCGGTCTTCTTGGGCAGGAGCACGGCCTGGATGTTGGGCAGCACACCGCCCTGTGCGATGGTAACGCCGGACAGGAGTTTGTTCAATTCCTCGTCGTTCCTGATCGCCAATTGTAGATGACGCGGAATGATTCTGGTCTTCTTGTTGTCTCTGGCCGCGTTGCCGGCCAACTCCAAAACTTCGGCGGCCAGGTACTCCATCACGGCGGCTAGGTACACCGGTGCACCGGCACCGACGCGCTCCGCGTAATTACCATGACGCAGGAGACGATGGATACGTCCCACTGGAAACTGAAGTCCGGCACGATTCGAACGAGACTTTGCCTTCCCCTTGACTTTGCCGCCTTTGCCACGTCCGGACATATTGATGAGGTTTATATTAAAATAAAAGGGAATGAATTCACAGTGCACGCGCGCGCCGTGCGTGAACGTAACACTATAACGTGAGTATGGTTCACCGACCGGTTTTTATATATAAGTATACGCTCCGTGCCGTCCGTGCGGCGGGGTATCGAACGAGCGGGACGTAACCGTACGTTTCGTTTCAATTGAGCGAGACGACAATATATCGTCGTTCGTATTCGTAATGGTAAGTAAGTAAGTAAGTAAGTAAGTAATCCGAAACGGTAATGTAACAAGTACAATAGATTAACAAACAATCGGATCGAAGAATAAGGGAACGAGGGCGGCGGCGGATACCCGGTAAGTGTTGATTGATCGTATCGATAATTATCCGTATTGACGGTGGGTCTCGGCTCGCTCGGGTCAGCTCAGCTCAGCTCAGCTCAGACCAGTTGGTACGGTGTGGGTTGGGAAGTATTAAGTGGTCCTGGTGCGTGCGTTCGATTCCCGGCCAGACGTGTGGTGATGTGTCAGTCAGATTTCAAGTTTGTTCTCGGGTCTTGGGATGTGTGTGTGTGTGTGTGTGTGTGTGTGTGTGTGCAAAACGTATTTTATGTAATCTTTGGTAATTGTATAATACGCTTCTGTAAAAGGTGAAGAAGCTTTCGATCCAAAGATTAATGATATTAATTAATATTTTTGTTAAGCCCCCCCCCCCCCCGTTTGAACGCGTTATGCCGCTATGCCGTGGAGAAACATTCATGACACATACATGATTGTGCTTTTGTTTTTAGAAGGATTTGTTAGCCCTGAAAAGGGCTTTTTGGTTAGCTAGCGCATAATATAATGCGCGCGGCAAAGGTGCGTGCGATTCTCCATACCTGTCCGTGTCCGTCCCGTCCGACCGCGACGACAACAACAACGACGACGACGACGGAGTAACCGACGACACACACCCAACAGTAGGGGGTATAATAAAAATAATACCACACACACACACCTACTTCTTGGCGGCGGCGGAAGCCTTCTTGCCGGCGGCAGCCTTCGACTTTGGTGTGGCGGCCGCTTTCTTCGGTTTGGGCGCCTTCGGTTTCTTGGTTGGCGGCTTGGCGGTCTTCTTGGCCTTCGGCGCCGCGGTCGATTTGGCTTTGGAAGGCGATGCGGCTGCCTTCCTGGCCGCGACGGGTTTCCTCTTGGCGGCGGCGGCCTTCTTGTCCTTGGTGGCGGGCTTGGCCGCCTTCGACTTGGAGGGCGACACGGCGGACGGCTTCTTGCGCTTACCACCGGCGGAGGCGGAGGCTGCTGCGGCTGCTTTTTTCGACTTGGCCGGCGAAGAAACGGCGACAGATTCCTTTGCGGCCTTCTTCGCGGCAGCGGCGGCGGCGGCCGCGGTGGCGGGCTTCTTACCGGCGGCGCCGGCCGACTTGGACGTCTTCGATTCCAATTTGAATGACCCGGAGGCGCCGGTGCCCTTCGTCTGTATCAGAGCGCCCGATTCGACGGCGCTCTTTAGGTACTTCCTGATGAACGGTGCCAACTTTTCACTGTCAACCTTGTATTCGGCGGCGATGTACTTCTTGATGGCTTTCAGCGAGGATCCGCTGCGTTCCTTGAGCTCTTTGATGGCGCTGTTCACCATTTCGGATGTCTTCGGATGGGTGGGCTTCGCTTTGGGCTTCTTGGTGCCGGCGGCGGCGGCCGACGCAGACGCCTTCGGCTTCTTGGCGGGGGTCGCGGGGGCGGGTACCTCGGTGGCTACTGCTGTGTCGGCCATTGTGTGTTCACTTCACTAGCTCACTCACTTTTATATATATATATATTTATTTATAAATGGTATGTAGTAGAGTAAATCAATTCAGATCGTTTCAAAGCGTAGTACGATACGAAACTGAATTTATAGATGGCGCCAGTTTCGTCGCAAGGTATTGACCGAATGGCAATACCGTATGGAGAACTTCACAGTCTAGTGACGATTTCTCGTACGGACACTTACAACTTTTCACTAACAACGTTCTGATATAATTTGATTTTAACGAGATTTACACAATTTTCGCTATTACCACTGTCGCTAGATATGTTCATTTTGAATGTGACAGACGTTATGAACAACTTTCGCGCACATAAATAACATTGCCGCTATATTATGAACATATTTTCGCGTCACTCACCATCTTGGTTGGCTAGGCTCATCTTTAAATTCGATTTTTCTCTATTTAATCGTTTTATTTCACACAAACACATTGACAAATAAAAGGCAAACATATCATAATGTTAGTGTGAAACATTATCACTCGTATCCATTCATATTTTCATATATTTAGCTGCGTGTTTGTGAAACCTCGTAAAACACCAATGGTATTATCCGAGGGAATCGTGACTCTAGAACCATCTCAAATACCATAAATATTACAATATTAATGCAAACATTTATATATATCAAATATTTATATTATCCCATTGTTATATACCTTTCAAAATACACAACAGAGAGATCGTACACGTACATTCTTCACATAGACGTCTGCAAGCGTGCGTTCCGTCTGTATCTGTATCACGATATATTATTATTGTTGTTGTCCGATCGGCTAGTAGTGTTAAAGCGCTGCTGAATATTCTTTATTATTTTACTTTTGTATTATGATTGATTTTCATATGAAAAAAGTGATAATAATATAAAATAAACAAACGGATTATAATAATAAGCCGATGTCGTATGTACATGTTCCGCGCGACTCGGGCGCACGTATATTACTCGTATATGTTATACCTGTCATCATCAAACTACTAATATTTTATAATCGCGCGAGCGAACAATAATTGTAAAATTTCATTTTATATTATTATTATTGTTATTATTTTAATCATCCAACCGATCAATCATGCCAATAGAGAAACAGTATGACGATAACAATCAACGGATTCATATGCGGCCCTGAAAAGGGCCTTTTTTTTTATTTTATGTTCTTGTTGTTCATTCTCGTTGTCCTGTTGTGCTTGCTGTGCAGTTGTATTATGAAATGTCTCACGGTTAAGCGGTGGCGCGTTACGCGAGTGTTCCGTTCGATACACGAACCAAACCACACCGCACAACCGTGAAACAGTCACATGTGCACACACACCCCAAACGACGATATTTAACCACCGAAACCGTACAGGGTGCGTCCCTGACGTTTCAGAGCGTACACAACGTCCATAGCCGTGACGGTCTTCCTCTTGGCGTGCTCGGTGTACGTGACCGCGTCGCGGATCACGTTCTCCAGGAACACCTTGAGAACGCCGCGCGTCTCCTCGTAGATCAGACCGGAGATACGTTTCACTCCACCTCTGCGGGCGAGACGACGGATGGCGGGCTTGGTGATACCCTGGATGTTGTCACGAAGCACTTTCCTGTGACGCTTGGCTCCTCCTTTCCCCAGGCCCTTTCCTCCCTTACCGCGGCCGGTCATTTTTCTTGATTTACTTCTTGTTGTTGTATCACACAAACACGAAAACTCTGCTTATTGACGTACGCCAGGGGAAGCGCACGCGAACGGCAACACTGCGTATGTCTCACACGAACGGACGACAGACAGAACAGACGGGCCCAACAACGTACGCCTCATATTTATAGTGTAACGCACCGCGCCGCCGCCGATGAAACGACGCGGGCGGCGGGAGGGCGGGGGGGTTATGTTTAGAGGGAGGTAGCGGACCGAAAGAGAGATACGAACGAAAACCATTTTTTTTTTATTTTTTTATATTAACGGTATGTACGTGCAATTTGAAAATAATAATAATAATAATAATAAGCACCTAATAAAATATTATCATCAGCGGCCGGTTGTTATTAGATATTATTTTTGTAGAGAATTTTCTTAAAATGTGTATTACATATTTAGCCGTTAATGTGACGAAACCTAATTTATTCATAGTGAACACACATACATATTCCGGTCCGTAATTCATGTTATTAATAATTATAAAGTTTAAAATTAATTATAATATGACAATTCGTCAACTTTGAATAATGTAAGATTACTTTTATATAATTATTATACAATATTTACATGCAATTATTACTATTATGCAGTGTGTCCGCGACTCCGAAACCTTGTCAATAGAAACATTGGATATATAAATTTTCATGAAAGATGTGCGGCCCTGAAAAGGGCCTTTTTTTTAAATTATTTTTGTTCTTGAACACCGACACACCGATTAAGCGCGTTCGCCTCTGATCCTGCGCGCCAGCTGAATGTCCTTGGGCATGATGGTGACACGCTTGGCGTGAATGGCGCAAAGGTTAGTGTCTTCGAAGAGACCGACCAGATACGCCTCGCTGGCCTCCTGCAGTGCCATCACGGCGGAACTCTGGAATCGAAGGTCGGTCTTGAAGTCCTGCGCGATCTCACGCACCAAACGCTGGAACGGCAGTTTGCGGATCAACAGTTCCGTACTCTTCTGGTAGCGACGGATCTCACGCAGCGCCACCGTGCCGGGCCTGTAGCGATGCGGTTTCTTGACACCGCCGGTGGCGGGCGCGCTCTTGCGAGCCGCCTTGGTGGCGAGCTGTTTGCGGGGCGCCTTGCCACCGGTAGATTTGCGGGCGGTTTGCTTGGTACGAGCCATCGTTTGTTACTACACTGCACACTAACTAATATAATATAACACGGATATTTGTTTATATTTTAATATAAAGACCAGACACACGCGCGCGCGCCTCTAGCTTTCGATACACACAACAGATTCATGAAACCGTTCACTCGGTCTTATATTTATAGTTTGGCGGAGGGGACGCGCTACGGGACGTGTATTTGCGTCTCGCTCTTGCCGTAGCACACGTATTAGCCTCTCTCTCTACCATACTCCACTCTTAAATCCAAAATAAGTATACCATAATACGTACATTTATTATAATTGGAAATAATTTATGTTTAGTTTAATATTATATAAATAGTGTACAGATAGACCTAACCACAAACAAGTACTAAATAAAAAAAAAAATAAAAAAAATATTAATAATAATAAATATCACGCACCCTTCGCGACTTATGTTATGTGTGATCATTATTTATATAAATAGGTAATAATTATAAGAACGTACTGACATTGCCATTATCGAAGAGAAACAATAAACAACATTATTTGTATTCAGAAAAGATTTGTGGCCCTGAAAAGGGCCTTTTGGCGTTCGTGTTGTCCGTCTGTCAACAAACAAACAAACACTCACTCACTCTCGCTCGTCCGGATTCTATCCAAAATTGAAATGAACCGGCAGAGCAGAGCTTACTTGGAGCTGGTGTATTTGGTGACGGCCTTGGTGCCTTCGCTGACGGCGTGCTTCGCGAGCTCGCCGGGCAACAGGAGCCTCACGGAGGTTTGCACCTCCCTCGACGTGATGGTGGATCTCTTGTTGTAGTGAGCCAGGCGGGAAGCCTCGGCGGCGATTCGCTCGAATATGTCGTTCACGAACGAGTTCATGATGGACATGGCCTTGCTGGAGATACCGGTGTCGGGGTGCACCTGCTTGAGCACCTTGTAAATGTAGATGGCATAACTCTCCTTCCTCTTGTGCTTCTTCTTTTTCTTGTCTGTCTTGGAGATGTTCTTTTGCGCTTTTCCGGATTTCTTGGCTGCCTTACCACTGGTCTTGGGCGGCATTGTTACGGTGACGCGGTTTGCCGGCGATTTGGATGCAAAAAATACACAATAATTCTGTACGTACGCTACGTACGCTACGTACGCTAGTCAGTGATCGTATACACCGAAACTCTTTTTTTTTTTTTTTTTTTTTTTTTTGACTGGACTATACGTTGTTGACCGCAGATGGCCTTGACAACTTTACACGGGCTTTGGGTGAGAGCAGATGGCTCTCAACCGACTTAAAAACTAAATTCAAATATTGTAGCAGCAAACCAAGGGCACCACTTAGGTACGGACCTCGGCTTGGCTCGCTGCTACTGATCGGGACGTTTGGACTAAGACTCGCCCAGGGCGAGCCGACAAAGAGATTCTTCGACCCCGCCGGCGGGGTCGGTGCAATGGTGGAGTGTTTACTCTGACCTGACTGGATGGCAAGAACACCTCCGGATAGTTGGAAGTGATCTCGTCATCGGGATCGCCGAGAATGTGTCTCGGTCTACGCAGGGACAATTTGCCCGGAGGCTCTAACGGGTAGTCGGGTACCGTGGAGACTAGGGAGTTCGGGTGGGACTTGATCGATTCATAATACCGCTTGGAGGCGAGTTTTATGAAACGCGCAATGGACTCGAGACGGGTGTCTCTGTGGAGAGAACGATTCCGTACATACCAAGGTACGCCCGTGGCTTTACGGAGGAATCGGTTCTGTATCAACTGGAGGGGGCGGAGTTTTGCATGAGCAAACGCCACGGAGGCGTAGGTCATGACGGGCCGTATGCAAGCTTTGTAAAGTCTCACCTTGTTGCCAAGGCTCATTTTACTCTTCTTGCATATCAGGTTGTTAAGACGGCCCAATATGAGGGCCGCTCTGTTACGAACAGTTTTTATGTGTTCGTTGAAGTTGAGACGTCTATCAAGGATCACTCCCAGGTATCGAGCTGACTTAGCCCATGGGATGGGCTCGTCGTAAAGGGTAAGTGGCGTCTTGGGCATGAGGCGTTTCCGAGTGAAGAGCACTGCTGTGCTTTTCGTCGGGTTCACCTCAATGCGCCACTTTCTGAACCATGCACCGAGTGCATTGAGCGCGTTTTGCAGCCTTATACGCACCCGATCGGAGTTCCGGTCGGAGGCGTATATTGCCGTGTCATCCGCGAAGAGGGCTAGTTCCGTTTGGAACGTACGGGGGACGTCGCTGGTGTACAGCGTGAATAGGAGGGGTGACAGTACAGAGCCCTGGGGGACTCCGGCAAGGATGGCTTTGGGGTCGGAGAGCTTACCCTCCACTCTGTAGCGGAAGCTCCGATCGGTGAGAAAGTCTCGTATGATGAGCACGAGTCTATCAGGCACACCAAGTTGGGACAACTTGTAGACCAAGCCGTTGTGCCACACCTTATCGAAGGCTTTCGCCACGTCGAGGAAGACAGCCCCCGTGTCCTTCGGCCAAGTGCCTTGGAAGTTCCCGAGGACGTGTTCCGTAAATCGGAGCACTTGCTGGGGGCACGAGTGTCTGGCTCGGAAGCCAAACTGCTCGGCCGGGAGGAGGTTAAGTTCATTTACAATGGGCCAGAGTCGATTCAGGAGAAGTCGCTCGTAGATTTTGCCAATGGTCTTTAGAAGACTGATGGGGCGGTAGCTGGCGGGTTCAGTCGCCTCTTTTCCTGGTTTAGGGATGCCAATGACATTGGCTTCCTTCCAGGCGTCGGGGAAAGTGCAATTTGCCATGGCTGCATTGAAGATGCTTACGAGGAGGTAGATAAGAGCAACAGAAAAGTGCTTGACCACTCTGTTGCTGATACCGTCGGCACCGGGTGCCTTTCTGGGGCGGAGATCCTTGATAACGTGCTCCACTTCAGAAGCTCTGATGACGGACAGGGGGGGAGACGTGGGGGGTAGAGAGAGTAGCCGGTCGACTTCACTGTTCACCGTATCGAGGTGCGCAGGGTCGACTGGGTTAAGACTGGGCGTGCATTGGGCTTCGAGGCTTTCCGCCAACGTGTTGGCTTTTTCCTCGTCGTCGAACGCGGGCAGAGGGTGGTTGGGCCGGTTGAGAGGGGGCATGGTCGATGGTTGGTCAGATTTCATGGATCTAGCCAGCCTCCAATAAGCTTGGTGGCTTGGTTCGATCTCCGAGATCATTTCGTCCCATCGGCCATTGTGGAGTTCCTGAATACGCTCTTTCACCTGACGGTGCAGGGTGCGCTTCTTTCTACGGTTTTCCTCGGTGGGGTAGGAGCTGTAATGTCGGTTTGCGGCGTTCGACTCGGTGACCAAGCGCCTCACGTCGTCTGGCAGAGTCCAGCGGTGATCTGGGACCACCGGGACCTGTTTCGACGATTCGCTGATAGCGGTAGTGACGTGCTTGGTCAGGGAGTCGATCGCTACAGTGACGTCGTCCTTGGTCATGATATCGTCAGGTATCCTGTCCAGATCGGGTGAGTGTATAACCTTGAGAGCATTCCCAAGCTTATGCCACTGTACCACGGTCTTGGTAGGAGGGGACGTATCGGGAGGGGGGCCAAGTTGCAAGAGGACCGGTCTATGGTCAGAGTCCAGTTCGTATAGCGTTTCTATCGAACGCAACCGTAAGGTCACATTCTTTAGTAGTGCTATGTCTAAAACGTCGGGGCGCTGGCCTATGATGGCGGGATAGTGAGTCGGGGATAACGGTGACAGAAGGTCAAAGTTCATGTCTTGAATGAGACTGTCTAGAACTCTTCCTCTGGTATTCGTTGCTACGCAATTCCAGAGGACGTGCTTGCTATTAAAGTCTCCGGCCAGGAGGACGGAGCTGCCGAGGTTTAGGAGGGCTTCGATATCGCTTTTGAGTAAGCTCTTATCGGGGGAAAGATAGCAAGAGGCTATCGTAATGGATGGATGACCGGTCATCCCTAATCTACAAACCGAGGCTTCTAGATTAGTCAAAGGGGGCGTGTCAATGGGGATGCAATGCAAGGACCTCTTGTAATAGATGATGGTACCACCTCCTCGTCCGTGGTCTCTATCGTTCCGAACAGCTAGGTAATTGGCCATTCGAGGAACGGCCTTGTTCGGTTTCAAGAAGGTTTCTTGCATTAGCATAATGTCCACCTGGTGACGGGTGAGAAAATCGTGGACGCGGCCACGCTGTTTGATGAGGCCGTTTGCGTTGAAGTACACTAACGACAGGGATCTGGGCTTGATTCTCTCTTTCGGTTGTATTACCATTGTGGTACCGACGTTGAGGGGGAGGCCAACTTCATAGCTTCGACGAGGAAGAAGTTGGCGTCAGCCAGCTTCTTCCTTTCGTCTGCACTTTCAAGTTGGCGCAGCTGTTTGGCTAGCTTTGCAAAAGCTAGGGGATCATATGCGGCGGCGCACATGATTGTATAGTAGTCATCCGCGGCGGATGACTTAGGGGGTGCGGGCGCGGACGCGGTGGTGGCGGGTTTTGCCGGGGCTGGGGTATTTATGGCCTGAGGGGCCGGGGGAGCAGGGGCCTGAGTGGCCGGGGCTTTAGGAGCCGGGGCTTTGGGAGTCTTATCCCAGGGGTGTCGCGGATTAGCCCAAGCCGAGGTGATCGGCGGGGCTAGGCGAGGAAATTCGCCTGCAGACACCAAGGCCAACTTCCCAGTTGTCCTGGTGTACTGAGGCGGGGGGGCACGGCCCTGGTTCCTCCGAACCGCCGCCTTGTTTGCTCTGGGAGCTCTGGGGCATCCGCGATAGTTCGCGGGGTGCCCTTCGCCCCTGCAGAGAATGCAAGCCGGCGGGTTGGGGGATTCCCGAGTGCGGGCGCACTCGGAGGTGCCGTGATCACCCAGGCACTTAACGCAGCGGGGCGTCATCTGGCACTTGCGTGCCGAATGGCCGTACCGCTGGCATCTGTGGCACTGGGACGGGAAATTTGTTTTATAGGGGGCCTCCACTTTCAGACCCGACAGGCCGCAGACAGTCTTCAACGTGTTGAAGATTGCTTTGCCCTGTGGGGTGCGGTCGAGGATTACACGCACCATGTCGTATAAGGTGCGGCCGTTACCGCTCCTTAGACGATGGACCTCGCAGACAGGGAAACCCTGGTCTTTGAGGTCCGACAGGATCGTGGGCTCGTTGAGTTCCTTGGGCAGACCTCGGATCACAACAGCGAGCTTACGTTCCTCGTCTCGCATGGTGGTTGAGTGGGGGAAGGGGAGAAAGCCTGTTGGAGGTGACTCCATCAGCTTTGTAAGCCGTCGGTGGTCGTCCGACGACTGAACGACGATACGGATGGTATCGTGGGTGTTGGCTGCTGAGAGAATGTTGATATTCTCTCGACGGCAGATATCACTGAGCACTTGGAATCTCTCCTTGTGCTCTAAGAAGATCGGAGGGGGACGTTTCTCTTGCTTACCCGTAAGAGACGGAGTCCCTTTGGTGTTCGCAGGAGAGGCGGGGCGGGTTACACCCGTAGGTGGAATGGTGGTCTTCGCGGGGGGTTCCTGAGATGAAGGCTTCGAGTGAGCCTTCTTCCTCTTACCGTAGGCGACGGGTGTGAACCCGTCGGATTCGGACGAGGTGTCCAAGGGGGCCGCGGGAGATGGCGGAGGTGACTCCAGTTCCATCTCGGGTTTCGACGGAGATGTGGGGATGATTGTGGGCTCCTTCGGGGAGCTCACGGGAGCGGGGTCAGGCGAGGCTGGTGATTCAGGAATTTCCTGAACCGCCAAACACCGATGTTTCACGGGGGAAGACACCGGTGTCCTGGGCATGGCTAGTGCCCGGCTAGCTGGGGTAGCTTTGACGGGCGTGGAGGGACGCGGTGCTGGTTTGATGCCCTGGAGGGCTTTTTTGGGAGTTGTAGGTTTTATGCTCAGGAGAGCATTCGCGGGGGACAGGGGTCGCGGCGCGGTGTTTTTGGCCAGCGGGGCCGGGCCCCCAGCAGAGGGCTGGGAGGCTTGGAAATCATTGAAGATTTCCGGATACTTTGATAGGATAAAACGGAGAAAAGCCTCCGTGTCCACCTTAGGGGTGGCCATGCCGGGGGGACACCCGGATGGTGTGTAGGTGAGTGACCCTCCCCGTCGGGTTAGACAGGGAGGGGGTGAGGCCTAGGTGTCCTACCTAATAGGTGTGTCTTTACTACCGCTCTTACGGGGTAGTCAAGGTGTGTCCTACTGCTGTTTGGGGTCGGCTAGGAGATCCCCCAAGGCCGGTGGTACCAAACCCAGCCGGATTTTGCGTTCCTCACGGGAGGAAAGCAGGCGTTTCCGGGTCCACGCCCAACCTGGTTTCGTTGGCACGGTTACGTATCCGCCAGGTGACCACAAGTGTGGATTTTGTGACGAACGAGTCGGGAGAAAACACAAGTCGCCCTGAGAAGGGCAACGTCCGAGAACGGACTGTATTTTTGCGGACACCAAACGTCACTCGCTAGCGCGTTCTAAAAAGAACACGTGCGAGATCGGAATGTTGTACCGCCGACGACGGGCGAAGTGCGGCCGGAGCGTGGTCCGGCGGCGGGTCGGGCTCAGGTAGCCGGGCTGGCTACCTGCGAAGGGCTTGCAGCGTTCCGGCGGGGCGGAGCGCGGTCACGGAGAGGTGTTGTCGGTACGGAGTCCGACAGCGAAGTGGAGATTCACACCGAAACTCGGAACGCGATTGTGTATTTATTCAGGGCTTCGATGCGCGACGCGTATCTCCCGCCAACTTTTATATCCCCACCGAAGGAAAGGGACGGCGGACGAGTGTAGTGTATCGATCTCGCTCGCTCGCTCGCTCGCCCGTAATGTGGTAATTTTATTATTAATTAATTATTAAAATAATAATAATAATACTAATAAATACTTAATCAGTTGCACTTGGTTATGTGCATAATATTTATTACTAGCTGTGCCCGCAACTTCGTTCGCTATTGCCATTGTGTATTAGCATTAACATTATAATTACTTATCCTTAAGGAGGGACCTTTATATTTAATAAAATAAAGCCTAATTATAATATAATTCGACCCAAACAAAATAAATATATTATATATAAAATATTTATGATTGATTATGAAAAAAAAAAAAAAAAAACGAAAGAACTACCTACTACTATATATAGAGATTATTTAATATTTAATCGTGTAATTGATTAGCTCATTAGGTAGTGGTAGTTGTTATCGACGAATCATCGGCCAGGTCAGTATAGAAACATTCAATAAACATATGTATTTTTAGAATCATATTGTGGCCCTGAAAAGGGCCTTTTGGTTTGATGCGCGACGGTCGTTCCGTGTGTAGCGAGCGACATACAATAATTGTTCACCACGAACAACGACGACGACGCCGCCGCGCGCTATGCTATAGCTTTTTTTGAACAGATTCAAGCCTTCTTTTCGGTCTTCTTGGGCAGGAGCACGGCCTGGATGTTGGGCAGCACACCGCCCTGTGCGATGGTAACGCCGGACAGGAGTTTGTTCAATTCCTCGTCGTTCCTGATCGCCAATTGTAGATGACGCGGAATGATTCTGGTCTTCTTGTTGTCTCTGGCCGCGTTGCCGGCCAACTCCAAAACTTCGGCGGCCAGGTACTCCATCACGGCGGCTAGGTACACCGGTGCACCGGCACCGACGCGCTCCGCGTAATTACCATGACGCAGGAGACGATGGATACGTCCCACTGGAAACTGAAGTCCGGCACGATTCGAACGAGACTTTGCCTTCCCCTTGACTTTGCCGCCTTTGCCACGTCCGGACATATTGATGAGGTTTATATTAAAATAAAAGGGAATGAATTCACAGTGCACGCGCGCGCCGTGCGTGAACGTAACACTATAACGTGAGTATGGTTCACCGACCGGTTTTTATATATAAGTATACGCTCCGTGCCGTCCGTGCGGCGGGGTATCGAACGAGCGGGACGTAACCGTACGTTTCGTTTCAATTGAGCGAGACGACAATATATCGTCGTTCGTATTCGTAATGGTAAGTAAGTAAGTAAGTAAGTAAGTAATCCGAAACGGTAATGTAACAAGTACAATAGATTAACAAACAATCGGATCGAAGAATAAGGGAACGAGGGCGGCGGCGGATACCCGGTAAGTGTTGATTGATCGTATCGATAATTATCCGTATTGACGGTGGGTCTCGGCTCGCTCGGGTCAGCTCAGCTCAGCTCAGCTCAGACCAGTTGGTACGGTGTGGGTTGGGAAGTATTAAGTGGTCCTGGTGCGTGCGTTCGATTCCCGGCCAGACGTGTGGTGATGTGTCAGTCAGATTTCAAGTTTGTTCTCGGGTCTTGGGATGTGTGTGTGTGTGTGTGTGTGTGTGTGTGTGTGCAAAACGTATTTTATGTAATCTTTGGTAATTGTATAATACGCTTCTGTAAAAGGTGAAGAAGCTTTCGATCCAAAGATTAATGATATTAATTAATATTTTTGTTAAGCCCCCCCCCCCCCGTTTGAACGCGTTATGCCGCTATGCCGTGGAGAAACATTCATGACACATACATGATTGTGCTTTTGTTTTTAGAAGGATTTGTTAGCCCTGAAAAGGGCTTTTTGGTTAGCTAGCGCATAATATAATGCGCGCGGCAAAGGTGCGTGCGATTCTCCATACCTGTCCGTGTCCGTCCCGTCCGACCGCGACGACAACAACAACGACGACGACGACGGAGTAACCGACGACACACACCCAACAGTAGGGGGTATAATAAAAATAATACCACACACACACACCTACTTCTTGGCGGCGGCGGAAGCCTTCTTGCCGGCGGCAGCCTTCGACTTTGGTGTGGCGGCCGCTTTCTTCGGTTTGGGCGCCTTCGGTTTCTTGGTTGGCGGCTTGGCGGTCTTCTTGGCCTTCGGCGCCGCGGTCGATTTGGCTTTGGAAGGCGATGCGGCTGCCTTCCTGGCCGCGACGGGTTTCCTCTTGGCGGCGGCGGCCTTCTTGTCCTTGGTGGCGGGCTTGGCCGCCTTCGACTTGGAGGGCGACACGGCGGACGGCTTCTTGCGCTTACCACCGGCGGAGGCGGAGGCTGCTGCGGCTGCTTTTTTCGACTTGGCCGGCGAAGAAACGGCGACAGATTCCTTTGCGGCCTTCTTCGCGGCAGCGGCGGCGGCGGCCGCGGTGGCGGGCTTCTTACCGGCGGCGCCGGCCGACTTGGACGTCTTCGATTCCAATTTGAATGACCCGGAGGCGCCGGTGCCCTTCGTCTGTATCAGAGCGCCCGATTCGACGGCGCTCTTTAGGTACTTCCTGATGAACGGTGCCAACTTTTCACTGTCAACCTTGTATTCGGCGGCGATGTACTTCTTGATGGCTTTCAGCGAGGATCCGCTGCGTTCCTTGAGCTCTTTGATGGCGCTGTTCACCATTTCGGATGTCTTCGGATGGGTGGGCTTCGCTTTGGGCTTCTTGGTGCCGGCGGCGGCGGCCGACGCAGACGCCTTCGGCTTCTTGGCGGGGGTCGCGGGGGCGGGTACCTCGGTGGCTACTGCTGTGTCGGCCATTGTGTGTTCACTTCACTAGCTCACTCACTTTTATATATATATATATTTATTTATAAATGGTATGTAGTAGAGTAAATCAATTCAGATCGTTTCAAAGCGTAGTACGATACGAAACTGAATTTATAGATGGCGCCAGTTTCGTCGCAAGGTATTGACCGAATGGCAATACCGTATGGAGAACTTCACAGTCTAGTGACGATTTCTCGTACGGACACTTACAACTTTTCACTAACAACGTTCTGATATAATTTGATTTTAACGAGATTTACACAATTTTCGCTATTACCACTGTCGCTAGATATGTTCATTTTGAATGTGACAGACGTTATGAACAACTTTCGCGCACATAAATAACATTGCCGCTATATTATGAACATATTTTCGCGTCACTCACCATCTTGGTTGGCTAGGCTCATCTTTAAATTCGATTTTTCTCTATTTAATCGTTTTATTTCACACAAACACATTGACAAATAAAAGGCAAACATATCATAATGTTAGTGTGAAACATTATCACTCGTATCCATTCATATTTTCATATATTTAGCTGCGTGTTTGTGAAACCTCGTAAAACACCAATGGTATTATCCGAGGGAATCGTGACTCTAGAACCATCTCAAATACCATAAATATTACAATATTAATGCAAACATTTATATATATCAAATATTTATATTATCCCATTGTTATATACCTTTCAAAATACACAACAGAGAGATCGTACACGTACATTCTTCACATAGACGTCTGCAAGCGTGCGTTCCGTCTGTATCTGTATCACGATATATTATTATTGTTGTTGTCCGATCGGCTAGTAGTGTTAAAGCGCTGCTGAATATTCTTTATTATTTTACTTTTGTATTATGATTGATTTTCATATGAAAAAAGTGATAATAATATAAAATAAACAAACGGATTATAATAATAAGCCGATGTCGTATGTACATGTTCCGCGCGACTCGGGCGCACGTATATTACTCGTATATGTTATACCTGTCATCATCAAACTACTAATATTTTATAATCGCGCGAGCGAACAATAATTGTAAAATTTCATTTTATATTATTATTATTGTTATTATTTTAATCATCCAACCGATCAATCATGCCAATAGAGAAACAGTATGACGATAACAATCAACGGATTCATATGCGGCCCTGAAAAGGGCCTTTTTTTTTATTTTATGTTCTTGTTGTTCATTCTCGTTGTCCTGTTGTGCTTGCTGTGCAGTTGTATTATGAAATGTCTCACGGTTAAGCGGTGGCGCGTTACGCGAGTGTTCCGTTCGATACACGAACCAAACCACACCGCACAACCGTGAAACAGTCACATGTGCACACACACCCCAAACGACGATATTTAACCACCGAAACCGTACAGGGTGCGTCCCTGACGTTTCAGAGCGTACACAACGTCCATAGCCGTGACGGTCTTCCTCTTGGCGTGCTCGGTGTACGTGACCGCGTCGCGGATCACGTTCTCCAGGAACACCTTGAGAACGCCGCGCGTCTCCTCGTAGATCAGACCGGAGATACGTTTCACTCCACCTCTGCGGGCGAGACGACGGATGGCGGGCTTGGTGATACCCTGGATGTTGTCACGAAGCACTTTCCTGTGACGCTTGGCTCCTCCTTTCCCCAGGCCCTTTCCTCCCTTACCGCGGCCGGTCATTTTTCTTGATTTACTTCTTGTTGTTGTATCACACAAACACGAAAACTCTGCTTATTGACGTACGCCAGGGGAAGCGCACGCGAACGGCAACACTGCGTATGTCTCACACGAACGGACGACAGACAGAACAGACGGGCCCAACAACGTACGCCTCATATTTATAGTGTAACGCACCGCGCCGCCGCCGATGAAACGACGCGGGCGGCGGGAGGGCGGGGGGGTTATGTTTAGAGGGAGGTAGCGGACCGAAAGAGAGATACGAACGAAAACCATTTTTTTTTTATTTTTTTATATTAACGGTATGTACGTGCAATTTGAAAATAATAATAATAATAATAATAAGCACCTAATAAAATATTATCATCAGCGGCCGGTTGTTATTAGATATTATTTTTGTAGAGAATTTTCTTAAAATGTGTATTACATATTTAGCCGTTAATGTGACGAAACCTAATTTATTCATAGTGAACACACATACATATTCCGGTCCGTAATTCATGTTATTAATAATTATAAAGTTTAAAATTAATTATAATATGACAATTCGTCAACTTTGAATAATGTAAGATTACTTTTATATAATTATTATACAATATTTACATGCAATTATTACTATTATGCAGTGTGTCCGCGACTCCGAAACCTTGTCAATAGAAACATTGGATATATAAATTTTCATGAAAGATGTGCGGCCCTGAAAAGGGCCTTTTTTTTAAATTATTTTTGTTCTTGAACACCGACACACCGATTAAGCGCGTTCGCCTCTGATCCTGCGCGCCAGCTGAATGTCCTTGGGCATGATGGTGACACGCTTGGCGTGAATGGCGCAAAGGTTAGTGTCTTCGAAGAGACCGACCAGATACGCCTCGCTGGCCTCCTGCAGTGCCATCACGGCGGAACTCTGGAATCGAAGGTCGGTCTTGAAGTCCTGCGCGATCTCACGCACCAAACGCTGGAACGGCAGTTTGCGGATCAACAGTTCCGTACTCTTCTGGTAGCGACGGATCTCACGCAGCGCCACCGTGCCGGGCCTGTAGCGATGCGGTTTCTTGACACCGCCGGTGGCGGGCGCGCTCTTGCGAGCCGCCTTGGTGGCGAGCTGTTTGCGGGGCGCCTTGCCACCGGTAGATTTGCGGGCGGTTTGCTTGGTACGAGCCATCGTTTGTTACTACACTGCACACTAACTAATATAATATAACACGGATATTTGTTTATATTTTAATATAAAGACCAGACACACGCGCGCGCGCCTCTAGCTTTCGATACACACAACAGATTCATGAAACCTTTTTTTTTTTTTTTTTTTTTTTTTTTTTTTTTTGACTGGACTATACGTTGTTGACCGCAGATGGCCTTGACAACTTTACACGGGCTTTGGGTGAGAGCAGATGGCTCTCAACCGACTTAAAAACTAAATTCAAATATTGTAGCAGCAAACCAAGGGCACCACTTAGGTACGGACCTCGGCTTGGCTCGCTGCTACTGATCGGGACGTTTGGACTAAGACTCGCCCAGGGCGAGCCGACAAAGAGATTCTTCGACCCCGCCGGCGGGGTCGGTGCAATGGTGGAGTGTTTACTCTGACCTGACTGGATGGCAAGAACACCTCCGGATAGTTGGAGGTGATCTCGTCATCGGGATCGCCGAGAATGTGTCTCGGTCTACGCAGGGACAATTTTCCCGGAGGCTCTAACGGGTAGTCGGGTACCGTGGAGACTAGGGTGTTCGGGTGGGACTTGATCGATTCATAATACCGCTTGGAGGCGAGTTTTATGAATCGCGCAATGGACTCGAGACGGGTGTCTCTGTGGAGAGAACGATTCCGTACATACCAAGGTACGCCCGTGGCTTTACGAAGGAATCGGTTCTGTATCAACTGGAGGGGGCGGAGTTTTGCATGAGCAAACGCCACGGAGGCGTAGGTCATGACGGGCCGTATGCAAGCTTTGTAAAGTCTCACCTTGTTGCCAAGGCTCATTTTACTCTTCTTGCATATCAGGTTGTTAAGACGGCCCAATATGAGGGCCGCTCTGTTACGAACAGTTTTTATGTGTTCGTTGAAGTTGAGACGTCTATCAAGGATCACTCCCAGGTATCGGGCTGACTTAGCCCATGGGATGGGCTCGTCGTAAAGGGTAAGTGGCGTCTTGGGCATGAGGCGTTTCCGAGTGAAGAGCACTGCTGTGCTTTTCGTCGGGTTCACCTCAATGCGCCACTTTCTGAACCATGCACCGAGTGCATTGAGCGCGTTTTGCAGCCTTATACGCACCCGATCGGAGTTCCGGTCGGAGGCGTATATTGCCGTGTCATCCGCGAAGAGGGCTAGTTCCGTTTGGAACGTGCGGGGGACGTCGCTGGTGTACAGCGTGAATAGGAGGGGTGACAGTACAGAGCCCTGGGGGACTCCGGCAAGGATGGCTTTGGGGTCGGAGAGCTTACCCTCCACTCTGTAGCGGAAGCTCCGATCGGTGAGAAAGTCCCGTATGATGAGCACGAGTCTATCAGGCACACCAAGTTGGGACAGCTTGTAGACCAAGCCGTTGTGCCACACCTTATCGAAGGCTTTCGCCACGTCGAGGAAGACAGCCCCCGTGTCCTTCGGCCAAGTGCCTTGGAAGTTCCCGAGGACGTGTTCCGTAAATCGGAGCACTTGCTGGGGGCACGAGTGTCTGGCTCGGAAGCCAAACTGCTCGGCCGGGAGGAGGTTAAGTTCATTTACAATGGGCCAGAGTCGATTCAGGAGAAGTCGCTCGTAGATTTTGCCAATGGTCTTTAGAAGACTAATGGGGCGGTAGCTGGCGGGTTCAGTCGCCTTTTTTCCTGGTTTAGGGATGCCAATGACATTGGCTTCCTTCCAGGCGTCGGGGAAAGTGCAATTCGCCATGGCTGCATTGAAGATGCTTACGAGGAGGTAGATAAGAGCAACAGAAAAGTGCTTGACCACTCTGTTGCTGATACCGTCGGCACCGGGTGCCTTTCTGGGGCGGAGATCCTTGATAACGTGCTCCACTTCAGAAGCTCTGATGACGGACAGGGGGGGAGACGTGGGGGGTAGAGAGAGTAGCCGGTCGACTTCACTGTTCACCGTATCGAGGTGCGCAGGGTCGACTGGGTTAAGACTGGGCGTGCATTGGGCTTCGAGGCTTTCCGCCAACGTGTTGGCTTTTTCCTCATCGTCGAACGCGGGCAGAGGGTGGTTGGGCCGGTTGAGAGGGGGCATGGTCGATGGTTGGTCAGATTTCATGGATCTAGCCAGCCTCCAATAAGCTTGGTGGCTTGGTTCGATCTCCGAGATCATTTCGTCCCATCGGCCATTGTGGAGTTCCTGAATACGCTCTTTCACCTGACGGTGCAGGGTGCGCTTCTTTCTACGGTTTTCCTCGGTGGGGTAGGAGCTGTAATGTCGGTTTGCGGCGTTCGACTCGGTGACCAAGCGCCTCACATCGTCTGGCAGAATCCAGCGGTGATCTGGGACCACCGGGACCTGTTTCGACGATTCGCTGATAGCGGTAGTGACGTGCTTGGTCAGGGAGTCGATCGCTACAGTGACGTCGTCCTTGGTCATGATATCGTCAGGTATCCTGTCTAGATCGGGTAAGTGTACAACCTTGAGAGCATTCCCAAGCTTATGCCACTGCACCACGGTCTTGGTAGGAGGGGACGTATCGGGAGGGGGGCCAAGTTGCAAGAGGACCGGTCTATGGTCAGAGTCCAGTTCGTATAGCGTTTCTATCGAACGCAACCGTAAGGTCACATTCTTTAGTAGTGCTATGTCTAAAACGTCGGGGCGCTGGCCTATGATGGCGGGATAGTGAGTCGGGGATAACGGTGACAGAAGGTCAAAGTTCATGTCTTGAATGAGACTGTCTAGGACTCTTCCTCTGGTATTCGTTGCTACGCAATTCCAGAGGACGTGCTTGCTATTAAAGTCTCCGGCCAGGAGGACGGAGCTGCCGAGGTTTAGGAGGGCTTCGATATCGCTCTTGAGTAAGCTCTTATCGGGGGAAAGATAGCAAGAGGCTATCGTAATGGATGGATGACCGGTCATCCCTAATCTACAAACCGAGGCTTCTAGATTAGTCAAAGGGGGCGTGTCAATGGGGATGCAATGCAAGGACCTCTTGTAATAGATGATGGTACCACCTCCTCGTCCGTGGTCTCTATCGTTCCGAACAGCTAGGTAATTGGCCATTCGAGGAACGGCCTTGTTCGGTTTCAAGAAGGTTTCTTGCATTAGCATAATGTCTACCTGGTGACGGGTGAGAAAATCGTGGACGCGGCCACGCTGTTTGATGAGGCCGTTAGCGTTGAAGTACACTAACGACAGGGATCTGGGCTTGATTCTCTCTTTCGGTTGTATTACCATTGTGGTACCGACGTTGAGGGGGAGGCCAACTTCATAGCTTCGACGAGGAAGAAGTTGGCGTCAGCCAGCTTCTTCCTTTCGTCTGCACTTTCAAGTTGGCGCAGCTGTTTGGCTAGCTTTGCAAAAGCTAGGGGATCATATGCGGCGGCGCACATGATTGTATAGTAGTCATCCGCGGCGGATGACTTAGGGGGTGCGGGCGCGGACGCGGTGGTGGCGGGTTTTGCCGGGGCTGGGGTATTTATGGCCTGAGGGGCCGGGGGAGCAGGGGCCTGAGTGGCCGGGGCTTTAGGAGCCGGGGCTTTGGGAGTCTTATCCCAGGGGTGTCGCGGATTAGCCCAAGCCGAGGTGATCGGCGGGGCTAGGCGAGGAAATTCGCCTGCAGACACCAAGGCCAACTTCCCGGTTGTCCTGGTGTACTGAGGCGGGGGGGCACGGCCCTGGTTCCTCCGAACCGCCGCCTTGTTTGCTCTGGGAGCTCTGGGGCATCCGCGATAGTTCGCGGGGTGCCCTTCACCCCTGCAGAGAATGCAAGCCGGCGGGTTGGGGGATTCCCGAGTGCGGGCGCACTCGGAGGTGCCGTGATCACCCAGGCACTTAACGCAGCGGGGCGTCATCTGGCACTTGCGTGCCGAATGGCCGTACCGCTGGCATCTGTGGCACTGGGACGGGAAATTTGTTTTATAGGGGGCCTCCACTTTCAGACCCGACAGGCCGCAGACAGTCTTCAACGTGTTGAAGATTGCTTTGCCCTGTGGGGTGCGGTCGAGGATTACACGCACCATGTCGTATAAGGTGCGGCCGTTACCGCTCCTTAGACGATGGACCTCGCAGACAGGGAAACCCTGGTCTTTGAGGTCCGACAGGATCGTGGGCTCGTTGAGTTCCTTGGGCAGACCTCGGATCACAACAGCGAGCTTACGTTCCTCGTCTCGCATGGTGGTTGAGTGGGGGAAGGGGAGAAAGCCTGTTGGAGGTGACTCCATCAGCTTTGTAAGCCGTCGGTGGTCGTCCGACGACTGAACGACGATACGGATGGTATCGTGGGTGTTGGCTGCTGAGAGAATGTTGATATTCTCTCGACGGCAGATATCACTGAGCACTTGGAATCTCTCCTTGTGCTCTAAGAAGATCGGAGGGGGACGCTTCTCTTGCTTACCCGTAAGAGACGGAGTCCCTTTGGTGTTCGCAGGAGAGGCGGGGCGGGTTACACCCGTAGGTGGAATGGTGGTCTTCGCGGGGGGTTCCTGAGATGAAGGCTTCGAGTGAGCCTTCTTCCTCTTACCGTAGGCGACGGGTGTGAACCCGTCGGATTCGGACGAGGTATCCAAGGGGGCCGCGGGAGATGGCGGAGGTGACTCCAGTTCCATCTCGGGTTTCGACGGAGATGTGGGGATGATTGTGGGCTCCTTCGGGGAGCTCACGGGAGCGGGGTCAGGCGAGGCTGGTGATTCAGGAATTTCCTGAACCGCCAAACACCGATGTTTCACGGGGGAAGACACCGGTGTCCTGGGCATGGCTAGTGCCCGGCTAGCTGGGGTAGCTTTGACGGGCGTGGAGGGACGCGGTGCTGGTTTGATGCCCTGGAGGGCTTTTTTGGGAGTTGTAGGTTTTATGCTCAGGAGAGCATTCGCGGGGGACAGGGGTCGCGGCGCGGTGTTTTTGGCCAGCGGGGCCGGGCCCCCAGCAGAGGGCTGGGAGGCTTGGAAATCATTGAAGATTTCCGGATACTTTGATAGGATAAAACGGAGAAAAGCCTCCGTGTCCACCTTAGGGGTGGCCATGCCGGGGGGACACCCGGATGGTGTGTAGGTGAGTGACCCTCCCCGTCGGGTTAGACAGGGAGGGGGTGAGGCCTAGGTGTCCTACCTAATAGGTGTGTCTTTACTACCGCTCTTACGGGGTAGTCAAGGTGTGTCCTACTGCTGTTTGGGGTCGGCTAGGAGATCCCCCAAGGCCGGTGGTACCAAACCCAGCCGGATTTTGCGTTCCTCACGGGAGGAAAGCAGGCGTTTCCGGGTCCACGCCCAACCTGGTTTCGTTGGCACGGTTACGTATCCGCCAGGTGACCACAAGTGTGGATTTTGTGACGAACGAGTCGGGAGAAAACACAAGTCGCCCTGAGAAGGGCAACGTCCGAGAACGGACTGTATTTTTGCGGACACCAAACGTCACTCGCTAGCGCGTTCTAAAAAGAACACGTGCGAGATCGGAATGTTGTACCGCCGACGACGGGCGAAGTGCGGCCGGAGCGTGGTCCGGCGGCGGGTCGGGCTCAGGTAGCCGGGCTGGCTACCTGCGAAGGGCTTGCAGCGTTCCGGCGGGGCGGAGCGCGGTCACGGAGAGGTGTTGTCGGTACGGAGTCCGACAGCGAAGTGAGATTCATGAAACCTTTTTTTTTTTTTTTTTTTTTTTTTGACTGGACTATACGTTGTTGACCGCAGATGGCCTTGACAACTTTACACGGGCTTTGGGTGAGAGCAGATGGCTCTCAACCGACTTAAAAACTAAATTCAAATATTGTAGCAGCAAACCAAGGGCACCACTTAGGTACGGACCTCGGCTTGGCTCGCTGCTACTGATCGGGACGTTTGGACTAAGACTCGCCCAGGGCGAGCCGACAAAGAGATTCTTCGACCCCGCCGGCGGGGTCGGTGCAATGGTGGAGTGTTTACTCCGACCTGACTGGATGGCAAGAACACCTCCGGATAGTTGGAGGTGATCTCGTCATCGGGATCGCCGAGAATGTGTCTCGGTCTACGCAGGGACAATTTTCCCGGAGGCTCTAACGGGTAGTCGGGTACCGTGGAGACTAGGGTGTTCGGGTGGGACTTGATCGATTCATAATACCGCTTGGAGGCGAGTTTTATGAATCGCGCAATGGACTCGAGACGGGTGTCTCTGTGGAGAGAACGATTCCGTACATACCAAGGTACGCCCGTGGCTTTACGAAGGAATCGGTTCTGTATCAACTGGAGGGGGCGGAGTTTTGCATGAGCAAACGCCACGGAGGCGTAGGTCATGACGGGCCGTATGCAAGCTTTGTAAAGTCTCACCTTGTTGCCAAGGCTCATTTTACTCTTCTTGCATATCAGGTTGTTAAGACGGCCCAATATGAGGGCCGCTCTGTTACGAACAGTTTTTATGTGTTCGTTGAAGTTGAGACGTCTATCAAGGATCACTCCCAGGTATCGGGCTGACTTAGCCCATGGGATGGGCTCGTCGTAAAGGGTAAGTGGCGTCTTGGGCATGAGGCGTTTCCGAGTGAAGAGCACTGCTGTGCTTTTCGTCGGGTTCACCTCAATGCGCCACTTTCTGAACCATGCACCGAGTGCATTGAGCGCGTTTTGCAGCCTTATACGCACCCGATCGGAGTTCCGGTCGGAGGCGTATATTGCCGTGTCATCCGCGAAGAGGGCTAGTTCCGTTTGGAACGTGCGGGGGACGTCGCTGGTGTACAGCGTGAATAGGAGGGGTGACAGTACAGAGCCCTGGGGGACTCCGGCAAGGATGGCTTTGGGGTCGGAGAGCTTACCCTCCACTCTGTAGCGGAAGCTCCGATCGGTGAGAAAGTCCCGTATGATGAGCACGAGTCTATCAGGCACACCAAGTTGGGACAGCTTGTAGACCAAGCCGTTGTGCCACACCTTATCGAAGGCTTTCGCCACGTCGAGGAAGACAGCCCCCGTGTCCTTCGGCCAAGTGCCTTGGAAGTTCCCGAGGACGTGTTCCGTAAATCGGAGCACTTGCTGGGGGCACGAGTGTCTGGCTCGGAAGCCAAACTGCTCGGCCGGGAGGAGGTTAAGTTCATTTACAATGGGCCAGAGTCGATTCAGGAGAAGTCGCTCGTAGATTTTGCCAATGGTCTTTAGAAGACTAATGGGGCGGTAGCTGGCGGGTTCAGTCGCCTTTTTTCCTGGTTTAGGGATGCCAATGACATTGGCTTCCTTCCAGGCGTCGGGGAAAGTGCAATTCGCCATGGCTGCATTGAAGATGCTTACGAGGAGGTAGATAAGAGCAACAGAAAAGTGCTTGACCACTCTGTTGCTGATACCGTCGGCACCGGGTGCCTTTCTGGGGCGGAGATCCTTGATAACGTGCTCCACTTCAGAAGCTCTGATGACGGACAGGGGGGGAGACGTGGGGGGTAGAGAGAGTAGCCGGTCGACTTCACTGTTCACCGTATCGAGGTGCGCAGGGTCGACTGGGTTAAGACTGGGCGTGCATTGGGCTTCGAGGCTTTCCGCCAACGTGTTGGCTTTTTCCTCATCGTCGAACGCGGGCAGAGGGTGGTTGGGCCGGTTGAGAGGGGGCATGGTCGATGGTTGGTCAGATTTCATGGATCTAGCCAGCCTCCAATAAGCTTGGTGGCTTGGTTCGATCTCCGAGATCATTTCGTCCCATCGGCCATTGTGGAGTTCCTGAATACGCTCTTTCACCTGACGGTGCAGGGTGCGCTTCTTTCTACGGTTTTCCTCGGTGGGGTAGGAGCTGTAATGTCGGTTTGCGGCGTTCGACTCGGTGACCAAGCGCCTCACATCGTCTGGCAGAATCCAGCGGTGATCTGGGACCACCGGGACCTGTTTCGACGATTCGCTGATAGCGGTAGTGACGTGCTTGGTCAGGGAGTCGATCGCTACAGTGACGTCGTCCTTGGTCATGATATCGTCAGGTATCCTGTCTAGATCGGGTAAGTGTACAACCTTGAGAGCATTCCCAAGCTTATGCCACTGCACCACGGTCTTGGTAGGAGGGGACGTATCGGGAGGGGGGCCAAGTTGCAAGAGGACCGGTCTATGGTCAGAGTCCAGTTCGTATAGCGTTTCTATCGAACGCAACCGTAAGGTCACATTCTTTAGTAGTGCTATGTCTAAAACGTCGGGGCGCTGGCCTATGATGGCGGGATAGTGAGTCGGGGATAACGGTGACAGAAGGTCAAAGTTCATGTCTTGAATGAGACTGTCTAGGACTCTTCCTCTGGTATTCGTTGCTACGCAATTCCAGAGGACGTGCTTGCTATTAAAGTCTCCGGCCAGGAGGACGGAGCTGCCGAGGTTTAGGAGGGCTTCGATATCGCTCTTGAGTAAGCTCTTATCGGGGGAAAGATAGCAAGAGGCTATCGTAATGGATGGATGACCGGTCATCCCTAATCTACAAACCGAGGCTTCTAGATTAGTCAAAGGGGGCGTGTCAATGGGGATGCAATGCAAGGACCTCTTGTAATAGATGATGGTACCACCTCCTCGTCCGTGGTCTCTATCGTTCCGAACAGCTAGGTAATTGGCCATTCGAGGAACGGCCTTGTTCGGTTTCAAGAAGGTTTCTTGCATTAGCATAATGTCTACCTGGTGACGGGTGAGAAAATCGTGGACGCGGCCACGCTGTTTGATGAGGCCGTTAGCGTTGAAGTACACTAACGACAGGGATCTGGGCTTGATTCTCTCTTTCGGTTGTATTACCATTGTGGTACCGACGTTGAGGGGGAGGCCAACTTCATAGCTTCGACGAGGAAGAAGTTGGCGTCAGCCAGCTTCTTCCTTTCGTCTGCACTTTCAAGTTGGCGCAGCTGTTTGGCTAGCTTTGCAAAAGCTAGGGGATCATATGCGGCGGCGCACATGATTGTATAGTAGTCATCCGCGGCGGATGACTTAGGGGGTGCGGGCGCGGACGCGGTGGTGGCGGGTTTTGCCGGGGCTGGGGTATTTATGGCCTGAGGGGCCGGGGGAGCAGGGGCCTGAGTGGCCGGGGCTTTAGGAGCCGGGGCTTTGGGAGTCTTATCCCAGGGGTGTCGCGGATTAGCCCAAGCCGAGGTGATCGGCGGGGCTAGGCGAGGAAATTCGCCTGCAGACACCAAGGCCAACTTCCCGGTTGTCCTGGTGTACTGAGGCGGGGGGGCACGGCCCTGGTTCCTCCGAACCGCCGCCTTGTTTGCTCTGGGAGCTCTGGGGCATCCGCGATAGTTCGCGGGGTGCCCTTCACCCCTGCAGAGAATGCAAGCCGGCGGGTTGGGGGATTCCCGAGTGCGGGCGCACTCGGAGGTGCCGTGATCACCCAGGCACTTAACGCAGCGGGGCGTCATCTGGCACTTGCGTGCCGAATGGCCGTACCGCTGGCATCTGTGGCACTGGGACGGGAAATTTGTTTTATAGGGGGCCTCCACTTTCAGACCCGACAGGCCGCAGACAGTCTTCAACGTGTTGAAGATTGCTTTGCCCTGTGGGGTGCGGTCGAGGATTACACGCACCATGTCGTATAAGGTGCGGCCGTTACCGCTCCTTAGACGATGGACCTCGCAGACAGGGAAACCCTGGTCTTTGAGGTCCGACAGGATCGTGGGCTCGTTGAGTTCCTTGGGCAGACCTCGGATCACAACAGCGAGCTTACGTTCCTCGTCTCGCATGGTGGTTGAGTGGGGGAAGGGGAGAAAGCCTGTTGGAGGTGACTCCATCAGCTTTGTAAGCCGTCGGTGGTCGTCCGACGACTGAACGACGATACGGATGGTATCGTGGGTGTTGGCTGCTGAGAGAATGTTGATATTCTCTCGACGGCAGATATCACTGAGCACTTGGAATCTCTCCTTGTGCTCTAAGAAGATCGGAGGGGGACGCTTCTCTTGCTTACCCGTAAGAGACGGAGTCCCTTTGGTGTTCGCAGGAGAGGCGGGGCGGGTTACACCCGTAGGTGGAATGGTGGTCTTCGCGGGGGGTTCCTGAGATGAAGGCTTCGAGTGAGCCTTCTTCCTCTTACCGTAGGCGACGGGTGTGAACCCGTCGGATTCGGACGAGGTATCCAAGGGGGCCGCGGGAGATGGCGGAGGTGACTCCAGTTCCATCTCGGGTTTCGACGGAGATGTGGGGATGATTGTGGGCTCCTTCGGGGAGCTCACGGGAGCGGGGTCAGGCGAGGCTGGTGATTCAGGAATTTCCTGAACCGCCAAACACCGATGTTTCACGGGGGAAGACACCGGTGTCCTGGGCATGGCTAGTGCCCGGCTAGCTGGGGTAGCTTTGACGGGCGTGGAGGGACGCGGTGCTGGTTTGATGCCCTGGAGGGCTTTTTTGGGAGTTGTAGGTTTTATGCTCAGGAGAGCATTCGCGGGGGACAGGGGTCGCGGCGCGGTGTTTTTGGCCAGCGGGGCCGGGCCCCCAGCAGAGGGCTGGGAGGCTTGGAAATCATTGAAGATTTCCGGATACTTTGATAGGATAAAACGGAGAAAAGCCTCCGTGTCCACCTTAGGGGTGGCCATGCCGGGGGGACACCCGGATGGTGTGTAGGTGAGTGACCCTCCCCGTCGGGTTAGACAGGGAGGGGGTGAGGCCTAGGTGTCCTACCTAATAGGTGTGTCTTTACTACCGCTCTTACGGGGTAGTCAAGGTGTGTCCTACTGCTGTTTGGGGTCGGCTAGGAGATCCCCCAAGGCCGGTGGTACCAAACCCAGCCGGATTTTGCGTTCCTCACGGGAGGAAAGCAGGCGTTTCCGGGTCCACGCCCAACCTGGTTTCGTTGGCACGGTTACGTATCCGCCAGGTGACCACAAGTGTGGATTTTGTGACGAACGAGTCGGGAGAAAACACAAGTCGCCCTGAGAAGGGCAACGTCCGAGAACGGACTGTATTTTTGCGGACACCAAACGTCACTCGCTAGCGCGTTCTAAAAAGAACACGTGCGAGATCGGAATGTTGTACCGCCGACGACGGGCGAAGTGCGGCCGGAGCGTGGTCCGGCGGCGGGTCGGGCTCAGGTAGCCGGGCTGGCTACCTGCGAAGGGCTTGCAGCGTTCCGGCGGGGCGGAGCGCGGTCACGGAGAGGTGTTGTCGGTACGGAGTCCGACAGCGAAGTGAGATTCATTGTTCATGAAACCGTTCACTCGGTCTTATATTTATAGTTTGGCGGAGGGGACGCGCTACGGGACGTGTATTTGCGTCTCGCTCTTGCCGTAGCACACGTATTAGCCTCTCTCTCTACCATACTCCACTCTTAAATCCAAAATAAGTATACCATAATACGTACATTTATTATAATTGGAAATAATTTATGTTTAGTTTAATATTATATAAATAGTGTACAGATAGACCTAACCACAAACAAGTACTAAATAAAAAAAAAAATAAAAAAAATATTAATAATAATAAATATCACGCACCCTTCGCGACTTATGTTATGTGTGATCATTATTTATATAAATAGGTAATAATTATAAGAACGTACTGACATTGCCATTATCGAAGAGAAACAATAAACAACATTATTTGTATTCAGAAAAGATTTGTGGCCCTGAAAAGGGCCTTTTGGCGTTCGTGTTGTCCGTCTGTCAACAAACAAACAAACACTCACTCACTCTCGCTCGTCCGGATTCTATCCAAAATTGAAATGAACCGGCAGAGCAGAGCTTACTTGGAGCTGGTGTATTTGGTGACGGCCTTGGTGCCTTCGCTGACGGCGTGCTTCGCGAGCTCGCCGGGCAACAGGAGCCTCACGGAGGTTTGCACCTCCCTCGACGTGATGGTGGATCTCTTGTTGTAGTGAGCCAGGCGGGAAGCCTCGGCGGCGATTCGCTCGAATATGTCGTTCACGAACGAGTTCATGATGGACATGGCCTTGCTGGAGATACCGGTGTCGGGGTGCACCTGCTTGAGCACCTTGTAAATGTAGATGGCATAACTCTCCTTCCTCTTGTGCTTCTTCTTTTTCTTGTCTGTCTTGGAGATGTTCTTTTGCGCTTTTCCGGATTTCTTGGCTGCCTTACCACTGGTCTTGGGCGGCATTGTTACGGTGACGCGGTTTGCCGGCGATTTGGATGCAAAAAAAAAAAAAAAAAAAATACACAATAATTCTGTACGTACGCTACGTACGCTACGTACGCTAGTCAGTGATCGTATACACCGAAACTCGGAACGCGATTGTGTATTTATTCAGGGCTTCGATGCGCGACGCGTATCTCCCGCCAACTTTTATATCCCCACCGAAGGAAAGGGACGGCGGACGAGTGTAGTGTATCGATCTCGCTCGCTCGCTCGCTCGCCCGTAATGTGGTAATTTTATTATTAATTAATTATTAAAATAATAATAATAATACTAATAAATACTTAATCAGTTGCACTTGGTTATGTGCATAATATTTATTACTAGCTGTGCCCGCAACTTCGTTCGCTATTGCCATTGTGTATTAGCATTAACATTATAATTACTTATCCTTAAGGAGGGACCTTTATATTTAATAAAATAAAGCCTAATTATAATATAATTCGACCCAAACAAAATAAATATATTATATATAAAATATTTATGATTGATTATGAAAAAAAAAAAAAAAAAACGAAAGAACTACCTACTACTATATATAGAGATTATTTAATATTTAATCGTGTAATTGATTAGCTCATTAGGTAGTGGTAGTTGTTATCGACGAATCATCGGCCAGGTCAGTATAGAAACATTCAATAAACATATGTATTTTTAGAATCATATTGTGGCCCTGAAAAGGGCCTTTTGGTTTGATGCGCGACGGTCGTTCCGTGTGTAGCGAGCGACATACAATAATTGTTCACCACGAACAACGACGACGACGCCGCCGCGCGCTATGCTATAGCTTTTTTTGAACAGATTCAAGCCTTCTTTTCGGTCTTCTTGGGCAGGAGCACGGCCTGGATGTTGGGCAGCACACCGCCCTGTGCGATGGTAACGCCGGACAGGAGTTTGTTCAATTCCTCGTCGTTCCTGATCGCCAATTGTAGATGACGCGGAATGATTCTGGTCTTCTTGTTGTCTCTGGCCGCGTTGCCGGCCAACTCCAAAACTTCGGCGGCCAGGTACTCCATCACGGCGGCTAGGTACACCGGTGCACCGGCACCGACGCGCTCCGCGTAATTACCATGACGCAGGAGACGATGGATACGTCCCACTGGAAACTGAAGTCCGGCACGATTCGAACGAGACTTTGCCTTCCCCTTGACTTTGCCGCCTTTGCCACGTCCGGACATATTGATGAGGTTTATATTAAAATAAAAGGGAATGAATTCACAGACACGCGCGCGCCGTGCGTGAACGTAACACTATAACGTGAGTATGGTTCACCGACCGGTTTTTATATATAAGTATACGCTCCGTGCCGTCCGTGCGGCGGGGTATCGAACGAGCGGGACGTAACCGTACGTTTCGTTTCAATTGAGCGAGACGACAATATATCGTCGTTCGTATTCGTAATGGTAAGTAAGTAAGTAAGTAATCCAAAACGGTAATGTAACAAGTAGATTAACAAACAATCGGATCGAAGAATAAGGGAACGAGGGCGGCGGCGGATACCCGGTAAGTGTTGATTGATCGTATCGATAATTATCCGTATTGACGGTGGGTCTCGGCTCGCTCGGGTCAGCTCAGACCAGTTGGTACGGTGTGGGTTGGGAAGTATTAAGTGGTCCTGGTGCGTGCGTTCTAATCCCGGCCAGACGTGTGGTGATGTGTCAGTCAGATTTCAAGTTTGTTCTCGGGTCTTGGGATGTGTGTGTGTGTGTGTGCAAAACGTATTTTATGTAATCTTTGGTAATTGTATAATACGCTTCTGTAAAAGGTGAAGAAGCTTTCGATCCAAAGATTAATGATATTAATTAATATTTTTGTTAAGCCCCCCCCCGTTTGAACGCGTTATGCCGCTATGCCGTGGAGAAACATTCATGACACATACATGATTGTGCTTTTGTTTTTAGAAGGATTTGTTAGCCCTGAAAAGGGCTTTTTGGTTAGCTAGCGCATAATATAATGCGCGCGGCAAAGGTGCGTGCGATTCTCCATACCTGTCCGTGTCCGTCCCGTCCGACCGCGACGACAACAACAACGACGACGACGACGACGGAGTAACCGACGACACACACCCAACAGTAGGGGGTATAATAAAAATAATACCACACACACACCTACTTCTTGGCGGCGGCGGAAGCCTTCTTGCCGGCGGCAGCCTTCGACTTTGATGTGGCGGCCGCTTTCTTCGGTTTGGGCGCCTTCGGTTTCTTGGTTGGCGGCTTGGCGGTCTTCTTGGCCTTCGGCGCCAGTATGATTCAGTTCACTTTTTTTTTTTTTTTTTTTTTTTTTTTTGACTGGACTATACGTTGTTGACCGCAGATGGCCTTGACAACTTTACACGGGCTTTGGGTGAGAGCAGATGGCTCTCAACCGACTTAAAAACTAAATTCAAATATTGTAGCAGCAAACCAAGGGCACCACTTAGGTACGGACCTCGGCTTGGCTCGCTGCTACTGATCGGGACGTTTGGACTAAGACTCGCCCAGGGCGAGCCGACAAAGAGATTCTTCGACCCCGCCGGCGGGGTCGGTGCAATGGTGGAGTGTTTACTCTGACCTGACTGGATGGCAAGAACACCTCCGGATAGTTGGAAGTGATCTCGTCATCGGGATCGCCGAGAATGTGTCTCGGTCTACGCAGGGACAATTTGCCCGGAGGCTCTAACGGGTAGTCGGGTACCGTGGAGACTAGGGAGTTCGGGTGGGACTTGATCGATTCATAATACCGCTTGGAGGCGAGTTTTATGAAACGCGCAATGGACTCGAGACGGGTGTCTCTGTGGAGAGAACGATTCCGTACATACCAAGGTACGCCCGTGGCTTTACGGAGGAATCGGTTCTGTATCAACTGGAGGGGGCGGAGTTTTGCATGAGCAAACGCCACGGAGGCGTAGGTCATGACGGGCCGTATGCAAGCTTTGTAAAGTCTCACCTTGTTGCCAAGGCTCATTTTACTCTTCTTGCATATCAGGTTGTTAAGACGGCCCAATATGAGGGCCGCTCTGTTACGAACAGTTTTTATGTGTTCGTTGAAGTTGAGACGTCTATCAAGGATCACTCCCAGGTATCGAGCTGACTTAGCCCATGGGATGGGCTCGTCGTAAAGGGTAAGTGGCGTCTTGGGCATGAGGCGTTTCCGAGTGAAGAGCACTGCTGTGCTTTTCGTCGGGTTCACCTCAATGCGCCACTTTCTGAACCATGCACCAATTCAGTTCACCGACCGGTTTTATATGTAAGTATATGCTCCGTGCCGTCCGTGCGGCGGGATATCGAACGAGCGGGACGTAACTGTACGTTTCGATTGAGCGAGATGACAATATATCGTCGTTCGTATTCGTGATGGTAAGTAATCCAAAACGGTAATGTACTAAGTAGATTATTAATTAATTAATAACTTATTAACAAACATTCGGGCAGTCGGTCGGATCGAAGAAGAGAGGAACGAGGGCGGCGGATACCATGTAACGATTGATTGATCGTATCCATAATTATCCGTATTGACGGCGACGACGGTGACGGTGGCTCTCGGCTCGCTCAGGTCAGGTCAGCTCAGACCAGTTGGAACGGTGGGAAGTATTAAGTGGTCCTGGTGCCTGCGTTCGATTCCCGGACAGACGTTGTGTCAGTCAGATTTCAAGTTTGTTCTCGGGTTTTGGGGTGGGTGTATGGGTGTGCAAAACGTATCTTATCTAATTTTTTGGTGGTAAATGTTATTTTTGTTCCGCTCCCGTTTGAACGCGTTATGCCGTGGAGAAACATTCATGTCAATACACGATTGTGCTTTTAGAAGGATTTTAAGCCCTGAAAAGGGCTTAGTTAGCTAGCGCATAATATTATGCGCGCGGCGAAGGTGCGCGAGATTCTCCATACCTGTCAGTGTCCGTCTCGTCCGACCGCGACGGAGTAACCGACGGCACATCTAACAGTAGGAGGTACAATAATAAATACCTCCTGACGGCGACGAACGCCGGGTCGTAAATCAGTGTGGCCGCCGTCCGAACTCTAGGGCAACAGCGCGCTGTCACCGTCGATGATCTGCTTGTGCGCTTCTGCACAGCGGATTCCAGGGTGTGCGGGGGTCTCCAATCGACGAAGGCGGCTTTTAATCTGGAGCTCGGGTCTTTTCTTCTTATTCATCGTTCAGGATTTCTTCTTTATTCTTCTTGGTCTCGTATCGAAGACACTCGATGCGGGCCGGTCCTATTGCGCTTACCCGGGTCGGAGCAATACCGTACAGAAAGCGCCATTTTCGGGCAGCAAAATCGACCTGATTCCTTACGGATTTTGCTTATCGATTGCCACCTTTCGTCCTTTATTTTTACAAATTTAAGGTTTACACATTTGAAATTTATGTTATCTTAGAGCTAAAGAGACCTACTTTTAATCTAACACAAGTCTGAATAGCTATTTACAATAGTTCTTCTGGAATTTCCCTATTTTCCCGACAATATTATTCGAAATCCGCGCTCTCGTAACTTTGATTGTTAATATTTGAAAAATTACACAAGTTTTACATATTATTTTTACCTTTAAGGATTCTATACGTCAAGCTCTTTCATATTTTTCTAATGTTAATGTGTATCACATTCTTTTTCCACATGAATTTTCATGATTTTTCTCAAATACGAAGTACAATCGAGACAACAACAATCCTGTTTTCATAAATGATAGAAAATACAATATGTCCTTGTCTTACTCAATTTTTCTGCGTGACCATATATGGTAAAACGCTCTCCCTTCCCGGAGTAATTTCTAGAAAGTAGCAACCTAAAACTAAGTTTGGATAAACATTACAATCTACAATCTAAATAATTCCGAATTGAGTAATACATTTCATCAAATTTCAACCTTATAGGACCGTATTTTGTTCATTTCATTTTATTTATTGTCGTTTGTGAACGTAGGTACATAATTGAGATGGAAAACTTAATATAATTAGATCACTAGGCTCTGCCATTTGAACATACAAACATTCATTAGCTTAGGTAAAAAAAAATGTCAAAATACAATATAATTGATAAAGGATTAAATGAATCAAATAAATTAAATAATGCAATGTCAATAAATTAAGTATTAAATGTCAAACAATGTCAAAACACACAAAATACTTACTCCAACAGTTACAAACAATCAATCTATTTCAACAATAGCTCGATCACTCAGATTAACCGTATAATATGCTTTTTTTTACTAAAATATCGTTCAATTTTTCTTTAAATTCACCAAGGGGCAATAAGCTAACCGATTTTGGATTTTTATTGTAAATTATAGGAGTCATACAGAACACACTATTACGCATAAGCTTCGTTTTATATGGCAGGTTACGTAATTTGCCTTCCAAGCGACTTCCGATCGCAAACCCTTCGAATAGATCTAGGTGGATTTTAGCAAAGACGTTTACAAGAAAACAATAATAGATCTACCTGTTCCTACAAGATATATAACTAAATACTATTATTATTCTATATCTATGCTTTATACAATTGTCTAGGGACCTAACTAGCTAATTCCTTCGAGAAAATTCCAGACCCGATACGAAGGTGCGACCGCCCACCAAAACTATAAATATAAATTCGACCACTGAACACAGTTACAACTTCATGGAAGACAGGCGTGGTCATCATGATACCAAAACAAGGGAAGAGCATCCTCCTCCCGGAGAGCTACCGCCCCATCACGCTCCTCTCCTGTGTCTCGAAGCTCTTCGAGAGGCTGCTGCTCGACCTTCTGATGCCACATATCACCCCGAGACCGGAGCAGCACGGGTTCCGGTCGGAGCACAGCACCACCCTTCAACTTACCAGGGTACTGCACCACCTCTCACACACCCACAACAGGAATGAACATGCCATCGCAGTATTCCTGGACATGGAGAAAGCCTTCGACCGGGTGTGGCACTCCGGTCTCATCTACAAGCTGACCACGTCTACCGCTCCAGAGCCGATCATCAAGATCATCGCCTCGTTCCTGGAAGGAAGGCGGTTCCAGGTACGAGTGGAGGACAAACTGTCCACCGAACGCCCTATCGCTGCCGGCGTCCCGCAGGGCAGCTGTCTCTCCCCGATCTGCTACGCCAAGTACACTGACGATATCCCCGCACCGCCAGACGCCCTGCTGGCCCTCTACGCCGACGACGCGGCATACATCACCACCAGCATGAACCTCAACCGCGCAGCTGTCAGGATGCAGAGGGTACTCGACGAGCTGCCCCCCTGGCTTTCCAAATGGCGATTGTCTGTCAACGTGGGCAAGACACAGGCAGTCGCCGTCTCCAAAAAACGCCACCTCCCAAAAGCGCTCACCTTACTAAAGACGCCCATCAAATGGACCAAGACAGCGAAATACTTGGGAGTCATCATAGACCGCTCGCTGTCTATGGTCCACCACGCCACTAGCGCAATAAATTCCGCCCGAGCAGCCAGAGCGCTACTTCTCCCCGTCCTGAAGTCCAACCTCCCGCTGTGCATCAAGAAAGGCATCTTCAAGACGTACATACGCCCGCGTCTCACATACGCCGCACCTGCGTGGTACGCTCTCCTGGCGGAAACGCATAGGAAGCGACTGCGCAGCCAACAGAACGCCACACTCCGCATCATCGTAGACGCGCCGCGGTATGTACGAAACGCCGTCATCCAACGGGACCTAAGAATGGAAGACCTGGACGTCTTCATCCGAAGACTGGCCCTGGGGATGTTCGCGCGACTAGACGCGTCAGAGCACCCCCACCTCCGGGAACTCGCGCCCAACTATCAGAGACCGGAGAGGGGGAAGCCTTATCCCCGCGAACTGGTTAGAGAGGACCACAAGGCTACAGAAGCCGATACAAGCCGACACAGCGTGGACTGCCCGCCGGCCCCCCCATCATTGGGAGGCCCCCGGCTGGCATGAGGCCCGCGCGAGGCACAGGCAAGTCCCCTAGCTCCACGGAGCAATCCAAAGACCCCCCTGTTGTCACAGGGGGCGGAAGAATACCGCAGTAAGGGGCCAACGCCCGGAACTGCCACCCCATGCCAGCCGGCATGTGAGAAGACTAGAGTTTGGGAACACAGTTACCCCATTTCCATTTCGGCTCCGGACGCGGTATGTGGCGCTCGCATCTCCATGCAACTAAATGTGAATTTAATATTACACAAAAATATTCGTTGTTACATACATGTTGTGACATTACCTACCTAGCCTATGTCAGTACCTAACGCTGTTCGACTGCAACCTAATTAGACGTGTCGCCGACAGTCAGAGTGCTGCTATTTGGGACTGGGGGTGTGCAAAACCTCCCCCGGCAAGGGTGGACAGAACCTCCCTTGGCGAAGCGCTATGGGTAGGCGGAACCCATAGAAGAGGCAGGCGGAAGAGGCAGGTGAAGCTCTATTTGTGTGTGTATGGTGTGGCTATTCTGGGCCCGTTGCCGCGCCACGGCTGCCCTCTGGCGGCGGCGGTCTCGAGCCTGGTCGAGACGGCGAAGGGCGCCCCAAGAAGTTCTCTGGGCAAGCTCCACCGCCGTCTCTGTAAGTCGTCGTCCGGGGGTCTTGCGTGGAGCGGGGCGAGGTTGTTGAGGCGGTCGAACATGCGACCAGCTGATCTCACGACGAACTCCTCGACGCTCTCAGTACGAAGGTCGCGATTAGCTCGTTCATTGCGTATCTTCCCGCACCGGTGCAGATCCTTAAGGCGATGTTCTGGTGGCTGGGCTGCCCGCGAGCGAGCTCTTCTGCACAGCGGGATCGGGGGTGAAGAGGGTCACCAATCAAACAAACAAACAACCCAATTCCACCTTCCTTTTCTTCTGTTGGTCCCGTATCGAAACACACTCGATGCGGGGGAAAATATTCGGCCTCCCTTGTCTGCGGGAGCCGGGTTCGGGACTCGAGCTGTCGCTCATTCCCGGGGATCAACTCGGGGGGCGACTACCCCTCGGTGGCTGGGCTGCCGCGAACTTTTCAGTTCTGAGAGGCAGGGGCTGCCGCAGGCTACTAGCTTGAAGCCAGGCTGCGGCAGCGAAAAGAGGAGAAAGTGAAGGTAGTGTGGTAATGGGCGCCGCAGGCGACTGGCCGATTTTATGGCCAGTGTGCGGCGCATTGGGGCCGGGGGTGGGCAGAACCTCCCTGAGCGACGCGCTATGGGCGGACAGAACCACCCATAGCGGTAGTGGTTGAGGCTTTTGACGGCCCCCGTAGGCGACTACCCGTTTGGGGCAGGTTACGGGGGGGAAATTTCCTGTAGGACGGGGGGGGGGAGTTAGTTTGTTTTCTATTCGGCGGTGGGCGCCCGGAGAATTTCTCTGAGCAGGCTCCACCATTGCCGCTGGTCCGGGGGTCTTGCGTGGAGCGGGGCGAGATCGTTGAGGTGCACGTGGCCGGAGTTGTCCGCGCAGTCGAACATGCGACGCGCAGACCTCACGACAAACTCCTCAACGCTCTCGATACAGAGGTCGCGGGCAATTTGTTCGTTCCTCACGTACCTTCCCGCTCCCGTGCAGACCCTTAGTGTAATGTTTTGCTGGGCCTGGATTTGTAAGCGCCTGGCGGTGGAGCAAAGTGCGTACCACGCCGGGGCGGCATACGTGAGACGGGACCTAAGGTGTCTTGTAGATGCGCACCTTGGTGCTCAGGGGTAGACGTGACTGCAGGACGGGTCGTAGTAGGGCGCGGGCGGCGCGCGTTTGTTGCAAGGCGTGCTCCACCTGCGGCGCCATCCTCAACGACCTGTCAATGTCCACCCCGAGGTACCTGGCGTGCGTCGTCCACAAGACGTCGTCGCCTCTTAGCTGGAGTGGTTGTAGGGAGAGGGTTCGTTTGTGGCTGACCAGTAGGGCGGCTGTCTTACTCACATTGACAGCCCTGCGCCTTTGATGCGGGCCGGCCCTATGGCGCTTACGCGGGTCGGAGCAATACCGTACAGAAAGCGCCATTTTCGTGCAGCAAAATCGATCTAATTCCCTACGGATTTTGCCTATCGATTGCCACCTTTCGTCCTTTATTTAGTTACAATTTTAAATGTTTTCATTTTGAAACTTATATAAACTTAAAGCTAAAGAGACCTACATTTATCCTAACACAAGTCTGATTAGCTATTTACAATATTTCTTCTGGAATTTAGAAAAAATATTGTAAATAGCTTGATACATTTTCTGCTTGATTATATTATATTATTATATACTAGCTGCGCCTCGCGGTTTTACTCGCGGCTATGTTAATATGAGATATTGGGGGTAAAAAAAATGCCTGTATTTTTGGATAAAAATAAAGTAGACAACGTGTTAATCCAGGGTATGACGTAGGGAAGAGTATTTACGCTACCTCGTTTTAAATTCAGGGCTTCGCTTCGAAGTACGCCCTGGTACGGGCGGGAGATACTTGGATCTCAAACTCAAACTGAACTCAAACACGTCTAATTAGGTTGCAGTCGAACAGTGTTAGGTACTAACATAGGCTAGGTTGGCAACGTCATGTCAGAGAAACAAACAAATGTTTTAATGTAAATATTAGGTTCACATTTGGTTGCATGGAGATGCGAGCGCCGCGTACCGCGTCCGGAACCGAAATGGGAAAAGTCGTTTTCAACGGTCGAATTTATATTTATAGTTTTTGTGGGCGATCGCATCTTCGTATCGGGTCTGGAATTTTCTCGAAGTAATTAGCTAGTTAGGTCTCAAGACAATTCTATGTAGCATAGATATAGAATAATAATATTATTTAGTTATATATCTTGTCGGAACAGGTAGATCTATTATTGTTTTCTCCGTAAGTTCTTTCATAAATACATGTCAAAGTTACGACAGCGCGGATTTCGAGTAGAATTGTCGGGAAAATAGGAAAATTCCAGAAAAATTATTGTGAATAGCTATTCAGACTTGTGTTAGGATAAAAGTAGGTCTCTTTAGCTTTAAGTTAGTATAAATTTCAAAATGTATACCTTAAAATTGTAATAAAATAAAGGACGAAAGGTGGCAATCGATAGGCAAATCCGTAGGAAATTAGGTCGATTTTGCTGCTCGAAAATGGCGCTTTCTGTACGGTATTGCTCCGACCCTGGTAAGCGCCATAGGGCCAACCCGCATTATGCAACAAATGGCGCATAGCCGTTAATATCAGCAAAACCACCGCACTCCTATTCACCAAGAAGAGAATTACACTACAACTGCGGGGCCTGGACATCAAGTGGACCACGCACACTAGTCTGCGTCGAGATCGACAGGTCGTTGAGAATGGCCCCCCAGGTAGAGCGCGTGACAACACAATCGGGCGATGCTCCGACCTGTCTTGCGATCTCGACTCCCGCTGAGGACCAAAGTGCGGGTCTACAAAACGTATGTCCGGTCCCGCTTCACCTACGCTGCGCCTGCCTGCGGTCTGCTTCGCCCAGATGAAAGCAAGACTGCAGACTCAGCAAAATCTCCCTTTACGAACTTGCGCCGGTGCCGGGCGTTACGTCAGAAATGACGTTATCGACCGGGACCTCCGGATCGAGAGCGTCGAGGAATTCGTGACAGAGTCCGCGCGTCGGATGTTCGACCGCGCGGACAACGGAGGCCACGCCCACCTCAAGCATCGTAGCAGCATCGTGCCACATCCCAAATAACTGCCCACTATGCGGAAGTGGAAAGAGCGGTCCAGGAGTTCCTGTCGTGCCCGAACCCGACACTTGGCGGGGAGGACTTTATCTCCCCAGCCGAGGTTCGGAAGGCCATCCTCCGCCTGCCCAGGCGGAAGGCGCCGGGCAACGATGGGATCACAAACCTGGCGCTCCGCCACCTACCAAATAGGGGCGTAGAAGCACTGGCACGTCTCTACAATGGTGTTCTGTGCACAGGACACTTTCCGGACGTCTGGAAGACGGGCAAAATCATTGTCCTCCCAAAACCAGGGAAGGACAGACTTCTTCCGGGAAGCTATAGACTCATTACTTCCTACTTGCGCCAAGCTGTTTGAGCGTCTGCTGCTGCGGAGGCTCAAACCCACCATTGAGCCCCGACCCGAACAATTCGGGTTCCGCAGCCAGCACAGTACGACTCTCCAGCTGACGCGAGTTCTTCACTTCCTGGCCGATGAGCTAAACGCGAACCGAAACAGTCTCCGTCTTCCTAGACGTGGAGAAGGCGTTTGATCGTGTTTGGCACTCCAGCCTCATCTTCAAACTCCTCAATACCAACACGCCGCCTGCCCTCATTCGAGTCCTAACAAGTTTCCTGACGGATAGGAAATTCTTCGTGTCCGTCGAGAGTCGTTGTTTGCAAGCAAACCAAACTACCTGTATTATACTACCTACCTAT
This sequence comes from Aplocera efformata, assembly GCA_921293045.1. Lineage (NCBI taxonomy): Eukaryota > Metazoa > Arthropoda > Insecta > Lepidoptera > Geometridae > Aplocera > Aplocera efformata. The sequence goes on along the minus strand of OV121068.1, from coordinate 1,497,048 downwards.
ATTTATTGCATGCGAAACTATTTAAAATGCCGTCTGCAATGCAATACTTTTAGAAAAAGAAATCTATCTAGACGTCGCGTCGTCTCGCGCGATGTGATTGTGATTGTGAAAGATATATTAACAGTCCCTACAGGCCTAGCCTAGTGTGGGAATCATTTGTGAATATATACTGGCTAAAATCTCTCTACTTAGATACTGATCTAATATATTCTATTGTAACTTTTATATCTTATTAAGTAGAAATAAAGCATTTTTCATTGTTTCTTTTTTTTCCTACGTAAAATAATATAACTGACACATCGCTGTATAATTGCTGCCGCAAATATATCAGGCGTTACAAAATTTAAGAGTCCATATTTCGTATCAGTATACAGATCAGTAATCCAAATCCTGGTTTCCAAATATCGGGCTACAAAATAGTTGACGTATAGTACTGGGCTGTGCACTGTTTACACGTGTCAGTAATCTACAACCCGGTAATTCAACAGTTCCTACGTAACGTAATAAACAACAGTAGGTACATTAAATAATTAATTTAATAAAAAGTTCTCCCGAAGACCTCGTAGCAGTAGAACTTGTACAAAGTTCACCCGGCTTTGTGCTATGGGAATTGGGAATATAATATACGCCCCGCAGCGTTACCCGCAGTTTTCTGGGAATTTTCTGCGCAACTTTGTTTCAAAAATTGGTCCAGCCGTTCCCGCGTGATGCCGTGACCTAGGGAAATAGGGATTCATCACTACATAGTATAAAACAAAGTCGCTTTCTCTGTCCCTATATCCCTATGTATGCTTAAATCTTTAAAACTACGCAATGGATTTGATGCGGTTTTTTTTAATAGATAGTGATTCTGTGAGGAAGGTTTATATGTATTATATAATACAATACACTAGCAAGTCACCCCGGCTTCGCACGGGTAGTTTCTGATACGACACTGATGCTTTACTAACATGATGATGCTAACTACAGATGTTTTCCTGTCTTGATTTACAATTCGAAAATCGGTGGTCAAACGATATGTAGGCAAAAATCCTATAGACTAATAAACTTTCAGTTCTTCTCGACTCCCGACTTTTCCCATAAATTTTCCAAATAAATTATATTATACAAACCTTTGCCCTGACTATTACGAATACAGCAAAGCCAGTTCGGTCCAGCCGTTCTCGATTTTTAATGAGACAAACGAACAGCAATTGAGTTATATATATATAAGATAGATAGATAGATAAACACCTAGACACAGAACAAACATGTATGTTCGTCACACAAATGGTTGTCCTGGGTGGGAATCGAACCCGCGACCTACAACGTAGAAGGCAAAGGTAGCAACTGAGTTTTAAGACCAATCGAGATCCAGCTAAGATCAAGATGTACGGACCAAGATATGCTGTTAGATAGCATGAAAGTAAGAATAAAATCAATATTTTCAGGCACTACACCACTATAGCAATATTTTGATACACGACGTCAATAACAAGAGATTAATATAAATCTACGAATATGACTGTAATATTTGCTTATATTTAGGGTGAAATTCATATAAAAATCTATGGCAGGGTTCCCACTACGCCGGACCGGCAGATCTGCCGGAAACCGGACACCGGACAGAGTGTTCACATTACATCGGATCCCGGAAGAAATTCAGACAGTCAAGTACTTACCTCAGTTGAATTTGGACCTGCGCGCACAATGGACGACGAAATTGTTGTGTTGTGGTGGTATCTTAATAGAAGGCAAAATAAAAGAAAACATTGGGTACACCCTATTTTACGGGAAAGATTTTCACTTGGAACATTTGAAACATTAATGGGTGAACTTAGAACGGGCGGGGCGAGGGGAGCACGAGCGGGGCGAGCGGGGGACAGATACCGGCACAAACTCGTTCACATTACTCCGGGCCCGGTCGTTCTACCGGCAATTCGTAGTGACAAAACGCTCGGTAAAAATGCCGGGCTCGGCAAAAATGCCGGACCCGGGATAATGTGAATAGCTTCATATAAATTGTACAGCCACTAGCCCTTCCGGCAGATTTACCGGGGCGGCAGATCTGCCGGTCCGGCGTAGTGGGAACCCTGCCTATGGAACCAACGCCGTGGTACCTACACCCTATCAAATAAAGAAAGAATTATCCAAATTGTTCAGCAATAGGCGCGCAGATATCCACACCCGTAGCTTGTATTAATAAGCCAGGCCGTCACACTTGCAAGTAGGTAAGGGGGTCCTTTTGGGGTCCAGTTGCTCGCGTCCGTAGGTACTCAATGACTCATTACACGTACGTGGGTGGTGCCAAAGGAGCAACCAAAAGTAGCAATAGAACTTACTGCCACCACACCTGGAATCTGCCGCCAAGCGGTAGTGCTCGCATTACTGTGTTCCGGTGGACGGGTGTCGGTGCCGGTGTAATCACATGCGCATGAGACGTATCATCTTCGTCTCGGGAGATGGGCGCAGCAGGATGAATGCAATTCAGTGTAAGATCAAAATCCAGTGGCGGCCTTAGGGGGTGGCAAGCAGGGCATCCGCCCGGGGCCTCGCACCTTCGCAGAACAGCCCGTTTTTTTGTTTTGATGTACTGCAGCTGTCTTTAAGAGGATGCTGACTGATTACCAGTAGCCCTGTACACTTCCAACTCACCTAAATTCCTCATACGCCAAATGTTTCACAAAGATCTATCGCCCGGAGCCTCGCAATGTCTAAATCTTATACCGAATGACATTACTGTTGTCATGGGCGGGGGTCGCCACTTACCACCCGGTGGGCCCTCAGCTCGTTCCGTCACAATTTCATATAAAAAAAAGGTGTTAGTTCATATTTTGAAAACTACGAAACAGACTTTGCTGAAACTTGTACTGTTCATGTTGGCTTACATTTACTTGACGTAAAAGTTAGATTAATAGTTTCGGAGAAATGCGTGGACAAACATACACACATCTATAATTTTTTTTTTATATTTGTCTGAAAGCTCTAAGAGATGATCATATTATTGTGAATATATTGCAATTCTGTTCTTTTTATGATCAGTTGTAAATAAATAAATGTTAATGTACATTTGACACAGCGCCATCTAAACCCTAAACAAAGTTTGTGTAGGAACTTTTTAGTAAATATACTATAAGTTCCTACTACCACAGATATAATAATACTATAGTAGTATAATAATGCAACAATAGTAGTTAATAGTATAATATTACTACTACTACTAATAAATATCAACACCCAGGCTCAGAATAAACATCTTGTTCGACACACAAATGTTTGTCCTTAGTGGGAATCAAACCCAAGACCTATATATAGCACAGAAGGCAGATCTACCAAATGAGTTGTGAAACCAAGTATTCCAACAAGCTATATATAAAAAAAACTTTTACACTCATACTTCTGCACTAGGATTCCGTGTCGCAGATGGCATGGACAAACATAGAAACACAAGACAAACATCAAAGACCCGAAAACAAACTTCGTGCTCACCACACAGTGTGCCCCGGCCGGGAATCGAACCCGGGACCCCTTGCTCCGAAGGCAGGGCTACTACCAACTAAGCCACGGAGTCGTCAAAGATTAGATATTTTCTCTTGCAACCGAGTTCACCTCTGCCTCAGAACTATTGTGGTAACAGGCATTATTCAGTGAAACTTGCCTAAGAGTGATATGGATTAAAGTGTGTGATTAAGTGATTACCACCGCCCATAAACAATGTAAAATGGGGCCGTCACTTCGTCCGATCTCTTCAGTTGCATCAAAAAATCTTTTTTACAGTGGAAATTATCTCAAACAAATAAAAAGACTTATTATTTCAACAAACTTTATTACATTTAACCTACATAAACAATCTGACTTTAACATATCTAAAAGCATAACAAAAATTAAACATAAAGTCAACTCTTTCTTCAAGTCAAGTCTTTATTTCCGTTAAATTCTTAAAAATTGTTTGGAGACACCATTTTCTTTTTTTTAAATTATTAATTATATCTAAGCGCTTGTTCAAACCCTATCCGACCCTTCATGGCGTAGAAGTAAAATAACCCCTAATAGAAGGAATACTTTATTTTCGCGAGCATGATCTCTTTTACAAATGAAGTACTTAACATTTTGTTAACAAATTAAACATGTTAAAATATTAAAAGTAATTAACAATAAATTATTACCTACTAATATATCACTTCTTCCTAATCCTAGTCTATTAGTTAAGTGTTTAATTTGTATGTTTAATAATTGATACATAACATAATAAATCAAAATATTATGCATCAATAATATTATTATTATATGAAGGATTCCATACAAGGAGCACATGCAATTTTTTATGAAAATCTATTTGTTCTTACAGGATATTTGTAACAAACAATTAAACATACATTACATATATTAATAGTTCTGGTAAGAAGACAGATTACAGGTGCAAGCGGCTTGTATCATGATTTATTTCATATTAATAAAAAAATATTATAAAAGTACTTTAGGATAATTTCCCCCATAGCTAGACAGAAATCGCATTTTAAATAGATTAATCGTATCGAATCTTATAACATTTTTATTGAGTGTATTTAATTTATATAATGCGTACCAGTTGTTGGAGCATCATCAGTGAACAGTTTCAAAAACAGACTAGACAAATATTTGAACAATTAAAACACAAGTGCAGTGATATGCACGCATCAGCTCAAGCTGCTAGTGCATTCATTAATAATAATAAACACCAATGTACCCCAGTAGTCTGAATAATATAATATATATAGGACATCAAGTACCTTAACAGCATACATTTCAAACGTGCATCACTTATGTTCATGTATAATAACAAATCATTTATTATATTATACATGAACATAAACTAAAAAGAACAAGAGAAACTAAAAAGAGAAAAAATCTAACATAAAAAGGGTAAACAAAAAAATAAATGGTGCCATTTCATAGGTTCCATTGAAAAGTTACATCAAATAATATGACAACATGACATTCATTAACACATAAATCTAAAAAATATAGCAAAAATGATTATAACATTATCGGTTATCAGTTTTTATACAGTACTACACAACAAATGCATAAGAATTACAAAAGTTTTCATAACTTCAACTAAAGTATGTATATGTTTTAGAATAGAATTGATGTTTTCTCGTAGTTATCATGATGCAGTCAGTAAACGGATAGCCATCAGATCAGATGTGCCACACCCAGTCAAAAGCCCTTTCTTTAGACAGAAATACGTGATCGATGTGTTCCTTAGCTAAGCTACGCTAAACAGTAGACAGTGACGGAGCGAAAGCTTTCTCTTTCCTTGATCATGATGCCAAACCCAGCCTCTAAATGCCATTAAGAAGGTGAACCACATAAGTTTTGGAGGATACAAGCCCATTCCTCGAGTATTTCTGGGCTTCGTCTGTAGGAGAACCTCTGCATTTGTCCTGGAGCAAGCCATCTTTATCGTTGTCCTCAGGACGTACTCCACAGTGCCACCTAAGAAATTGAGCAGGGCGTTTCGGTCTCCTTGCAAAATTCTACTATTTCTCCAGTTCGATGGTTGCCATATTTCTTGGTGACTTGTCTGAGAGCAGTGCTCCTCAGTTGGCAAAGATTCTGTTCACATAAGACTTAAAATTCGTGTCGATAACTTCCGTACTGTTCTAGCCCAAGTTAGTCGTGCGGTAGTCGATAGTAGAGTACTGGTGTTTGAAAGAGCTTTTTTTTTCCTTGTCCTGCTTTTGGTATGGTCAAGCTAGCACTCCAGGAAGCCAGCACTCCAGGAACCATTCGTTGGTAAGTCGACGGGGGCTGTTGTACCTCTGGCAAGAGATTATTAGCAGAGAAGCCGATATCCAGTATTAGAATAGGATTATTTCAAAGAAGATGTGATACACCCCTTGTATTTGTGATCTTTTCCTGACTTGTTTTTTGTCATTTGGTGCAATATTCGGTGGTGTGTCTTCCAGGAGCTGGAGTGCTTTTCTCGTAAGAGATTCTTTGTAGAGAAGCCGATGTCTGGTAATAGAGTAGGATTATCTCAAAGAGAATAAGACAGTCAAGGGGACTTAGCGTTTCCTTTTCTGGACTTGCTCCTGGACGTTCCTTAGGACAGGGTAGATGGCTAAGCTTGTGCGCTCCCTCTTCAGATGCTTTCTAATCCACGGTGCCTTTAGCGGTAATACATTTATTGTTTGCGTTCAGCGATAAGTTACCTCGCTCCAGGTCTGAGTGCGCTGTTCACGATTTCTTACATCTTCTGATGGATGGGCTTCGACTAGGGTATCATGGCTTTCTTGGCTGTCGACTGCTGCTGACAGTTTCTTGACAAGTTGCAGGGTAGATGACAGGTGTGTCCGGAGCCATCGCGGTACAGAAATAAATTGTTTACAATTTTTATGTTCTTAACTTACAATGCACATATAAAAACGTCATAACATAATACATATTATATTACATATGTGAAGGACAGATGAGATGAGATGAGATCTACGAATATTGTTTAGATCAGGAACATAATTAGTGAGAGATATATTTAGCCTGAGCTAAATATATCTCTCACTAATTATGTTCCTGATCTAAACAATATTCGTAGATTATGATTGTAAATACTTCTGAAATAATATACTGTTAAGTATATAATAATAAGTAATATACTGTTTCATTCGCACTATGCGATGAGTGAGCGAGCGCACCGATCGTCCGTCTCGCTCACCCACAATCGTTTTGGTTCGCTAGATTATGACGCGAGGAGGGGCTTAATCTTGGCAAAAGAGCGCATTTGGCCGGTAAAAACGTTCCCCCCCGCGCCTAGCCAAGCTCCTCGCAGAGAAACGCAAACTAAGGAAGGAATGGCAAACATACAGAGACCCCGCACTGAAAACCAGTCTTGACGCCCTCTGCGAGGAAGTAAAGGCGGAGGCCGAAGAAGACTGCGCCCGCAGATGGGAAGCCAGGATCGCAGGCGCCGAGGATGACTGGATGTCTATCCACCGCATTTGCCGACAGCTAAGGAACACCCCAACACCCGTCAGACCGCTCACACACCAAGACGGCCACCTAGGCTACAGGGCGGAAGATTGAGCGGAGATACTCGCCGACAGCCTGGAGCGACAGTTTCAACCGTTCCGGGAGTCGGGATCGTAGGACAGGTCGGAGCATCGCCCGGGCGGCGCGCGATTGTATTATTGCGCGCTCGGCCTGGGGGGCCATTCTCAACGACCTGTCGATCTCGACGCCGAGGTACCGAGTGTGCGTGGTCCAATCGATGTCCAGGCACCGCAGCTGTAGGGAGGGAGGGTTGGTCTTTTTTGGAGAAATCACGAGCGCGGCCGTCTTTGACACATTGACCATGCGCCAACGGTCCAGCCATTCGGGCAATATGTCAAGGAGGCGTTACATTCGGCGGGAAGCTATAGACAGATTAGAAGAAGAAGAGAAGTACGCGCTGTCGTCGGCGAATAGAGCCAACATTACATCCCGCTTTCCCGGGATCAGGTGACCTTCCAGGGCGGGATGTCGTTCATGTACAGCGCGTACAGGGCAGGGGAGAGGCAGCTGCCTTGTGGCACTCCGACGGTTATGCTCCGCGGCTCGGAATTTGCATTCTCTACTGACACGAAGAATTTCCTATTTGAAATTATACTGGCCACGACGCGAGTGGTGGGCGGGTGGTGATGTCGAGCATCGGAGTGCCACAAGGCAGCTGCCTCTCCCCCGCCCTGTACGCGCTGTACACCGAACACATCCCGACCCTGGAGACTCACCTGATCCCGGGAGACGAAAGCGCGTACTTCTATTCTTCCTCTAATTTGCATATAGCTTCCCGCCTAATGCAGTGCTTCCTCGACATCTTCCCTGATTGGCTGGACCGTTGGCGTATCGCCGTCAACGTGACTAAGTCGCCCTCCGAGATTCATCCCGGATGATTCAATGAGCTAGCCTCGTTGCCCGTATTCGTTCCCCCCTACCAGTGGAACGGAAGATCGTGTAGTAGGAATCGACTGAGTTCGATACGGGACCAACAGAAACCAAAAAATGGAGAAATATTTCCGAGCTGCAGTATAAGAAGCCACCTTCGTCGACACACCCCTCTTCACCCCGGATCTCACTATGCAGAAGCGCCCACGATCATCGGCGGTAGCAGCGCGCTGTTGCCCTAGAGCTCGGACGGCGGCCAGACGGATTTACGACCCGGCGTCCGTCGCTGTCAGGAAGTACGACGACGGCGTGCGACACCCGCCGCACTCCGCTGCGGCAACAGCTGGTCCTTCGAGCCGGATCAGCGCCCCGGACACCAGCGTAAGACAACAGGCTGCTGTAGCTGCCATCGTCGAAGGGATTGGGAGATCCCCTTCTGCCCGAGGAGTCTTCGGCTGCTTCGGCAACTGCCGATACTAGAAAGAAAGTGCTTACTGCTGGAGTCAATTGCAGCGTTGGTGGAAGAAGCCGTCGAGGACCGCTGCCGTGACGGCCTAGCCCGCAGCTGTCACGAGGCGAGTAACCAGCACCAGGATGCCGGTCACCAGGAGCAACAAAGAGGACGTCAGGAGGTTCCGTAGGAAGAATCTTCGGCTGCGAGGCGAACAACGGAGAGCTTCAAGATTACGGTGACTGCAATGACAAGTACCGCAGTCGAGGCAAGTGACAAGGCTGCTAAAGGCAAGTCATTAGGTAAGGTCACCTCAGACATGTCCTCACAAGAAACCGAGAGGACACGTAAGCGCAGGGAGCTTGAGATCCGAGCAAAGATGGCTCGGCTTGAGCTTTAAGAGGCACAGGCTGCTGCCATAATGGCAAGGGCGGAATTAGAGCTGGCAACTATGGAATCCGATGAACATGACTCCACCATTGAGGAACCTGAAAGTCGAGAGGAGAGTGTCCACAGATGAGTGGACAAAACGGTAAGTAGAATATCCGAGATCGGACTTATCTAGATTGTGGATTGTAATGTTTGTCCTAACTTAGTTTTAGGTTGCTACTTTCTAGAAATTACTCCGGGAAGGGAGAGCGTTTTACCATATATGGTCACGCAGAGAAATTGAGTAAGACAAGGACAGGAGATATTGTCTTTTCTGTCATGTATGAAAACATAGGACGGAGATATGTTGTTGTCTCGATTGTACTTCGTATTTGAGGAAAAGCTTGAAAATTTATGAGGAAAATGATTGTGATACACATCAAAATTAGAAAAATATGAAAGAGCTTGACGTATAGAATCCGTAAAGGTAAAAATGATAGGGAAAACTTTTGTACCTTTTAAAAAATGAACAGTTAAAGTCACGAAAGCGCGGATTTCGAGTAAAATTGTCGGGAAAATAGAGAAATTATTTCTCTTTAGCTTTAAGATAACATAAATTTCAAATGTGTAAACTTTAAAATTGTAGTTAAATAAAGGACGAAATGTGGCAATCGATAGGCAAAATCCGTAGAAAATTAGGTCGATTTTGCTCCGCGATAATGGCGCTTTCTGTACGGTATTGCTCCGACCCGGGTAAGCGCCATAGGGCCGGCCCGCATCGAGTCAGATTGGCGCGGCGAGTCCTGGGAGATAACCATCGACCGGGCCGCAGAACAGGACGCCAACCTCTACGCCCTCAATCGCGCGCTCACGCGCACCCCTAACCCAACCTACCCACTCCTAGACCAGAATGGGGTGAGGCGCTTTGCACCTACAGATCGAAGATTTTCGCAGATCACTTGGAGGTGCAATTCTCCCCTCACCCCATTCCTCCAAATGTCCATGAGCACATCTTAGCCCACCATGCCGCAGTGGAGGGAGCGGTCCGGGAGTTCCTGTCGAGCCCAACGCCGATGCTTGGCGGGGAGGATTACATCTCCCCTGCCGAGGTCCGCAAGGCCGTCCTCCGCCTCCCTAGGCGGAAGGAACCAGGCATCGACGGGACCTCAAACCTGGCCCTTCGCCACCTGCCCAACAGGGGCGTGACGGCGCTCGCACGGATATTTAACGGCATCCTGCGGACTGGGCACTTCCCCGTCACCTGGAAGACGGGGAAAGTGATAGTCTTACCAAAACCGGGCAAGGATCGCCGTTACCCAGAGAGCTACAGACCCATCACACTCCTTTCTACATGCGCCAAGCTGTTCGAGTGTCTGCTGCTGCGGAGGCTCTCGCCCACGATTGAGCCACGACCCGAACAATTCGGGTTCCGCAGCCAGCACAGCACGACGCTCCAGCTCACGCGCGTCCTACACCTTTTGGCCGATGAGCTTAATGCGAATCGAACGACCGTCTCCGTCTTCTTAGATGTTGAGAAGGCGTTCGACCGCGTCTGGCACACCGGTCTTTTGTATAAATTAATAAACACCCGCACGCCTCCCGCCCTCACCCGTGTCGTAGCGAGCTTCCTGGCAGACAGGAAGTTCGTAGCCGCAGTGGAGGACGTCACTTCAACCTCCCGCAGCATAACTGCAGGTGTTCCCCAAGGGAGCTGTCTCTCCCCCGCCCTGTACGCGCTGTACTCGGACGACATCCCGACCTTGGAGGGTCACCTGATCCCGGGAGAGCTGGATGTCGTCCTAGCACTTTTTGCAGATGACAGCGCGTACTTCTCATCGTCAGTAAGCCCAGCAGTCGCAGCACGCCGTATGCAGCGACTGCTGGACCTGCTGCCCTCCTGGCTTAACAAATGGCGCATGGATGTAAATATTAGCAAATCCGCCGCGCTCTTAGTCACCAAAAAGAGAACTATACCTACCACCTTTACAACTGCGGGGCCTGGACATCAAGTGGACCATGCACACCAGGTACCTCGGCGTCGAGATCGACAGGTCGCTGAGGATGGCACCCCAGGTAGAGCGGGCGATAACACAATCGCGCGCCGCCCGGGCGATGCTACGACCTGTCTTGCGATCCCGACTCTCGCTGAGGACCAAAGTGCGGGTCTACAAGATGTATGTCCGGTCCCGCCTCACCTACGCTGCGCCTGCCTGGTATGGCTTGTGCTCTGCTCAACTCAAAGCCAGACTGCAGGCGCAGCAAAACATCACCCTAAGAATATGCACCGGTGCCGGGCGATATGTCAGAAATGACGTTATCGCCCGGGACCTCCGGATCGAGAGCGTCGAGGAATACGTGACCGAGTCCGCGCGTCGGATGTTCGACCGCGCGGACAACGGAGGCCACGCCCACCTCAACGCTCTCGCTCCTCTACATGCCCGTCCTCCAGACTATACCGGTCAGTGGGTCGCGCTGCCGCGTGACCTATTATAACTCTGTCCTACAACACTATTTTCTTCCAACTTCTTCTTTACCGCCGCCGCAGTCCACCTGCGGCGGCCTCTGCCCGGCGAGCCCGCTCGCGGCAGCCCAGCAACCGGGGGGTAGTCGCCCCCCGAGATGCATCCCGGGCAATGAGCTTTGCTCGAGGCCCATACCCGACCCCCCCCCCCCCCAGGGTGTATCCCGCCCACAAACGCCCACGTTGATACCGAACTGTCAACTGGACAACGCACTTTGCCTGATTGAGGCGGATCCTCGGTCATGCTCCAAATGCGCGCCCCCTTGGCAAAGGGGTGCGTTTTCGACCACAATCGGAGAAAGGATACCGGGCAGTCCAGAAGTATCTGATAGACGCCCAGAAGGAGGACCCCGGCATGAGCTGGCATGCGTATAGCATACCGGCGGACACACCCCCCACCGAAATTGAAGAGGCCCTCCGGGATCTTGACTTCCCGGTGAGGTACGTTCGGCCATCAAGGCAGCTATGGGTCGGGCGGGCTGCCTCTTTCATGTCCAGCTGGACCGCCTATCCGAGGTGGATCTGGCTAGACTGTACGGGACCCACGAACTGCTATTCATGCCCGGCGTGCGCATAGAGCACTGGCTCGGGCCCGCGGCGAAGGGACAGGTGGCCCAGTATCACCGATGTCAGACTTTTGGTCACTCATCGGTGAGCTGCCACTGTCCCATTCGCTGCGTGCGCTGCGCCGGCCAACATGCCACCGCACCAGCGCCGCAGCAAGTGACGCGGGCTCGTGTGGCACCGACGGCGCCCACTGTCGTGGAAACACGACTTGCATCGGTGCCATACCAATTGCCCGCGGCACGCGGCACCGATGTTGCCGACTGCGGCTGCACCAAATGTCCGCCGCCCACCGGGACACCGCTACGCCCGTACCGACATAAAGGCAATTTTCAACTCGATGACCCCGACGCTCCTTGCAGGCGATCTCAACGCTAAGCAGCGTGGGGGTCAAGAGTCATCAATCCAACGGGGAGGAAGCTGATCGAAGACGTAGAGGATGCCCAGGTGGAGGTAGTAGGGCCGGACAGCCCTACTCACATACCCACCAATCACGCAGACGACGTCCTAGACATCGTTGTCCATAAACACCTCCGCTGGCCATTGTCGGTGGAGGTGTTATACGAACTGAACACCCAACACCTCCCAATACTTGTCACCCTAGCGTTGACCGCGGAATTTCGGACTCGGCCGCAGGGAGTTAAGGCGCCGGGCAACGATGGGATCACAAACCTGGCGCTCGGCCACCTACCAAATAGGGGCGTAGCAGCACTGGCACGCCTCTACAATGGCATTCTGGGCACAGGACCCTTTCCGGACGTCTGGAAGACGGGCAAAATCATTGTCCTCCCAAAGCCAGGGAAGGACAGACGTCTTCCGGGAAGCTATATTCATATATAAGCATTACTCTTCTTCCTACTTGCGCCAAGCTATTTGAGCGTCTGCTGCTGCGGAGGCTCAAACCCACCATTGAGCCCCGACCCGAACAATTCGGGTTCCGCAGCCAGCACAGTACGACGCTCCAGCTGACGCGAGTTCTTCACTTCCTGGCCGATGAGCGAAACGCGAACCGCTCCACCGTAGCCGTCTTCTTAGATGTGGAGAAGGTATTCGATCGCGTTTGGCACACCGGCCTTATCTATAAACTCCTTCAATCCAAAACGCCACCCGCCCTTATCCGCGTCGTGGCCAACTTCTTATCTAAGAGGAAATTCTTCGTGACAGTGGAGAGTGCAAACTCCGAGCCGCGGAGCATAACCGCCGGAGTGCCGCAAGGCAGTTGCCTCTCCCCTGCCCTGTACGCGCTGTACACGGACGACATCCCGACCCTGGAGGGTCACCTGATCCCGGGAGAGCGGGATGTCGTCCTAGCACTTTTTGCGGACGACAGCGCGTACTTCTCATCTTCAGTAAGTCCAGCAGTCGCAGCACGCCGTATGCAGCGACTGCTGGACCTGCTGCCCTCCTGACTCAATAAATGGCGCATGGCCGTTAATATCAGCAAAACCGCCGCACTCCTAGTCACCAAGAATAGAATTACACTACCACCACTACAGCTGCGGGGCCTGGACATCAAGTGGACCACGCACACTAGGTACCTCGGCGTCGAGATTGACAGGTCGTTGAGAATGGCCCCCCAGGTAGAGCGCGCGATAACACAATCGCGCGTTACGTCAGAAATGACGTTATCGCCCGGGACCTCCGGAGCGAGAGCGTCGAGGAATTCGTGACCGAGTCCGCGCGTCGGATGTTCGACCGCGCGGACAACGGAGGCCACGCCCACCTCAACGCTTTCGCTCCGCTACACGCCCGTCCACCTGACCATACCGGCCCGTGGTTCGCGCTGCCGCGCGACCTTCTTTTACTCTTTTTCTATTCTTATTCTACTTTCCAATTCACCTTCACTACCGCCACCGCGGTCTGGCCAATCGGCCAATCACGTGCTCGCGGCAGCCCAATAACCGGGGGGTAGTCGCCCCCCGAGATTCATCCCGGGCAATGAGATTCTTCTCGAGGCCCGTACCCGACCCCCCTTATGGGGAGAGCGGAAGATTTAGTAGTAGTAGAGTCACGCCACCGGTGGCGCGCGATCCCGTCTTCCGCGGTCCTAGGATCGTGGTTACGGTGAGTTCCCCGACCCGGTGTGCCGACTCGTAAAAGGAGCAAGGCGCAATCCTAACGTTGACACTTCCAGTGCGCGTATACGTGTAGAATTGTGCTGTCACACACTTGTGTTTTTATACAAAACATTTAAGTGTTGTGACCAAACTTCCATCCCAGTGTTCTTTTCATTTATTGTTGCGTGTATTTGTGTTACCTTGAACAATGTCCGGGGGAGGTTCTCCCCCCCGGAAGCCGCCCGACCGTCGAGGCAGAGTGTCGGTCCTCGACAAATAAATCGTAAAACGAGACCTGTTTAACCCAGAGCGTTCCGTAGTGTACGCCCCGGGAGCGTTCCGTAGTACGCCGGTAGCCCCGCCTACCCCCTTCCCGCCAAAGGAGCCTGGACTCGAGTCGAGCGAATCTAATGATTCGCGCCGCCCCGAAACCGATCGGCCTCCGGAGTCTCGGGCCGTCCAACCAAGGAGGAGGGCCATCAGAGAGGGAGTTCAGAAGGAACTCACGAAAGAAGTGAACAAAGAAGTGGAACTTGGATCCAAAGAAGAGAAGACTTTGGGTTTAAGGTGGTTCACCGAAAGAGATGAAATGGGTTTTAGGACTTGTCTGCGGAACGTTCGAGATATCGTCGAACAAAAGAAGACTCCCACCAAGAGACAGGTAACGAGCGCCGTGATGTCGACATTTTATCCTTTGGGATTAGCCTCACCAATTCTAATCCAGGGTAAGAAGCTCCTACAAGAAATATGGAGAAGCGGCGTCGAGTGGGACGAGAAGATAACTGCTGCGAACGAATCAAGATGGGAAGGCTACCTGAATTATCTTCAGCATCGGATACCCAGGTGCATCAACTGTTCCGTCACCGAGGGGGAGATGCACGTCTTCACGGACGCTAGCGAGACTGCATTCGCTTGCGCCGTGTACCGGAGGCGACGAAGACCGGACGGGCACCTCGAGGTGACTTTGCTTGCAGGAAAAGTAAGAATAACAATCCTGACTGGAGAAAAAACTCCAAGAAAAAGGTTCAGGCATCGAAGAAATCCAAAAGGCAAATAGAGGAGAAGAAATACCTGCCTCTAGAAGCAGTCCAATTGGAAAAAAGCTGAAAAGATACTTCTGCAACGAAGCCAAAGGGACAGCTTCAGAGAAGAATTGGCCAGCCTTGAGAAGAAACCCTTCAGCAAAGCAAGCAAATTATCACGTACTAGCGACCCGCCCCGGCTTCGCACGGTTAGTAAACCATCACTGTCGTGTCAGAAACTACCCGTGCGAAGCCGGGGTTAATTGCTAGTGTATAACACATATAAACCTTCCTCTTGAATCAATCTATCTATAAAAAAAAACCGCATCAAAATCCGTTGCGTAGTTTTAAAGATTTAAGCATACATAGGGATATAGGGACAGAGAAAGCGACTTTGTTTTATACTATGTAATGATAGACATAGTGGTTGAAGAAGACGGCCTCATCCATTTGACGGGAAGAATTAACAAGGCACACATCGCATGGGAATGCAGACGGCCCGTTGTTCTAGACAGCAAAGAACGGGTGACGCAGCTGCTGATTCGATTCTACCACGAGAAATTCAACCACGGGAATACAGTCATGAATGAGATGAGGCAGAAATACTGGGTTTTAGGTTTTCGAACAGCAGTAAGGTCAACAGTTCACCAGTGTCAGTGGTGCCGAGTCTACAAGAGCGCACCACAGCACCTTCCTATAGGAGACCTGCCTCGCGAACGTTTGTCATTCGGAGAATCTGCGTTCAGCTGTTCGGGAGCAGACTACTTCGGTCCTATGATCGTGACAGTAGGACGTCGACATGAAAAGAGGTGGGGCGCACTCTTTACATGCCTCACCACCCGAGCAGTTCATATAAAACTAGCGACTTCACTCTCATCGGACTTCATGATCTTGGCACTCAGAAGAATGGCAGCGAGAAGAGGAATGCCGAAGATCATCTATACGGATAATGGGACGAATTTCGTCAAGGCTAACAAAGAGCTTGCAGAAGCTATTGAAAACATGGACAAGCAAGGCTTGTGCATCGAAGCAGAGAAATTGGGAACTCAATGGAAGTTCATCGCGCCAGGGGCTCCGAACATGGGCGGAGCATGGGAAAGACTAGTACGATCGATTAAAGTCGCACTAGCGGTAACGCTCAAGGAGCGGCATCCCAAGCAAGAGGTCCTTCACAAACTCCTGCTGGAAGCAGAGCATGTGGTAAATTCGAGACCACTCACCAATGTCGACGAACCAGAAGAAGAGGCGCTCACCCCGAATCATTTCCTCATCGGGCGGTCATGTGGGGCTCCCAGACTGGGGGCAGTCACCGACGAAGATCTGAAGGGACACCGACACTGGAAAATAGCGCAGCGCCTGGCCGACCACTTCTGGGCCAGGTGGGTGAAAGAGTATCTACCCACTCTGACACCCCGACGAGTCGACGGCAGGACGGAAAGAAGAGACCTGCAGTGTGGGGGGACACGGTTGTCATAGTGGATCCCACACTGCCAAGGAACTGCTGGCCACGCGGGCGTGTGGCCAGCACTTCCTGCGGTCAAATTTATATTTATAGTTTTGGCGGGCAATCGCACCTTCGTATCGGGTGTAGAATTTTCTCGAAGGAATTAGCGAGTTAGGTCCCTAGACAATTGTATATGGCGTAAGATAAAGAATAATAATAGTATTTAATTGTATATCTTGTAGGAACAGATAGATTTATTATTGTTCTCTCAGTAAGTTCTTTCATAAATAGTAAATAATTAGTTGTTCATATTAGAAGTACAAAGTACGGTCCTATAAGGTTGAAAATTGATGAAATGTATTACTCAATCCGGAATTATCTAGATTGTGGATTGTAATGTTTGTCCTAACTTAGTTTTAGGTTGCTACTTTCTAGAAATTATTCCGAGAAGGGAGAGCGTTTTACCATATATGGTCACGCAGAGAAATTGAGTAAGACAAGGACAGGAGATATTGTCTTTTCTGTCATTTATAAAAACATAGGACGGAGATATGTTGTTGTCTCGATTGTACTTCGTATTTGAGGAATAACATGAAAATTTATGTGGAAAATGATTGTGATACACATCAAAAATAGAAAAATATGAAAGACCTTGACGTATAGAATCCGTAAAGGTAAAAATTATAGGGAAATCTTTTGTACTTTTTAAAATATGAACAGTTAAAGTCACAAAAGCGCGGATTTCAAGTAAAATTGTCGGGAAAATAGGGAAATTCCAGGAAAATGATTGTAATTAGCTAATCAGACTTGTGTTAGATTAAAAGTAGGTCTCTTTAGCTTTAAAATAACATAAGTTTCAAATGTGTAACCTTAAAATTATAGTTAAATAAAGGACGAAAGGTGGCAACCGATAGGCAAAATCCGTAGGAAATTAGGTTAAGCGCCATAGGGCCGGCCCGCATCGAGGTGCCGGGGTGCCCCAAGGCAGCTGCCTGTCACCCGCACTTTACGCCTTATACACAGACGACATACCCACCCTCGAGGGACTCACGCTACCGGGGGAAAGGGGAGTCGTCCTGGCGCTGTTCGCAGACGACAGTGCCTACTTTACCTCTTCAAGGAAGCCGCAAATCGCCGTCAATAGGATGCAGCGTCTGCTGGATTTGTTACCAGGCTGGCTAGACAGGTGGCGCATGGCTGTCAATGTAAGACAGCCGCCCTACTGGTCAGCCACAAACGAACCCTCTCCCTACCACCACTCCAGCTAAGAGGCGAGGACATCTTGTGGACGACGCACGTCAGGTATCTCGGGATAGATATTGACAGGTCGTTGAGTATGGCGCCGCAGGTAGAGCGCGTGTTGCATCAAACGCGCACCGCCCGCGCCCAACTCCGACCGGTCCTGCAGTCCTACCCCTGAGAACCAAAGTGCGTGTCTATGAGATGTACATTAGGTCCCGCCTAACTTACGCAGCTCCAGCGTGGTACGTATTATGCTCATACACCAGGCGCAAACAACTACAGGCCCAGTAAAATATTGCCCTAAGAATATGCACGGGAGCGGGAAGGTACGTAAGGAACGAGCTAATCGCTCGCGACCTGCGTACTAAGAGCGTTGAGGAGTTCATCGTGAGGTCGGCGCGTCACATGTTCGACTGCGCTGACAACTCCGGCCACGAGCACCTCAACAACCTCGCCCCGCTCCACGCGATACCCCCGGACTACGACCCACAAAGACGGTGGTGGAGCCTGCCCAGAGAACTTCTCAGGGCGCCTGCCGCCGTCTCAACCAGGCTCGAGACCGCCGCCGCCAGAAGGCAGCCAGGCTGACCCACGGCAGCGGGCCCAAACAGTCACACCTTACACCACACACACAGGGGTTAGAGTCTATAGCTCGCCCTTTCTCCTTCCCAACCCAAATGGAAACCCGTCACAGCCTGCCCAAAAAGGGCAGTCGCCTGCGGAGGTCATTCGACTGCTGGCTTTGAGCTGCAGTCTCCCAGTAGCGCTATGGGAGGTTCTGCCCGCCCATAGCGCTTCGCCAAGGGAGGTTCTGCCCACCCCCGGCTCCAAATAGCCGCACATAAACTCGGCCAGTCGCCTGCGGCTACTACAAAAGAGTCGGATAGGGCCACCCTGCGCCAGGACGAGATCCCCTCCCCCTGGCGCTATCTTCTTCGTGCGAATAGTCGCAGGAAAGGCGAAAGTAGCCCCTATGAAAGCACAGAGCATTCCGCGCATGGAGTTACAAGCTAGCTTGATAGGCGCACGGCTTGCCGCAGAAATAATAAAAAGCCATAACGTAGAAGCAGAAATTACATATTGGAGCGACTCGAAAACTGTGCTTCACTGGATACGGAACGACACAGTGAGGTACACTCCATATGTAGCATATAGGCTCAGCGAGATAGCGGAGTTAACTCGCCCCGAGCAATGGCGTTGGGTACCTACTAAGCTGAACGTAGCCGACGACGCAGCACGTAGCGGAAATACGCAGCTACGTAACGAAGACCGATGGTTCGTAGGCCCGTCATTCCTCTACGAAGACCCGGAACAATGGCCCGAGGAAACCCAGTTTAGTCAAAAACGGAACGAAATAGATGAGGTGGTAGTTACTGACGTAATCGAGAACCCGATACCCCGCCGCCTCATAGACATGACAATGTTTTCCTCCTATGAGCGCATGGTACGAGCGTTATCTTATGCACTTGCGTTCATAGACAAGTGCAGAGGTCGTGCGAAAGAGAGGGCTATACGACACATACATCAGACAGAGAGTTTACTTGTATCAGACGCGCAAAGAGAAAGCTTTCGCATAGAATACGAACGATTGAAACGGGGGGAGCGCGTCGATCGTACAAGTCGGTTATACAAGCTGGACCCACATTATGAAGACGGGATTATTCGCCTGAATGGACGAATCAACGCGGCGACGGTTCCAGAGTACACGAAAAATCCACCAATTTTAAGACGGAAAATATAGACTAGCGGAACTCCTAATCGATCAAGAACACGTTACGAATAAGCACGTAGCAAATAAAAAAAAAAAAACAACAAAACAACGTTAACACACTCATACCTCTGCACTAGGATTCCCTGTGTCGCAGATGGCATGGACAAACACAGAAACACAAGACAAACACCCAAGACCCGAGAACAAACTTCATGCTCACCACACAAAGTGTGCCCCGGCCGGGAATCGAACCCGGGACCCCTCGCTTCGAAGGCAGGGCTACTACCAACTAAGCCACGGAGCCGTCAAATAGTTAATAACTTACGATAGCACTTTTGGATTCTGCGTCTGCGACCTGTTCGTCGGAGATTAAATAAATGTACATGGTGCGCAGTACGCCGGGCGAGTCCAAGAGCACCCGTAAAGGGAGACATAAAACTGGTGTAGAGAATATGGGCTGACCGTGAACCCATTGAAAACGGAACTAGTAATGTTCACAAACAAGCGAAATCTAGGAACATTCAGACTACCCTACCTTTTCGATACATAATTGCACTTGTCAGAGGAGGTTAAGTACCTAGGCATAACCCTAGACAGTAAACTGAATTGGGCTAAACACTTAGATAACAAAATAAAGAAGGCAACGATATCATTCTGGCAGTGCCGCAGAATGATAGGTAAAACATGGGGCCTAAGCCCAAAGATAACCCTATGGCTGTACCCGTGATAAAACCTTCGCTCACTTATGGTGCGCTAGTATGGTGGCCTAGGACCAAACAGAGCACCACCAAAAGTAAACTTCAAAAGTTCCAGAGATTAGCATGTGTAGCGATAACTGGGAGCATGCGAACAACCCCTACGGCTGCTTTAGAAGTCCTTGTTGGTCTCAGCCCACTCCATCTACACGTGCAACAAGAAGCAGCAGCGTCTGCTTTTAGACTCTGGGCTTTGAAACTGCTAGAACACGATAAAAGGGCTACCCACACCACCATAATGGAGGAGTATGTAGAGGAAAACCCTCTAATGCTCTCCTTATATGATAGGGTACCTAAAAACACATACATTCTAAGAGCTACACTATACAATTACACGAAGAGCCTAGTGATAGCTCCAACATACACGAACTCAGAATCTACACAGATGGCTCTAAAATGACAGCAGGAACCGGAGCGGGCACGTTCTCGGAGGACCTAAACATCAACTCGTCGGCGGCCCTTGGTGGATGGAACTCCATATTCCAAGCGGAATGTGTAGGTATAATCCAAGCCGCCCAAGCAGTGCTACGTAGAAAGGTAACTGACTTTAACATCAGAATACTCTCGGATAGCGCTGCGGTCCTACGAGCTTTGCAGAAAACGGAACACACTTCGGGTCTGACCATTCAGTGTCATCACCTTTTGGAGGAAGCAAGTAAGTCAAACAAAATCATTCTACAATGGATCAAAGGGCACAGTGGCTCCAGAGGAAACGATGGGGCTGACGCACTGGCGAGAAGTGGCTCGGAAATGCATCCAGCAGGACCGGAACCAATAATTCCACTGCCTTTCAGCCAAATACGCTCCTGGATCCGTAAGCGAACTGGCAAACTACACCAAGAGCTCTGGGCAAGTACACAAGACTGCAGGCAGTCGAAGGAGGCGTTCCCGGAATTAAATCCGAGATACTCCCGAAAACTCCTCAGCTTGAAACGTGACAAAATCCGACATATAGTTGGAATTGTCACTGGACATTGCCCACTAAACAAACATCTATGAACTTTGGGCATTACAGACAGTCCCCTATGCAGAGGATGTCTGGAAGCAGAGGAGACGCCCGCGTACGTGCTCCTAGAGTGCGCAAGCGTGGCTACTCCGAGAGCAACCTACCTCGGGACACCGAGGTCGCCCCGGGAAGCCTGCGCCGGCATTAGTGAGCTGCTTGCTTTCCTGGAGGACATCGGGTGGCTGGAGTGACATCCTCCACCCGTCACGCAAAAAGGGCCCACTGGCGGCCTAGTTGCGAAAAACAGTCCGCTCTACAAGTACAAGTAAGTAAGGGCCCGGCGTCAGCACCGACACACTCGGCAGGGTCCGCGCGCCCACAAAAGCCGACGATGACCACCGCACCGTCTTCACCTACGGTTGTACCCACCCCCACACTGCCCCCCGCTGCGACCGATGCCGCCGCAGCTACTGCCCCAGCGCCGCCTAAACAGAGCTACCCACCTCTGATAGCGGACGAGCTCGACGAAACCGCCTCGGACATGCACCGAACGCCCGCGCCTACGTTAAAGGCGTAAAATTTTCCCCAGCCTCGGGCGATGAGTACCGTGTCATCCAGGCATACCTAACGGAACTGGAAAGGACCCAGAAGGTAGTACGGTTCGCCTACTCCATGCCCTCAGAGATAGGCCTAAAAATCGCCATCCGCGGCCTGCCAGCGGACACAGACCCGGAAGAAATACGCGAAGAACTCCAACAACGCGGGTTCGTAGCAGGTACGGTGAGAGCGATCCGAGTGTCGAAGGAACGCCCGGGCTGCATTTTCTACGCTCTACTCAGACCAACGCCCAACCCCATCCCTGAAATATACCAGGTAAAGTAACTTTTGTACATGCCTGGTATAACTATCGAAAGCTGGAGGGGCAAAAAGGGACCCGCCCAGTGCCATCGCTGCCAAGGCTTTCGGCACAGCAGCCACAAGTGTCACCGCACCCTTGCCTGCGTAAAATGCGGAGGACCGCATTACGCACAAGAGTGCCCTCGGGGTAAAGAACAACCACCTACGTGTGCCAGTTGTGAGGGCACACACACAGCCAACAACGCGTTCAGACGCGAGGCGCGGAACAAAAGAGCAGGTACAACCGCTACCTCGACGTCCGCAAATACACGACGCGCGAGATCGCACGCAAAAAGCAAAAAGAGACGCAGATGTGGTTCTGATATCAGAAACATGGCTCCGCCCCACCGACAGCTACAAACTCCGCCTACAGGCAGGACGAATGGAGCGATGAAGCCCAGAGGGCGTACAGGGGCCTCGCAGTCTACGTAAAGAGGAAGATTCTACACCAGCCCCTCCCCCACCATCCGACGCAGCTCCATACAGGCTCTGGGAGTTGAAATCTTCACCGCCGGCCGACCACTCAACATCTATGCGGTATACCGGCCCCCAAATCAACTGCTTGACTCGCAGGATGTCCTCCAAATATTTGGCTCCGGCGCACCACCCTCTGTAGAAGCCGGTGACTGGAACTACAAGCATCCTGCCTGGAACTCCCGCCACAGCAACGGAAACGGGAGAAAACTACTCAAGCTCGCTGAGAACCACGGCTTTAAAGTGGCCAGCCCAACTCACTACCCAGCGAATGCCACCCACACCCCCGATACAATAGATCTAGCGGCCTACAGAAACCTGCCAGAAACACCCGAAACTAGAAGTGCTGTTGGACGAGGTACAGTCGGATCACCAGCCGATCCTACTGACACTGGAAACTCGACCAACAGCACTCCAACCCCCTCCAACAAAACCCGCAATAGACTGGGAAAAATACAGCGCGACACTAGACGTCCAACTGACTACCGGACCTTACCCCCGAAGAGGTAGATGCACAAATTGCGGACTTCACACGAGCCATTCAAAGGAAACTCGAAGATGCAGCCCTACCCGCTAGACGCAGCAAATACCCACCGCTACCCGCCCGTCTTGCCAGACTCTTACGGGAGAAACGACTCCTCCGTAAAGAGTGGCAAAGGACGAGAGATCCCGCTATAAAAACCCGCCTAAATTCCCTTTGCGAGGAGGTGGCGGTGGAGGAGGCACCTGTGGCATCGGTCGCGCCCCCCGTCACGGAAACGAGACTCGCGCCGGTGCCAATCCCTGATGACCCCGGCTAACCCCCCGACCGAGAGGACGACAAGGTCAAAAAATGAGACCTGGGAGTCAACTATTGACCGGGCCTCCGAACACGAAACCAGTCTCTGCGACCTCAACCGGACTTTGACACGCACACCTGCGCCCACATACCCACTCTTTGACCGGGACGGGGTGAGACGCTTGGCTCCGGCCGACCGAGCTGAGAGCTGAGGTTTGCACGGGAGCGGGAAGGTACGTGAGGAACGAGCAAATTGCCCGCGACCTCCGTATCGAGAGCGTTGAGGAGTTTGTCGTGAGGTCTGCGCGTCGCATGTTCGACTGCGCGGACAACTCCGGCCACGTGCACCTCAACGATCTCGCCCCGCTCCACGCAAGACCCCCGGACCAGCGGCAATGGCGGAGCCTGCCCAGGGAAATTTTCCGGACGCCCGCCGCCGAATAAACTCCCCCCCCTTCTATCCTAGAAGAAATTCTCCCCCCGTAACTTGCCCCAAACGGGTAGTCGCCTACGGGGGTATTAACCACCAGCGTTATGGGAGGTTCTGCCCGCCTATAGCGCTTCGCCAAGGGCGGTTCTGTACACCCGTGTCCGGGGACGTTCTACCCACCACTGGCCCCAATGCGCCGCACACTGGCCATAAAATCGGGCAGTCGCCTGCGGCGCCCAAGCGTCGGATAGAGCCCCCACCACCAAAAAAAATAATAAAAAATCTTACTTTCTCCCCTTTTCGCTGCCGCAGCCTGGCTTCAAGCTAGTCGCCTGCGGCAGCCCCTGCCTCGCAGAACTGATAAGTTCGCGGCAGCCCAGCCACTGGGGGGTAGTCACCCCCCGAGTTGATACCCGGGCATGAGCGACAGCTCGAGTCCCGAATCCGGCTCCCGCACACAAGGGAGGCCTAAGAATTTCCATTCCTCATCGAGTGTGTTCGATACGGGACCAAGAAGAAAAAAGAAGAAATTCCGAACGAAGAATAAGAAGAAAAGTTCCCGAGCTTCAGAAGAGAAGCCACCTTCGTTGACCACCTCCAGAAGTTGTTTTATTGATGAACCCGGATCCCGCTGTACAGAAGCGCACACGGATTACGACCCGGCGACCGTCGCCGTCCGGAGGTCATCTACCTCCGTGCCTCCGCGCCCTACGCCCGGCGAGTTCTTTTTAGAACGCTAGCGAGTGACGTTTGGTGTCCGCGAGAATACAGTCCGTTCTCGGACGTTGCCCTTCTCAGGGCGAATTGTGTTTTCTCCTAGACTCGTTCGTCATAAAATCCAACTTGTGGTCACCTGGCGGATACGTAACCGTGCCAACGAAACCAGGTTGGGCGTGGACCCGGAAACGCGTGCTTTTCTCCCGTGAGGAACGCAAAAACCGGCTGGGTTTGGTACCATCGGTCTTGGGGGATCTCCTAGCTGACCCCAAACAGCAGTAGGACTTTGGCTACCCCGTGTAAGAACCGTAGAAAAGACACACCTATTAGGTAGGACACCTAGGTCTCACCCGACGGGGAGGGTCACTCACCAACAAACCATCCGGGTGTCCCCCCGGCATGGCCACCCCTAAGGTGGACACGGAGGCTTTTCTCCGTTTTATCTTATCAAGGTATCCGGAAATCCAAAAACACCGCGCCGCGACCCTGGTCCCGAATGCTCTCCTGAGCCAAAAACCGACAACTCCCAAAAAAGCCCTCCAGGGCATCAAACCAGCACCGCGTCCCTCCACGCCCGTCAAAGCCACCCCAGCTAGTCGGGCACTAGCCATGCCCAGGACACCGGTGACTTTCCCCGCGAAACCTCGTTGTTTGGCGGTTCAGGAAATTCCTGAATCGCCAGCCTCACCTGACCCCGCCCCCGTGAGCTCCCCGAAAGAGCCCACATTTCCGTCGAACCCCGATATGGAACTGGAGTCACCTCCGCCATCTCCCGCGGCCCCCTTGGACACCTCATCCGACGGGTTTACACCCGTTGCCTACGGAAAGAGGAAGAAGGCTCACTCGAAGCCTTCATCTCAGGAACCCCTTGCGAAGACCACCATTCCGCCTACAGGTGTAACCCGCCCCGCTCCCCCGCCGCTCTCCTGCGAACACCAAAGTCCGTCCCTGGCCGGTAAGCAGGAGAAGCGCCCCCCTCCGATCTTCTTAGAGCACAAAGAGAGATTCCAAGTGCTCAGCGATATCTGCCGTCGAGAGAATATCAACATTCTCTCGGCAGCCAACACCCACGATACCATCCGTATCATTGTTCAGTCGTCGGACGACCACCGACGGCTTACAAAGCTGATGGAGTCACCTCCAACAGGCTTTCTCCCTGTGAAGGACAGATGAGGCCGGGGCTAAATATCTCTCGCTCCTACATCATACTATGTTCCTGATGTAAATGTTACTTATAGATTATGATTGTATATACTTTTTAGAACTAAGATAAGACATCACACTATGCGATGAGTGAGCGAGCGCACCGATCGTCCGTCTCGCTCACCCACAATTGTTTTTGTCTCGCTGAATTATGACGCGAGGAGAGGTTTAATTAGGAATATAAAGAGCGCATTTGGCCGAAAAAATTGTGATTGTGACCGTGATAATTTCGAAGATACATCAAGAAGACTCAAGAATACTGGCCAAAATTGGACCACTCCAAGCTGAAATCTCTGGAAAATCAATCATTGAAGAAAGAAAATTATACTATCCACATGCAGAAGAAAGTGTTTTATTCGTAACCCCCACACTCCCCTTTCCCCACTCAACCACCATGCGAGACGAGGAACGTAAACTCGCTGTTGTGATCCGAGCTCTGCCTAAGGAGCTCAGCGAGCCTACGATCCTGTCGGACCTCAAAGACCAGGGTTTCCCAGTCTGCGAAGTCCAACATCTAAGGAGCGGTAACGGCCGCACCTTATACGACATGGTGAGAGTAATCCTCGATCGTACCCCACAGGGCAAAGCAATCTTCAACACGTTGAAGACTGTCTGCGGCCTGTCGGGTCTGAAAGTGGAGGCCCCTTACAAGACAAATTTCCCGTCCCAGTGCCACAGATGCCAGCAGTACGGCCATTCGGCACGCAAGTGCCAGATGACGCCTCCGAGTGCTCCCGCACTCTGGAATACCCCAACCCGCCGGCTTGCATTCTCTGCAGGACCGAAGGGCACCCCGCGAACTATCGCGGATGCCCTAGAGCTCCCAGAGCGAACAAGGCGGCGGTTCGAAGGAACCAGGGCCGTGCCCCCCCGCCTCAGTACACCAGGACAACTGGGAAGTTGGCCTTGGTGTCTGCAGGCGAATTCCCTCGCCTAGCCCCGCCGATCACCTCGGCTTGGGCTAATCCGCGACACCCTTGGAATAAGACTCCCAAAGCCCCGGCTCCTAAAGCCCCGGCCACTCAGGCCCCTGCTCCTCCGGCCCCGAAGGCCCTAAATACCCCAGCCCCGGCAAAACCTGCCACCACCGCGTCCGCGTCCGCGCCCGCATCCCCTAAGTCATCCGCCGCGGATGACTACTATACAATCATGTGCGTCGCCGCATATGATCCCCTAGCTTTTGCAAATCTAGCTGAACAGCTGCGCCAACTTGAGAGTGCAGACGAAAGGAAGAAACTGACTGACGCCAACTTCTTCCTCGTAGAAGCTATGAAGTTGGCCTCCCCCTCAACGTCGGTACCACAATGGTAATACAACCGAAAGAGAGAATCAAGCCCAGATCCCTGTCGTTAGTGTACTTCAACGCTAACGGCCTCATCAAACAGCGTGGCCGCGTACACGACTTTCTCACCCGTCACCAGGTGGACATGATGCTAATGCAAGAAACTTTCTTGAAACCGAACAAGGCCGGCCCTCGAATGGTCAATTACCTAGCTGTTCGGAACGATAGAGACCACGGACGAGGTGGTACCATCATCTATTACAAGAGGTCCTTGCATTGCATCCCCATTGACATGCCCCCCTTTGACTAATCTAGAAGCCTCGGTTTGTAGATTAACTTGTGAACATCGGCAAAACCGCCGCACTACTGGTCACAAGGAAACGAACCACGCTAACACCACTTCAGCTGCGGAGCAGCAGAGGACATCAAGTGTACCACGCACACTCGGTACCTCGGCGTCGAGATCGACAGGTCGTTGAGAATGGCCCCCCAGGTAGAGCGCGCGATAACATAATCGCGCGCCGCCCGGGCTATGCTCCGACCTGTCTTGCGATCTCGACTCCCGCTGAGGACCAAAGTGCGGGTCAACAAAACGTATGTCCGGTCCCGCCTCACTTTCGCTGCGCCTGCCTGGTACGGCCTGTGCTCCGCCCAGCTCAAAGCCAGACTGGAGGCGCAGCAAAACATCACCTTAGGCATTTGCACCGATGCCAGGCGATATGTCAGAAATGACGTTATCGCCCGAGACCTCCGGATCGAGAGATCCAAATCACACTCTCTTCCGCCGCCACAGTCTAGCCAATCGGCCAGTCACCTGCGGCGGCCTCTGCCTGGCGAGCTCGCTCACGGCAGTCCAGTAACCGGGGGGTTGTCGCCCCCCGAGATTCATCCCGGGCAATGAGTATAGCTCGACGCCCGTACCCGACCACCCCCTGATGGGGTGATCGGAAGACCAAGTAGTAGTAGTAGTATCGAGTGTGTTCGATACGATACCAAGAAGAAAAAAGAAGAAATCCCGAATGAAGAATAAGAAGAAAAGTTCCCGAGCTTCAGAAGAGAAGCCACCTTCGTCGACCACCTCCAGAAGTTGTTTTATTGGTGAACCCGGATCCCGCTGTGCAGAAGCGCACATCATCCACGACCATCGACGGTGGCAGCGCGCTGTTGCCCTAAAGCTCGAACGGCGGCTAGACGGATTAACGACCCGGCGACCGTCGCCGTCCGGAGGTCATCTACCTCCGTGCCTCCGCGCCCCACGCCCGGCGAGGGCGCTACCGGAACCCGCGAGAGGCGTACGCGCACCGTTTCTTTTTACCCACCCCCACGCTAAACTACACTACCTATCTGCGACGGCGACACACGCCGCATAGGCGTTTTTTATTGTTTGTTAACATGTACAGTTTGCGAATCTTCGAAACGTAAAAGCTATGTAAAAACAAATAATCGAAAATGATAACGCTTGCATATCGCAAGCGAAAATATATATCTGCGACAACATACTGGTATTACGCAATATCCAGAGCCCAGAACATGTTCGTGAGTTCCCTAAGGCTTGTGCTGAAAATCAGCGCTGGGTATCCTATTTACCCAGCACATGCTGAGCACAGAGCTTTTCTCGCAAGCGCTTTATACGGCAGCGTTCCGCCTAGGCATAACTTTTTTTTTTCTTTTTTGTGTTATTTTATTATTATTTTAGTTTTGATGTATTGTGATTTGTTGTATACAGTTTCCGAGAATACATTTTTTTCTTTCTTTCTTATCAATAGTGCAGTAAAAAATAAGTAATGCAGCGTAAAGAAAATAATTAGAATAACTCACGTTCCTATCGCAGAGCTCCTGCACAGACAGTTCTCCAAACTGCCAATGTCTGCCGCCCGCTGCATGTTGCACGATCTGGAATGTTATCTGACCTGGTGTAGCCGCTCCTTGCACGATCTGACCTGGAATGTTATACAAATAAAACTTTATAGTGCAAGTAGTTTCACAAATTTTTACTCTTTACAAACTCTGGTTTGAAAACAATTCAATTATTTTCCTTTTCCCGTAACAAGAGCAAAACCACCAAGTCGAAGACGGGGATGGTGAGTCTCATGCGCCTGTGATTGCACCACTCACCACGCTGTGTGTGTGGTGTGGTGTGTGTGTGAGTGTGCGTGTGAGTGAGTGAGTGAGTGAGTGAGTGAGTGAGTGAGTGAGTGAGTGAGTGGTGTCAGTGTTTGTCACTCCTTCACGCTCCAGCGGCTCAAAGGATTTCGATGAAATTTGGTACCAGGTTAGCTTATAACACATAGGCTACTTTTGATCTCCGAAAATCGCGGGTAACACCGCAGGACGCAGATAGTAATAAATAATTTGATTTATTCACCATTCACGCGTCACATTTCTACACACGAAGCAGGCGGTCTCGCCAACCCCGCCGATGACGCGCTGCTAGGGAGGCGCGCTGCGATGCGTCAACAGGGACAGGAACACTGGAAAACAAATAAAATCATATTATTATCATAAATCGCACTCTTAGTAAAACCATGCAAGAAACTGATTAAAAAAAAAATTAAACGACTCGTATGTAATGCTTTTAAAAACAAACAAACATTTACACACTCATACCTCTGCACTAGGATTCCCTGTGTCGCAGATGGCATGCACAAACAGAAACAAGACAAACACCCAAGACCCGAGAACAAACTATGCTCACCACACAAAGTGTGCCCCGGCCGGAATCAAACCCAGGACCCCTCGCTTCGAAGCCAGGGCTACTACCAACTAAGCCATGGAGCCGTCAAATTTTATCCCCTCATATCTGTCATCATCTCATTAATGGCATACATTATTTGATTCCCATAGCACAAGATATTAGGCTTAGTTTAGATTTGGGTGGCACTGTGTCAATACATTCAACTATTTTTAACATACTACTTATTTTGTTAACATAAAAATATGAATATGTGATATTGCTATGGCCGATCAACAATAAGGTGAATGTTTGTATGTGTGTGTATGTTTCTGGAACTCGTTCACAACTAAACAGATGTGGATGAAATTTTTAATGAAGGTAACTTAAGTGTGGATTTAATGAAACAATATGTACCAGAAGGTTCCAACGGTGCAATAAGTGAGTAGCAATAGTAAAAAGTTAGTAACAGTAACAGTAGAAGTAAATAATAAATCACCATCTATTTAACATAGGAGGATATTGGAGGAGGCAACGGTGCAGCAGAGTAGTAGTACATGGCACAGCCACCAATAAGACCAGAGAAAGATCAGCATTACAAGGACTAATAGGACCTGCCAAAGACAAACCAGTCCAATCTATACTAATATTATAAAGCTGCAGTGTTTGTGTTTGTTTGTTTGACTGCGCTAATCTCTGGAACTACTGGTCCGATTTGAATGATTCTTTCAGTGTTGGGTAGTCCATTTATCGAGGTAGGCTATAGGCTATGTATTTGTTTTAAAAAAAAAACTAAAAAAAATTTGTTTTTCAAAAAAAAAATAGAAAAACGCGAGTGAAACCGCAAGTACTCATTATATTTATTGCATTCACATGGTGCATTAGGTCTTTTACATTAATAGTTTCATATATGAACCCTTACTTAAGGTACCTTACATAGGTACCATATTTTAAACAATAGCATTTGATAGTATTATATAATTTTTCCTTCTCCGGTACATGAAGGAGTTGGCTGGGGTAGGGAACAGTTAACAATGGGGGACAACGCACAATACACCCCTATAGGGGATATCAGTACAGACCTAGTCACCCCCACGCAGAACTAGAAGCTGTGTTGCACTTTTTGCTGTGTTCCAGTATATGGGTGTAAGCACGGGAGAAATCTCAAGCATAAGAGATGTTATAACCCCATCTCGGGCTCAACAAGATGCCACTCCGGTTTTCTCATCAGATCGGAGGATCTGTAACCACCACATCAGGTGGACCATCAGCTTGTTGGGATGGTCCTCTGGTCAGATCTAATCTGGGACCGTGTTTCGATGTCAGGGTTGAGCCACTACCAACATGGCTACATAAAATCCAATGTACTTATTGTGTTAACCACTTTGCAGCTTACCTACTTTGGAGCTCATTTCTGAAGGGAGCTTCATCTCTGTTGCTTACTGTCCAGCCGTTCAATACTGCAAGCTCATGAGGTGTTACGCCGAAACCCTCGCTTCGTACTGCATATCATGGATATAGCCTGAAAAATAAAAAGAAATATAAGTATTTCGTAATAAATAGCTTGTTGATTTATAATCCGGTGTAGAATTGTAAAAAACTTGTAAGCCCTGAAAATATTATTTGTATAGCGTTAATGGGAATTCGTGTTTCGTAGGGCCAAACCTCGTTTTGAGCATCTCCTGCTGATTGACACTTGGATTTTGAATGAACTTTGGATTGACACTTGGGGGTAGGTACACACGCTACGTGACATGGTCGCCATGCTAATAACTGAATTCATA
This sequence comes from Aplocera efformata, assembly GCA_921293045.1. Classification (NCBI taxonomy): domain Eukaryota; kingdom Metazoa; phylum Arthropoda; class Insecta; order Lepidoptera; family Geometridae; genus Aplocera; species Aplocera efformata. Next base: position 1,465,849 of record OV121068.1, on the reverse strand, counting down.
TTATGTTAATATGAAATGAAATGTATAAGGGGTGATGACTTGGGCCTGAAGAATGTTTTAATATAATCTCTGAAAGTTCTATTCCAGGCCGTTTGGCATTGCTTTGGAAACCATTTGAGTAAAATATACCTGATTCTGCTGACCTGTGAATTTTTCTTTGATGCGGCCGCGTGGTTTTTCAAGACTGGGTGAACGCAGGGGCGCTGGCTAAACACACCTAATAATTTTCTATCCAAAACACAGTACTGTGAGAAAAACATTGTGTAATCTAAAAATCACCACCGAAACCAAAGTTACGATGCAATGTATTAAAAAAATTTAAGCGGAATATCAAAAGACGAATGCAGGCCGGCCGCCGGCACTATCGAAAATAATTTGAAATAACAATCATTCATTATAAAGTTTACCGAGTTGCCAACTACAAAAGTTCTAATTATCTAACCAATCCAAGTCTGATCTCGGGTAATCTAAGATATAATTTGATTTCCAGTATCAAGTACGTTTTTAGTAGAACTTATTGTTGATAATTATGTATACCGTAAAAATTATGGATTTACAGAACAAGGAAATGTATATTTTTGTCAACATGCAGTATGTCGGCTCAAATTTGGTCCATACCTAAAGATAGCGCGTCGATTTTCTTTTTTTTAATCTTTTCTTTTCGGAATCAATTGAGATATTTCCCATACGAAACGTATTTTTTTAGATTGCTTATAGGTTTGCGTCAATAACTATTTTTTTATCAAGGTTCCGGGTAACTAGTAAATAAGTTTTAGTCAAAAATTACGTATAGTATTTTGTTTCGAAGTGTAAGTACCATTTATAATACATCATGCAAATAACTACGTTTTTTATAAATATTTGAAATTATCTATATAAATAAATAAGCGTTTACACACTCATACCTCTGCACTAGGATTCCCTGTGTCGCAGATGGCATGGACAAACACAGAAATACAAGACAAACACCCAAGACCCGAGAACAAACTTCATGCTCACCACACAAAGTGTGCCCCGGCCGGGACCGAACCCGGGACCCCTCGCTTCGGAGGCAGGGCTACTACCAACTAAGCCACGGAGCCGTCTAAAATATAAGTACGGTGTGTATCATATTCGGACCAAAATGCAGTAATGGGATAAAAAGCAAAGTAAGAAACATTTTATGAATTAACTCAAGCATGATAGGAGAATATTATAGTAGCAAAAGTCATCTACGAGTAGTATTACATAGTTTTGAAGTATTTAGTGTATTTGACAAACCAAAAAGCGTTTTGATATTGTGTATAAAACGTATCGTATATTTGTCGTATTTAAGTCTAAAGAAAACATCAATGTGCAAACATTGATGGTTTCTTTACTGTGAAATAATTATCATTCATTTTACATAATTTAGATAGTATTTGTCGTATCGTGGATCAAAATAAATGGTATGCCCGAATCATTTCCGTAAGCACAATAATGTACGAGTTGGCAGCACTTAACAAAATAATATCTATTTCTTTGGTGCTGCAAACATCAAAATCCAAAAATTCCCTATTACTGGCTTTAGTCAGAATTTACTACTTTTTAATAAATTGCCTCCGTTCCCATAGGAGTCGTAGCTCAGTGGAAGAGTGCCTGGGTTTAAATCCCAGCGTGTCCGCGTGTTCATTTGTATGTGACCAACACTTACTCTCAGTATCTATTTTTAACCGACTTCAAAAAAGGAAAGGTTATCAATTCGACTGTATTTTTTTTCCGGTAAACAACATTGCGAGTGCACCACTGCTTGGCGGCAGATTACCAAGTGGCAGTATTTCCCTGGAACTTGGCACAAGTTCTACTGTTGTATATATCTGAAAGTCGCTGGTTCAAACTCACACGCACAATAATGAGATTTTCACTTGAAAAATTTATGTGCGTAATACCACGTTCTCGAAACGTTGACGGAAAACATCGTGAGGAAACCGGTATGTCTTCGAACCAAAAATTCGATGACACGTGACATCTACCAATCCGGATTGGGCTCCCGTGGTAGATCAGAGCCAATTCACTCTCAATTATCGAGAGTAGGCCGGTGTCTGCAGTGGGAACATTAGAGGCTGGTACAAATATTTTATATTCTAACAAATACAACATGAAATCTAATTATGTATTGTAATTAAGTCAACAAACATTTATTAAAACACATAATTCAGTAGTATCCTTTATTTAATAACCTTTTCCAAATAATAACAAAATATCACACCATACAAATAATATTTAATTATACTTTAAATTTATTTGTATAAAATTAATATTTAATGTATGTAAGCATGGGCGTACCTAGGGGGGCTGGAAATTTAAATTAAGAAGCGATTAAAATAAAATAAAAATGCATGCACAGTCAAATTTACTTATATTTAACTACCTATAAAGCAGGATCATTTACGGCTGTTTCCCCTACACACTACACTACATATACTTAATGTTTCATGTAGGTGTGTTTGTGTAGTGTGTATGACAAAAAGCCGCGAACGATTCGACCTAAAAAATCTAGGCCAGAAGGGTACGCCCATGTGTGTAAGTACATTCAAATATATCTCTAGTAGGGTTTTGCCTACGAATAATTTGTAGGTCATCTTGCAGTGTAAAATCTATGGTTTGCATTGGCATTTTAATTCAGCGCCATCTAGCCTCAATCAATTGGTAAGTGGTCTATGTCAGTGTCTTCCCAAAACGCATTTATCTGGTAAGGGAGACCCCTTACCAGATAAATGACATAGAGAGATAAATGCGTTTTAAAAAAACAAATATATTTTTTTTTATAATAAATGACCTCAATTAAATTTTTGTTACTTTAATGAATATATTTATATGCCTGGAAGAGGTCGCTTTTAGCGATAAGGCCATTGTGCCACCTATCTGTTTTGTTTATTTTTGTATGATTGCTTTTGATGTTATGGTGTAAAATAAAGTAATATTCTATATTTAAACGAGCAATTCTTGTATATTTATTTCACGTTATCTCTGAAACGACTAATGATTTGAATGAAATTTTGTGTTTAATAGGGTTTTTATAGAAGATGTGCTACTAGCTGCGCCCCGCGGTTTTACCTGCGTTTTCCCATAGGGAACTGTACATTTTGCGAAAAATGTACAATACTATGACAGATAATAGTATAAAGAGATACATAGTCTATTCCAGACTAAAATCTGTTAACTGTTTTTCATACAAAAGTGGCATTCTAGACTGTCGTCCGTGTCGTCAACGGACCATTTGGCTGAAAATCAGCGCTGAGTATGCATCGGCACGCATAGGCTCAATACACGTCTTGTTGTTTATTGTTTTGAATGAACATGTTTAATTGTTCCTATGTGTAATAATAAATGTTTAATCTTTCGCATTTATAGTAGATATATATTACATTCCACGCCTAGAGCGAAACTAATTAACGAAACTATTTAAATTGGTATATTAAATATATTTGTCAGTTTTCTCACAACACACAAAGATAAAAGTTTAAAATTTAACGTTAGGTTGGTCCCGCGGTCCATTCAAGCCCTGTCGGAGGCTTTGGCAGCTTAAACACTATACATCTTATACGACAACAGAGATGGCCACTCCCTCACAAGTACTCGGAACTAAAAAAATATTCCAAAGACATTCCACTTTGTAACATAATTTTTTTTATTTATCTTATTACCTCTAAGGTGGTCCCATAGAAATTCCATGACGAAATTCAACCCATTTTCAACCCCGTCGTCGGGGTAAAAACAATCACAATTTAGCTTTAGCGTCCAACGCTTCCAAGCCGTTTAGTAAGAACGGACAGACATAACCAGCCACTAAGTCCGGTTTAATTATATGTACATCATGGCTCCCCCCCACTGTCCTGCTCCTGTAATTCTTGTGGGGGTAAATGCTCTCGTCCAATAGGAACAAAGTGTTGCGAAAGAGACCTTTCTCCAAAGACTCTTCGGAGACGATACTCAGGGTGGGTGTTTTGGAAGACGTGATAACCTTTTTGAGGTACTCCGTTGAGAATGCTGGCGGGTGAACGATCCTTATCCTTGGGTCGAAGGTGAATCTGTAATCGACAAAACACCGATTTAATAAGACCAAATTGCCCGTGGTGCGAACTGAGCACCAAAAAGTAGAAGCAGAACTTGTGTCAAGTTCGTCTGGAGAAGTACTGTCTCCACACCCTATATATACTCTATGTAATTAAAAAAGGATCACCCAATTGGTACAATAAAAAAAAAAATGTGCATTCTTCTAACAGCGCCATCTAGTCAGATATTGCGAACTAAACTATAAAGAAAGTGCATTTTTCGTAACAGCGCCATCTAGTTAGAAATTACGAATTAAACTATAAAAGAAAGTGCGTTCTTCTAACAGCGCCATCTAGTGAGAAATTACGAACTAAACTATAAAATAAAATGTATTCCTCATAACAGCGCCATCTAGTTAGCAATTAAGAACTAAACTAGTAATATGTCCCTTTCTGTTTCCCTGACAACGTGTACGCGAAATTTCATGATGTTCGGTCCAGTAGTTGAGCGTGAAAGCATAACAAACAAACAAACTCACTTCCGCATTTATAATATTAATAATATAATATAATATTATTAAATTAAATAAATAATAATCCTAATAATATTATAAACGCGAATGTTTGTATGAATGGATGTTTGTTACTCAATCACGCCAGAATGGCTGAACGGACCTGAATTAAATTTGGCACAGAGATAGATTATAGTCTGGAAAGCACATAGGCTACTTTTCATCGCGGAAAAATGTACGGTTCCCATAGGAGGTCCAACCGCGGTGTTATTAATTATAAATAATAAATTAAAGAGGATATAAGATTAGATAGATAGTTTAGAGCATCAGTGTGATCTCACCGTACGAGGCCGTCCCCCACTGGTTCCGACAGGCGCGCGAGGGTGGCCGCGGCATCAGCTTCGGACAACCCCCTCGCTCTGATCACACTCTCCAGGGCCTACACAACCAACAAATAGACGTTAAATCTACCGTACTAGCCTCTTAATGTTCCCACTGCAGACACCGGCCTACTCTCGATAATTGAGAGTGAATGGGCTTTGATCTCACGGGAGCCCAATCCGGATTGGTAGATGTCACATGTCTTGGAATTTTTGGAGAAAGTGGTATTACGCACATCAATTTTTCAAGTGAATAAACTCATTGGTGCACGTGTGGCTTTGAATCAGCGACCTTCAGGTTGAAAGTCGGCGTCTATGCCCCTGGGCCACCACGCTCTCTTAATTAGATATCTCATCTAAATTGTGTCTAGATTTAGTCTAGCCACATTAAGATGAAATAAGGTAAGTAAATGAAGGTAGCGTTGCTACTCCGTGGCTTATTTGGTAGTAGCCCTGCCTTCGAGGCGTCCCGGGTTCGATTCCCGGCCGGGGCACACTTTTTGTGGTGAGCATGATGTTTGTTCTTGGATAACAATCCGGATCCAATCCGGATTGGGCTGCCGTGAGATTAAAGCCTAATCACCCTCAATTATGGAGAGTAGGCCGGTGTCTGCAGTGGGAACATTAGAGACTGGTACGGTATCTAATAAAGATTTGATACCTTGTCCCACGTGAGTTTAGGCGCCCTCTCCTTCGGAACGTTGTACTTCTCGATGTTATCATAATAGTCCGTGAAAAACGTTTGATACCTGAAATTATAATCATATAATAAATAATTAAAGAAAATTGAACGAAAAACTTGTACGATTTTTTTTTTATATGTTAATCATTGACGGAACGAGCTGAGGGCCCACCTGATGGTAAGTGGTGACCCTCGCCCATGACAACAGTAACGCGACTCAGTATGAGATCCAAATCTTTACTGAGTCGCATTCATCCTGCTGCGTCCATCACCCGAGACGGGGATGATACGTCTCATGCGCATGTGATTTCACCGGCACCCACACCCTTCCACCGGAACACAGCACCACTTCTTGGCGGTAGTACCTCTCCAGACGAACTTGGCACAAGTTCTATTGCTACTTTTGGTAGCTCCTTTGGCATCACCCAGGGGGTATGTGAAGGGGGGTGTACACCTACGGACGCAAGCAACTGAACCCCCCAAAAATATATTGGACGCTTAGTACTTACCAGAATGAAAACTGCTCCGGTTCAAATCCCATCAAGTTGATTGCATCCAACTCAATAAACTTGGATAGTTTGCCCGGACAAGAGATATTGAACAATTTACCTGAAATACACATTTTTCTTTATTTCACACTAGGATTCCCTGTGTCACAGATGGCATGGACAATAGGAACACAAGACACATCCAAGACCTGTACAAATTTCTGGATCACCAAACAAACTATTAAATATATGCTGACTTTTTTTGTTTTTATTACATTTTTTTAATATAAAATGTTGGCATTATAGTATGATATTGAATCTTCCACTTCAATTTCAATTATTTGTATTGTATTTTATTTTCATCGTGCCAAGTTTCATTTGAATTCGTTCAGTAGTTTCGGCGTGATGCGCGGCCAAGATACAGACAGACAGACAGACAAAAATGAAAAAAAAAAAACAGTTTTACCCTCCAAAAAATGTTCTAAATATCTTCAAATACGCAATATAGTTATTGTGATTTGAAAAACCAAACTGTTGAACTATTATGATTAAGTTTCTATGGGGCCAATTTGAAAGTATCCGTACCAGCCTCTAATGTTCCCACTGCAGAGACCGGCCTACTCTCAATAATTGAGAGTGAATGGGTTCTCTACCACGGGAGCCCAACCCGGATTGGTAGATGTCACATGTCTTCGAATGTTTTGGTTCTAATACAAGATTTCCTCACGATTTTTACCGTCACCGTTCCATGAACATAAAATAAAATTGCGCAGATAAATTTTTCAAGTGAAAAAACTTGGTGCAGATGTGGGTTTGAACCAGCGACCTACAGATTGAAAGTCGTCTATGCCCCCGTCTTTGCTTCTAAATAAATAAAGAAATGTTCAAATATATGAAAAAAAAGAAAAACAATTAAATCTATACCTCCGTTGGAAGTATGGTAGATAAAGACATACCAAGATACGCGCCCATGGAATGTCCGATGAAGACAAAAGTGTTCCACCTGAAATGACTCGCGACTGCATCGATGGAGTACACCAGGTCGTACGCGCTGATCATCAGCCCGGGGGGCAACCTATCTGACTTGCCACACCCCGGCAACTCCATACCTGTTAAAAAAAATACACACTCATACCTCTGCACTAGGATTCCCTGTGTAGATGGCATGGACAAACACAGAAACACAAGATAAACATTTTGGAATTTCTTCTTACATTTTTTACCTTGAAAATAAGTTTTAAATAAGTTAAATCCTTTAAAATTGGTTCACAATTGATAACCTCCTTATCCTGAAGCCGGTAAAACACATTCTCATTTAACAATCTCTATATTTTTGAAGTTTGTACTCCTTTATCTGAATTTAATATTAATAGCTTGCAAATTTGTCAATTTCTACCCGCATAGTCTGTAAAAAATACAAACCAATATAGTAAAAGTTCTTCGGCAGTCGTTCAACGAGTGGCCTGAAGCTGGCCGCAGAGTCCATGCCACCGTGACACAGCAGGACGGGCGGGTCTAGACAACTACCCCATGCTATCACTGAAATAGACATAGACATTCATATATTTGATGTTTATCACACATACCCTACATAATACAGAGGTACAATATAAATATTGATGGACATTTCACACTAATGCAAACTAAGTAATCTGCCGCCAGACAGTAATACTTGTATTGCTATGTTCCGGAGGAAGGGTGTGGGTGCCGGTGAAATTACAGGCACATGAGACGTGACGAGCGCAGCGGGGTGCGACTTTGGTTTTTTCTAACTTCAGTCTGGGAGGACGTAAGTTGCATTGCTGTTGTTATGGGTAGAGGTAACTACTTAACATCAGGTGGGCCTCCAGCTTGTGCTGGAGTATGGAATAAGTGTGAAATAAGTGCTGTAAATACATCAGAATACAGGACAATCAGTATGTTCATAAAATAAATGCATATCGTAAGTACAAATCAAACCCATGACCATGCAGAAGCGCTGAGGTATAAGGTCATTAAAGTTTTGAATACAGTGAATACATTTATTAACTAATTAGTTAATTAGGTAAATTTTTAATAATATTTTGTCATCTTGAAATCTGGACTATTCAAAACTCATTATATTAACAGAATAAAAAAATAGTAATATCTCCATCCGCTGTAAAAAGCATTGAATATTGCATGAATTTGACTGTCTGTGTGGCTAACACACTTTGATCTAGCCTATATCAAGCTGATTCACAATTGACGAATTATCTAATGATAAAATCAGTATTTATCAAATTTTGTTACTTATCTAGAATTCTTAGTCACGCCATAGTGCAAAGGTCAAGGACTAGGGTCCAAATAATTTAAAATTGATGGGAAATAACTTACCGCATATGCGACCCCAAGGCGCTTCTATGAACCACTCGTTTTCTCTAAGTACCATTATAAAAAGCGTTTTTTTTTTTTCCAAAATTTTAGGCAACCTGAAAAACTTTAGTTTAATATTTATCTGTTCAGTTATTACTTGATAGAATTCACCATAGCAATGTTAGTCTTTAAAACATTGTTAAAGCAAGGAAGCTAAATTATATACTGAAATAATAGAAAGAATTTCAAAGTATTTATATAATTTATGTACTTCCAAAGTTCAATGAAATAAACAAAAACAAAGTTTTTTGACATTTAATATTGTTGACAGTGAGTTTGACATCACACAATGATGTTTCCAGTAGTGTCTGAATTCAAATATGACTGTGACATGGTCAGCGCCATCTATCAATGAATAGCAGTATTAAATTAATTTGTTGCCATTCCGTATAGATGGCGCTGACAAACAAATAAACTACTAGATATCTAACGCCTTGTATCGCCTCGAGTGGTATTATAAATTAAATTTAATGAAAACATTAACTTAATGCACGTAATGCATTTAGCTTATAATATTTCGATGCCCGACGATACCCAAATATTACATAATATCGGCTGTGAAATGTAAATACCAAACAACATTATGGCGGTCTTCAGTTTATTGCATAAATGTTGGTAAAATATAAAACAGCTCCTTACTACCAAACATTTGTCCTAAGTTACGGAAATTAAGTAAATGTGCCTAATAAAATAAGTTTAAGTTCGTGTAAGTGGCCAAATCTGGCGTCGGAGTTTTCAAGCCACCGAAGGCCTACGGCATGGGTTAACTACTAGTATCGCGACCGACATCTTAACGTGCCCTCCGAAGAGCTCAGTTCAGTGCCATTAAACGGTCCCCCATCCAACTTGTGATCGAGCCAAGAGTTGTATAACTTATACGATAATGAGTAACAAATATGCATCCAAACTTTCGCATGATCGACATTAAGTTCTACATCCAATCCCAATCCATACATACAAAAATTGTAGTGTCTGTTTGTTATGTCAAAATAACAGCTTTTTACTATATGCATTTGAAAGTAGACACATACGGTATTCAAAACAAAAAAATATAAGAAATTGTCGCGTCTGTTTGTTCCAATTTAAACTGTTCCGGTTTAAAATAGTCCTGAAAATGTCGCCAAAATATCTTTAAACGTTATAAAAGAAAAAAAACCATGGCAGTTAAGTACATCGGTTTAATTAATCTCATTTAATCTACATATTTACATAACAATGTATAACTTACAACTTAATTTCAGATTTGAACATAACATATTACAGATAACTAAATTAGTTATTTATATAACAATGATTTTTGTGCCTCCCTTGTGAAAGAACATCTTTCTTCAACTAATTTATTCATTATAAGTTTTATAGCCAGAGCGAGTTAATCATGTACATCAGATGGCCTAAAGCTGAGTGCACGTCAGATGGCCTAACCTGAGTGTACATCAGATGGCCTAAAGCTGAGTGTACGTCAGATGGCCTAACCTGAGTGTACATCAGATGGCCTAAACCTGAGTGTACGTCAGATGGCCTAAAGCTTAGTGTACATCAGATGGCCTAAACCTGAGTGTACATCAGATGGCCTAAACCTGGGTGTACATCAGATTGCCTAAAGCTGAGTGTACATTAGATGGCCTAAACCTGAGTGTACGTCAGATGGCCTAAAGCTGAGTGTACATTAGATGGCCTAAAGCTGAGTGTACGTCAGATGGCCTAACTTGAGTGTACATTAGATGGCCTCCCGGCCTTCGATGAGGGCCACCAGCGCCTGGCGGTCCTTCTTGTTCTGACAGGCGCTGGCCGCCAGCGCGGAGAGGTGCTTGTGGGAATACTCTGAGCGTTCCGACACGAAGTCCTCTAACCCCTTGCGTGGCAAATAGAACGCCTTCACATATCTAGAACAACAAGAAAATTAATAATTAATTATTATTTAGTTTTGTGCCTTTTCTTTAAAATTAATGACTGGCGTTATAGTTATAAACGTTTACACAATCACACTTCAGCATTAGGATGCCCTGTGTCGCAGATGGCACGGATAAATAGAAACATAAGACAAACACCCAAGACCCGAGTTCAAACTTCATGCCCACAGCCTGCAGCGAGTAGGCATATCTACTACCTAAAAAAAAAACCTGAACAACAAAAAAACCTGAAAAACAAAGACGTTAACATCAGACGTCATACCTCTGCACTAGGGTTCCCTGTGTCGCAGATGGCATGGACAAACACCCAAGACCCTAGAACAAACTTCATGCTCACCACACAGTGTGCCCCGGCCGGGAATCGAACCTGGGACCCCTCGCAACGAATCTCCTACCAACTAAGCCACGGAGCCGTCTTGGACATACCTGTCTACATACTCCTGGTATGGAACGGGTTTCAATCCTGAGATTTTCTCCAACTTCACAAAGAGTTGCCTGTAGTCGAGTTGCATCAGCCCTCTGCCCGCATTGGAACATTTGGTAGCGTTTGAGAAACCTTCAACGAGCAGATGAACTATGAATTTGGACAGTGTGCTCCAAACTGAGTTGTGAACATCCATGTTTAGTGACACCTTCGAAGCCACTATTTCAAACCTGTCGACAAAAAGTGATTTTGTTAACTAAAGAACTTATGCCAAGTTACCGGTGAGGTACTGCCACCACACCTGGAATCTGCCGCCAAGAAGTAGTGCTCGCATTGTAGTGTTCCGGTGGAAGGGTGTGGGTGCCGGTGAAATCACATACGCATGAGACGTATCATATTACCGAAACTGTGTTTTTTTTAAATCTGAATTAGTGACTGAACTAGCTGAGGGCTCACGTAGTGGTAAGTGGCGCCCCCCGCCCATGACAACAGTAATGCGACTCAGTATAAGATTTGGATCTTACACTGAGTCGCACTCATCCTGCTGCGTCCATCACCCGAGACGGGGATGATACACATGCGCATGTGATTTCACCGGCAGCCACACTCAGTAATCCAAACACTACTGCTTGGCGGCAGATACCAGATGTGGTGGCAGTACCTCTCCGGACGAACTTGGCACAAGTTCTACTGCTACTTTTGGTTGCTCCTTAAACATCAAGGGGGTACGTGTAAGGAATCAAAGGGTACACCTACGGACGCGAGCAACTGGACCCCCCAAACTAACTGGGGTAAACTAAAGAAAACTTACCGTAACGCAAACACCTGTATTTTCCTCGTGATCATATCCACATAAGGGCTGTGCTCCACAGCTACATTTTTAACGTCCCATTTCACTTGAGACATGGCAATCAAAGCCGTTCTGGCATCAACTGCTTTGGAAGCCGAACACATATAAACAGGTACCCTCAGATCTGTCACAACAGAGAGCGTGTTATCCTTGAAAAGTTCTATGATCATACGCTGGTGTTGTGCAACTATAGTCTCTAAATAAGGCTGTAATAGTTGAAATTGCTTCGCTAAGAATATTACACTCTCAACGCCAACTATCCTCTCAGCAAGCCCGTGGAGATGTTCCTCAGATGATAAGTCTAGATGTGGCAAATCTGGGCATAGGAATTTGTCTCCATCCGTGTTCCCCACATCAATACTATTGGAAATTCTCTTTAAAACAGCATTCAATTTGGGTGTGTATAAGGTTGCAGACGCCACCTCCAAATCTGATGTGAAGAATAAGTGCACAGTGTAGAAATAGTAGTCGAAGAGTTGGTACATCAGCATCACCACTTCAAGAGATATTTGGGGCAAGTATCTACATATTTGTAAATACTGTCCGCAGTGTCTCAGAACAGACAGTGTTGTGTTTGTCACTATAACGCTATGTTTAACTTTAGATGGACTCTCTGCCTTATTTGTGTCGTCATCGACAAAATCTTGTTTCAGCTCTTCGATTTCATCATCGCTATCATCAACCTCCGAATCTTCCTTCTCCAGACCGAATATATCATCATTAGTTACGTTCTCATTACGGAATATCTCGAAGGGCGTGTGATTATCCTCTTTGAAATATTTGGATATATAAACGCTATCATCTTGGGAATGTACGGATGACGTTCCGTCTGACAATGTCTTGGACAACGCTGCTGTATCAGACCTCAAGTTGATGTATCGTTTGAATTGCTTAAACTCTTGCAGGTTAAGGAGTGTGAAGGTGGATTTGACAGGACATTGTTCCCACCCTTCATTCTCTAAGAACAATTTCAGCTCTTCGATTCGACCTCTGTGGTAATTCTTTATGTACTCAACGCTTTGCGTCTTAATAAAGTCCTGTAAAAGGTCCGATTTGTCACCGCAGAACACTTCGGCGATCTGCGTCAGTTTCCTCAGTATTCCCAGCGTCTGTATGAACTTCTCAAAGGGATACTCTTCTAGTCCTGAACTTTTGAGGAATGTCGACACTTTTGCTTGCACATCATGCCATATTCGGACCAGCCCCGCTTTCAACTTCTGCCTGATATATTCCTTGCTTACATTTTTCTCAATCTCCAAAACGTTATTCGTACTTGGTTCCTCGTCTTCGTCGTGCTTCGTGTGCCATTCAACCAGGAGGTAGTAGCTTCTCATGATAAGAAATAGATTTTCGCACAGATTTAAGAGACAATTCGGCGCCTTATTCGCCTGTACCGACTGGCACATTACTTGGAACTTCATATCACTAACGTCCACGTAAACCTTGACAGCTTGTAAAGCTGTCTCGTTGACAGCTGAGGAATAATGCATATGGAGCTGTTCCATAGCAGCTTGGGTCTTTCCCAAAAGCGAATAAGCTTTCCGTAGCTTCCGAAATATATTCTCATCGAAATTGTAGCATATTTTGGACAAAACCGAGTCCAATTTTTCCTCAGTCATGTCTAAAGTGTCTTGCAGTCTAGCTGCTAAGTCCGCTATGCACGTATACTCCTTGTGATTCGCCGCAGCTTTTCGGCTTTTAAGAATTAGTTCTATAGCATCGTAATACTCTTTTTTGTCTAATAACTCAGCTACATCATGTTCCACGCTGCGTAGACTCCTGAGTAGTTCTAGGGACTTAAGCACAGACCTGATGATTTGTCGTTTTCTAAAGTTGGCCATGATTACAAAGGTGGAGATTGTGAGGTGGTTCGAGGCAGCTCTGAGAGACTCCCTCGCTTCCCTACATGTCTCCAAGGTCTTGGAGAGCTGGTCGCGAATAATTTGGATTTCTGCGAACTCTTTGTCGCAGGCATCGCGTTGTTGGGATATTAGGTGGAGAGCCTTGCCAGAAACTACCTGAAATAAGTGATATTTAAGAATGATTGCGCAGATAGCTTGTATTAAAAAAAACACAAACACGGTGGTAAATTACTACCGCAAAGTCTGCAGCGGGGGTCAGGGAAAACCCAAGTCGTATTGCTGATGTTATGGGCGAAGGTAACCACTTAACAACAGGTGGAGCTTTAGCTCGTCATGTCACATTAATTACGTAAAAGTGGGTGAGATATGTATATGTATATATGTATTTAGACGGCTCCGTGGCTTAGTTGGTAGTAGCCCTGCCTTCGAAGCGAGGGGTCCCGGGTTCGATTCCCGGCCGGGGCACACTTTGTGTGGTGAGCATGAAGTTTGTTCTCGGGTCTTGGGTGTTTGTCTTGTGTTTCTGTGTTTGTCCATGCCATCTGCGACACAGGGAATCCAAGTGCAGAGGTATGAGTGTGTAAACGTTTATTTTTATTTTTTATTTATTTATACCTGTTGCTGCCTCTTCAGCTTCGTAAACATCTGCTCGATGTCTTCGCATGTTAGCGGTTGCGGTGCGTGCTCCAAGACGTATCTTGCCGCGTCGAAATCCGACGGCGATGAGAAATACACATTCTCTATCTCACGGAGCACCTGTAAAGAATTTTTGAAGGTTCCGTACCTCGAATGTAAGGGTCCTTATTACTAGAATTACAATGTGGTCTATGTATGTTGCAATCGCAGATAACCAGATAAGGTGGCCCAGGGGCATAGACGCCGGCTTTCAATCTGAAGGGCGCTGGTTCAAACCCACAGGTGCACCTTAATTTTTTTCACTTGAAAAAATTTATGTGCTTAATACCACGTTCTCGAAACGGTGACGGAAAACATCGTGAGGAAACCGGCATGTCTTAGAACCATAAATTCGAAGACATGCGACATCTACCAATCCGGATTGGGCTCCCGTGGTAGATCAGAGCCACGGATTACCACGGGAGCCCCATCCGGATTGGTAGAAGTCACATTTCTTCAAATTTATAGTTCTAAGACATGTCGGTTTCCCCACAATGTTTTCTGTCACCGTTTCGAGAACATGGTATTTTACTCACACAAAAAGAAAACAATGACTTACTTCAAGGTCTGCAGCGGAGTGGGCTATGCTGACCGAGCGGGAGTTCACTCCAGGTGGTCCGAGCCTGTTCTCTGCACTGTCTTCAGACAACATTGTGACATGAGGCCTACAAAAAAAACATTTATACGTACTGTAATGTTCAATAAGATGACATAATATTGCAAATAATGTATTGTGCTAAGTAGCACAACAAGACTGAATCAATCGTATTACAAAAAGTAAATCTACCCTACTTAACCTGCCCTATTTAATAGACAAGAAGGTTTGGCAAGTAAAGTACCCTCATTATCACATACAACACATACACAGATTCATGCCATTTTCCATGAAAGGTCATTAGGTCATCTTTTATCTTACGAGTTACATTATGGTGGGATCGTAGACATGACATTTGATAAACTCATTTCCACTAATATTTTCATAGAGATTTGTTGTTTTATGGGTTCTATTTTTAACAGACTATATTTTGTTTTTTAAAGCTTCTCTCCATCCAAAGGTTGCCTGAAAGAGATCACTATGAGTGATAAGTATAATTCAAGTGAAATAAATATTATTTACATAGTGTGACTTAAAAAATTTAATGATAATTCAGCTAGCACAGTCTGAGCAGCTAGCACACTGGAATAAGCCTATATCAAGCTGGCACTTTTAACATCCTAAAAACAGTGCCCTCAACGACCTGGTCAACATATAGTTAGATGTTAAATCAAAATAACTGGAAAAATATGTCATCCAAATAAACAAAATTGTATATTTTGCTTTGCTGTGACTTTTTCTTGCCCGTTGTAAACATAAACCAGGTGTTTATGTTTATAATGGTAAGTAGGGCAACCCCAAGGGCGAGAATAAGTGATGAGAGTATTAAAGATGTTTTTTTTTTTTCGATTTTTTTTCCAGTTGCTTGTTTAACCATAGTTATGACCTAAATTTGACTAATTGTGTGTTATTATAATGGTAAATTTGATAACAAAGGTAAATAAATGCATATGGTGGTATGAAATACATTTTTAAGTGGGTGATTCTACGATAAGAGGTAACTTGTGTGGCAATCCGTTTAAAACAGTTTTTTTATTCTATATGTTGCTATTTTTTACTTTGAGACACAACATCTTAATATACTTCATTAAATACTGTCACAATTGAATGCCTAATTAAAACACATTTTTCTAAAATTCCTTACAAAGTCTAAAAATGTCTCTACCCTGGCCTGTCCCCTTGCCGGTTTCAATTTAACTTTCAAACAATACATATGTTCTTTGTATCAGATACTTAACTAAATTATGTTTAATCGGAATTTAAGTAATAATACATAGGTATTATAAAATAAAAAATAAAATAATTTTGTTTATTTCAAATAATTTTTAACATTTACTTTTGTCCCGCTTTTTTTGTGTATCTACCCTGCCAAATTTCGTTCCGCTATTACAAACATCAATTCAAGGACGGCCATTGTGGAAATAGTGCTCAAGGATATCTATCGGCATGAAGTTAGCAATACTAAACGCGCAAGCCGATTACGCTCCTCCATTTTCTAGTTGTTGCGTCGCGACTGTGCTCTGTAGTGGTTTCGCAAGGTGATTGTGTCTCTCCCCTGGTAAGTCATAAAACTTATAATATTTATTTAATTTATTTGCATTTACTGCCCTAATTAAATAATACAGTAATAATTAAAGTGTGATATAAAATCAAAGCAAAAATTAATTTAGTGAGTTAAATCAATTGAATTTGTCATGAAAACGTCTCTACCCTGCCATCTTTCCCCTGTCAAGATAACTGCCAGGGGAGAGATTCACTGACCAGGGAAGATAATATTCATCATAAGATGTTATTAAAAACATACTAACTTCTGTCAACGTCAGTTTTAAACGACTTAAATTAATATTGTTATTATATTACTGTCATTATTACAGATTATGGCACCCCGGAAAAAGTTAACACGTGAAGATTACAGAAGAAACATGAAACAAAGAGAAGCTACGATATCAAATGATTAAAAATGGTCCAGAAAAGTAAGAATTGCAAAAGAAAAAAAAAGGAAAAATATTTAAAAAAGAAGGAGAAGGGAAACATCAAAACTGTCGAACGAATGATTTCTAAAGAGCATCGTATGGCGAAAAAGATATAGACTAAAATGGGCACACTTACAGCCAATTTTACAGCTTACAACCCGAAGTAGAAATCCTCCATTTTTGGAGCGATTCATGACACGGTAAGGGGGCTCCTGATGGTGTCGGTGCTATTTGCAAAAGAACAGCTGACCGATTGGTGGCTAGGGGCAAGTATATAGCATCTCTGAGCGATTTGTCAGATTCAGATAAACTGTCCCAACATCAATGTTTTTGTAACTGACGAAAAAAATATCCTTCAAAATGAAGATTTGCTTGCAATTGTTAAAGAACACAAAGAATTTTTATTTATTTAAGCTGCTTTTGCAATGAAATTATAAATTGTAATAATTTAAAAATTGGTGGCATGACATACTCGTCTAATAAAAAAATCTCGTCTCCGGGTCGAGGATGTTAACGGTCCTGACGCAGAATCCGAGAACAATTAATAATGATAATGAACCAATTAATACACCAAAAGGTGGCAAACACCAGACAGAGGATAAAGAACAACCGTCGACATAGCGAAAAACATTCAAGAACGGCGACTTTTTTTCTAAACTATCTTTTACTCTAAAACTACTCTAAACTCTTACTCTAAACTACTCTACACTACTCTACTCTAAACTTTTACTCTAAACTATCTTCAAGAAGAGTACTGTTACGGGGCTATGGGTACGGGTTTGGAAGAGGGTGGCGAGATATAGATAGTTTTCTGTAAAATAGGGGACAAAATCTGAAAATTATTTTAATGTGATGAACAAACTATTTCATTCATCTCAGAAGATCAGGTTGTCCAGACACTCCCTATGCCAAATCTTATTATGAAAGGGCAGAGGATGTTTTACTCTTTTAAAAAGTTAGTGAATGTGTTTGATAAAGCTTAATTTTATCTATTGTTCATGTACGCAAGAGGGTGCCTTTAATTTATAATGTTATTTTAATTTAATTTTTGTTCATTATTAATAAAAGATTATTTTATTATTTGTTGAAGGTACAAAGGCAAGATAATTTACATATGTGTATTTTTGTATAATAAGTGATACGATCTTGTTTTTAGGTAAAAGGCTGATATGATAGGATGGCTGGTATGATAGTCTAATTATAATTATTAAGAACAACGTTTAATAAAAGTTGATTTTATTCATTTTATTGCTTTTATTTAGTATATTATTGTGTCAAATTCTCTCCCCTGGTGAAATAAGTATCTACCCTGGTCCTGATGTCTCTCCCCTGTCCGATATATTTACCCTGGTCTTCGAAAAAGTAATAATTTATGTATAAAGTGACTTGCCCTTACGTGAAATGGTAAATAAACGGGACATAAATCATAATATAAAGGTTTCATGAAAAAACTTCAACTTTTCTTCTTGGCCGCATCCTCTATGTAGTTGAAACCTCTTATCGTAGAATCACCCAAGTACTGAAGGCAGGCAAAACAAAATCGTACTTAGCTTGTACATTTGACTTGTACATCGCATCATTGTACCATAATACCCTTATTGCCTGGAGGCAGGCGATGCCGACCAGTTAGGTTTTAAGCCTTAAAGTATTGCAAAAGCCAATCTCGACAACAAGCCGTAAAGAAAAAACGTAACTGAGCCAACCTAGGATTGGTAGATGGCTTAGATGAGACATGCCTCCAGATTATTACTTTTTGAGTGTCAAGACAAAGTGAGTTACTACTAAATTTAGTGCGAGAACAACAAGTAAATTGTTACTATACTGACCAGAAAACTACTCAGGTAGTTTTATATTATTTTGCGTGCGTCAACCGAGACCTATAAGGATTTCGATTGGTATATCCATATCTGGAATATATCATGAAACTTTATAGCCACTAACTAAAACACTCAAATAACAAAGATCACAAAATACAAATGGTTTTTTGTTTGTTTTTAATTCTCAATTCTCATCTCAAGAATAAAAATCAAAGACCACAGACAGATTATAGGATGTACTACGTAGGCTTGGGCAAAAAACATCGATTTATTTAAATATCGATATTTTTCCATAGAATTATCGATGTGCTGTATCGTCGATATTTTAATCGAGATATATCGATAATTAATATTTATTTTACAGTATCTAATTCATATCAATATCGATATATTTGTGACAGTAACCGAAAATAGAAACCACTTGATAGGCGAGCACATCAAACAGAGGGCTCTTTTTTTGTCTTATTAATAAATTAATTGAATTGAATTAAATTGATGACTACTGGTTTCGAAAATTAATAAAAATATACTATTTTCTTCATGTCTATTCTTTTGAATGATTTTGAATGCTTTAGTAATATGTATGAATAAATCATGCGAAAACTGACGATATATCGATTAATCGATATTTCACTCGATTATTATCGATATATTTTTTCACTTGCACTACCCTAGGACTACATAAGTTACGAAGCTACGTAGGTCAAGACGGCATATAACTGACGTTTCGTTCTTTTTAAGGGCTCCGTACCCGTAAAAGTATAAAACAGAACCCTCCCAGGATCATTTCGTTGTCCGTCTGTATGACCCGTATTTGTTAAGATCGTTGCCTGCAAGCCGTAGCAGTGAAAAAATCAAACTTGTTGTTAAGTGTTGACTTAGAAGTTAAATTTATGCTCGGTTTATGCCGCTCATGTTTATTTTGACTCTCGCATGGGAATCAAAACATATAAGGTACTTCCCGTTGACCTAGAACTATGATATTTTTTAAGAACCAATGTCACGGAACACAAGTAAAGGAATAAATCCGAAAACCGTAAACTTGTAGTAGCATCACAAAAAAATACATGAAATATCCTTCATGTTAACCTATGTTCCATAAGGTGCGGAACCTTATGTACTCAAGACAACTCGTACTTGGCAAGTTTCTTCTGTGGAGACAACTGTAGCACAGATAACTTATTAGGTATACACAGCACACTATTGTAGCTATGGAAGGTTACCCATTCAACTTGTGCTGTTAAGAGTGTGGAGCAAGGATGGCCTGGTGCCTGTACATTCAAATCCTACTACTATTATAAAGGCGAAAGTTTTTAAGTATGGATGTATGGATGTATGGATGTTTGTTACTCTTTCACGTAAAAACTACTGAATGGATTTGAATGAAACTTTACCACAATACAGCTTATACATCAGAATAACATATAGGCTACAATTTTTGAGGTTTCTATAAAATCTATATATATAAAAGAAAGTCGTGTTTGTTACAACACTTATAACTCGAAAACGGCTGGACCGATTGCCATGGTTTTTGATTTGTTGGATTTGTTTCCGTCCCGAATAGCAGAATAACTTTTAAAACATTGGAAAATTAACGAAAAAAATAAAATCAATTTATCCCCGTATTCTCCACGGGAACGGGAACTATGCGGGTGAAACCGCGGGACGCAGCTAGTCTCATATAAATAAAATAATGATTAAGGCTTATGACAAATAATATTGCCAAATCCCTTCTGTAAAATTATAAAAATATTGAAATAGTTTGTCATCGTGCTTATCACTTTTTGTTCCTTACTGTGGGTTTCCACCAAAAACATTAGGAAGTTTTGAAGATTCAAGATTCAATAAATGTGTTTAAGGTATGTTAATATTACAACCAAATATGGGCATTTCACGGGTATGTGTCCATCGTCGATACCAGATGGCGCTGCTTTGTAGTAGGTATCAAAAAAAAAGTTGTCGGTGAAATCACAATAACATCCCCGTCTCGGGTGACGGGCGCCAAGGGGTGCGACTAGGGTCTGCTTCGCACTTCGCTCTTGTAATTTGAGTCGTATAATAAGCGTTTAAATTTTCTTCATCATCCCTTCTCTCAAGTTATCTGAGGTCGGCGCATTATTTTTTTTTGTATTCCCACTCTTCTACCAGCTGCTATTAGAACGTTTGTAAATCAAATTGATAAAATCTTTTATTTTTGTCTCGATGTATTTACGTCAGATGGATCATGTATATAATAATTTTTAATGCTTCTGGCGTATAGATAAGTACTCCCACCAAGCCAAAGTAAATGGTTAGATTAGATGGGTTATTTCAGCATGCATAAAATTATAAGCATGGTGAAAATGCCCATCTTAGGACTTCGTACTAAGATTCTCTTTACGAGTACGGAACACTTTAAATAATTGTAAAGCTTAAATAAAAAAAAATCATTGAGCCTTTTATTTTCATGACCATGACCTCGTAAATATTTTGAAAATATTTAATTAGCGCAGAGGACTTGTCTTTGCGTTTTGGCTGAATAACGGTACATTCCGCTGCCCCACTTCCAAACAAAACGTCAAGATTTTAAAAAGTTAGTTTCTTGACGTCACGCGAGCTATGAACATTTGGCGATAGTGCTTTTGATTATTTTAGTGGTGTTTTAGTGAACATTCATTGATGTTACTTGTGAATCAGCAAAAATGGAGACTGAGAGGATGATAGAAGATACTGTGCAGCCTCAGGTAAAGTAAAAACCCGAAACTGGGCCAAGAGCCTTACTGTCATGGCACTCCGCCATCTTTCTCTTGATTTGGACTACACTACTTATTTTGTGTTTTTATGCCCAATTTAGCTAGTAATTAATATTCGATGAGTTAGGTTGTTCGATTTTTCGATGCTCTAGACATTTTCGATGACTAAATCTTGTATAAAATGGGACTCATATGGAAATTTCTACCCTGAATCGTGCTGCAATGCGGATCTTCAGAAAAAAGACTCTGACCCATTCCCTGAATTTGTTTCAATAATTACGACATCGCTAGGTCATCGTTCTGATGATTTAGGTAGTGCCTGAATCAGCCTCTAAAGCATTAGACACTTATTATGATCCAAACCAATGTTTTCAATACTTTTTGAAAACTTCTCCTAAACAATATGAATAAAAATAAATATGTTGCTCAGAATACATTCAACTCTGCTAGAAAAAAACTAGTTTTATTTAAACTCCTATTTAGAAATCTATGTAAGAGAAAATGTATTATCCAATATCCAGTTCTAACAACTTTTTCTATGTGCATGTAATATCAACTTGCTGTTACAGAATTGAAATGTTATCATCATAATTTACAACGTGAATTTCTGTAATACAATTACACTACAAGATATCATGTAACTGGTGTTGTATAGAACATGTGGGTTAGCAGACATAAGCATAATAAATAAGACTAGCTAAAATTTTGATATGTCCAAATGATACCTGAGATCTAAAGGAATAAATGAGTTTGACTTTGACTTTTGTCATATCTGTGTGCATGTAATATGCGTAAGTAGCTCCTGTGAAACATATAATATTTGTGGTTTAAACATAGTCTAAAGTTAGTCTACTTTTTGTTGTACGTAACCTAGTTTTCCAGAGCTTTCCCAGGAAGTACTGCCATCACACCTGGTAATCCGACGCCAAGCAGTGGTAGGCCTACTCCACTTTGGGTTGGGATGTAATGTTTCATTCATCTGTAATTTCATCAGCACCCATCATTGTACCGGAACACAGCAATGCAAATGCTTCACTGCTTAATGGCATATTCTAGGTGTGGTGGCAGTACTTCTCTGGATAAACTCTGCTCAAGTTCTACTGCTAACTTGAGTTGCTTCTTATGCACCAGCTAGGGGACCCGTAAGGACCCTGAAAGTGCTCCCCTAAGGATGCAAATGCATTAAATATTCGCAGTTTGTTTAGATGTTCTAAATAATTTATTAATTTACCTATTATAACATGTTAACAGTTTTTAAAATCTGCTGTATACCTATTAAGAAATAGTAAAATCACTTTCATGGACAGATTCAGCGGCTCCGTGGCTTAGTTGGTAGTAGCACTGCCTGCGAAGCGAGGGGTCCCGGGTTCGATTCCCGGCCGGGGCACACTGTGTGGTGAGCATGAAGTTTGTTCTCGGGTCTTGGATGTTTATCTTGTGTTTCTGTGTTAGTCCATGCCATCTGCGGCACAGGGAATCCTAGCGCAGAGGTATGAGTGTGTTAACATTGTTTATTTTTTGTTATTTATAGAGATATGAATTGAAAGGTAGATCTATTCCAATTTTCTTCATAGGATTTCAATCTGTGACACACATGATATAATTGAATGTCTGTGATTCTAAGCTGACATCAGCACAGTGTCTAGGCTTAGTGTCAAAGGCTGTCATCGCTTTAAAAAGGAATTCAATACTTCAGTATTTAAATTGTACAGTGCGATTTATCTAACAATACAGGCTGGACAGCGGGCTTTGCCTATGGTCGACAAGCGAGATTCAGGACTCTGAGTGTTATTTGTATGTGCAGGTGACGTCAATAACATGCTTGGACACTGGCGTTCGTCCCACACCGAGCAGTGCTGCCTACACGGCAGAGCGAGACATCTGCCTCAACTACTTCGCGCGATGGAACGAGACTGATCAGGTTGGTGAAATTACAGGCGCATCGCATCACGTAACCATGTAGATTGGCCGCTACTGCGACGTACCCGCATCGCGTAACCGTGTAGACCAGACGCTCCCGCGCCGTCCCCGCATCGCGTAACCATGTAGACCAGACGCTCCCGCGCCGTCCCCGCATCCCGTAACCGTGTAGACCAGACGCTCCCGCGCCGTCCCCGCATCGCGTAACCATGTAGACCAGACGCTCCCGCGCCGTCCCCGCATCCCGTAACCGTGTAGACCAGACGCTCCCGCGCCGTCCCTGCATCCCGTAACCATGTAGACCAGACGCTCCCGCACCGTCCCCGCATCCCGTAACCATGTAGACCAGACGCTCCCGCGCCGTCCCCGCATCCCGTAACCATGTAGACCAGACGCTCCCGCGCCGTCCCCGCATCCCGTAACCGTGTAGACCAGACGCTCCCGCGCCGTCCCCGCATCGCGTAACCATGTAGACCAGACGCTCCCGCACCGTCCCCGCATCCCTTAACCATGTAGACCAGACGCTACTGCGCCGTCCCCGCATCGCGTAACCATGTAGACCAGACGCTCCCGCGCCGTCCCCGCATCGCGTAACCATGTAGACCAGACGCTACTGCGCCGTCCCCGCATCGCGTAACTGGGCTGGACTGGTCCATGTAGACTGGACGCGCTTTATGCCCCTCTTCTGCCACCGCTGTGGAAAGTACAACACAAATACTGGCATTGTAGCAGCGGTGCGGCTTCGTCACCCTAAACCCTTTCTATGAATACGCTTCTACATTCTGAGTAGGATTCCCTGTGTCGCAGATAGCATGGACTAAAACGCCTATGACCAGAGAACAAACTCCATGCTCATCAAGCAAATGTTTGCCGCGGCCGGGAATCGAATCCGTGTCGAGTCGACGGTTACCACTTTAGCTCGAAGCCGTCTCCTTAACATTTTGAATGGTAAATAAAGATATTTGTGTTGTTTCTTTGTTGTCTAATGAACGTACTACAATTGACATTCGACATTTGCCTTGTCTGTTTCTAGTTCCTATTTCCTGTTCTTATTTTAGACTATGTAAGCCATCATTTATGACAAAACCAAGTGTTCCTATAGCTGAATAAATGATTCAATATATTTATTGAAATATAAATAAGTACGTATTTAATTGCGCGTTCTTGTGATATGTAATCGGTTAACTTTTGATGGTCGCGTGAGGACAAACCTTCAGAGTAACAATAACAGTGATCATAGTGGCTGCCAAGCATTGGCGGCCTTAGTGGGTGGCGGGCAGGGCAACCGCCCGGGGAACGGGTCTTTTCATATTTCGGTCGGGGTGGACCCATGTTGCATTGTTGCTATGGGCGGAGGTAACCACTTAACATCAAGTGGGCCTCAAGCTCGATCTGTCACTTCCATTAAATGAAAAACAAAAGCAATGTCAAAATTTCACAGAAATGGCTCCGGTGTTGGGACGCATTTCAATGTAAAGGTGTCTTTAATAAGTTAAATAAAACTTACAATAAAAATCTTTAGTAAGTGTTTAAGTTTGTCAAATGTTTCGCAGGTGGAGTTTGTGGAGCAGCTTTTGGCGCGAATGTGCCACTATCAACATGGGCACATTAACGCGTACCTCAAGCCGATGCTACAACGAGACTTTATCAGTATGCTGCCCAGTAAGTGCAACTTTAAGACTCCGTGGCTTAGTTGGTAGTAGCCCTGCCTTCGAAGCGAGGGGTCCCGGGTTCGATTCCCGGCCAGGGCACACTTTGTGTGGTGAGCATAAAGTTTGTTCTCGGGTCTTGGGTGTTTGTCTTGTGTTTCTGTGTTTGTCCATGCCATCTGCGAAACAAGGAGTCCTAGTGCAGAGGTATGAGTGTGTAAACGTTTAAACTTTAAGATTACCCGAAACATCAACGGACAAAACGCTTTAAAATATTCTAGACTGCTCCAAACACGCCATTGAAAGAGCAAGACGGAAATTCTGTAAAATGCCAACGTTCTAGACAGTAAGGTGGTCTGTTTCGCAATTACGCGTGGTAATCTGCCGCCAAGCAGTGGTGCACTCGCATTGCTGTGTTTCACGGCTGGTATAATTCGTAATTAAATATAAATATTATGGACACACAGCGCCATTTAGCTCTAAAGCATAGCTTGTACTATGAGAACCAGACTTCTAAAATTATTCTTGTACTCGCTACGCCCCGCGGTTAGACTTCCTACGGAAACCGTACATTTTTCCGGGATAAAAAGTAGGCTATGTGCTATTCCAGACTATAATCTATCTCTGTGCCAAGTTTCATTCAGGTCCTTTCAGCCGTGCTGGCGTGATTGAGTAACAAACATCCATCCATACAAATTTCGCGTTCATAATATTAGTAGGATAGTATATATTTCGCCCAGATATAATACTAACATTATACTAGGCAAATACCCTTTTTTTATTTGTTTTGCTTTTCATTTCAACGCAGTTCTCCTTCATGAGGCCAGTTTGCTTCCAATCACATGAAAATCGGCTATTCGTTTGCTGGATCATAGAAATTCAAATCTGCCGTGTGTGTCCTGCATTTGAATTGCAAAAATATTTATAATATGTGTTTCTACGCCATCGATAACTACGTTTTTTCTATCGCAGAATGCAATTTATGTTTTGTCGTACTTTTATCGTCTATTTTTTTTTTTTTATGTGAATAATTTATGGAACGAACTGAGTGCCCACCTGATGGCAAGTGGTGACCCTCGCCCATGACAACAGTAATGCGCGCGACTCAGTATGAGATCCAAATCTTTACTGAGTCGCATTCATCCTGCAATATTATATATATATATACACTGTTTTTTGACTTTGAATTGTTTTTTTTTCTACAGAGAAGGGACTGGACCATGTAGCCGAGAATATCCTCTCGTACCTGGACGCGAGCTCTCTGTGCGCCGCTGAGCTGGTCTGCCGCGAGTGGCAGAGGGTCATCTCCGAGGGTATGCTGTGGAAGAAGCTGGTCGAGCGGAAAGTCCTGACCGACTCGTTATGGCGCGGCCTCGCTGAAAGAGGGTGGTGGGTACCCTGATCCATTTAAGTAGCAGTGGAACTTGTGCCTAAACTTGTACCCTCGGAGACCCTCCACGTGTCCCCCGGGCGGTGCGAGGGGCAACACAAAGTAGCAGTATAGTTTGTACCGAGTACTTAGCGCCTTGGCTTCGAAGCGAGGGGTCCCGGGTTCGATTCCCGGCCGTGGCACCCTGAGCATGAAGTTTGTTCTCGGGTCTTAGGTGTTTTTCTTGTGTTTCTGTGTCCATGCCATCTGCGACACGGAATCCTAGTGCAGAGGTTAGAGTGTGTTAAACGTTATGATTTGTGAGTTTTGGTGGCTCCTGATATTTCGACGCAGTTTCATGCGCCATGGTCACCGGTAACCTGAAGTTAGCGAGGCGCAAAACTCACAAATCATGCTTATTTATCTGTAACTTAAATTAAAACGTTTTGGAAGACTCATGATTTGAAACTGATCAGCGGTGATCTTTTATTCCAGGATCCAACACTTGTTTAAACCAAAACCGGGTTGCCAGCACCTACCACATTCGTTCTACAGAAAACTATATCCGAAGATTATTAAGACTATAGAAACTATTGAGGATAATTGGCGAATGGGGAAACACAATTTACAGGTAATTTGTGTGTTTTTTTTTATGTGATTATGTGACGGAACAAGCTAAGGGCCCACCTGGTGGTAAGTGGCGACCCCCGCCCATGAGAACACTAATGCGACTTAGTTGGATCATGCTGCGTCCATCACCCGAGGCGGGGTGATACGTATTATGCGCATGTGATTTTTCCGGCACCCATACCCTTCCATCAGAACACAGCACTGCGAGCACTACTGCTTGGTAGATTCCAGGTGCGGTGGCAGTACCTCTCCGGACGAACAAGTTCTACTGCTACTTTTGGTTGCTATAGCACCACCCAGGGAGTACGTGTAGGGAGTCAAAGGGTACACACCTACAGACACAACAAACATCTATGTTGTCAAACAAATGTTTGTCCAAAGTGGGAATCGAACCCTAATAATTATAATGCCTAATATTTATATGCTTCTTGTGATATATAAGAATCTATTAATATTGTTATCAATTAGATAACCATGTGAAATTCAATAAATGATTAAGTATTGAGTATTGAATTGTGCGGGAGAGAAAGCCTTCTTAATGAGCTGTAAGGCCCGTAAAACAAAATAAATACATAACCTACAAAATGTGTCTTGTAACTGAAATGTAATCATTTATTTTTCAGAGAATAAACTGCAGATCGGAAAACTCAAAAGGTGTTTACTGTTTACAATATGATGACAACAAAATAGTGTCTGGCCTCAGAGATAATACAATTAAGATTTGGGATAGGAAAACTCTACAGTGCGTTAGGGTAAGTGCCTTAAAAGACCATGATTGGTCGGGAGAGCGTGGTGGCCCAGGGGCACAGACGCAGACTTTCAATCTGAAGGTCGCTGGTTGAAACCATGTTTGGGTTTGAACCACTCAATGAGCAGATGTTTGGCTAAGGTCGAATAGATTAGAGAGCGTGGTGGCCCAGTGGCACAGACGCCGATTTTCAATCTGAAGGTCGCTGGTTCAAACCCACGCGTGCACCGATGAGTCAATTCACTTGAAAAATTTATGTGCGCAATACCACGTTCTCGAAACGGTGACGGAAAACATCGTGAGGAAACCGTCATGTCTTAGTACCTAAAATTCGACGACATGTGACATCTACCAATCCGGATTGGGTTTCAGTGGTAGATTAGAGCCCATTCACTCTCAATTATTGAGAGTAGGCCGGTGTCAGCAGTGGGAACATTAGAGGCTGTTACGGTGGTACGAATGTGTTTCAGAATTCGGATACTGAAAGTAAAATCAAATTAAATAGGTTTACTTGTGTAAAACCTAACGATAGATATATAAAGAGATAAACGAATTTGGAATGGTAGCAATAGAACTTGTGCAAAGTTCGCCCGGAGAAGTACTGCCTCCACACCTGGTAATCTGCCGCCAAACAGTAGCAGCATTGCTGGGGTCCGGCGGAAGGGTGTGGGTGCCGGTGAAATTACAGGCACATGAGCGGGGTGCGTTTTAGGTGTTCCCATACTTCAGGGAGGACCTAAGTTGTACTGTTGTTATGGGCGGAGGTAACTACTTAATATGAGGTGGGCCTCCAGATCGTCCTGTCACTTATACTACATAAAAAAAATAATGTTATAAAATATTAAATGTTTTTTTTTTCCAGGAGTTGCAAGGCCACACCGGGTCCGTCCTCTGCCTTCAATATGACAACCGAGCCATAATCTCCGGGTCGAGCGACAGCACTGTACGGGTGTGGGACGTGAACACGGGGGCGATGCTCAACACGTTGATACACCACTGCGAGGCGGTGCTGCATCTACGTTTCTGCAACGGAATGATGGTCACGTGTAGCAAGGTATACTAAACTAGCGACCCGCCCCGGTTTCGCACATGAGACGTAGTGACAATTCTATAGTTCGTATAGTATATCATTTTGATCTATCTCGCAAGGTTGAGCCAGTATTAGCAATGTATGAAATATGTTTTTACAAGCTTTTATTTAAATTGCACGTAGTTTGAAAAAAGCTTGTTTTTAAATAATTTTTTTTAACATTAATTTATTATTTACCTCATTATTACAAACCTTTGGAATTCCCCTATTTAAGACGCACAAGGAGTTGGTCCTGAATTTGGTAGGTTTTGTCAGGTGGGTCGAAGCCCAATCAAGTTGAACGCTCCATGGCTTAGTTGGTAGTAGCGCCTTCGAAGCGAGGGGTCCCGGGTTCGATTCCCGGCCGGGGCACACTGTGGTGAGCATGAAGTTTGTGTTTCTGTGTTTGTCCATGCCATCTGCGACAGGGAATCCTAGTGCAGATGTATGAGTTTCATAGTGTTGTTCGTGACAGGACCGCTCGATCGCCGTTTGGGACATGACGTCGACGACGGAGATAATGCTGCGGCGCGTGCTGGTCGGACACCGCGCCGCCGTCAACGTGGTCGACTTCGACGAGAAGTACATCGTGTCCGCCAGCGGGGACAGAACTATAAAGGTGACATGCCGGCCGCCAGCCGTCTTGATCTTAGCACTAAGTCAATTAATAAAGATTATTATTATATTATTATTATTATTATCTGCCACGGGACAATCCGCGTTGGTGGCGCGTGGCTTCCAATTTTTGGTTCTGAGACATGCCGGTTAACTCACAGACACCGGCCTCCTCTAGACGGCTCCGTGGCTTAGTTGGTAGTAGCCCTGCCTTCGATTCCCGGCACACTTTGTGCGGTGAGCATGAAGTTTGTTCTCGTGTCTTGGGTGTTTGCCTTGTGTTTCTGTGTTTGTCCATGCCATCTGCGACACAGGGAATCCTAGTGCGCAGGTATGAGTGTGTTAACGTTGTTGTTGTTGTTCTCTCGATAATTGAGAGTGAACGGGCTTTGATCTACGGGAGCCCAATCCGGATTGGTAGATGTCACGTGTCTTCGAATTTTTGGTTCTAAGACATGCCGGTTTTTACTCACGATGTTTTCTGTTACCGTTTCGGGAACGTGGTATTGCGCACATCAATTTTTCAAGTGAATTGACTCATTGGTTCACGTGTGGGTTTGAACCAGCGACCTTCAGATTGAAAGTCTGCATCTTACCTCACAGTAACTGGGCGACCGCTCGCTCTTTTTATCTGAAACTATAAAGTTTTCAAGTAAAGTGAGATGGCTACCAAACGCTTGCCTATACATTAATAAAAAAAAAAAAACAGTATATTGTCAATCAAGTACCACAAAAATTCACTAGACGGCGCTGTTTACTATAAAAATACTGTAAATAGTTTTAAAAACAGCCTGCGACGTCAATAAACAAAGAAAAAACGATTAAAAGAAAGTAAATCAATTGTACTCTTCATAGAATTAGAGACTAGTCTTAACAAGTTACGACATGTTTAAATTGAGGGGTAGGAATTTTGACATATTCCGACATTACTTATAAGACACCCTTATAGATTAAGTAATCCATATCCTATATATTTTCAGGTGTGGAACACTTCGTCTTGCGAATTCGTTCGCACCCTGAACGGGCACAAGCGAGGCATCGCCTGCCTGCAGTACAGGGACCGGTTGGTTGTGTCCGGCTCATCGGACAATACCATCCGGTTGTGGGACATTGAGTGTGGACAGTGCATCAGGGTGCTGGAGGG
Source organism: Aplocera efformata (assembly GCA_921293045.1). NCBI lineage: Eukaryota > Metazoa > Arthropoda > Insecta > Lepidoptera > Geometridae > Aplocera > Aplocera efformata. The sequence continues at coordinate 1,435,398 of OV121068.1, read as the reverse complement.
CCACGAGGAGCTGGTGCGGTGTATAAGGTGAATGTACCAATCGCTGGGCCTATAATCTTTTTGGTCCAGTTGTTTTGCTCCACTCTAGACGCAGGACCATATTCGCGAATATGTAATACTGTCTCCGAGGGGTTTCTTGTCTGTTTCTTCCCCTCGGTTTAGTCGGTTAGGGTTGGAACAGACGTAAACTTAACAAATAAGGTTAGCTTAAACATGAAAACTGACTGTAATTTGACATATCTGTGTGCATGTAATGTGCCTGGGGAGTTCCTGTGACACGTTATATGCTCACGAATATGTGTACATGTGTGTGTAAAATTTGACGTGTCCAAATGATACTTGAGATCTAAAGGAATAAATGAATTTGACTTTGACTTTGTACACATACCCGCTGGGTGGTGTACAGTGGCAGTAGAACTTGTGCCAAGTTCGTCCGGAGAGGTGCTGTATTTTTTTGTAATATTAATGAGAGAGTATTGTGTAACGGACTTTGGCACCACCTAGCATTGGAAGGTCTCGGGTTGAATTCCCGGCCGGGACACTATGTGTGGTGAGCATGAAGTTTGTTCTCGGGTCTTGGGTGTTTGTCTTGTGTTTGTCCATGCGATCTGCGCCACAGGGTATCCTAATGCAGGGGTATGAGTGTAAACGTTTATTTATTTATTTAATAATGCGAATCTGTTTTTTTTGTTTTAAATATTTTCAAATTTATATTAAATAATAGTTTATAATGATTGTGACTCATATTATAATATTGCCGAAAGGTAGAATACATTGATACTAATAATAATATTGACATCTTATATACCTACATGTATTTCAAGCAATAAAGTATACTCTGACTTTGACTTTGACTTTGACTGGGCCCATAACCTAATGAAAACTTATTTTCAGATTCGACAACAAGCGAATAGTTAGCGGGGCGTACGACGGCAAAATCAAAGTGTGGGATCTACCCGCGGCCCTGGACGTCCGTACGCCACATCAAGACTTATGCCTTAGGACTTTAGTGGTGAGTAACCATAGCATATAGACTGGAGGGGGGGGGGGGGGGGGCGAGATGATCCCTTACTTTGAACTAAGCCTAAGTACAATGGTGCAATGGTGAATCTGCCGCCAAGCAGTAGTGCTCGCATTACTGTGTTCCGGTGGAAGGGTCTGCAGTGGCTTGCCTTTTTTGACATAGTTTGTTTATTACTTCTATAAGTTAATAGGTTTAGAAAAACTGTCTTATTTTTGTGACGGCTCCGTGGCTGAGGTGCTAGTAGCCCTGCATACGAAGCGAGGGGTCCCGGGTTCGATTCCCGGCCGGGGCACACTGAGTGGTGACAAAGTAGCAAGTGAAGTTTATTCCCGGGTCTTGGGTGTTTGTCTTGTGTTTTCTGTGTATGAGTGTGTTGTATTGTTTGTTTTTTGTGTTTTATTTACACCGCCGACCAATACTATATTTATATTTATTATATTGTTCATAAACGTTTACACACTCATACCTCTGCACTAGTATTCCTTGTGTCGCAGATGGCATGGACACAGAAACACAAGACAAACACCCAAGACCCGAGTACCAACTTCATGCTCACCACACAGTGTGCCCCGACCGGGAATCGAACCCGGGACCCCTCGCTTCGAAGGCAGGGCTCCTACCAACTAAGCCACGGAGCCGTCATAAATTTGGTATACAATAAAGAATTTTTGCATTGTATCGTGATATTGTATTGTATTTGTTCACAGGAACATACGGGCCGCGTGTTCCGGCTACAATTCGACGAGTTCCAGATCGTGTCGTCCTCGCACGACGACACGATCCTGGTGTGGGACTTCCTCAACTACGGGAACGGGAGCGCGCCCGCGCCCGCGCCCCGCCCCGCGCCCGCCGCCGAGCCCGACCCACATGATCTGTATGATTAGGTGAGTACCACAACCCAGATTCCTTCCCCTCCATCCATCCCTCCTCCATCTTCTGAGTCCTCCTTCGATATATGAAGGAGTTGGGATGGCCGGGGTAGGGTTTAGTTAACGGGGGACAATGCACAATACACCCCTGTGCGGGACGTCAGTGCAGGCCTGGTCACCCCCACCCAGAATTAGAATTAGATTTTGACGGCTCCGTGGCTTAGTTGGTAGTAGTCCTGCCTTCGAAGCGAGGGGTCCCGGGTTCGATTCCCGGCCGGGGCACACTTTGTGTGGTGAGCATGAAGTTTGTTCTCGGGTCTTGGGTGTTTGTCTTGTGTTTCTGTGTTTGTCCATGCCATCTGCGACACAGGGAATCCTAGTGCAGAGGTATGAGTGTGTTAACTTTAAAAACTTTATTAGGTGAGTATGTATACGTTTGCGCCATTTTGTGACCGGGTGAGTCAGTGTTATACTAGGTGAGTCTATATTATGTGAGTTAGTCTTACACTTTGTGAGTCATTGTATGATTAGGTGAGTCAATAGTATGTGGTGAGTGTCTCTTTGTGATTAGGTGAGTCAGTGTTACACTTTGTGAGTCTTTGTATGACTGGGTGAGTCTATAGTGTGTGTTATTACGGGAGTGTCTCTGTGAGTAGGTCAGTCAGTGTTACACATCGTGTTACTGTATGAGTGAGTGAGTCTATAGTATGTTTCAGTGATTAGGTGAGTGTGTCTCTTTGTGTTTAAGTGAGTCATAGTTAGACCTTGTGTGATACTGTATGACTACGTGAGTCACTATTATACTTTGTGGGTCAGTGTAGAACTAAGTGAGTCTATAGTATGTGTCAGTGATTAGGTGAGTGTGCCTCTTTGTGACCAGGTGAGTCATTGTATGAGTAAGTGAGTCTATAGTATGTGTCAGTGATTATGTGAGTGCCTATTTGTGACCAGGTGAGTCATAGTTATACCTTGTGAGTCATTGTATGACTAGGTGAGTCTATAGTATGTGTCAGTGATTAGGTGAGTGTGCCTCTTTGTGACCAGGTGAGTCATTGTATGAGTAAGTGAGTCTATAGTATGTGTCAGTGATTATGTGAGTGCCTATTTGTGACCAGGTGAGTCATAGTTATACCTTGTGAGTCATTGAATGACTAGGTGTGTCTATAGTATGTGTCAGTGATTATGTGAGTGCCTATTTGTGACCAGGTGAGTCATAGTTATACCTTGTGAGTCATTGTATGACTAGGTGTGTCTATAGTATGTGTCAGTGATTATGTGAGTGCCTATTTGTGACCAGGTGAGTCATAGTTATACCTTGTGAGTCATTGTATGACTAGGTGTGTCTATAGTATGTGTCAATGATTATGTGAGTGCCTATTTGTGACCAGGTGAGTCATAGTTATACCTTGTGAGTCATTGTATGACTAGGTGTGTCTATAGTATGTGTTAGTGATTAGGTGAGTGTGTCTCTGTGACCAGGTGTTAGTTCTATTTCGTGCGCGAGTCCGACTCTCACTTGGCCGGTATATTTTAACCAGTATAATTTCTTTGCAGGTAATATATAATTGTGCCTACGGACTATGACTTGAATCGTAGCGGTCGATCGACGATTGCGTCTGAGATGGCTCGCCCGCCTTCCCTAGCCAGGAGCACAGTAACTGTTATAATTAATATCACAAATGGATCCGTATCGAGATTTATTCCCCTGATCCCCCCCCCCCCCTCCCTTCTCCCCCCCCCCGAGGCTGTGCCCGCCGCATTGGGCTAATAAGTAAGCGATGATTAGTATAGGAAAATATTTATTTTTGACACGACAAGATGCAATTTTTGGGAGGTATTTGATTTAATTTTCATTGATTTTAATTGTGCGCTACGGAATACTCAGTAATGCGAAAAATCTTAATAGTTGTGTATTGGATTGAAAGTTGAAACAGACAGTGTATGGCTGTAAATATATGAATAAGAATTGCAGCTGTATATGCGTTACATCTGTAATCTTATCAAATAAAAGTATACAAGGTGCTGCAAAAAGGTGTGACATTGAAAGGTGTTCATGCGAATCAGATTATACTCATACTCATTTATTTTCACAGTAGGATCATTTTTGAACACTTGGTTATGTAAAATTTACATTTACATTATATTGTTACAGTAATTATGTAGGTCGGTAATATCTTATAATTACAATAGACAAGCACAGTAGCGTCAAAGAAATACATAAAATAATTCAAATAAAATATAATTAAACAATGGCTGCTGTATAGTGGCATTGTCAATAAATAAATGATACATTATAATTACAACAATACATAAAGTATGACAAATAAATATAAATGTCTATTACAATCATAGATTAAATATAATTGTTATTAATTAATTTAGCTGATTTTGAATCGTATGCGCAACTCTTGATCCAAATCAAATTTAATTACCATTTAAAGTGAAAAATATAATTATTTTTTATTTTTGGGGCAGCCCTAACGAGCGGTCACTGACCGCGCTCACTACATCTATCCCCTAGGTTGAATATCAATAGGGTTGGAACAAGTGCTAAAGTTTGTAATAAGAACGCATAATCTTGTATACATACATTAATAAAAAAATGCGTTACCAAGTAAATTTTTAAAGAATGCAATTGAAATAAAGTATATTTGACTTTGAAAAAAATCCCTAATAAATAAATAATAAATAAACGTTTACTCATACCTCTGCACTAGAATTCCCTGTGTCGCAGATGGCATGGATAAACAAGACAAATACCCAAGACCCGAGAACAAACTTCATGCTCACCACACAGTGTGCCCCGGCCGGCATCGAACCCGTGACCCCTCGCTTCGAAGGCAGGGCTACAACCACTAAGCCACGGAGCCGTCAGACCTTATTGTCAAACCTTTCTGAAACACCTTGTATAAAAAATTTGATATTTTTGTGATTACAAATCTACCATTCAACGTTTGTAAGAGCGTTTTAAAAACTAGATTTTTTTGATTTATGTTACAAACTAGCGACCCGCCCCGGCTTCGCACGGGTGCAGTTTACTAGTGAGAAGAGTGAGAAGTGCGTTTAGTGTAAAAACATTGGATTTCGTTCTGACAATGACGAGTCTTTCTCAAATGATTTTTCATTCATTCGGCGATTTTTTTTATGTGATTAAGTGACGTAACGAGCTGAGGGCCCACCTGGTAAGTGGCGACCCCCGCCCATGACAACAGTTATACGACTCAGTATAAGATTTGGATCTTACACTGAGTCGCATTCTTCCTGATGCGTCCATCACCCGAGGCAGAGCTACCAACTAAGCCACGGATAATAATGTTGCCATGTCAATCTGTGTCCAGTAATGTTAGTGGATTATAGGTTTTGGCTGTTGTGTGCCATCTGATATGAATTGGTGGTTTTAAAACTATCACAGGCAATATTTGATGGTTTATGTCAATTAATTATTGGAAAAGGACAATTATGTGTCATTAGTTACATTTAGTAAAATTTCTAATCAAATATGGATAAAAATTTATATTAAAAATGAAAATAAAATATAAAATCATATAAATGTTACAACGAAAATCTTAAATAATTGCGTTATATTATAATACCGCGAAAAAAAAACTTCTCTCGGGTGAGTGGTCAACCCTAGTGTCGGAATTTCGTAGCCGCCCGAAGGCCATATCGACTGGTAAAGGCGGGAGCGACATCTACGTGCCCTCCAAAGCACGGCGCTCGGTTCAAGTGCCGCAAAACGGCCGCCCATCCAAATGCATAACTTAGTCGAGCATTAAACAAATAAGCGATGAACGCTTCTAAGAAAAAATATGTTTATAAAATTGTAAATATATATAAATAGTGTAATATAAATAATACTAATTAAATGCGAGGGTTTGTATGTATGTTTGTTACTCCTTCACGGTTAGTCTGAACGGATTCAGATGTAAAGTTATGAAGGTAGTTAATATTAATATACCATGGCGAGTGAAACCGCGGGCGCAGCTAGTGAATCACAAGTTGGAATAGCCGTGTGCCTTATGGGAAATCCCATCGTGACCCCCTTATTTAGGGGGGATTAGGAATCCTTTGTCCCCTCGACATTATCAAAACTCCTGAAAATATGGTTTCAGAATCTGCTATAACTCTTTTAGCGTCTTAAAGATGCTTAAAGGAGTAATAGCAGATTCTGAACCCATATTTAATTATTACAGGTATTAAGAAACTCTTTTATTATAAGTCTTTTATTCATATGTGTTCTACCACATATGAATAGCAGATTCTAAAACACATATAACAACTATATGTGTTTTAGATATTACATCTTTAAGATGCTAAAATGAGTAATATTTAGAACACAACTTGTAATAAAAGAGTTTCTTAATACCTTTCCCCATGTATATAAGATCAGTGCCTCAGGACACCAAGTGCGGGGCCCTTAGCAAATTCTATCGGGGGGCCTTTGATCTGCTATTGGTTCTTAAGTGCCAAAAAAATCAATCTTAATAAAACAAAAATTATTTCTACCTATGTCCGTTATAGACTGAACCATCCAACAGATGTTCCCCAAACCGGTTTCATTAGGAAGGTGGTGCGAAGATGGTTTTAGGCCACTAAAACAATGCATTAGGCACAAAATGTATTTAATTTTTTAGCTCAATAGCATACGCCGAGTATCCTCTAGTTACTAGAGTCTAGTAGATACGTTTATTTTCTATCTGTTGGTTAAAATTTTGGTGTTTTAATGTAATAAATAATGTCATTTTATCGTATAATACTTTAAGATAGTTCAAGAAATTTTAACAAGAGATATAATTACAATAATGATAATAATTAATATGTAAAATGCATACACTAAAGGTAAGTAGGACAAACAGAAGTTGCTAGTAAATAGTAGGTACTTATTACAAGCATTTTTTCTGGATTTTTTTATAACCCATGCATTCATAGGCAAAAAAGTTTGCTCAGTAATACATTTTTTGAGAAGCGATTTGAATGTTGGTAAACTTACAGTTTCCGTTTTATTTTCGGTTATTTTTATATTCTTGGTGGCCTGTAAGCGAACGCGTAATTATAGCTATTAATGTTCGCTAACCATTGCGTCAATGGTTCAACGCAGCTATGGAATTCTGGAGTCACGTAGTCACCAGTTATACTGGGTACATTTTGTAGATATACTTCTGGTTTCTGTAATGCATTTTCATCAATGATAGGAACCGTGAAGCTGCGCTTCTTAATTTCATCAAAGATCTGGTAGCGCAATTTCGCGCACATCAGGGGGTTCGGTCCGTTTCACACCCAGTCCCGTATTCAACCCACATCAGGTGCTCCTGGAGCACGATATTCATTCGTGAACGGCATACCTCGTCTAACTAAATCCGTTGTATCAGCTTTCTCAGCAATAAGCGTAATTTAATGATTCTAGCTAATTAGCTATAGCGAAATTTCTAACAGCGGGCCAAATCTCGATACGGATTGATGTAAATTATTTGAATGTTCAATCGTTGCCCTCAGACATTAAGTGAAGTGATACGGACTAGAATATTGTGAATTTAATTTTAATGATACACTGCCTGTTTGTATAGAGATGTTTGTATATGACATGGGACGCTGTCACCACTTAATGACTAGTGATAGTGAGCACAATGGCCGTAGCAGCCTCTTACGGGTCGTTCATTAATCACGTGAGGTTTATTAGCAAGTTTTAAACCCCCTACCCCAAAATCAGGTTTATCTAGAGAGAAATCGTTGCCTGGCAACGGTGAGTCAAGACGACTTGCGCCTATAGAAATCGTGAGTTCAACGAAATACACGTGATATCTCATTATATCGATCGTTGTGATATTTCATGATCTTTTCAAAACCCCCTTTTGAGCCTCTCGTGATTAATGAACGATCCCAAGTTGAAAGCCACACTCGACAAATGTGAGTGCGGCTTTCATCTACCACGGGAGTCCAATCCAAATGTCAATGTCTTCGAGTTTTTTGTGAGCCATGCCGATTTCTAACAGACCGATTTCTCATATATCATCCGATTTGGAAAATTCCCAGATTGTTCCCATAGATTTTTTATCAAAATCGGTTGAATAGTTTGGTTGTACCTCGTATGATATATTTTTCAATTAAATAATTTCTCTCGTTTACATGTTTCAAGTGAATAATTGATTGGTGCACGTCAGAGTTTAACTCCGCGATCTTTGAAAGTTTTGCGTTTGTATCTCTGGGCCGCCGCGATCTCGTAGTGGGTACAGATAGGCCACAGATTAATTTTACAACCCCTAAGGATAATTTTACAGGTGACAGATCGAAATGCAGTACATATTATTACCGAAAAAAATTATAGACTTTGCTTCTGTTCACATACGGCCTTACAAAACGTGGACTAACTTTAGTACTATGTTTAAACAATATCCATGTAATATTGGTGGGTTAAGACTAAAGTTAGTCCACGTTTTGTAAGACCAATAGTATTTAGAATTAATAATCATTTTACAGCAATGCAGCGCTGCAAATGCGCGAGCAAGCTCATGCTATGTATAATTAAAATTGACTTTATTTGAACGTTAACAAAGTCTTTTATCTCAACACACTGCTATCTAAATGCACTGCGTTTCGATTCGTCTGTTATGATTCAGGTCTGAAATTCTAGTATTTGCTGTCACCACTTATTCCTACTTAAAATACCTGGTGGTAAACAACAGAACTCCTTAATTTGCGACCTAAGTTCGTACTCTCTGCCCTATCTCACGCATTACAATGAATTCAATTTCCCTCATATTAGGATCATATTTCCCTCATATTATAAGGAAAATTATAAATTACTAGAGGCTTTATATTTTTTCATGTACTTACTTTCACAACGAATGTTATGAGTTGGCTTAAATTGAATTGAATTTATCTACTCATCGTTCTGAGTTGACTTAAATTGAATTGAATTTATCTACTCGCATTGTTCTGAGTTGGCTTAAATTGAATTGAATTTATCTACTCGCATTGTTATGAGTTGACTTAAATTGAATTGAATTTATGTTCTCCCATCTGGTGTAGAATAGGGTCCCTGTGGGTACATTATTTAGTAATTGTTAATGTAAAATACATGCATTTGTCATCGAAATTGAATAATGAAAAGTTATACAATGACTCAACAATAGTGCTTTACAAAAAGTAATTTTATATATTTAATCTGCGTTTTTCTTTTAATTAGAAAATTTTCTAATATGAAATATTCTTCCATTTTTGTTAAAAAATATTTTATTTAGTTGTGATAAATTACTTTTAATTTGGCAGGTCAGGTGTGCGCCATTAAAAAACATGTGCTAGCTGTCACAGTGGTCTCAAGTGGTAACAATAGAGGTGACAGTAGAAATGAATATTGACACGAGCTCGCTGACCATTCAAAGGGAGATGTCCCGCGGCCATTGCGGGAACTTAAGTAAATACTAGATAAATTTTGCCTCTGCCGCCGTTTCGCGTAGAAGCTAGCGCCGCCCCCGGGGGACTTCTTGCGTTGAACGGTTCACAGCAAGGCATGCTGCGTTACTTGGTTTGACTTTGTTTTCGAAACATGTCCGCGTCGACACAAAACGTTAAGTCTATTTTTTTAAATGAATTTTCGTTGTGTTCCCTTCTCTTTCTAGGTATTCAGATCTGACGGATTGTCATTGTGACAGCTTGCTGTCGACGCAATGACAGGAATCAAGCGGGCCATGTCTTCCACCCGTCAGATTTGAAGACCTTACCGAACCTATACTCTACTAACAGACTGGAGATAGATTATCATAGCAACGTTGTTAAGTTTTCGACCAGGTCACATTTTATGACAGATAACAATATTTCAATTCTCATTGTGGGTGGGGGTGACTGCACTGACCCGCGTAGGTATGCATTGTCCCCCTTGTAACTATACCCTGCCGGATTCGTAGAAGTACCGGGCAAAAAGGGTTGTTGGCAAAACTGTTTCAGTGCTGCCAACTTACGAAACCTATTAAGTTTCGTAAGCCTGTTCTGACTACTATTTCTACCGTATATTCTACCGTAAATAACGATGTTGTTATTGCAATCTATCTATCTATCTCCACCTGTTAGTTGATTATAGGTTTTGGATGGTAGATGAAAGAGACTGGGATGACTGACCAGAGTCTAATTTATCGTTTTGTGGGTTACAAATCGCCATTAAAGTATGGGGCAATCAGATAGATCCCCTTTCCGACGGGGATGTATTTGATTTGACTAAATGTCGCGGTGCAAGTGTAAATACGGACAGTTTCTAATAAAACTGGGACTGTAACGCCATCAGTTGCGTAATGAAAGAAAGAAAAAGAGTTTATTGACAACACAAAAAGTAGGTACAAATAATATACATCATAACTATTAACAAGGGCGGCCTTAGATATTGCGAGGCTCCGGGCGTTAGATTTTTGTGAGGCACTTGGCGTATGAGGAATTTAGATGTTGGAAGTGTACAGGGCTACTGGTAATCAGTCAGCATCCTCTTAAATCCAGCTGCAGTACATCGAAACAAAAAATGGGTTGTTCTGCGAGGCCCTACGAAAGCGAGGCCCCGGGCGGTTGCCCTGCTTGCCACCCGCTAAGGCCGCCACTATAAATAACAAGTGAAAATAAAAAAGTAACAATATATATTAATACAGTTACAATATATAATAATGATGCTAGTCTACTCTTTCGTTTTGATTGATTGAATATGATCCAAGATTTTTATAGATGGGCCTTCGCTTTATCTCAGTTTCATCTGATGTTGAGTGATGACAGAGCACGAAGGTCTAGAAAACCTATTCACTATTGACTTGTTAGGTGTTAGGTGCGTGAGACGCAACATTCCTGTCTCGCAACGGAGTGCGACTTGGGTCTCTTCATTCTTCGGTCAGGGAAGACCTAAGTTGTATTGGTGTTGTTATGGGCGGAGGTAAACACTTACCATCAGGTGGGCTTGGATCGTCACTTGCGTAGTATAAAGAAAAAGGTTTGGTTAGGTTGTAGTTTTCAGGTAAACAACCTAACTACAACACATCAACTGAAATAAGTAATAGTGCTAACAACTCATTCTAGTAACGTCCTTTCCAAGTGTCAATTGTGGAATTTTATCGTAATATATAAAAAAAATACCTCATTTGAAATCGTATAAGCAATTTACTTAATAAGCCTTAAATGCAGCATAATAAAAATGTACTTACGAAATCACGCATACTTATTACTAAGTTTAGTGCAGATCAAACCTCATCAAGAAAATTAATATTATAGAGAAGAAAGACTTATTTTAATACTTACGTGTGTATGTATATTGTGTTGTGTTTTCTGCCTGCATATAATAAGTAGAAAACATAGCTCACATAGCGTGGTGGCCCAGGGGCATAGACGCCGACTTTCAATCTGAAGGTTGCTCGTTCAAACCCACACGTGCACCAATGAGTTTTTTCACTTGAAAAAAATTATGTGCGCAATACCACGTTCACCAATCCGGATTGGGCTCCCGTGGTAGATCAGAGCCTATTCACTCTCAATTATCGAGAGTAGGCCGTTGTTCCTGCAGTGGGGAGATTAGGCTGGTACGGACGATAGCTCACGTACCGTATAAACATTGAATTTTTTTCCTGGTTTTATTGCGAACTCTCTGTATTTACACTCTCGCAGTGACATGAAGGAGCTAGCTCCGATACGATATCTGCCTGAAATCAGACTTGTACCACACGTGGTAGGTGTAGAAAAAAAAATTGGGTTTTTTTTTTGTTAATTTAGAAGTAAATGCTAGATTAATATAATATGTTAGTGTTTCTATGTGTGCGTGAGATTGATCGGTCACACGGCTGTCATTTTTTGCCATTTTCATTACTCATTCCCGGTCAATGTAGGCGTTGTATATTAATTATAAAATGTATTTTGCAGTCTTTTTTCCGCAAAACCATGGTTTGTGTCCAAATTTTTTGTTGTAGGTTTACATTTTGTTAATGTTCTTTTAGTGATCTTGGGCTATTTGCGAAAAATAGACTATATGAAATTGAATATAAATTAAAATTAAATTGGATACAATTAAAGTTAATAAATTTAAATTTAAAAAAATTATAAATTTTAATTTTAAAAAGTTATAAATTTTAATTTAAAAAATTATAAATTTAAATTGGTTCGAATTTAATTTTAGTTTATATTTATATTTATATGAATTATAAATTTAAATTGGGTAGTTAAATGTTTTGGCCGAGAATTTGTAAGGAGAATTGCAAAAGTTTGACAGGGAGCATTGGGCCTTCTTGTATAAAGCTATATGAATAAGGTACTAAGTTAAATTAGTTATTATTGTATATTAGATAGTTTTTTACGAATCAGATGCGTTTAGCTTTGTGTAATATACATTTGCTTTTTTTTATAAAAAAAAATGTTTTTTTTTGTTGTTGGATGTTAGGGTTTTTTATTTTAATAGACTAGTTAAAATAAAAAACCCTACACACTTGTCAATTCGGATGTATATATTTTTTTATGTGTTCAACGGATTTTTTCATAGTTTGGTTGTTAAATGAATATAAGTGGGGAAATATGACATCCAACTAAACGACATTGCGTGTTTTGATACTTTAAAGGTATTGAAATCGTTTTTTTTTAGATTTGTACATCATCAAACATATATTTTTTTATTTTAATTAATCTTTTATAATATACATACGCGGTTTAGTAGAAACTCTGTGACATACTCGGATCAGGGGATGCGACTTGGGTCTTTTTATATGACGGGACGAGCTGCCCGCCTGATGTTAAGTTGTTACTGCCGCTCATAAACAACAGCAATACGGCTCCAATGCTACCGATGTTTAAAAGACCCTAGGTTAATAAGAATAATATGCCCCACTGCCATTCTGTGAGACTTATTTTTATAACACAAATGAACTTCCTCCTTAAGTTGTTGCGCTGCCATTAACAGCAATGCAATTTGGTCCTCGCCTACCCAAGTATGAGAAGACTGCATCACTGTGTTCCGGTGGAAGTTTGTATTGCTGTTGTTTATAGGCGGCGGTAATCACTTAACCGTTAGATGGGCTCGTTCCGTCACTGAAATCGCCTAAAACATTATATTTGGGCCCGGTTTGGGGTCAGTACTTGTACACCAAGGGCTAAGCAGGTCGCGAGCTGCAATTGATTTCGTAATTTTCAGTACTAAATTGCGTGTCTGGATGTTTAGTAAATGTTTGTGTTTTTCCATGGGGGAAGAAAGTGTTGAAAGTCAGTGGACAGTTCAGATGGTAGCTCTGCCTTCTGTAGGTCGTAGGTCCGATTCCCGGGACAAGCATTTGTGGCGAACATAGATGTTTGTTCTGTCTGGGTGTTAATATGTATTATATGTATGTATTTACAAAATATATAAGTATTATATCTGTTATCAGGAAACTATAGTACAATGCTTAGTTTGGCGCTGTGTGTAATGTACATGAATATATATTTATTCGTTTATAACATTCACTTATAATTATAATACATTTATTTATATCTATATATTATAAATAGAAATCAAATGCCGAATGTATGTAACTGTTACTTGAGAATGGGATGGCTAATTATATTTTTGAAAAGTTTGTATGAAAGAAATTGATTGAATAATTGTGCGTAAATTGGAAAATTTGGGTTTGGGTGACAGGAGATATCTTGAAATATTGACAGGTCGACGTTTAATTCAGTTTCTTTATGATCTGTAAATGAGTTTTATTTATTACTTCAAAAGAATCTAAAAAAAAAATAGATGGTTTACTCAATTTTAATTATAAAACACAAAAATTGTCTCTACCTATGTCCGTTAAAGACTGAAACCATCCAACTGATGTGCCTCAAACCGGTTTCATTAAAAGGCTATACGAAGATGGTTTTAGACCACTAAAACAATGCATTAGGCACAAAATGTATTTCTATTTTAAGCGTTAGCACACGCCGGGTTTCGCTAATACTCAATAGAACTATAGATTAGCTATTTGTAAATGCAGTTTAAATGTTGGTTATGACGGCTCCGTGGCTTAGTTGGTAGCCCTGCCTGTAGAGCGAGGGGTCCCGGGTTCGATTCCCGGTCGGGGCACACTGTGGTGAGCATGAAGTATGTTTTCGGGTATTGGGTATCTATGCCATCTGCGACACAGGGAATCCTAGTGCATAGGTATAAGTGTCAACTTTTTTATTATTTGGCCTCTGAAACTACACGTATCCCCTGGGTGGTGCTTATGGAGCAACAAAAGTAGCAGTAGAACTGGAGCAAAATTCGGCCGGGGAGTGCCTGGTAATCTGCTGCCAAGCAGTGGTGCACTCGCATTGCTATATTCCGGTGGTCGGTTAAATCACAAGCGCATGAGACGTAAGATCCTCGTCAGTAAGGACTTGGGTCTTCTCATAATTTGGTCGACGAAAATCTAAGTCGTATTGTTGTTATGAGCGGAGCTAACCACTTAACACCGGCTCGCACTTACCGGCTTTTTTTTTCTAACCCTCGGAAAACCGTAATTTTGTAGATACGCCAAAAAACATTCATAAAAAATTCTGCAATTTACACGTTTATCTACAAATTCGTGCGGAGTCATCGCTGCCCCGAACCCGGGACCCCTCGCTTCGAAGGCAGGGCTGCTACCAACTAAGCCACGGAGAATAATTATATTCACTGAATTACAACTGAATCAAATTAAAAGTCCAAATTCTTTATTTGAATTGAATTGAATTTATCTTTATTTACGTTGAATTATTAAAGAAATACTTGGTGACGTATGGTTCTTTTTTATTAAAATAGGTACATACCGGATCATGCGTTCTTATTACTAAATTTAGCACTTGTTCAAACCCTAACCGATCCTCCACGGGGATCAAGAACAAGCAAGAAACCCGTAAATACGAACGCTTCCACGAACGACCATTTTCACGATGCAAGTGACATATCACTACATAGTATAAAACAAAGTCGGTTTCTCTGTCCCTATATTCCTGTATGCTTAAATCTTTAAAACTACGCAACGGATTTTGATGCGGTTTTTTTTAATAGATAGAGTGATTCAAGAGGGAGGTTTATATGTATAATACACTAGCAAGTCACCCCGGCTTCGCACGGGTAGTTTCTGATACGACACTGATGCTTTACTAACCGTGCGAAGCCGGGGCGGGTCACTAGTAAACTATAAATTGATAGAACGAACGCCTTCGCACTGCAGGCAACAACACAAGGCTGGGTTTTGCTCCAAAGATAAAGTCAGGCGCTAAATCTATACAGATAAATAAAATTGAAGTGGCTGTTTGTAATGTCAAAATAACAGCTTTTCACCAAATACATTTGAAAGTATAATTTTTAAAGTTTCTTTCTGTCTGTTCCGGCTAATCTTCAAAGCGGCTGGATTGATTTTGGCGGGACGGACGCATTTTCAACAAGGAATACCTATTAGAAAAATTTAAGAAGGAATTACGGTTCCGCATAGTAAAACTTAAATTCCACGCGGATGGTGTAGCGGGGATCAGCTCCTAACTCATCAAAGAAAAAACAAAGACTGAAGTCTCTGAAGTCCGCTGCTAGAAGTAGAAAGGCATATTACTAAACAGCTAGGTAGTGCAAGTAAATAGAATAACGAAGTTAGTGCTGAAATTTAAGTTTAAGGCGCAAGCGACAACATTTTGAGGATATCAATTCGATTGTATTTTTTTGAAAATTATGTAGAAAGTTTATTAAATACCAACCTACATTATATGAGGTTGTGATCACAAATAATAGCCTTTGCATACAAGCATTTACACTCATACTTCTAATGACTCCCTGTGTCACAGGTGGCATAGACAAACGTCACACAAACATCTTGACACAGACAAACGTGTTCGTCACACATATGAGCTTCCTGGGTCGACATCGAACCTATGACTCCTGGGATACAGGCAAATCATGAAATTATTTTGTATGAGAGAGAATGAATCGTAGCGTAGTAAATATATTCAAGACGTCAAGCGTACAACGCATACGGAGACTGTTTTTATACCCAAGTTTGAGTTTTTTTTAAGTTTTAGGCGATCGAACGATTGCGCAGCTGGGTTTTATGTATTCACTTAGAACGCATCTGGCAGACATGTCAATCAAGGGCGGCCTTATATATTGCGAGGCTCCGGGCGATAGATCTTTGTAAGAGTCTTGGGGTATGAGGAATTTAGTGAGTTGGAAGTGTACAGGGCTACTGGTAATCAGTCAGCATCCTCTTGAAGACAGCTGCAGTACATCGAAACAAAAAACGGGTTGTTCTGCGAGGGTGCGAGGCCCTACGAAAGCGAGGCCCCGGGCGGTTGCCCTGCTTGCCACCCGCTAAGGCCGCCACTGACTAATAAAACTTGTCGCTTCCGTCGTTCGGTCGCCTGAAACGTTCGAAACGAATTATCGGACGACCAGACGTACGGCTCAGCGCCATTCCTTTACAGTCGACATTCCATTAACACGCACCAAACGATTTCAAACTACTTTTATTGTGCGCACTGCAAGGGAGTGGAATGCTTTGCCCGAGTCTGTGTTCCCTGACCATTACAACCTGGGGGTCTTCAAGAGTAGAGTGAATAGGTTTCTCCTAGACAAGCGTGCTTCATCGTCGGCCGCATCTTCACTTCCCATCAGGTGAGATGGCGGCCAAACGCTTGGCTATACATTAATAAAAAATAAAAAAAAAGTTCTAATATCTCAGACTTGAGGTACAGATCAAGTCATATTGGACTTTGGCACCTCATAGTTCAGATTTAGTAGTCTTCTGTCTTCTGGTCGTGAGTTCGATTCCCACCCAGGACAAGCATTTGTGTGACGAATACAGATGTTTGCTGTGTCTGGGTGTTATATGTATCTACTAGCTGTGCCCCGCGGCTTCACCCGCGTTTTTCTAGTTTATTTTGAAAATAAAACATAGCCTATAGCCTTCCTCGATAAATGGACTACCCAACACTGAAAGAATCATTCAAATCTGACCAGTAGTTCCAGAGATTAGCGCGTTCAAACAAACAAACAAACACTGCAGCTTTATAATAATACAAAAGAAATTTTTACAAAAGAAAGTGCTATATTTGCATGGAGTCACTTGTTTCAGGAAACGACGCATGCGCCAATCCAGCTGGGCATGTGTCGAAAACGAAAAGGGAAAACGTCAAATAAAAGTGAATATATTATTATAACATTGTCTTAATTTTATACGCATTTACGGTATTTTTCCTTTTAGTTTAGTTGTAGTTGTTGTCTGTCGTGAATTTTATTAAAATAACCGTGTTAACGGCGTCCATTTATTACGAGAAGCGTTTTTGTCGATTTTCTAACCCCGCCTCTCCCCCTGGTGAGATGTCGTGAGATTTGGCTCGGCCCCCTCACTCGTCCCTAAACTCACGTGAGATTTTTTTTTATATATATTTTTTGTGTAAATGTTCTGGAATTATTAAAAAAAAAAACATGTTGTTTGATTCATTTTTCAGTTAAGAATGAGAAAATTTTATATTATTAATTATTATTGTTTAGAACATATTCCAAAATCACAGTGATACAATGGAACAATAAAGGTTTAATTTAGCCCAATTTTCACGCAAATTTAACACTGTTTCTTGCGGCAGAGACATTACGTGATATTTGCCGCGATATCTCCCCCACGTGAGATTGGGTGAGTCAGCTCGACCATCCCGAAACACCTCACGTAATAGACGTCCCCTAACCTGTTATTGGCGCACGTTATCACTGTTATTTTTAGCCATAAAATAAGTTGAGTGCAATCTAGTAAGTACATTACCACATGGATAACTTGGCTATGAAATTAGCAGCAGAATTTTGTCGCTTTCACCTGCACAGATACAGAAAAGTTTTTTTTTATCCACTAAACTCAAAGTCAAACTAATTTATTCCTTTAGATCTCAAGTCACGCAAAGGGCCAAAAATAAGAAGAACAAGATGTAGTATCGTTTGGGGGGGACAAATTTTACACACACAAGTAAAATTTAGATCTCAAGTATCGTTTGGACCAGCGGCGGATTTACAAATTTTCAAGGTATAGGCTGAATAGTTTTTGCCGCCCTTGCCTCAACAATTGTCTATCATACATTATTTTTAACAATGCAACAATTTCGTTGCAATAAAAAATCATCGTCATAGAAAAATCTTTTTGATTTCTAGAAGGTAAAAAAAATCGTTCCCCAAATTTGCTGCCCAATTTGCGCGCAACTCAGTATGAGATCCAAATCTTTACTGAGTCGCATTCATCCTGCTGCGTCCATCACCCGAGACGGGGATGATACGTCTCATGCGCATGTGATTTCACCGGCAACCATACCCTTCCACCGGAACACAGTAATGCAACCACTACTGCTTGGCGGCAGATTCCAGATGTGGTGGCAGTACCTCTCCGGACGAACTTGGCACAAGTTCTACTGCTACTTTTGGTTGCTCCTTTAGCACCACCCAGGGGGTGGATATACACCTACGGACGCGAGCAACTGGACCCCCCAACGTGTCTCAGGAGCTTAGGCACGTTACATGCAGATATGTCAAATTACAGTCGGTTACCATCAACTTCAGGCTCGCCATCTTATCTCGAACTTGTCAACTATACGTTTTTTGCGCTCATGTACCTATGCACCTTTGTGGTTATGTGTTTTTACTATTAATTAAAACTGATTGTTAATGCTAACTGCCATTAAGTGATTGATAAACTTGGCCTTATTACATACAAAATAGACTGCTTTCTGTTATGTTAATGCTGTTGATTCTGTTGGAATCTGGATCGAACCGTGTTTTTGAGAAACTGTTCTTGTTTGTTAATTCAATTAGGTAATTGTGTTAGTCGGATCTTTATTGTATTTTTTAAGATTTTTTGGTATAATTTTTATTTTTTGTGCTTTTGTTATAGCTCATTGTGTTTTTCCAGTTTTTTTATGTTTTTTACTTATTAATATATCGTATTACCTGTAATATTGTATAGAAATAAACGAATTGAATCGAATGAAATTGGAAATATATTTTGATGGTTCTAAAAGTATTACTGTCTTACCCACACGATATGATATTTCATATGGATTTCTTTCAGTTTGGTTTTTGTTTGTCCTACGCCAACAGAATCAGGGCATTGTAATTTGTATAGTTGAATTTAAGATGTAAATATTGAAGATTTTTCTTTAATTTAATAAATAAATGTCTATTATATGTATAAGTTGTTTCATTATGTTACAACAGAAACCCCACAGCATGATTCTTGCGTCCGTAGGTGTGTACCCTTTGATTCCCTACACGTACCCCCTGGGTGGTGCTAAAGGAGCCACCAAAAGTAGCAGCAGAACTTGTGCCAGTTTCATCCGGAGAGGTACTGCCACCACACCTGGAATGTCGCCAAGCAGCAGAGATCGCATTACTGTTCCGATGAAAGGGTGTGGGTACCTTTGTACTTTCACTCACAGGTGATTTTATAAGGAGTAATTTAAGATACTTTTATTTCAGAAAAATAAAATACTAGAGTTCTGCGCCAATAAATGTTTTCCACGTGCACGAAGTCGCGGGATACAGCTAGTATTTATATAGGTTTATTAATGAATGTTATATTATTTTCAAATAATTTCGTAATTGTATTACTTAGTTTATGAGATACACCCAATGTCCCCAGTAAAATCCGTATCTTGCCCATCCAAGGTTGTCTGTAAGAGATCGTTCTAAAGCGATTAGACCGCCCATTGTTTCACATTACTTCTATAATTTGTTATTTTGTTTATGTAATAAAGGGTTAGGTATCTATCTCTATACCAGCCTCTAATGTTCCCACTGTAGACACCAGCCTACTCTCGATAATTGAGAGTGAATTGGCTTTGATCTACCACGGGAGCCCAATCCGGATTGGTAGATGTCACATGTCGTCGAATTTTTGGTTCTAAGACATGCCGGTTTCCTCACGATGTTTTCCGTCACCGTTTCGAATTTGGTGTTGCGCACATAAATTTTTCAAGTGAAAAAACTCATTGGTGCACGTGTGGGTTTGAACCAGCGACCTTCAGATTGAAAGTCGGCGTCTGTACCCCTGGGCCACCACGCTCATCTATGTACGATGAATGAGGATTTATCATTTAAAATGCATAATTTAAGTAGAAAATTTTTATTAAAAAAGAAAAACATATATTATAGCACAAATTTATACAGATCCTAAAATATTTTACAAGCTAAAATAATGCAATTGTACTTCAAATAAATTAATTATTGCTACAAATCCACGTACCGCACACCTAGGTCATACATTATCAATGAAAATTGAAATCTTGGTACAAATTAATATCTATAAAACCAAATTGTATTTCAAAAATTTCAAAATACTTATTTAAGAACCTGGTTCTGATGGTTCCAATCATATACTCCTTTGTGGCCGACCCTCGTATCGGAGTTTCCAATCCGCGGCCTTCCACATGGCTAATCGACTAGTACAGCCGGGACCGACAACATAACGTGCCCTTCCAAGCACGGAAGCGCTCTAAATGCGGCAGATCGGCCACCCATCCAAACGGAGCGGGCGGAGAGGTGCTTAATATAGATCTAATGAAGCTACGCGAATTCTAGCGGTCCCAATAAGATTAAAAATTAAAATGTGCATATATTATTTTGTACTGACATCATAACATTAAAAAAAATATATATTGTGCAATATACAAATCTATAATAGTCTTTTTGGCAAAATAATACTCTTTGGTGCATATCTACAGTTCAACCTTTGATCAAAACCCCGTCTCGACATTAAAAAAAACGCACAAGACCAGAACAAACTTAGCTGTCATCAAGTTCGCCCCGGCCGGGAATCGAACCCGGGACCCGTAGCTTACCAGAAGCCACGGAGCCTATATCAACTGTCATTTTGACATAAGTTATACACTTGAAATTATATCAAGTTACATACGGACATTAAAAACATTTAATAACACATATATTTCATATTTCGTCAATTAGATAAAGATAAATTATGTAAAACAATAAAAATTCTTAGCAGAATACAAAAGATCGGAAAATATTGTGACGGAACGAGCTGAGGTCCCACCCAACTCGCACTTGGCCTTAATTAATTAAAAAACAAACATTTACACACTCATAACTCTGCACTAGGATTCCCTGTCGCAGATGGCATGGACAAACAGAAACACAACAAACACCCAAGACCCGAGAACAAACTTCATGCTCACCAGTGTGCCCCGGCTGGTAATCGAACCCGGGACCCCTCGCTCCGAAGGCAGGGATACTACCAACTAAGCCACGGAGTCGGCAAAGATTAATTACTCTCAATTATTTAAACCATTGGCATTTTCCGACCATCCGTATATTGCTAAGAATTGATATATTAATGTATTTAAAACGAACCGTTTTAATATTAAAATTAGGCCGTGATCTAAATATTAAAACTATTTCATTAAAAGTTAAATTTTAATTACATTGTACATTAATTAACAGTCACCAAAAATCTCACAACGGGAACAAAATCACAAATCATATGGATAGGGTTCGAAACCTAGGCCTGTGCTGCAAGGGTCGCGGAGGTCACGCTGCAGGGTCCCCGGGACCCTTGCAGAAGGATCAACGCTGGAGGAAAATCACAACCCCACACCTCCACAAGGGGTATTATTTCTATACCCCGAAATATATTCTATATTCTAATATTTCTGTAGAAATATATATTGATATATTTCTAGGGGGAACGCATTTCTCCGTTAAAAAAAAATAGGGTACATTAATATCACGTCTATGAATAAGGCGCAAGAAATACTTTTTCAAATTAAACGCATCAAGTTTGGCAACCAGGCGGCCTTAGCGGGCAGCGAGCAGGGCAACCGCCGGGGCCTCGTTTTGTATGCCCACGCACCCTCGCAGAACAACCCGTTTTATGTTTTAATGTACTGCAGCTGTAAAGAGGATGCTGACTGACCAGTAGCCCTGTACAGTTCCAAATCACTAAATTCCTCATACGCCAAGTGCCACAAAGATCTATCGCCCGGAGCCTCGCAATATCTAACGCCCTTGAATACAACGAAACAACGAAACAAAAATACAATTGAAATAAAATCTCGCTAAACATAACAAATAAATAGTAACTTAATAAAAACAAAACATTAATGTTACATATATATAAAATTAAAAATTAAAGTCCGTTTGCACACTCACAGATCATGGTAAATATGTTGGTAACTGGAAAACTAAGGAATGGTAAGTCGTTCTAACATTAACCAAATCCTCTTCACTCATGGATCGTATCTCTCTCTTCCTCTTTCTCTTCATCTTTCTCTACAGATTTTTTCTCCGTCTGAAAGGAATTAATTTGTAACGACTATAGTTTGACGGCTCCGTGGCTTAGTTGGTAGTAGCCGTGCCTTCGAAGCGAGGGGTCCCGGGTTCGATTCCCGGCCGGGGCACACTTTGTGTGGTGAGCATGAATACCATGATGACCATTTTATTTGTATTTTCTGTTTCCGTATTGTTAGTTTTTAACGAACTCATGATTATGATTATTATTACTACTTTTAGTATTTATTTTAATGTGGCTTTAGACGACTCTGTGCGAGAGGTCCCGGGTTCGATTCCCGGCCGCGACACACTGTGTGGTGAGCATGAAGCTTGTTCCCGGTTCTTGGGTGTTTGTATTATTTGTGATTGTCCATGCCATCTGCGACACACGGAATCCTAGTGCAGAGGTATGAATGTAAAAGTTTATTTATAATATTTATTGTGGGTTCGAAGGACCACAAACCTGATGACGGAACTTACATCTGGCTCCCCTAGCAGCGTGTTGGCTAGGTATGGGGCTCGCAGCACCCCCCGCCAGTACAATTTCTCTAGGGGTCGATTCACAGACCAACCTATGCAACGGACCCCCAGGTTTTTCCAGTACTGCACTTCGCTCCTGCAAATGAGAAAAAGAAATTTCTACAATCTGTTTTGGAGAATTGCGAACTCGTAGGTAACCTCTGAGTGCCTAAAGTGACGGAACGCAGACCTGATGTTAAGTGGTTACCGCCGCCCATAAACAACAAAAATGCGACGGGTCGTACTAAAGTATGAGAAGACCCAAGCCGCATTGCGCCCGTCACTCAGAGACGGGGATGATACGACTCAAGGGCCTGTAATTTTCCCGGCACCCGCACCCTTCCACCGAGCGCATCACTGCTTGGCGGCAGATTACAAGGCGTGGAAGTACTTCTCTGGACGAACTTGGCACAAGATCTACTGTAACTTCTTGTTGCTCATTTAGCACCACCCAGGCTGTAAGTGTAGGGAATCAAAGAGTAGAGATGTGTCAACTCGAGTTACTAACTCGAGTCAACTCGGGTTGTGCTAAGTTCGAGTTAACTCGAGTTTAATTCTCCCTAACTCGAGTTTGGACTGGCGGTAAATAAACGAAAGAGCGAGAGCGCGATTTGCTCGTTGGGTTTGCGCGCCGCTTGCTTCAATACTCCCGCCCGAATGACAAGAAGTTTTCTGATCATATCAAACTGTATTCACTGGTCACAAATGTCATAATGTTGCAGATTTGAGGTTATGTTTGTTTTGTGTTATTAACTTGCAAGAAAATATTTTTAGTTTTTTGACATCATCATTATATAACTTTTATTTATTCAGAAAATACTTTTTACTTAATGTTTCACTTTAGTTGTTTAACATTTGTCTCATTAACATGTTTGTTAATAAATAAATACAAACATGTTAATTTGAGTAGTATTATAATATTATATATAGTAACAATTGATTGACAACAAACAAACAAAGTCAGCAAAAGTATCAAAGTAGAGTTGGATGGAAGAACAAATAAGTAAAAAAGTCAACACGTAGTTTCTTCCTGCTAACTCGAATTGATTCGAGTTACGTGAATTTCAACTCGAGTCGTGTTTATTCCGAGTTGGCACATCTCTATCAAAGAGTACACACCTACGGACGCGAACATAAGATGTGATATCCCAAAATCAAATTTTAAAAAAGCAGTCTATGTTTAGTGTTTACTAGCTTTCAAAGTTTGTAGACGAACTAAGCCACATTTAAAATAGAAATTAACATAGATTAAATGATACTTTTTTAAAGCCAAGTCAATAGGCTGAGTTGGGTTAGTTTACAACACCTTTCGTATATAGGCGTATTCAAAAATGCGAACTTTAAGTTCTACTGCTACTATATTTAGGTATAGTTAAGTGACGGAACGCAGCCGAGAGGTGTACGATACAATACCAGTTATACTGAAAACGCAACGATAGCGCGATGTAGAGCTCCGTAGCCCGCACTAGCGCCATCTAGTTTGAACACTTGAAACTTTTTAACATTTGGCTTTGTGGAACAACGGCAAAAGAATTACGGTTTAGCGCCATCTAGTTTGAACACTTGAAACTTTTTAACCACGTTTGGCGATGTGGTATCAACAGGGCAAAACGAATTACAGTTTAGCGCCATCTAGTTGGAACACTTGTATCTTTTAAACCACGTGGCTATGTGGTGCCCCAACAGGGTAAAACGAATTACGGTCCGTTTTCAAAAGTATTTTTAGATTTTTTATATTTTTTAAACGGTCGCTTAGAAAATTAGCAAACAAAATGCCAGGACGGGCAGCTAGTTATTTACGGAGACATTAAGATAACGAATTATCTAAATAATTAAGTCTGTATTTGTCGATTCGAGATATACAAGGCTTAATTTTATAGAATTTAAGAAAAATTGTTTTAAATGTGACATTATTATTAAAGATAAAGATATTTTATTTGCTTAAAAATTTGTAAAATACATTTCATTTTGGTTTGTCAAAACACATTTTACAGAATACGACGTGCAAAATGTGAAATGGTTTTAATGTCATTTACAATGTACTACACAAATCAGAAAAAACAATATAGTCTTTTAAAATACTAATAATATATCTTTATTTGCTATCTATATCTTTATTTAGCAACAATTGCTTAAAAATAAGTACATTGGCCCATAGATTGACCTTAATCTAAGGTAAGGTTTGTTCTCGGGTCTTGGGTGTTTGTCTTGTGTTTCTGTGTTTGTCCATGCTGGCGGAGGCGGAGGGGCGCGAGCGAGAACAGTGTATCATTTGAATGCGCGCGGACCTGGCTCACCCTTTACGTCTTGTATCAAGTTGTTTCGCTTACCATACATATCCCTAACAAAAGTGTTATAAAAAAAAAAATTATATTAGCAAGAATTGCTGAAAAGCAATAATATTCGCGGATTTTTTTTTCTTCTACATATTGTCTAATTGTAGTTATGAGTAGTCAGTAAACTGTCAACATTCGTTGATAAAATAAGTATTTATATTAGCAAGAATTGCTGAAAAAGTAATAAAATTTGCCGATTTTTTTCTACATATTGTCTAATAGTAAAGTAAAGTCAACAGTTAATATTAGTTGGTAATTTTTTCCACGAATTCTGGGTGGGTGAATGATCACACATCCATAATTCGCGGCGCAATGACAAAACTGCCACAGCCAATATAAATTTTTTCACACCATTGTATCGGTGCGTTCAAAAATACGAACTTGTAAGTTCTACTGCTACTTTTATAAGTTGAAGTGACGGAACACAGCGCCGAGTGGTACGGTCCGATAAAGTATGGCATGATATGAAAACGCAACGATAGCGCGATGCAGGACTCGGTGGCCCGCACTAGCGCCATCTAGTAGAAACACTTGTAACTAACGTTCGCCTTTGTTAATGTACAACGGTAAATTGAATTGTTTAAAAAAGGCGGGAAACTTCGAATTGAGAAGCCGCGTTTTTTTCCATAACATTGAAAAAAATAAAAACATTACTTTTTTTTTAATTTTCGATTCAGAAATATTAACCATGATTTGTGAGTTTCACTGAATATGTGAATATGTACTCGAGAAATAATGTGCTTACAAAAAAAACTTGAAAAAAAAAAAAAAATATATAATATATATATATTTAAGAAAAATTGTCTAGTTAATTATATAAATAAATACAATTTTAGTGTCTGTTTGTAATGTCAAAGTAACAGCTTTTCAAAATGAATTTAAAAGTAAATATACTCACATGCTCACGATGTCCTTGTGCAGAAAAACAGCGCTGGCGGCAGTCCACTTGACGGACAACCGCCACAACGCCGAATGCAATAAGTCCGCCGCCCGCAACACCGGAATAAGTAAGATATTGTTCGGGAACCTACAAACAGATCCAGTATTAAAATTCGTCAAAACATATTTCGGGGAAGAACAAACAAGAAACCCCTAATGGAATTAATAATATATAAATAATAAACGTTTACACTCATACCTCTGCACTAGGATTCCCTGTGTCGCAGATGGCATGGACAAACACAGAAACACAAGAAAAACACCCAGAACCCGAGAACAAACTTCATGTTCACCACATAAAGTGTGCCCCGGGAATCAAACCCGGAACCCCTCGCTTCGAAGGCAGAGCTACTACCAACTAAGCCGTCAAAAAATATTTTGGTTTATAATATTTGGTTTTAGAAGACATACTACACATTACCGTACCAGCCTCTAATGTTCCCACTGCAGATACCGGCCTACTCTCGATAATTCCAGATGTAGTGGCAGTACCTCTCCGGACGGATTTTGCACAAGTTCTAGTGCTACCTTTGGTTGCTCCTTTAGCACCACCCAGGGGGTACGTGTAGGGAATTAAAGGGTACACACCTACGGACGCGAGCAACTGGACCCCCCAAAAAATCCATAATACAAGCTTTGCTTAGTTTGGGTCTAGATGGCGCTGTGTGAAATGTCCAATTTGTATAGGTACCTCGGGTTGGTGGGACCATTCTCTGCGTCATAATCTTGCGCGCTGAAACCATACGGCCGGTAGCTAATGGCGCCCACAATCTGCGGGTCTTTCTTCCTTATCTGAAATCAAAATAAATAATTATTATAAATATAATCATTGATATATTTCACATAAGCACAGCTTGTAATATGGAAACAAATAATATAAATAAATAAACACACTCATACCTGTGCACTAGGATTCCCTGTGCCGCAGATGGCATGGACAAACACAGAAACAATATAAACACCCAAGACCCGAGAACAAACTTCACGCTCACCACTCAAAGTGTCCCGGCCGGGAATCGAACCCCCTCGCTTTAAAGGCAGGGCTACTACCGACTAAGCCACGGAGCCGTCTAGTATTCGTTAGTCGGAGATTAACAAGATAACTGATAGAATACATAAGTACTTTTTTTTTGTAAATACATATAATACATATCAACACCCAAACACAGAACATTTCTGTTCGTACACAAATGCTTGTCCTGGGAATCGTCCACGACCTACAGTGCAGAAAGCAGAGCCACAGCTAGTCTCATTGCAACATAGAATTAATCTTGGTTCTTTAAACGCAAAGCGCCTTCGACAATTCGCCTTCTATATGCCTGCATAATTATTGCTATGACATTTTTGTCAGGCGTTTCACTACATTGTGACAGCTAACAAACAAAAAAAATACAGCCGAATTAAGGACCTCCGCCTTTTTTGAAGTCGGTTAAAAAGAAATCCCAAGTCGGGGGTTCTTACATCTTCGTAAAATTACACTCACTTGGTACAAATTATACTCACTTGGTACAAATTATACTCACTTGGTACAAATTATACTCACTTGGTACAAATTACACTCACTTGGTACAAATCATACTCACTTGGTACAAATCATACTCACTTGGTACAAATCATACTCACTTGGTACAAATCATACTCACTTGGTACAAATCATACTCACTTGGTACAAATCATACTCACTTGGTACAAATTATACGGGTTGAAGCAAGTCACAGCGGCGTGGGTATACAGCAACGGCCGCGAAGCGAAGGTCCTCAGAATACCGTCCACCACCTAAAAAAAAATTTACTCATACTCATTGCACATGTTGGCTCTGCCTTCTGCACTGTAGGTCGTTGGCATTGATTCCCACTCACGACAAGCATTTGTGTGACGAACATAAGGTTTTTTTTGAGTCTGGGTGTTAATATGTATCATTCCGTCCGTTCCGTACCAGCCTCTAATGTTCCCACTGCAGGGACACCGGCCTACTCTCGATAATTGAGAGTGAATGGGCTCTGATCTACCACGGGAGCCCAATCCGGATTGGTAGATGTCACATATCGTCGAATTTTAGGTTCTAAGACATGCCGGTTTCCTCACGATGTTTTCCGTCACCGTTTCGAGAACGTGGTATTGCGCACATAAATTTTTCAAGTGAAAAAACTCATTGGTGCACGTGTGGGTTTGAACCAGCAACCTTCAAATTGAAAGTCGGCGTCTATGCCCCTGGGCCACCACGCTCTCTCGATATGTATCATTGTATGTACTAAAAAAAAAAAAAAAAAATTTAAATAAAAACAGTAGGAACCTTTTGGTACTTGGCTAAACCTAATTGAAGTCAAATTAATAATTGCTCTTACTAAAATTTATATTATAATAATGAATATAAATATAAAGGCCTTTCGAAACAGACAAGCATAGTAATTACAAAATTTAAGAATTAAAAAAAATGTGTGTACCTGCCGGGAATCGTACCCGTGACCCCTGCCCTCGCTTCGAAGAACTAGCAACTAAGACACTGAACCGACAAACACAAACACCCAGATACAGAGCAAAAATTTATGTTCATCACAAAAATTCTAGTCCTGGGTGGGAATGGAACCCTACACCGCAGAAGGTAGGCTCCTGCCTCCATGAGGCCAGTCAAAATTACCTCTTTGTCATCTCCTTTGACATCAATTATGATCCGCACATTGTTATCTAACAGAAAATCAAGCGCTTCGTCCAGCAAGCACAAGTGAACCTCCTTAAACTGGTCTCTGGAACAGTAAGGATATTATAATTATAATATAAAAAGAGCAAATAGTACTAGGTACATTTAAAAATATTTTTTTGTTACTTTTACTTAAATAATAGTGTGAACCTACATAATTGAAGATCTTTTTGGAAATAAACTATTATTTAAGAGTGCAACCATAGATATATTATAGATATATACAATTAAATAAATAAATAAATACAAGAAAAAAATATAACAAATAGAGGTATGACATAAATAAAAAAATAATAAGAATTACAAGAAGTAAGCAATAAATAGTGAAAACAGTAATTACAACTAGATATAATAATGCAATGAACGATTATTAATTTGTTGTATTAATGTACACTATGTTGGTGATATAAATAAATAAATTATTTTTTTTAAACAAACAACAACATTAACACACTCATACCTCTGCACTAGGATTCCCTGTGTCGCAGATGGCATGGACGAACACAGAAACACAAGACAAACACCCAAGACCCGAGAACAAACTTCATGCTCACCACACAAAGTGTGCCCCGGCCGGGAATCGAACCCGGGACCCCTTGCTTCGAAGGCAGGGCTACTACCAACTAAGCCACGGAGCTGTCAACATTAATTAACTGAGTAATACACTTTCTTTTTTAAATTATACGATTTAAATACCGGTTAGGATGTGTGGTGCCAACTTCTACGTCACAGATAGCTTCCCAGTCCACCGCGTGTACATCCGGCAGCTGGGTGCCGGTCAGCCTCTGAAGCCCTTGGTCGTGTAACAGCACCAGTCGTCCGTCGCGGCACGATCTCACATCCAACTCAACAAATCTACATTCCTTTTCCACGCACTGAAATTAAAAAACAGTAATGTTCATTAAAATGAACAGCAATCAAACAAATTAAGTTAACAGGTACATGGCGATAATACTTTTACATCAAGAAACTGTTTAATTTTTTTTTTTGATTATCAACCAACATCAGTCCACTGCTGGACATAGGCCTCTCCCAGCAAGCACCGTTGAGCCTGATCTTCGATTCTTCACATCCATTTTCTGCCAGCCACCTTCCAAAAGTTTTTGCTCCACCTGGCCTGGGGATGCTCTATGCTACATTTGACTACACATGGTCTCTCTAATTCAAGGAACCTTAATCCTTTTTCTTCTTTTTCTACAAAAGTAGCCTAAGTTACTACTTATAACATCGGTTATCTGCCAGTGAAAGTCTTTTAAAAAAAAACGGTCCAGCCATTTTGGAGATTATCCGGAACAAACAGACAGACAAACAAAAATAATAAGTATATATTAGGAGTACAAATAAGTTTCCGCCGTTTTTTAACACAAATTAAATATTTATTGTAGAAGAACGGTAATATAAATTTATTCAAAGTATTGCCCATCACTTGCAACCACTTTTTCCCATCTCTCAGGCAGCATTCGAATCCCACGTCTGAAGAACTCCTTGTCTTTTGAGGTTATCCACGAATCAACCCAATTTTTGGTATCCTCATAAGATGTGAACCGCTGCGCCGTCAGAGCATGTGCTACGGACCGGAACAGGTGATAATCGGACGGTGCAATGTCTGGTGAATACGGCGGGTGGGGTAACACTTCCCAATCAAGTGTTTCCAAGTACTTTTTCACGGGAGCCGCAACATGTGGACGAGCATTGTCATGCAGAAGAATCATTTTTTCGTGTCTAGAATAGTATTGAGGGCGTTTTTCCTTCAGAGCTCGGCTCAATCTCATCAATTGTGTTCGATAGAGGGCTCCAGTAACTGTTTCGCTCGGATTAAGCAACACTACACCTAGCTGATCCCACCAAATACACAGCATAAGTTTTTTTCCGTGAATATTCGGTTTTGCTGTTGATGTTGACGCGTGGCCAGGTAATCCCCATGGTTTTCTTCTTTTTGGATTGTCATAATGTATCCACTTCTCATCACCAGTTATGATACGATGTAAAAAACCCTTTTTTTATGTCTAGCTAGCAGCATTTCACTTAAGCATAATCGGCGTTCAATATCTCTCGGCTTTAATTCGTACGGAACCCAATTTCCTTGTTTATGAATCATTCCTAATGATTTTAAACGATGTGAGACTGCTTGCTGAGTGACTTCTAATGTTAGAGCAAGTTCTTTTTGTGTTTGAGATGAATCTTCCTCCAATAATTCCTCCAATTCTGCATCCTCGTAAATTTTTGGCCTTCCACTGCGATCTTTGTCTTCTACGTCGAAATCACCATTTTTAAACTTTTGAAACCACTCTCGACACGTTCTCTCACTCAAAGCAACCTCACCATATGCTTCTACGAGCAATCGATGCGCCTCAGCAGCAGATTTCTTTAAATTAAAGAAGTAAACTAATATTTCCCGCAAATGACGCTTACTTGGCTCAAATTTTGACATTTTCAAGTTATAAAAATTATATTTTACCAATATGAAATCAATGATATTAATAGGTTATGTTGTTCTTGAATGTCCAAACTATTTTTTAAGCCGGTTATCATCTGCGAAATCTAACCGAAACTCCGTGCCGCACCATCTACAATAAAACGGCGGAATCTTATTTGTACTCCTAATACTTTCAAATGCATTTAGTAACGAGCTGTTATTTTCACATTACAAACAGACACTTCAAATGAATTTATTATTATATTATAGAAATATAGATATTCATAAGACAGCTCTGTAGCTTAAAAGGCCCTGTCTTCGAAGCGAGAGCCCGAGAGGCCCTGTGTCGCAGGTGACAAACAAGACAACAGCAACAAACAACACCCAAGACCCGAAAACAAAGTTTACGCTCATCACACAGCTTGCCCCAGGATAATGATCGCACCTAAGGATAATGATACAGTAACCACTCCCACGGAGCCCCAGGTTAAATTTTGAAGCAATACAATTGAGTACTCACGTATTTGAAAGCGGCTAAAGTGTTTTCCGGGGCGTCCAAAGCCGCGCCTCTGTGGGCTATGCAACTGACCACATTCTCTGGATGTAGCTCGCTCTCCTTGCTCCCAGGTTGAGGGCCGAAGATACTGACCACATTGCTAGGGTCAGGCTTTCTCAATCTCGTAAAATAATACGCCGATACACCGACCAAACCAACGTCCAGGCCGAATGGCAAAACTGTGTGCAACAACCAAAATATGTGACAAAACACAGATAATGTATAGTAACCGCTGGTTATTATTAACTTTAATATCGTTATAAACATAATTCTCGTTCGTTCGCTTTTGTTTATGTTAAAAAATAGGTTAGTGTGTTTTGTTTTCGTAAAATAAATACATCGATTGTGGGCGGGGCGCATTCGATTCGACTTTTGCCTTTCGTTTGACAGTGACGTTGATAGCTGCGTTTCGTTACCATCCATGCAGCAACAATCCATGCTATGGTTATTTTCTAAATTTGTTACATAATATTATTATTTTTATTTATAAACTTTAAATATTTGTATTTTTTTTAGTTATGTCTTCTTTATTTATGCGGAGAATGTGATGAACAACGTGATTTTTAATGAGTATATCAAGTGTGCTGTTGGCATAGCCAGTTATATAATTTAATTGCCTATTCTTTAGCCACACAATTGCTTGCTCGTTAACGCTATATTTATTTAATCATTCTCTTGCTACGACGCGCTGCACGCAGGCACAAGTTCAGTTGGCAGGCATGTGTAAGTTGAGATAAAGATTTGATTACTTTTCTTCTGATAGAAAGTATTAAATGACTTAAAATCAACGCTGTTTTAGTCATATGCATTGTTATTATTGAAAGAGGTTATTGAATTAGGTATTACTTAACTTTTTATAAACATGACACAATAACACTCAGATCACGTGTGTAATATGATAAAAGTAAACTAGGAATGAACGAAACAGATAATAAAGAATTTATTAAAACTTGGTAAAAACCTTATGTGACATGCACACTCATTTATTAAGATCTAAATCGCCGACTATTGAGTGTATAATCAGATAATTACTGTCAAAATCACAGAGCAACCGATTGAGACTGACAGGATTCGTTAAGTTGTTGCAAATTACCTTTTCATCATTTGTTGCAAATAAATTTTTTGGGCATATTTTGTGGTGTTTTACAGTTGGTAAAAGTATAGTAAAAAATAGTTAATAAGTGGGTAGATTGTAGTTTCAATTTATATATAAAAAGATTTAGTATTATTATCTCTGAATCAAATTTTATGTGCAGTTTGGATACAATTCATTTGTGTTGAATTATGTTGCCAGTCCAACAAAAATTCCGCCCAAAGTAGCGAAATATAAATATAGACAAGGCCTGTATTTGAGTCTTAAGAAATAATAAATACGTCCCGGGCACGACCCTGATATATATGGATACCTCTAGACTCATAGGCAGGTCTTGCGCACAAGAGTTGGGAATGCTATAGTAATTATATTTAAGACAAATTATAATAAGACGTAAATAGTACAATATAAGCTTATTACATTAATTCTACTAATTATTTCTATTAAAAAAATAAACATGGATTGTGTGGGTTATTAAGTAATTTATTTGGTTCGTAACAGCGCTTACAATTAGTTTACATCTTGAAACTAGAATATAATATGTAGGTTATGTATTCTTCCTACATTTTTTTATTACACCGAGTGTACGATATAATATATATATATGACATCATCTTGTGATGATGACTGACCTCACAGCTTAGTTCTTATTAGCTATGTTTCAGTAGTAGGTTCGATTCCTGTCCAGGACAAACGATTGAGTGACAAGTAATGTTTGTTGTGTATCGTATTGCACACGGAATCGCTGGTGATACCAGATTACGGATTGTATTTTATGCGAGAACGTTGGTATATCATCTCGTAAATAGCAGCAACGAGGCGTCGGACGATAAACAGCGCTGTCTCGATGACGGTGAGCACGCTGGCACCGACGAACAACGCGGTGGTACCACCGAGCGAAGCTGCCGAGGAAGAATAAGAATATATTTCGTGCCAATATAATAATAATAATAATAATAATGAGGATGTGAATAAGAATAAGACAATGCTACCATAAGAATGAAAAGTATCAGTAAATATACAATTTAGAAATATTGATAAAGGTACAAATCGGCCGCCACTATTTGTTACAAAAGCATGGTTGATGTAGCACTGGTTATCAGTGGTGACGTAGTGTGACAGCAACTGCGCTACGCACTATTATTAATGATCTTAAAAAAACAATCAATATAGGTGATGAAACAGACACAAATATTGCGTTTAAACGAAATAAGAAAATGTGTAGAAAATTTTTATACATAAATTATATGATGCACATATAAATAACGCGCCATCTCTATGTATCTAAATCTCTTTATCTATCTAAATCTATGCATTTTAATGCATATAATTTACATTAAATTACGTATAACCAAAAATTATCGATTTTTCGATTGTCGATTTTGACAAGACTTTCACTGGCAGATAGCTGATGTTATAAGGCTTAACATATGCTACTTTTAATTCGTAAAAACAATTAGTTTACCACACAAAAAATATTTAATTCCACGCATACAAAGTCGCGCGTAACTGCTAGTTAGTGCTAAAATTAGCAGCAATCGATATAACTTTGTTGATATTTGTTTCTAAATAAAAGAAACAAAGATATTTGCTTCACTATTATCTAATTTATATCTAGACGGCGTTGTGAGCTCGATGTTATGTGTCTTATATTTCAGACCATGGCGTTAAAAAGGTTAATCGACGAGATGTAACTGTCATGATAATCCAAGTTTAAGTTAGGATTAAAACCGTGAGATCTATTATATTATGTTCATAAAAACTAACGTAACATATACTAAATAAATATAATATTGCACATTTTGCTTAAGATAAAAAAGTGTTTAGAGAAGAAGCAACTCACCCTGGTGTTAAAAATCACACACAAAACGTGCTCTTGTATTAATGAGTGTAAAACGGTGAACGTAAAATGTCAATGTCATTGCATCACAACAGAAATGAGGAGCTGGCGAAATAATCTATAATAATTCTTGCGACTCGACACTGGCAAATCGTGGATAAATAAAAGAAGAAAAAATACTTGTAGTTTTAAACATAAAACGTATTCTTTCAAATAAAAAAAGATTTTCTTAATTCGGGTGACAAATAAATAAATCAATATGAAAGTATATACGACACAAAAAACGAAAAAGAATTTATAAATTTTTTGTCTCAGTCTGTTTCTTCCGGCTAATTTCCATAACTAGTCGTAAATATCGCGGTAACTCAAAAACAAATATTCATAACCACGATAGTTTCAAAAACATAAATAAATTCACAGACGTTGCACAAGCTCGGTTTGTTCGCCAGTTCCTCAAGTAACGTTCACACAGCGCACCGAATAAATCCTCCAGTGTGAAAATGATGTCGCGATGCAAGCGCAGCTTGGGCGGCATCATGTTGATGCGCACAGCCGCCACGCTAGGCACAGACTCTTCCTCGTCAGATGAACTCAGGTTC
Organism: Aplocera efformata; assembly: GCA_921293045.1. Lineage (NCBI taxonomy): Eukaryota > Metazoa > Arthropoda > Insecta > Lepidoptera > Geometridae > Aplocera > Aplocera efformata. Next base: position 1,400,270 of record OV121068.1, on the reverse strand, counting down.
ATGTGGGTTGAAGAATTAGGCTTATATTTAACAATGCAGGAGCAAGGTACAAATTAAAAAAAAAAAACAGCCTAAAAATTTTTTTAGGTCGTTTGGCATTTGGTACTTAATATTCAGTACACCTTAGCTAAGATTAGTAATGTAAAGTAAAGCCTGTGACCGTCAAATTGGCTATTTGTTTCTTCTTTCGCTTATAAAACATTTTCGAAGCAAATTTGAATTATTTTTTGTTTTCTAGACTATTGGATATTTTTCCTCCTGAATTGCCTCAGTCCGGATAGCCGAATAAAGACCTAGTACGGAATGTATGTATGTATTTTGTTAAAAATAATATATTGTTTGGTTTTTTAATGATATATTTGTGTTTTTGGGTATAAAAATACATCAGATACTTCCAAATTCTGAAAAAAATGACGCAGCACGCTAAAATCTCAGTGTAAAAATTAAGTAGTACCAATAACAATTATAATTATTTCAGTGGAATCATACGAGTTATTGACGAATAGTGGACTTACCTAACAACGATCTTCTTTGTGTGAGAGTAGTAGTTGATTTCGGTACATTGAGGAAGGCAGGCGCATTTAGCGAGGTTCTTGGGAATATTAATGAGGATCTCAACGTTGCGACCGATGCAGGCCATGCCATGCGCGTCGCATACGTCGCCATCTTCCCGCCAAAATCAAAACGGTCGCACGTAAATGTAAGCACAAAATTTATACTAAATATCTGAAAATATTATTGCACTGAATACGGGGCTCATTGAAAAACGTGAATGATTATTAGTTTGACAAACTGACCGACATATGTCAATCAAGAAAAAGTTTTATTCCGTTAATTAAAAATATAAAAACTTTTTGGTAATAACCTACTTCTTGTTTCGCCATCTTACGACAAAAAGCGGTACTAAAAACCAGATTTGTTCCTATTTGTCTGTATTCAAACTTTACTGCAACACACCTCCCATGTTAGCGCCATCTAGCGACACGTAGTATAACTATTATTAACAATATAGTAGTGAAAACAACGCTTCACAATCATAGAACCCAAAATTTAAAAATATTGTTACATCTTAAGACCTCAAGCTTTCAGTAATCATTCTGTTCGCTTGCTAAAGTTTCAAAAATATTCTTCTTCTTTTTGCGAGTCAACGTTTCATCATAAAATTTTTTAAAGAACATAATAGTGGGCCATGTTTGTGGCGTTGGCCGAAGCCGTGGTCAGGTCAGCACTTGTACACTTAACTGAAAGTGGGCACTCCATCAAGTGCTGCATGGTCTGAGATGGGTGACCGCAGTGGCGGTTAAACTTGGGTCTCTGAAACCCCATTGACACATGTTTTGTCTGCAGCGACCCATTATATTGACAACCAGAATTATATTATTAACAATAATTAATGTCTAATGCATAGAAGTGCGACGCCTGAGGCAGAGAAAAAAAAACAGTAATTAAAATTAAAACATCTTCTTTTTGACCTTTTAGGCCAAAAAGAAGTACTGACCTCCTTTGACGTGGAAGTACGGTCTACATCCACAGAACATGGTGGCCATACGACTGCGACAGTGCATTTGGCAGAGCGCAAAACTGTACGCCTGAAAATTAGAATTAAGAAACATTTAAAATTTATTGAGTACTAGCGACCCGCCCCGGCTTCGCACGGTTAGTAAAGCATCAGTGTCGTATCAGAAACTACCCGTGCGAAGCCGGGGCGACTTGATAGTGTATTATACATATAAACCTTCCTCTTGAATCACTCTATCTATAACAAACCGCATCAAAATCCGTTGCGTAGTTTTAAAGATTTAAGCATACATAGGGATATAGGGACAGAGAAAGCGACTTTGTTTTATACTATTATATGTATAATATACTATAAAACATACTTAACATAACATTTTTATATTGTTTTGACCAATTTGCTGTCCGTACCAGCCTCTAATGCTCCCACTGCAGACACCGGCCTACTCGTTAATTGAGAGTGAATGGGCTTTTGATCTACCACGGGAGCCCAATCCGGATTGGTAGATACCACATGCGAATTTTTGGTTCTAAGACATGCCGGTTTCCTCGCGATATTTTCCGTCACCGTTTCGGGAACGTGGTATTGCGCACATAATTTTTTCAAGTGAAAAAACTCATTGGTGCACGTGTGGGTTTGAACCAGCGACCTTCAGATTGAAAGTCGGTGTCTATGCCCCTGGGCCACCACGCTCGCAATTTGTTGTATTTCTAATTCATTAAAAATTTTAATCTATGACACAATTCCATTTCTTTTATTTTTAATTGAATTGAATTTCATTTTGATTAATGTTTTATATATAATATGTATGATATAGAGTTGATACAATATATCAAAATTTAATTGTAATTTTTACATTTTTGTTCTTTGTAGCTTCTAAGAGAAAAGAAATTAAATGTCAACATTGATATATGATATAGAGTTTAAAATATTCAGGGTAACTTCATTATCACTACATAGTATATAAAACAAAGTCGCTTTCTCTGTCCCTATATCCCTATGTATGCTTAAATCTTTAAAACTACGCAACGGATTTTGATGCGGTTTTTTTAATAGATAGAGTGATTCAAGAGGAAGGTTTATATGTATAATACACTAGCAAGTCGCCCCGGCTTCGCACGGGTAGTTTCTCATACGACACTGATGCTTTACTAACCGTGCGAAGCCGGGGCGGGTCGCTAGTATATTATATTATAATTATAAATTTAACATTTAAGGTACAAGCCTTCACGGATGTGCTAAGCCATTCATCTGGGTACCGACAACGGCGCTGTTCCGGTGAGAGAGTCTTCACGCTGCCGGAGGCTTGGATCTCCACGGCCTGGAAGCAGTTCCGTCCTTTATCTTTCTTTCTTACAAGAATTTATACGAAAAGTTCATTAAAAATGTAAATAAAAATAATCTTTCTGTTTCACGTATCAGCCTCTAATGTTCCCACTGACACCGGCCTACTCTCGATGATTGAGAGTGAATGGTCTCTGATCTCACGGGAGCCCAATCCGGATTGGTAGATGTCACATGTCGTAATTTTTTTTACCGGGAGTTATAATAACAAAACTAACAAATCATGGTAAATATCTCGGTAAATCTATAGTATTCTGGTTCCCATAGTACAAGATATGCTTACTATGGGGCTAGATTTTGTGAGTACCGTACCAGCCTCTAATCCCACTGCAGGGACACCGGCCTACTCTCGATAATTGAGAGTGAATGGTCTCTGATTTCACGGGAGCCCAATCCGGATTGGTAGATGTCACATGTCGTCGAATTTTTGGTTCTAATACATGCCGGTTTCCTCACGATGTTTTCCGTCACCGTTTCGGGAACGTGGTATTGCGCACATAAATTTTTCAAGTGTAAAACTCATTGGTGCACGTGTGGGTTTGAACCAGGGACCTTCAGATTGAAAGTCGGCGTCTGTGCCCCAGGGCCACCACGCTCATACTCATTTATTTTCACCGTAGGATCATTTGTGAACACTTGGTTATGTCGAATTTACAATTGCATTATATTGTTACAATAATTATATAGGTACTATCTTATAATTACAATAGACAAGCATAGTAGCGTCAGAGAAATACTTAAAATAATTTAAAAAAAAGTACTATATGTATTCTATCAGTTATTGACGGCTCCGTGGCTTAGTTGGTAGTAGCCCTGCCTTCGAAGCGAGTGTTCCCGGGTTCGATTCCCGGCCGGGGCACACTTTGTGTGGTGAGCATGAAGTTTGTTCTCGGGTCTTGGGTGTTTGTCTTGTGTTTCTGTGTTTGTCCATGCCATCTGCGTCACAGGGAGTCCTAGTGCAGAGGCATGAGTGTGGTAACTTTGTAAAAATCTAGTTCCCATATTACAAGCTATGCTTAGTTTGGGGCTAGATGGCGCTGTGTGACATATGTCCTTGAATATTTATAATAAAAACAATAGTGAGAGAATCGAACCTTGAAATCTACGATGAGTTCTTCCCCCGGCGCGACTTCGCCGGTCGGGTTCGAGATGGCAGTCGAAACTTCGTACGGAGAATGGATGAAGTACTGCAAAATACAATATTACTCATTAAATCGAGCAAGCGTGGTGGCCCAGGGGCATAGACGCCAACTTTCAATCTGAAGGTCGCTGGTTCAAACCCACACGTGCACCAATGAGTTTTTTCACTTGAAAAATTTATGTGCTTAATACCACGTTCTCAAAACGGTGACGGAAAACATCGTGAGGAAACCGGCATGTCTTAGAACCAAAAATTCGACGACATGTGACATCTACCAATCCGGATTGGGCTCCCGTGGTAGATCAGAGCCCATTCACTCTCAATTATCGAAAGTAGGCCGGTGTCCCTGCAGTGGGAACACTAGAGGCTGGTACGGTGCTCACAAAATCTAGCCCCATAGTAAGCATATCTTGAACTATGGGAACCAGAATACTATAGATTTACCGAGATATTTACCATGATTTGTGTTTTGTTAACTCCCGATATTTCGACGCAGTTTCATGCGTCATGGTCCCGGGCAAACTGAAGTCTGTGCAAATCATTGGCAGACATTTCGATCTACCCTCTTGCGCATTCGTTTTGTACGTTCGACCGCGTCGATGGTAAATATTTCGGTAACTCGAATAAACAATAAACGTTTACACACTCAAACCTCTGCACTAGGATTCCCTGTGTCGCAGATGGCATGGACAAACACAGAAACACGAGACAAACACCCAAGACCCGAGAACAAACTTCATGCTCACCATAAAAAGTGTGTTCCGGCCGGGAATCGAACCCGGGACCTCTCGCTTCGAAGGCAGGGCTACCAACTAAACCACGAAGTCATCTTAACTATGATAGTTTTAAAATGTATACATATATAGAACTTTTTGTTTGTAATTACCTACACGTAATACATATTAACACACAGACAAAAGAAACATCTACCAGGGCCCACCTGGTGGTAAGAGGCGACCCCCGCCCATGACAACAGTAACGCGACTCAGTATAAGATTTGGATCTTACACCGGGTCGTCTTATTTATAAGACGTTATCACGTAAAAAAGAGTTGAATTGGCCCCGGCACTCACCCGCACGCTGACGTCAGAATCGATCCGCACATAGCACTGCCCGCTGTGGTAGTGGCACTTGAGGAGAGTCTCCTGGCGCCAGGGTTCTGCCGTCATATGCTGATACTCCGAGTATTGGGAGTTGAAGGTGAGGCACATTCCCACCTCCGTCATGACAGGGTACCACTGCACCTGGGGGTAAATCTATACTGTACTACTTTTTATCCCGGAAAAATGTACGTTTCCCGTAGGAAGTCCAACCGCGGGGCGCAGATAGTTAGTATTATAATACAGCTGAAGAGTTTGTTTAAACGCGCTAATCTCTCGATCTCTGGAACTGGAAGACATCGCTCTAAGCGATAAGGCAAACAAATTTTTTTGTCAATAGTATATTTTTTCCAGTTATTTTGAAATATTATAACAACCAACTAAACTATAGACAAAAACAAAATTGATTTTAAAATTTGATAAAAACCAATCTGAAATCATATCCTTTCAAATAAAAAAAGAATTTTCAGAATCGGTTCATAAATGACGGAGATATGAGGAAACAAACATTTAAAAAAAACAGTTGAATTGAATACCTTCTTCTTTTTTGAACAAAGTCAAATTGTTCAAAACGGCTCCGTGGCTTATTTAATAGCCCTGCCTTCGAAGCGATCCCGGGTTCGATTCCCGGCCGGGGCACACTGTGTGGTGAGCATGAAGTTTGCCCTTGTCTTGGGTGTTTGTCTTATGTTTCTGTTTGTCCATGCCATCTGCGACACAGGGAATCCTAGTGCAGAGGTATGAGTGTATCGTGCAAAATATATCGTTACCTCTTTCCTCTCATGGGACATCATTAAATGCAGCTGATTCAAAGGGTGTACACTGTACGCCAGCTGCAGTAGATCTATTCCCTTCACCGTCTCGTCTGCTTGGTACTTCCAGAAGTTCTGGAGGTTCTCCCTGAAGGAAACATCAGCCACCAGCTCGAGGAACTCTGTGTAGTACTGGAACTGTTCGGGGTCTGACTCCTCTGTCACATTCCAGTGCCTTTAATAAATAAATATTGATGGACATGGACAGAGCGTGGTGGCCCAGGGGCACAGACGACTTTCAACCTGAATGTTGCTAGTTCAAACCCACACGTGCACAAATAACTAGTCCGCCATCTTGGAGGATCCGCCATATTGGAATTAGAATGACGTCACATAACTAAGCATGCATTGTCATCCAAAATAAGCGTGTATACCAAATTTCAGCTCAATCGGTTAAATAACTGATTTAAAATTCAGTTGAAAGATTCCACCCGGACAAACATACGTTGCAAGTTAAATAAAAGCTTGTAACAATGCTACAGAAGTACAAAACTGTCGCCATATTTTTAAACGAATTAAGAGTACAATTAGCTATTATCAAAAATACTGGTAATCTTCAAACAGGCTCATTTATTCACTATCGGTACTATCTTATAATTATAATGGACAAGCATAGTAGCGTCACAGAAATATTTAAAATAATTTAAATAAAAAGTTACATTAAAAATAAAATATAATTAAACAATGGCTGCTGTATTGTTATTGACAAGAAATAAATATATACTAATATACTAATCTATACCATAATATTATAAAGCTGCAGAGTTTGTTTGTTTGTTTGTTTGAATGCGCTAATCTCTGGAACTACTGGTCCAATTTGAATGATTCTTTCAGTGTCGGGTAGTCCATTTATCGAGGAAGGCTATAGGCTATGTTTATTTTTTTCAAAATTAGGGATCCGTAATAAAATTGCTATTTTGTAACACAAGGTGTAAAATCGAAAATCTATTTTTGCGTGCGCTGTTTCCACGGAAACGAGAAAAACGCGGGTGAAAACGAGAAAAACGCGGGTGAAACCGCGGAACACAGCTAGTGATACAATAAAATTTTAAAAATACATAAAGTATGACAAATAAATATAAATGTCTATTACACTTACATATTTTTTTATTTAGACAACAGTATTACATCATTACAGGGTAACCCTAAGGCGATGATATATGTATAACTATGTATTTAATATAAGGTAGGTACTAAAGGACATATTTTGTTTCTATAACTACCTGTGCTATTTGTAGTAGTTTCGGCAGGTTATCATGGAAAATATAGATTAAATATAATTATTCTTAATTAATTTAGCCGTGAGGCACTCACGTTTCGATAGCAGCTCTCGCCCTTTCAGGGTTCAGTCTGTCGATGAAGCAGGCTGTGATGGCCGGGAAGGTGGTGTCCCAACTGCGGTAGTCCCTCTGCAGGGACACCACCACAGGCTCCAGCTGGTATCTTGAGAACTGACTGATGGCGCAGTACACGGCGCCGACGAATGCGCTCAGAGTCAGCGCGAACCACAGGAGTCTGGAATTGAAAATCTATCTGCATACACTACTATTTGTGTCAACAGTGGCGGCCTTAGGGGGTGACAAGCTGGGCAAACGCCCGGGGCCTCACTTTTGTACGGCCTCGCACCCTCAAAGACAACCCGTTTTTTGTTTCGATGTACTGCAGCTGTCTTTAAGAGGATGCTGACTGATTACCAGTAGCCCTGTACACTTCCAACTCACCTAAATTCCTCATACGCCAAATTCCTCACAAAGATCTATCGCCCGGAGCCTCGCAATATCTAAGGCCGCCCTTGTGTGTCAAGTTGAAAACCCTTCGGTGGAACTACTTGATAGTCGGTAAGATATATGAAGTAGTCATGGACATACAGCGCTATCTAGCCCCAAATCCTTTTTACATTTGTGGGGGGCCAGTTGCTCGCGTCCGTAGGTGTGTACCCTATGATTCCCTACACGTACCCCCTGGGTGGGTCTAATTATTATAGAAACGTACATGATTGACCATGAAGATCTGAGTTTGACAAACCTCTTTGCTTTTTCGATTGACTTTTGGCACGTACACGGCTGTCACTGCGATTGCTACACAACCAAAGAAGAAGAAAACCATTAACTAACCCACATAGAACTTTGAAATTTGCTTCTACAACGACTCGTATCGTGAAAAAAAAATTTTTTTTATTAATGATAAGGTAAGGTAAAAAGAATTGTACCACAGGAAAACTCTTTTTATTCTTGTTTCGTAGTATCTAACAGTGTAACAACAGTAGAGATAGTATATTTTATTTATTCATTGTGAATAAATAAAATATAATATGAATCACTTTGATTATACAATACAACAAATATTAAAACTTAAAATTCATGATTTAAAGGTATACGATTTAATATATATTCAATATTCAATGTGGTTTTCGCCTGTAATTTTAGTAACACTCGGCTAGTTTTTAAGAATAATAGATATTGTTTTAATTGAATGTGTTGGTGTATGCTATGTTGGCGTTCGTATGAATAAATAAATAAATATTATATGGTCTTACAATAGGCGAATAGTTCCGCAGCTCAACCCCTAAAATCCTTCTTTACAAAACCTTTTTACATCTGAATTCGAAAAATGTATGTCAGCGAAAGTTTTCAAACTGTCAAATATTCGGCTGACGTTCAAAATTACGATTTAGAGTATTGCAAATTAGTGTATTTGGTGTTTTTACCTTTCGAGAAAGTGCAGATGCGGTTCAACGGTGTGGTTGAGACCATGTAGACTGGTTTCTTTGCAGAAGTCTGTATAAAACTCCCATAGGGGTGACAGGGAATTCTTCATCCAGGTCATGACAGATTTTGCTCGGCTCCAGCGTATCGGCTGTGATATCTGTTTGTTCTGCCTTTTTCTACGTTTCGCCATGGAGGATTCCTTTTGTAGAACCTTTGTGGGCAGTTATAGGAATCGTAGTTTAGGTACTACAAGTTAAATGTCCAAGGAGTAATTTCTGCTGTGATCGCGCGTGTGTGATACACAAATATTTTTTTTATCTCAATATGTTCTTTTATTGAAGTTCTTTCTGTCTTTCAGTTATTAGTTTAGTTATCTGACAATATTTCCTTCACCAAAATCTGTTTTAATGCAATATTTTTACAGCAAAAAAACGTTTGTTATAAATTTTATACAGCGCCATCTCGTAAATGTTTGTGGTACTTAGTCATCTACTATTATTTAACAAAAAATAAGATGGCGCTATATGATATTTAATGGGCTTGTATGACTGATAAACTTTTAAAACTAACTTTGAAAGTAGTATGACTCGCGACCTCACAATTCAGAATCAACATTTTATATTACGCATACAATATAAGTTATTATTACCAAAATTGACAGGCTAATTTCGTTTAGGAAAACTAAATTAACTATAAGATTTCTACTGATAAAGCTAATGTTGATTTCTGATACGCAATGGATATAATACAAACCTTTTAGTAAAGCTTACTTTTAATCGAGCCCATTAACCTATTATACCAACGAAATATTACTTTTTAATTTCTGTATAGAATTCTTAACAAAGCGAATTCTAACTTCGATATGCGGTCGAGGCAAGTTGTAACCCAAGATCTGAGTTTGTCTGGCTAATTATGAATAGAAGAACATATTTTTGCCTAGGTGCCTATCAAAAAGTGGTCGCTATTTTTAACTAGATGTACACAGCTACTTAGTCCGCGTGAAATTAAAAATTTTATTGGCACGGAAATATAATTACAATTTTTTATATAAATGTTATCCTAAGTTAATCTATAAAACCATCTATAAAAAAATCTATTTGCCAATGAAAATCCCGTCCAGCCGTTTCGAAGATTACCCGGTACAAACAGACAGACAAACAATTTGAATTATTGTTTTTATTGTGCCGTATAATTTATAGATTACTAGCGACTCGCCCCGGCTTCGCACGGTTAGTAAAACATCAGTGTCGTATCAGAAACTACCCGTGCGAAGCCGGGGTGACTTGATAGTGTATATTATATATATAAACCTTCCTCATGAATCACTCTATCTATTAAAAAAAACCGCATCAAAATCCGTTTTAAAGATTTAAGCATACATAGGGATATAGGGACAGAGAAAGCGACTTTGTTTTATACTATGTAGTGAAGTATATGTATTTAGTAAGAAGCTGTTATTTTCGTTTCTTCCCTAGAAGCAGACACTTCGATTTTATTTATTTTTAAAATCCTTTTATAATAAAATTTGAAAATCCGGTCAAAATCGTTCACTTAAAAATTTGTTCTCCCTTTCATAATTGTAGATTTCGATTAAAATCTCGAACGATAAAATTTTGCTCAGATCTTGGATGTTTGTATTGTAGATCTATGTGTCACCATTTGCATCATAACATAAACCCAAGACCCGAGCGCAGATTGGTTCAAGACAGATGTTTGTCTCGGGCGGATATTAGCCCTAGTTTTGAGTGTATTGGCTCTGCCTTCTGCATTGTAGGTCGTGAATTCGATTCCCAGGATAAGCATGTTTTGTTAGACGAAAGTGGTCTGTTCTCTTTTAGCATTCTTTCAGTATTGAAGTCAGTTTTTTCGATTTTTAAATCATTGTCTTGTTTTTTTTTAATTGTACCTTCTTTGTTATGCCAGTAATCTCCTGAACGTAACTGTAGCAACATCGTTTTAAGGGTTCCGTACCCAAAGGGTAAAACGGGACCCTATTACTAAGACTCCGCTGTCTGTCTGTCCGTCTGTCACCAGGCTGTATCTCATGAACCGCGATAGAGAATTGAAATTTTCATAGATGATATATTTCTGTTGCCGCTATAACAACAAATACTAAAAAGCAGAATAAAATAAATTAAGGGGCTCTCATACAAAAACGTGATTTTTATTTTTTTGCGGTTTTTGTTATAGATAATGTTATAGAACCCTTCGTACGCGAGTCCGACTCGCACTTGGTCGGTTTTTATCAACGTGCATAGAGGTTGTCACTTGTTGTATGGAGTCGCTATTTTAACCAGACATTAGCGATTTTCTCCTCTTTCTTTATCAATTCTACCTTCGATCCATTTTCTTGAACGCATTAGTTACACAATTTATTTTTCTCTTCTTGGCTTCACGGCTTGTAGCTATTCTGTACATTCTATACACTATTGCTGTCACCAGTTACTCGTTTTTTTTTTTTAATTTTTACCGTCTTTGTTATGCCAATTTTACCTCAATATAAAAACCTTTTTTAAAATATTCATGCAAAGAGGTTGCGTTTTGTGATGCCGCCATTTTAACCAGACATCTGCGATTTTCCCTCCAATTTCTTTAGCAATTTAGAACCGTCGCTCCATTTTCTTGAAAGCAAAATTTAAAAGTATCATAGAAGACTCATGGAAGCCTTGGATTGCATAATTGAATTTATCCGAATCAGGCAGCTTAATATCGCAGTGAGTATTTTAGCTAATAACCTTTTTACTTGGTAAAAAATATGTGGGTACCCTCACATTTGAGAAATACCATTATACAAAAAAAAAATAACGTTAACATACTCATACCTCTGTACTAGGATTCCCTGTGTCAAAGAAGGCATAGCCAACACATAAACAAGACAAACATCCAGGACCCGTGATCAAACTTCATGCTCACCACACAAAGTTTGCTTCACCCGGGAATCGAACCTGGGATCCCTCGATTCGAAGGCAGGGCTACTACCAACTAAGCCACAGAGCCGTCATATCAGCATATAATGTTCCCACTAAATATTCTACTCTCGATAATTGAGAGTGAATGGGCTTTGATCTACCACGGGAGCCCAATCCGGATAGGTAGATATCACATGGTTTACAATAATTGTCTCGCATTCATCCTGCGTCCGTCACCCGAGACGGGATGATACGTCTCATGCGCATGTGCTTTCACCGGCAGCCACACCCTTCCACCGGAACACAGTAATGCGAGCACTACTGCTTGGCGGCAGATTCCAGATGTGGTAGTACCTCTCCGGACGAACTTGGCACAAGTTCTACTGCTACTTTTGGTTGCTTTAGCACTACACGTGCCGCTGTAGGGAATCAAAGGGTACACACCTACGGACGCGAGCAACTGGACCCCCTAAATTAGACCCTCAGGTCGCAAGCCGCTAATTAGTTCTACAGACTCCTACAATTGTTATAGATAGCCGGAATTCTCATGGGGGTGTATTTTGTGTACCAATACTGGGAGATACTCACCAAGGCGCCGGTAGAAGATTGCGGTAGGCGAAGAAGGCTCTCCAGATCTCGGTCCAGGTAAAAAAAAAATGTTTCTTTGTTCTTAACCGCAAATCACTACATAGTATAAAACAAAGTCGCTTTCTCTGTCCCTATATCCCTTTATGCTTAAATCTTTAAAACTACGCAACGGATTTTGGTGCGGTTTTTTTAATAGATAGTGATTCCTGAGGATGGTTTATATGGAAAATATACTAGCAAGTCACCCCGGCTTCGCACGGGTAGTTTCTGATACGACACTGATGCTTTACTAACCGTGCGAAGCCGGGGCGCGTCGCTAGTTAAATATATTTTGTCACTGTCACATATAGGGTAGTGTGAAAAGCCCTGAGCTCAGCACGTGCTGCAACAAGTTACAGCGCCGAAAATCAGCGCTGTAACTTTTTTGAAAATCATTCTTATTTCTCAACAATTCCCCCGCAGGTCTGCTGCCAGGTCTCGTTCGCGGTCCAGATCAGGCGCCTACTACAAACTGAGTGATGAAGCGAAACGTCGCCGTGGGCGACACAGGCGCTGCACCGACTGCGTCAGTTGCGATTTCGAATAGATCCAGCCTCTGCCCCTCCTGACTCCCAACCCTCCACCACAAGAGAAAGAGACTACAACTTTTATTACCATAGAGTAAATTCGCTGGTAGACAGACGCTGCCCGGCTGAAGAGTTTGCTATGATGTGAATACAGATCAAGTTTCTGCCCATAGCTTAATCTCGGGTGCCGATCACGATACAGATAGGCAACTTATACAAAACGGGTGAAGTCGACGGCAGTCATTACTGCGGAAAATTTAACCAACCGTTATTAATCATCATTAACATCGGGATCTCAACGCTCCTTTTGTCTCTCTTAGAAACTAATACATGTAACTGATTGTGTTGTGAGATTACGCAGGAAATTGCGAATAGAATATCAGTTATAACTTCTTTGCCACCCCTCTGATGTTTGACAACCACAGAAGAATCGCTTAGAACCAATGTGACAGCTATATTAGATGCTACGGTATCTGGAGAGAGGACAACCGAATGTGCCTTATCCCATCAGCGGCAGTTGCAGTTGCAGAAATTTAAAAATTCAAGTAAAAAGCGTACAAATTACAGGTGAAATTGAATTAAGATTTAAGAGTACACAATAAACTTCATTTATTTTATGTGAGATTTTATTAGTCGTCGTTTTCTTCGAACTGTGAATCCTTCTTGTTCTTCGGTTCAAGGGCGAGCTGGGAATCAAATGGACAGCAAGTTTCCATATCGCCGCATGACCTGTCAAATAATTCACAATACATTTCGTAAACCGTAAAATATTAGAATTGATTTAGATGTATGGCTAAAGATGCATTAATCGACAAAGTTATGTCATCCGTGTTGTTGACTTTGTCACAACACTTCGTATGTCATTGTCTTGTCAATTGTCATACGAATGTCAAACCTGTGGATGTAATCTCGAGAAGTTCAACAAACAAACAAATCACACAAATATTTAGAATACAGTGTTTTTAAAGTTTTTTTGAACTAGAAATGGAAGAAGAAAATTCTAATGACGTGGTTTTCATTGACAATACGGACGACGAAGACTCCAGACCCTACAACTCAGCCAATTCAGTCGACAGCTCCGAAAGTAAGAACCTGCAGTGTTTAATTTCTTGTAACTGTATACAGTATTATTATTAAAATTATAATAAACCCATTACACATTCGTACTGTAGGATTACCTGTGACGCAGTTGTCGTCACAGGTCGTCTTCAAACACGTGAACAAACTAAGCTCTACTAGAAAAAAAATTTAGTGGCTGGTAATCTGCTTTTTGACAAAGCTAGAAATGCTAGCGTGAAAGAAGCTTGCTAGCAGAGCAGTGTACTTAATAGAAATCTCCCATTTCAGCGCGACCCTTGATGCAGCTATTTGAACGGCTAATATCAAACGACAGCAAGTCAAACACAGTGCTCACCAACGCACAAATAATTTCTATTTTACAAAAGGAGTTTGACATTGACGTATCCACCCTACACGAACTCGAAGTAGACATTTACATAAACATAATAAAAAAATTCCTAAAAGACTGGCCGCAATGGAACGCTTTTGACCGCGTCATCAATAAGCTAAAGAAAAAAAATGCGACACGGCTAAAAATCGTTCTAGAAGACAAATATAAACATTTAAAAGATTACTTGAAGTGTATGATCGACACCGCAAAGCCTCTCGCTACTGAAGCAGTTAACAGTCTAAAAAAAGATGAAACAAAAGTAGACTGTGACAACAATATTGTACTAGAAGTGCATTGTACGAGGAAACAACTGAACCAGTTCATTTTCAATCGACCAAATCCGGAGGAAAATAATTCCCTCTTCAACATTATCAATTATGCAGAGTACAAACTTAACCCATCTTTACCACACTACAAAATTGAATCTATGCTGCATTGGTACGGAGTACGTTTGTCTATAGATCTTAAATCTCTGTCTTACACAAGGTACACAACCCATCGGTTAAGTCACACACTTATAAATGAGTCGAACATAGCAAGAGACACAAATAAAACATTTGACAATAGTGTACATATGAAGCAATCAAAAGCGAACACGGAGATCGTACCAATTGCCACAATAATAACGATTTTAGACTACATTTTACAGTTATATGATACTAAGATTGAATATGACATGCTCAAGTCTATATTCGGTGTTATAAAAAATGATATGTCAATACAAAGCAAAACTATAGAAGTTCCAGGATCATACAAACACTATTTAAGCAAACATCCGTATGTACGGAAACTTTATAGTCCAGTTCCACATAACCGCACAAATTATAAATACAATATATACGTTGAAGAGACAATAATACCTATGCAAGATTGGTTCATCGGGAAAGTCAGCAAAATGCACATGAAAGACGTTCCATGTCTCCAAAGTTGGCTGAAGTTTGAGTGTGGAGAGTGTAAACAGAAGTTCAACGGAGCAGAGTTCCTAACTCAGCTACGCGATCACTTTAAAGTGTATCATTACGATGAAATGGATTGGTCGTGCACGAATTGTGAGAAGTCTTTCAAGATGCAGGATTTGACGGCAATGGGTTGGTTGCATCATTGTTAAAAAGCAAAGTGTAAGTGATATACCCCAATAACTAAAATATATTAAAATAAGAATTTTACTGCTGGAAATATCTTTGTATTTATTTCATAGAGTTAGACATTTCTTAATAGGAACAAATAAAGAATCAACAATAACAAAAACATACAAAAAAAACACATACAACCAAATTGATAACATTTTTTTAAGGCCGTTAAAGGGAAATTAAAATAAAGTACTTATATTTGGGACAGACAGCAAAAAAATTACGTAATTTTTTCGATCATTATTAATATAGAAGCTGACGTACCGATGGGAACCTAAAAAATTATATCCACTTAATTGCTCCCGTCTGTTGGTCAGAGTTCCTCAGAGGCAGGCTTTTGGTTGCTCCTTTATCACCACGTACGTGGAGGGAATCAAAGGGGAACACACTCATACCTCTGCACTAGGATTCCCTATGTCGCAGATGGCATGGACAAATACAGAAACAAGACAAACACCCAAGACCCGAGAACAAACTTTATGCTCACCACACAAAGTGTGCCCCGGCCGGGAATCGAACCCGGGACCCCTTGCTTCGAAGACTGGGCTACTACAACTAAGCCACGGAGCCTACGGACGCGAGCAATGTAATTTGTTAATTTCACGTCTGTACCTACGTTTTGTATCCTTTCGGCGCGTATAGAGAGAGGTCTATGGCATATGTACCGTAGTCGCAGTAGTGGCGCTCAAGACAGGTCCCAAGCGACCCCCTAGGTGTGCTACATCGCACTGCTGTTGAATTTGCTGGAAAGAGGGCATTTATTAATTGCGTGAGGCGTTTTTGTCGATGTTCTGACCCCCCCCCCCCCCTCGCACTAGCCGTGAGATTTGGCTCGGCCCCCCCCGTCCCTATTCTCAGGAAAGATTACAATCTGAAGGTCACTGGTTCAAAACCAAACGTGCACAGAGTTATTCACTTAAAAAATTAGCAATTCCACGTTCTCGAAACGGTGACGGAAAACATCGTGAGGAAACCGGCATGTCTTAGAACCATAAATTCATGTGACATCTACCAACCCGGATTGGGCTCCCGTGAGATCAAAGCCCATTCACTCTCAGTTATCGAGAGTAAGCCGGTGTCCCTGCAGTGGGAACAAGTCAACAACAAGACCCAAGTCGCACCCCATTGCGCCCGAGATGTCGAAACGATGTTACGTCTCATGCACATGCGATTTCACCGGCACCCACACCCTTCCACCGGATCACAGAAATGCGAATGCACCACTGCTTGGCGGCAGATAACCAGATGTAGAGTCAGTTTTTATCTTTGGTAACTTTGCAGATGTTCTAATGCTACTTTTTGTTGCTTATTTAGCACAAACCAAGGGGTACTGGAGTTGTAGGGATTTAAAGGGTTACTCACCTACGGATCGGAGCAACTGGACCCCCCAAAAATACGAGTATACATAGGTAAATCATTAAACTTGACCCACCTGAACTATTTGTCGATGTGGCAGCTTCCTCCATCTTTGTTTGAGGATATTGTGATGATAAACTACAACACAGAAACAGGAACGCAAACCTGAAACAATATTGCTTGAAGATTTTTTTGACGTGAATACGTCTAAGAGAGCGTGGTGGCCCAGGGGCTCAGACGCCGACTATCAATCTGAAGGTCGCTGGTTCAAATCCACACGTGCACCAATGAGTTTTTTCACTTGAAAAATTTATGTGCACATTGCCAATTTCGAAACGGTGAAGGAAAACATCGTGAGGAAACCGGCACGTCTTAGAACAAAAAAAAACAGTCTTAGAACAACATTAGTTTTACATTTGTTGTTTATATATAAGTAGGAGTAATTTTTCTATTAGCTGTGGTGATAAATTAACAATAAAAACAAAACAAGCAATGGCAAATACCATTGTTTATATATATACGTATGTTGTTTTATAGGTAGGTAGCAGCAAATGACCGCTCGGTAGCTAAGTAGGCAGTATTCCTGCCTTCGAAGCTTGGGACCCGGGTTCGATTCCCGGCTGGGGCAGACTTTGTTTGTTTGAAGAGCTTTATGTTTGTTCCTGTGGATTCCGACACAGATAATCCTAATTCAAGGGTATGAGTGTTTAACCGACTTCAAAAAGGATGCACACAATTCGATTGTATTTTTTAATTCTCAGATCTCCGTAATCTAAGAACCAACTTTGAAAATTCTTTTTTTATTTGGATGGATATGATTTCAGATTGGTCTAAAGAAAATATTGAAATCGGTTAAATAGTTTAGATGTTAAATCAAAAGGCAAAAATATGTCACCCAAGTAAACGAAATTGCGTATTTTGCTTTCCCGTGACTTTTCTTCGCCCGTTGTATACCTTTGATGTTCTGTAAAATTAGGGTGTACCCCTAAGAGCGACAAATAAGGGGTGAAAAAGTATCAAAGTTTGGTTTTCGATTTTTTTAAGCAGCCTCTTATTATAATAAAAAATCACTTACATTGACACGGACGCGGCCATCTTGCGTGAGTTCAACGTTATACTGATATTACGATACTTAGTAAATTCTAGATAAATGATAGAGTAGGTACTAGGTACTTTGACCTGCGACCTGATGCAATGCGTCTCATAATTAAAAACATATTACAATCTTAGTTGATGAGTTCTGTTAGGTTAGTTTAATGGAGATTATTTTGGGGGGCCTGTTGCTCGCGTGATTACCCCCTCGGTGGTGCTAAAGGCGCAACAAAAAGTAGCAGAACAACTTGTGCCAAGTTCGTCCGGAGAGGTACTGCCTCCACAACTGGTATCCGCCGCTAGGCAGTGATAAACTCGAATTGCTGTATTCCGGTGGAAGCGTGTGGGTGTCGGTGAAATTACAGGCGCACGAGACGTAAGATCCCCGACTGAAAGCGACGGGCGCAACGCGATGCGTCTTAATCTCCTCATACTTGGTAGGGTAGGCGTGAGTTGTATTTTTGTTGCTTATGGGCGGTGGTAACCACTTAAAATCCTGCCGCCTGCTCGTCTCGTTACTATAGTCGTATCAAAGAGGAAATACTTGTTGGTCGAATTGTAGGATGGGAATTAAAGAAGACAAATTATACAAAACATCATTTTTATTAGTAATTAATTCATTTAAATGCTTTTTAATTAATCGCGATGATAAATTCAACAATCACAGATATTTAGAAACATTAAAAATTATCTAACGAAATAATGATACTCATAGAATTAATATACACCAAGGAGAATGTTCAAACAAAATTTCGCTTGAAGCCAGAACTTATGTGTGTGTGCGTGTTTCATGTAACACTACCGCCACGCACACAAAAGCACGAATTAAAAATAATAAAAACGCTATTACAAAAAAAAAACTAAAAATTTACACACACCAATATTTCTGCACGAGGATTCCGTGTCGCAGATGGCATGGACAAACATAAACACAGACAAACACCCCAGACCCGAGAACGAACTTTATGCTAACCACACAGTGTGCCCCGGCCGGGAATCGAACCCCTAGCTTCGAAGGCTACTACCAACTTGACCACGGAGCCGTTTGTCAAGAAACAGTTACATAAATGTTTGTACATTGATTCTCAAACTAGGTTAGAACTTGCATCTTTATAATCTCCTGCATAATTGAAATATAATATAGTTTCCATTTTAAAAGAAATGGCAACCTTAAGGGCCCATTAAAAGTATAATAAGTTTGGGAAGCTGACTTAGCTTACATAGCTAAGTTGGCAGTAGTTCTGCCTTCTGTCCTGAAAGTCCTGGGTTCGAATCCCACCCAGTCAGCATTTTTGTTCGAACATAAATGTTTGTTCTGTCTGGGTGTTAATATGAATTATATGTATGTATTTACAAAAAAAGTAATTTAAGTATTCTATCAGTTATCTAGTTCTATTACAAGCTATGCTTAGTTTGGAGCTAGATGGCGCTGTGTGAAATATGTACATGAATAAATTGATTATTTATTTTAAAGTAATACGCTTCTATCTCATATGAATTCTATGAATCTGTTATTGGGAAAGTAGAAACTAAATTGCACCTCTGACTACGAAACATACTTTCATCCCCTTGTCCCTTGTTGTTTAAGGGTAGAATTTGTACAACGCCTATCTTGCGTTATGTAAGGCGGTATGCAAAATGTTTTGAGACCCACTGCAATAATTATATGCGCATGTAATATGCCAAGAAACTGTGATATGTTTCTGTACCAGCCTCTAATGTTCCCACTGCAGACCGGCCTACTCTCGATAATTGAGAGTGAATGGGTTACCACGGGTGCCCAATCCGGATTGGTAGATGTCACATGTCGTCGAATTTTTTGTTCCAAGACATGCCGGTTTCCTCACGATGTTTTCCGTCACCGTTTGGAGAACGTGGCATTGCGCACATAAATTGTTCCAAGTGCAAAAACTCATTGGTGCACGTGTGGGTTTCAACCAGCGACCTTCAGATTGATAGTCGGCGTCTGAGCCCCTGGGCCACCACGCTCTCTTAGACGTATTCACGTCAAAAAAATCTTCAAGCAATATTGTTTCAGGTTTGCGTTCCTGTTTCTGTGTTGTAGTTTATCATCACAATATCCTCAAACAAAGATGGAGGAAGCTGCCACATCGACAAATACTAGCCCTGGGCTACCACTGGTGGTAAATTGTGACGTTAACACATACCTTTGCACTAGGATTCCCTGTGTCGCAGCTGGCATGGACAAACACAGAAACAGAAGACAAACACCTGAGAACAAACTTCATGCTCACCACACAAAGTGTGCCCCGGCTGGGAATCGAACCCGGGACCCCTCGATTCGAAGGCAGGGCTACTACCAACTAAGCCACGGAGTCGTCACGTGTCTAAACGATAGGTATTAAACATTTTTTTTATAGTATTATTATTATTATTTAAATATAATATATTATAATATCATGGCGCAAATTAGTTTTTAGTCGAAAACATTTAATAAATTTAAAATTAAATCGCTGCCATATTAGAAAAATATTCATAATATGAATTATAATTGATTGAAAATATATTAAAAAAATGTATGATGTTTCAACATCGCGAGTTTCTTTATAGGAGATTTGACAAGATTTTTAATCAACAAAATTTTCAAAATGATGTTGCCATTGCAAAAAATCTTTGCACTGTCAAGGTTGACTGTAGAGGCATATTGAATCGAAAGTCAATAATTCTATTCTTAAGCGTCTTCATCATTACCACTGTCGTTTGAAACCTCGCCATCTCCAATAAACACTTCTTCCTGAGCCATATGCAAGAATTTCGGATTATTTACTTGCAACACCGAAGCCATAGCCAATCCGGTGCCGAAATTATACTCTATGGGCTTCAAGCTCTCGTCTACATTGTCTACGGCCTTTATGTTTTCTTTATTGTCCCCGGGCCGGCGATGGCTCGGATGGGTCTTCTTCCTAATTGCTCTGTGTCTCCTTGCATCGTTCAGCAAGGCTCTCTGATTTTTGTAGTATTCAAAATCGCTTTCCGATGATTCACTTAAATCTAGATCTTTTTTCGTGAATTTCATTTTGATTTCGTGTTCATTGAGAGCTTGCTTGACAGATTTCTGTTTTACACTTTCATCGCTCAATTCCATTCCGCTTGAATCGAGTTCTAAGTCTGGTTTCACAGATTTTGGGCTAGCTTTGTGCCATTTGTTGATGATAATGCGTTTGTTATCACTGGTCAAAGTAAAGAGTTTACTTTTGACATTCAATAAGGCGTTCGCTTCAAACAAATCGCCTTTTATTTCACTTTCGGTTGTATACTCATCAATTTTGAGTCCGTATCTTTTATCACGTCTCTTACTTGCTTTCGGTTCAATTTTGTAATGACGAAACAACTTTTTCTTCTCACTTTTACATTTCAATTTATTAATGTAGCCTTTTCTAACAATGAACTCGTCAAAATTGATTTGCCGCGGAAATTCCGGTATGTTTTTCAGCCCCGGCATCGTCTTAACCAGAGCTTGCCTCTCCCTCTCTCTCATTACGTCCTCCCGCTTCCCCAATTTTCTTTTCAATTCGCTGAGGACTATTTTGGTTGTTTCACGTTCTCTTTTCCCTGGCGCTGTAGTCACGTCTGCTGGTTGAATGGACGGATCATCATCAGTCCTGACGAAATAAAATACTTCATCCTTAATTTCTGCCTCCTCATCTTCGATTTGGGTGATAGAAGCGTTTTCCACTACCAAATTATCATCATCTTTGGGTGCATCAACAATTACTCTTTTCAATTTGTTGAGTCTAATTTGAGATGTTTGCACAGTACTGAGACATTTAGTGATATTGTCAATTAAATCGTCAACATCTTTATTCAGTATATCAGCATCTATATCCTGGTTGTTGAGTGCGCAGGAGTCTAAAAACATGTCTAAGGCGTGGCTCTTCTCCAGTGCCAGTTTTAGCTCCAAGCCTACTCTCGCTATAGCGGTGTGTACTTCCGAGTAAACCCAATTGTCTTTGATGGCTTTGCCTAACTTTTTACGATCAGTATTGTCTTGCACTCCTGAATTTTTCAAAAGTCTATACATTCGTTCTAGAGTATCGAAGTTTGACTTGAAATCTTCGAGTAAATGCGGTAAAAGGCAATTGTGTATCCAATATAACCTTTCGTTGTGGTTCTTGTACAATCTCTGTATATTAATTGGCACACAGTGAACCACTGCGATGTGCTTTAGCAACGTCGATTGTACCACTAAAAATGCGTGGTGGATTTTCTGGAATAAAAAATTGCCTAAATTATTGTACGGTCCGTACATCTGGATAGAAACAAAAGCTGGATATATCAGAAAAACTAGAAGATAAATTTTCACTGTTATATTATTATTTAAAGATAAACTTATGTAGATGATATGATAGTGAGTCGAGTCGATTGACTGCTGATCGCGAACTGAATATAATTCATCATTTGCTCAAGTTGATGATTAGCGTGAAATGCAAATGATGCATTATTATAATTAGGGCAATGTACATGCTCGTACACTTATTAATAATCTTTATTCACGCGGTTTTTTACGAGAGTATGTGACGGAGGAGAGGGCCCACCTGGTAAGTGGCGACTCGCATCGCATGACAATAGTAACGCGACTCAGTATAAGATTTGGATCTTACACTGTGTCGATGGTCGACTACAAATTTTTTTTCTATGTTCGTTACCTTACTTCGTCATTTTTAATTAGCTCCTGGTTCGTCGTTTCAGGCACCCTTAATGCTTACCATCAGATTATCCGTATCATCCCTTTCCACTGCGTGCCATGCCACGTCGTCCCTCACCCAGGGCGCGTTGCCTAGGAGTGCCGAAGACGTGCGCGACATCGCGAGAGCCAGCTCGCTCTGCTGCCGGCACAGCATCGCGTGCATCGCTTCCAGCACAGAAGAGAGCGAGCCGCTGGGAAACAGATAGTGACATCTTAGCAGATTAGATAGTTCTATTTTATCTCTTCCAGCACAGAACAGCGGGAGCCACTGGGAAACCGATACTGAATCAAATAGAAATGAAAAAAGTTTATTTGCAGTACCAAAGTAAAATATTTAAAGTATCCTGTGGTTTTCACAATAGGCAAGCCTGTGTCGTGGAGACCATACATATGAATTAACACAAACAAAAAATATTGCCTCGGCCTAAAAATATAACATTACTCACATTACTACGCTGCGAACTCTTTGAGACAAGCGGCCGCTCTCCACGCGAGCGCGAGATACTCTCTCATCACGCGGAGGAGAGCGGAGAGCGCGCCGCGATTCATGAAACTATGATACGACATGTAGCGCCATCTCGCGTTAAGCACATGCAACATTCCATGACCTAAAAAAACTCACATTTTGGTGTGCAACGCCGCGAACTCCTTGAGACAAGCGGCCGCTCTTCGCGCGAGCGCGAGATACTCTCTCATCACGCGGAGGAGAGCGGAGAGCGCGCCCCGGCACATAGAACGATGAACGGCCCGCACTGCGATTGGTATGGACGCGTAGACGGCCGCGTTTATAAGACTTTTGCGGCTGAAACTGGCATTAAAAGCTTTATTTTGAGATATGTGTAGGTGTAGTTAATAAAATATAGGTAGATAAGAACTCAAAGAATCTGCAAGTCGCTGATACAAAAATTTAAGTGACATTTTCAAGTTTTTTTAAAAGATGACTCCGTGGCTTAGTTGGTAGTAACTTGTCTTGTGTTTCTGTGTTTGTCCATGCCATCTGCGACACAGGGAATTCTAGTGCAGAAGTATGAGTGTGTAAACGTTTATTTCAACGGAAATAAAGATTTTTGATTTTGATTATATGTAGGTACCTGGCTGTTGTCACGTGGAATAACATTTTTTTTTCGCTTATCTCGGACGCGGCTCTAATGATTTGGAGATAGGGTTTTGTTTTTTAAATAGAAATGGAATTTGATAAAAAAAATTGCTAATATTGCCCTATTGCTAATATCGATCCCTTCCAAGCAACCTTCGGATGGAATGAATTATGAATTACTCTAAATTCTATTAAATTCTGAAATTCAGATTCACCAAAAAGTAGTTCTATTGATATCTACCTTCTAGGTGGGAAGAGTAACACGCACGCGCCGACCGCCGCGGCGGCTACCGCCCCCTCCCCCCTGGTGAGGTACCCCCTCCCTCCACAGGCGGCCTCCACTGAGGGCGTCTCTTGTTCCACCTCTATGCTATCTTCCCTGAAGAGCAGACCACTCTCTAGAATTGAGATTATGTGTTGCCTGCTAAACAGGAGCTGAAAAAAAAAACGTAATTTTTTCCCGCAAAAAAGTGTAAAATTGCAAGAAAATTTGGTTAAAGTAAATTTTTATTGTTCAATTTTGTCACTAATTCTAGGCTTATGTTCCAACAATCTATATACATAAATATGAATCTATATTCCTCTTGGTCACGGCATCAGGCGTGAACAGCTGGACCAATTATGCTAATAATTTTTTTGTTGTGTTTGTTGATATATGACAATAAAAAGAAATTTTGAAAGAACTCACGTGAGTTGAGGGATGGGGGAATGGGGTCAGAAAATCGTCAAGCAATCTTACTTATAAGAGGTAGAATAACTCATTCAACCAATCAATAGACAGGGGACAATGCACAAAACACCCCGATGCGGGACATCAGTGCAGGCCTAGTCACCCCCACCCAGAATTAGAATTAGACTATAGTCTGGAGTAGCACATAGGATACTTTTTATTCCGGAAGATAAACAATGCCCGTAGGAAGGCCAACCGCAGCTAGTGACAATTTGAAATGGTCAACCACTTACCATGTTTGGCCTGAATTTAATCGCAATCCATTTCCTTGAAAATACAGGAGGATTAAAGTCTTGCTTTATGTACAGCGCCATCTGAAACATTCATGTTCAAGCTGAAAAAATTGGCTAAGTTTCTACCTGATGTGAAACGAGTCCTCGTTAGAATGTATAGTTGTTATTGACATGCATCTTATTTCCATTATTAACTGAATTTGTAATATCAAGCAATTCTTGTATATTTATTTATTTATTCCGTGTATCTGAAACAGCTCGAGTGGATTTGGATAAAATTTTGTGTTTAGATAGGGTTTTTGCTGCATAAGTTTACCTGTTTGGTTGCATTTCTTATAAAAACGCATTTTTTACATTAAATTGTTTTATACAGAGCGATGTTCGGTCGCCGAGGTATATAATAAGAACTTATTAGTAAGTTAGGAGTAAGTTAGGTACCGGCAAATTCTCTCAATAACAAAAGCAGTTTTTGTATTGCTTGGCGGCAGAGGCAGGTCTCTGCCAACTAGCAAGCTCCTGCCATGTTTTATGAGAGTACACTATGCACGATTTAATATAAGTGCGACTTGAGAGAATTGTAAAAATCACCGAAAATTTTACGTAACCTTCAAGATCAGCTGATTCATAAAATTCCTATTGAAAGTGAAATAAAATCAAATTATGAAAGTACTCACGCTGGCCACAAATGGTTTCACGATTTAATTGGTAATAATTATACTATCGTAAACATTACACGTATATCAGGGGAATTTCAATTTGTTTATTTATAGTTTTTATTCCAATCCGTACATACTTGCTTGACAACTATAAGTCATAATAAACAGTGCTGCCAACCCATGTAAGGTTTTCAAGGAAAAAAGAATTAAAAAAAAAAAGCAACCTATATAGTAGTAAATAATAATATTGGAGATTTGATACATATTTAATCGCACAGTTACTTTTATTATTACATACTATGGGCTAAGTAATAATAATAATAATAAACTCTGGAGCAGTATGACCCTAGGATTAGACTAATAACGTCTTTGGAGCGTGGTATTGGACGCCCCCTGTCTCCCATCCCTTGTTTATCTGACATTGTATAGACCATTTACTACCTTAATTAGCGGCATTCATAGATTGGGTAAGATTACTCGCCAAGGATGAATTAGTAATCATAATACAGACAATACAAATGCTGAATATTGTGCTAATAATTAAATCAATATGGGACTGAACAAGAAACGTTCCAGCAGTTGGCACTACTAACTAGCTGTCAGCACTGAAAGCTAGACATTTGGAAAAGAGAGGTAATTCATACTTTAATTTTTAATTTAATTTTTAATTTTTAATTTACTTTAATTAAGACTGGCAGAACCTTTTTTTATTTTCATACAGCACACTTCATATAATAAAAATCGATGAACCAAATTTATCCTTAACACAAAAGATTAAGAATAACTGTGCTGTGAGCTCCTCGCCTTCTCCCGCACCGCTAATCAAACATGATGCCCCTCGTAATCGCAACAAACTCATCGAAAACAAAATCTGTGATGGAGATCTCAAAGGTGCCGCTCGCCTTTTGTTCTCCAACGACGTGCTATCACCAGATACCCCTGACACCCTTCAGGCCTTACGGACAAAACATCCTCCAGCTCCAGTAAACCCATATTTCCTCGACCCACCAACAGCAGGGCAAGCGTGCCTTCAAATTCAAAACAAAGATGTTACGGATGCCATTTTATCTTTTAAACCAGGTTCGGCTGCAGGTTTGGATGGAATCTCACCCCAACTTTTGAAAGACTTAACATCGCATTCTGTGGGTGATGCAGGTGAGCAACTTGTAAATTCGATCACTAAATTAATCAACTTTATGTATTGCGGTAATGTCAATGCAGGAATTGTTCCCATTCTTTTCGGCGCGAACCTCATTGCCCTCACCAAAAAGGACGGAGGGGTGAGACCAATTGCTGTTGGATCAACACTACGACGTCTGGCCTCCAAAATTGCTGTTCGACATATTTTACCAAAATTAAATTCGGAATTTGAACCCGTACAGTTAGGCTTCGGTGTAAAAGGAGGGTGTGAGGCAGCCGTCCATGCCCTACGCTCTTTCCTAACTTACGGACAGTCTGACGTTTTGCTCAAAATTGATGTCAAAAATGCTTTCAATTCGGTAAATCGGGATACCCTGCTGACGGAAATAAAACAACATATACCGGAAATATACAATTATCTTCTTCTCAGTTACGCTGATCCAACAAAATTATTATATCGTTCTAATGAACTGTCCTCGGAAGTAGGTTGTCAACAGGGTGATCCCCTTGGACCTGCAATTTTTAGCTTGGCTATAAATCCTATAATCAAAAATTTAAATTCTAAATTCAACGTTTGGTATTTGGACGACGGAACCCTAGGAGGTGATGTGGATACTGTGTTTTCGGACCTTTTTTTGATCAAAAACAAATTTGAAGCCATTGGTTTGGAGCTTAATTTTAGCAAATGTGAACTTTTTATAAATAACTGCAACTTAAATTTAAATGACGTAAAACAAAAATTTAATATTTTGGCTCCAAATATTAAAATAGTTAACAGTAATTCCCTTTACCTTTTAGGTTCTCCAATATTTGATGAATCTATTTCTGAATATATTAATAATTCAATTGCTAAATTTCAAAATTCTGCTGACCGTCTTCTTGAAATTAGTCCACATTATGCACTTTGCATCTTAAAATTCTGTCTTTTCGTCCCAAAATTTACGTATGTGCTCCGTTGCTGCTCCTTTTGGAATCACCCAGATCTTTTGAAACAAGTAGATGACTTAATAAAATTTAGCTTAGAATCGATTCTTAATATGCAGCTGAATGAGCAATCTTGGACCCAAGCATCCCTACCCATCCGTTATGGTGGTTTAGGGATTCGCAAAATTTCCAGTGTCGCTTTACCAGCCTTCCTATCTTCTATACATAGTTCAGCAAATCTCATAAGTAAAATTTTAAGGGCATCCCCTTCAAACTTTGAGATTGCTGGCTTGGAAGAAGCTAGAAACGCTTTCTTAATTGCATGCCCAGGTCAAAATTTTCCAATTTCTCCAAATTCACAGAGGAGCTGGGACGACATAAACTGCAAATTGATTTATGACAATCTTTTGGGCTGTAGTACAGGTTCGGCGCGTGCTAGGATTTTGGCCGTGGGTACGCATGAGGCCGGCTACTGGCTTCACGCGTACCCTTCGTCAAATACAGGAACATTCCTTGAGCCTGACACGCTCCGAATCGCAACCTGCCTACGGCTTGGGGTTCCGGTCTGCGCTCCTCACAAATGTCCCTGTGGCAGTGATGTCGACAAATTAGGACATCACGGACTGTCATGCCAAAAAAGTGCAGGCCGCTTCTCAAGACATGCCGCACTTAACGATATCATACGCAAGTCCCTTGCCACCGTCAACGTGCCAAGTCTACTTGAGCCGACTGGTATTGCAAGAGACGATGGCAAGAGACCGGACGGTATGAGTTTGATTCCATGGAAAATGGGCCGGGTGATGGTATGGGATGCAACCTGTTCAGACACGCTGGCCCCTTCCCATCTACATGGAACCAACAATAGAGCTGGTGCGGCTTGTGAAGCAGCTGAAAAAGCTAAAGCATCCAAATACAGGGGTCTAGGTGCCGAATATGATTTTGTCCCATTCGGTGTCGAGACCCTTGGTCCGTGGGGTCCTAGCGCTATAAGACTTTTTAAAGAAATAGCAAAGAGGTTAGTCGACATCACAGGAGACCGAAGAGCTGGCAGTTACCTCGGACAAAGAATAAGTTTAGCTATTCAAAGGGGGAACGCTGCCAGTATCTTTGGAACCTTGCCTAAAGGGACTCTTTTAAAAATATATGTTAGTTCTTATAGTATATTTTTAAGATTTTAGTTTTAGATTTATTATTGCTTGTAATCTGTGTCTAAATAAATGTTGGAATGAAAAAAAAAAAAAAAAAAAAAAAAAAAAAAAAAATTCATACTTTACTACAGCACAATTAACGACATCTGTTGTCAAGTAGAGGCATCATTTTTCCATATTATAACAGAGGACGTTGAAGGCAAAATGCATATCGTAAATCAATGTGGACTTAATGGAATTCTTCAGATCTTCGGACTGTTTATGCCAAGGCATTAATAGTCTGCAGCAAGTAACGCTGGAGTTAATCGTCAAAGTTATACAATAAAAGCTGTACTTTGTCGGGTTACATTTACATAAACTACATATACTGGGTAAAAAGAACAAAACATTCAGTTTCAAACCATTTATTTTCTTACAAATCCAATGGCAATACATATGGCAATGTATCAGTCTGCAGCAGATAACGCTCCAGCCGAAGGTCAAAATTATACAACAAAACAACAAGTGCTTTTTCTGGTTAAGTTTAGCTACATAAACTGAACCAAATGAACCAAAAATAACGTTTCAAATTTATTTATTTTCTTACAAATCCAAAAACTGTTTAATAAACGGCTCATGCGGATATATCTGGGTGAAGGTGGCGTACGCGCGCGTGTTGCACGCAGCATCGTCGCGCGGCGCCGCCGACACGACTCCGCGCAGGTAGTACCTCTCCAGACCCTTGTCCAGCTCCGAGAACGCCAGGCCGCCTCCACTGTCACCGCGGCAGAGCGATACGTTGGCTGTGGGTCAGTCAATCAATCAATGAACCACTCAATCAAGCAATCAAACAATAAATGAACCAATCAATCAATTATTTAATACATTTTGTAATGTTGTAATTTCGAAACGGACGAAAGAGACTATCTTTCACAACACAGGTTTTAACCTAGGGTGGGAGTAAGTGACCTCATTCTCTAAATTGTATATTGAAATTTGTTAGTCTGCAACAATATTATAAAAAATATTGTTGTACTATTGTATTGTTATTGTTAAATTTTTTGGGTCATAATAAATGTATTTGTATTTAATTTGTGTAAAATAAGGGTTAGGTTACACTTGGTCTTGAATTGCTCATTGAAGAATCTTATACTAAATGCTAAACAAACGAAATGCATTAAGTTCTCACTGTCGAATATAACACAAAAGTTTACTAATACTATTATAATTAATGGAAAGTGTTAAACTATTATAATTTCTTAGATTTTTTCTTTCAGAGAGTCACGTTATCTCATTTTATAAATTGCACGTATTACTCTTTTGTAATACAAATACTTCCTGAATATCTGCTACTTTCCCCCATAGCAGGATACCGTATGTCATAACACTATGAAAATAACTAAACTAACTTAATATAAACTAATATAACTATAGACTATAAACTATATATATAGACTATAGACTGTAAACTAATATATAATTTAACTAACTTAATTAATATGAAAAAAAAGGGTGTACCATCTAAGGGCGGAAAATAAAGGATGATAGTAATTTTTTAGAATTTTAAATCAGCCACTTGTATCAAGTATCGTTACTTTCTTTATAAAAATACAACCCCCTGAGCCCGAGACCCACTATTGATACTCACAGTCCAAAGTGCCAGCACAGATCTTGTCACTGGTGATGTAAGCGCGGAAGTCAGGTGGAGAGTTGGCTAAGCATGTCCCGATGTCGACGTAAGGCATCTCTACCACCCGGAGCAGGGCGGAGGCGCTGCCATCCGCCGCGGTCAGACCCCACCCTGCCACCTGGGGGTACCACATGGGGGCAATCAATTTAAACAGTCTTTATTTCCCTGGAAAAGAAATAGGTGATTTGAATTTGTAGGGTTTATGTGTAGAACTAGCAAGGTAGGTACACAACTTCACCTATCGCTGGGAGGAGACGACTGCCGCCAACAGCTATAGTTTCAACAATTCAGCAAGTAACTACTATGTATTCTCTGGCGTGCCGTTACAAATCATTATTAATTTTTCTGCAAAAGGTTTGACTCATAATTACTATTCCTGCAAAAGGTTTGACTCATAATTACTATTCCTGCAAAAGGTTTGACTCATAATTACTATTCCTGCAAAAGGTTTGACTCATAATTACTTTTCCCGAGTTGAAAGGCTGGAGTTGCAGCCTCTCGAAGTTGAGATCGAAGCTGAGGCACACGGGGCGCACGAAGGTCTTGTATTCGAACGGGGAGTCCACTATCACCACGGCTATGTCCTCTTGGAAGTTCGCGCCGGCCCCTTGGAAGCGAGGCGGCAGGTGTATTTCTGCTACCTGGAACAGAACTTATGTTCTCTTATGAGATGAGAAGAGAGCAGCGGTGGTGATCTCTAAAATAATACTAAAATAATAAATATAATCCGCTACGGCTCCGTGGCTTAGTTGGTAGTAGCCCTGCCTTCGAAGCGAGGGGTCCTGGGTTCGATTCCCGGCCGAGGCACACTTTGTGTGGTGAGCATGAAGTTTGTTCTCGGGTATCGGGTGTTTGTCTTGTGTTTCTGTGTTTGTCCATGCCATCTGCGACACAGGGAATCCTAGTGCAGAGGTATGAGTGTGTAAACGTTTATTTATTTAATAGGCAGATAAAAATAAACTGAATGTCTGACGTCAATAATTTCTTCCCTTGTTTCTCTACTTCCGCTTTCACCAAAAGCCCGGGTAAACTTTTCAAGGCACAAACTTGATATTTTATTAATATTTCAAGCGTCTACTACCTGTTGTCGTTATCAATATCAAGCAAAAAGCCCCTTAAATATTTATTTTATTCTGTTATTTAGTATTCGTTGTTATAGCGGCAACAGAAATACATCATCTGTGAAAATTTCAACTCTCTCACTATCACGGTTCATGAGATACAGCCTGGTGACAGACGGACAGCGGAGTCTTAGTAATGGAGTCCCGTTTGACCCTTTGGGCCTTTGATAGATGCTTTTAGCATCTTCTATCGTGAGTATCTTACGTCAGACTTCTGTGCTTCGTCGACGTTGTTGTTCCAGGGTCGGTACAGCTTGCCCACAGCCACCGCGAAGGTCGACGCCGGCAGTTGCATCTCCAGGTCCGTCCAGAAGCAGTGGGCAGCTGGGGGCCAGGTTTAAGATACGCTCATTAACTGCACTGGAATTCCATACATGTGTTATATAAGAACTAGCTTTTGCTTGCGACTACAGCTGCGTTGAGTTAGTACTATTTTTTTTGAGCTTTCTTCAATCTTCATACTATTATTACTATATAAATAATTAACAAGTGACTGGTTTAGAAATCGATAAAACCAACTTCAATACTTTCATCCATTCCTACCATTTTATAAAAATAAACATACAAATCGGTATACAACTGTTGAAGAAAGCACAGGAAAGCAAAACATGCAATTTCATTTGCATACTTGGATGCAATACTTGGATGACATATTTTTTTTTTATTTAACTGCCAACTTTTGAACCGATTTTAATAAAAATCCACATGAAAAAAATATTTTCCGATTCGGTTGATAAATGACGGAGAACTGAAATAATAAACATGATAACCTCCTCTGGAAGTCGGTTGGAATGGTCTACAGACAGTCTAACACGAAGTGATCCCGTAGGGGTCTTTTTACCTTCGAGGCACGGAACTAGAATGTCTACCTGATATAACGACGCTGTTGCTGATGAGGGAGCCCCCGCAGATCTGCATGTACGGGGTGGTGGTCTTCGTGTAGATGCCGGCGTGCCACGGCAGCTCGCCCTTCTTGGCCGGCAGCCCCCCGACCACCAGGGTGGCGCCGCTCGGGGTCACCCGGCCGCATTCTGAACAACAGTTCACAGTACAGAAATTGCCTCTAGAGAACTATACACAACTGAAGCATCTACTAGCATTAGAAATATAATGTTTAAATGAATAAAATAGCCGCCCGGCTTCGCACGGTTGTTACCCATTGATCCCTACGTCAGAACATAAAACTGGTTGTTCTGCAAGGGTGTGAGGCCCCGGGTGGTTCCCTCCTTGCCACCCCTAAGGCCACAGATAGCTCACCTGGTGTACATATTGCTACGTAGTTCCAGTGTCCGTTGACGCAGCGCATGAAGGCGACAGTGGTGCTGGAGTAGTAGATGGGTGCCCGGCAGCGCGGGCTGACCACGGTGCCAGGGGGCTCGTAGAGGTTGCAGGCGCGGGTGCCGCGGACAGTGCCCGACACTATGCACAGGTACTCCACGGAGTAGTGAGGATCCAACCGGCACATTCCTGGAGACATTTGAATAAAAACAAGGGACTGAATTCAAAATTCAATCACCCCCTACCCTAGAAACACCTTACCATTTCAAAACAACAAACATACAAATCGGTCTGTAACAGGCGGAGAAAAGGCAAAGGAGCGCAAAATACACAATTTCGTTTACCTGGATGACATATTTTCTAGTTATTTTGATTTTTAAACCAAACTTTTGAACAGATTTCGATGAAATTCCAATGATTTCTGAAAATATTTACCTGCAAAGGCTTTTGCAAATCGACTCATAAATGCCTGTCATTTCACCGGCACCCACACCAGAATTTAAATATATTCTTATTCTTAGCTACTCACTTTCGTGGCGTAGCTTGGCTGTTCTTTACAGATCATCTAAGCGAAGCAACTTTCGGCCCTGTCAGAAGTTGATGGATGGTTGATCATTTAGTAGCATTATTACTAAGCGCTTCCGTGCTACGGAGGGCACGTTAAGATGTCGGTGCCGGCTATACCTTCGAGGGGCCTGGAAACTCCTACACCAGAGGTAGCTTACCCACACGAAAGAAAAAGCTACTTACGGATGCACCGCTTTGGGAAGTCGGCAGACCAGACGCCGTTGAGGCAGGAGATTGAGCTAGGCCCAGTCAGGCTGAGGTCCGGAGCGCAGGTGATGTTCAGGGTCACCTGCTCCAGGCTGCGCCCGGGGCCCGCATCAGGGATGTTCCTCGCGTGGGTGCCGTTCGACACGTAGACATTGTAGGTGCCGTGGTCGGGGTACGGGGGCAACACACATCTACCGGTCAATGGCCTGAAAAATCATCGAAACTCATCCATTTAAAAATCATTTATTTTATGCGTTCTACATACTTGGGGGACCATGTTGCTCGTATGAGTATACCCTCAGAGTTCCTACACGTGTCTCCTGTGTGGTGCTAAAGGAGAAACAAAAAGTAGCAGTACTGATCCCATCAAATAAAAAAAGTTTTTTTGATTCGGTTGATATTTTAAACCGTACTGATAATCTTTGGAAGTCGTTTGCTGAATGTAACTGTCACTTCAGAACGACTGCGTCTGATTGGCTAATTCTTTTTTCTTGTATTTGTCAGGATATGGTTTGAATGAAAATGTTTGAAAAATTGTACGGAAATACGAGAAAATTGGGTATTTCTTTTTGGTATACTTACTCCATCGTGTACTGTTTGATGAACTTCTGATACGGCCTCACGTGTGTGAAGAAGAAGAAGTTTGTCTTCTCGCAGGTAAAGTTGGAATTGGGGCCCGCGTTGGCCACGCCCCCCAGATAGCTATTGCCCTGCGAATCCCGGAACGACAGACCACTGCCACCACTGTCGTCTATGCAGCCGATGATACCTGCAAAACAAATAAAACCTGGTAATTTCACAAAAATGTAAAAACCTACGTAAGAGAAGTACTGCCTCCACACCAGGTGATCTGCCTCTAAGCCAGCCGCCAGCGGTATATTCGTATTGCTGTGTTCCGGTGGAAGGGTGCCGGTAAAATCGTAACATCCCCGTCTTGAGTGATGGGCGCAATGGCAACTTGGGTCTTCTCAGTCGTGGAGGACCTAAGTCGTATTGCTGTTGTTATGGGGGAGGGAACCACTTACCAGGTGGGTGAGTTTTCTGATCGTACAGTTACATCATCACATAAAAAATGGGTCTCAGTGTGTTTGTTACTCCTTCACGCTCAAACGGCCCAACGGATTTGTATGAAATTTGGTGCCAGGATAGCTTATATCCTGGATTAACACATAGGCTACTTTTGATCCCGGAAAAGGACAGTGCTCCCTTAGGGTATCCACCGCGGGGACCTAGTATTTTTTTATTTTAATAACAAGTTCCCCCAATTGTTTGTCTGTCTTACCCTTAGGGTACAGAGCGCAGATTAAATCTTCATACATGTGCTTGTCCAACTGTGGAACGTCTTCACAGCTTTGACCCAAGGATACCAGGTTTATGATCGCCCGCCCCTGATATACGTCCCAGTCTGTCTCTGGAAATATATTTTTTTTTTTATTCATTTATTTGTTCATTAGCCACGGTTTCACTCGCATATAAAATTTAGTAATTTCTTACCAAACTCAGTATTTCAGTATATAACCAAGAACTGGAACGTAATGCTGGATAGCCTATAGAATGTGAATATAATATACAAAAAGAATTTTTCAAATCCGACTGGTATAATAGTTTAAGGGATAAGCGCGTTCAAACAAATAATAAGAAAACTCGAACTACAAACCGATGATCTTGAAATGGTGAAAAAAAATGAAAGATTATTATTTTTAAAGTATCTTCTAACAAAAAAAGAATAAATGAAATCAGACAACGCGTTTATAAATTACAATGAAGAACACATTTTGACTTTCATCCCCTCTCCCAAAAGAACCATGCTGAATTTCAGGATAAAAAGTATGTCCTACCTCGGAGTATGACCTCGATTCGTGCCAAGTTTGATTTGAACTCATTGAGTAGTTACAGACTTTTCGCGGCCATGATCCTGTTCACGAACAATAAAATGCTAATCAATATTGAAATGTTGAGATGATATTGATTAGCATTGTTTTGCGTGTCGTGGAGCAGATCGACAACAGGCCATGGAAATATATCATTAATAGTGTAGTACGCTTTATTAACCAAACTATTTTTCATATATGTTTTAAATCTCCACATCCGAAGCTTGGTAGTTCTTTCTAGAAGTTTATAGAAACGTACACAACGTAGAAAGCACACTACTCACCCTGCATTGAGCTTCTGGCTTTATCAATTTGTTATCAAAGTCTTCTTCGAAGTTCAGACAAATGGGCCTGATGTATTTATCGAAAGTGTATGATGTCTCCGTTATCACTACCGCTATATCACTCTCGGGTTTCGGGTGTACATGTATACTTTGTACCTGAAATATATATGAAAGTATAGATGAAATCATTTTCTTTGTTTAAAGATAATTCTTCTTGTTATTTCCATTCCATTGTCCTTCTTGTGTGGCCAACTTTGGAGATGAATTTAATAACCTTTAAGTATATAATTGTGGAATAATAATATTCTTTTTTAATGTGAAATGGTGATAGAACGAGCTGAGGGCCCACCTGGTGGTAAATGGCGACCCTCGCCCATGACAACAGTAATGCGACTCAGTATAAGATTTGGATCTTACACTGAGTTGCACTCATCCTGCTGCGTCCATCACCCGAGTCGGGGATGAGACGACTCATGAGCATGTGATTTCACCGGCATCTACACTCTTACACTGGAACACAACATCATTGCTTGGCACCACTGCACCACTGCTTGGCGGCAGTTTCCAGGTGTGGTGGCAGTCCCTCTCAGGACGAACTTGGCATAAGTTTTACTGCTACTTTTGGTTGCTCCTTTAGCACCACGCAGGGGGTACGTGTAAGGCATCAAAGGGTACACCTGCGGACGCGAGCAACTGAACTGCTGTGTTTCTAACAGGGTTTATGTTTGGGTCTATACTTTTATTAAGAGTTTTTATACGACATAAGTGGAATAAATTATTTGAATTTGAATTTGAGCTGTTTTTATGTTTTTTTTTCATGGGAATGAATGACGGAACGAGCTGAGGGCTTACCTGATGGTAAGTGGTGACCCTCGCCCATGACAACAGTAATGCGTGCGACTCAGTGTGAGATCCAAATCTTTACTGAGTGGCATTCATCCTGCTGCGTCCATCACCCGAGACGACTGCTGTGAGGTCACTTACTGGAGACAGTTGCGTGTAGAATGTCGTTCTGATCCTAGTACCCTCAAAATCGTCCCAAGCTCTGTATAACTTCCCAGCTGCGGCTGTGAAGAGTCCAGGGTACTCCCAATCCTCCAGGAAACACGCTTGGCCTGTAAACTTACAATTTTCTTTCAACAGAATTTCATAGGATGAGATTGTCAATGCGTGTCCTTTTAAGGACACCAAAGGTACCCAAAGGGTAAAATTGGACCCTATTTCTAAGACTCCGTTGTCCTTCTGTCTGTCTGTCCGTCTGTCACCAGGCTGTATCTCATGAACCGTCGATTTTTTGAATTTTGAAGTGTTGAAATTTTCAGATTATGTAATTCTGTTGCCGCTATAACAACAAATACTTAAAAACAGAATAAAATAAATATTTAAGGGGGATCCCATACAAAAACGTGATTTTTAGGATATAGTTCCATATGAAGAAACTAGATGGCGCCACTTGTATTTTATTATTATAGATTATAGGTACGGAACCCTTCGTGCGTGAGTCGACTCGTACTTGGCCGGTTTTATTTTTGTAATGTTTTTTCCCTCAGATCTCTGTCAAGTTATTTTTTATTTGAAAGAATATGCTTTCGGATTGGTCGCATAGAAATCTTATTAAAATCGGTTTTCGTCCCGTAGTAATATAATTAAATTGAGATCATTTTTTTTTATTCGACTTGTTTGATAAATGATGGAGACTGAGGTAAAAAACATTAAAAAGAAATACAGACGAATTAATAACATAGCTAATTTAGCTAAATTAGCTGTTTCCGGCGGGTTCGTCCGCGTGGAATTTGTATTTGTAAAGGAATTATAAATCACACTTAGAGTGTGTCTATGTGGAAACTCTATAGCCTGGTTGGAAACCTGCGAAATGAGGTGTCCTGGGTTCGATAACTGGCCTGGGCAACTGTGTGGACCTGCATGATCCCAAATCAGTCCTGCGTTACTGGCTTGCGACACAGGGAATCTTAATACAGGGATATGATTATTAATATTCGGTATAGTACTTGATAGGACGATGTTGCTGCTTATGAGAGAACCTCCACAGACGGGCAGCATCACATCCCCAAATTCCGTGCCGTTGGGCAGGTCGGGCAGAAGGAAGTCCAGAATAGAAGATGACTCATTCGTCACTGTTATATTTGTAAGCTAGAAAATAAAATAATGAATAATAGGTAACTGAAGGGCGCCGGGACGCGACTTGGGTCTTCTCATACTTCGATCGGGAGGACCTAAGTCTTATTTTTTTTTAATGTTATTTCGTGACGGAACGAGCTGAGGGCCCACCTGATGGTAAGTGGTGACCCTCGCCCATGACAACAGTAATGCGTGCGACTCAGTATGAGATCCAAATCTTTACTGAGTCGCATTCATCCTGCTGCGTCCATCACTCGAGATGGGGATGATATGTCTCATGCGCTTGTGATCTCACCGGCAGCCACACCCTTCCACCGGAACACAGTAATGCAACCACTACTGCTTGGCGGCAGATTCCAGATGTGGTGGCAGTACCTCTCCGAACGAACTTGGCACAAGTTCTACTGCTACTTTCTACTGCTACGAGCCCTCAGCTCATTCCGTCACTTATGCCCGCCCATCTCAACGGCCGCATCCCATCATGACTCGCTGTGATGTCACGGTTGCCTTCGGCAGTGTTGCCACCGCCTGATTGTAGATGGCGATGTACTGGATCTCCGACATATAAGTACCTTGTAAATAACAATGTGCCAGGGAGCTAAGCCTCGTTTCTCCACATCCTCGAACCAGATGTCCAATATACTCTGCCCCAAGTTCTCGCGGCCGCAAACTGCAAGATTCATAACATTCAAATCCAACAACGGGGGGTCCAGTTGCGCGCAGTACTAGCGGGTAGTACAAAATAATAGAATAGAATAGAATTAAAAAAACGATGTGAAATTATTATTTTTTTTTATTCGAAAAGGGATACTTTCAGATTAGTCTCATAGATATTTTTTCAGAATCGGTTCAATGTTTTAGTTTTTAAATCAAAACTAAATGGAAAAAAGATGTTATCCAAGTAAAGATAGATAGAGACCCGGCGTGTGCTACTACGCTAAAAAAAGAAATACATTTTTTGCCTAATGCATTGTTATGGTGGTCTAAATTCATCTTCGCATTATTGGCTTTCTTATGATAAACAAAAATAAAAAAAATACAACCGAATTGACAACCTCCAGTGGAAACTCACCTGGAGCGCATGTGGCGATGTAATTCCACTGGCCACCAGTGCACCGCATCTTGTCAAGAGGCATTGTGGACGTGTAATTCGGGTCACGGCACCGCGGGAGGACGGTGGCGCCGTGCGGTTCATAATCATCACAGGGTCTGGTGGTGTTACCATCAATACAGACATACTCCACTGATAGGTCATCTTCTAGTATGCAGCCTGATTCAGCCTCTACATAAAAAACAGTGACACTCCGGGAGTGCCGACAGAAGTGAAAACAAGAGCAGACTACACTACAGACAGAGGTACATACAGAGGTGTCGGTGTCGGTAACAGAGTCGAGTCCAATGGCTTTTTCCATCTCAAAAAATTGCCCACTTCAAAAAAAGCTGTATAACAAATTTCATCCAAATCCGTTTTGCCGTTGAGGCGTGAAGGCGTATCAAACATAGATTTCAGATTCATTTATTGCCCCTTATTGTTCGTTACACAAGGCAAGTCATATATGTAACAAAATCACATAAAAACAATAAATTCAACAATTACATTTAAATTGAGTTGATTGATAAAAAAAAAACAGATAAATATGATAGTAATGTCCTAAATTAATATTAATAAAATAAAAAATATTAAAATGAGTGAATACTCATTTTTAATATTTTTTATTGCATCTTTGAGCGAGTTTATAATCATAAACTCGCTCAAAGAGTAGAAAGCATACTATATTTATACTATATACCTACATACTATATATATTAAATATTAGTATGATAAATGCAAAACGAAACTAAAGTATATAATATAAATATTAATAAAAGTAATTTACAACATAAAATCTGTAGGCTTTTTAGATATTATACGTATATTTCGGAGCCATTACCATCTGTGCAGTCGTACTCCATTGAAGCATCTGGCTCCGATGAACAGTCCGGTACTACTGGCGTCAGGTCATGTAATGCTCTGCGGCGCTGGATCAAAATTATATTATTGGAACAGTAATTAGAATACGCTATAAATTAATTTGTACGATACCATTTTTGAAACGTCTGAAAAGGAGTAGAATCTCATTTGGCTGTATGTTCTTCAACCGAGTTTCAATAGGGGCTCTCATACAAAATGTGATTTTTAAGATATAGTTCCATATGAAGAAACTAGATGGCGCCACTTGTATTTTATGATAAGAGGTCGGCCCCGGCTATACTACACGTTAAGCCATGTCACAAAATTTTTCAAGTGCTAACTCATTGGTGCACCATCGACCTTCAGATTGCAAGTCGGCGTCTGTGCGTCTGGGCTACCACGCTCTTTTTTAGGACTGAATACCCCTGATTTTCAAAATCTCAATGTTGTATTGTAATTACCTTGTTGCTGGCTATGTGCCACGGCGCCAGTTTGTTGTCTCCCGTGGTAATAAACCTGGTGTCCTCCAGGCTACCTTCCAATTGCTCTGTTGAAGCGTCTAAAACAATCAATTAACAATGTCAACTTAAGAGTTAGCTCTTCATTTTTTAATTTTTTGTTGATGGTTTCGCTTATGCCAATATAGTTTTACCAAATTTCATTGAGGTGCATTCATCGATATAACGCCATCTAGTGAGAAATTACGAACTAAACTTTAAAAGAAAATGCATTCTTCATAACAGCGCCATCTATGGAAAATTATGTAACAAACTAAACGAATTGAAACGAATATGGCCAAAATCATAAGGAATAAAAATTACCCTTTGTGGCGTTAACTTGAGTATTACTGATCCTATCGTAATGAAACTCTTTACTCGTTGCTGGTCTAATTACCGCGGGGTTCAGTTCGGGGCGAACTACAGTTATAAATCATTGGAATTCCCGAATATCCAATACTATATGCATGTTGTATTATTATATAAATCATTCAGAACAAATCTTAATGATAGTGAAAGCCGCATCAAAATCCGTTGCATAGTTAGAAGAATTTAGCGGACAAAAATACAGACGAAAACTGTGCTCCTTCATACTGTTTAAAGACGAGATTATAACAAACTAAAGCTAATAGGATTTAAAACATACATTTGAATGTGTCTTCTGCTCCTGCACATAGCTGCACTATTAAAATCACAAGCCACAACATATTTCAATGATCCAAATATATAATTCTCAAACACAATCGCCAATGCTTGGCTTTGCTCCTAAAATGATAAAGAAACAACATACTTCTAAAATACAAGTCTACCTTGAAGAAATCATCGAAAAATCGCTAAATATGCAGAAAACATAATATGAATATATTATGAATTTGTTTCTAAGATCATCAAGTTTAGGACAGTAAATCTTTTTCCTCGTTGAAATAAATTGGGTAGGCGTGAGAGAGACAATTCGACAATGGATTGGTTTCGTTCTTTAAACCTTCTATCCCGTACCAGCCTCTGATGTTCCCACTACAGGGACACCGGCCTACTCTCAATAATTGAGAGTGAATGGGCTCTGATCTACCACGGGAGCCCAATCCGGATTGGCAGATGTCACATGTCGTCGAGTTTTTGGTTCTAAGACATGCCGGTTTCCTCACGATGTTTTCCGTCACCGTTTCGAGAACGTGGTATTGCGCACATAAATTTTTCAAGTGTAAAAACTCATTGGTTCACCTGTGGGTTTGAACTAGCGACCTTCAGATTGAAAGTCGGCGTCTGTGCTCCTTGGCCACCACGCTCTCAAAAACTTCTATAACCCCCAATTAATGAAAGTGACGTAACGAGCTCACACCCCATCTGATATTGCGCGCGTCACCCGAGACGGGGATTCTATTTACGTCTCTAGCGCATGTAATTTCACCGGCACCCACACCATCGGTGCACACCACTGCTTGGCAACAGCTAATCATATGTGGTGGCAGTACTTCTCCGGGCGAGATTTGCACAAGTCCTACTGCTACTTTTTGTTGCTCCTTTAGCATCCAGGGGGTACGTGTAGAGATTCAAAGGGTAACCACTTACGGACGCCAGCAACTGGACCCTTCAAAAAAGCATACAGCATGCTACTAGAACGGACAAGGTAGATTTTTAAGCATTTATAGTTTCTGGCTCCGTCGGACTAAAATTACAAAAATAACCGGTACTGATGCTTGAAGGATTGCCTATCAAAATAACCATGATACACATTGATGTGGGTATTAAATCATGTGTATATTAAATCATGTGTGTATTAAATCATTATTTGTATGTTTGGTCGGACAACATCGTGAGGAAACCGGCATGTCTTAGAACAAAAATTTGATGACATGTGACATCTACCAACCCGTATTAGGCTTCCGTGGTAGATCATAGCCTATTCACTCTCAATTATCGAGAGTAGTCCGGTGTCTTTGCAGCGGGAACATTAGATTAGCGCGTTCAGCCAAACAAAAAACAAACTCTTCATTTCTAATATATATTATATTAAATATTAATATATTGTTTAAGCGTTAGCATTAAAAATCGGTTTACAATTTTATTTTCAATTTTGAAAACGGTAAATTAGGGTACCGCGTAAAATATCTGCTAAATTCCACGCAGAAGTCGCGAGGAACCGCTAATTACTAATACATCATTGATTCAGAAGAATCGTTACGTAGTAAACGATCCTTGTTCCCAAGAATGATAATGAAAACTAGAGATTGGAACTGGTGTATCTGTCACCCTAGATAGAGACAGCCTATGCTGGATGCCAGAAAAGCCAGGATGCTGGTAAAAATGTTGATGAATTTTTGGTTGGTGCCGTTCTTCTGTGTCGTATGGTACTATGGGATGGTGAGGTATGCCAAGTTCTGTTTCTTTTGCGTCGTATGGTACGATAGGCTGTTGGATTATGTTCAGTTCTCTTTCGTTTGCGTTGTATGATACGGTAGGCTGGTGGGGTTTATTGAGTTGTCTTTCTTCTGTGTCGTACGGTATGCCGAGTTCACTTTCTTTTGCGTCGTATGATACGGTAGGCTGGTGGGGTATGTTAAGTTCTCTTTCTTTTTCGTTGTATGGTACGAGGGGTTGTTGCATTATGTTGAGTTGTCTTTCCTCTGTGTCGTTTTGTATGTTGAATTCCCTTTCTATTGCGTCGTATGGCTCGATGGGTTCTTGGAGCCGTACAATGTGTGGTTTATTAAATTGTCCTCGTTCGTCGTATGCGAGTGGCACATCTGCATTGGTCGTGTTCTGAGAGGTTGTTGGGAGTGTCTGGTGGATGGTGGTGGATCCATGCTGCGGGTCGGAGGTTCTTGACGACAGAAATTGGTATGCTGTCTGCTGAGCGGCGTCGGATAACTGGTGAAGACAAACAATTAAATACATAAAATTATGAATTAGACGAATTGAAATGTATACAAAAACTGTGATGTACAATGGGGGCCATAGCAACCTTTGGATGGAATGGATTGTCTTGATTTGATTTCTGCTTACTGCTTACTGCTTCCACACCTGTAATCTGCCGCCAAGCAGTGATGCACTCGCATTGCTGTGTTCC
Source organism: Aplocera efformata (assembly GCA_921293045.1). Taxonomy (NCBI): domain Eukaryota; kingdom Metazoa; phylum Arthropoda; class Insecta; order Lepidoptera; family Geometridae; genus Aplocera; species Aplocera efformata. Next base: position 1,357,272 of record OV121068.1, on the reverse strand, counting down.
GGTGGAAGGGTGTGGGTGGGTGGATCACATGCGTATGAGACGTGACATCCCGGTCTCGGATGACGGGCGTAACTGGGTGTAACTTTGGTCTTCTCATACTTCGGTCAGGGAGGACCTAAGTCGTATTGCTGTTATGGGCGGCGCTCTCATAATAAAACCCGAGATTTTTAAGATATAGTTCCATATGAAGAAACTAGATGGCGCTACTTGTATTTTAGTTCGCGCTAAAATACAAGCGCTTTACTTTTTTTATTGTAGATTATGGTACGGCACCCTTCATGCGTGAGTGCGACTCGCTCTTGGCCGGTTTTTAACTTACCACAGAGAGAATAAATTGTCCATGCTTGATGATGTGAGTGAAGGTTGCATATGTGTAGATATTGCACAGGTCCTCGGACTTAGGGGCTGTGGATACGACTCCGCGGAGGTAGAACCGCCGCGTGCTGTTGTCGTAGAACGAAAGGCCTCCACCACTGTCTCCCATGCACACCGCTACGCCTAGAATGGAGTAACATGAATTTGTGTACAAGTACCACGTTTTCGGACGCTATCGGGCTCTCGTGGTAGATTAACGCTATCTTCTCTTGCTTGCCGAGAGTAAGCCTGTCCTCATCTGAACATGACAGGAAAACTAAAACTGTTAATTTTTAGACATTTTAACTCAATATTAAAACTTCTATTATAAGAAAAAAATCGTAAATGGATGTTCGGTATCTTTTAATAAATCATTTATATGTAAAAATGCCATGTATTTTCATTTATTTTAATTTTTCCCATTTTTTACTGATAAAAGCAAATTCAGAACTATTTATTGTTCATATTCTTATTTCTAGAATAGCTGTGCCCCGCGACTGCGTGCGCGTCTAAAACATTATTTCGCGCGTAACCTTATTTGTTATTTTTTTCTGAAATAAAAGTATCTTAAGTTACTCCTTACCTAGTTAGATCTAGGTGGTATAGCTGCTGTTATGGGCGGATGTAACCACTTACCATCAGGTGGGCTTTCAGCTCGTCCCGACACATCATTTACATACAAAAAATATAGCATAAAACATAGTTAAGTTTCTTTTTAAATTGGTTCCCTTGTACCTGTGTTAGTGTAGCCAGCGCATATCATATCGCTAAAGATGATCGAAAGAAACGTAGGGTTATTTTGGATTCTCTTGTACCTCTATCGGTGTAGCCAGCGCATATCTTATCGCTGGTGATGGCTGGTAAGAAGGCACGGTCTATTTTGGCGATACATTCGCTGATGTCCACGGCTGGGAGGTCCGCAACTTGTAGAGTTGGGGATGATGCAGCGTTAGCATCGGTTCTGCCCCATCCGGCTACCTGCATGTGAATAAAAAATATTAATAAGTAAAACGTATCGTTTATTTGATCAGCGTATCGTTGTAATCATTCTTAGAAACTAAACATGTCGAATGCGTCATTAAATATCTTGATCTACATAAACTTTGTTCTACATAAGAAATTCTTTTTTCTAGAAGCGATGATATTATATTTAATTAAAAGTATTATTAATTTATACCCGATGGAGGTGACGTCTCTGCTGTTTGGTCTCACTGAAAACCAGCGCCGAATAGTTTTTTATTTAGTATTCGGCATAATGCTGAAATGAGATCGAATTTGCTATAAATGACGATTCTGGGATGCACAGTAAATAAATTATGTTTTTATTAATTACCTTAGTTTAAGTACTTTTATTATGTATATTCCCTACTTTTTCATTTATTACAAATAAAAACATATTCTATTCTATTCTAAGGACTGATCAAAAAATCGAGCAAAACCAGCTTTGGTACTTTTATCCCTTGTCAATCCCAAATGGCGTCAGGTGGGAGTATAGCTGAGGTGGCCGGTTTGGACCCTGCATAGTGGCGCGCGTAACGATGTGGATCCACAGGACAGAGGACAGAGAGGACGCTCATGCGTGAACACATGCAATAAACTATTTCATTTCTGCAATACCTTGCCAAAGTTTCCGTGAGTTAATTGTCGAGTGTCTAGGTCATAGCCAAAGTCTAGGCACACAGGTATCAGCTTCGTGCCTATCTGAAATGGCTGGGTCAGCAGTAGTAAGGCCAGGTCATCCTGGAAGTTGGCAGTGCTGCCCTGATAGCGGGGGGGCACTCTTATCTCCCGAATCTGCAATCATTATATTGGGTATTTTATTACTACAAACAAGCAATTTTTGTATATCCTTACATAGTATAAAACTAAGTCATTCCCGCTGTTTGTACGCTTAGATCTTATAAACTACTCAACATTTTTTAATGCAGTTTCCAGCAATAGATAGAGTGATTCAAGAGGAAGGTTTATATGTAGTATACATGCATACTAAAGTAGAGGAAAGGCGATAAATTCAAAGATTTTTAATGTCATGACGTAACAAACATATTTTTGTGCGCTTTCATTGCAAAAGCTGGCGAGACCTTACGAGATAGTATAGCAAGTAATAATAATAAAAAGGCTCCACTCGATACCTCTCGTACCCCTCTACTCCCGACTTGTAGCCGCTCGGCTCGCTTTCGGCTGCGCTCGGGCGCACCTCGTTCCCCTCGCGCCGCCCTCACCCCTGACCGGCAGTCATTGTAATACCGCCGAGGCGAACGGCCGAGAGCCGACAAGCGATCACGCTTTCCCATTTCTTTGTTCAACTTTGTAGTATTATAGTTTGTGTTTATATGCATGTGAACTGATAATATAGTTTGTGTAACAGTAATTCGTATATTCTCTGACATTCCGCCCGTCACAAATACGCATAATAGATCAAAATGATGTACTACGCTACGGATTTTGATATTAATTTCAACTTGATACCTCCCACGCGTTCCTGAATGAAAGTGTCTTGACAGACGGACAACAAACTGATTCTATAAGGGTGCCGTTTTACTTTTGAAGTACGAAACCCTAAGGAGTCTGTAATAGACCTTCAAAATCACTCACATCAGACTTCTGAGCGAATTCCTTGTCCTCTGGGTCATTCCAAGGTCGGTATAGCTTGCTCACGGCTACGGCATAGTCTTCTGCCGGAAGCAGCTGTTCCAGGTCACTCCAGAAGCAGTGGGCAGCTGGGAAAAACACCATACAATCCTACTAATATTATAAACGCGAAAGTTTGTATGGATGGATGTTTGATACTCAATCAAGCCAGAACGGCTGAACGGACCTGGATGAAATTTGGCACAGAGATAGATTATAGTCTGGAATAGCACATAGACTACTTTTTATTCCGGAAAAATTTACGATTCCCGTAGGAAGTCCAACCGCGGGTAACACCGCGCAGCTAGTATTGAATAATTCTTTTTCTTTCCTTTGCTACAATAAAGTGTTCATTAATTCATTCATGGAATAATAGCAGAAAACCAGCGTTGCACTGCCGTCAGTGCAACACATGCTGAGTTAAGTGCCTATTGACTAAATCGATACCGATTTAAATCATACACACGCCTTTTTAAAACATTGTATATTACCAGATAAGACAACGCTGGTGCTGACAACAGTGCCCCCGCATATCTGCATGTACGGTGTCGTCTTCTTGGAGTAGACCGCAGCCTGCCAGGGCAGGTCCTGGCGAGACGCCTGGCGACCTCCCGCTACGTATTTGACACTCCCTAATGTCCCACAACCTGCAAGCAAGACCCACTAAAAGTACTTGACCAGAAAGACTTCGTGTTACCGAGATATTTAGCATGATTTGTGGGTTTTGTTGGCTCCCGATATTTCGACGCAGTTACATGCGTCATGGTCCCGGGCAAACTGAAGTATTTGCGAAGTGGAGTGTGCAAGAGTGTGTGTGTGGTAAATATCTCCGTAACACGAATAATAATGTTCATAACCATGATAGTTTTAAACTTTAAACTACATGCTCACCACACAAAGTGTGCCCCGGCCGGGAATCGAACCCCTCGCTTATATGATTGAAAGCTCCGGTTCTGAAGCTTGATAGCACTAAAATTGTCATACCTTTGGGAAGGATGTCTTTGAAGGATGATTGGCCATCGCACTGCGAAAATTGAGCTATTACTAACTTGTCCCATTGGGTCGAAACTGGAACCAAAAATAAACGTAATTAAAACAAATAGTTCATTTTCTCGCGTCCGTGGCAGAAATACCAGAAATACAATTAAACAGGTAAACTTATATAGCAAAACTCCACCTAAACACAAAATCAATCGCTAACAATTTATCAAAACGAGTATACGAGTACGAGAATTGATAGTTTAAAGTAAAAAGACAAAATACAATCACTTTCAAATAAAACAAAAATATTACGTCCAGCCGAATAAAACCTCATTTTGAAGTTGGTTGTAAACATTTTGACATTGAAGTGTGTTTTTACGATGATTTACCAATACACCAAGAGGAAAACGATATTGGTAGCTCAATATTACGGTATTAAGGATACTTAAAAAACAAAAGAAATATTCAATGTCTTGAAATTTATTAAAACAATACTTTCGTCGCTTATTTCTTGCCCTTATCTAGATGGTCATTTAAAAAAATAAACAAATCTCTCTCTTCGATGTTCGAAGAAAAAAGTAACAGGAATCCAACATTTTTATGTTTCTGTATGTAACAGACGTGACGGGACGAGCTTGAAGGTCCATTTGATTAATTAGTTACTTCCGCCCATAACTTTAAAATACGAATAAGGTTCTCCCCGACCGAAGTATGAGAAAATCCAAATACAATTCATGGCACCCATCACTATTACCACCACAATTGGAATCTGCCGCCAAGCAGTGGTGCACTCGCATTCCTGTGTTCCCGTGGAAGGGGACACAACTCGGTCTAAGATTAGTAAATTTATTTTATTTGTTTGTATAGTAAAAAAAAAATATGTACAGAGTATAATTGTACATACATTTTTATTTACTTCATAATTAATTATTCAGTACCATTTAAGACCACTTGACAGACATTGATTCTCAAGATCATTAGCTAATGCTATACAAACAAATTAAAACAATTGACTATTTGTAATGTCATATCAATATAATAAGACATTTGTAATGTCAATGTTCTACAATGTCATTTGAAAGTATAATAACAAAAAAAAAAAAACAATTTCAAACATTTTTGTCTGTCTGTTTGTTCCGGGTTCTCTTCGAAACCGCTGGACCCATTTCGACGGTTTCACTGACAAATAGCTGATGTTATAAGGAGTAACTTAGGCCAGTTTTATTACAGCATAGTACATTATGATACAAGTGCGGTAAGTTTAATTACAGCCGAGGCCATATTGATATTACAAGGAAGCAGAGGCTGTAATTATCAAAGCGCACAAAGGTCATACGACGTTTTATATATATTTGCGAGGAAATACTTCATCACTACTTTTCAAATAAAAATAAAAACGAAAAGAAAAATAATTTTCACTGCTTCACAAATTAGCGCTTTTTTAAGGCAAAGGCACAAAAAAACAGCCGTTATTACTAATTAAGTTAATTCATATTTTTGTGTTTTTGTTACAGATAAATTTATACAGGTTGTATTATAATTTATTGTCAAAATTTATTAAATTAAAGAATTAAATGTTTGTTATTATATTTTATCTCACAAAGTTATTTTTTTCATAAAATGTTGCCATTTTTCTGACATAAAAACTCTTTGCTAAGATTTAAAAAAGTACCGTTCTTTTTAGACGGACCTTCTTGATAAACCGTGCGTTATACATTACATTACCGCACAAGTGCGTAATGAGATACATTACGATACTGAAATTGGTGAAATAATAGACCCTTTACGAGCAAATGTGTTAAAAAATATTACGGTTCCATGCGATCGTCATTACGAAACAAAGTAAATAGCATAGGACCTAGGTGTGAACCTTGTGTAAATACTTACGCGTTAAAAAGACGAGAAACTTGTATAACATGTCTGCCGCACTTAGAATGGACTTATTAACACAAAGTAAGATTTAATATTCGTGCTTTTATATTCAGTCAGTTCGTCAATTTATACGTCTACAGAATGTTGCCATGTCCTTTCTCTAAACGTCCACGCATGGAATTGAACTGGTTTAACATGTAAGCTATTCTGATGTACTAGTACTACCTACTGGGCGAAACTTGCCTTTCAAAGATTGTTTGAGTTAAGCTATTCTCCGGCCGGTCTATAATTGGATGGGTGACAGTGGATGGGTGGGTTGTTCCGGACATCTGGATGGATGTTGGGATGTTATCTCTCCATAGTTTCACAGTCGCTTTCCGCATCTGTCTGTCCCGGTAACTCAACACCATAATGTTGTGGTATTGGTTTATTTATATACAATTTATGAAGGTGAGAGGTATAATTTTTGATCCTTTTTTTCGATCTTTGATTTACCGAGGTTATACTATAGAGATTTCATGAACAAATTCCACCTCTAAAGCCAAAAAATAACCGGTAAGAGTATTCATGTCATCCTCTATTACCTTATAGCTCCAAAGGTATGTACGGGTATGTATATGGTCAAATTTCAAAGCGGTTTTTAGAGTTCCGTAGCAAACTGACCAAAACGGAAAAAAAGATATATATGTTGGGTGTCTTGTCTGGCGGTCATTGCCTTTGTTAAATAACTGGATTGTTTAATGGTCGAACTTTAAAACACTTACCAAGGTTTTTTAGCAAATGGCCTATTGGACAGAAACATTGGCCTGTGTGTCTGTATGTCAGTGATTTTACTCCTAGACAATTTTTCAAATCGATATTTGACGGTTCCGAAGTAACAAAATAAAGAAAATATATATTATACATATGAACCGGTTCAATAAAGAAACGAATCAAAAATGGCGGCTTGTACTTGCGTTGACAGGTAGTAGGTACAGTTAGCAAATAAAATTTCATGTAGAACTTTATTAAATTAAATATCAAGACTGACTCGTATTTATTTCAAATAGTCCGGCTATAAAAATTATCATTGTGCTCACACCAACAACTTTTGTTGTTTCATACATTTAAGCAGGAGTCGACTAACTTTTTTTTACGAAACAGCTGTTATATCTTAAAGAGAACTACAAGTTCTTATTCAAGAGTATAATGACCCTTAATAATAACCTTGTTTTACATCTGAGTCTTATAATATAATATTTGACTTTATAATTTGATAAAATAATTATATTAATATTACTTTAATATGGAATTTGTAACAGTAATTACTGAGCGCGTCAAGACAAGCTGAAAGCAAATCGAGACTGATGTGATTTTTTTCTGCGTACGGTACGCGTGTGTGTAAGTATAGAATAGAATAGAAAATATTTTAATTGACACACACAAAAACAATATACAAACAACATTAAATAAACCTAAATGCTAACATAAAAGAAACAATTGCCAGAAAATCAATAAAACTAAAGTAAAAACATAAAATATAACACTGTTTGGTCAAATACGAAACAGTCTCAGCTTAAATCTGTTCTTAAATTTAACTAAACTTAGCTTAGTATAGACGGCACAAGTGTGCAAGTGAGAGGCAAAGATTAGCGCCGCCATTTTAAATTGGTTTCTTTAATGAACCGAGTTATATTTCCGAATTGATAACCTATTTTGGAAGTCGCTTGAAAAAGACGATGCAAAGGAGGATTAACGCCGATGGGGCAGCGGTAGACTGCAGGCCGTCCCAAAGACTAAGAAATGGGTATCCAAAAAAAAATAATAGCGCAATGCTTGACAAAAACTTTTTAGTATACTTCAAAAAACTTAAAAGGTTCTATTTTCGAATCTATATATTACTTACTATGTTTCTTACCGATTTTTGCGTTAACTGTGGTAGGTTTTTTTTTTTGACAGATCTTTATTGAAGTCTATTAATTCGATTTTTAAATCAATTTTTTTTTCCTCTGGCTTCGCATTTCTATGCATTTGCCATTGTCAAGTTTGAAATCAGTTATCTAACTTAATTTGATGACTTAACGAGCTGATAGCCCACCTGATGTAAAATTATACCCATAAAGAGCACCAACACGACTCCAGTGTTCTACCGATGTATAAAAAGACCCGAGTAACATTGCGTTGCGCCCGTCACTGAGACTGTAGTCTTGTCTTCCTCTCATTGATGCCATATATCAAACTTATATTACGGTGTACTGCATTCGCGGCTGTACAAGGTTTTGAACGAAACCAAACCATTGTAGAATTGTCCATCTCAAGCTTAACCAATTTATTACAACGAGGAAAAAGATGAATATCGTAAACTTGATTCTGTAAGAAGTAAATTCATCTATACTTATAATAAAACTGTAATGGATCCAATTCTGTACATTGAAGATATTTTGAAAATTTTTTTTGGCGGCTCGCTATTGTCGATTCTGAAGCCAAAACTGTAATTTTTTTCATTTATGTCTGTCTGGCTGTCTATCTGTCAGTCTGTCTGTATCTTGGCCGCGCATCACGCCGAAACTACTAGACGGATTCAAATGGAATTTGGCATAATTTGAGGTCATGCTTTAAAATTCAGCATGGTTCCCTTGGGAGAGGGGATGAAAGTCAAAATGTGTTCATTGTAATTCATTACCGCGTTGTCCGATTTCATTCATTCTTTTTTTGTTAGACAGGAGATACATTAAAAATTGTCCCGTAAATATTTCAAGGTCATCGGTTTTGTAGTTTGGTAATTACATTACATTACATTGCAACCATCAGTATTAGGTCCAAATAACTTGAATTTTCAAAGGACTTTCACTGGCTCATTGGTGATTTTATAAAGAGTAACTTAAGATACTTTTAATTAAAAAAAAAAATAACATTTAGGGTTCCGCGCGAAATAATGTTTTAGACGCGCACGAAGTCGCGGGGCACAGCCAGTACATAATATACGTACTCATATTTTTTCTGCTATATATCGAGCTAAGTATTTTTCGATGATTATTCCAAGGTAGACTTGTATTTTAGAAGTTGTTTCTTTATCATTCTAAGACTAAAGTCAAGCATTGGCGATTGTGTTTGAGAATTATATATTTGGATCATTAAAATATGTTGTTGTTTGTGATTTTAACAGTGCAGCTATGTGCAGCAGTAGAAATAAAATTAAAATGTAAGTTTTTAACACTATTAGCCATAGTATTTTTTATTTATTTACATTGGCACATTACAAGCATAATCATAGTTATATACCTAGATTACAATTATGATCTGGCTTGAAGATAACCTAACCTAACCTAACCTATGTGCTTCAGTAAAATCCATTTGGAAAAATATCAAGCAGACAATATTATTTTGGTCAAATTTCGTTACTGTAATCTAATTATATTACGATCTAGCCATATGATATAGCTAATGAGTAATTTTAATGTAATTAGCACTTTTCTCACGATCTCTAGTTAAGAGGAAGACACTTTGTTCATCTGTTCTTTGTTAGTTTGTAATTTGTATAACTAATCACTGCACTTATTACTACACTAGCTCAAAATGCTTAGTTGTTTTGAGTCTAACAGCAGACAACAATAACGTGCTAGAAAGAGAATAAATTATCCTTTATAAGTTAACAGACATCATCATCCCCCTCCCCTTATCCGACGCTAAGTGGATAGCACGACATGTATTTTTCTTCCATTTCCCTCTGTCAGACGTCATCTCAGTACTCACTCCTTACGCATATCATCTTTCACACAATCCATCCATCTTTTCTTTGGCCTACCTCGTGTCTTATATCCTTCCACATCCATATTTAAGACTTGTTTTGTTATATGCCATTCATCCCTCCGCATGATATGTCCATACCACGCTAACCTATTACTCCCTAACCTCTCCGTTAGGAGACAGACAGTTAACAGACAGACGTTGGATTAATATTATGTATGTTGACTTACCTTCTGGGCACGGACCCAATAAAAATGCAACCGACAATTGTAGCTGCATTTTAAACCTTCCAGACAAAAGCCTGCTGCGAATGTTAATAATAGAAATCCAATAATAAACGCTATTCGAGAGTAACATGTTTATTTAACCTACGAAGGTGGCGAATACGGCCCACCTGATTGTAAAAGATTAAACTCAAACTCATTTATAAGAGCTATTTATAACTTAAAGTAGACCGACACCTGTTTAAAAACCGGCCAAGTGCGAGGCGGACCATTAGTACCATCACTACATAGTATAAAATAAAGTCGCTTTCTCTGTCCCTATGTCCCTATGTATGCTTAAATCTTTAAAACTACGCAACGGATTTTGATGCGGTTTTTTTTAATAGATAGAGTGATTCAAGAGGAAGGTTTATATCTATAATACACTAGCAAGTCACCCCGGCTTCGCACGGGTAGTTTATGATACGACACTGATGCTTTAATAACCGTGCGAAGCCGGGGCGGGTCGCTAATTAGTAATAAAATACAATAAATAAATTTATTTGTCTCTCCCACTATATTAGGCTTAGCAGACTAGCTCTATTTCAAAAACAACAATTCACTAATTATTTTTCAGAAATAACAGTTTGTCCTCTGTTATCAATTAACAGGGACAAACTGTTATTCGCGGGTCCACTTGCTCGCGTCCATAGGTGTGTTGATTCCCTTCACGTACCCCTGGGTGGTGCTAAAAGAGCAACCAAAAGTACCCGTAGAACTTGTGCCAAGTTCGTCCGGACAAGTACTGCCACCACACCTGGAATCTGTCGCCAAGCAGTAGTGCTCGCATTACTGTGTTCCGGTGGAAGGGTGTGGGTGCCGATGAAATCACATGCGCATGAGACGTATCATCCCCGTCTCGGGCGATGGACGCAGCAGGATGAATGCGAATCAGTGTAAGATCCAAATCTTATACTGAGTCGCATTACTGTTGTCATGGGGGTCGCCACTTACCACCAGGTGGGCCCTCAGCTCGTTCCGTCACATATTCACATAAACTGTTGCATTGACTGTTGCAGTCGCTTCAACGGAGCCATTGGAAGGTACCCTGGAGGACACCTGGTTTGTATCCACGGGAGACAACAAACTCGTCCCGTGGCACGCAGTCAGCTACAAGGTAATTACAATACAACATTGAGATTTTGAAAATGGGTGAGAGGGGGGGGGGTAATACTGACAAAAATCATAAGGTTCCATTGGTCACTAATATGACCTTGATTGTTTCTAGCGCCGCGGAGCATTACATGACCTGACGTCAGTACCACCGGGCTGTCCATTGGAGCCAGATCCGTCAGTGGAGTACTACTGCATAGATGGTAATGACTCCAAAATATGCGGTGCTTCGGAGCCGCACGGCGCCGTGGTTCGTCCTCGGTGCCGTGACCAGAATTACGCGACTACGGCGCCCTTTGAAGAGATGCGGTGCACTAACGGCCAGTGGAATTACATAGCTAAGTGTACTCCAGGTGAGGATTTGACGCATTTAGCGACTGATGTGAATTAAAAAGATTTGCTGAAGTAAATAAATATTCATTGGACACTTTGCCATCTAGCCCTAAACCAAGCATAGTTTGTACGACCTACAATAAGGTCACGTACCTGATTAAGTTATTAAATTCAATACATAAAAATTCAATTCAATTATAAATTTATTGAATGGAATAAGTCATAATATTTAAAAGATAAATAAAAATGAAAGCTGTAATCTTGATATTGACTTTTTTAATGAAGATTCGCTTTTCATAGGAATGTAAACATATCAAGCGTGAAATAGTGTGTTTGTGATTTCTTTTTGTATTATAGTTTATTGAGAACAATTATTCATGCTGCTGCTATAAGTTTATTATGTTTTTTGTATTTACTTTCTAGTTAATTTTACAATTATTTATCGACATATTCTAAACTCCTAATAGGAGAATCCACTGTCTCCTGAAACACAGTGTAACTAGTTTGGGAGCCAATAAAAGTACACTTATTCAATCTTTTTACAGCACCACCTCCAACACCACCTCCAACACCACCTCCAGCACCCCCTCCAGCTCCACCTCCAACATCAGCTCTGCCTCTTGGCGACACATCAACCCAAGAGGTGACTCCGCTAGGCTGTCAGTTGGAGTTAGACCCGTCAGTGGACTACACCTGCGTGGAGGACAATGTCGTCAGAATATGCGATGGTTCCGAGCCGCACGGCGTCGTTGTACACCCCCAGTGCCGTGCGCCGAGTTATACGACCACGGTGCCTCTTGATGAGATGCGATGCACTGACGGCCAGTGGAATTATATAGCCAAGTGTTCTCCAGGTGAGAATTTGATGCGTGCGGAAGATATACCACCTAGTTAATTTTACAATTATTTATCGACATATTCTAAACTCCTAATAGGAGAATCCACTGTCTCCTGAAACACAGTGTAACTTAGTTTGGGAGCCAATAAAAGTACACTTATTCAATCTTTTTACAGCACCACCTCCAACACCACCTCCAACACCCCCTCCAGCTCCACCTCCAACATCAGCTCTGCCTCTTCGCGACACATCAACCCAAGAGGTGACTCCGCTAGGCTGTCAGTTGGAGTTAGACCCGTCAGTGGACTACACCTGCGTGGAGGACAATGTCGTCAGAACATGCGATGGTTCCGAGCCGCACGGCGCCGTTGTACACCCTCAGTGCCGTGCGCCGAGTTATACGACCACGACGCCTCTTGATGAGATGCGATGCACTGACGGCCAGTGGAATTATATAGCCAAGTGTTCTCCAGGTGAGAATTTGATGCGTGCCGAAGATATAATATCTGAAAGTGAGATAATTGATGAGATGGGATGAGAGCGTGGTAAGTGAGGGGCACAGAGATCGACATTCTGAAGGTCGCTGGTACAAACCCACACTTTACATGAAAATTTGATGTGCGCAACAGCACGCTCTCGAAACAAGGAAAACATCATGAGAAAACCGGTATGGCTTAGAACCAAAAATTCGAAGACATGTGACATCTACGAAACCGGATTGGGCTCCCGTGGTAGATCATCGTTATGTGCGATTTCAATTATCGAGAGAAGGCCGGTGTCCCTGCAGTGGGAGCATTGAAAAATTGATACGGAAGTAATACTTAGGTCCTTCCCGTCTGAAGTATGACCACAAGTCGCACCTTGTTACGCCCGTCACCCGAGACGGGAATGTTACGCCTCATGCGCATGTGATTTCACCGGCACCGTACGCCCTCAGTGTCGTGACCCGAGTTACACGACCACGACGCCCCTTGACGAGATGCAGTGAACTTACGGCCAGTGGAATTACATCGCCAACTGCTGAAGGTGAAGGCTGATGCATCTTGAGACTACGAAAAAATGATACTAGTAAATCTCTTTATAAATTCCTACACACATAAGTGTATAACATTCTCATTCTCACTCTTACACACATAAGTGTGTAAGAATTTAAGGTATGATTCCCTTAAGATTAGAATACCCTGTGTCGCAGGAAGCGTGGACACAAACACCCGAGAACAAATTTCACGCTTATCACAGAAAGTGTGCCCCTACCGGAAATCGAACCTGAGACTTCGGAACTATGCTCTTATTTTCAAAACAATAATTTATTAAAACGGTCATTATATTAACGGATTTAGTTTTCTTTTTATTTGAAAGTCATGCTTCTAGATTGGTTCAATAAAAAAATATCAAAATCGGTTCAATAGTTTGGTTGTTAAATCAAAATAACTGGATAAATATGACATCCATGTAAACGAAATTGCGTGTTTTGCTTTCCTGTTTATTTTCTTCGCCCCTTGTATAACGATTTGGATGTTTCTTTTTAATGGTTGAATACTTTAGTTTTTGTTTAATTCACTCACTAGTTAATAAAGATGTTTGAAATTCACATTGACTTTAAATCTGTCGACAGTTCCAACTCCAGCCCTTACTCAGCTTCGAGCCATACCAGATGTAGAGGCCGAACCAGGCTGTCCACTGGAAGCTGACCTATCAGTGGAGTATGTTTGCGTTGATGGCAACACCACCAGACCCTGTGGTGATTTTGAACCACACGGCACCACTGTCCTCCCGCGGTGCCGTGACCAGAATTACACGTCCACGGCGCCCCTTGACAAGATGCGGTGCACTGGCGGCCAGTGGAATTACGTCGCCAAATGCGCTCCAGGTGAGTTTCTACAGGAGAATTGTCAATGCGGTTGTATTTTTTTTATTTTTGTTATTCATTAGGAAGGCAATAATACGAAGATGGTTTGAGACCACTAAAATAATGCATTAGGCACACGCCACGTCCCTATATAACGTAAACTTACTATAAAAAAAAAAACGTTTTTTTTTTACAACTGGACCCCCCCCCCGTTGTTGGCTATGAATGTTATGAATGTTGCAGTTTGCGGCCGCGAGAACTTGGGGCCGAGTAAAGTGGACACCTGGTTCGTGGATGAGGAAAAACATGGCGTAGTTCCCTGGCACATCGTTATTTACAAGGTATTTATATATATATATATGTGTATGTATATATATTTATGTGAATAAGTGACGGAACGAGCTGAGGGCCCACCTGATGGTAAGTGGTGACCCTCGCCCATGACAACAGTAATGCGCGCGACTCAGTATGAGATCCAAATCTTTATTGAGTCGCATTCATCCTGCTGCGTCCATTACTCGAGACGGGGATGATATGTCTCATGCACATGTGATTTCACCGGCAGCCACACCCTTCCCCCGAAACACAGTAATGCAACAAGTAGCAGTAGAACTTGGCACAAGTTTTACTGCTACTTTTGGTTGCTCCTTTAGCACCACCCAGGGGGTACGTGTAGGGAATCAATGGGTACACACCTACGGACGCGAGCAACTGGACCCCCCAAAAATGTCGGAGCAATCTACAATCATCTACAATCAGGCGGTGGCAACACTGCCGATGATATGGCTGGGCGCATCGTATGTAGTTCCGTTTCGCGACGCTTGTTCCGCTGTTTGCGCTCTATGTCACAATAGTAATTGTGAGCAGAGTAGAAGAAGAAAAGAAGAAAGGTTTGCAGTATTAGATACAATTTATTAATATAAAAAAAAGAACTAAACTAAGACGCGTCGTAGTCAGGCCTGGGTCAGTTTCACTCAGTTCTTTCCGAAATACCGCACTGTCCATAAGCTGATCCCGTCCACAGCACTCCGCCGCGAAAGTAGCTGGGCTTCAGTTTAAGATTTTAATATTTCTTCCCGTACCAGCCTCTAATGTTCCCACTGCAGGGACACCGGCCTACTTTTTTTTTTTTTTTTCATTTTTCATTCGTTCTAAAACATGCCGGTTTCCTCACGACGTTTTCCGCCACCGTTTTGAGAACGTGGTATAGCGCACATAATTTTTTCAAGTGAAAAATCTCATTGGTGGTCGTGTGGGTTTGAACCAGCAACCTTCAGATTGAAAGTCGGCGTCTATGCCCCTGGGCCACCACGCTCTCCAATATTTCTTGTTACGGCGAAAATAAGAAATTAAACTATTGAAGTTCGTGTTTTGGATGTTTTAAATCAGTTACTTGTTATTTATTCTTTTATCTTCTAGCTTACAAATATAACAGTGACAAATGAGACATCTAATGTTCTGGTCTCCCTTCTGCCCGACCTGCCCAACGGCACGGACTCGGGGGAGGTGATGGTGCCCGTCTGCGGAGGATCTCTTATAAGCAGCAACGTCATTTTATCAAGTACCAAACCAAATAATAATAATCCCTGTACTAGGCTTCCCTGTGTCGCAAGCCAGTAACGCAGGACCGATCTGGGACTAGTCACGTCCACACAGATGCCCAGGCCAGTAATCGAACCCAGGACACATCGTATCGCAGGTTTCTTTCAACTGGTCACGTCTCTGCACCTGTGATTTCACCGGCGCCCACTCCCTTCCACCGGAACACAGCAATACGAGTGGATCACTGCTTAGCGGCAGATTACTCGGTGTGGAGTACATCTCCAAACGAACTTGTCACAATTTCTACTGCTTCTGATAACAATATAGAAATAAAAAGATTTCAGTAGCATCCATCTCCTATTTTCGTCCTAAAATATTTTACATCAAACTTATGTGGACAATATTGGAGGTTCAATCAATCATTTGGAAATACATCCAATTCAATTCACAATCGGCGTAATATTGAGCAACAAACCTACAAACAAACGTACAAACTAATAAAAAATCCAAAGCATTGACGGAGATCTGAGGGAACAAACATTATTATTTTCTTCCCCATGTAGGGTCGGATAGGGTTTGAATAAGTTAGTAATAAGAACGCATGGTCTTGTATACATATAATTAAAAAAAAGGGACGTTTCCAAGTTATTCGTAAAGAATTCAATGGAAATAAAGTATTTTTGACTTGACTAAAAAAAAGCACACGAATTGATAAAATCCTCCTTTGGAATTCGACTGAAACAAAAATTGCATGTTTACAGGCCAAGCGTGCTTCGTGCTGGAAGCATGGGCACACCCTGACCTCTTTACAGCCGCAGCTGGGAAATTAAACAGAGCTTGGCTCGTGCCTGAGGGTTCTCAATTAAGAGGGGAATTCTATGCGCAGCTGTCTCCAGTAAGGTTTTTTTTTATTTTTTTTGTTTCAATTAGTTACGGAACGAGGGCCATCTCGAGAAGGTGTAATGCGACTCAGTATTAGATTTGGATCTTACACTGAGGAGATGGTAAATGGCGACCCCCGCCCATGACAATAGTAATGCGACTCAGTATTAGATTTGGATCTTACACCGAGTCGCACTCATCCTGCTGCGTCCATCACCCGAGACGGGGATGATACGTCTCATGCGCATGTGAAATAAGAAAAATATCATACGTATGTATCTATGTTTCTTACTCCTTCATGCCTCAACGGCTGAAGGGATTTGTATAAAAATGGTTATGATATATCCTGGATTAACACAAGCTACTTTTATTCCTGAAAAAGTAACCGGGAGCGGTATTTGAACTGAGCGCTTCCGTGCTTCGGGCACTTTAAGACGTCAATCCCGGCTGTACAGTCGTTGGGCCATATCGGAGGCCTTCGGACGGCTTGAAACTAGTTGGCCACACCAAAATAAGTAGAAGATCGTGGGTAAAAAATAAAATTATTTCACCTAAACTTCCAAATATATTTCAGGTACAAAGTATACATGTACACCCGAAACCCGAGAGTGATATAGCAGTAGTGATAACGGAGAAACCATTCAGTTTCGATAAATACATCAGGCCCATTTGTCTGAACTTTGAAGAAGACTTTGATAACAATTTGATAAAGCTAGAAGCTCAATGCAGGGTGAGTAGTGTGCTTTCTACGTTGTGTACGTTTCTTAACTTAAAATTTAAATTGTCATAGATCGTAAATTGTCATTTGAAATGAAAAATGATAACAGAAAACTAAACATGATTTTCAAGTTTGTTAAAAAAGAATATAATATTATATTTAGTACCAACATATTTTTAAGACATGAGTACACAAAAAATACTGGTCCGCCATCTTGGGCCGTCCGCCATATTGGATTTCGAGTGACGTCACATAGCTGACTATGCATTGTCATCCAACTAAACGTGTATGCAAAATTTCATGTCATCTCAATAACTGCTCTGAAATTCAGTCGCAAGAGAGTTGCAGTCACATACATACAAACAATGCAGGTTAAATAAAAGCTTGTAAAAAATGTATTAACCAGATTAATGAAGCAATAAATACATTTCAAAATATATGTTTTCAGATGGTAGACTGGGACTTTATCCAGCAACGGACGATCATAAACCTGATATCCTTGGATCAAAAGTGTGAAGAATCTTTCCTACTCCAAAATCACTTAAATAAAGATTTAATTTGCGCTCTGTTCCCTGGAGGTAAGACAGACAAACACTTAGGGGGTCTTGTTATTAAAATTAATATATACTTGCTGCGTCCCGCAGTGTATCCTAAGGGAGCACTGTATTTATCCGGGATCAAAAGTAGCCTATGTGATATAAGCTATCCTGGTACCAAATTTCATACCAATGCGTTGAGCCGTTTGAGCGTGAAGGAGGAACAAACATACACACAGACACAATTTTAATTTTTATGTGACTGTACGATCTGAAGGCTCACCTGGTGGTAAATGTTTAATGCCGACTATAATGTTCGTTGTGATTGTCGTAATATTATATAACCAAAAAATTTGAATCTTTAATTGGCTGTAAGATTTATATTAAGTGTTATTATATTATCTCTAAGAGCTGTTGATTCTGTTTATTATAAATAAATAAATAAATAAATAACAACAGCAATACGACTTAGGTCCTCCCCGACGGAAGCATAAGAAGACCCAAGTCGCTCCCTATTGCGCCCATCACTCTAGACGGGGATGTTGCGTCTAATCCGCATGTGATTTTAAATGGGAATGTTATAAGTTGAACCGGTATGTTTGTCTGTCTGTATGTGGCACCGTATCACCCAAAACCGCACCCAAAATCAGTTCACCCGTTTAAGAAAACGGGTGAATCGATTTGAGTGAGGTTTTTTTTTATTTAAAAGCAGCATTTGTAGCGCTGATTTTTGGAGATGTTTTATCAAAATATGTTCAGGCGTTTCAAGGTTATCTATCACCTCAGGCAAAACAGAGTCGGCTTTTTTTTTATTTTCGTAAAATGAACTGGTTTTATTTGGTTTGCAGGTGCAGGTGGCTGTTTAGACGACAGCGGTGGTAGTGGTCTGGCTTTCCGGGATTCGGAGAACACTTACTATCTGGGGGGCGTGGCCACCGTGGGCCCCAATCCCGGCTTTACCTGCAAGATGACGGAGTACTTCCACTTCACACACGTGAGGCTGTATGAGAAGTTCATCAAACAGTACACGAACGAGTAAGTTCACCAAGAAACAATGTCGCCTATCTTTTTCACTTTTCCGTACAATTTTTCAAACTTTTTCTTTCATGAAAACCTTGTCCTGGCAAATGACAAACACAAGAAAAAATTATTAGCCAAATAGGTGCTGCCTTTCTGAAGTTTCATGGCATTCAGCAAACGACTTCCAAAGGTTCCACCGGAACACAGCAACGCGAGTGCACCGCTGCTTGGCCAGATTACCAGTGCCAGTGTGGATGCAGTACCTATCCGGACGAACTTGGCACAAGTTCTACTGCTACTTTTTGTTTCTCCTTCAGCACCACCCAGGAGACACGCATAGGGACTCTGAGGGTACCTCACGCGAGCAACATGGTCCCCCAAGTATGTAGAACGCATGAAATAAATGATTGAGTTTTAAATGGATGAGTTTCGATGATTTTTCAGGCCATTGACCGGTAGATGTGTGTTGCCCCCGTTCCCCGACCACGGCACCTACAATGTCTACGTGTCGAACGGCACCCACGCGAGGAACATCCCTGATGCGGGCCCCGGGCGCAGCCTGGAGCAGGTGACCCTGGACATCACCTGCGCTCCGGACCACGGCCTCACCGGGCCTAGTTCCATCTCCTGCCTCAACGGCGCCTGGTCTGCCAACTTCCCGCAGCAGTGTGTCAGTGAGTAGCTTACTTTTTTTCGTATGAGTACCACCTCTGGTGTAGGAATTTCCAGGCCCCTCAAAGGTATAGCCGGCACCGACATCTTAACGTGCCCTCTGAGTCATGGAAGCGCTTAGTTCAAATGTCACTAATAGATCAACTATACAACTTCTGACAGGGCCGAAAGTTGCTTCGCTTAGATGAACACCAAGCTACACCACGAACGTGAGTAGCTAAGAATAAGAAATTCTGGTGTGGGTGCCGGTGAAATGACAGGCATTTATGAATCGATTTGGAAAAGCCCTTCCTTTATTTGTAGCGAAATACTTTCAGATCCCATAGGAATGTCATCGAAATCTGTTCAAAAGTATGATTTTAAAATCAAAAATAACTTGAAAAAATATGTCGTCCATGTAAACGTGCTTTCCTGCAACTTTTCTTCGCCCATTGTAGACTGATTTGTATGTTTGTTGTTGTGAAATTGTAGGGTGTTTCTTGAATTTTGAATTCAGTCCCTTGTTTTTATTCAAATGTCTCCAGGAATGTGCCGGTTGGATCCTCACTACTCCGTGGAGTACCTGTGCATAGTGTCGGGCACTGTCCGCGGCACCCGCGCCTGCAACCTCTACGAGCCCCCTGGCACCGTGGTCAGCCCGCGCTGCCGGGCACCCATCTACTACTCCAGCACCACTGTCGCCTTCATGCGCTGCGTCAACGGACACTGGAACTACGTAGCGATATGTACACCAGGTGAGCTATCTTTGGCCTTAGGGGTAGCAATGAGGGAACTCGGGGTATCACAACCTCGCAGAACAACCAGTTTTATGTTCTGACGTAAGGATCAATGGGTATATACAACCGTGCGAAGCCGGGCGGCTATTTTATTCATTTAAACATTATATTTCTAATGCTAGTAGATGCTTCAGTTGTGTATAGTTCTCTAGAGGCAATTTCTGTACTGTGAACTGTTGTTCAGAATGCGGCCGGGTGACCCCGAGCGGCGCCACCCTGGTGGTGGGGGGGCTGCCGGCCAAGAAGGGCGAGCTGCCGTGGCACGCCGGCATCTACACGAAGACCACCACCCCGTACAAACAGATCTGCGGGGGCTCCCTCATCAGCAACAGCGTCGTCATATCAGGTAGACATTCTAGTTCCGTGCCTCGAAGGTAAAAAGACCCTTACGGGATCACTTCGTGTTAGGCTGTCTGTAGACCATTCCAACCGACTTCCAGAGGAGGTTATCATGTTTGTTACCTCAGTTCTCCGTCATTTATCAACCGAATCGGAAAATAATTTTCTCTTGTGGAATTTTATTAAAATCGGTTCAATAGTTGGCAGTTAAATTAAAATTACTATAAAGAAATATGTCATCCAAGTATTGTTTTGCTTTCCTGTGACTTTTTTCTTCACCAGTTGTATACCGATTTGTATGTTTATTTTTATAAAATGGTAGGAATGGATGAAAGTATTGAAGTTGGTTTTATCGATTTCTAAACCAGTCACTTGTTAATAATTTATATAGTAATAATCGTACGAAGATTGATGAAAGCTCAAAAAAAATAGTACTAACTCAACGCAGCTGAAGTCGCAAGCAAAAGCTAGTTCTTATATAACACATGTATGGAATTCCAGTGCAGTTAATGAGCGTATCTTAAACCTGGTCCCCAGCTGCCCACTGCTTCTGGACGGACCTGGAGATGCAACTGCCGGCGTCGACCTTCGCGGTGGCTGTGGGCAAGCTGTACCGACCCTGGAACGACAACATGGACGAAGCACAGAAGTCTGACGTAAGATACTCACGATAGAAGATGGTAGAAGATTCTAGTTCTTTTTTTAATCGACTATACTTTTTATTTTTTGATGGCTTCGTTGCTCGTAGCCTTCGAAACGAGGGTTCCCGGCTGTGACACTATGTGTGGTGAGCATGAAGTTTGTTCTCGGGTCTTGAGCGTTTGTCTTACGTTTCTGTTTGTCCATGTGACCTGGAAAGTCAAAGTCAACGTCAACGTCAAAGTCAAAGTCAAACTCAAACTCATTAATTCCTTTAGATCTCAAGTATCATTTGGGACTAAGGGAATCCTAGTGCAGAGGTATGTAGTAGTGTGTAAACGTTGTTACGTTATTAGGGGCTGTGGATGGCCTTAACAAGTTTACATAATATTATTATATCTGTGCGATACATATACATATAAGTTATTATAAGTTTACATCACTACACAGTATAAAACAAAGTCGCTTTCTCTGTCCCTATATCCCTATGTATGCTTAAATCTTTAATACTACGCAACGGATTTTGATGCGGTTTTTTTTAATAGATAGATTGATTCAAGAGGAAGGTTTATATGTATAATATACACTAGCAAGTCACTCCGGCTTCGCACGGGTAGTTTTTGATACGACACTGATGCTTTACTAACCGTGCGAAGCCGGGGTGGGTCGCTAGTAGTATATAAACTAAAAGTTTACTTAGTATTATTATATCTTTTGTTGAGCGCGGAAGGCGAGAAAATATTGATGTCAGACTTTTCGTTTTTTTTTAATCAGCCAATTATTTTTTACTAGCTATTGCCCGCGATACTCTTATACTTAAAATCATAGGTGACTCATCAATAACAATAATATCATACACTACTCGTATATTCGTGTAACTCTTACAGTTTTTGCACCGCACGCCAAAACAGCTCAGATAACAGATTTATTTCCGACTTACCTAACACTTATCGTTATATTGTATTTTGGCCAATTTACATAATTGCTTTATTAATTATAGCCTATGTGTTATTTTAATGTATGAGCTATATTATTGTAAAGTTTCATTAAAATCCATTCAGTAGTTTTTGCGTGAAAGAGTAACAAACATCCATACATCTGCACAAACTTTCACCTTTATAATATTAGTAGGATATTGACCCCGATGATGAGATCACCACCGCTCTTTCCCAAGCTTACGCTCATTTGTTCCAGGTAGCAGAAATACACCTGCCGCCTCGCTTCCAAGGGGCCGGCGCGAACTTCCAAGAGGACATAGCCGTGGTGATAGTGGACTCCCCGTTCGAATACAAGACCTTCGTGCGCCCCGTGTGCCTCAGCTTCGATCTCAACTTCGAGAGGCTGCAACTCCAGCCTTTCAACTCGGGAAAAGTAATTATGAGTCAATCCTTGTCCAGGAAAAGTGAGGGAAAAGTAATTGTGAGTCAAACCTTGCGCAGGAAAAGTGAGGGAAAAGTAATTGTGAGTCAAATCTTGTGCAGGAAAAGTGAGGGAAAAGTAGTTATGAGTCAAACCTTGCGCAGGAAAAGTGAGGGAAAAGTAATTGTCAGTCAAATCTTGTCCACGAAAAGTAACTATGAGTCAAACCTTGTGCAGGAAAATAATTATGAATTGTTGAAACTATAGCTGTTGGCGGCAGTCGTCTCCTCCCAGCGATAGGTAAAGTTGTGTACCTACCTATGTAACCTGTTCTCTTGAATATGGAGTCATATGGAAATGGATTTATCATTATCACTTCTTTATTATAACTGCACGTTCCACACGTAAACCCTACAGATTTAAACTCATTTATTCCTTATTAAAGTCAAACTCATTTATTCCTTTAGATCTCAAGTATCATTTGGACACGTCAAATATTACACATACATGTACACATATTCGGGAGCATATAACGTGTCACAGGAACTCCCCAGGCACATTACATGCACACAGATATGTCAAATTACAGTCAGGTTTCATGTTTTAGATAGTCTTATTTGTTAAGTTTACGTCTGTTCCCACATTATCTATCATAACTACAAGTTGTACACATAAACCCTACAGATTCAAACCTTGCCCAGGAAAAGCCACACACTTTTTTTTTTCACGGAAATAAAGATTGTTTAAATTGATTGCCCCCATGCGGTACCCGCAGGTGGCAGGGTGGGGTCTGACCGCGGCGGATGGCAGCGCCTCCGCCCTGCTCCGGGTGGTAGAGATGCCTTACGTCGACATCGGGACATGCTTAGCCAACTCTCCACCTGACTTCCGCGCTTACATCACCAGTGACAAGATCTGTGCTGGCACTTTGGACTGTGAGTATCAATAGTGGGTCTCGGGCTCAGGGGGACATTTTTATTGTTGTAAAGAATCAACCGCAATTGATGCAAATACAAATGATTAAATTAAAAATCGAAAAGAAAACAACTTTTGTTCTTCATCCCTTACCATTTTAAATAGGACCATATAAATCTTAATCTAAATCTAGAGATGGCGACCAAACGATTGGCTATAGGAACACGAATAAAAAAGAATAAAAAAATCAGATGATTTAGATGATCTTATTTATGATGATAATCTTATCATCAGATGATTTAGATGATTTAGATGTTAATCAAGATTATTCAAAATAAAGAAAAAAGTCACAGGAAAGCAAAATACGTAATTTCGTTTACTTTGACGACATTTTTTTTTTAATTTTCGGTTTAGTCATTTAATTAAGTATATTAATTAAGTTAGTTAAATTATATATAAGTTTATAGTCTATAATTATATTAGTTTATATTAAGTTAGTTTAGTTATTTTCATAGTGTTATGACATACGGTATCCTGCTATGGGGGAAAGCAGCAGATATTCAGGAAGTATTTGTATTATAAAAGAGTAATAAGTGCAATTTATAAAATGAGATCACGTGACTCTCTGAAAGAAAAATTCAAAGAAATTATTATCTTGACTTATCAAAGCTATTAAAGTTTTTATTTGTTTACCCCACCGCAGCTTTGCATATTTAATCAAACCTATGAAACCTGTAGATTCAACAAGATAAAATAATTTCCATTATTTATAATAGTATTAGTAAAATTTTGTCCTATGTTCGACAGAGAGAACTTCATGCATTTCGTTTGTTTAGCATTTAGTATAAGATTATTCAATGAGCAATTCAAGACCAGGTGTAACCCTTATTTTACACAAATTAAATGATTGATTGATTGGTTGTTTGATTGCTTGATTGATTGATTGACTGACCCACAGCCAACGTATCGCTCTGCCGCGGTGACAGTGGAGGCGGCCTGGCGTTCTCGGAGCTGGACAAGGGTCTGGAGAGGTACTACCTGCGCGGAGTCGTGTCGGCGGCGCCGCGCGACGATGCCGCGTGCAACACGCGCGCGTACGCCACCTTCACCCAGATATATCCGCATGAGCCGTTTATTAAACAGTTTTTGGATTTGTAAGAAAATAAATGAATTTGAAACGTTATTTTTTGTTCATTTGGTTCAGTTTATTTAGCTAAACTTAACCAGACAAAGCACTTGTTGTTTTGTTGTATAATTTTGACCTTAGGATCGAGCGTTATCTGCTACAGACTGATACATTGCCATAAACAGTCCAAAGACCCGAAGATTTCCGTTCCACATTGTTTTACAACGTTCATTTTTCTACGTCTCGGAAAATGGTAATTGTAACCGAAAATTATGCTTCTACTTGACAACAGATGGCGTTAATCGTGCTGTAGTAAAGTATGAATTACGTCCCTTTTCCAAATGTCTGGCTTTCAGAACTGACAGCTAGTCAGTAGTGCCAACTGCTGAAACGTTTATTGTCACTAAATTGTCTGTATTAATATTACTAATTCATCCATGGCGAGATAAACTGAGTGATCTTACCCAATCTGTAAATGCCATTACTACTAATTAAAAACGGTAAAAATAGAGGACAAACAACATTGACATAGACTTAGTAAGTCTCGTCCGTACCGATGGTTACCGTACCTTGTACGATAAGGTATCTTGTATATCTTGGATACCGTTCTTATCCCGTAGTTGGTTGAGAAGCAGTATGTAAAACCCATCTTCTAAAATTGGTAAGAGCACAGCGTTAAATTCTTATAATCTCGTACAAGAAACCTTATAGATACTCGACATAATTATTTTACAAAGAGGCGTTAGAATTTTCGCAGATTAAAACCGACATTACTTATGAGAGCCTAATAATTTTGAATTGAAAATGTTATACAATAAAAAACAATTTGGATTAACCAAATTTGGATTTGGATTAAAGTCAAAAATTAATTACCAGTCAAACAAATCAAGTCTTCGTGCGTGGACGTTTAGAGAAAGGACATGGCAACATTCTGTGGACTTATAAATTGTCGTCTTAATATTTAAGCACAAATATTAAAAGCTTCTTCGTTTTCATTTATTCAGACTACGTCCAAACAGACATGTATAATTTTCTCGTCGTTTTATTGTGTAAGTAATTTTTATTCGTCTATCGCTACTTAAATTTAACTTCTCCAGTTTGACTTTCAAGTTATCTCAAAAGGACTCTTTGGACTTCTAAAGGTTATCAATCCGGTTGTATTATTATTTTTTTTTGTTTGTCGCCTTGATTTTCGTCATTAATCAACCGATTTAGAAAATTCTTAATTTCAAAGGACACCTTTAAAATTGATTTATTGTATGAGATCCGCTGCAAAATTACTATGTTCATCGAGTTTTTAATCCAAATGTATTTTTATATATAATTATGAATGAACATATTTTTACCTAGGTGCCTGTCTATAAGTGGCCGTACTTTGCTATTTGACAAAAATATGTCATCCGTTTTGCTTTCTTGTAACTTTTCGCCCGTTGTATTCCGATTTGAATGTTTCTTTTTTAAATGGAAGGGTACCCCCTAAGTTACGGTATGGTTGTTAAATCAAAACAACTAAAAAAAAATGACATCCCAGTAAACTAAATTGCGTATTTTGTTTTCCTGTGACATTTCGTCGCCCGTTGCGGACCGATATGAATGTATTTTTGTTTAAATGCCAGAATTTTAGATTTTTTTGAATTTGACAGTTGTTTTGTATAACGCAGACTTACGTTATTGACTCTTTTTATTTATATGTTAAAGTTTGAGTTCATATTTTGATATTTAAGTAAAATCTAATTGATATATACGATTATTTTAAAAACAAAAATATTAGTTCTTCGCAAAAAATATCTGTATGGGAGGCGAACCCTTCATCGCAGAAGGCAGAGATATTACCAACTGTTATAGTAATGTCATCTTCACCTTACAAATTAGAGTTATATTTAAATCAAGCGCTATTTTTATTACTTACTAGCTGTTCCCCGCTACTTCGCCCGCGTGGTTAACATATTTTCGCGCGGAGTCTAAATCTTTTTCATGTCTAATTTTAATTGTAGTTGTGTATGTTTTATCTATCCGTGTCATCACTAAGGTCTAGTTAGAATACCAGATACCATCCCGTTTCAGTGCGGGATCTTCACTACATAGTATAAAACATAGTCGCTTCTCTCTGTACCTATGTATGCTTAGATCTTTAAAACTACGCAACGGATTTTGATGCGGTTTATTTAATAGATAGAGTGATTCAAGAGATAGTTTTAAATGTATAACACTAGCAACTCACCCCGGTTTTGCACGGGTTTTGATACGATACTGCTTAACTCAACCGTGCGAAGCCTTGGCAGGTCGCTATTGAGACATAAGTAACTTTCTTCCCTATCCATGTAGATTGAGTCTTTTAATTAATACATTATCTTCTTGTTGTAATTTTTATTATTTAGTATGCTAAATAGACGTTTCTTTCTTTCTAAATAAAGTTGCTCTTGTAAGTGAAGCGAAACTTAAAATCAATAAAGATTGTTTAATATTAATATTATTTGATTCTTGCGTAAGAGGACATGGGTTTATCAACATCGTTTTCCTGTTGAGTTCTTGGATCAATTTGAAACCAGTTTTTGTTTACAACCATGACATTTTAATGTCTACATGGCCACGGTTTTACCCGTAGTCTAAAAGGTTCGCAATTTGGCTGTGTATTTGTGACAATTTTGTATTGATACATAGTTACTTTCAAATTCTTCCTTAACTGAAAATCATTTATTCCTATCTCAAGTATCATAATCAAGGACTGAGTCTGTGAGAACCACAATGATTAACTCTTATGGAGTTAACATGATGGATGTTGGTGCTATTCACCTGGTTTTAGCCGCGCCAATGAGCGAAGCGGCTAAAACTTTGTATAAATTAGTTTTTAATATTATTCATTAAGAAGAGAATGTAAGATTGACTTCATGGGTCTGACATAGTCAAATAATGACTT
Organism: Aplocera efformata; assembly: GCA_921293045.1. Classification (NCBI taxonomy): domain Eukaryota; kingdom Metazoa; phylum Arthropoda; class Insecta; order Lepidoptera; family Geometridae; genus Aplocera; species Aplocera efformata. Next base: position 1,329,871 of record OV121068.1, on the reverse strand, counting down.
AAAGACCTTTTAAATAATAAAGATGAAAAAATAAAAAAAGTATCATAATCATTATTTCATTATACATATTATACATCAAAAAAGTAATATTTAAAAAAAAAATGGAGTTATGTCATAGATTAAAATTATTAATTAATTAGAATTATAACAAATTGGTCAAACAAATATAAAAAGAAAGTCAATAAAATTGTCATCATGACATCAAGTATCAATAAAAAATAATAAATTTAAAAAGAAAAAACACGTGAATTCGTTCAGATCTTTTGGACCCGTCAAATATATATATAACGTGTCACAGGAGCTCCTTAGGCACGTTCATGCACACAGATATGTCAACAGTTTTCATGTTTTAGATAGTCTTATTTGTTTACGTCTGTCTGTTCCAACCCTAACCGACCACCCAACTACCCTATCGGCGTGATTGGGAATTTAAATGGGGTATTTAAATTAGTGGGCTGTGTTTCCCGGGGCAGACGTTATGCGCCTCACAATGTCACGCCATCGGTTTCTATTAGCGATCATCCTTGTGTAATGTTCATGAATAATTATCCTAATTTTATTTGGTTTCAGTATGGAGCCAATGGGACAACATAGAAGCTCAATTAAGGGAGTGCAATGGCCAGATTTCGTTCAGAAGTTCCCTCCCGAAGAGTAAGTAACTTAAAATTAGACCTACCCCTGCTAATCTTCAAAGAGGCGAAAGATTGTTTGTATGTATGCAGTAGCGGCCTTAGCGGGTGGCAAGCAGGGCAAACGCCCGGGGCCTCGCTTTTATAGGGCCTCGCACCCTCGCAGAACAACCCGTTTTTTGTTTTGATGTACTGCAGCTATCTTCAAGAGGATGCTGACTGATTACCAGTAGCCCTGTACACTTCCAACTCACCTAAATTCTTCATACGCCAAGTGCCTCACAAAGATTTATCGCCCGGAGCCTCGCAATATGTAACGCCGCCCATGTATGTATGTTTGTTACTTCATGCCTGAACAGACTTGGATTTGAAATTTGGTACCAGGATAGCTTTTAATCCCGGGAAATCATGCTCAGCTAGGCTAGACAGAGTATTTATAATATTTTTTTAGGAAAATTCAGTGGATTTGGAAAAACTGAAATTACATTTTGCTACGGGAGTTTTCTCGCTACGTCGCGTCGTTTGATAGCCAAAGGAAATATATCTGTTGGCTCAAATAGGTCCAGGCATAATCACATGCGAGAAAAAATCTCAGAATGTGAGATAGTTGGCTATAAACTTGTATAAACCTTTATTTTGGCACTCTAAAACTTGTCTCAAAACCTTATCGTAGGGTGTCCGCGACCACAGATATTGCAAGGTCAAATTTATTGCAAATATGTCATTTCCTATGGGTTTTATGCTATTTGTGTTTATTATAAATATTGTAGAGGATGAAATTCTCTACAACTTTTGCTCGAACATTTTTTTTTATATCTTGAACCATTTACGAGATAAAGGGCAGAGCCCGCAGTGTTTATCTATTCAGAGTATCATTCGAGTTCAACTTGAAGTCCCGTTTAAAAACACGCCGTATAGTTCATAAATTATTGATAAATATATCATTTTAATGAGCCTGGAAATCCCTAATATTACTGAACTATAATTAATATTATCGTGTTTTTGTTACAGATAAATGGTTGTAATTTATTGTCAAAATTAATTAAATTAAAGAATTAAATGTTTCTTTATTATATTTTATCTCCGAAAGTTAATTTTATTCATAAAATGTTGACCACTATTCTGACATAAAAACTCTTTGCTAAGATTTAAAAAAGTCTTTTTAGACGGACCTTCTTGATGAACCGCGCGTTTTACATTACAATAACGCACAGTGCGTAATGAGATACATTACGATACTGGAATTGATGAAATAATAGACCCTTTACAAGCAAATATAAATATTTATAATTAATATTTTGGTGAACGTTGGTTGCAGTCTGTGGGACACTTGGGGCGGCAAGCTTTGGTTCGGGGGGGCGCAATGCAGACCGTGAGGAGCTGCCTTGGCATGCCGGGATCTACTCCAAGAAGACGAGGCCATACATGCAGATATGCGGAGGCTCCCTGGTCAGTTCCAACGTGGTAATATCAGGTAAGAGGCCTTTTTTATGTGAATACTAGCTGCTCCCGTTGTTACCCGCATTTTTCCAGGATCAAAATTAGTCTCAGTGTTAATCCAGGATATAAGCTATCCTGGTACCGAATTTTATCCTAATCCGTTGAGCCGTTTGAGCGTGAAGGTGGTACACACACAAACACACATGCATACAAACTTTCGCCTTTATAATATAATAATGTAAGATTTGACGGAACGTGCTGAGGGCCCACCTGGTAAGTGGCGACCCCCGCCCATGACAACAGTAATGCGACTCAGTATATATAAAATTATTTACAGTCAAGTCGGGTACCAGCGAGTATTTATATATTTCCAGCTGCCCACTGCTTCTGGAGTGACATTCAGAAGCTGCTTCCGGCAGAGGACTATGCCGTAGCCGTGAAGAAACTGTACCGACCCTGGAATGACCCAGAGGACAAAAAATACGCTCAGAAATCTGATGTGAGTGAGTTTTAGCGCCATCTTATCCATCTGTCACTGTCACTGTCATTTAACCCACTTCATATAAAAGGTTATTTTTTAATCTATATATATAAAAGAAAGTCGTGTTTGTTACAACACTTATACTCGAGAACGGCTGGACCGATTGCCATGGTTTTTGATTTGTTGGATTTGTTTCCGTCCCGAATAGCAGAATAACTATTGCAAACATTGGAAAATTAACGAAAAAAATAAAATCAATTTATCCCCGTATTCTCCATGGGAACGGGAACTATGCGGGTGAAACCGCGGGGCGCAGCTAGTTTTAGTATAAATACAGTTATCAGACCCAACTGTGTTGTTTTATTTTTCAATTTGGTTTTCAATGTTATTTAAATTTTTGACCCACCTGTTTCACACTGGTCATATTTAAATTCCATCCAGGTCCGTTCTGTCGTGATTGACAAACATCCATCCATACATCCAAACATTCGCGTTTATATTTTTATTTATTTATTGCATCATTAACATTAGTGTTATATACTAGACACTTCTTGTAAACTAATGAAATGCACCCTGCAAGGGCGTTGCAATATTGTAATGCACTTACAATTTATTGTACACTTTTGTGTGGTTATCATCTAATAGGTTAGATCCTAACCACATGTTAATGCTTTTGTGAGATTGAAACAAAATTATCCTGCAAATATTCGTTTATAGTGTAATAGCATTTACCTATTAAAAAAGCTTTAAGGTTATTTTGAAATTTTTCACATTTTATTTTGTCTTATATTAGTAGGAACTAGGCTATTTAATTTGCGGATACGGCGTATGCTGCAAAAATAATTTGTTTGTTTGTTACGCTTCTACGCCTCACCCACTAAACCGATTTAAAAAATTCCATCACCAACGGAAAGCTACGCTATCAGCGAGTAAATAGACTATATTTTATCTCCGTATTCCCGCGGGAACGGGAACAAAAGGGTGAAACCGCGGGGCGCAGCTACTTAATAATAATTTATTGTTACAAAATAAAACGACTGCTCCGTTCGTGGCTTAGTTTGTAGTAGCCCTGCCTTCGAAGCGAGGTCCCGGGTTCGATTCACGGCCGGGGCACTGTGTGGTGAGCATGAAGTTTATTCACGGGCAGAGGTTTGTTTAAACGTTGTATGTTTAAAACAATATTGGGGTATTAAAATGTTTGTAATTACAGATTCGGGAGATAAGAGTGCCTCCTCGCTATCAAGGCAGTACTACCAACTTCCAGGATGATCTGGCCCTACTAGTGCTGGCCCAACCATTTTTCACAGGCATTTTTGTAATACCTATATGCCTAGACTTCGACTACGATCTAGACGCGCAGCATTTGACCCACGGGAACATTGGAAAGGTATCACTACATAGTATAAAACAGTTGCTTTCTCTGTCCCTATATTCCTATGATTAAATTTTTAAAACTAAGCAACGGGTTTTGATGCGGTTTTTTTTAATAGATAGAGTGATTCAAGGGGAAGGTTTATATGTATAATAACATCCATTAAATAGTGGAGAAATATTTTTATATTCCCTAAAATTAACGCGTGCGGGCCACGGCCAGTAATGAGTAAATTAAAACTACTGGATCGATGTTAATAATTTTTTCAGTGAATGACATAGGCTATATATTTTATACCCGTGCGAAGCCGGAGCGGGCCGCTAGTAATTAATAAAGTAAGATTAGGTTAAACATAAAACTGACTGTAATTTGACATATCTGTGTGCATGTAATGTGCCAAGGAGTTCCTGTGACACGTTATACGCTCATGAATATGTTTACTTGTGTGTGTAAAATTTGTAGTATCCAAACGATACTTGAGATCTAAAGGAATAAATGAGTTTGAGTTTGAGTATGAGTATGGACGCCTCAGATAAGTATAATAACTAGATTTTGCCCCGTGCGCGCGCTGCGCGCAGCGCGCGAGCTTCGTGTGTGACGTCGGACTTGTAATTCAAAACCTCAAAAAGTGTGTATAATTATTTAACAGGCAACTTTTTCATGTCTAAAACCCAATCAAAGGGCAAAGAGGTGAAGGTTGGGTGGGTGCGCGCGCTGCAAGCAGCGCGCGTCTATTTGGAACTTTAAATTTTTGTCAAATTTACAATTGAAAATATTAATTCAAGTCAAATCTATGTGCAGTATGAAAAAAAAATAATAGGCTTATTCATATTTATTTGCTGCGTGGTGCGCTGACACTCCTGTAGAGGTCGCCCCGTGCGCGCGCTGCAAGCAGCGCGCGGTCCTAACGCTCCTGTATAGGTCGCACCGTGCGCGCGCTGCAAGCAGCGCGCGGTCCTAACGCTCCTGTATAGGTCGCCCCGTGCGCGCGCTGCAAGCAGCGCGCGGTCCTCACGCTCCTGTATAGGTCGCCCCGTGCGCGCGCTGCAAGCAGCGCGCGGTCCTAACGCTCCTGTATAGGTCGCCCCGTGCGCGCGCTGCAAGCAGCGCGCGGTCCTAACGCTCCTGTATAGGTCGCCCCGTGCGCGCGCTGCAAGCAGCGCGCGGTCCTCACGCTCCTGTATAGGTCGCCCCGTGCGCGCGCTGCAAGCAGCGCGCGGTCCTAACGCTCCTGTATAGGTCGCCCCGTGCGCGCGCTGCAAGCAGCGCGCGGTCCTAACGCTCCTGTATAGGTCGCACCGTGCGCGCGCTGCAAGCAGCGCGCGGTCCTAACGCTCCTGTATAGGTCGCCCCATGCGCGCGCTGCAAGCAGCGCGCGGTCCTCACGCTCCTGTATAGGTCGCCCCGTGCGCGCGCTGCAAGCAGCGCGCGGTCCTAACGCTCCTGTATAGGTCGCCCCGTGCGCGCGCTGCATGTAGCGCGCGGTCCTAACGCTCCTGTATAGGTCGCCCCGTGCGCGCGAGATTGGCCGGTCTTATGTCTTGATTTTCCTCAGTTGAAATATCCATACAAACAACCTGTCCATATTCGAAGTCAGTGTGATTTTCTTAAGTCATCAAGTGCGAGTCGAATTTTAAGAAAAAAGACTCCCCCTTGACGGAAACATTTTTCGGATTTTCAAAAATAGTTGTAATCTCCATACAAATAACCTGTCTATATTCGAAGTCAGTGTGATTTTCTAAGTCGTCAAGTGAGAGTTTAATTTTACGAAAAAGACTCCCCCTTGACCGAAAAAAGTTTCGGATTTTTAAAATAAGTTTTAATCTCCATACAAACAACTTGTCTATATTCGAAGTCAGTGTCAATTTCTCCAGTCGTCAAGTGCGAGTCGAATTTTACGAAAAAGACTCCCCCTTGACCGAAAAAAAATTTCGGATTTTTAAAATATTGAAAATTTGAATTTTTTTTAATGCCATTTTGTTAAATGGGCGCAGAAAATCATTTTTTTGTTCCCCAGCAACACTGCAACTCTTCAAACTTGCGAGATATGGGGCTTTGAAAAAAAGGGTCACTTTGTATGGGAGCCCCCCTTTCTGAGGTATATTTCAAAAATCTAAAAACGCAGTTCGATAGGGAATCCAAAAATATAGCCGGATGCCAAATTTCATCTTTGTAGGGCGAAATTTTTTTTCGGCCGCCATTTTGAATCTTAAATTTTGGATTTTGACCGCCACCATCGGATTTCCCCCGGCGTCCCCTATGACATTTGGTCGAACACCTACGACTTTAGTCCGAGGATTGCGGAGATTTCGATGAAAACATTTTGTATGGCGGACACGTTTTTTTGTTCGGGAGCCATGTTTTTTTTTACATTTTCCCCCATAACACGACCTCCTCGTCAAGTTTAGTTCCGAGCCCAACCCCCTAAATGTGATACTTTTCGAGATCCACCGGGGGTACCCAGGGGAACTTGAGAAAATGCCACTTTTCAGATTTTTCTGTCGTCCCGATTTTGATTCTCTACACAATCTTCATACATACCTTTCTTCCATCTCGACTCCTTCTGGGAGAACAATTATGTCAATAGGTCAGTGAGTCAGTGGTAATCGAGCTTTATATATATAGATAGATTGTAACTTGGATCGCTAGCATAAATATTTGTTATATAAAAATAAAATTACATTTTCCTGGTATAACACGTAATACCAGTTGCTCGCATCCGTAGGTGAATACCCTTAGAATCCCTACACGTACCCCCTGGGTGGTGCTAAAGGAGCGAAAAAAAGTAGCAGTAAAACAAGCTCTGTTCTTCTGCTAGTTTTTGTTGCCTATACGTCTGGAAATCTGCTGCTAAGCAGTGGTGTACTCGCATTGCTGCATCGGTGGAAGGGTGTAGGCTCCGGTGAAATCACATGCGCATGAGATGTAACCAAACAAAAAACTTTTTCTAATTTTTATATATCTCTCTTCGCCAGATGTCCGAAGCGGCTGCGTTGATACCAGACCCAGAAATACAGTCAAAAAACTCCAATTTACCTACCGTTATACGCTTATACCCAAAATCCCCTCAAAATCCGACCATTTTAGATTTTTCTGATCTTTACGGACAAGGACAACCTAACAAATACCAACCACCAATCACACCATACAATGCAGAGCAAGAAGAAATAAACATTCAATAATACCATACGACGCAGGAAGGACCTAAAATACCTCTGAAAGAAACGAAAAATTCCTTCAAATTATCGTCGCCACTACAACAATACGATGATGACTGCTGATGTTCACATAACAGACTCAGAATATTACACGAAATGATGAAACAAAAAATCATAAAACCTCCTAGTCGAATTGGGTAACTTTGAATAAAACTGGTTTGATTTTGTTTTTCCTCTTCATTTGTTGTATGGCTTCGAATGGGTAGCCATTCGCCAATGTCACGTTGATAGTTAGGCTTGCATACGATGGGCGACGGTGATTTGAAATTCTAATACTAAACATTAATTTAGTGATCCCAATAAATAAATATATACAGTTTTTTTTTGTAATTATGGCTAGAAAATATTTTAAACTTTAATAATATTTTTCTCAATATATTTATAAAAGTTATGTACATTTTTTTCTCTCTAAATATTACGCACAGCACATTACATTTGATATGTATAAGTTAAAAAAATCTTTTATAAAAATGTAGTTTCATTTTCCCAATTTCCTACATTCCCGTGGATTTCTTTCATACAAACCTTGTTATCTGTCAATACAAACCTGATAATTACAAACACCAAAAATAGGTGCAGCCGTTCTGAAGTAATGCGCTTACATGCATTCTGCAGAGATTTTTATTTTTATATTTATCCAATCCCTCACACTTACACAAAATATTCCCTTGAACAAACAACAATCCGAACGAAGCTTGGATTACTGTTGCGCAGTTGGCTACAACGGTGAACGATTTTTTTTGTAATATTCAACTTATAATATACTAATGACCACTTTTTCATAGGTACCTCGGCGATAATATGTTCCCCCATTCATCCATACATGATATAAAACAAAGTCACTCCCGCTGTTTGTACGCTTAGTCTTAAAACTATACTACGAACGTAGTGTTATACCGTTGGCCACCCCGTCATATAAGTCAGTTGTACTGGCAAGATGCGCCAATAGATGTTATCATTCAAAATGTTAGTACATTTTAATTAAATTATTTTGCACTATATTTACAATTTCTAACGAGTCTTGTGCGAGTTTGGAGTTAAAAGATCAGGGATTTCCGAAACATCGAGTTGGCAGCACTAGTGTGGTCACTGTCATTATCATGTCATTGTCATTATCATGTCAAATAAAAAATAACCTAACCTTAAAATATTATGATAACTATTTTCGTAGTTATCTAAAAATCGGAACTTTAGCTTTTTGTAATTGAAAATGTCTGTCAAAAACTTATTTATGAATCCTGGCTTCGTCCGGGCTCCTCTACAGAACGGTGTGGGTCGCTACGTGTGTCAGCTGCAGAGAATAGTACTGAAATTTTGCAAAACCCACGGCGCCAGTCACGGAATAAGGTATTTTAATAATTAAACAAGCGGGAAAATTCGCCGTATTCTACCATTACGTTAACAATAACTGAATCAGATAAAATATCCACTTGTAATACCCACACCGCTTTATATATATACCGATGAAAGAGTGAAAACGTAAGCATACTGTAGCTTGCAAAGGATCACGAATTATTGTCCCTGTACTTAATATACAGAGTACATAATTTAACCGGATATAATATAATATAATTTAAACGAAGGATTATATGATATTTAAAATCAGTAAATTGTTAAATGATTTGGTTGTATGTCTTGTTGCAGAGATTTTATTGAACAGGATCTGGTGGAGTTTGCCAAAGCGAACCCCGGTGTGGTCGTGTACTTGAAGCCTAGACGTCACCGAGGTCCAGTCGTCGTCGGAGAATACTGTAAGATACTAAACTCATATATTAACTGTAATTGGTATATCATAATCTTTAAATAAATACGAGGAATGTAAAACAGAAAACTATATTATCGAGAAAAATCATAACAACTTTTTTATACAATTCAAAAAGCTCTTCTTTTTTAATTTTGACAGTCATACGAGAAAGGAGTACTACATTAAACAATCTCCTTTAACAGTAATAGCTTAGTTGGTAATAGTTCTGCCTTTTGCACTGTAGGTTGTGGGTTCGACTCAGCATTTGTGTGACGAACATAAATTATTGTTCTATGTCTGGGTGGTTCTATGTTTTTACAAAAAAAATGTATGACTATCATATATCTAGTTTCCAAAGTACAAGGTATGTGAAACGACAGTGTACAAAATGTCCATAAATCTAATATTAATACAAAAAAAATTTATACCTATGTCCATTATAGACTTTGAAACCATCCAACCAATATGCCTCAAACTCGTTTCATTAGAAAGGCAATAATGTGAAGATGATTTTAGACCATTTAAAACAATGTATTACACAGGCAGGCACAATTTTTTTTTTTTTAACTTTAGCACACGCCAGATATCCGCTAGTTATTTTTATTTTTTATTTTCAGTAAATGGTGACAGAGTTTGGCTGAGCATGCATAATAAAACGCACACGGAAATAACGAAATGGATTGAAAATTTGCGCACGCAGCAAGGGGACGTATCTGCGACCCGTCTCCGCAAATACCAGTACACAGACTACCCATCCGTCCAGGGCCCTTGGACCCCGTTCCTCTACAAAGACCCAGCGTTGAACACAGCGGAGTTGCCTGATACTAAGTTCGGAGAGAATAATAGACTGTCCCTAAGTGCTACTGACCAATTGAGGCTGCTGTTTGAGAAACAGAAATTGGACAATGTCAAATTGGCAGAATAGTGGTTGTAATGAAATTCTTCACAGGGCTATTGTATAGTGACTTGATGAAAGCTGCTGTGTAGCTTAGTTGGTAGATATGAATTCGAAATTGGGGTGGCCATACAGCTCAGTTGGTAGGTATGCTTTCTGCGCTGTCATTTGAAGGCTCGGCTGCCAGAATAAACTTTTGTGTGACAAACATAGGTGTTTATTCTGTATGGATGTTAATAATATGTATTAACAAAGAAAGTATCTGGTTCCCATAGTATGTTATGTAGTTTAGGGCTACATAGAGTGTGAACAAGAAAGAAAACACTAGCTGTTCGCTTCAATTGCCTGTTGCACAAATTTGTGGAGTGGAAAGTTTGGGTGTGTTCTCGGGTCTTGAATGTGTTCGTGTTATGTATTTGTTCATCCAGGAATCAAACCCGCTACAAAGGTTGGGCTACTACCAACTAAGCTGTAATATCAAATATTAACCAGTTTCTGTTAGAATATACGGTTGGACTATAATTTAGAATAGATTTGTAGATATTAGGAATAAATTATTGTAAGATATAATTTCTCTGGGTTTTATTTCACAAAACCTTGCGTCCTGTTGATAAATATTAATTATCTGACCTTATCTAGATTCAGCCGCTATTTTTTTTTGCTAATTTGGGTCGCGATGTTTTATTGTGACTCCTCCGTACCAACCTCTAATGTTCCCACTGCAAACACCGGCCTACTCTCGATAATTGAGAGTGAATGGGCTTTGGATCTACCACGGGAGCCCAATCCGGATTGGTAGATGTCACATGTCGTCGAATTTTTGGTTCTAAGACATGCCGGTTTCCTCACGATGTTTTCCGTCACCGTTTTGAGAACGTGGTATTGCGCACATAAATTTTTTCAAGTGAAAAAACTCATTGGTGCACGTGTGGGTTTGAACCAGCAACCTTCAGATTGAAAGTCGGCGTCTGTGCCCCAGGGCCACCACGCTCTCCTTATTGCCACGAATTATCGCCTGATAATGTGGCCGTCCGTAGCATAAAGTTTATTAATAGTCTGTTTCTTAGTACGCTGTTTGTTACTAACGGCTGAACGACCAAATAGTCAGCCGTTGAGTAACATACATACATACCGACAAATTTTCGCATTTTTTTATATGAACGTGTAACGAGATTAGCTGAAGGCCCACCTAATGTTCAGTAGTTACCTTCGACTTCGGTCTTTGCTCCTCCCCGGCCGAAGTCTACAGAAGACCCAAGTCGCACCCCGTTGGGCCCGTCACCCGAGACGGAAATGTCTGCGCATATTACCGGCACCACGGTCTTACATACAGGTCTTGCGACTTAACAGAATTCCAATCGTAGAGAGTGGCTCCTCTGTTGAAGAAAAATCCAGATGGAGCTGCGATCGATGCATCGACATAACCTACAATGTTTGAATAAGCCTTTGACGTGCGTGTTCCGTATCGTGTTTCGTTCACAATTTCGAAGTGATTTTTTTATTGGGACAATCTAAATTTATAGATATAATAATATGTAAATAAAATTTATAGGTTAGGATTACACGCCCATGTGACGCGCAAGCGCGACTATTGTCATCCTTGTCGCACCGGGCATCCCTCGATCGCAGCGACGCTAGCGGTTTGACACGTTAAGAGGCCCATGTCGAAACTCAGAGTCGCAAGACCTGTAAGACCGTAAGACCGTGACCGGCTCTCAGCAAGTGAGTACACTGCTTGGCGATTGATTACCAGGTGTGGTGGCAGTACTTCTCCGGGCCAACTTGGCACAAGTTCTAATGCTACTTTTTGTTGCTCCTTTAGCAACAAAAGGGTATGTGTAGGGATTCAAAGGGTACTCACCAACTGACGCGAGCAATATTAGTATGATAGGTATATTCGCTTCGCTTAAACTCTTAACCTAAGCAGTGTGGTATATATTTATAGCAATAAGACCGCCCATTGTGTCATCTTTTTAATAGTCAAGATTTCTATTTTAAGCTAGTGTTATCTTTATTAAAGCGTGGTGGCCAACACAGACGCAGACTTTCAATCTGAAGGTCGCTGGTTCAAACCCACATGTGCACCGAGTTTTTTCACTTGAAAAATATATTATATCTGCGCAATACAACGTTCTCGAAACGGTGAACGGATCGGAACGGAAACCGGCATGTCTTAGAACCAAAAATTCGACATGTGACATCTACCAATCCGGATTGGGCTCCCGTGGTAGATCAGAGCCCATTCTCTCAATTTAGTGAGCCGGTGTCAGCAGTGGGAACATTAGAGGCTGGTACAATTATCTTTAATCGGTGTGCAATAAAGTGTCATCTACATAATATAAAGTGTATTAATAAAACAACAAATAATAATTTATCCGTAAAGGCCTATATTTATTTATTTATATGACATAATCCGTGTGCCCAAAACCTCTCCATACCATGTCAAAAATTGCCATTAATTCTCGACGTGCCACAGAAATGGCGGGGCGATAAATCTCGCATACAACTGTACGCGAGCAACCAATTGCCGGTTGCCTCTAGCGATCTATGTTGCCAGGTTGCCATCGTGCTATTATCAAAACAGTCTGTGTGTCCCGACTCGGACATATAAATTTACACTATCAAATTGTTTTACACTAGGGAATTGTTTGTATAAATTTACACTCAATAATTGTCAACCAATGCTACACTCCACTTGTGTACAGCCGTGTTCTGGTTGTATAAATTTACACTAGCATTTGTCGATGCAATGCTTACACAAATTAAACCTGTACAGCGCTTCCGGTTGTATAAATTTACACTATCAAAACGTCTCGTCAGTTACAATTCTTACACAAATAATCTGTACAACGCAATGGTTCCTCTGGTTGAAGGGAGTGATAGATCGTATTAATTTACACTATCCAAACTTTTCGACGCAATTCTTAGACTCTGGTCTATAAATTGAATATGAGATGGGATGAACTACAAAGACGATCTAATTGTCTCCATAGTCTTATAACCCAAATTCATTTTTTTAGATGTTAAGTATCATTTCGATACGTCAGTTTTTAAGCTAGCCCCTTTTGAAGGCCCCGATGTGGCATTAACAAGCAGTTAGGATGGGAGATGGAAGACAGCAAGAGGCCAGAGACAAATCAAAAGATATCAACCGGAATGTTGACTCAACAACCATGGCTAAACCAATAACCACAAGAAACCACCCAGACTATCAAAAAAAGCGCAGTGGACAGAGTAATTGAGACTCCACGGCCTGCAATAATACCACTCGGAACGAGGTTAACGCTTAAGTAGGAAGACTTGTAATGGAAAGATTTAACCGATCAGGATGTCGAAATGGAAGCAGAACAGAGCATAATTAGTCAAGTAAAGATGGTATTGGAGTATGTTAGACTAAAAACAGTACATATTGGATGCCATATTCAAGTCACGTTGGTAAGCATTCGAAATACCATGGGTTGCGTACGAATCTGGCGAATGCGCCGCATATACGCCTATTTGCGAAATGCTCACTAGCTGCATGCGTTATTATATATTACGATCTATCCGCGCGCTGCATCTGCGCCGCCAAAGTACTGCGCTAACGCTAACGAGGTATGGAGGCCTGTAAGTGATCGCTTTTAGCGATAAGGCCGCCCATTTTGCCACCTAGTATTATTTATTTTGAAAGATTACAGAAAGAAAGAAGATAGATTTTTTTAGTTTATGGTGTACGTAATATTCTAAAGAGCAATCTATATTTTCTGGGATTATGATAGCCTTCTGGAGTTGTAATTACAGAGGCACACCATTGCAGCTACTGCACGCGTAATGTACTCAATGCAGTGCATTCCCGTTGAGTTAGCCAGATTTGTACGCACCCTAGAACTACAAGTGAACAATTGCCAAAGCTGCGAACGAAGATCTGGCAGTCCAGAAGCCATCCTCACACTGGAAACTAGGTCCTAAACCATGAGACAACTTGGATGGATGGATGGAATTATGGATGGATTTCATGAGACTTAATGAGACAACTTTCAAATGACGTTAAAACATCTCTACTCACGCAATTTAGATGCAAACTTTGCCGGTTGAACATAGCGTCTTCGAGCAAGCCAAATTAAGTAACAGGGTATCCTATGATAACCACCCCCTAACGCGTCGAGGAGAACGATACGGCTGGAGCCGGGTAGGTCTAGAAAACATAGGCGCTCAAAATTGCCAATAACAATTCACTCCCCCACCATTTCACCAGCCAGAGCACCAGGCACTCAATTCACTCATATATAAACTCTATAAGAATTTTCTCTGTACAGCACAAATTCCATTATTCATCCAGTGCTTGGTTGTATAAATTTACACTATCAATTCTTACACTCAACGAAACTGTGCTATTTGTTGTATAAATGTACACTATTAAAACCGTGTCAACATACACGACTTACACAGGAAATCTGTACAGCACAATTACTCTGTTGGTTGTATACATTTACACTAGTAAAAATTATTACCTATGCAATCTTACACAAAATAAATCTGTACAACAACGATACCAATGTTCCCCGTGGATTTGAGTGATAGTTGATTGTATAAATTCACACAATCAATACTTACACTCCGAATAAGACATTAGTTTTATTTTTATACCATCAAAACTGTCAACAAATATATTCTTACACAAATTAAGTCTGTACAGAAATCCATGTTTCCCCGTAACACTGCGTTTACACAATCAATATATATTCACAATATTTATAATAAATTGATTTATCTTTCATAAGGCTTTACATACGGACAGGAATACAATATTGTCAGTATATATTGAGTGTCAAACCCAGCCCATTGGTTGTATAAATTTATAATATCATCGTCTTGTGCACTGATGAAATCTCTACATTAACACATGTTGTGAACTGTTTTCTGTCTATGAACATTTGCATTTCACCAATGCGTATAGTTTATATGGGTGTGATTGGTTGTATAGATTTACAGTCAAAACGTGTGCCAACCAATGAAACCCTTACACAAAATAAGCCTGTACTTTTATTCAACGCTTCCAATTGGTTGTTTAAATTTACACTATCCCGGTTGTATAAATTTACACTGTCAAAACTTCTGCCAACCAATGCAACATTTACACAAATTAAGTCTGTACAGTTTAATTCAATGCGTCCCGTTTGTTATATAAATTTACACTATCTTGGTTGTATAAATTTACACTATCTTGTTTGCATAAATTTACACTATCAAAACTCGTCGACCAGTGTAATCCTTGTAACTTTGCACTGACCAAAATATAACTTGTTAGAACATGTTTCTGTCGGTGTGTCTGCATTGTCCCACAATTTTAGTATGTCGATCGCATTCACTGATCTTGGACTACCAAGTACCACCAGGTTGGCCACTGGATAGGTGGCTGCTCGTAAACGTACGAGTGTCCATAGAACTAATTCAATAAGTTATCAACTAAAGTAGAATACGAAATTTCAATTAAATTTTACGTATTTTCGTAACAAAATTTACTATAATATTAATACCGAAAAGATAAAACATTAGTTTCTCGAAATTCTTTGATCACTCCAACATCCACAGACAATAAAAACACTAAATAATATTAGTTTTAGAGACACTCGTCGGTTGCGCTTCAAATTGGCTCGTAATTTATCTGTCATTCGCATGACAGCTAGTCGACACTGTCAGTGGACGCCCTGAAGTACCCCCGTGCCGTTCCAGTCGGGGGTCATGCACTGCGACAGCCACTCCGTACTCAGCAGGTCAGTGGTCTAAATTCCCCCCAGACGCCTGTTTTGCAGCAGGGTGGGTACAGTTGACAGCCAGTCCATACTATGCAGGTCAGTGGTTCTGGTTAAAGTCCCCCCCGGGTGCCTGTTAGGGCGGGGGGTAGGGTCAGTGGGGGCCGGGTGGTGTTTTCGCGGGGGACGCGGGGGGTGGTGCGCTCCACTCGACGCCGTCCCCCTCGTATTGCGTGTTCTCAAGCCGCGTGATAAGTCTTTCGTCCTCGTCACCGAACTCACCCCCCATCAGAGACGGTTCCCCAACCACCATCACATCCTGGAACATAAATATATTATTATTATCTGATGCTCGCGTTACGTGAATGTGAATACCCCTCAGTCCCTACACGTACCCCCTGGGTGGTGCTAAAGGAGCAAAAAAAGCAACAGTAGAACTTGCGCCAAGTTCGTACAGAGAAGTACTACTTCCACACCTGGTAATCCGCCACCAAGCAGTGTTCAATACTCAATACTCAATAGTTGGACCCGCATTGCTGTGTTCTGGTGGAAAACACTGGTGTGGGTGCCGGTGAAATCACAAGCGCATGAGACGTATCATCCCCGTCTCGGGTGATGGACGCAGCAGGATGAATGCGACTCAGTAAAGATTTGTATCTCATACTGAGTCGCGCGCATTACTGTTGTCATGGGCGAGGGTCACCACTTACCATCAGGTGGGCCCTCAGCTCGTTATAATGGTGAACCAGCGACCTTTAGATTGAACGGCGACTATGACTATGGGCCACCACGTTTTCAAAAAAAAAAGGTGTACAATAAAACGTATTCATTCATTCATTCATTCACCTGTGAGGCGAGGCTAAAGTTGGGTCGTTCATTCAAACGTTCGTTCGTTCATTCACCTGTGAGGCGAGGCTAAAGTTGGGTCGTTCATTCAAACGTTCGTTCGTTCATTCACCTGTGAGGCGAGGCTAAAGTTGGGTCGTTCATTCAAACGTTCGTTCGTTCATTCACCTGTGAGGCGAGGCTAAAGTTGGGTCATTCATTCATTCATTCATTCACCTGTGAGGCGAGGCTAAAGTTGGGTCGTTCATTCATTCACCTGTGAGGCGAGGCTAAGTTGGGTCGTTCATTCAAACGTTCGTTCATTCATTCACCTGTGAGGCGAGACTAAGTTGGGTCGTTCATTCAAACGTTCGTTCATTCATTCACCTGTGAGGCGAGACTAAGTTGGGTCGTTCATTCAAACGTTCGTTCATTCATTCACCTGTGAGGCGAGGCTAAAGTTAGGTCATTCATTCATTCATTCATTCATTCATTCACCTGTGAGGCGAGGCTAAAGTTGGGTCGTTCATTCAAACGTTCGTTCATTCATTCACCTGTAAGGCGAGGCTAAAGTTGGGTCATTCATTCATTCATTCATTCATTCATTCACCTGTGAGGCGAGGCTAAAGTTAGGTCATTCATTCATTCATTCATTCACCTGTGAGGCGAGGCTAAAGTTGGGTCGTTCATTCAAACGTTCGTTCATTCATTCACCTGTGAGGCGAGGCTAAAGTTGGGTCATTCATTCATTCATTCATTCATTCATTCACCTGTGAGGCGAGGCTAAAGTTGGGTCGTTCATTCAAACGTTCGTTCATTCATTCACCTGTGAGGCGAGGCTAAAGTTGGGTCGTTCATTCATTCACCTGTGAGGCGAGGCTAAGTTGGGTCGTTCATTCAAACGTTCGTTCATTCATTCACCTGTGAGGCGAGGCTAAAGTTGGGTCGTTCATTCAAATGTTCGTTCGTTCATTCACCTGTGAGGCGAGACTAAGTTGGGTCGTTCATTCAAACGTTCGTTCGTTCATTCACCTGTGAGGCGAGGCTAAAGTTGGGTCATTCATTCATTCATTCATTCATTCATTCACCTGTGAGGCGAGACTAAGTTGGGTCGTTCATTCAAACGTTCGTTCGTTCATTCACCTGTGAGGCGAGGCTAAAGTTGGGTCGTTCATTCAAACGTTCGTTCGTTCATTCACCTGTGAGGCGAGACTAAGTTGGGTCGTTCATTCAAACGTTCGTTCGTTCATTCACCTGTGAGGCGAGGCTAAAGTTGGGTCATTCATTCATTCATTCATTCATTCACCTGTGAGGCGAGGCTAAAGTTGGGTCGTTCATTCAAACGTTCGTTCATTCATTCACCTGTGAGGCGAGGCTAAAGTTGGGTCATTCATTCATTCATTCATTCATTCATTCACCTGTGAGGCGAGGCTAAAGTTGGGTCGTTCATTCATTCACCTGTGAGGCGAGGCTAAGTTGGGTCGTTCATTCAAACGTTCGTTCGTTCATTCACCTGTGAGGCGAGACTAAGTTGGGTCGTTCATTCAAACGTTCGTTCGTTCATTCACCTGTGAGGCGAGGCTAAAGTTGGGTCATTCATTCATTCATTCATTCATTCATTCACCTGTGAGGCGAGGCTAAAGTTGGGTCGTTCATTCAAACGTTCGTTCATTCATTCACCTGTGAGGCGAGGCTAAAGTTGGGTCGTTCATTCAAACGTTCGTTCGTTCATTCACCTGTGAGGCGAGACTAAGTTGGGTCGTTCATTCAAACGTTCGTTCGTTCATTCACCTGTGAGGCGAGGCTAAAGTTGGGTCATTCATTCATTCATTCATTCATTCATTCACCTGTGAGGCGAGGCTAAAGTTGGGTCGTTCATTCAAACGTTCGTTCATTCATTCACCTGTGAGGCGAGGCTAAAGTTGGGTCGTTCATTCAAACGTTCGTTCGTTCATTCACCTGTGAGGCGAGACTAAGTTGGGTCGTTCATTCAAACGTTCGTTCGTTCATTCACCTGTGAGGCGAGGCTAAAGTTGGGTCATTCATTCATTCATTCATTCATTCATTCACCTGTGAGGCGAGGCTAAAGTTGGGTCGTTCATTCATTCACCTGTGAGGCGAGGCTAAGTTGGGTCGTTCATTCAAACGTTCGTTCATTCATTCACCTGTGAGGCGAGGCTAAAGTTGGGTCGTTCATTCATTCATTCATTCATTCATTCACCTGTGAGGCGAGGCTAAAGTTAGGTCATTCATTCATTCATTCATTCACCTGTGAGGCGAGGCTAAAGTTGGGTCGTTCATTCAAACGTTCGTTCATTCATTCACCTGTGAGGCGAGGCTAAAGTTGGGTCATTCATTCATTCATTCATTCATTCATTCACCTGTGAGGCGAGGCTAAAGTTGGGTCGTTCATTCAAACGTTCGTTCATTCATTCACCTGTGAGGCGAGGCTAAAGTTGGGTCGTTCATTCATTCACCTGTGAGGCGAGGCTAAGTTGGGTCGTTCATTCAAACGTTCGTTCATTCATTCACCTGTGAGGCGAGGCTAAAGTTGGGTCGTTCATTCAAATGTTCGTTCGTTCATTCACCTGTGAGGCGAGACTAAGTTGGGTCGTTCATTCAAACGTTCGTTCGTTCATTCACCTGTGAGGCGAGGCTAAAGTTGGGTCATTCATTCATTCATTCATTCATTCATTCACCTGTGAGGCGAGACTAAGTTGGGTCGTTCATTCAAACGTTCGTTCGTTCATTCACCTGTGAGGCGAGGCTAAAGTTGGGTCGTTCATTCAAACGTTCGTTCGTTCATTCACCTGTGAGGCGAGACTAAGTTGGGTCGTTCATTCAAACGTTCGTTCGTTCATTCACCTGTGAGGCGAGGCTAAAGTTGGGTCATTCATTCATTCATTCATTCATTCACCTGTGAGGCGAGGCTAAAGTTGGGTCGTTCATTCAAACGTTCGTTCATTCATTCACCTGTGAGGCGAGGCTAAAGTTGGGTCATTCATTCATTCATTCATTCATTCATTCACCTGTGAGGCGAGGCTAAAGTTGGGTCGTTCATTCATTCACCTGTGAGGCGAGGCTAAGTTGGGTCGTTCATTCAAACGTTCGTTCGTTCATTCACCTGTGAGGCGAGACTAAGTTGGGTCGTTCATTCAAACGTTCGTTCGTTCATTCACCTGTGAGGCGAGGCTAAAGTTGGGTCATTCATTCATTCATTCATTCATTCATTCACCTGTGAGGCGAGGCTAAAGTTGGGTCGTTCATTCAAACGTTCGTTCATTCATTCACCTGTGAGGCGAGGCTAAAGTTGGGTCGTTCATTCAAACGTTCGTTCGTTCATTCACCTGTGAGGCGAGACTAAGTTGGGTCGTTCATTCAAACGTTCGTTCGTTCATTCACCTGTGAGGCGAGGCTAAAGTTGGGTCATTCATTCATTCATTCATTCATTCATTCACCTGTGAGGCGAGGCTAAAGTTGGGTCGTTCATTCATTCACCTGTGAGGCGAGGCTAAGTTGGGTCGTTCATTCAAACGTTCGTTCATTCATTCACCTGTGAGGCGAGGCTAAAGTTGGGTCGTTCATTCATTCATTCATTCATTCATTCACCTGTGAGGCGAGGCTAAAGTTGGGTCGTTCATTCAAACGTTCGTTCATTCATTCACCTGTGAGGCGAGGCTAAAGTTGGGTCGTTCATTCAAACGTTCGTTCGTTCATTCACCTGTGAGGCGAGACTAAGTTGGGTCGTTCATTCAAACGTTCGTTCGTTCATTCACCTGTGAGGCGAGGCTAAAGTTGGGTCATTCATTCATTCATTCATTCACCTGTGAGGCGAGGCTAAAGTTGGGTCGTTCATTCATTCATTCATTCATTCATTCACCTGTGAGGCGAGGCTAAAGTTGGGTCGTTCATTCAAACGTTCGTTCGTTCATTCACCTGTGAGGCGAGGCTAAGTTGGGTCGTTCATTCAAACGTTCGTTCGTTCATTCACCTGTGAGGCGAGACTAAGTTGGGTCGTTCATTCAAACGTTCGTTCGTTCATTCACCTGTGAGGCGAGGCTAAAGTTGGGTCATTCATTCATTCATTCATTCACCTGTGAGGCGAGGCTGAAATTGGGTCCGGGTGATCGTTTCTTGGCGGGCGCGGGGGGCGCCGCGTTGGCGCCCGCGCTCCCCTTGCGCTTGCGCCGCTTGCTCGCCGGTCGCTGCGACTCTGTAGACCAAATAAAACATTCATAACCAACATATAAGGTAATGTTAGAGATCCAGATAAGAGTTGTTTCATCTAAAATGCCAATAACTACCAAAATAATCTATACTAATATTATAAAGCTGCAGAGTTTGTTTGTTTGTTTGAACGCGCTAATCTCTGGAACTACTGGTCCGATTTGAATGATTCTTTCAGTGTTTGGTAGTCCACTTATCGAGGAAGGCTATAGGCTATGTTTTTTTTTTTCAAAATTAGGGATCCGTAAGTATTTTGCTATTTTGTAACACAAGGTGTAAAATCGAAAACCTATTTTTGCGTGCACTGCAAAAACTATTGACAATAGAACAAAATGATGTACTACGGGTTTGTAGATCCTAATAAGACCTACAAAAAAGTCCGCGAGAACATATATCTAGCTATCATGGTTTAATCACAATAACCGATTTTGTGTATCAAATTTGTACACCGTGTGCAGTTTGATCCAACTTGAAAGATAGGATAGCTCACATCTCAATTTGTGATCGCAATATTATTTTATTGCAAATTATAATATCGTATGACAAAAACGATAGCCACAGCAACGCGTGGCCCGGTCAGCTAGTATAATCATAATAACCATTATCATAGCAAAATAATAATAATATACAATACTAGACGGCTCTGTGACTTAGTTGGTAGTAGCCCTGCCTTCGAAGCAAGGGGTCCCGGGTTCGATTCCCGGCCGGGGCACACTTTGTGTGGTGAGCACGAAGTTTGTTCTCGGGCCTTGGGTGTTTGTCTTGTGTTTCTGTGTTTGCCCATGCCATCTGCGACACAGGGAATCCTAGTGCAGAGGTATGAGTGTGTAACCGTTAATAAATATCCGCGTGCGCTTAGGTAATCGCTAATTATAATTATGCGTATGAACCATGCAATATACTGAAATACTACAAGTCTGCTATTAGCGATTTCTTTGACCCGCGTATAGGGTGAAACCGCGAGGCACAGCTAGTATTAATATAAAAATAAATATAAATATAAATCTGTACATGAATGTCAGAATTAAAATTATCCAAATTGACCCCTAATTAGCAAAGATATCCCGTAATTCAAATTTCAACCTCCGCCCTTCTACAAGGGACAAAAAGCTAATTTTCAAGTACTCACCGGGGGGCGCCACCATCCGCTGCCATTTTTGGAAGAGTGTAGTTTTGAGACAGTCCCGCGGCGAGAGTGCGTACGCTTTATGTCTGGACATTAGTTCTTGCATTGGCTCTAGGATGACACATAACTGAAAACAGAAAAAAATAACAGATATAATAATAATTAATGAGTTTGAGTTTGATTAAGTGATAATTAAACCTATGCAGAATAGAATAGAATAGAATATATTTTATTTGACACACACACCCACACACACACACACAAAAAACAGTATACAAGTAAAATAAGATAAACCTAAATACTAACATAAAGAAAAAGACAACAACTACAAGAGTAACAATAACAATATGTGGTCAAACAGAACACCGTCTCAGCTCGAAGCTGCATCTTAAACATACCCGTCATCTTAAACATACCCGCCATCTTAAACATACCCGTCATCTTAAACATACCCATCATCTTAAACATACCCGTCATCGTAAACATACCCGTCATCTTAAACATACCCGTCATCTTAAACATACCCGTCATCTTAAACATACCCGTCATCTTAAACATACCCGTCATCTTAAACATACCCTTCATCTAAAACATACCCTTCATCTTAAACATACCCGTCATCTTAAACATAACCTTCATCTTAAACATACCCGTCATCTTAAACATACCCGTCATCTTAGACATACCCGTCATCTTAAACATACCCGTCATCTTAAACATACCCGTCATCTTAAACATACCCGTCATCTTAAACATACCCGTCATCTTAAACATACCCGTTTAAGACGCAGCGCTGGTTTTCAGACGGCGCCTATGGAATGGTTGACATCTTTTAATACTTTAAACTTTGTGGATAACAATCACAGTGGATGTCAACATTTATTACACCGCAGGAACATTCTTGGTTATGTATTGGTCAATTCAAGTTTTTCATGACATTATTTGTATATATTATTTTGTATTCATTGTTTTGTTATTTTTAGCATGTAGGCGATTTGGTCCCACTGTTAGCCTATAAGTGGTGTTTTTCACTACATAGTATAAAACAAAGTCGCTTTCTCTGTCCCTATATCCCTGTATGCTTAAATCTTTAAAACTACGCAACGGATTTTGTTGCGGTTTTTTAATAGATAGAGTGATTCAAGAGGAAGGTTTATATGTATAATACACTATCAAGTCACCCCGGCTTCGCACGGGTAGTTTCAACACTGATGCTTTACTAACCGTGCGAAGCCGGGGCGGGTCGCTAGTTTAATATAAATGACTCACCCTCAAATAGTTTAGCGTGGAGTTGGTGATACCCTGCCGGGTGATGTTCTTCGCCAGCTGGTCGAGGGCGGCGTGGTCCGGCGGGTGCACCGCCTGCCGCGGGATCAGCTCCCGGTGCGCGCGCACCGCCATGTGCCACGACTTGATGCGCATCAGGTCGTCGAACGTGAACTCCAGGATGAGGCGACCCTCGGTGCACACCTGGAAACGAAAATAACAAAAAAAAATAACAAACTTTACATACATGATTTGATATGACTAAAAAAAATGCCTTTCACTGAATTGCTAATTTTTTTTTTATTTGAATGTGTGACGGAACGAGCTGAGGGCCCACCTGATGGTAAGTGGTGACCCTCGCCCATGACAACAGTAATGCGCGCGACTCAGTATGAGATCCAAATCTTTACCGAGTCGCATTTGAAATACATTTCACTGATTTAACATACATTTCACTGATTTGACATACATTTCACTGATTTAACATACATTTCACTGGTTTAACATATAATATAATACATTTCACTGGATAACATACATTTCACTGGTTTAACATACATTTCACTGATTTGACATACATTTCACTGATTTAACATACATTTCACTGATTTGACATACATTTCACTGATTTAACATACATTTCACTGGTTTAACATATAATATTATACATTTCACTGGGTAACATACATTTCACTGGTTTAACATACATTTCACTGATTTAACATACATTTCACTGGTTTAACATACGTTTCAATGATTTAACATACATTTGGCAAATTTGACATGCATTTCACTGGTATACTCAATTTTTTTTTTATGTGAATGCATGACGGAACGAGCTGAGGGCCCACCTGATGGGAAGTGGTGACCCTCGCCCATGACAACAGTAATGCGCGCGACTCAGTATAAATTTTTACTGAGTCGCATTCATCCTGCTGCGTCCATCACCCGAGACGGGGATGATACCATACTCAACACTCATTCGGCCGTAGGAACACTACGGAACACTTGGTTTTGTCAAAAATGATGGCTTAAATAGCCTAAAATATAACAAGAAATAAGAAACTAGAAACAGGCGACAAATTATATCCTTTAACAATAAGTTTACAATAATATAATTTTAAATGTCATAATAATTAAATTTAATACGTAAAATATCAACTATAGCTGCTGTAAAGGGGCATTGTCAAATAATCACTACATAGTATAAAACAAAGTCGCTTTCTCTGTCCCTATATCCCTGTATGCTTAAATCTTTAAAACTACGCAACGGATTTTGATGCGGTTTTTTTTAATAGATAGAGTGATTCAAGAGGATGGTTTATATGTATAATAACATCCATTAAATAGAAAGAAATACTGTTATTTTTGAGGTTTCTAATGTGATGTCGTAAATATTTACATTTTTTCCGGCAGCGGCAGTAATGAATAAATCAAAACATTCAAAACTACTGGATCGATTTTAATTATTTCTTCAGTGAATGACATAGGCTATATATTTTATACCCGTGCGAAGCCGGAGCGGGCCGCTAGTTAATATTATCCTACTACTATTATAAAGGCGAAAGTTTGTAAGTATGGATGTATGGATGTATGGATGTTTGTTACTCTTTCACGTAAAAACTACTGAATGGATTTGAATGAAACTTTACCACAATATAGCTTATACATCAGAATAACATATAGGCTACAATTTTTGAGGTTTCTATAAAATCTATATATATAAAAGAAAGTCGTGTTTGTTACAACACTTATAACTCGAGAACGGCTGGACCGATTGCCATGGTTTTTGATTTGTTGGATTTGTTTCCGTCCCGAATAGCAGAATAACTATTAAAACATTGGAAAATTAACGAAAAAAATAAAATCAATTTATCCCCGTATTCTCCACGGGAACGGGAACTATGCGGGTGAAACCGCGGGGCGCAGCTAGTAAATAAATAAATGTGATGTACCTTAGTGAACATGGGTTTCCCGTGATGCGTCACCATCGTGCAGTGGTCGCAGTCCAGCGTGATGCTGGTGTTGTGGAAGGACTCTTTCGGCTGCCGCATCGTGTAGTAAAGCTCTGACACCCCCCCTTCATATATGCTCCGGAAGTAACGCGGGATTAGCGTCCTCCCTATCGCTGGAATTAAACAAATGTAACATAAGTAAATACTATTTATTTGGGATTTTGTTCTGTGGCTTATCCTACCGGCTGCGCCAATTATTGTTTCACCAATAAAACATAAACGTTTACACACTCATACCTCTGCACTTTCCCTGTGTCGCAGATGGCATGGACAAAAATAGAAACACAAGACAAACATACCCGAGAACAAACTTCATGCTCACCGCACAAAGTAAAAGTGGTTGTTTGTTAATAATAATTCATTTCCGATCGTTCGCGGAATAGCGAGTTAAATGGTCTTGTAGATATACTATCGGTACTTTCTAATTATACTGCTGAATATACTGTCGGCACTTACTGATTATTGTTGAGTATACTGTCGGTACTTACTGATTATTGTTGAGTATACTGTCGATACTTACTGATTATTGTTGAGTATACTGTCGATACTTACTGATTATTGTTGAATATAATGTCGATACTTACTAATTATTGAGTATACTGTCGATACTTACTGATTATTGTTGAGTATAATGTCGATACTTACTGATTATTGTTGAGTATACTGTCGATACTTACTGATTATTGTTGAGTATAATGTCGATACTTACTGATTATTGTTGAGTATACTGTCGATACTTACTGATTATTGTTGAGTATACTGTCGATACTTACTGATTATTGTTGAGTATAATGTCGATACTTACTGATTATTGTTGAGTATACTGTCGGTACTTACTGATTATTGTTGAGTATACTGTCGATACTTACTAATGTGGAGAATACAGTCGATTTTTACTAATTATACAGCTGATACTTACTATATCTTTTAGGTCCATCTTCTAAACAAAACGTGAGTGTGAGCGTCGCGTCGTCTTCGAAGAATTCCGTCGCGAACGCGTCCCACCATAAATTATCAGAGTCCTGGAATTTATACAATATTCTATGAGAATGGTGAAATGGCGGTAGGAATAGAAATTAGCAGCGTTTTACGTGCGAACAATATTGGAATTGGAATCTGGTATTTGTTTTCTATAGTCTGTTTGTGGTACAATTACTCTTGCAAATTTTTTTAATACAAACATACGGGCTGAACCAAGAGGGGAGGAGAAGCAACTGCCCCCTTCTAGATAACTAAAATTTCTCATGTATCAGTTAACACCTCATCCTTAGTGGACAAGAATTCTTTTATACTATTTCAATGATAGGAGCTGAAAGTACACCTGATGGTACCTCCGCCCCTAACAACAGCAATACGACCTCAGACCCAAGTCGCATCCCGTAGCGCCCGTCACCCAAGACTGCAATGTTACGTTTCAAGCGCATGAGATTTCACCGGCACCCACACCACTGCAGCACAGCAATGCGAGTGCACCACTGTTTAGCAGATTACCAGGCGCGGAGGCAGTTCTCCGGGCGAACTTTGCACAAGTTCTACTGCTACTTTTTGTTGCCTTTACCACCACCCAGGAGGTACGTGTATAGATTCTGAGGGATTCTAGCGTGAGCAACTGGAACCCCCACAATGAACGAACTTGGCAGAAGTTCTACTTCCACTTTTGCTCCTTTAGGATAGGTTATTTCCCAGGGGGTGCGTGTAGGGATTCAAAGGGTACTCCATCTACGGACGCGAGCTATTGGAGCCCCCAAACGCGTGGACGACAGCATCCCTGATAAGCGAGTTATATTGGAACAGCCCCAACACCATCCTCACAATAGTGGCGGAGAACTACTGCTCTCTTACTTGGAAGAGGGAGATTCATACCTCATGGGGTTTCAGAGTTAAAACTTTAATATAATTATACTAATATAATAAGGGGATGGATGATAGAAGAATGCATCCAGCGGAGATGAATGAATGAGAATAATGGATCAATAGGCCTTCGGGCGGCTAGAAAACTCCGACATTAGAGTTGGCCACTTACTCGAGCGATTCGTTTAGTAAGTTTACTAAATATAGTTTGGATATGACAAATTTTACACGCAATTAAACATATTCGATTCAACGAGCGTGGTGGCCCAGGGTCATAGACCGACTTTCAATCTGAAGGTCGCTGGTTCAAACCCACACGTGCACCAATGAGTTTTTTCACTTGAAAAAATTTATGTGCGCAATACCACGTTCTCGAAACGGTGACGGAAAACATCGTGAGGAAACCGGCATGTCTTAGAACCAAAAATACGACGACATGTGACATCTACCAATCCGGATTGGGCTCCCGTGGTAGATCAGAGCCCATTCACTCTCAATTATTGAGAGTAGGCCGGTGTCCCTGCAGTGGGAACATTAGAGGCTGGTACGGAAACATATTCGTGAGCATAAAACGTGTCACAGGAGTTCCTTAGGCACGTTACATGCGCACAGATATGTCAAATTACAGACAGTTTTCATGTTTTAGCTCGTCTGACTGGCCTCATAGCTGAGTTGATAATAGATCTGCCTTCTGTAGGTCGAGGATTCGAGTCCCACCCAGGACAAGCATATGTGTGCCGAACATAAACATTTGTTCTGTCTGGGTATTATATGTATTTACAAAAAGTACTATATAGGTATTGTATCAGTTATCTGGATTCCTATAGTACAAGCTATGCTTAGTTTGGGGCTAGATGGCGCTGTGTAAAATATACATGAATATTTATTATTATCATTTGTTAGATTTACGTCTGTTAACCAACCCGAGGGGAAGGTGAAGAACAGACAAAAACCCCTCGGAGACTTCCATTATTGTCTTTTGCAAGAATGAATAATTACCTCTGTCCTCTGCTGTAACCGTTTATTGAGTTCATATACTCTATAATCAGGTTGGCCGAAGTATGGCGCGTGCCGCCTGGAAAAAGGAGGAAGATCTTATTAGACACACAGACACACATGTATGCAGGACCGTCTTCACGGGGCCATGTCATGGGGCCCCGAAAATGCATAAACCCATATATTCCCTCACACTATATAACTATTTTTCTATTTTAGGTAAATATAATCCGGCAAAAAAGTTTATGGAGTAACCCATGCGCGCTTGGCACTTTTTTTTAGGTTTATGACACTTGTATAATAATAAAAAAAAATATTCAATCTCCACCATAAAAGTTTATGGAGTAATAAAGGCTGAGTATAAGAGAGCTGGCAACCCTAAGTAGTGAAAAGCCAATGATTTTTTTTTACTCTCCAGCATGGCCCCAAATTCTAGTGCCCGAAGGCCCCGGCATTGCCTAAGAAGGCGTTGCATGTATGGACATATGCAGAGGGACGAATGGCATATTGCAAAACGAGTTTTTAATATGAACCTTTCAAGCAACACATTCCTCTCCATACAAAGGTTGCCTGGAAGAGATCGCTTCTAAGGGATAAGGCCGCCCATTGTACATTATTATTTTTTTATTTTTTTTGTACGTTCATTTATATTGGTGTGCAATAAAGTATTTTTGTATTGTATTGTGGGATATAAGACAAGAGGTAGATCAAAGAAATGATGGATGGTGATACGTGAAAGAGATGATACGCGTAAGAAAGGAGTGAGTACTGAGATGACGTCTGACAGAGGGGAATGGAAGAAAAATACATGTTGTGCTACCCATTTAGCGTGGGATAAGGGGAGGGGGATGATCAGTTGTTTATCAAGGGAACCAAGTACCCTAAGTATTTAAGTACCCTAAGAGTCCCTACACGTGTCCCCCGGGGTGGTGCTAAAGCAGCAACAAATAGCAGTAGAAATTGTGCCCAGTTTGTCCGAAGTACAGCCTCTGAAATCTGCCGCCACCCAGTGGTGCAGTCGCTGTTCCGGTGGAAGGGTGTGGGTGAAATCACAGACGCAACGGGGTGAGACTGGGATCTTCTCATGCTTCGGTAGGCGCCTGAGTCGTATAGAATTTTAATTATAGTGCCATATGAAGAAAGTAGATGGCGCCACTTGTATTTTACTATTATTATTATAGACAAGTATTATAGACATCGTGCGCGGGCCCGACTCCCACTTGACCGGGTTTTTTTTCTTTTTTCGTGCCTTTTAGAGTTACTTATTAAATGAAGAGAGAATGCAGAGCGTGGTGGCTCAGGGGCATAGACGCTGACTTTCAATCTGAAGGTTGCTGGTTCAAACCCACACGCGCACCAATGAGATTTTTCACTTGAAAAAAATTATGTGCGCAATACCACGTTCTCGAAACGGTGACGGAAAACATCGTGAGGAAACCGGCATGCCTTAGAACCAAACATTCGACGACATGTGACATCTACCAATCCGGATTGGGCTCCCGTGGTGGATCAGAGCCCATTCACTCTCAATTGTCGAGAGTAGGCCGGTGTCCCTGCAGTGGGAACATTAGAGGCTGGTACGGTACGGTATTAAATGAAATGAAATTCAGTCGAATCAAAATACGCTGTTTACGTAAAAAGTTGACGCTTATAAGCAAAACAGGGAAACCAAACAAAGTGTAGTCGATTTTACGAAAGTGCCTGCGTAGCTAGGGCTTCTACAAACTTCCCAACTGTGGAAAAGTACGGACACAATCTCAATCCATATTTTTTTGTATCCTCTCGCAATTATTACTTGTACCTACCTACATTCACAAAAACCACGAATTTTTATCATAATATTTGTTAGCAATATATACTACTAGCTGTGTTCCGCGGTTTCACCCGCGTTTTTCCAGTTTTTTTGTTAGTTTTTTTTTTTTTGAAAAAAAGTACAGCCTATAAGCCTTCTTAGCGCGTTCAAACAAACAAACACTGCAGCTTTATCACTACATAGTACAAAACAAAGTCGCTTTCTCTGTCCCTATATATGCTTAAATCAATTTATATTCATATATATATATATATATTTACTTCATATTTAATTAACCAAATAACAATGGATGTCACGAAGGTCGCGTCAATAAGTATCTACAGTAAAAATAACAATAAGTATACAAAATTTAAATAAACTAGTCAAAATTTGAATTTTTTTTCATGCGTTGGTGACGGAACGTAACTTGCCCACCTGATGGCAACCCCCGCCCATGGCAACAGTAATGCGACTCAGTATAAGATTTGGATCTTACACTGAGTCGCACTCATCCTGCTGCTTCCATCACCCGAGACGCAGATGATACGTCTCACGCGCATGTGATTTCACCGGCACCCACACCCTTCCACCGGAACACAGTAATGCGAGCACTATTGCTTGGCGGCAGATTCCAGGTGTGGTGGCAGTACCTCCGGACGAACTTGGCAAGTTCTACTGCTACTTTTGGTTGCTCCTTTAGCACTACCCAGGGGGTACGTGTAGGGAATTAAAGGGTACACACCTACGAACGCGAGCTACTGGAACTGGAATCCAAGTGAAACTAAATTGCGTATTTTGCTTTCCTCTGACATTTTTCTTCTCTCATTGTATACTGGTTTGAATGTATATTTTTAAAATGGCAGGGTGTAGGTGTAATGGCGAGAAATAGTGGATGAAAGTATTGAAGTCTGTTTTTAAGATTTTTTTAAATATTCACTTGTTGGTTTATAAGCTTCGGTTCTCGGTTATTCTCCCATTACAAGGCTAGATGGCAGTGTGGATTTTTTATTGGTAGTTGTTAGGCTTCGTTTCTCAATTATTCTACCATAACCGGGCAAGATGGCGCTGTTATTTTTTTTTTGTAGTTAACAGGCTTCGTTTCAAAATTATTCTCCCATTACCGTTCTAGATTTAAGTGTGGACATTTTTTTTGTTGATTTTTAGGCTACGGCTGCATATTATTCTTCCATTACCTAAAATAGGGCTCCGGATGGTGGTAGATCGGCGGCGGTGGCGGCGCATACTCGTACAGCTGCGGCGCGTACTGGTACTCGCCCTCGCCGCCGAACGAGCCCAGCGCAACGGGCATGTAGGCCACCTTGTCACCGAGGCATCGCTCCGGCGAACCTCCACTATACTTATGCACGCCTGGTACTTGTGTTTGGGTTTTTGACACTTGTCGAACGTATTGTATTTATTCAACCTTCAAGTTATGCACGCTTGGTACTTTTCTTTCGGTTTATGACACTTGTATACTAATAAAAAAAAATATTCAATCTCCACCAGAGTTATGCACGCTTGGTAGTTATGGTTTTGTTAGACACTTTTCGTACAAAAATCTATATTGTTCATTATCATCCAAATTCTACAAAAGTTATGTGGCTTCTGATTTGATTTATAAACTTTTCGACAAAAAAAAAATTTTTACTCAACAACGCGAATAATCTATTTAAAAAAATGTATTGTTTTTTCTTCACATTTAGTCAAGTCACTTCACGGTTTGCTCACTTTTAGTCATGAAAAATAGTGTACTTTGTTTCTTCCGATAATTACTTTTACGATATACATAAAACTATTTCTAGATATTTGATAATTGCACTTTTTACTAAACTCTAAGTTTTGG
The DNA here is from genome assembly GCA_921293045.1 of Aplocera efformata. Taxonomy (NCBI): domain Eukaryota; kingdom Metazoa; phylum Arthropoda; class Insecta; order Lepidoptera; family Geometridae; genus Aplocera; species Aplocera efformata. Next base: position 1,298,419 of record OV121068.1, on the reverse strand, counting down.
TCACTTTGGTCTCCTGTAAATATTAAAAAGGTTTGATTCCTGCCCGCTGAGCTACACCCAACGTAGACACGACAGTTTTCACGATAGACTGCACATCACAAATAATAATCGATGAAAACTACCAACTCCCGTTAACACATCACTGTTAGACCATACGAATACTAAAAAAACAATATGGAACCAAAATCTAAATAAAACCTTCAGCGACTTCAGTAAAAGCGACCGCGTCACGAACACGACTGATAAAAACCATTTCGAATTTTTCGCGCGGGAAGCGTAAACTCCCCACGACAGAAACGACGCAACTCCTTTATGTACTAAACATTGATACGCGACTGTGGCTCTAATGTACGGGCGTTAGAGGCGATAAGCCACTAGATACCGTTCTAAAGCCAGCGAGCTGGCAACGCCGCGTCAGCTGGCCGCGCTAGTAACGAGGCGCGTTCGGAAAGGTCAACATCGGTTACTATTTTTTTATACCGCCAGCTATTTTTGATGGCATTGTTTGTTTTTTTATCACTGATGTATTGATTTTTTTTTAAATGTAAGAATGCTTATTGGAGTACGAAGAAAGAGAGTTCCGGTAACCATTACAATTTAATTATAGAACGAAAATATTTTCGAATAATTAATATTCATTTCGCATTGTTTGAGATTGTTGTCCAAAAGTAATTAAGTAATTAACTAATTAACGTTGGATTAAAGAACAATGTTCAATTATCTTAACTCTAGAGAGAACCATAATCAATAAACATACCTACATAGCACACGTCACAACTCATTATTGATATTGGCAAAATCATCCAAAGCGTTAAGTGTTCATAAAATTGAATATTCATTATAATGGGCACGCTCATAAAATTTATTCAGAAATTATGAATATCTCAAAAAGACTATTGTTTTCACCGAGAGCAAGGCCTCCAAACGCATGCGGCGTTGCCGCTCAGTGCCTTCGCGCCATACTTTTTACTGTTTCTTAGCACATAGAACGCTCATTACGCTCGCACGCACACACTGGCAACTACGCTATATTGTTATATCCGTTGTACATACACTCTACATAGTGCAAGATGTACATTATATACATTCCACGGGCGACGTTGAGTAGATATGTAGGTAAACTACGTTTCTCGGCACACAAATCAAACTGTTCATCTATAAATAACTGAGATGTGCCATTCAAACATTTCGTAAAATTATTGATTCGAAATTCGAAACTATAAACGTCATTAGTGACGTGATGCGAGCGATTTCGAATGGAAATTGATGCATTAGCCGAGTCATTGGTTCGTAAATGGAACTGAATCGTAAGCGCGGTTTGTACTGCCAAATTTCAACATAGATCTAATAATGCTCCTACTTTATTTTGTTTTAACTAATTTTAAGATAAATGTTTTTACAATTTCTTATTTTAATTTTAGCAATTTTTGTCCGTATCTTAAAATCGAATTAATTTAATAAATACAGGTAACCAAAATTCATACTGTAACTTGGTTCAATAGCAAAGACGCGCACCAAAAATCGCACGATTGACAATCGAACACGGAAATTGCACAATCCGCGAGATCCCAAGGAGACTGGGGGCTGCCTTGAATTACATCGCTATCACAGATAACACCGCAAACAATGCCCCGCCACGCACACTCGGAAACAAAACATAATACGAACGCGATAAGAGTCACCGAAACAATAAATTAGACACTACAAATTGGTCCGCACAAAAAATGAGCAAGTAACCGCGGACGTTCGCGTTCCGTCACTCACAGCGGAATGTGTGTCATGCCGGCGTGTCAATGACTCCGTACTTAGCTAGCTCGCATGTACCCGCTACGTAAACAGTCGACAAACACGTGCGGGGAAAACTCCGATACCTAACCCCGGAGGAGATTCAGAACGCGGCGGGCTCGCGGCAGACCTGAAACTGTACCAGTCCGGTGCAACTCGTTCAATTGCGCGTAAAAATATCGCCTATCGCCAACGCAGCCCGGATCGATACACGTGAAATCATTTCGCGAGCATACGCTTCGATTTTCGAAACTGCAGAGTGAATTTGAAAAGAGAACGCTAGTTGGCGCGACGCCGCGTACTGCACCTATGTAACCCAATACATAGAAGTGTGCCGATGTGACGGACGAGTGACGAACTGTCAGATTCTCGGCAAACTTCGGGCGTGGTCGTGTCCATCGAGTATATTACACGATTAGATTATGTCAGAGCGATTAATAGTAAAAACCGGTTGTTGTCTTAGGTCAATCACATCGGCCCGGCCACAATAGACTAAAATCTTGTTTGGCACCGGTCAAGTGGCAGCACCGCCTAGTCTGAGTCGAGCGTCGCGATACTGACAGATATGATTACTCGTAAATATCATATCAGTCTTCTTACTGTTGCGTTCGGGTAATTGTCAAGGTCGAAACAATGTTGCATTATCGCGACTGATTTAAAAATCGAACAAAACCGACTTCTGTAGTTTAACCCTTATTTATCTCACTTAGGGGGACATCTTAACATTATAAAGAGAAACATAAAAATTGGTATACAACGGGCGAAGAAAAGTAACAGGAAAGCCAAACACGCAATTTGGGAACTTACGTTCTTGTATGGGAGCCCCCTTAAATATTCATTTTATTCTGTTTTTTAGTATTTTTTGTTATAGCGGCAACAGAAATACATCATCTGTGAAAATGTCTCTAACTGTCACGGTTTATGAGACAGCCTGGTGACAGACGGAGAGACAAATAGATAGACGGACCGCGGAGTCTTAGTAATAGGGTCCCGTTTTACCCTTTGGGTACGGAACCCTATAAACCGAGCGAATCTCCATCGCCCAGGTACTTACTTTATTAATTCCTAAATCTAGTTTCGCCTCTTGTATGACTTGTATGACAATGTCGATATAGACGAAGATTATAGCATCCATAAAACTACCCGCGCCATGCCATATAGCCAACTCACCCCCTTCTGGTTGAAGGTCATCGCGTACTCGCGACGAATGGGGCTAAATTCAGTGCGGGGGGTGGATTGTACACGGTTTTGTTTAACTAGCGACCCGCCCCGTCTTCACACGTAGTACAGTGTGTACTAAATTCTACTTCATTTATCATCCGAAAATACTTTTTATTTAAAAGTATATGTATTTAGATTGATCCCATAGAAATGTAATTCAAATCAAATCAAAATAACTGGAAAGAAATATGTCATCCAAGTAGGTAAACGAAATTGCGTATTTTGCTTTCTTGAGACATTTTTCTTCGCCGGTTGCATACCGGGATGTCTCTTTTTAAAATGGTACGGTGTACCTAAGAGCGATAAATACGGAATGAAACTACTGAATTCTAATTTATGTTTTTTTTTTTAATAGAAATTTGGTGGTTTATAAGCTTCGATTTTCGGTTTATTCTTCCATTATAAGGCTAGATGGCGGTGTGGAAATTTTTATTGGTGTTTCTTAGGCTTCGCCTCATAATTATTCTCCCACAACAGGGCAAGTTGGCGCTGTATATATAAAAATGTAAGCTTCGATTTTCGGTTTATTCTTCCATTACAAGGCTAGATGGCGGTGTGGAAATTTTTATTGGTGTTTCTTAGGCTTCGTCTCATAATTATTCTCCCACAACAGGGCAAGTTGGCGCTGTATATATAAAAATGTAAGCTTCGATTTTCGGTTTATTCTTCCATTACAAGGCTAGATGGCGGTGTGGAAATTTTTATTGGTGTTTCTTAGGCTTCGCCTCATAATTATTCTCCCACAACAGGGCAAGTTGGCGCTGTATATATAAAAATGTAAGCTTCGATTTTCGGTTTATTCTTCCATTACAAGGCTAGATGGCGGTGTGGAAATTTTTATTGGTGTTTCTTAGGCTTCGTCTCATAATTATTCTCCCAAAACAGGGCAAGTTGGCGCTGTATGTAAAAAAATGTAGTTGATAGGCTTCGTTTCTATATCATTCTTCCATTACCGGTATAGTTGGAAGTATGGAATTTCTTTTTTGTTGGTTATTAGGCTTCGTTTGTATATCATTCTCCCATTTATATTTTAGATTTTTAAAATATTTTTGTTCTATACCATTTTGCCAATATGTCGTTTGTCAGAAATAAGTCAAAGTCAAAATCAAGTCAATTACTTGGAAACGTCAATTTCTTTTCCTAAATATTATAAAAAAGTATCTACGACAACATGCGTTCTTAAAACTAAGTTTAGCGCTTGTTCAAACCCTCACCGACCTTCCATGGGGAAGAATAAGCAAGAAACCCCAATGGAAAGAATACATCAGTAGGCTCAGTTTTCAAACTAACGTTCAGCGCTTGCCAATCATCCAGCACCACTGAAGCGACAAACAGCGGTGGTAACTACGTACTCGCTTTCACAAACTTTCTCCGTGCAATTGTCTAATAGATTGTTTGCAAAAAGTACAAAACCTTTTTGTCGTGACATACATTTTGGGTGGCCATGTTGGTCGCGTCCGTAGGTACCCTCAGAGTCCCACCACGTGTCCCCCAGTGCGAGTAGCAACACAGAGTAGCAGTAGAACTTGGCAAGTTCGTGCGGAAAAGTACGGCCACCACACGTGGAATCTGCCGCCAAGCAGTAGTGCTCGTATTACTGTGTTCCGGTGTGGGTGCCGGTGAAATCACATGCGCATGAGACGTATCATCCCCGTCTCGGGTGATGGACGCAGCAGGAGTATAAGATCCAAATCTTATGCTGTGTCGCATTACTGTTGTCATGGGCGGGGGTCGCCATTTACCACCACGTGGGCCTTCAGCTCGTTCTGTCACATTTTCAGATAAAATAAAATAAAATTTTCATCAGATAAATGCTTGTCTTGAGCAGAAATTGAACCCATGACACAGCGCAGAAGGCATAGCTACTACCAACTAAGGTGTGAGGCCAGTCTTAAATCTTTCCAGCAAATAAAAATTCAGTAAAAAAAAATATACCGATTCAAAAAAAAAAACAGAAAACAATCAAAAAATTACAAGAAAAAAAAACTTAAGTTAGCGACCAACCTTTTTCAAAAAACCTTAGTATGAACAAGAAATTCCCAATTATATTTAAATATTATAAGTTGTATATAATTTTGTAAGCTAAAACCCTGTATACCACACTTGATAGGATTTGAGAATAGAGAATTTTTTTATGACATATAATTTGGCGCCAAACGTCGGCCATTTTAATTTTGATATACCCAGCCACTCTCACAATACACTACACCTCTCAAGCTAAAACTCATCAAGTCGTGTACGCTACAGTACGTGCCAAAGAAATACTAAACACACTCGAAAAACATAACCCCTGGCGCAGTCGGGTAAAAGAAAACAATAAATATTCCATTAAATATACTTTTAGAGGAATTGGAGGCAAAACACTTTTACATATTATAACATACCGTGATTTAACAAAATCATCTTGATGCAGACGTAAAATTACAAAAATCAAATTCTTGTCCTACCAATACGTAGAGGGAGAACGCCATTGATTCAATTCATTAGCGCGAACGGGACAGAACACCAGAGCGAGATAGATGAATACACGCCGTTGTTGTGTGAATGAAACGGGCGTACCGGCGTGTGAAAGGGACGCGTGGATGTGTAATTAGCGCGGCAGACAGAGACGGAGGCAGTCTGTTGACGTAGTAGATGAGATAAGGGGCTATCAGCTGGTGGAGTGTTTGCACCGAGTATTTTACTGGAATGTATAGTTTGCGGGTGACAAGTAAATGTTTCTTCCCCTCTCGCAGTAATATGAATGAGATTTTTTATGTGTATAAGCGACGGAACGAGCTGAAGGCCCATCTGGTGGTATGTGGCGACCCGCGCCCATGACAATAGTAATGCGACTCAGTATAAGATTTGGATCTTACACTGAATCGCACTCATCCTGCTGCGTCCATCACCCGAGACGGGGATGATACGTCTCATGCGCATGTGATTTCACCGGCATCCACAACCTTCCACCGGAACACAGAAATGCGAGCACTACTGCTTGGCGGCAGATTCCAGTGGCAGTACCTCTCCGGACGAACTTGGCACAAGTTCTACTGCTACTAAGCATCATTTGCTCGTTAATTAATTTGTATTGTTTTATTAATTAATTAGTGTTAATTCCTTCATTTTTCATTCAATGTTTGCTATACGCCCAATGTTTCGAAAGTACAAACGTATCTTTGCATTTGTAGTAGGCGATTCGTTATTTGTAGCGACCTGGATATGCCATGAGAAGAGAAGAACAATAATGCATAACCTAAATTTATATACTCAAGATTAATATTTATTTCAACTACAACGAAAATAACAAACCATTATAGGCAGAAATGTAATAAATATACTTTAAAACCAATTTCGTTTGTATCACTAACGGACTTAAAGCTAGATACTGAAAAATATACGATGATATATTTTTACTAATTCATTGCGGCTCCGTGGCTTAGTTGGTAGTACCCCTGCCATCGAAGCGAGGGGTCCCGGGTTCAATTCCCGGCCGGGGCACATTTTGTGTGGTAACCATAAAGTTTGTTCTTGGGTCTTGGGTGTTTGTCTTGTGTTTGTCCATGCCATCTGCGACACAGGGAATCCTAGTACAGAAGTATGAGTGTGTAAACGATTATTCGTCAAAATAATGGCACGCGAGTTACTCGCTCGTCAACGGCCACAAAGTAAACGAGGCCTCACTCACACACAGGCATCCTCAGGTACACCCACACAAACACAGCTCATTACTACACACATAGACACTCAGTAATAGCTGAAAATTTTATATTTCCCTGCATTTCGAAGCCAAATGGAAAAAAAATGAACATATTTGGACTCACAGCTGTCGTAATAGCTGTCTTCTGCGCCGTCGGCCGTAGGTTTGATTCCCGGCCAGAACAATAAAATATTTCAAGTTACGAGGTTTTTTTTTTATGTTGTTAACAAGCTATTCACTGCGACCTCGTCCGCGTGGAATTTAACATGTTTTTGCGGGTAACCCTAATAAAGAATTAGGGTTACCCGCAAAAGATGGTTTTTGGTTATAAACGTTTACACACACTCATACCTCTGCACTAGGATTCCCTGTGTCGCAGATGGCATGGACAAACATAGAAACACAAGACAAACACCCAAGACCCGAGAACGAACTTCATGCTCACCACACAAAGTGAGCCCCGGCCGGGAATCGAACCCGGGACCCCTCGCTCCCAAGGCGGGCTACTACCAACTAAGCCACGGAGTCGTCAAATATATACCATATATACATACTTTCAAATGCATTTTTAAATAAAATCACATGCGCATGAGACGTATCATCCCCGTCTCGGGTGATGGACGCAGCTGGATGAATCTTATATTGAGTCGTTACTGTTGTCATGGGGGGTCGCCACTTACCACCAGGTGGGCCCTCAGCTCGTACTCACTAATACACATAAAAAAATTGCAATCTAACAGTATACAAACAAGACCACAAATAAAAATAAATAGTTCTGTAGCAGCGAGAAACAGACAAGGACATTCCCAAAAAGGGTTGCCATATAAAATTGAAAAAAAAAAAAAAAAAAAAAAAAAAAAAAAAAAAAAAAAAAAAAAAATTAATAATAATAATGTAAACAAAAACGAGATAAATAAAAGAGAAATAAACAAATGGCTGTAAAGCTGACAAACTAACAGACACTTAAATTTTATATATATGTACTTATACAAAGAAGACTTATTTTTCTCACACATTTGTATGTAGAAATATAAATGGTCGATGTAACTTGACCGATATTAAAAATCAAACCGACAACAACACTTTAGTCCTATACGGCTCCGTGGCTTAGTGGTAGTAGCCCTGCCTTCGAAGCTAGGGGTCCCGGGTTCGATTCCCGGCCACTCTTTGTGTGAACATCAAGTTTGTCTCGGGTCTTGGGTGTTTGTTGTTTCTGTGCTTATCCATGCCATCTGCGACACAGGGAATCCTAGTGCAGAGGTATGAGTGTGTAAACGTTAATAAAAGATTGTAAATAAAAAAAAAATTCTTTAGCACGCAAACCGGTCCCGGTGAAAGGGTGTGGGTGCCGGTGAAATTACAGGCGCAGATGTCTTATCCCCCTCAATGCTTGGGTCTCCTATTCTTACGCTAGAGTCGTAAGTGTTATCGTCAATTGGCGGCAGTGACCACTTAACATCAGGCAGAAAGCTTCAGTCACATCTTCTATATATATAAAACAAAGTCGTGTTTGTTACAACACTTATAACTGGAGAACGGGTGGACCGATTGCCATGGTTTTTGATTTGTTGGATATGTTTCCGTCCTAGCATAGCGCAGCTAGTTTATCATAAAAAATAGATACAGCAGCCCCTTAAGCAAGTATGAATTGAATTACCAACACTGTACTGTACTCATTGATTTTTCATTTGCATAACTGAGACGGCGATATAATCCGCTGCGGGGGAAAGAGACGCGAAATAATATGCCCCTTGTAACATTATTCCGCATATCAATGTTCGAGAGAAACTTTTTATACGGCCAATCCTAGTGGTGGCCCAGTGGCACAGACGCCGACTTTCAAACTAAAGGTCGCTCAAACCCACACGTGCACCAATAAAATTTACCACTTGAAAAATTTACGTGCGCAATACCAATCTCGAAACGGTGACGGAAAACATCGTGAGACCGGCATGTCTTAGAACCAAAAATTCGAAGACACCAATCCGGATTGGGCTCCCGTGGTAGATCAAAGCCCATTCACTCTCAATTATCGAGAGTAGGCGTATCCCTGGGAACATTAGAGGCTACGGAACCGAAGAATTAAAAGGCCTTGTCGCATCGCGTTGCAAGCGTCACTAAAACACGTATGTAATGTATACATGGGCCTGTAATTCACTCGTTCTTCATATAACCCAACTACAAGTTCATTTAGAAACAGGTAATCCCCCCACCCCAAACTTGATCATCGTTTTTTTTAACTCAGCGTTTTTGCAGACCGTACCGGGGTGGGCGCCATTGTGGTAGGGCGGGGATGTTTTGATACTTGATTAATTAACTGACAGTACTAATTGAGAACTTTTGCTTAAAGTTCCAGTGGAAGGGTGTGAGTGCCGGTGAAATTTTCGGCAGTTGAGGCGTTAGATGAAGCCTTAGGTGATAAGCACAATTAATGTAATGAAATTTCTAAAATAGTTCTAGAAATAATATATTATGACTGATATTATAATGAATAATATATAATTCTTGTCACTAATTAAATAAGTAGGTGATAATTAATTGCTAATTAAACTTAGTGCGAATTATTTTCAACAACCTCAATTAGAAAATTATAGTAAGTGTTAATTCTAAACCTGCCTGTTCTAATTCTAAGTTAAGCAATTCTCAGTCAGGTCCGTATTTGGATGGGTGACCGTTTACCGACATTAAAACTGAGCGCTTTCGTGCATCGGGCACGCTATCGGTCCCGACTAAACTAGTGGATATGCCATGTCGCAGGCCTTTAGGCGGATTAAAAACTCCAATATTAGGCCACAAACTCAAACGAAAAAAGAAATACATAAATGTAAATGTTTCATACCCCACTAGGAATCCCTGCGTCGCAGGTGGCATGAATCACAAACAAGACTAACACGCAAAACATAGAAAATGGCACATAGAAATTCGCAGGCTCAATTTGACAATTGTCAAAATTTTTCGGCACAGATTATATAAGGCTAAGAAATTATACTGATACGTGAGCAAGTACCAAGACCGCGCCATCTCGGGGTGCCGCCACCCCGACCCACCCCACACAACCGCGGTACCTACTCGAATATAGGTTAAATAGTCACTGGCTACGGCTGAACCGCATTCAATTTTGTAAGTCACTTTTGACAGATTTCTATATGCGCTAGTGATTGACACTGGCAGAATAGCAGCGAGCGAATAATTTTCATGAGACATATCATCCCCGGCTCGAGTGATGAACGCAGCAGGATGAATGCGACTCAGTAAAGATTGGGATCTCATACTGAGTCGCACGCATTACTGTTTTCATGGGCGAGGGTCACCACTTACCATCTGGTGGGCCCTCAGCTCGTTCCGTCACTTATACACATAAAAAAAAAATGATATTATATATGAGTTGATATTATTTGGAGAGTAAGTCGCTGGCTACGGCTGAACCGCATTCAACTTTGTAATTCACTTTTGACAGATTTCTATATGCGATAGTGATTGACACTGGCAGAATAGATATTATAGATTTTTTTTTGTATGTTATAGTATTATAATTATTATGTTTTATTTAGAATTTAACTTTTAGTTCCTACACATGCAATCATGTTTTTTTTGGAAATAAATGAAATGAAATGAAAAATTGATAATTATTATACTGATATTTTTCTACAAGATTTTTGCCGCCATTACGTTTGACAGCCGACTGTCAAATTGGCAATCAAGACGGAAAAACATCTGTCAGGCCAGCTAGTAATAATATCAGTGGCACTAGATGAGGGCAGTTGTCATCTGTAGAAAGTCAAAGTCAAAGTCAAACTCATTTATTCCTTTAGACCTCAAGTATCATTTGGACACGTCAAATTTTACACACGCATGTACACATATTCGTGAGCATATAACGTGTCACAGGAACTCCTTAGCACGTTACATGCACACAGATATGTCAAATTACAGTCAGTTTTCATGTTTAAGCTAATCTTATTTGTTAAGTTTACGTCTGTTCCAACCCATACTTGCATTCTGTCTGCTCAATGCACGGGTGGGTCACTCCAATGAAACGATAACCTTGAAATGTCACTTTGACAGTGCATCAGACGAAATCAGTTCAGGAAGCGCCATTTCATGTGAATACGTGACGGAACGAGAGGAGGGCCCACCTGGTAAGTGGCGACCCCCGCCCATGACAACAGTAATGCGACTCAGTATAAAATTTGGATCTTACACCGAGTCGCATTCACGCTGCGTCCATCACCCGAGACGGCGATGATATGTCTCATGCGCATGTGATTTCACCGGCACCCACACCCTTCCACAGTAATGCGAGCACTACTGCTTGACAGCAGATTCCAGGTGTAGAAGCAGTACCTCTCCGGACGAACTTGGCACAAGTTCTACTGCTACTTTTGGTTGCTCTTTAGCACCACCCAGGGGGTACGTGTAGGGAATCAAAGCAACTAGACCACGGATGCGTCACTCCAATGAAATGTCACTTTGACAGTAAATCAGACCAATTCAGTTTAGTAAGCGCCTTCCACGAGCCGTCACAAGTACAGCCAAGACTAACAGCTGAAATTTAAGGGCCCTGATAAGTGGTTACCTCCGCCCATAACATTACGACACGGGCATCCCGACCTAAGTGCGAGTAGAACCTAGTCGCATCTCGCTGCGCCCGCCACCCGAGACGGGGATGTATTGTTGAGACGTGATTTCACCGGCACCCACACCCTTCCACTAGAACACTATAATGCGAGCACTACAAAGCAACACAAAAACTGTTTTCACTTATGTCCGTTATAGACTTTGAAACCATCCAACCGATGTGCCCCAAACAGGATTCATTAGAGAGGCAATAATTCGAAGATGGTTTTAGACCACTAAAACAATGCATTAGGCACAAAACGTATTTCTTTTTTAGCGTAGTAACGCCGGGTATCCGATAGTATCATGCAAATCAATATTTTTTTAATTACTCTCTGTTAATTACTAGTTGTCCATTGCGTTATCAATAATAAAAATACTACAAAATGAAGGGACGCGTTAACAACAGAAACACGACTCAAGTCTCTGCCGAAGAATGACAAGACCCAAGTCGCCTCGCATTGCGCATGTAACGTCTAAGTTGAGTCTTATCATACATTCGCAGGGACTTACGTCATATTGCTGTTGCTAATTGGCGGCGGTACCTACTTAACATTACTTGAGCCATCATATCAAATCACGTTTGTATTGTCATTTTCATAAAATAAATAAATAATTATATAATTAACTAGCGCCCCGTAGTGTTACCCGCGGTTGGACTTCCTATGGGAACCGTACATTTTTCCGGGATAAAAAGCAGCCTATGTGCCATTCCAGACTATAATCTATCTCTGTGCCAAATTTCATCCAGGTCCGTTCAGCCGTTCTGGCGTGATTGAGTAACAAACATCCATCCAAACTTTCGCGTTTATAATATTAGTAGGATTTTCATCCATGTCACCAGCCAAGGACAAAACTTCTCCCACTAATCCCTGTCTAGAACGTAAGCCAAGGCGGAATGGTTTCAAACTATAGCCGGCCGAAAGAAACGAAAAAAAAAAAAAAAAAAAAAAAACAGGTGACATTTTTTCTTCCTTTGGCTTCGCACAACTTGTGCATCTGCCATTTTGAAATAATCTCTTCATAGACACATGTATATCTAACTAGCAGCGCTAACAGGTCGTAATACAATTCGTAGTACATCATATTGATTTATATCGTAATGCTTAGCCAACATTAGCATTAAGCGCCCAAAATTAATGACTGCTATTCGAATACTCATGTATAATATAAGCTACCTTAAAAAAATCTATGATAGTGAAAACCGTATCTAAATCCGTTGCGTTGTTAAGAAGTTAGAGAAACAGACAGACAAAAACACTTTGCTTTATACTATTTAAAGATTTTCGTTCTCATGGTCACCAGCCACAAAACCTCTCCCACTAAGCTCCACTGATCAGAATTACGTAAGTAAAGGAAGAATGGTTTCAAACTATAGCCGGACAAAATAAGCGAAAAAAAAATACAATCTTTTTTTCGACTGCCAGTTTCTAGTACTCGGCCCTTCATAAACACATCTCTAAAGAGGTTGCATTTCGTTTTGTTTATTTCAAAACTGTATCAACCTCCGTAGATTTGTAGTGACACTTGGGCTCGCTATTCTTTACATAGATTAGTGACCCCGAAACGGGACTCGAGCAGGTAGCAACCATACAGAACTCTTCACTTGCCATCTGTAACCACGCCATGGGGTCAAGTTTATCGTGAATCTTTTTAATCAGTGAAATACAATTTCTCGTCTAAATAAAACGTATTTTAATTAAGTTACGTGTGATGAAAATATAGCCAAATTTCAAACATAAATAATTCCACATTTAAAAATCGAACTTTGTCTATTCTCTTTCCGAATGAACTTCATTGACGTCATTAACAAATGATATTAGAGACAGTCAAAAATCAAACTTCGAACGTCAAAATTTCATTTTGAATTTCGAACGATTTTGATCGGGGAGCGCGGCAGACGACACTCAACTCGGCCCGAGAGCTCTGCCATACAATCTTTACTTATGTACGTAACACCGACCAGACAGCGTGGACCTCCGTAATGTCACCCCTCTGCCCTTTTATTGCTGGCTGATATTCGAGGCGCGCGGGGTACAGGAGGTCAGGTTACAGTGGTCGGAGCGGTACTAACAAATATATAATACGTATAGATAGATCGTACTCGGGGTGGGTGAGTACGGATAGCAGAGAAACGAATTAATTATCTTATTATTAAATCCTAGTTTTTTTTCTTTGTCTATTTAATACAAATATGTAAATACTATAAATTAATTAACTAAATAATAGAGTCAAACTCCATTGAATTCTTAAAATAAATTGGAAACTTAACTTTTTTTGATTTATATTTTTACAGTTGCATTACAATACAAGGCGTAGGAAAATAATGGCAGCGACGAGCTCACCACTTGTCATGTATATTTAAGTGAAATGTTCCCCTACAGGCAGGCTATAAAGGCATGAAACTACGGATAAGTTAATTATTTCTAAATATTTTTTAAATATTAGGTAAATAATTAAGTTAAGACACAGTAAAAAAAAATTGCTCACTTTAGGAACACGTACCAAGCGAACTATTTATGTAGCCGCTAACAAAAAAAAACAAAACACAAATGTCAAAAATATCTGGCTGAATATCTGAAATGGGTCTCATATATCTGAGATGCTGAACGTGTAAAAACCACATTCAAATATTATATTTGTTTTGTTAATTTTTAAGTAACACAAAATAACGTTTTTATGGCTATTTCTCTATAAAACCGTGGTAATTATTATTCCCTACACATTCATCGTATCTGTGACCCAAATATGGTTAATACGAAAAAAATCACGAAGACGTCAAATTGAAATATGTCAGACCTGTCCAAAATTAATTTACTGCCATTGCTGACTGTACGGACAGCGTACGTACGTAGCGTTCACCTACATTTATTTGTGCACGCACACATACACAGTTTTATAGCGGCGCGGCGCGGAGCATCGTGCGGTTCGAGTATTATTTTGCGATTCTACTATGCCAGTTTGTTTTTTTTTTTTCATAAATTGTCATTTATAAATTCACTCAAAGCGTTCGAAATTTCAAAATTGAAATGTGACTGAAATATTGATACTCTTTTGTGGCAAATAATTTCGAAATTTGAACGGTCTAGAAATTATGGAAAAATATACGTATTACAAAAGATGATTATCAACGTTTAGACACCCGCCTAGGAGTCCCTGTGTCGTAGGTGGCATCGAAACAAACGCCCGGAACCACAGAACAAGAATTTACACACGTACAAGTTGTACTAGAATACAAGTTATACTTAATCTATGAGCTCTGGGGCCCAAATCATTGTTATGTGTACTTTTTCTTTTAATATTGTAAGACCTTGTCTAATTTTCCATGAAAAAAAAAACTGTACGTAATATTACGTCAGTAAATTATTATTATTTTGGTTTAGATATTGTTCTGGGGATTAAAAAGAGCACGGGCCTAAAAAAAAACATTTACACACTCAACTAGGATTCCCTGTGTCGCATATGGCATGGACAAACACAGAAACACAAGACAAACACCCAAGACAGAGTTCCTGTGACACGCACGTTATATGCTCACGAAAATGTTTAGTATTTTTTTTTAAAAGGAATAAGTGAGATTGACTTTGACTTTGCTCAACAGTGTGTCCCGGGAATCGAACCCGCTTCGAAGGCTACTAAGCCACGGAGCCGTTTGATCTAAGATAAGCAGTTCTTTCTCTTTCGTCGAGCATGGTATGGGATACCATGTTGGAGGCTACAGGCTAGGAATCTCCGACACCAGGGCGGCCACGAAATGAGATGCCTTTTGACATTTGAACTTTGACCCAGATAAATAAATTTCAGATAAGTCTAGATTTTGCGCTGTCCATCTTACAAATGCTTTTAACTGACACGAAACCACAAATAATAATTCATGGACATTTCACACAGCCATCTATCCCCAAACTAATCATAGCTTCTACTATGGGAACTAGACAACTGATAGAAAACTTACATAGAATTTTTTATGTGAATAAGCGACGGAACGAGCTTAGGACCCACCTGGTGGTAAGTGGCGCCCCCCGCCCATGACAACAGTAATGCGATTCAGTATAAGATTTGGATCTTACACTGAGTCGCATTCATCCTGCTGCGTCCATCACCCGAGATGATGATACGTCTCATGCGCATGTGATTTCACCGGCACCCACACTCTTCCACCGGAACACAGTAATGCGAGCACTACTGTTTGGCGATAGATTCCAGGTGTGGTGGCAGTACCTCTCCGGACGAACTTGGCACAAGTTTTATGGCTACTTTTGGTTGCTCCTTAAGCACCACTCAGGGGGTGTAAGACGTGAGCAACTGGACCCCCCTAATCCTTCTTATAGCAGCAAACCCAGGGTTCCACTTAGGTACGGACCTCGGCTCGGCTCGCAGCTATATCTCTTGTCAAAAGTACTAAGTAACACATTGAAACTTGATTAAAAACCTACTTCCATACCCTCATCCCTTATTTCTCATTTGAGGGGGTAAACCCCACCGTACAGATTACCAGTTACCAGTACTTCTCCAGGCGATCATAGCACAAATCTACTGCCACTCTCATCCTGAAACTCATCTCATGGTACTCACTCTCATCTCGTGCCAAACCTGAAATAGTCTAGTTATAACAATTGTGGTAGCAACGAACCTGTCAACAGGAGGTGGTAGCGGCGCCATCATATGAGGGTGTGGAGGCATAGGCGGATGCGGATGCGGGTGGAACGGCGAGCCGGGCGGGGCGAAGCCAGGCCCAGGGAAGTGCTGCTGCGGCGGCGGCCCGGGAGGGAACCCGCCCCCCGACCCGGGCCGCGCCGAAGGGCTCCCAAACGGGCCGGGCGCCGCGTACGGCCCCGTGAAGCCAGGCCCCGGGGTGGAGGGGGCCGGGGAGGCCGCGAACGCGGGGCCTGCTGGCGAGCCGGCGGGGGGCACGAAAGACGGGAACGGCGGCTCCGCGTTGCCCGTCTTCCAGGATGTGGGGACGCCGCCGCCCTCGTCCAGCGCCGGGACGCGCCGTTGCAGGCCCACCGACATCTGAGGAGGAGACACCTTTTAACACCAGCGCGATGGACGACCTTATGGCTTGCAAAGGACGCCTAGAAGTTGCAAGCTAAAGTTAGTCTAAAACAATATAATGAACAAATAGATTTTTCAATTTTTTTTACAGTAACAGAATTTACTGGATCAGCTGTCCACCCACCCGATGTTACGTAGTTACCCCCGCCCATAACAACAGCAATGCAACTTAGGTCCTCCCTGACCGAAGTATGAGAAGGCCCAAGTCGCACCCCGTTGCGCCCGTCACCCGAGACGGGGATGTAACGTCTCATGTGTCTGTAATTTCACCGGCACCCACACCCTTCCACCGGAACACAGCAATGCGAGCATTACTACATGGCGGCAGATTACCAGGTGTGGAGGCAGTACTTCTCCAGGCGAACTTTGCACAAGTTCTACTGCTACTTTTGGTTGCTCCTTTAGCACCACCCAGGGGGTACGTGTAGGGATTCAAAGGGTACCCTACGGACCCCCCAAAAACATGAAACATATAGTTTCATGCACCTATTTAACGTAGAACATACAGTTAGTTTGACAGTTGAGTAGTTTAGGAGTTAGCGGATAAACAGACAGACAGACTTGTTAAGATACTTTTTATACTATATAGAGACCATCGGATACCCGGAGTGTGTTACTATGCTAAAAAAAGGAAACACATTTTGTGCCTAATGCATTGTTTTAGTGGTCTAAAACCATCTTCGCATTATGCCTTTTAATGAAACCGGTTTGGGCCCATCGGTTGGATGGTTTCAAAGACTAACGGACATAGGTAGAAACAGTTTTTGTATTTTTTTTAATGTGATTACGAGACGGAACGTGCTGAGGGCCCACCTGGTGGTAAGTGGCGACCCCCCATGACAACAGAAACGCGACTCAGTATAAGATTTGGATCTTACACTGAGTCTCATTCCTGCTGCGTCCATCACCCGAGACGGGGATGATACGTCATGCGCATGTGATTTCACCGGCACCCACACCCTTCCACCGGAACACAGTAATGCACTACTGCGTTATATATCAGGATTCTTGAAATGAAACGCATAATCCATCTTTGGCAAACGTCAGTTGAAATCAATGCCAAAGAATCTTCGAGTTACTTTTGCCAAAGCCACGTCATACAGACTATGTCCTAATCTGTCATATGTTCGCCAAATCAGAAGTCCCTCGGCTATGGCGCTAGTTGCTAAACAAAACTGAAATTGTACACCTTAAAATTTGAGTTCATGTTGGTGACACGGGCCTTCTTATTTTGCGCAGGTTTTGTTTCTCTGGCATGTGACTATCCACGATCCAGTTGCAAGATTACTACGTTTATCGAGTTATTAATCGAAATCCATTTATAGGGTTCCGTACCCAAAGGGTTAAACGGGATCCTATTACCCCCCGCTGTTGTCTGTCCGTCTGTCACCAGGCTGTATCTCATGAACCGTATTTTTTTCTTCGCCCGTTGTATACCGATTCGATGTTTCTAAAAAGGAAAGTTTGTAAGTATGGATGAATGTTTGTTACTCAATCACGCCAGAACGGCTCAACGGACCTGGATGAAATTTGGCACAGAGATAGATTATAGTCTGGAATAGCACATAGGCTACTTTTTATCCCGGAAAAATGTACGGTTCCCGTGGGAAGTCCAACCGCGGGCAACACCGCGGGGCGCAACTAGTAAATTATAAGAATATTACTTGTCTAGGTACCAGTTTGTACTACAACAAATGTTGAAACAGCCTGAAGTATCTCGTTTGAACTTGCCCAACATAAAATCATTTTACTAGAGGTTTTTGCACGGCTCATCTCTCCCGCTCGCACTGCAACTTATTCGCATTGGAGTAAAAGAGACAGATGTCGGACACCTGTGAGTCATTTTACCTGCGCGCACGCAGAAACAAGGGAAATGATTATGTCAAAGTATTTTATGTAGTTGATATGGTTTCGGGTATTTTTATACTGACGCTTGTTGTTTTTAAATCTTAAAATATACAAGCCGTTTTTTAGTGGCTTAGTTGGTAGTGGCCCTCCCTTCGAAGCGAGGGGTCCTGGGTTCGATTCCCGGCCGGGGCACACTTTGTGTGGTGAGCATAAGTGAGCGTGAGTTTGTTCTCGGGTCTTGGGTGTTTGTCTTGTTTGTCCATGCCATCTGCAACACAGGGAATCCTAGTGCCGAGGTATGAGTGTGTAAATGTTTGTTTTGTTTGTTTGTTTGTTATTTTTAAAGATCCGAATTAAAACGAGTAACAAGCCACCTCTAATACGAAAATTCACTTTTGCCCAATGAAACTATTTATTATCAAAGCAGTTTGTTCCCGGGTCTTGGGTGTTCACGTTGATTGAATGTATACTAGTGTTTGCCACACAAATATTATAAGAGCAAATCTTTATTGCATGTGTGTATGTTTGTTCCTTCATCACGCTGAAACGGCTCAACGGATTTAGATGAAATTTGGTACCAGGATAGCTTATATCCTGGATTATACCAAGATAATTCTGATCCAGGGAAAAACGCGGGTAACACGTGACGCAGCTAGTTATTCCAGCCCCAGACGCCATAGCCGGCCCGAAACGGCGATAATAAAAAAATAAAAAACTAACATTATTTTTTGTGGGTTTCATAATAGTTTTTTATACAATAGGTTTCCTTATTTTTCAGTCCTCACTTCCGAACTTTTCGTTAATTTTATATTGGTGGCATTTTCCGTGCAAATTTATAACATACAAGCGATTATCCATGAGGAAAAGTAACAAGAAGATTATAAAATTATCGATGTTTCATTAAAATCTTTATAGCAAAAACAATAAAAATTTCAAGTTTTATATAATAGTTTAAATCTAATAGCAAAAACAAGAATTAATTTCAAACTATTAGTATCTTCTCGGTTTTTGCGAGTATTCATCTATAAATATACGAACACTTAATTGGTTGAGTGCCTACCTAGATATTTCACCGGCAGTCACAGAAATGCAACCACTACTGCTTGGCGGCAGATTCCAGGTGTAGTGGCAGTACCTCCGGGCGAACTTGGCACAAGTTCTACTGCTTTTGGTTGCTCCTTTATCACCCAGGGGGTACGTGTAGGGAATCAAAGGGTACACACCTACAGACTAATACAGCCGCGCCCAGAAAGCGCTTAAATCCCCGTACCAGCCACTAATGTTCCCACTGCAGGGACACCGGCCTACTCTCGATAATTGAGAGTGATCTACCACGGGAGCCCAATCCGGATTGGTAGATGTCACATGTCGTCGAATTTTTGGTTCTAAGACATGCCGGTTTCATCACGATGTTTTCCGTCACCGTTTCGAGAACGTGGTATTGCGCACATAACTTTTTTCAAGTGAAAAAACTCATTGGTGCACGTGTGGGTTTGAACCAGCAATCTTCAGATTGAAAATCGACGTCTATGCCCCTGGGCCACCACGCTCTTCAATTCGCTTAAATCGAATGCCACTAAATGGTCACCTATCTAAATTCCGACTGGGCCGAGAGATGCTTAAACTTTACATCTGTAAAGAATAATACACCACGCTTAGATTGAGGGTTTAAACGGTAGGTGATATTTCACCTACCCCCTACCCCGAAGGGTAATAATTCCCGATAGAATGCAATGGGGAATCGTTGCCGTACCTTAGGACATCTTGGGTTGATCGCGTACTCCGATACTTGTCAATTGTAGATTACTATATTGGTACATTGTGATCTTGAGAGCGTGGCCCAGGGGCACAGACGCCGACTTTCAATCTGAAGGTTACTGGTTCAAACCCACACGTGCACCAATGAGTCTTTTCTTTTGAAAAATTTATGTGCGCAATACCACGTTCTCGAAACGGTGACGGAAAACATCGCGAGGAAACCGGCATATCTTAGAACCATAGAAGACATGTGACATCTACCAATCCGGATTGGGCTCCCGTGGTAGATCAGAGCCCATTCACTCTCAATTATCGAGAGTAGGCCGGTGTCTGAAGTGGGAACATTAGAGGCTGATACGAATCTTAAATCGATACGATTTGTAGCCGACTTAAAGAACGTGCAGGTTTTCAATCGGCTGTTTTTAAGATTCCGTACCCAAAGCGGGAAACGGGACCTACTAAGACTCTGCTGTCCGTCTGTCACCAGGCTGTGTCTCATGAATCGTGAAGTGACGGCTACGTGGCTTAGTTCGTAGTAGCCCTTCGAAGCGAGGGGTCCCGGGTTCCCGGCGGGACCACACTTTTGTGTGGCGAGTTTGTTCTCGGGTCTTGGGTGTTTGTCTTGTGTTTCTGTATTTGTCCATGCATGAGTGTGTAAACGTTTATAATTGTAAATAGAGAGTTGAAATTTTCACAGATGATGTATTTCTGTTGCCGCTATAACAAATACTAAAAACAGAATAAAATTAATATTTAAGGGGGCTCTCATACAAAAACCTGATTTTTAGGATATAGTTCCACATGAAGAAACTAGATGGCGATATTAACTAACTAGAACTAGTTGAGTTTCGGTATCAACATCCTAATAAAATTAATATTTAAGTGGGGCTCCCACCATTTTTTCGCCGCTTTATTATGGATAATGGTACAGAACCCTTCGTACGCGAGTCCGACTCGCACTTGGCCAGTTTTTTGTGTGTGTGTGTGTGTGTGTGCGTCTAGTGCGGGGACCACTAGTAATCATATGTCTTATTGTGTAAGCTATGTTTTTGGTAAATAAACAATTTTGTATTTTTGTGTGTGTTACGTGATTTCTTCGCCTTGTTGACTATTTTGTCAAACGAAAGGATTAATTAACTAATATTATAAATGCGAAAGTGAGTTTATTGGTTTGTTTGTAACACTTTCACGCATCAACCGCTAAAGCAATTTTAAAAATTCTTCCACCAATGGAAAGTGACATTATCAGCGAGTAACATAGGCTGCATTTTATCCCCATTTTCCCACGGGAACGGGAACGTCCACGTGGAACAATATTTATGCGGGAAGCCCTAATTATTTTACTAAAATAAGTAGCCCCGTTACTCCTTGTAACATCAGCTATCTGTTAGTGAAAGTCACATCAAAATCGGTCCAGCCGTTTCGGAGATTGGCCGGAACAAACAGACAGACAAAAATCATAAATTTTTTATTTTTGTCATTCTTTGAAATGCATTCAGTAAAAATCTGTTATTCTGACATTACAAATAGACACTTCAATATTATTTATTTGTATAGAATCACAAAGAAAAACAGTTTAAACTGCTGGACCAATTTTGCTAATTATTTTGTTGTTGTTTGTTATAGTCAGGAGAAGGTACATACGAAAGAAAAAAATTAAGAAAATAGCGTAACATAAGAAAATATAAGAAAAATTAACAACCATATTAACTTTTCTAATGTAATGTATTGTAACTTTCCTAGCGTTTTTGACAATATAAACTCCGGCAGCGGAACTGACGTCTCCGTGGCTTAGTTAGCAGTAGCCCTACCTTCGAAGCGAGGGGTCCCGGGTTCGATTCACACACTTGTGTGGTGAGCATGAAGTTTGTTCTCAGGTCTTGGGTGGTTGTCTTGTGTTTCTGTTGTCCATGCCATGTGCGACACAGGGAATCCTAGTGCAGAGGTATGAGTGTGTTAAAGTTTAAAAAAAAACTTTTCTAACGTAACCTAATACGTTTGACATAACTGTCAACGATTGACAGAACGCGCGTTGCAAATATCGTTTAACAGATGCATCGGTCGAAATTATTAAGGCACGACAACTTCCGTCGAGTAAAATAGTATTTATATATTGTATTTATGTCAATAGGTTTACCAATCAGCTTCTGTTTTATGAGTTCGGCTAATTAACGCTAACGGGATTTGGGTCTCAGCTAACGGTCCGCTAAACTAAACTAAACTAACCAAGATTTTAATTGGAAAAAATTGGAACAATTAATGAGTCGCGTCCGGATTTTGTTTCGATACATCCTTGTTAAGAGTATAGAAATAAAAAAACCCCAGCCAAGTGCAAGTCGAACTGGCGCATCGAAGGTTCCGCACGAAAGTGTAGGTAAACTTGTATGATTTTCTCGTACCCTTTATTCTCCAAGTACCAGCCTCTAATGTTCCCACTGCTGACACCGGCCTACTCTCGATAATTGAGAGTGAATGCTCTGATCTACCACGGGATCCCAATCCGGATTGGTAGATGACACATGTCTTCGAATTTTTGGTTCTAAGACATGCCGGTTTCCCCACGAAGTTCTCCGTCACCGTTTCGAGAACATGGTATTGTGCACATAAATTTTTCAAGTGAAAAATCTCAGTGGTGCACGCGTGGGTTTGAACCAGCGACCTTCAGATTGAAAGTCGGCGTCTGTGCCCCTGGGCTACCACGCTCTCTATGTACACACGAAAAATTAATGAAAGCATAGAAATCGATTTCTACCCTCCGATTTCAAAATTTGTATCAATTAGATGCATTCTATTTTCAAATTGTAGATGTTGATATCGAATTATTGTGTTACAAAACTCCGGTCAGTACTCGATTGCACAATCGAGATATCTGCAGTCTGATAGAACGCAGACGCCCAGAGTGCGAGGAGCCTTGACATAACGCACGCCTATCACTTTGTAAAATACCACAGTTTTGATTGACAACCTTCACCACTGGACACTGTTTAGTTATACTTTTACAGACATCCGAAGGTCTTGCTTAAATTCACGGCTTAGTTGGTAGTAGCCCTGCGAGGTGTCCCGGGTTCGATTCCCGTCACACTTTGTGTGGTGAATGAAGTTTGTTCTCGGGTCTTGGGTGTTTGTGTTGTATTTCTGTTTGTCCATGCATGAGTAAATTTATTTATTTATAATTGTTTCCTCAAAAATGCGACATTTAATTTGATCATCCACTAGCGGATTTTATAGGTTATTACAAAAGAAACATCCAAATCAGTATACAACGGGCGAAGAAAAGTCACAGAAAAGCAAAATACGCAATTTCGTTTACTTGGACGACATATTAAATATATACAGTTATTTTGATTTAACAAATAAACTATGTACGGAATGTGTACGTACAATCTGGTCTATTATGTACTTGTTTATTGTAAATATTTTTCTTATTATTCGTGTTACCGAGATATTTACCATTTTGTGAGTCGGAACTGCCCGGGACCATGACGCATGTAACTGCGTCGAAATATCGGGAGTCAACAAAACACAAATCATGGTAAATATCACGGTGACACGAATAATAATGTTCATAACCATAACAGTTTTTATAAAAATGTTCTTTTTGTAAATATGTATAAGTTCTGTATTGTGTGTAGTCAAATAAATGTGTTTTCTTTCTTCTTTCATATAAACGATTTTAATATTTTTTGGAAATCATATATGCTTTCAAATAAAAAAAGAACTTTCAAAATCGCTTTATAAATGACGGAGATCGGACATAAAAAAATACAGTCCAATCTGATAACCTCCGAATTTCGGTGAAAAAATATATTTCGATTAACTCGATGTTAATAATAATGTAGTAATGTTGCAGCCGGATCTTACACTACATCTCGTCAGTACACCCATGCAATTTTGAAATGTGTTTGCTCAAATTTCGGTATGTTACAACTGCGTAACAAGGACGTAAGTTCTCGAAATTATACATGTGCAACTTTTCGCGTTATTACAATGTATTTCTGAGGCTTTCTCGATAAAAGAGTCTGCAGTTGTCACGTATCCGTTTTTTATCTTTTCCAGGTACCTGGATGTTGTAATACGATCTTAAAATCTCCAACTTTTTATCTAACGACTTCTAGAGGTTATTTTCTTATCCCATTTCTCCGTCAACCACCTATTTGGAAAATTATTTTTTTATTTCAAAGAATCTGCTTTCGGATTGGAATATGCTTATGGATGTGGAAGGATATAAGACAAGATGTAGGCCAAAGAAAAGATGGATGGATTGTGTGAAAGATGATATGCGTAAGGAGTGAGTACTGAGATGACGTCTGATAGAAGGGAATGGAAGAAATATACATATTGTGCTACCCACTTAGTGTAGGATAAGGGGGGGAGATGATGATGCTTTCGGATTGGAAATTGTATTAAAATCGGTTCAATAGTTTGGTAGTTCAAACAAAATAACAAGAAAATATATCATTCATTAAACGAAATTGCATGTTTTGTTTTCCTGTGACTTTTTTCTTCGCCCGTTGTATACCGATTTGGATGTATCTTTTTTAAAAGGTAGAGTGTACTCCTATGGGCGAGAGTAGGGATGAAAGAATTGAAGTCGTTTTTTTTTCGATTTTTTTAATCAGTTACTAGTAATTATTTAGTAAACCTATGCTAATGAGAGGATGGTGACCCAAGGGCGCAGACGCCGACTTTCAATCTGAAGGTCGCTGGTTCAATCCAACACGTGCACCAATAAAATTTACCACTTGAAAAATTTACGTGCGCAATACCACGTTCTCGAAACGGTGGCCGAAAACATCGTGTTGAAACCGGCATGTCTTAGAACCAAAAATCCGACGACATGTGACATCTACCAATCCGGATTGGGCTCCCGTGGTAGATCAGAGCCTATTCACTCTCAATTATCGAGAGTAGGCCGGTGTCCCTGCAGTGGGAACATTAGAGGCTGGTACGGAAACCTATGCTTAACTTCTAATTAATTAGTCGTACTCGAAAAATCAACGCTGGTCAGAGTCTATGATTTTGTTAGCGTAATGAAGTTTGTTCTCGGGTCTTGGGTGTTTGTCTTGTGTTTATGTGTTTGTCCATGCCATTTGCGACAGGGAATCCTAGTGCAGAGGTATGAGCGTGTAAATTTTTTTACTTTTTAAATTCAATTACCCTGAACTATACGTCTATGATTCTGAAACATCTGTGTATGACACTAAAATGTTTGTCCTGGGCTAGAACTGAACCTACGACCGGTGCAGGCAGAGCTCCTACCGATATGTGACTGTTAGTAAATAATAATTATATTATAATAGAAGGCTGGCTCGCCCAAAGATTATCTTCGGCCGTCCAACGCGGGAATGCAGCCAGTTCTTGGCACCCTACCCCACGATCGAAATTTTCTGTTGTAATTTTTACATTTTTGTTCTTTAGAAGTAGCCTCTAAGATTTTGATTTACAATATTATTTAATTTTTATATGTAAATAAAATAAAATTAGTCAATTATATTATTACTTTTATTTTTACAAAATTATATTTAATATCTTAAACTAGCTGACCCGGCCACACGTTGCTGTGGCTAACGTTTTTGTCATATATATATTGCGATCATAAATTGAGATGTGAGCTATCCTACCTTTCAAGTTGGATCAAACTGCACACGGTGTACAAATTTGATTAAAATCGGTTAAGTAGTTTAGGAGTCCATCGCGGACAAACATCGTGACACGTAATTTATATATATTAAGATTAAGTTCAGGCAATAAATCATCTTTTCCATTCTATTGTAATAGATTAATTGTAATATATATTATTTAATAATTTCTATTGTAATTTGTATATCAAAAACACAGTTCCGTGCACCGTCTTTTTACCCGATTACGCTGGGGAGGGTTATGTTTCTCGAGTGTATGTTATTATTTATTTAGCACGTAGCCTAAACGTCTTGATGGATTTCAGTTCAGTTTCAGTCAGACTGGATGGCGGAGTTCTTAATTGTCAGAATTGTCACTACTGTCAAAATTATAAAAATTCAGTCAGATTTTGGCGCCAAATCGTACTTTCAAAAATATTATCTTCCCAAAACCTATCAAATGTGGTATCAAAGTAAAGGGTTTTATTTAAGTCTTGGAAAAATATATGTTTATATATAATTTGGAATTATTCACGGTTTTTTGTATTACAATACAAAAATACTTTATTGCACACCAATATAAATAAGTGTAGAATCTTTAAAATTAATGTACAATGGGCGGCTTTATCGCTCAGAAGCGATCTCTTCCAGGCTCTCTGCGTTTCTATTGTATTTGTCAATAATTTCTTGTTAATGTAAGGACAGTCTGAGTGGGAGCTGCTTTGCTTATCGGGCCCAGGGAAGGCTGCCTTGCACTGTGGCGTGTAGGTACGCGGGGGGGCTCTTTACACCCTCTCCAGGGAACGAGCCTCACGGCAACGTGCGAGAGGATCAAAAGACAAAAGTCAAAATTCAAACTCATTTATTCCTTTAGATCTCAAGTATCATTTGGACACGTCAAATTTTACACATGCATGTACATATATTCGTGAGCATATAACGTGTCACAGGAACTCCCCAGGCACATTACATGCACACAGATATGTCAAATTACTGTCAGTTTTCATGTTTAAGCTTATCTTATTTGTTAAGTTTACGTCTGTTCCAACCCTAACCGACCAACTCGAGGGGATCTCTAGTGAAGTTCCTTTTGAAGAGCCCAGAGATCTTCGAATGCGCAGAGGTCGGCCAGAGGGGTTTAGTTCGGTTAAGTCCCACATAACTCGGTTCCTTGGGATTTTTGGCACTACGCCGTTTGACAGGCGATGTCAAATTGTCAATCAAGACATGAATACATCTGTCAAGTCAGCTGGTAAAACACAAATTCATGGTTAACCCAAAAGTACATTAGCCGACCCCTCTTGGCAGATGGTCTACGCGTCGCACCCGCCAGAAATATGACGCAGAGATCAATAAATAAATTTGCAATCATGTGATGTCATTTCAGTCAATCAAACGT
Organism: Aplocera efformata; assembly: GCA_921293045.1. Classification (NCBI taxonomy): domain Eukaryota; kingdom Metazoa; phylum Arthropoda; class Insecta; order Lepidoptera; family Geometridae; genus Aplocera; species Aplocera efformata. Next base: position 1,271,433 of record OV121068.1, on the reverse strand, counting down.
CAGTCAAAGGTCTATAATTTCGTACAATTCGAAGGTTCGTGAACATCATGAAACGTTCATGAAGTATTGTCGGTTTTTTTATCTATATACACACTTATATTTCTGCACTAGGATTCCCTGTGGCGCAGATGGCATAGACAATCAGAAACACAAGACAACCGCCCACGACCCGAGTACAAACTTCGTGCTTACGACACAATGTGTTCCGGCTGGGAATCGAACCCGGGACCCCTCGCTTCGAAGGCCTGCCTGACGTTATGTGGTTACCGTCGCCCATAAACAAAAATACGACTCAGATCTTCCCCAACTAAATCCTAATATTATAAATGCGAAAGTGAGTTCATTTGTTTGTTTGTAACGCTTTCACGCGTAAAATATTAAACCGATTTTAAAAATTCTTTCACCAATGGAAAGCTATATTATCAGCGAGTAACATAGGCTATATTTTATCCCCGTTTTCCCACTGGAACGGGAACTACGCGGGTGTAACTGCGGGGCGCAGCTAGTAAGATTTATAAAAATAAAAAAAGATTATTTATGATTTTGACACGTGCGAGTAATATCGTTTTAGCAGTTAAACAATATTTTCCAAAATTGCTCGATCTAAGATATTTATTATTCGCACTTAGCATTCTTCCATATTTTCATATTATTGTTTATTATACCTATATAATATATATATAATAGTATTTTGTTTCATGAAGTATAGTTATCGTTTTTATGATAATTAGTAATAGTAAACACTACGGCACCACTGAAAACCAGTGCTACAGCAGCCATGTCTCACATCAACATCAAGATGAGGCACAAATGAATTTCTTATACTTTCTTCTTCTAACAAGTGGCCCCGGCGTTGGAGATTAAGGCCTCCGACACGGTACAGCCGGGAACGACATCAAATGCCACGAAACGGTCACCCATCCAACTTCTAACTAGCCGAGAGTTGCTTAACTTATATGATCTGTAAACAGCTTCGCCACGATCGCCTCTGACTGTCGTTTAAACGTCACAGATGTTTTTGTTTCTTTCTTACTTATCTAAGACTAAAACATTAAAAAAAACTGTAATTTGACATATCTGTGTGCATGTAAATGTGCAAAGGAGTTCCTGTGACACGTTACATACTCACGAATGTTAGCAAATTTTGACGTGTTCAACTGATTTTTGAGATCTAAAAGAATAAATGAGATTGAGTCAATTTTTTCTAGTACTGTCAAAGTTACTCAAATTTTTATTTTATATCAAAAAAGTAGGTTTCCATTGAGGCGTATGGATTTTTTTACGCGGTTTTTTCGCCATTTTTTGGAGCGTTCTGAATGAATGAATTAATCCCGTAGGATGTACCACTAAGATCCAAGGTACCATCCCCAAGGTCGAAAAATAAGAAATGAAATTATTGGTAGCCGGTATAATTGTGATAAAATGTGTACAGGTGCTTTGAAATGGAATTCCAGAAAGGTATTTGGCAGCTTTACTACAATTAACACTATCTATTTTCTAGGTCTGCTATAATAGGACATACATTATTTGAGCGCTAACCTAATGGTTAGCGCGGCTAATAATTGTTTCGTCATTGCCCGTGGTAAGTATATACTTAGCAAAACAAGTTTTGAGGTTACCTAAACAAGCTAGCGTTCCAATTTTTTACTCGCCGAGCGAATTACTGATTACGTTTATTTGCAATACCTATATCTTCGTTAGCATTTACGAACAATTGTTCAAATTAAAAATCCTAAGCTTTGTCGTTGATGGAACTGCGTGAATCAATGATTATTTATAGCTCCAAAAAACGATCCAAAACCAGTTTATTATCAGAAATGCACGAAAGGCGGGCACCAGGCACTCATAACCTACAAGTTATCGATTGGTAAACATTCCCTCCAAAAAAGTGCGCCGCATAAAAAAGTGGTTACAAAAAAGACCTGTTCGAGATGGTAAAAAACAGTGAGAATACGAGGGATAGACCTCCGTACCTCCGTGGCTCGGCGGTCGCCCCACTCGTTTAAAATCTCCGGTACTGGGGCAAGCTACCCCACATTTCTGCTCTGACACAACAGAAATAACACTGAACGGACGCTCCACACTTACAATGTTCCGATTGCTTTTCTTCCTCATACGAACATTGCACGACGTTTACCCATTTAACTATTTTAAAACTACACTACACTGACACTACAATCCTCTCTCTCACTGACATCGAGATTTTAGTTTTTTTTTGGAAGCGTTGTCGCGTGTAGCGTCTGCCGGCCGGCGATTTGGAAACAACGCGTCCACAGAGGCCGAGGCACAGCGGTGCGTTCACTTGTAACTTTAGTCCGTTTATTACATTATTTCACTGATAATTTGAGGAAAATGTAAGCGTTCGTCTCATAACAGCCGCGGAGCGTGGCGCATTGTATTTGTGTCGGGAGCAGGTACGCGCGGCGTGTATCGCTCGATCACACTGGGTTCGTTCGGGTCGACTCGGAGGGGGCCGGGAGACGTCGCGGGGGGCGGGGAGCCGCGGCGCGTCGCTTCGCCGAAGCAGCGAGACCGTCGCGAGTCAAAACCCTGTTTTATCGACGTATTTTATAGACAGGTGGCGACTGTTCTTTTCGATAAAGATGCGCTCTCCAACTTGATGTTTGGTTCATCTGCCTCTACAATCACACTTATCTTATTGAACGGAATCAGAAAATGTTACTTACGCAATACAAAATGTTGTCTTGCGTTTTCATACATATCATTTACACGGAAACTTGGATGTAAGTATGATTACGATTTGAACGTAGTTTAGAGAAATAAATTTACTACGACAGACATCAATTTTATTGCTGCTAATAAAAGTCATATTTTAGAATTCAATTTTTGAAACAGGATTGTAGATTTATAACATTGATAACATATTAAGTAGGAGTTATTATTACGTAGTTAAGTTACTATCGACAAAAAGTGAGTTGGAACTTAATTAGTAAGCTCACACATATTCAGACATAATTTTCATAATAATTTTATGTATCTTATGCATTCGTTTCAAAAGATCAGTTAACTTAATCATATACAATATTTTAATTTAGGAAAAAAAATTTACTTATTGCCAAGTGGTTCGGACGCTAATTTTCGATCTGTAGGCTGTAGTTCAAAGTCAATGACAAAAACTTATACCTACTGGTGAAGAAAATCATCGCGAATTCTAAAGTTTTATGACATAACCAATCGCAAAAAAAAAACAAAATGGCGGCCCGTAACCACATTGGTAGACAAGTAAGAAGCGAAGGGCCCCAGGTTCGATCTCTGGCCGGGGCATACATTGTGTAAGCTATTTTTTTTAGGTCTTGGTTTGTGTACTATCTTTGTTTCTTGCGGAAATCCTAGCAAAACCGGATCGGACTTCTTTGGCCAATTTACTCTCGCTTGGCGTTAGTGTACATATGGATGGAGAGCCTATGTATCAACCTATTAATAAAGGCGAAGGTTTTTATAGGCTACTTTTAATCTCTGAAAACCGCGGGTAAAGCCGCGGGGCGCAGCTAGTTGTATAAAAATCTTTTGCTGTTCGTTAGTTTCGTTAAAACTCGAAAACGGCAGGACCGATTTGGCTGATTTCTATTTCGTGGTGCTCGTAATAGTTACGAAAAGATTTGTGTAATATGATTTCTATGGAAAATACACGGGAAAAGACGGAAATCAGACGGAATCGAACACAAATAGAAAGTAGCATGTAATGTGCCTATTCAGCCCTTGTGACACGTTATATGCGCACGAATATGTTTACTTGCGAATAAATTTTGTCATGTACAAACGATACTTGAGATCTAAAGGAAAAAAAAACGAGTTTTAATTTGACTTGTTCAAGGCCATGACTTGAGTCATAGCCTTGAACAAGCTAGTCAACTTCATATCCGCTTCTTTTAAACTAAAATAGGGAAAAAAGTGACAACATTTAGCGCTTGTTGCGTTTCGGCAGTGTAATTACATGAAACACACATTCATTCGTTCAGGCTTCACTTTGAGAGAACTTTGTTTGACTTCATAAATATATTTTTTTGATATTTAAACAATATTACGTATTTTGTCTATGGTCCCAATACAAACTCACCTACAGACGAAGGAAATTAGTTTTTTTTTCTTTTATTTGGCTTCGCACGACTTATGCATTCGCCCAGACTCTATTCGGACCGACTGGACTCGTTACTAGTAAACTTCATACGAGTGTATTATGATAACTTGATAAGATTATACGTGGACCTTATTCAATCTTCAATCTTTAAATTTTTTTTCACAGACAAAATCGTAAATATTTCGAAAAGGTATGTGTATCTTAGAAATAACAGGATCGCATTCATTTGTTTTTTATAGCGGTGACATTCGCCTCACGAAAATAAGATCACCTGATACTATTGATTGATGACGTTGCACAGTTGTCAGATTTGGCACGTTATGTATGTATGGATGGTTATCTTTGTTAATTTAATTACTCTTTAGGAGCGACGGTAAAAGTTCTACGTAACCTTGGATGGTCGGGACGGATCACTGTACAGTCTAGAACCCGATTAAACATCTTGATATTGATAATGTTTGTTACATTCAAATAATCTATATGCCATTTAATGTTTAAAGATTCTTAGCAAATGTGCTAAGAAGTACTTAAAACCTCAATTTGTTTTTTGTTTCTTTACTTCTAGCTTCGCACGGCTTGTGCATTTGTCAATGTCATGTGTTTTTTAAATTAAAACTTGGAAAATTCTCTCATTCTTAGGTTTATTCTTATCTGTGGAATATATTGTTAGGTGTGTGACACACGGTTTCTTGAAATAGAGACTCAGGGGATCGGTTCCACGCAATTACGCGTGTGCCGTTTTTGTTTGTTAATTTAACGTATACCATTCAACAATAGCAACTGGATGGCGGGTCCATAGCCTAGTATTTCGATCTGCAAAGCGAGAGCTTAGGCTTAGATAACACTTATGAGTATGCTTATAAATAATCGATAGTTGGCTATTATATCTTTAAACCAAAAAGCCACATCACCACAACTGTCAAATACATGTCAATGCCAATAGAAATATAATCATGTATTGAAATTGACGTTGACATCTACAGTGTGTGACGTTTAAGCTACATGTAATTTATTTACAAAAGCCGACAAAAATATAAAAAATTACTCATTTTTCAACAAAAACTCAGCCAATCCTCAATTAAACTTGCTTCTCAAATGTCTATTGCTTGAATCAAACATGGTTCGGCACCGGAAGACCGTGAAAATTCAGAGTAACGCCAACAATGAGACCAGTAGCAGTTCCGGTAGCGAAGTCTCTGCTGGTGGCGGTTCTGGTTGGAAACCAGTCCTCTCTGTGTGGAAGACGGCTATAGGAGTAGCCTGTTTCACCGTCGCCGTGTATGTGAGCATCTTGGGGTACCTGGAAACGAGGGTAAATACCCCATTTGACGATGAAAAGGTATGAACCAACTTTATTTAAATTTTCAATTAAACATCTATGTTTTTGTTATTTTCGTGCATTGATAGCATGTTTATTTAGTAATATGAGTTGGATATGGTAATCTATCTTCAACCGGTGATGGAAATGATTGTGAGATATATCTGCATGTTTTAGAACCAAAAATATGGAGACAATTCATATTATGTACAATTTTTTCGAAGTTTGCCAATAGCTTAAGTTTTCCTCGTTATTCTGGTTATCTGCCTTTCAAGGCATATAGAGTTTTGATGTTCTCCTGTCCTCAGCATATGGATGGTATAAGCCTAGTGGCGTTCCAATAAATGTCTATGTCTATGTCTATGTCTATGTCTTATAATCTCATCTGAGGAATTGGGGGCCTATCTTAAAGTCAAAGTCAAACTCATTTATTTGTTTAGATCTCAAGTATCATTTGGACTTATAGAATTACCTATGCATACTCAATGACATACGTCATGTAACTTATCATGCTTACTACGGACTCTGGCCTAGCCTCACACTTTTTGTATATGTTTTTTTTTTTATGTAAATGTGACAGGATGAGCTGTATGCGAATTTGTATTCCTTTGCGCTCAAACAGCTGGATTTGGATAAAATTTGGTACCAAGATAGCCTATCCTAACTAATAATATAAATGCAAAAGTGAGTTTTTTTGTTTGTTACGCTCTCTCACCTCAACTACTGAACCGATCATCATGAAACTTTGCATATGCGTTGTCAGGAAAATAGAAAAAGACATAGGGTACTTTTTATCTGCAAAAATGTGAGATTCCTATGGGATTATGGTCCTATTAAACATCAAGGGTTTAGGATGGATATTGTAGATCAATATCTATCATAAACCAAAGATATTTATCTATCCTAAATACTTTTTTTTTTTTTTTTCGTTGTGAAAACCTACATCGGTACCCGCCCCCCTTGGGGATGTTGGACGGATTATGCCGGATTCTTACTGGCTAAAAACCCCACGGTCCCTTCTAGACGCCCATTGCTGGGGCTACGGGAACGGCTTGCACTCTTCCGCGGCCCCAGGTCTATCCTTAACCCTAGACGTCGGGATCATAATGTGGAGAGATCTGTAAAGTAAACATCCTCACATATAAGAAAAATCTACAATATATATTTTTTTTTTTTTTGGGACTTCTCATTCCATTTACCTTCTATATGCCCTGGACCAGCTTTAATGTAGACCTATAAAACATGATAGCTGCATCGAAAGTCTGTGCAGCTAGCACACTCTGCAATAGGCCCACATCAAGCTGGCTCACTTTTAACATTCTAAAAACAGTGTCCCCCAACGACCTGGTCCGGGCACATTCCATTAAAAAGTGATAATCATCTTCCCTGGTGCTACATACATCACAATTGGATATATATTAATTCCAGATTGTCCAAGATCGCATCACGGGCCCAGCCATACCGGAGCGGTACTGGGGCACGTACCGGCCGGGTGTCTACATGGGTATGAAGAGTAGAGAGCCCAAGTCACCCGTCTTTGGGATGATGTGGTACGAGATGAGTGCTGCATCGAATAAGGGCATCAGGTAAGAAAGATGGAAAATCTTAATTTTGCAATTTACGGGTTTTGCATATTACGGGTGATGGGCAATGGGTGCGACTTGGGTCTTCTCATGCTACGGTCGGGGAGGACCTAAGTTGTATTGCTATTATGGGCGGTGGTAATCACTTAACATCAGATGGGCCTCTAGTTCATCCCGTCACTTTTTTCACGTAAAAAACAAACGCGTATACTAGAAACCGTGGTGGTTCAGGGGCCCAGGGGCCGACTTTCAATCTAAAGGTCGCTGGTTCGAACCCACACGTGTAGCAATGAATTTTCACTTGAAAAACTTATGTGCGCAATACCAATCTCGAAACGATTAAGGAAATCATTGTGAGGATACAGGCATGGGTTAGAACCAAAAAATTCGAAGACATGTGACATCTACCAATCCGTAGACGCCCGTGGTAGATAACTGTCAGTTATCGAGAGTTAACCCGCAGTGGGAACATTAGAGGCTGGTACGGAAACAATACATGAGATATAAATGAGTTTGACATCAAAAATGATCTCCACCAGACACTGGTGCACCCAGGAAGACAATCTGCCCACTTACGGATGGCTCCGTCACGATGGGGAGTCGTTTGGGGAGCAGCTGATCTCGGACCCCCCCCACGATATCCACACCTCGTTCGTCAAGAACGCAGCGCCGAGCGGCGCCACGCAGTGGACAGTCAGGATCAACGTTACTGCTACTGCGCAGGTAAAGACATGAGATGAGAAAGATTTTGGGGTTCAAAACAAACAAACAACGTTAACTCACTCATACCTCTACACTAGGATCGCCTGTGTCGCAGATGGCATGGACAAACACAGAAACGCAAGACTAACACCCAAGACCCGAGAACAAACTTCATGCTCACCACACAAAGTGAGCCCCGGCCGGGAATCGAACCCGGGACCCCTCGCTCTGAAGGCAGGGCTACTACCAACTAAGCCACGAAGCCGTCAAATAAAACTTATAGATTTAAAAGAAACCACATACTGCATACGGGGAACTGGACCATATTTGGACCATATTTGACCCTTTGATTCCCTATAAGTAGCAGTGCAACTTTAGAGCAACCAAAAGTAGCAGTGGAACTTTTGTCAGGTTCGTCCGGAGGTAATGCCATCACAACTAGAATCTGCCGCCAACCAGTAGTGCTCGCATTACTGTGTTCCGGTGGAAGGGTGTGGGTGCCGGTGAAATCACATGCGCATGAGACGTATCATCCCCGTCTCGAGTGATGGACGCAGCAAGATGAATGCGACTCAGTAAAGATTAGGATCTCATACTGAGTCGCACGCATTACTGTTGTCATGGGCGAGGGTTACCACTTAACATCAGGTGGGCCCTCAGCTCGTTCCGTTACTTATTCACATAAAGAAAAAAAAAAAAAAAAGTTTATGAATTTCTACCATTATGTAAAGACCTACACTCTGGCTGCAATTATGTTTTTACTGTAGTATTTTTGCTTTTTTTTTGCCAGCGACCCCCCAAGTAAGGCTTCGCAACCCCCCCTAAGGGTCGCGACCCACAGATTGAAAAACACTGGTCCTAATAGAATAATTAATGGTTTCAGAACAATTTCAAGTCCCCTCTGATGCTGGTGTGGTACTGTGCCTTGGACGAGGGCGGAGGGCTGCTCTGGGCCGAGAAGGGGACCATTTCGGGGGACACTCCCATGCATAGGAACTTCAAAGTCACCCTACACACTGTGCACGGTTCGTACTATACAACATCTTAATAGTTTCACCCCGTAGTTCCCGTTCCCGTGGGTATACGGGATAAAATATACCAACAACAACGAAAACAACGTTAACACACTCATACCTCTGCACTAGGATTCCCTGTGTCGCAGATGGCATGGACAAACAGAAACAAAAGACAAACACCCAAGAACCGAGAACAAACTTCATGCTCACCACACAAAGTGTGCCCCGGCAGGGAATCGAACCCGGGACCCCTCGCTTCGAAGGCAGTGCTACCAACTAAGCCACGGAGCCGTCAAATAATAATTAATTAAAAAACTCACTTCACTTGAAAAATTTATGTGCGGAATACCAAGTTCTAGAAACGGTGACGGAAAACATCGTGAGGAAACCGGCATGTCTTGGAACCAAAAATTTTAAGACATGTGTCATCTACCAATCCGGATTGGGCTCCCGTGGTAGATCAGAGCCCATTCACTCTCAATCATTAAGAGTAGGCCGGTGTCAGCAGTGGGAACATTAGAGGCTGGTACGGAATTAATATTGCTTTGTTTTCTTAGGGAAGGTGCTGCACACATCTCAAGCGGAAGCTCACGCTAGCGGCCACCACCTGCTTAAAGAGACATTCTACACATTACTTAAGGCGGAACCGCACCCCAAATTGGGCAGAATAGCTGTCCTGGGCTCCGATGATACCCTCAATCAACAGGTAACAGAATGGTTTTGCTCACTACTTTATTTAATTTATTTTTATTCCTTCATTTATTTCAGTAATCTATACTATATATAATATTATAAAGCTGCAGTGTTTGTTTGTTTGAACGCGCTAATCTCTGGAACTGCTGGTCCGATTTGAATGATTCTTTCAGTGTTGGGTAGTCCATTTATCGAGGAAGGCTATGTTTTTTGTTCAAAAAAATAAACCTAGAAAAACGCGAGACACAGCTAGTGTAAATATACAAATACACGGCCCATAGAATATATATTAGGAGTACAAATAAGATTCCGCTTTTTATTGTAGATGGCGCGGCACGGAGTTTCGGTTAGCTTTCGCAGATGATAACCGGCTTAAAAAATAGTTTGGACATTCAAGAACAACATAACCTATTAATATCATTGATTTTATATTGGTAAAATATAATTTTTATAAGTTGAAAATGTCAAAATTTGAGCCAAGTAAGCGTCATTTGCGGGAAATATTAGTTTACTTCTTTAATTTAAAGAAATCTGCTGCTGAGGCGCATCGATTGCTCGTAGAAGCATATGGTGAGGTTGCTTTGAGTGAGAGAACGTGTCGAGAGTGGTTTCAAAAGTTTAAAAATGGTGATTTCGACGTAGAAGACAAAGATCGCAGATCGCATTAATACGTTAAATCTAAAATATATATAATAATATAAAACACACAAACTAAGCATGTTTAAAGAATCAAGCACTAGTTTTCTATACATACATTATATAATACTGCTTTTGTCCGGGGCTTCGCTCGCGTTGATGTAGATTTTCAATCATTTTCAGACGAGGTTATTATTCATAACCTCCGGAAAACATCTTAGTGGACAGCTTGTTAATAATTCCATTAGGGGTTTCTTGCTTATTTTTCCCCGTGAAAGTTCGGATAGGGTTTGAAGCGCTAAACTTAGTTTTAAGAATATTCCATTAGGGGTTTCTTGCTTATTATTCCCCTGAGAAATGTCGGATAGGGTTTGAACAAGCGCTAAACTTAGTTTTAAGAATATTCCATTAGGGGTTTCTTGCTTATTATTCCCCGTGAAAGGTCGGATAGGGTTTGAAGCGCTAAACTTAGTTTTAAGAATGCACCCTCTTGTAGGTACTTATTTATTTATTTAAAAAATTTCATCGTATCCAAGTAATTTTTAAGAATTCAACGGGTACATAGATTTTTGTTTTTGACTTTGAATCAAACAATATTGTTCCAGGGCAAAGAAGTGAACTTCGTCCCCATACAATTACTGGTGGAACCTCCCTACGCTGTGGACATTGTGTACACCTGCGAGGGGGCCCCGTCCCCCCCACTCAAGGGGGACGATTACACATACATGCTGAACAAAAAGAGGAGGCAGTTTGATGATGAGTTTGAAACTAAATTTAACCTTAGTGGGAAAGGGTAAGAGATTTTAATACTTTTAATAGCTTTATCTCATCTAATACCTTTAAACAAGCAATTCTTGTATATATAATATATATATATATATATAAACTAGCTGTGCTCCGTGGTTTCACCCGCGTTTTTCTAGTTTTTTTTTTCTTCAGATGATATAATAATTATTTGATACACAAAATCGGTTATTGTGATTAAACCATGATAGCTAGATATATGTTCTCGCGGACTTTTTTGTAGGTCTTAATGGGATCTACAAACCCGTAGTACATCATTTTGTTCTATTGTCAATAGTTTTTGCAGCGCACGCAAAAATAGGTTTTCGATTTTACACCTTGTGTTACAAAATAGCAATTTTATTACGGCTCCCTAATTTTGAAAATAAAAAGACATAGCCTATAGCCTTCCTCGATAAATGGACTACCCAACACTGAAAGAATCATTCAAATCGGACCAGTAGTTCCAGAGATTAGCGCGTTCAAACAAACAAACAAACAAACACTGCAGCTTTATAATATTAGTATAGATATATAAAATAAAATAAAAATAAAATATATATTATATATAAAATAAACGTTTATACACTCATGAAGTTGGTTCTCGGATCTTGTTTGTTTGTCTTGTGTTCTTGTTTGTCCATGCCATCTGTGACGCAGGGAATCCAAATAAACTTATTATTATTAAAAAAATATACAAAATAAAGAGCGTGGTGGCCCCGGGGCATAGACACCGACTTTCAGCCTTGAGGTTGCTGGTTCAAACCCACACGTGCACCAATGAGTTTTTTCACTTGAATAATTGATGTGCGCAATACCACGTTCTCAAAACGGTGACGGAAAACATCGTGAGGATACCGGCATGTCTTAGAACCAAAAATACGAAGACATGTGACATCTACCAATCAGCATTGGGCTCCCGTGGTAGATCAGAGCCCATTCACTCTCAATTATCGAGACTAGCCCGGTGTCTGCAGTGGGACAGAGGCTGGTACGGTACGGAATATATAAATGTGATGGTAATGTTTCTTTTGCCAGGTACTCGCCGCAGGATGTCAGTATCGCCAAGGCGGCATTGTCCAACATGGTTGGCGGCATCGGCTACATGTACGGCGCGGGCCGCGTCCGGTCTCACCACACAAAGGAGCCGGTGCCCTATTGGCGGGCGCCTTTGTACACCGCCGTGCCTAGCAGGTGTGTATAAGTCTGCGCCATACCACGGGAAAATTTCAGTATTTTCGGGATCAAAGTAGCCTATGTTAATCCAGGGTTTGAGCTACATTTTAGACAGATTAAGTCTGCGCCATCCCACGGGAAAATTTCAGGTTTTTCGGGATCAAAGTAGCCTATGTTAATCTAGGGTTTGAGCTACATTTTAGACGGATTAAGTCTGCGCCATCCCACGGGAACAGGCGGCCATCCCACGGGATATTTTCAGTATTTTTGGGATCAAAAGTAGCCTATGTTATTCCAGGGTTTGAGCTACATTTTAGACGGATTAAGTCTGCGCCATCCCACGGGAACAGGTGGTCATCTCACGGGAAATTTTCAGTATTTTTGGGATCAAAAGTAGCCTATGTCAATCCAGGGTTTGAGCTACATTTTAGACGGATTAAGTCTGCGCCATCCCACGGGAACAGGTGGTCATCTCACGGGAAATTTTCAGTATTTTTGGGATCAAAAGTAGCCTATGTTATTCCAGGGTTTGAGCTATATTCTAGACAGATTAAATCTGCGCCATCCCACGGGAAAAGGCGGCCATCCCACGGGAAATTTTCAGTATTTTTGGGATCAAAAGTAGCCTATGTCAATCCAGGGTTTGAGCTACATTTTAGACGGATTAAGTCTGCGCCATCCCACGGGAACAGGTGGTCATCTCACGGGAAATTTTCAGTATTTTCGGGATCAAAAGTAGCCTATGTTAATCCATGGTGTGAGCTACATTCATGACAGATTTCATCCAAATCCATGATATATAATTGAGTAACATGCATGATATATTTTGCATTTATAATATTACTAGCTTCCGCCCGCGGTGTTTCCCGGGATCAAAAGTAGCCTACTTTTGATCCCGACTTTTGATATAGGCTATCCTGGTACCATATATACAAACTATCGCTTTAATAATAATAATGATAATTTTATAATTTACTAGCGACCCGCCCCGGCTTCGCACGGTTAGTAAAGCATCAGTGTCGTATCAGAAACTACCCGTGTGAAGCCGGGGTGACTTGCTAGTGTATTATACATATAAACCTTCCTCTTGAATCACTCTATCTATTAAAATAAACCGCATTAAAATCCGTAGCGTAGTTTTAAAGATTTAAGCATACATAGGGATATAGGGACAGAGAAAGCGACTTTGTTTTATACTATGTAGTGATTAGCTTTCTCCCGCGGCTTCGCTCGCGTTAATGTTACCTAAATCGTTTATGGGTGGCGGAAACCACTTAACGCCAGCTCATACCGTCAGTTTCAGTACACAAAAAAAACACTTTCCGTCATCAGGTCGTTCTTCCCGCGAGGATTCCTCTGGGACGAAGGGTTCCACGGTCTGCTCATCGGCAGATGGTCTCCGTCCATCCTGGTGGACATTACCGCCCACTGGCTGGACCTGATGAACGTCGAAGGCTGGATCCCAAGAGAACAGATCCTGGGTAAGCTGGTCTATAGGTGTGGGTGGTATGTGTGTGTGTATGTGTGTGTGTGAGTTTGTGTGTGTGTGTGTGTGTGTGTGTGTGTGAGCGTGGGTGGGTGTGTGTGGGTGGGTGTGTGTGTGTGGGTGTGTGTGTCTGTGTGTGTGTGTGTGGGTGGTGCGTGTGTGTGGCTGTGTGTGTGTGTGTGTGTCTGTGTGTGTGTATGAGCGTGGGTGGGTGTGTGTGGGTGGGTGTGTGTGGGTGGGTGTGTGTGTGTGTGGGTGTGTGTGTGTGTGAGCGTGGGTGGGTGTGTGTATTTGTATGTGTGAGTGTTGTTGGTGTGCGCGTATCTACCTGTGTGTGCGTGGGTGTTGTTTTTAACCGCCTCTTTGTGTTGTGTTTCAGGTGCGGAGGCTTTGGCGCGCGTGCCCAAAGAGTTTGTGGTGCAAAGCAACGCGGCGGCCAACCCCCCCATGCTGCTGATCACGTTGGCCAACATGGTGCAGATGCATCCCAGCCTATTCCGGCCGTACGGAGTGCACAGGGCTACTCTCGCTCGCATGTACACCAGGCTGCAGGTGAGGACTTTTTTTAATGTGAATTAGTGACGGAACGAGCTGAGGTCCCACCTGGTGGTAAGTGGCGACCCCCCATGACAACAGTAATGCGACTCGGTATAACATTTGGATCTTACACTGTACTGCCACCGCACCTGGAATCTGCCGCCAAGCAGTAGTGCCCGCATTACTGTGTTCCGGTGGAAGGGTGTGGCTGCCGGTGAAATCAGTCCAGAGTCCAGAGGAGGGAGGCGTTTTTGTCGATTTTTTGACAACCCCTCCCCCGTGGTGGTGAGATTTGACGTTACCCCCCAGTCCCTAAACTCACGTGAGATTTTTGAAAATTATTTGCCGAGTCCCCCTCTCTCCCACGTCAGATTGGTTGAGATTCGGCCCGACCCTGAATGAATGTCCCCCTAATGTACTACAGGCTACAGGCAACACCACATGAATGAATGTCCCCCTGAATGAATGTCCCCCTAATGTACCACAGGCTACAGGCAACACCACATGAATGACTGTCCCCCTGAATGAATGTCCCCCTAATGTACCACAGGCTACAGGCAACACCACATTAATGAATGTCCCCCTAATGTACTACAGGCTACAGGCAACACCTCATGAATGAATGTCCCCCTAATATACTACAGGCTACAGGCAACAAGTCATAAATGAATGTCCCCCTAATGTACTACAGGCTTGGTTCAACTGGTTCCAAACGACCCAAAAGGGGGAGGAGCCCACCTCGTACCGGTGGCGCGGACGGGAGGACGACGGGTTCCAACTGAACCCCAAGAGTCTCAGCTCGGGGCTCGATGACTATCCGAGGTGGGTTTACAAACAAACAAACATCCCGATGGCAATTTATAATAATGTTCATTATACCAAAATTCATTTAAATTGTTTCAGTGGTTTTAGCTTTTCTAAGGCCCCATGTCTCTATAACAAAATTCATCAAAATTGGTTGAGTGGTTAAAGTTCCTCTAACAAAATTCATCAAAATTGGTTCAGTGGTTTTAGCGTCTCTATAACAAAATTCATCAAAATTGTTTCAATGGTTTAAGTTTCTCTATAACAAAATTCATCAAAATTGTTTCAGTGGTTTTAGCTTTTCTAAGGCCCCCATATCTCTATAAGAAAATTCATCAAAATTGGTTGAGTGGTTAAAGTTCCTCTAACAAAATTCATCAAAATTGGTTCAGTGGTTTTAGCGTCTCTATACCAAAATTCATCAAAATTGTTTCAATGGTTTTCGTTTCTCTATAACAAAATTCATCAAAATTGTTTCAATGGTTTTCGTTTCTCTATAACAAAATTCATCAAAATTGTTTCAGTGGTTTTAGCTTTTCTAAGGCCCCCATATCTGTATAACAAAATTCATCAAAATTGGTTGAGTGGTTAAAGTTCCTCTAACAAAATTCATCAAAATTGGTTCAGTGGTTTTAGCGTCTCTATAACAAAATTCATCAAAATTGTTTCAGTGGTTAAAGTTCCTATAACAAAATTCATCAAAATTGTTTCAGTGGTTTTAGCTTTTCTAAGGCCCCCATATCTCTATAACAAAATTCATCAAAATTGGTTGAGTGGTTAAAGTTCCTCTAACAAAATTCATCAAAATTGGTTCAGTGGGTTTAGCGTCTCTATAACAAAATTCATAAAAATTGTTTCAATGGTTTTCGTTTCTCTATAACAAAATTCATCAAAATTGTTTCAATGGTTTTCGTTCAATTGTTTCAGTGGTATTAAATAAATAAACAAATAATAAACATTTACACACTCATACCTCTGCACTAGGATTCCCTGTGTCGCAGATGGCATGGACAAACATAGAAACACAAGACAAACACCCAAGACCCGAGAACAAACTTCATGCTCACCACACAAATTTTGCCCCGGCCGGGAATCGAACCCGGGACCCCTCGCTTCGAAGGCAGGGCTACTACCAACTAAGCCACGGAGCCGTCTATAGCCAAATTCATCAAAATTATTTCAATGGTTTTAGCGTCTCTATAACAAAAATCATCAAAATTGTTCTTTGGTTTTCGTTTCTATAAATATTCTATCGCTTGTCTATAACAAAATTCATCAAAAAAAATTCTAATAACTTATTTTCGCATGGATAATATTAGTTTGTCAAAGTCAAAGTCAAACTCATTTATTCCTTTAGATCTCAAGTATCTTTTGGATTTGTATACAGCCACCCCGTATGTTTCGCAGGGCGTCTCACCCGTCGGACATAGAGAGGCACGTCGACTTGCGGTGCTGGATGTACGCCGCGGCCGATGCAATTGCATCCATAGCTAACGTACTACAATTAGACGCTAGCAAGTATGTATACATAGATTTTTCAATCTGATGGTAGCTGGTTCAAAACCGTGCAATGAGATTTTAATTTGAAAAAATTCTGTGCGCAATATATATATGTTCTCGAAACGGTGACGGAAAAAATTAGATTAGATTAGAACCGAAAATTCTAAGACATGTGACATCTACCAATCCGGATTGGGCTCCCGTGGTAGATTTAAGCCATTCACTCTTAAATATCGAGAGTAGGCAACAAACAACAACGTTAACACACTCATACACCTGCACTAGGATTCCCTGCGTCGCAGATGGCATGGACAAACACAGAAACAAGACAAACACCCGAGACCCGAGAACAAACTTCATGGTCTCCACACAGTGTGCCCCGGCCGGGAATCGAACCCGGGACCCCTCGCTCCGAAGGCACTACCAACTAAGCCACGGTGCCGTCTAACAAATAATATTTTTACGATTTGTTTCCAGATATGAAGCGATCAGGGATCAGTTGGGAGATGAGGCGTTACTGAACGAACTCCACTGGTCCTCTCATACACAAACTTACGCGGACTACGGTAATTTTTGACATAACTTAAACTATTCATATCTTCATATCACATTTTCAGATAAATGTTATTACACATTAATGACGGAACGAGCTGAGGGCCCACCTGATGGTAAGTGACCCTCGCCCATGACAACAGTAATGCGCGCGACTCAGTATGAGATCCTAATCTTTACTGAGTCGCATTCATCCAGCGTCCATCACCCGAGACGGGGGTGATACATGCGCATGTGATTTCACCGGCACCCACACCCTTCCACCGGAACACGGTAATGCAAACACTACTGCTTGGCGGCAGATTTCAGGTGCGGTGGCAGTACCTCTCCGGACGAACTTGGCACAAGTTCTACTGCTACTTTTGGTTGCTCCTTTAGCACCACCCAGGGGGTACGTGTAGGGATTCATAGGGTACACACCTACGGACGCGAGCAACTGGACCCCCCTAGTAATAATTAATTAATAGAATGGATTGTCTAATTTTAATATTTTTTATTGCCTTATTTATTGTTATTATTATTGCTATTCTGGTTTGTTATTATTATTATTATTTCTTATTTATATTGTTATTATTATTATTATTTCTTATTTATATTGTTATTATTATTATTTCTTATTTATATTCTTTTTTTGTGTTATTATGCTATTATTATTAAATATAATTGACTCAATTTGTAATAAAAATATTGTACGCCCTTTGGGTAGAAATGCATTGGAACTTATGAAAAAGATAATTATTTAAATCGTTTGTACATGTGTTTCGACAATAAATGAACTTTGACTTTGACTTGCCATACTATAGTTTAGTCCCGTTGCTCGCGTCCGTAGTACCCTTTGATTCCCTACACGTACCCCCTGGGTGGATGCTAAGGGAGCAACCAAAAGCAGCAGTAGAACTTGTGCCAAGTTCGTCCGGAGGTACTGCCACCACACCTGGAATCTGCCGCCAAGCTGTAGTGCTCGCATTACTGTGTTCCGGTGGAAGGGTGTGGGTGCCGGTGAAATCACATGCGCATGAGTATCATCCCCGTCTCGAGTGATGGACGCAGCAGGATGAATGCGACTCAGTAAAGATTTGTATCTCATACTGAGTCGCGCGCATTACTGTTGTCATGGGCGAGGGGAGCCACTTACCACCAGGTGGGCCCTCAGCTCGTTCCGTCACATTTTCACATAAACAATTATTTATTATAGGTCTTCACTCTGATGGAGTGAAATTAGTAAAAAAACCGGCGAAATCTCCAACCGAAGGACCAAAAGTTGTTCGGAGTGTCACCGCTCCCCCCAGGCCAAGACTCGTCACATCAGCGTTCGGTAAGCACCCTTCGATTATATGAACACTCTCGGCTGGCGACTGTGTACATTAGAGACACAAGTTTCGACTAAAAACATAATTATAAACATATGGTCGAAGGACCAAAAATGTGTGCTCCCTCTCGGCCAAGACTCGTCACCTCAGCGTTCGGTAAGCACCACTCGCTTATATGAACACTATCGGCTGGCGACAGACACAAAATTAAAAAAAAAAGTACGAATATAAAAATAACTATAAAGGAGACACAATAGTACAAAACATTATAGATCAGAAAAAAAAAAAAATATTATTTCAAGCAAAAAAGCACCAACTCAGCATTATGTTAGGTGGATATATGTCACGAACATCAGCATATATATATACATACATTATATCATAAGAGCAACAATTTTCGGAAAAAAAAAACATTAAGTAAAAATTCCGTTCGAAGGACCAAAAACATGTGTGCTTTCAGGCTACATATCCCTGTTTCCTATGCTGCTGCGTGTTCTGAAGCCGAGCAGCGAGAAACTGGGCAAGATACTGGAGGATTTGGACAACCCCAACCTGCTGTGGTCCCCCTACGGGCTCAGGTAACCACCGCACAGGATTCCGTACCCCAACAGGGGAACAAACCCTTGAATCACTTCGTTATCGACATTGCGTATTTTGATATTGTTTGTGCTGGTTTGAATTAGTATGTGGTTCTATAGGAAATATACGTGGCTTAGTTGGTAATATACGTGGCTTAGTTGGTAATATACGTGGCTTAGTTGGTAATATACGTGGCTTAGTTGGTAATATACGTGGCTTAGTTGGTAATATACGTGGCTTAGTTGGTAGTAGCCCTGCCTTCGAAGCGAGGGGTTTCGGGTTCGATTCCCGGCCGGGGCACACTTTGTGTGGTGAGCATGAAGTTTGTTCTCGGGTCTTGGGTGTTTGTCTTGTGTTTCTGTGTTTGTACATGCCATCTGCGACACAGGGAATCCTGTATGTGTAAATGTTTATAGTTCAAAATTTATGAAAAAAAAAATCACGTTGATGATTATGATGAGTATATATATAAATTTTTTTTTTTTTATATCTGTAAGTAAAGAAAATAAATATTGTATAATTTACTAGCTGCGCCCCGCGGTTTCACCCGCATAGTTCCCGTTCCCGTGGAGAATACGGGGATAAATTGATTTTATTTTTTCGTTAATTTTCCAATGTTTTTTAATAGTTATTCTGCTATTCGGGACGGAAACAAATCCAACAAATCAAAAACCATGGCAATCGGTCCAGCCGTTCTCGAGTTATAAGTGTTGTAACAAACACGACTTTCTTTTATATATATATATAATATATTATAGATTTTTTTTATATCTGTAAGTAAAGAAAAGAAAAATAATTTATTTACCAAAAAAAAACACACAAAGAATTGTACATATATTATTTGCAATCAGATCGTTGTCTAAATCGTCGCCGTACTACATGAAGCGGAACACGGAGCACGACCCGCCGTACTGGCGCGGCCAGGTGTGGGTCAACGTCAACTACCTCGCGCTGGCCGCGCTGAAGCACTACGCGCGCGCGGACGCGGTGCACGCCGCGCGGGCCAGGGACCTCCACGCCGCGCTCAGGGAGAACCTAGTCCGTGAGTATTACACAGCCAGGGGGTATTACACAGCCGGGGTGCATTACATAGTCGGGGAGTATTACATAGTCAGGGTGTATTACATAGTCAGGGAGTATTACACAGTCGGGGAGAACATAGTCCGTGAGTATTACACAGCCAGGGGGTATTACACAGTCGGGGAGAACATAGTCCGTGAGTATTACACAGCCAGGGTGTATTACACAGTCGGGGAGTATTACATAGTCGGGGAGTATTACATAGTCAGGAAGAACCTAGTCCGTGAGTATTACACAGCCAGGGTGCATTGCACAGTCGGGGAGTATTACATAGCCAGGGTGTATTACATAGCCAGGGTGTATTACATAGTCAGGGAGTATTACACAGTCAGGGAGTATTACACAGCCCGTGAGTATTACATAGTCAGGGTGTATTACACAATCAGGGTGTATTACATAGTCAGGGAGTATTACACAATCAGGGTGTATTACACAGTCAGGGTGTATTACACAATCAGGGTGTATTACAAAGTCAGGGAGTATTACACAGTCAGGGTGTATTACATAGCCAGGGTGTATTACATAGTCAGGGTGTATTACACAGTCAGGGTGTATTACATAGTCAGGGTGTATTACACAGTCAGGGTGTATTACATAGTCAGGGTGTATTACACAGTCAGGGTGTATTACACAGTCAGGGTGTATTACACAGTCAGGGTGTATTACATAGTCAGGGTGTATTACACAGTCTGGGGGTATTACACAGTCAGGGTGTATTACATAGTCAGGGTGTATTACACAGTCAGGGTGTATTACACAGTCAGGGTGTATTACACAGTCAGGGTTTATTACATAGTCAGGGTGTATTACACAGTCGGGGGGTATTACACGGTCAGGGAGAACCTAGACCGTGAGTTTTTTTTTTTTGTGTGGTCAGTTTGCCCGTGACCATGACGCATGTAACTGCGTCGAAATATCGGGAGTCAACAAAACTCACAAATCATGGTAAACATCACGGTAACACGAATAATAATAACATTCTTGTGTTCCAGGCAACATACTATCGGAGTACAAGCGAACCGGCTACCTTTGGGAGCAGTACTCCGACTCCGACGGCAAGGGGTCCGGGTGCCGCCCCTTCACCGGCTGGACGGCGCTGGTGGTGCTTATAATGGCAGAGGAATATTAGGTTTGACCTTGACCTTTGACCTCGGCCGCGGAGGTCAAAGGTCAAGTGAGTTTGGATTTTACCAAATTACTAGCGCTGGTGATTATAGTGGTAGAGGAATACTAGATTTGACCTTGACCTTTGACCTCGGCCTCGGAGATCAAAGGTCAAATAAGTAAGTTTGGATTTTATCAAATTACTAGCGCTGGTAATCATAGTGGTAGAGGAATATTAAATTTGATCTTGACCTTTGACCTCGGCCTCGGACATCAAAGGTCAAATAATTGATTTTGGATTTTACCAAATTACTAGCGCTGGTAATCATAGTGGTCGAGGGATACTAGATTTGGCCCTGACCTTTGACCTCGGCCGCGGAGGTCAAGGTCAAATAAGTGAGTTTGGATTTTACCAAATTACTAGCGCTGGTAATCATAGTGGTAGAAGGATACTTGATTTGACCTTGACCTTTGACTCCGGGCTCAAAGGTCAGAGGTCAACTTCAAAGGAAGAGTAAATGAACAGTAGTCAAACAATATTAAGGATTTAGGCCCTTCACTGAATTAATGGTAGAGGAATATTAGATTTGACCTTTGACCTTGACCTGTGACCCCGGCCCAGGTCATTCAGCCCTTTTAATGGTTGAACAGTTTTAATTCCAAAAGGCAGATAAAATTTATTGTTATTGTGGCTTTTTGTCCAGGTGTCAAAGGTCAGAGGTCAAAGGTCAGAGGTCAAAGGTCAGAGGTCAAAGGTCAGAGGTCAATTATCACCGAATTAACCTACAGCAAAGAAGGCTAGAGGCATCTAAGCAGTGGGGCTAGTCAATTAGGTTTGTAGGAAGATGGTCTTCAGCTGGATCAGTGGATGGTAAAAAATTAATTTCGCCAACGCCATTATTTTAAATTTTTTTTTAAAGTGACCGAACGAGCTGTGGTCCCACCCGGTGGTAAGTGGCGACCCCCCATGACAACAGTAACGACTCAGTATAACATTTGGATCTTACACTGAGTCGCGTTCATGCGTCCATCACCCGAGACGGGGATGCGCATGCGCATGTGATTTCACCGGCACTACTGCTTGGCGGCAGATTCAAGGTGGCAGTACCTCACAAGTTCTACTGCTACTTTTTGGTTGCTCCTTTAATACCAGGGGGTACGTGTAGGGAATCACTGGACCCCCCAAACTAGACCCCCAAACTGGACCCCCCAAATGGACTGGGGTTCAGAGATTATTGGGAAATTATACCGCGTCCACTCAGTACTCACTCGCGTTGGTTCGTTATACTAAGCAGTTGTTATTTGAACTAAAATGCATACCGTTTCGTAATGCATTTTATTTTTTAAAAAATTTTTGAGTCATTCCTCCTCAAAACAAAAATTTTTAACGCCATGGCTTCGCTATCCGTGTAGTAGATCGTAAACACTGAAGAGGTTAGATAGAATAACATAGTTCTAAGGGTAATGCACAGATGGCGCTGATTTAAGATTTAATGTGGTAAATTCATAGACGGCGCTGTTTATAATTCGACGATAAATCATAGATGGCGCTGTTTATTATTCAACGATAGATATAATATGTTAATTCATAGATGGCGCTGTTTACAATTCAATAAGATATAATGTGGGAAATTCATAGACGGCGCTGTTTATAATTCGACGATAAATCATAGATGGCGCTGTTTAGTATTCAACGATAGATATAATATGATAATTCATAGATGGCGCTGTTTACAAATCAATAAGATATAATGCGGTACATTCATAGATGGCGCCATCTATTAATTTACCATTAAATGTTTACAATTCAATAGTAGATATGGTAATTCACTGTTGGCGTTGTTAATAGTTCAATGATAGATACCGACTCCGTGGCTTAGTAGTAGCCCTGCTTTCGAATCGAGGGGTCCCGGGTTAGATTCCCGGCCGGGGCACACTTTGTGTGGTGAGCATGAAGTTTGTTCTCGGGTCTTGGGTGTTTGTCCATGCCATCTGCGACATAGGGAATCCTAGTGCAGAGGTATGAGTGTGTAAACGTTAAAAAAAAGATAATCTGGTAATTCACAGATGGCGCTGTTCATAATTCAACTATATATAAAATTACTTAAAACTAACGCCTTTAAAGATTAAGGCTTCGTAATTAGGTTCCTGATTAGGAATTCCGCAAACCAAGACCGTGTTGGGGCAGACTGGGGCCCTAGAGCACACTGGAATTTGGGGCCAAAGGGGCCCTAAATTCCTGTAAAGCAATAAAAAGTGAAATATAAGTATTAACCTTTCTGGTTATAATTTTAAGCCACGGTGTAATGTTTAGAGGCTGATTATCGATTTCGGAAATTAAAACCTGAGTAGCATTGTACGGTTAATTCTAAGCAGGTGATTATTTTATTTAAAATTAAAATCATTATTTATGTATATTTTGTTGGTTAAATGTATATTTTCAATTATTTTGTAAATAAATTAAGTGGTTGGTAATTGCAATTGTTTCATTTTAAACCTAATCTTATTACTATACACGAGAAATTCTTGTATATATTTATATTTATTTCGCGTATCTCGGAAACTAACGATATGGATGAAATTTTGCGTTTAGATAGTTTGCTGTTTAAAATTTTTGTCTGTCTGTTTGTTCCGACTAATCTCCGAAACGACAGGACTGATTTTGGCGGAACTTTTAAATAGCTGATGTTATAAGGAGTAACTTACGCTACTTTTATTTAAGAAACATAAGCATACCGCGAAAAAAAATTGCGCTCGGTTGAAGTGACGGCAAACAGCTAGTCGTATAATCGAATGATGCTTCTTTATAGGATAAATCTTTAAACTTGGATTACAAAAAAGTACATGTAACTTAGTCCGATATAGAGCCAAGTAAGATCAGCGGACAAGGTAAAACAATAAATCATAAATTAACCATTTATTTCTATAAAATAATTAACAATTAGGCTAAGATTTTGCTCTTGTTGCTGAGAGCGGTGTACGCTACCAGGATAGAGATGACAGTTGCTAGCACCTCTGAGTTCACCCAGGGTCCGGAGTAACCTGCAAGAAAATTATTCCTTCAGTGCTCAATACAAATAACTAACTTATACTTTTTTTATACAAAGAAGATGGTAAGAGCTGAAGGCCTAAGGTGGTAAGCGATTACCTCCATAACAACAGCAATATCATCCCATACTTACATTAAAAAAAATACATCCAAAGTCATAAGCTTATTTGGAAGTTGTTTAATAAAATCAAACACATTCTTTTACATTTAAGTATCATTTGGACACAAGTAAACATATTCGTGAGCATATAACGTGTCACAGGAGCTCTGTACATAGTACATGCACAGATATGTTAGAAAAAGGTATTATACTCACTACCAGGGTGGTTCAGTTGGATAGCGAGAAGAGGGGCTACGGTCGCGGCAGGGTCGGAGCGACGAGCCCGACGCAGAGACGCCCAACCTTCCTCATCTAGAATATGGATCTCATGGATGCCGGATCGAGCCTTGGCTGGCTCTTCTGTCCAGGATACCTAAAACATTTTGTATGCAGGTTTAATAATTAAATTTAATAAAACTTCAGATGAGACAAGAGAACAGCCCAACTTATGTTAAACTAGCTGTTCCCTGGTTGTCTGCATGTAATCTAACAATTTGTTTGTGCGTAACCCTAATTTTTGTTTCTTTTTCTCAAATAAACGTAGCCTAACTCACTCCTTATAACATCAGCTGTCTGCTGATGAAAGTCCCATCAAAATAGGTTTTTGAGATTAGTAGGAAAAAACAGTGTAAAAAATTAAAAATATAGTTCTTTTGTCATGATTTTTTTATTTTGATGTTACAACAGACACTTTGCTCTGACTCTATGAACATAACATGGAATGTTAAAACCCCCTTCTTAGATCTTAAGGGTTAACTTATCTTGTCTGTAGAAATAGCACAAGATAGAAAATAGAGGGTAGAAGAGGTACCTGATACTTGTTGTCGTCAACTCTGGCTGCAGTCACCTGTTTTCCAGCAACCTCTGCATATAACGCGTAGTTCTCAGGCAGTGGATTGTCACATTTCAGCGTAAACTCCGTGATATACGCTATTTGTGTCACTACAGTAGCATCTAGGCTGGTGAAAAATGATGCCTCAGCTTTCGGATTCCGACAGCTCTCAGCGAAGCAACTGCCCACAAAAGCCAGAGCGAACAAGGAGAAGACAATTTTTGTGACCATTTTGACCAGTTATGTGATTAAAGAATAAAATTTTAATTTAAAATCACTACTTTTGTTCGCCGAGACCTCAGATTCTCTGATCCACGTATTTTCACGTTCTATTACTGCACACAGAGAGTGGAGACACATTATTAAAAAGCAAAAATTAAAAAGCAGTGTCCAAACAAGTATCATATATTGAATCTTACGAAGACTTTCATGTGATTTCGATTTAAAACAATATAAATATTTCACAAATTATAAAATAAAAATCTTTTTATGTGTAAAGCAGTCGAAATTTAAAATATAGTTGATAATGGATTTACTTCAAAAGTTGTCTCCGAACGTACACTTAACGTCACCGGTGACGTGTGACCATAATGCCAAAACACAATACGTTCAATGCACAGATGACTATATTTATCAAAGATGTTATTCATATTTTATTAGATCAACATCTATAGGAATGGAAAATTATTATGCAAGACCCTTGATTACTTTGTTTCAGTTTTGTGCTACTAGCACCAAACAAAGTTTAGTTGAGATTAAGTCAATGAAATGTATTTATATTATTATATAAATGCCACGAAAAATGGAACGTGATTTGTAATCCAACTAAATTAAAAGGAGCTCTCCCGCCCAACTACAAACTCTGAAATATCGTACATTTAATTTTTTGTAGTTGTTCTGTTCTGTCAATATCAGCTGTTAATTTGATTAATTTTGTTTTGAGGTTAGTTACAGATAATTAGCATCAAAACAAAATCTTTGTTTAGATTACATTCATTTATAACTGAGTTTTGCCTCAAAAATGACGGTGAAACCACGGGAAAAAACTGAAGATTCAGATGAGGATCCTGTAGAGAATATGCTGAAGAGAACTGGCTGCATAGAATTACATTATAAAGTACAGGTACGCTGGTTTACAGGATTAGATAGGATGTAGATTGATATAATGAAAGGTTTATTCTTGTAAGCTGTTTTTAATGATTTTACAACAGTACAAACATCCTGTGGCTTTTTGTGTCTTTTAGGCCTCACTAATTTTGCCAGAGACTGGTGTTTGGCTTATGGATTGGAAATTGGTGAGGTGAGAGTCATAGTCATATTCTTTTACTCTCGTCTCACCGTTCAGTATATTCTTTATTTAATGTGATTAATATTTTATCAACATTTCATCCAACCATACCATTAACCATACCACAACCAGTCTTCCAGGTTAAGTCCAGTATATTATAGTATAACCAGTATAGTCTTCAGCAGGTTAAGTAAAGTGCACTTAACTTATGGAAGATGTTCTTCGTTAGTTACAAAACACAATGTTAGTTACAATACATACATACCCAATGTAATTATTAAGAAAAAATGTTTTGTGATTTTAATATTTAATATTGTAATTATAATTTCAGGAATGCATCGCATCAACTAAAGATTGGAGAAAGTGTCAAACAGAAGTGAATGATTTCAAGGAGTGCATCAATAACCACAAGAAAGATGAAACGCCAAAATTAAATAGATAATTAGCTAAATACACCACATACTTGTTACCTAGTCAATAAAAACTTTCATGTAAATGGAAATTAAATGAGTTTGTTTTCATATTGTGTATAATCTTGGGGTGTAATGTATTTTGAAAGTCTAATGTTTTTAAAAAATTTTAACCTGAGGTAATGCATCTGTTTATGATTGAGTCACATATTATATAAAATAATAAATAAAGCTTGAATCATTGTTAGGATTTATAAAAAAGACTAATTGATTGAGTCATAGTAATGTTTAAGCTCATATAATTATCTTGTATGATGATCTTAATTAAATTTGATTGATATCACGCTATGTACATATTTGACATTATATAATTTTTTATATAGTTGTTTAGTTTGTTAGATATATAATTTAAGTTCTTGCATAGGTACGTAAAAAAAGAAACAAATTTATAAAATTCTTGGTATACATTGGTACCACAATTTGCTTATATCAAATCGAGTCGCTAGAATCAATCGGTATCAGCTGGAGAAACTCAAACTCATGCAAAAAAACCGCGAGAAAATGTCATCAAAATGCTGTCAAATCAAATCTGACTTTTGACAGATATACCAAAACAAACCTAATTTGAATTGTAGGTTATAAACATGTTTATAAAAATGTTTAGGAAACTGAATAGTTCTTATTTCTCATCATTTTACGCAAAATACTCTACTCGAGCCGCCATAGATGCCAGCTTAAAGGAACAATTTGATTCCAAGCAGTTCAAACCTCGCAGCCATCCAGGTACAAACCGGGTAAAGATAGCCAGTGTTCCGCCCGACATTCAGAAGGCGATTAAAATAATTCTAGACGATTCCGGGGCCAAAGCTCTGTATCAGGAAAGCGTTAAGCTTAACAACTATATTCGTTCGCGGTTACTACCACCTGAAGAGCACGAAATCGACATAAAAGCAGCGAAATACCATCAGAAGATTTCAAAGAAGGTTCTATCAAAAGCGACGGAATTGACGGAAGTAGAGGCACAGAAATACGACACAAAGATAAAGAGTAAGGTATTTAACGCGTTAAAGAACAGTGTTTACCGCTGGGGCAGCATAGACTACGATAAAGCCACTAGTTTGCAATACTTGATTGCGCGAGCAGCGCCCGAATACGCAATTTTGGTTCGAATATTGGACGAAATAAAAAAAACACTCCCAAACTATCAGCCAAGGAGCTTCTTCGATTTCGGTTCAGGTGTCGGTACGGGAACATGGGCAGTGAACACATACTGGAAAAATGATATTTTTGAATATTTCTGCGTCGATACATCTCAAAGTATGCATGATTTAGCGAGACTGATACTCTGCTATGGCAGGGACAATGTAGAAATGCCTTTAAGAGGTTATTTCCAGCGACAATTCCTCCCGGCGTCCGCAGATCTTAAATACAGCATTGTATTGTCTGCCTTCTCACTATTTGAACTACCTGATATGAAATCTAGGTTAGAAACAATACAAAAACTGTGGAATAAAACAGAAGATTTCCTGATTATTGTTGAATATGGCTCTAATGCAGGATTCCAAATAGTTAATGAAGCACGAGAATTTGTATTGAACTTACCGGACGAAAAGAAAAGAGGTTATGCATTTTCTCCATGTCCAAATGACAATGTATGCCCTAGGTACTTAGAACATAAGACTCCGTGCAACTTTTTGATGAAGTTTGAATCACTACCGTTCCCATCCAAAACGGAAATATATGCAGATCTGTTTTCATATGTAATCTTAAGAAAAGGGGAAAGGCCGGAAGATGATCCTCGGTGGCCTAGGATAGTGAGGGCTCCGATTGTCCGATCCGGTCACACTATATGCAGACTATGTACCGCCAAAGGTGAACTGGAGGAGGTTATTTTTGCTAAGTCCAAATATGATCAAACTACATATAGATGTGCAAGAGCGTCTAATTGGGGAGATCTTTTACCCATCAAATAAATCAGTATTATAAGTAATTCTCTTTTAATTTATAGAAATATATCAGTTGGTATGTGTAAATCTCTTTTTTTACATGGTTTATTTCCAACCAATGCAAATGAGTGGGGTCATTGAGAATATTTACTTTTCTTGTTCTTCTTTGTGTCTGGCCAACTCTGATGTTGGACTGTTCAAGCCACCCGAAGACCTCCGACATTGCTATCAACTGGAATAGCCTAGAACTTGAAAGAATGGAAGCACTCAGTTCAAATGCCTCTAAACGCTCACCCATGCAACTACTGACTGCGTGGCTCCATGGATTAGTTTCGTAATAGCCTTGTCTTCGAAGCGAGGGACCCAGGTTCGGGTTCAGCTAGTGTCCCAGTCGGGAATCGAACTCGGGTGTGGTGAGCATAAAGTTTGTTCTCGGGTCCTGGGTGTTTGTCTTGTGTCTGACACCAGACTGTGCTTGACCATGCGAGACATGGAATCCAAGGGTATGAGTTTTAACGTTTATTAAAAAAAAATAAAAAAAAGTATTTTAGTAGTATTCAAAGGTGATGGTAAAAAAACCAGATAATTTCTTTACACAAATTTTATTAAAAAATTAAGACAAAATATTTACAAGATAAAGAATACATACAACTTTAATATGAGTGGGTATTATAAACATTCAAGTATTTTAAATAAGGAACATTTTTTCAAAATGGCGGGTGAATTGAGGTTCTTAAATATTCTTTTATTTCGATGGATTTCTCCCAACAAATTGAATGTAAAGAATAGAAAGAACCTATGTACTCTTTGTTAAGAGCTGATTGTCCAAAAACGGGTCTTTGTTGATATTTACAGACTTCAATTACTAGAGTTTTTTAAATATTGATTTGTTTATGATTTTATTTGATATGAATTAATGAGTGAGAAAAATTATTTCCATTCAATTACTAGATGGCGCTAGTTCAATAGGAAACAAACAACAGACTTTTGTCTGATTTTGTTCATAGAATTATTTAGAAATCTTAAAATAAGAACTCGAAAATATTAATTTAAATGAATGAGTATTTCAATTGATTCAGAACTTCCGGTTTGGCGAGCGCCATCTAGTTTTACTTTTAAGGCACCACTTATTAATTTTGGCATTTTAAGATGGGATAGGTAATCCCACACTTTCGTTATTAGCAAATGCGAACGCAAATTTAATTAAAAACGCCACAAAAGGAATAAAATGCGGTTATTTTTTTGGATAACATAAAACTAATTAAGTGATAGCTGCTTTTTATTAGTTTTGATGAAAATAGTATGTATCTTGGAAGGGCAACCTGGCAATTTAATCTAGATCAACAAATTGCTCTTTCCGACCTGAAGATATCTCCAAAGATCATTAATTAATATCATTAACCAAATATCAGCAGTACAAATAATCCATTTTCTTAACAGGACCTCACTTAATACATTCTTACAACGCCTATCTTTTAATCCTAATATATTTTTCTACGAGAGACCAAGCTAACTTCGAGGGTTAGTCCCGTTTCCCTTCTAACTGCTTTATCCTGACAGGAACTTGGACTGCGGGTAGGTCGACGCTCTTGGCGCGCGGGCGGCCATCTTGGATTTCACACTTGGCCGGCGTCAGAAGTGGGAGGGGGCAGGTCCGTTTGCGGACAACCTCAGGGGTGCGGAGGGAACCCCCTGTGAATTAAAGAGGGTGTTACTGTGTGTAAATTAGATTAATCAAACCCTTAGAAGTTTAGACGACTTGTGCGATAGCAGGTAATAAGTTTTATAACAATATTTAAACTTGTTGCAGTTTCGAAGCAAATGCTAATGATTTCGGACGAAAGTGCAAGACAGGTTTAAGACGAAAATCAGTTATCTTCCAAAAGAGTAACTTTTTTAACTCAATATTTCAAATACCCTTAGTTACGTTCAAATACCCTTAGTTTGTTTAATATTATTTTTACAACATAGTTTTTCTATGCCTGACACAGCGCAAGTCGTGGATGGTCTGAGACATGGGCATGTAGGCAAACGTATAGATGTTTACCTACATGCGATATCGAGAACTCAAACCTGACATTTATCTACACCAAGTCTGAGTTCTTTGACGTTTCAGGCTATCGAACGTGCATCGTTTGCGCGACGCGGCTGGATTTTGTCGATCATTGCATGAAACACAAGTCCATACAAAACTAGCCGCGTCTGTTTCGTTCGACCGACTGTTTGGTATACGTCTGGTTTTTAGGGTTTGATTGATTTCTGATTTGTCTATAACTGCAAATTCACAAGAAGCCTAAATCACATCATAGAAAATAAATATGCCACAATTTCATCAAAATCCCGTATCTAACTCACTTATGGTATACACCCAACATTGAATAGATATTTCTTCTGATTTCTTTTAATAAGTTATTGCCTATTTTGTAATCAAGTTTAGACAAAACTTTGGAGTGCCATATTGAAAGATTTGTATGGAAACATTGATACTTAACTTGCCTAAGTAATTTCTTAGCATTAAGTGCAGATAGGCTTTGAAAAGTGATCCCTTAAGTGAAATAGATACGAGTGTATCGGCGAAAGAATAAGAGAGAAAACAGAAGTTACAACCTATTTACAAAGAAGTTATAAGTCTGTTGGAAGAATATTATAAATGCTTCAAACACAGGTCCATGCAATAGTTTCGTCAACAAAAGAGGGTACTTTGAAATTTATCATACCGTAGTGATGATTTAAAAATCGAATTAATGCATTTCGTGAGTTATATTCCCTATCGCACTCTGTGGTGTGGGATTTCTCGATGACATTTTGGGAACACCTCTGAGGTACGATATATCAAAGATGAAGTTTAAAAAAAAAACTCTAGATCAGTCCACAATTGGCAAAATAACTAACAAAATAAAAACATGTAGCCGATTTTTAGAGCCTTTCTTTAATTTACTTAAAAATGTACCTAGAGATTCAGTACCGTATTAGGAGTGGTATAAAATATATCAAGAGATAGTTTTTGGAAATAACAATTGGCTTAACTTATTTCAATACTTTCATCCCTTAAGGGTTAAACCATTTTACAAAAGAAACATCCAAATCGGTACATACAGTGGGCGAAGAAAAAAAACCACAAGAAAGCAAAATACCTACGCAATTTCGTTTACTTGGATGATTTCAGTTATTTTAGTTTAAAAATTAGACTATTGAACCGATTTTGATTTTTTTGAAAGTATTTTTTTCCCATGTTGGTGGATATCTGACGGATTTTTGAAGTAAAGGATTTCGTTTTTGATTTTGTAACCTTTCCTGTGTAAAAGTCGGTTGACAAAACAACACCTGAATTCACAGAACTGATAGTTTAAAGAAGAAAAAAAAACAAATGGCTGTATAGCTAATATAAAAACACACAAAACTAGCAACACTTAATCTAAGTAGGTAAGATTACCACAGATAATACCTGTCATCTCGTGAACCACTGT
Organism: Aplocera efformata; assembly: GCA_921293045.1. Lineage (NCBI taxonomy): Eukaryota > Metazoa > Arthropoda > Insecta > Lepidoptera > Geometridae > Aplocera > Aplocera efformata. Next base: position 1,239,383 of record OV121068.1, on the reverse strand, counting down.
CGAAGGTTCAAAGTCATTAATAATTAGGTAATTAACACTAAATAATAAGAAATATGGTTATATTATGGGGGTTGTGGCATGTTTTGTCCAGTGTTACATGTAATACAATATATAATAAAATCTGTGTAAAATACAGTAATTTAGTCTGTGGTATATTTTTAGTCAAGTCAAAGATCTTTTTCCATTTAATTAAATACTTTATGTATTCTTAGTGTCAGGGGTAACACAAGGGTTGATGTGAGATATTCAATCCAGAGGCGAAACAGATGCAAGTCGGATCACCTACGATCCGGTTCGAAGGACCATTAGGACAGTGCGACGCTGTATTATACTTTGTTACTATAGGAACGTCACTTTTTACTTCGATTATTTACTTTTATTAATAACCGTAGGAACCTTAGGGTACTATTGGTGAGTCTAAATTAAATCAAAATACAAGTTGTTATGATTACTATGTACTAGCGAATACCAGGCGTGTTTTCTAAGCATAGTAGACGCTTAAAAAAGAAATACATTGTGCCTAATGCATTGTTTTAGTGGTCTAAAACCATCTACGCATTGCCTTTCTAATGAAACCGGTTTGGGTTACATCGATTGAATGGCTGTCTGTAAAGGACATAGGTAGAAACAATTTATGTTTTATATATTACGATAAATTGATTGAACTATCCAAAATCAAGTCCAAGACCAAATTATACTTGATATCTAAAGGGATAAATGAGTTTGACTTTAGACTTTGACTTCAAATGTAGCTTAAGGCAAATCTTCCCAACTCAGCTCGACGACACATTCTTACTAATATTTGGTCCTCCGAACCGGATCTTGCAAATACATTATATGAGTATAGGTTCCGAGGGTTTTCGGTGGGTAGACTTGCATCAGTGTCGAGAGCTAAAGGCTAGATGAGGGCTAGAAAATGGCTAGAAAATGGCTAGATAATGGCTAGATAAGGGTTAGATAAGCGAACACGACACTCACCATGTGATCACATACCCTTACGACCCGGGATCTTCATCTCGTCCGGGAATATGGTTTCGCATCCGTCGGCACGCGTTCGCGCGCCCAGCTTCGGTGAGCTGGAAATGTTACCAACTATTGTTCATGTTCAGAACAAAACAGAGCCAATTCCTTATAGAAATATAAACATCTATGCAGGTTAGGTTAGGTTAGGTTAGAGAGAGGGTGGTGGAAGTCGGATTGCGGGGGCATCCGACGCCCCAGAACTATGTCCTCCCGTGAGTTGGATGCCCAGTATGCTCCTGGGCATCACTCTGAGGTGCCAAATGGGGGGGTATTCCCCTCCCGAGGCGGGTCCGTCCGACACGGACCAGGCCGTTGACGGGGCCGCGGATGTATGCATACCGCGATTCCCGTAGCCCCGTCGTAGCCAAGAGAGCATCATGGGGTTTTAGTCGGTAGTGGCACTCAGCTTTCTAAGCTGAGTCCGACATACCCCTCCCCCCCCCGGGAGGGACGATACGTAAACGTATTTCCCCATGTAAAAAAAAAAAAAAAAAAAAAAAAGGTTAGGTTAGGTTAGGTTAGAGAGATTTTGACATAAATTTGATTTTGACATAAATATTTTTTTGACGGGATTTGACATAAATATACTAACACCTGAATAAACCATCATAGCAAACTGTTACCGCGCCGTAAGTACAAATATCGAAAGCTATGAAAGTACAAGGCAACAACAATTATGAACAACTATTATTAGGTATTTGGCATTAAAGCTAGTACAGCTTTAATGCTAAGTACCTCGGCGAACGAAATTCGCTCGATTTTTTTGTTTTAAAATGTTAATATACATTTTTAGAGTAATAGTAGATTACTAATCAAGTACCACAAAAAATTACGGGATGGCGCTGTATTAAAGTTTCAGCATAGTCACTACATAGTATAAAACAAAGTCGCTTTCTCTGTCCCTATATCCCTATGTATGCTTAAATCTTTAAAACTACGCAACGGATTTTGATGCGGTTTTTTTTAATAGATAGAGTGATTCAATAGGAAGGTTTATATGTATAATAAATACACTAGCACGTCACCCCGGCTTCGCACGGGTAGTTTCTGATTCGACACGGATGCTTTACTAACCGTGCGAAGCCGGGGCGGGTCGCTAGTTTATTATAAAAAAAAACTTTTTTTTTGTTAACGTACGAATATGTTTTTACAAGAAATAAAATTGTGCAGGTACAAGTTTCCACTGCTAGAAACCCCACCTCTGTTCCACCAGTATCTTGGTGAGCCTGGCCACCTCCCCCCTCAGCTGGTGTAGTTCCTTCTCCCTCGCTCTCGCCTCCTGCTCCGCGGCGCGCTCCTTCGTCGTCAGTTTTGCGCGGATGTCATCAAAACTAGAATCCAGAAGATGATACGTCACTTTTTTTTTTAGAGGGTAGACCGATATGTTTGCCTATGATTTGCAGACTTCAGTTTGCCCGGGACCATGACGCATGTAACTGCGTCGAAATATCGGGAGTCAACAAAACTCACAAATCATGGTAAATATCTCGGTAACACGAATAATAATGGTATGCCACTTGCAGTAAAACATCCATTTTTGTAAAAACAAGTGATTGAAATAAAAAAAATAGTCGGAAAAAGGACTTATATATTTACACTTATTTCTCCTACTCAGAGCGAGAGGGTTCAAAAAAGATACATCCAAATCGGTATACAACGGGCGAAGAAAAAAGTCAACAGGAAAGCAAAATACGTTTACTTATATTTGACGGAACCAGTTAAGAAACGAAATGTATAGTCTCATTGGCTTGTAATTTCACCATCCTGAACACAGCAGCGCCAGTGAATCCTTATTTCGTGGTGAATTATCAGATGTAGTGGCAGTACTTCTTATGAATTTGGACCACACCTAGAAACGGGGAAGTAACGTCTACACCTGTAATTTCACCAGCTCCCACACCCTTCCACCAGAACACAGCAACGCGAGTGCACCACTGCTTGTTGGAGGATTACCAGGTGTGATGGCAGTACTTCTACTGCTGCTTTGGTTTGCTCCTCGCACCACCCGGGGGACATCTGGACGGTCTCTAAGGGTGCCTTCGGACGCGACCAACATGGACTAGTTATGGAAGAAGTGACATAACGAGCTGAACGTCCACCTGGTGGTAAGTGGTTACCTACGCCCTAACAGCAATACGACTTAGGTCCTTCCAACTGAATCATGAGTAGACCCAAATCGCACCTTACGTCTTCTCATGCGCATCTGATTTCACACCCTTCCACCAAAACACGCGAGACCACAACTGCTTGTCGGCAGATTAGAGGCAGTACCCCAAGTCGCACCTTAAATCTTCAGCGACCTTACTTCTCATGCGCATGTGATTTCACCGGCATCTACAGCCTTCCACCGGAACACGGCAACGCGAGAGCACCACTGCTTGTCAGCAGATTACCAAATGTAGAGGCAGTACCCTGGTCGAACTCGGTTCTCCTGCTACTTTGTGTGCCTCCCACCCGGGGGGGGACATGTAGTGTCTCTAAGGGTACCTACGGACGCGACCAGCATGGACCCTGTAAACTATAACTCACAGTTTCCTCAAACACGCGCATTTCCTCGTCAAATGCTCGATCTGCTCCCTGGAACTCCTCTCGATTTGTTTCATCTTCGTCGCGTCCTCGGACCTCTTCTCCCTCAACTCTTTCTCCCTCGCCAGCGCTTCTCTGTGTTAGTGGGAGAGGGCCGGGGGAAAACATTAATTATTTTAGTTCGGAATAAAAGTTATTTTAGTTTGGAAATATAGTATTGTGAAGCCAACTCCTGTGTAATTAAATGTCCTCGGTTTCATTTGGATACCATGTATATAACCTTCCCTTAATTTTGAAACAACCTCGCTTTAATTTTGAAACAGTCTATACAACCTCGCTTTAATTTTGAAACAGTCTATATAACCTCTCTTTAATTTTGAAACAGTCTATATAACCTCTCTTTAATTTTGAAACAGTCTATCCAACCTCGCTTTAATTTTGAAACAGTCTATCCAACCTCGCTTTAATTTTGAAACAGGCTATCCAACCTCGCTTTAATTCTGCTACCGTGTATCCAAACTCGCTTTAATTTTGATACCGTGTATGCGGGATGAAATTGTTTTTATAACTTTAAATTTTGAGTTTTCCGAATGGTGAAAATGTGCTTCCCGTATAGCCAGCAGGAACACACTAAATTTCAGTGCTTTAATTTGGACATTGTGCATATCCCAACCTCGCTTTTATTTTGATACCGTGTATCCAACCTCGCTTTTATTTTGATACCGTGTATCCAACCTCGCTTTTATTTTGGTTCCACACGGTAACAAAATTAATTATAATACTTATAATAATGAACGATGGGCGAAGGTTGTAGCTGCAGATGGAGCATACTTTCAATAATTTTTTTTTTAATTTTGTAAGCGAACAAATGTGTTTTATTTTGACAAAAAGGGGCGGAGTCATATTCACACACCCAATACATATATTTTCATTAATTACAATCTCTTGAATAAATAAATGAACACACAAAAACACTAATAATACCCGGCGTATGCTACTACGCTAAAAAAAGAAATATATTTAGTTCCTAATGCCTTGTTTTAGTGGTTTAAAACCATCTCCGCATTATGCCTTTCTAATGAAACCTGTTTGGGGCACATCGGTTGGATGGTTTCAAAGTCTCTAACGGACATAGGTAGAAACAATTTTTGTGTTTTATTCTCATTAGGTTTGGTGATTGTTCAAACCCTATCCGACCCTCCATGGTGAAGTACAATTTACAAACCCCTAATGGAAGGAATTGCACTCATTTTAGAACTATTATACAATATACAATATTATCTATTTTTTTTATTTGTTGGAAAATCTAATTGAAATACCAATATAAAAAGCAGAACTTATTTTTTGAAAACAATCCATTTTATTATAAAAAAATATAAAAATGTAAAAACTTAGGTATACAATGGTATGGTAATGTTATGTTGTAATTTTAAAATGAAGTGTAGCTATATCGTAAGTTAGTGATTTACAATGAAAGCATACTTAACAAATAAATTATGTATCAAAATGGACGAATGAGAAATTAACCTTTTTTCGAAAACGTAATGAATCAGTGAAAACATTGAACGATTAAAAATGTAAATATAACAACCGACTAAAATTAAATATTACAATAGTGGAACTGACTACAGTCCAAAAATATTGGCAGTATTTTGACTTATTGAACTATCTACTGGAAAATGCAATTGGTAAAAAAACAGTTAGAAAAGCGATAGGTTAAGTGGTTTTATCAATACCATCCTCTATAAAACTATTAGAAATATCTTGTTATACCCAAAAAACAAATTTATTTCTTTTAGATCTCAAATATCGTTTGGATACGTCAAATTTTACACACACAATTAAACATATTCGTGAGCATATAACGTGTCACAGGAGCTCCTTACACATTACATGCACACAGATTTGTCAAATTATAGTAATTTTTCATGATCTTGCTAGTATTTTAAGATTATATATAATTGTAGCCATACTCTGTCCCAAACTAGTGAAAGCTTAGGATCATATGTAAATAAATAATAAAATTTCTTTCTCCATCCCAAGTTAACTCACTCATAACTATGTCCTAGATGAAACAAAACACACCCAAAACCCGGAAACAAACTTTACACTCAAAGTTTGTCGTGACCAGAATCGAATCCGAGACTCCTCGCTTCGAAGGCAGGGTACTCCCAACTAAGCCACGGAGCCTTCGAAATTGGATGTCACTTTACACTTTGCTTGTAAATGTTATTATTTGATTTCAAAAACTAATCATTGAGAAATGACTGCAAAATTAGATTAAATATAGCTACAATGAATTTCTAAAATCTAGGATCTTTATCCTTGATCAATATCTTTATATTGGATATGCCTAGACAGTTATCGAAGAATTTGACGTAGTTTTAATCTGTTATTTGATAGCGAATAACAAGTATCAGTTAATTAAGAATAAAAGTTAAACTGTTAAGATGGCATCAATACTAAAAGCACTATAGTTTAAACTATACACTCCAGTTAACGCCAATTAACTATAACAAGATTCCTATTAGAATTTCATTTAATATAATATATAGATAAGATTGTTAGTTAAAGGGATCGTTCCACCAATAATCTAGTTTTTATTTATCTTATTCTTATTTTTAGTAATATCAGACGTGAGGTAAAAGTAAAGTGCGAGCGAGAGAAGAAACGCTGCTAGAGCGAGACGCAGAGAACCGGTGATGATGCAAGACAAGACGGTCATCACGGCACCCATGATGCTGCAACTGGAGAGAGATTTAATCGGATATTACACTACCCTGGATTCTTGGATAGTTGGATCCTAAGCTGTTGTAGTAATCAAAAGATTGCACCTATATACGACGTAAGCGTTTAAAAATATTGAGATATTATATATATATAAGAGTATTTGTTTTAATTTTTATTTACTTCCAACAGTAATACGACTTAGGTCCTCTGCGACTGAAGTATGAACAGAGTCAAGTCGTACCCGTCGCACCCGTTGCACCAGTTATCCGAGACGTTACGCCTCATGAACACAGCAGCGCGAGTTCGCATTACTGCTTGGCGGCAGATAACCAAGTGTGGAGGCAGTACTTCTCCGGGCAATTTTTGCACAAGTTCTACTGCTAAATTTGTTGCTCCTTTAACACCACCGAGAGGGTATTTATACTTAACAAAAGCGAGCTACTGGACCCCTAATCAAAATAATTACTTGCTTATAGCAACAAGTTTTTCTATTATAAATAGACCGATTTAGTAAGTAAGCCTGTGTTTAGGGTTGACATCTTCAAAATCAAGTAGCTAATTCCTCTACTGAATATATTTAAAAAACATTCTCAGCAACCTGAGATTTCATCAAAATACTGCCTTTTGGACTTAGCAAATTTTGAAACGGAATGAATGAATAATGAACGATGAATTGGTGCTTGACTGTGTGTATAAATTAGTAAGTTTTATGATATTAATTACGCGAATGCGCATGCACTGGTAGCCAAATTTTGTCCAAAAGACGGTATACAAAACAGGTTAGTTAAAAAAAGGAATTGGAATTCGAAAGGATCAAAATTTTGCTACCATATTCTTTTAGGTGAAAATAATATGGGTGGTCAGAAACAGCAATTTCTTTAGTTGAATGCAATTCATTCATTGAATTGATAACTGGGTGCTTCTTTAAAAGTCGTGCAAGAATGATTATGTCATCCACGTATACAAACCATATACTTACGTATTAGGCCTACTAACCTTAACTCCTGCTCTGTGACAGCTAAAGTACGTCCGCAAGCCGCAGCTTTTACAGCTAAATTGTCAAAATCGCTTGATTTTGAGTGAATTTGGGATTTCAGTTCTGGAAAAGGTGTATCATAATGTTGATGATATAGCTTGAGCTAGTTGAAAGGTGAATTTTTTTTTAATTTATTATTTTCGGTTAGTATCAAAATCAACTAAGAAATTTATCATTAATTGTATGTTTAAGTCATCATGTACGGTCTACTGACTGTTGTAAAGGACTAAGGAGGAATATACTTTTAATATACTATATACTTTGTACTAAACTAAATATACACCCATTTTCGCACTAAATTTATCTGCATCTGAATCTGTTGAGTTAAACAGCTGTTTTGTAAAATAACAACTAAACGTTTTTACGGATTTTAACAAATCTTATTCTTTCACTCCATCCGGAGCCTAAAATATATTATTCTTTAATTCTCACTCCATTCAGAGTCTAATCAAAAAGTTGCACTTCAGCCAAGAACTTGGTTCCATTTAAAATCAATATAATGAAAATGAAATTAAATTCACTATTTTAATATTACCTGCAATTTCCTCAAGGAGTTCCTTTTCTCTCTTTATCCTTTCCTCTTCTCCCTCTTGTCTGCATTCTGACTTCATTCTCTCGAGACAGTTCTCTTTATCAATCATGAACTGTTCCCACTGGTCATCTTAAAAAAGCAAATAATCTATATCAGTGTTTTTCAATCTCTATGAATACGCGACCCCTTTACAGGTAGAAAAATTCTGGCGACCCCCTTGGACCATAGACAAACAAAGTTAGTAACTGAAGAAGTTTATGATTTTCTACCATTATGTAAATACCTACACTCTGCGAGAAGCTGTGAGGACACAAAAATATCCAGAGCTGAAATTATGTTTTTATTGTAGTGTTTTTGCTTTTTTTTTGCCAGCGACCCCCCAAATAAGGCTTCGTGACCCCCCTAAAGGTCGCGACCCACAGATTGAAAAACACTGCTCTATATTATTGAGGTAACCCATATTCTCTATCTGAAATTAGGCTATTCAAAAGTTATTGTAATATATTGGTATACTCCAAGTCAACAACAGCATCACTACATAGTATAAAACAAAGTCGCTTTCTCTGTCCCTATATCCCTATGTATGCTTAAATCTTTAAAACTAAGCAACGGATTTTGATGCGGTTTGTTTTAATAGATAGAGTGATTCAATAGGAAGGTTTATATGTATAATACACTAGCAAGTCATCCCGGCTTCGCACGGGTAGTTTCTGATATGACACTGATGCTTTACTAACCGTGCGAAGCCGGGGCGGGTCGCTAGTGTATCATAAAAGTACTTTTAAAATTGGTGTTAGTTTATAATACTATCAGTCTATAAAACCCTAAATGACCAGCATTATAAGCCATGTCGGAGGCTTGAAAACTCAGAGTTAGGCACTTACACAAAAAGAAGACTTATAAGGCTACATTTAAAAAAAGTCTGTTACCAAAAATATGTTGTTATATTCAACACTTACCCATTTCTTTTCTATGCTGCTCTTTTAGCTTATTAACCTGTTCCATCTTCTCAGCCAAAAGTTTCAGTCTGGTTGATTCTAGAAGCTGCTTTGCTTCGCTCGCGTCTGTCTCGGCTTTTTCTTCTACTTCTTTCAGTTTCTCCGTCCATTCTTCTATTAAACGTTCTGTAATATAACGATTGTCATTTATTATTATAAATAAATCGTTTATAATTTGTTTGCTAAAATGTCTTTAAGCTTTTGCTCGCGGCTTCGCTTGCATTAATGTAGATGTTGTCAATTAATTAATTCGAGATGTTGTTTTTTTATGTAACTAAATTGACAGAATGGCTCACAGTCCATCATTAAGTGGTTAATATCACTCATAAACAACAGGAGAACCATATTTGAGACGGGGTTTAACTTATGCGCTTGTAATTTCACCGGCGCCAACACCCTTCCACTGGAACACTGCAATACGAGTGCATCACTGCTGCATCACCTACTCCAGCTACTGGACCTGGATTTAATGGTAGTAGTTAAGATATAGACATACCTTTTTCAGCTTCATATTTTCGCGTCATATTCTCAACGCTATTCGCATAGTCTATGTCGGCCTTGTCCAATAGATGTCGTAGTTGTAGAATGTCCCAGTCAGCCTGCACACGAAAAAAATCGTCAAGTAAAGTATATGCAAGTTCTAAGTTAAATTCAGCCGGAGATATAAGTGTGATCCGGTGGAAGGGTGTGGGTGCCGGTGAAATCATATGCGCATGAGACGGAACAACAGCGTAACTTGGATCTTCTCATCGGTCTGGTCGGGGAGGACAAGTTATATAGCAAAATAATAAATTCGAAACATCTAAAAAAAACTGACTAACAAGTTACACTTGTTACAGATGTTACACTTGTTACTGTAACAAGTGGGACGACCTAAAGACTCACTTGGTAAGAGGTTACAACTGCCCATAACAGCAATACTGCTAAGGTCCACAACCGAAGTATGAGAAGACCCAAGTCGCACCCGGTTCATCACCCGAGACTGGACTATTACGTCTCATGCGCATGTGATTTCACCGGCACCCACACCCTTCCACCACAGCAATGTAAGTGCACCATTGCTTGACGGTAGATTCTGCGCTCCCACCCAGAACAAGAATTTGTATGACTAATATTGGTTTGTTCTGTGTCTGTACATAAATACGAAAAAAAAAAGTATTGAATCAGTGATCTGGTTCCCATAGTATGAACTATGCTTAGTTTGGGGCTAGATGGTTGTGTGAAATGTCCATGAATATTTATCTAAAGTATTTACCTTACTGTGCGCTTCCGCTATCGCAGCTTCGAACTGCGCCTCTTTGCTCGCCAACACTTCTTTGAGATTTTCAAACTGAAATGAAACAAAAAAAATATTAGCAAGAAATTATTGAGAAAAACGAAAAACTGACTGCGTCTTCTTATTCGTGTATATTGTCAAATGGCACTGTGTGAAATAAGTGTACGGTGTGCTGATCACCGTACAGTGATGATGATGATAAATGCTAAGTACGTTGGTACCGGATCGGGAATGATGACAAATACGACCCTTTGCTCAGGATTCATCATCAATACGCACGTATATGCTACGTATTCTTATATATCGATGATTATGCGGTAAATACGAGTCGGCTGGTACAATATGTTCATGAATATTATTACATTCCAACCTTTGGGTAATTTTATTATAAGTAGACGACTAGTTAAGTTTGACTCCGTGGCTTAGTTGGTAGTAACCCTGCCTTCGAAGCGAGGGATTCCGGGTTCGATTCCCGGCCGGGGCACACTTTGTGTGGTGAGCATAAAGTTAGTTCTCGGGTCTTGGGTGTTTGTCTTGTGTTTCTGTGTTTGTCCATGCCATCTGCGACACAGGGAATCCTAGTGCAGAGGCAAGAGGGTGTTAAAAAAAAAAGTAGGTATAATAAAATTACCCAAAAAGTAGGTAGGTATGTATATGAATTGGTATAGGCATATCATAGTAATTTATTTTTAAAAACTTTGACTCGTCATAGCTTGCTTTTTTTTTGCCAACCTTAGTAATATTTTAAATGCTATGCTTATGTTAATTTTATGGTTAAACCTTTATGTATTAACAAATAAATAATCTATTCTCCTCACCCTTGTGTTGACTTCCCTCAGTTTCCTGTCCGCGTTCCTGGCGGCCTGGTCGGCCTCACTCCTCAGCTGCGCAAGCGCAGCGCGCGTGCGCTCGGCGTGCGCGCGCTCGATGGCGGAGCGCGCGCACGCGAGCGTGGACGCGTGCTCCGCCTTCACTGTGTCCATCGCCTTGGAGTGGCACTCCTGTAAGGCTTCGATTTTCTGGAAAATACGATGATATATGATGTCACACTCGTATTATGAAGGCGATAGTTTGTATCTCCCTCTCTCTCTCTATCTCGCTGTTTGTGTGTTAGTATGTTTTGTGTGAGTGTGTGTTAGAGAGAGAGAGTGTAAGTGAGGGTGTGTGTGTGTGTGTGTGTGTGTGTGTGTGTGTGTGTGTGTGTGTGTGTGTGTGTGTGTGTGTGTGTGTGTGTGTGTAAAAACAAAATACTGTATTAAAGTCTAAGGCTACTAATAAAACTGAAATAGTTTTATATTCAGATCAATACTCTCTCAAATCTCTCTAGCACCCCAGGTTTACTGGAAGAAAGCTCTTTTCAGAGTCTGTTTACATACATTTCTTCCTCATCTTTGTATTGTCTTTTTATGGTGTACAATAAAGCATTATGAATTATACATTTCTATACATACACCTTAGTCTATGCTAGTATTTGTTTCTTGCAGTCAGTCAATAGACTGTTTGCTAAAAGCCTCCTCCAACATTTTCCATCAATGTCTATTTACTATTAACTATCCTTAATTTTGACCTGTAAATGCTTCTGCTCCCTCTCCCTCCCCTTCTCCTCCTTTCTCCAACAGCTCCTTCAGTCGGTGCACCTATAACTTCAGTGCCTCCTCCCTTGTCTCCAGCCGCTGCAGGTTCACAGTTCTATCGCTAATAACCTCAGCTGCTGCAGTTCTGCTATGACTCTGCCGTTGGGGGATTCACTTGGAGTTTTTTAACACTGACCTGTAAATGCTTCTGCTCCCTCTCCCTCCCCTTCTCCTCCTCTCTCTCCAACAGTTCCTTCAGCCGGTGCACCTCTAACTTCAGCGCCTCCTCCCTCGTCTCCAACCGCTGCAGCTGCAGTGTGAGCGATTGCACGGAGCGCTGCTGTTCTGTCGCTAACCCCCTCAGCTGCTGCAGTTCTGCTACGTGCGCTGGCGTTGGGGGGTTCGCTTGGAGTTTCTCAACGGTTTCTGTGAGCTGGAAAGAAATGGACATTAAACACAGCGCTATTTAGCCCCAATCTAAGCATAGCTTGTACTATGGGGACTATATAATTGATAGAATACTTTTTTATGGCATGAAAGTGACGGGCCACCTAATGTGAAGTGGTTGCCACCGCTCATAAAAGGTTGATACAACTTAGGTCCTCTACCGAAGTATGAAAAGAACCAAGTCGCTGTTACGTCTCATGCGCCTGTAATTTCACCGGCTTCAACCGGAACACAGTAATGAAAACACTACTACTTGGCGGCAGATTCCAGATTTGGTGGCAGGTGTCGAACAAAACCGCCACAAGTTCTACTGCTACTTTTGGTACAGACAGAATAATGGGATCTTGAGAGGAAACGCTGAAACAGTGCTGCCAAAAACAACCCAGAGTCCCCCGGTACATGAAGGAGTTGGCATGGCTGGGGGGTACAGGTAACGTGGGACAATTCAAAACACCCTAAACACCCTGGGTGGTGCTAAAGGAGCAACCAAAAGTAGCAGTAGAACTTGTGCCAAGTTCGTCCGGAGAGGTACTAGGTCCGGAGAGGCCACCACATCTGGAATCTGCCGCCAAGCAGTAGTGGTTGCATTACTGTGTTCCGGTGGAAGGATGTGGCTGCCGGTGAAATCACATGCACATGAGACGTATCATCCCCGTCTCGAGTGATGGACGCAGCAGGATGAATGCGACTCAGTAAAGACTTGGATCTCATACTGAGTCGCGCGCATTACTGTTGTCATGGGCGAGGGTCTCCACTTACCATCAGGTGGGCCCTCAGCTCGTTCCGTCACTGATTGACATAAAAAAAAAAAAAAAAAAGGTCCTGGATGGGAATAAAATACAGCACAGAAGGCAGAGCTGCAGCAGGGGCCAGTCGATGGTCCATTACCTGTTTGTTCTTCCCCTCAGCATCCCGCGCTCTCTTCTCCAGCTCCCGCATCTTCCACTCGCAGTCGGCTAGCATCCGCTCGGCGCGGGCGGCCGCTTGCGAGCGGGCGGCCTCGTGCGCCGCTCGCCATTTAGCCGTCATCTCCTCTGCTGCGGACAACGCCTGCAGCAAGGGAGATTATATGTAATTTTTTTTATTTATCATTTTTAGGCGTTTTTTTTATTTATTAATATATTAAAAACGTTTTATAACACATTTGCTCGTAAGGGGTCTCTTATTTCACCAATTTCAGTATCGTAATGTATCTCATTACGCACTTGTGCGGTAATGTAATGTAATCATTTAATTCTTTAATTTAATTAATTTTGACAATAAATTAGAACCTTATATAAATTATATCTGTAACAAAAACACAAAAATATTAATTAACTTTATTAGTAATAATGGTTGTTTTTTGTGCCTTTGCCTTAAAAAAACGCGCTGATGCGCGCGCATCGCTGATTTGTTAAGAAGTGAAAATTATTGCGCGCGCTTTTCAACGAGTTCGATTCCCAGGTGGAACTGACTTTGTGAGATGAGCGTTAAAAAAATTTCATGGACATTTCACACAGCGCCATCTAGCCCCAAAGCATTCCATAACAAATGGAATACGTATATTACTTTTTGTAAATACATATAAACACCCAGACACAGAACACAGACAAAGAAGGTGGGAATCGAACTCAAGACTAAGCCACTACCAACTAAGCCATGCGGCCAGTCATAAGTTTGTTAAGTTTGTTCATAACGCTTAAAAAACCTGCGAAACAATAAATGTTAGTTCAGTGTGAAAGAGACAGACTTACTTCTAGAGCCTTCTGCTCGCTGCATTTCTTCTCCGCCTCCAGCCTATCGCGGTCCCGCTCTAGCGCCAGGGCACGAGACTCTAGCTCTGCTCTTCTGGCGCGAGCTTCATCTATTTGCGTTCGCAACTCTCTCATGCATTCATCTAGAAATAATAATATTTAGAAATATATAATAAGATATAAATCTTACTATCATAAAAATATTATAATATAAGATATAATTTTTTTTTCTTCATTTTTTTTGGCTTCGCACGACTTATTAATTAGTGGTCCAGAGATTTATTAATTTACTAACGTTTATAAATTTGAGAAATCTTCGAATCAATATTATACGTTTTAAAAGTAGGTATAAATCTTACTACTTATAAGTAGAGAACGTGGGGCATAAACGCAGACTTTCAATCTGAAGGTCGCTGGTTCAAACACGTGCACCAATGAGATTTATCACTTGAAAAATTTATGCGCGCAATACCACTTTCTGGAAACGGTGACGGAAAATATCGTGAGGAAACCGGCATGCCTTAGAACCAAGAATTCGACACGTGACATCTACCAATCCGGATTGGGCTCCCGTGGTAGATCAGAGCCTCACTCTCAATTATCGAGAGTAGGCCGGTGTCAGCAGTGGGAACATTAGAGGCTGGTAAGGACGGACTATCATAACATTCTTTTTTATCAAAAACAATGAAATAATTTAGGTTTTAAATCAAAATTATAGGAAAAAAACCGGACAACTGCGAGTCGGACCCGCGCACGAAGTCTTCCGTACCATTGTCTATAATAAAAATGGCAACAAAATCAAGTCTGTTGTTTCTTGTGATCACGGGATCACAAGAAACATAGTTGGTTATAGTACTGACTTCGGAGCAAGGGGTCCTGGGTTCGATTCCACTTTGTGCGGTGAGCATGAAGTTTGTTATCGGATCTTGGGTGTTTATCTTGTGTTTCTGTGTTTGTCCAAGACATATGCGACACAGGGAATCCTAGTACAGAGGTATGAGTGTTTGCAACCGTAAACTTAACATCAGGTCTTCAGCTCGTCCAGTGACATGTGTTACAAAAAAAATAGCTTCTCACCGTTTCTCCTTTGCAACTGGTCGGCCAGGTCTGCGGAACAGCTCCTGGCTGCGGACAGCTCCTCCTCCAGCGAGCTGCTCCGCTGCCGGATCATCTCCGACTCCTTGTACGCTGACGCCAGCTCGCATTTTAGCTCTGAGATACCAAAGAGTTGGTATGACAAATATTCCACAAATTAATTTAAAAAAAAACGTAAATCCTTGAGAGAGCGTGGTGGCCCAGAGGCATAGACGCCGACTTTCAATCTGAAGGTCGCTGGTTCAAACCCTCACGTGCACCAGAGATTTTTCACTTGAAAAATTTATGTGCGCAATACCACGTTCTCGAAACGGTGACGGATAACATCGTGAGGAAACCGGCATGTCTCAGAACCAAAAAAATCGACGACATGTGACATCTACCAATCCGGATTGGGCTCCCGTGGTAGATCAAAGCCCATTCGCTCTCAATTATTGAGAGTAGGCCGGTGTCCCTGCAGTGGGAACATTAGAGGCTGGTACGGTAAATCCTTGACTTGTAATGGTAATGAGCTGATCAAATCTTCATATATTATAGCTAAGAACCATCTCGTTCACTTCAGCTTTCAAACAGAAAGGGGGGGTCAAGTTGCTCGCGTCTGTAGGTGTGTACCCTTTGACTCCCTACACGTACCCCCTGGGTGCCAAAGGAGCAACCAAAAGTAGCAGCAGAACTTGTGCCAAGTTCGTCCGGAAATACTGCCACCTGGAATAAGCAGTAGTGTAGCATTACTGTGTTCTGATGGAAAGGTGTGGATGCCGGTGAAATCACATGCGTATGAGACGTATCACAGAGAAAAAAAAAACGTATCAGATTTGCTCCATTCGTGCCATCAAGTTGTTGTCTCATAATTTATTTTCACCAAAACAAAAGTATATTTAGTTACTCCTTATAACACCAGCTATCTGCCAGTAAAAATCCCGACAAAATCGGTACAACCGTTTGAGGAATAAACAGACAGACAAATTTAAAAACTGTTGTTTTGTCGTACCGTATCACTTTCAAATGGATTCAGTTAAATGTTATTTTGCCATTACAAACAGACGGGTTGTTGTCACAAAGTAATATTGTCACATTTTTGTACATACATCCTGCTAATATAACAAACGCCAATGTTTGAATGTATGGATGGATGTTTGTTACTCAATCACGCCAGAACGGCTGAACGGACCTGGATGAAATTTGGCACAGAGATAGATTATAGTCTGGAATAGCACATAGGCTACTTTTTATCCCGGAAAAATGTACGGTTCCCGTGGGAAGTCCAACCGCGGGTAACACGGGGCGCAGCTATTTGAAACTAAATTCGTAACGTGCATTAAAAAAATTATCAGACATTAAGATTATTTGTATAGATACAGTGCCGTCGAGTGGCACATGCCGATCATTGTTGCTATCAACTGCTAAAAATAGGATTTCCATTCAAGATTTACGTCATAACATTTGGATGCTGTTTCCATGAAAGATTTTGGCAATCATAATTTGATATAGCATTTATTCAAGGAAATGCGAGCATCTACATTAAGCTCGATGAATATCCTGTAATTAAAATGTATTTGGCGTATGATCACGGTTAAAAATAATTATCCTGGTAATATATTGTAGTTTGCATGTCTCAACCCACGCTAGCGTTGAATGCTTTTAACAAACTTCAAACAAAGGGAATGGGATTGATAATATAAGAAACATCTATACTTTCTTTATTGTGCTCACAGCTCAGTGGGTAGATTTAGTTCCACGCTGTAGGGTTCGATTTCCAGTTACGACACGCATTTATATTACGAACATTAAAATGTCAACGGTTTATATAGGTGATGTTATAATGCACTGCCAAAGAATACAAGTAAAATGTTAACTAAAGCTGCTGTAAAGGGGCATTGTCAAATAATAGTGAGCTGAAGCTGGTGCTGCCAGGGTCACCTGCAGACCCCCATTTCCTCAATAGTTCACAGCAGCCATATCGTTTAGGTTTAAATTGGTCTTGACAACAAAATTTTACATTGTCTTAATTCACAGTAACAAGACATAAATTAAGCACGGAGAAAGCGCACGAAATCGTTCATGTTTATATATAGCCGGTTCATTTGGCTTAGCAATAAGGTCAAGTGCGAGTCGGCCATGTGGTCTGCGTTCCTGATTTATTGCTATGGTGGGAAATGGGCTGGGTTCTGTACATATTTGTGATTCCACGTTGATATAGATGTTTTAGAATGCCCTTTTAAGTAAATAAATAAAAGTGACTTATTTAAAACATCGTAAAAAGAGGCAAGGATAATAAACGTCTATTAAAATAAGTCAAAGTCAAATATCTTTATTTACGTTGAATTCTTTAAAATAACTTGGAAACGTCAATTTCTTTTTAAGAGTGCATGCGTTGTTAAAACTAAGTTTAGCGCTTTTTCAAACCCTATCCGACCTTTCATGGAGAAATAGGTATATGATAGCTATAAAAAAATTGTCTACTTTTCAAGGAAAAAAAATACTAGATTTTTTTTTCTTTATGTTTCGCATTGCCTGTGTATCTGATTTCAAGATTTTTCTAATGTTTTAATTTTAAATTATGGGACTGTTTTAGTCAAGGTTTTAGTAACATACTCTTCTTCTCATTTTGGGCCTTTTGTGTGATTTATGCCACACAAATTCTGCCAATGTCGAGTAAATGCATATTTACAAGTTTTTTTTTTCCATTAGAGTAAATTCTTAAATCTATACTAATATTATTTATAAAGCTGCAGTGTTTGTTTGTTTGAACGCGCTAATCTCTGGAACTACTGGTCCGATTTGAATGATTCTTTCAGTGTTGGGTAGTCCATTTATCGAGGAAGGCTATAAGGCTATTTTTTTTTTTTTTTAAATAAACTAGAAAAACTCGGGTGAAACCGCGGGGCACAGCTAGTAACAAAATATAGCCAGTTTATTTAGAAGTTACAAGAATATCAACATAAACTTCAACAAAGAAACGTTAAATGACAGTTTTACTACGAAGGTGGAATAAATCGTGAGTTTTTTAAATTGCTTCGGGCTACGACTGCTTGGACATACGTCTTGGCGGAATGCCCACTCAGTCGTTGCTTTGTTACACACGTCTCGAGCGGCGCACTACAATTTGAGATCTACCACACCGATCATAAGTCCATCATAGCCAAACCATCTCATTCGTTACTCGAGCAGGTAAAAGTAAAATTTATCTAATGGATTGTAAATTTTGTCTCACTAGCCGCAAGAATAAATATTGCTTGTGAGAAGAATCTTAGCGTTGCAGAGTACGATTTTGTTGTGACTCCACAGACATGAAATTATGACTCATAACGACGCAGAAAATGTTTTATGTACGTTGCTTTCTTTGTTGAAATGAAAATAACACGTGTCAGTGACATTTTGTGCAGTTTTTCAGTTTCCGAATGTATAGAATAGCTCGCGTCCGTAGGTGTGTACCCTTTGATTCCCTACACGTACCCTGGGTGGTGCTAAAGGAACAACCAAAAGTAGCAGTAGAACTTGTGCCAAGTTCGTCCGGAGGTACGGCCACCTCACCTGAAATCTGCCGCCAAGCAGTAGTGCTCGCATTGCTGTGGAAGGGTGTGGGTGCCGGTGAAATCTCATGCGCATGAGACGCATCATCCCCATGAGATGAATACGACTCAGTGTAAGATTCAAATCTTATACCGAGTCGCATTACTGTTGTCATGGGCGGGGGTCGCCACTTACCAGGTGGTCCCTCAGTTCGTTCCGTCACTTAATCACATAAAAAAAAGTAATCATACAAAAAGGTTTTAAATAAAACAGATAGGTGGCACAATGGGCGGCCTTGTCGCTAAAAGCGATTTCTTCCAGGCTAAGAAACAACAGCCGATGTTTTTTTGATGGAAAATTTTAGCAAAATTTTGAGAATTCTAACTTAGATACGATTTATTGAAACTTACGTTCTATTTCCTGGTCTTTAGTTTCTATTTCCTTCCTGCACGCGGCGATCAGCTCTCTCGCTCGCTCCGCCTCCTCTGTCCTGCTCTGCACCTGCGTTTGGAACTTCCCCTCATGGTTGACGAGGGATTTCCTGTCGAAGAGGAAAGGAAACTTTGAATTTGCCGCTCGCTGCTGCTAAGGTAATACAGAAATATTAATTACCGCAGAAGATAACCGTCTAAATTAAGGAATGTAACTTTAATTTAAGTATACTATTAATTACTTTGTCTCCCAGTAAACAATGGAATGTGATGTTAAAATTTCAAGGAATAAATATTATGTATTTAAATATTATGTTTTGGGTAATTGATAGATTAAGATTATCGCAGATTTAAGTTTACACTTTACCTGTTATAAAATAATATTAGGCATATTATAAAACTAGCTGTGTTCCGCGGTTTCACCCGCGTTTTTCTCGTTTCCGTGGAAACAGCGCACGCAAAAATAGGTTTTCGATTTTACACCTTGCGTTACAAAATAGCAATTTTATTACGGATACCTAATTTTGAAAAAAAATAAAAAACATAGCCTATAGCCTTCCTCGATAAATGGACTACCCAACACTGAAAGAATCATTCAAATCGGACCAGTAGTTCCAGAGATTAGCGCGTTCAAACAAACAAACAAACACTGCAGCTTTATAATATTATAAGTATAGATTATTCCATAAATTTTATAAACAGGTAAAGTTTAAACTTAAATCTGCGAAAATCTTAATCTATCAATTACCCAAAACATACAATTCAAAAATGCTTTACCTACTGCTTGCTGAATTAACCACAAGAACAAAATACATGTACATTTCTATTTAGGGGTTATTTTCGTTATTATTATTTATACCCTTAAACTGTCGGGGAAAATAATAAGGTAATTATTAACCTTATTATTATCCCCGATAGTTTAACAACTGATGCATCCATTGTTTACTGGGAGACACATCAATATAAATAGTATACTTAAAGCAAAGTCACTGTTTTCGTCTGTCTGTTTCTCCGCTTTTAAACCACGTAACGGATTTATAAGGTTTTCGCTATCAATAAAAAAAAACCCATATGTATTATACACATACAATAATAATAAACGTTTACACACTCATACCTCTGCACTAGGATTCCCTGTAGCAGATGGCATGGACCAACACAGAAACACAAGACAAACACCCAAGACCCGAGAACACACTTCATGCTAACCACACAAAGTATGCCCCGGCCGGGAATCGAACCCGGGACACCTCGCTTCGAAGGGCTAGTACCAACTAAGCCACGGAGCCGGTAATCTCTTGTTTCTCATCTCTTCCATAATGTGCGACCATTTTATTAGTTCACGGTTTTAAGGTCCATAATTGGTGAGAAATGGCATAAAAATTATTCATTAAAACACTTGCAACTGCACTGTGGTTCTGCTCTTTTGACAGGTCGGTTAAAATATCTAAAACGGGCTCTGGAAAGAGCAATGGCCTCTACGCATGGAGTTATTAGATGTGGGCAGAAGAAAAATAATCTTCGATCGGTCACGGAGAATTTTATTTTATTTACAGAACGAATAAATTGTCTTCATTATTTTTGGTAGCGATATATTTTGCATGATTTGCGAGTTTTGTTGACTCCCGATATTTCGACGCAGTTTCATGCGTCATGAATATGATCCCGGTAAACAGAAGTTAACCTCGGTTTTCACGCGGGCGAACGTGGAAAACGAGTGCGCAAGAGGGTAGGCAGATGTCTGCCAATTAGCAATCTCCACCTCGCAAAGACATAACTCAGAACAGAGTAGGCAGACTATTATTTTTTTGTGGCTTAGTTGGTTAGCCTTCGAAGCAAGGCACCCCTTCGATTCCCGGCGGTGCAGACTTTGTGTTGTGAGCATGAAATTTGTTCTCGCGTCTTTGGTCTTTGTCTTGTGTTTATGTGTTTGTCAATTTAATTGGACAAATTGTCAATTTTTTACTTTTTTTATGTTTGTCAGTGGCATCTGCGACACAGGGAATCTTAGTTTAGGGGTATGAGTGTGTAAACGTTTATTATTATTTGTGGTCCAGATCTACCCTGCCTTCGAAGCGATTCCCCTTCGATTCCCGGCCGGGCACACTTTGTGTGGTGAGCATGAAGTTTGTTATCGGGTCTTGGGTGTTTGTCTTGTGTTTCTGTGTTTGTCAATGCCATCGCGTCACAGGGAATCCTAGTGCCGAAGTATGAGTATGCTTCTCAAGTGTGTGTACGGTTTATTCCTATTCATGTTTCAAATGCAGACTTTTAGCTCATCTTGTATTTATTAGAGAGATCGATAAACATTCAATACGAGGCCACTGTACTGCAGATATAAAACTATTTTAGTTTCAATTGAAATATGTTTAGTATCTACGTATTATCTAAGCAGATTGCCGACTTGTAAAAGGGAAGAGGCCTCAATTCATTTATTTATTTATTTATTAAGGAAACGCCAGCAGCACACACAATAGATATAGGATTAACATAAAAATTATAATAACATTGTATAGAATGTGTGCCAATTAAAGGCTTGCACAACATTCTCCGCATTACAGATATCATAATCATCAGCCTATACAAGTCCACTGCTGGACATAGGGCTCTCCTAGTAAGCGCCACTTATCCACTTATTACCAGCCACCTTCTGCAAGTCGTCGCTCCACCTGGCCGGGGGGCGCCCTACACTACGTTTGCTTACTCGCCGTCTCCACCAATTTAAACTCGCTCAGTGAGCTATGGAGAGGGCTATGCTCGGCGTCACTTTGAAGGATAAATTCCGAAACGAAGTTATCCGAAAAAGAACCAAAGTCAAGGGCGGCGTATGAGGAATTTAGGTGAGTTGGAAGTGTACAGGGCTACTGGTAATCAGTCAGCATCCTCCTAAAGACAGCTGCAGTACATCGAAACAAAAAACGGGTTGTTCTGCGAGGGTGCGAGGCCCTATGAAAGCGAGGCCCCGGGCGCTTGCCCTGCTTGCCACCCCCTAAGGCCGCCACTGATAAAGTTATCGACATAGCCCAGAGGATTAGCAAGCTGAAGTGGCAGTGAGCTGGTCACATATGCTGAAGAACCGATAACCGTGGGGGTGTACGAGTTCTTGAGTGGAGACCGCTTTAAGTACCTATGTTTCTTTGTAATTGTTACGCAAAAACATAGTGATTGACTGCAGCTCAGTTGGTAGTATAGTAGGTTTGCCTTCTACGTTGCAGTTCGAGGGTTTGATTCCCAGGACCAGCATTTCTGTAGAGTATTTTCTAAACATACCACGAAATAGAAAATGTATAAGTATTTTATAAGGTTACTGGTACCCATAGTACAAACTATGCTTAGTATATTTTTTGTTTTAAATATTTTCAAATTTATATTAAATAATAGTTTATAATGATTGTGACTCATATTATAATATTGCATGCGCATGAGACGTATCATCCCCGTCTCGGGTGACGGATGCAGCAGGATGAATGCGACTCAGTATAGATTTGGATCTCATACTGAGTCGCACGCATTACTGTTGTCATGGGCGAGGGTCACCACTTACCATCAGGTGGGCCCTCAGCTCGTTCCGTCACACATTCTCATAAAAAAAATAAATGCTGAAAGGTAGAATACATTGATACTAATAATAATATTGGCATTCTGTACCTAAATGTATTTCAAGCAATAAAGTATACTTTGATACTTTGACTTTGACTTTTGGGGCAGGTCTGTGTGAAATTTTTTTTTTTTTTTTTTTTTCTTTATTTTAAGGAGTTTTGTCACTTAGTGACATGTCACCCCCGTACAGGCTTAATACATATAATATAACAAACAGTAACATAAAAAACAAGTTAAATTATTGAAGTACCATATACCTACACTTTACAGAGTTAAAAATAAATAAAATAAAACTGTAAAATGTAGGTATCGTTGGTATATTCCGCAACACTTAGCTAAATAATTTAAAATAAAGGCTAGTCAACATTCTGGCTTCCTCGGATAGCGGGGATGCTAGAACGCTGTTACAGTTACCCACACTTTTACGATTTAACCATAACAAATCAAGTCGTTGGGCCTCATTCCGAACACATTCCGTCAATACATGATGCACATCTTCTACTCTGTCACATTCTACACAGTTTGGGGTGTCAGAAATCTTCATCAAGAATCTAAATTGGTTTGACGGAATGTGTCCCGAGCGAAGTCTCAGCAATGCTACAATAATTCTCCTACTTATAATTCCTTCATTGAACCATGGATGACGAGGAGGCTGACATTGAATACTTTTGTACCAGATCCCTTTGGTAAGTGAACGTTCATCAAAATACTCGTGCCACAGCTGCCTGCAACTTATCTTAGCCCCGCGCAATAACTCACTATGTATTGGTAAACAACTATAGTGAATGCCATCCCCTATAGCTTGTTTCGCCACCTTGTCAGCTTCCTCGTTACCCGTAAGTCCAACGTGAGAAGGAATCCATTGTATAATTACCTCTTTATTCATCACACCAAGCTTTTCGATGGAATCAAGGATGCTGTAGGCTATCGGTAGTCCTCGAATATTCGAGGTCAACCGAGCCAAATGTAATAAGGCACTCTTGGAATCGGATAGGATAAGAATTTTAGTGGAGTCCAGCGACGCAGCATATGATAACGCTTCCGATATGGCGATGAGTTCGCAGTGCATAATAGAAATGTCGGCATCGATATTAAACCCAACGTTGGTATTCATCTGTGGGTCAACGAAAGCTGATCCACAACCAGATTCATCCTTTGATCCATCTGTGTAAAGCTTATAGTGCATAGCATAATTATTATTTAAGTACGCATTGCATATATCTCGTAAGTTATTTGCACTCATGTTTCTCTTAGCACATAATATTCGATCTATTGTTGTCTTAATATGATTAGATGTGTCATATGTACCTATCCACTTATCAAAGGAGTAAATCAATAATTTTACGTCCGAATGAACGCGAATACTTCTATATTGTCTATGTGTTTCAATTAATATGGGTAATTTCTTTCCAATCCAATATTCACCTTGACAATAATTGTCCAATTCTTCTAAAACATGCATAGTTACATTATTCTGAATTGACCTAGATCGGAACAAAAATTTAGTACTCAAGTATCTCCTGCGGATGTACAATGGTTGGAGACATAATTCACTCTGCATTACATGGATGGGGGTGCTTCTTATAAAGCCACCTATTACTCTCATCGCTTGATTCTGTACTTTATCTAGCTTGCTTAAGTGACTTTTTACACTGATATCATATAAGAAACAACCGTAGTCTAACCGGCTTCTTATAATTGAGATATAAAGACGTCTCATATGTTTTGGATGAATGCCCCATTTAGCACTAGCCAACACTTTAAACACATTAAGAAATTTTTTGGTTTTCGCTGTCGTTTCATTTATATGTCTACCCCATGTCAAACTCCTGTCAAGCCACAAACCTAAGTATTGAATACTATCCACCTGTTGAATACATTCATTATTAATAAATAGAGAAACCTTATACCTATTTAAATTTCTAGTATACTTTCTTGTAAATACACACACTTTAGTCTTCTTACGAGATATACTTAGACCCAAATCCGCCATCAAAGTGTTTAATGTTGTTAAGGCATTCTGAATAGAAGTTGTCGAATCACATATGTTTTCATAGGTAGCATAAAGAACAAAGTCATCAGCGTATTGAGAGTAGAGTACCGGGTTGAGGCCTTTACAGATGTTTATAGTAGCAGCGTTAAACAATAGTGGAGATAGTGGGTCACCTTGTGCTATTCCAGTTCCAGTGAGCCTACTTAGTGTCTCGTTATTATATAACTCAATAGATAGCTTCCGTGAATGTAAAAACTGCCAGAGATACTTACACATTGTGGCCCCCACTCCAAGATTGTCCAACGAGTTCAAAAGACTTAATAAATTAACGTTGTTATACGCGCTCTCAACATCAATGAAGCATGCAACAGTGGCATGTCCCATACTAAAGCCACTCTGTATTCGTGAAACTAATCGAGTCAGATTGTCCATACATGATCGAGATCTTCTAAAACCTACAGTTTCTTCTGAAAAACAGCAATTTCTCTCTAAGTACCATTCAAGTCGACGTGTTATAATAGTATGAAGTATTTTACACGGACAAGACAACAGTGCAATAGGTCTGACATTCAATATGGATCTATTATTATCGTTAATCTTTGGTTTCGGTATGGGAACAATTTTAATATCTCTCCATTGGCTTGGTACAAAGCTTGAAGATAAAAATCTATTATATAGCGAAACAAGTATGCTTTTACCTTCATCTGGAAGGTTTTTGACCATAGAATACGATATACCATCTACGCCTGGTGCTGTATCAGATCGTTTAATTGTGTTCGTAAGTTCCTGTACTGAGACGGGTAAGGACAAGACTGAATTCTCACTAAGAAAATTGGGGCAGGCAGGGTTTACATAATCAGGAGCTAGACTGGAAAGTAGAGATTCAGCAGTCTCACGCGTAATAATGTTATTAGTTGTCTTGTAGCCTTTAAGCCATCTCATTTTAGTCCACATTTCACTGGATGATGTCACACTTTCAATGCCGTCACAGAAACCCTGCCATGATTTAAATCTACTTTTCCGAATTACACTTTGAGCCTCGCTAACTTTAGATTCTAGTTCTTCCAAGTTATCTGGCGTGGGATTTTTCCTAAAAGCTGCGAGCGCCTGGCGTCGTTTGGCTACAGCTTTAGAGATCTGCTGATTCCAGTATGGTCGAGGAGTAAATTTTTCCTGCCGCAGAGGGTCCTCACACTGCTTAATGAAAGGAATAGATTGGTCAGCTGCTTTCATAATTATGGCAATAAATGTATCATATGCTTCTTGATGGTTGTGAGGTAATATTAGGCCTGTGAGTTCTCTCTTGATTATTGATGTGTATTTTGCCCAGTCAGCTTTTTTTATGTTACGCTTTCTTTTATAGTTCGTTGTTGACGCACTGATACTCGTTCTCATTTTAATCATCAAGTGGTCGCTTCCTAGATTTTCGTTTAAGACCGTCCAGTTGAAACATAAAGCGATATCCACAGATGCCAGAGACAGATCAGGAGATGATCTTTGTACATTTCCGTTGACCAGTTTTATCCTAGTGTGAGTACCATCATTTAACGAGATAAGGTTATTGTCTAATGCTGATTCCAAAATTTGATCACCTCTTGTATCGGTCTTAGATGACCAGTTCGTATGATGGCCGTTGACGTCACCAGCAATAATAGTCTTTCGATTGTTTAGAGCGAATATTTGATCCCAATCCCTCATAGTAGTACGGATAGATGGAGGACAGTATAAAGAGTAAACATTCTCTATGTGTTCACAATTTAAAATCTTTACATGAGCAATCTCGATCTGTGAATTTGGGTGCTCAATTTGACACTGTAATGCCTTGATAGAATGGTGAGTCAAGATAGCTACCCCTCCGAAGCCATCATCACGATCTGTTCTAAAAATATTATAGCCGCTTATACGAAAATTACTATTCGGGTCCAGCCATGTTTCACTTATTATGGCTATATGTATTTTTTCTTGGTTTAGTAAGACTTCAACCTCTGCACTCTTCGGGCGAATGCTTTGTGCATTCCATTGTAACACATTCACAAAGGGTTGTGAGGTGTGTTTAACCATAATTGTTTTATAAAGTTAAAACAAGGCTGATCCACGACTAACTGCATCACAAATGATAGTAGCGCCTCTAGAACTATACTTCCACAGCTTTTGATTTTGTCTTCCCAATTTCCGTCTTCACACAGTTTCTCCCTAATTTTTGTAAATAGTAGTTTCCACGTCATCTTTTGCTCACTCTTCGTTTTGGATTCTTCATTTGATTGTTCTTCCGTATTATCTCCACCACTGAATTCAGAAAGATATTCAGCTATGTCATCCTCCTTCTCATTCAACGTACTGCCCTTTTTCTTTTTTTTCTGTGTCTTCGATTTCTTCTTTAATTTTCCCGAAGTTGTTTGTGTTACATTAGCATATGTGGATATTCCAACTCCAGAAGTGGCCAAATCTTGAGAAGTCACGATTTCTGGCTGTTCATTCATATTAACTGCAGATGGGGTAGGTAAAGGTGGGTCTTCAGACAAATCTAGTGGCTGTGGAGTTGGTGGGACATATAAAGTGAGGGCTTTCTTATATGAACAATTAAATTCAGCCATGAGCTCCCTTATGCGTTTCTCTTTCAGGTAAACCGGGCAGATTTTAGCCATCGCCATATGCTTGCCAGTACAGTTATTGCATTTAAAATTCAGCGTTTCACAATTAGCATGGTTTTTTGTGCATTTAGGGCAAATAAATTTTAAAGAAGGGCATAGTCTAGTTGAATGGCCAAATCGCCAGCAGCGAGAGCATTGTGTCACTGGGTATGTGTAGGGGCTGACATTTACCCTTGTATCATAGATGTAAATATGTGATGGCAGAGATGACCCTTTAAAACATATTCTAACTGATTCACTGGGCTCCCAGTTACCATATTGTGTGTTCCTACGTTTTAGTCGTTTAACCGCCAGAATTGAAGTTTCACAGCTTAGTTCTTGTAGTATCTCTTCATCACTCAAATCAAGATCAATATTTTTTATAACCCCATACGACTGGTTAATTTCCAAAGTTCTTTGGCATTTGAATCCGTTTTCATTGAAAAACTTGCATTCGAGAAAGTTTTCTGCACTATCTTCATCAGTAAAGTGTAGCAGTGCCTTAAATGAATTTATATATTTAACTTTTGATATGTTTTTAATATTCTCAGATCTCAGCAATTTTGCAAATCCGAACTGTTTTGGGAGCTTTTCTGTACAGGTAACACTTACTTCAATTTTGTATTCTGGGATTCTTGACCAATCATCATCAGTACTAATACGACTATATACTTTCGCCTTGCGTACAGTCGTCGTCCAAATCTCGTCTTGATTTACCTGTCTACTTCTTTTTTGAGGTCTTCGCAGCTCCGTCTCAGTCCTACCCTCTTCACCCGTATCACATATCTCGGCTATATTTCCTGTACTCCGTGCCACATCTCGCTCTTGGCGCGCCATCGTCGTACAAATTTCCATGTCATCCTCATCTAATGTATCACGTAGAATCGCAAAACTATTCATTGAAAAGTTAAACCACTGTACGCATTGTAAATAAACTGCGCGTAATTACGTACGAAGCGCGCGTTGCGCCGCTCAATCGAACCGGTTCGCGATTAGTCTATAGATCGCCGCGTCTAATTGCAACGAGCGCCTGCGCGCGCTGTGTGAAATGCCGCTGGGGCCGCGGAAGAGTGATACCGTACCCGTAGCCCCAGCGTGAAGGCGTAGTGTAGGAACACCAAGGGGGTTTTAGTGTGTATTCCCCCAGCACTGCTATTTTGAGTAGTGTTGGGGGTGAGTCACACATAACCCCACGCCTCCCCAAGGCGTGGGGTATACGCAAAGTATTTCCCCCTTGACAAAAAAAAAAAAAAAAAAGGTCTGTGTGAAATGTATATGAATATTTATTTATTTCTTTACATAACAACTACTATACATTGTAATTGTTAGCAACAAAATATAATTGTTATTGTTATAGTTCGCAAAATATATTTTGCTTGTTGGAAAACTTTGTAACAAAAGAGGATTGCGCAAAATAGTTTGTTTCAAAACAGATATTATGTTGCTAATATGTAACTAAAATTAGTTAAGTAGGTAGTTACTTATACGCGTTTGGTGTCATGTTATGGATTAGGATCCCTGCTGTGTAGCATTTGGCATGTAAACCCCTTATTTTTGACATATAAACGATTAAACAAGTACTGTTTAAGTACTATTGACGGCTCCGTGGCTTAGTTGGTAGTATCCCTGCCTTCGAAGCGAGGGGTCCCGGGTTCGATTTCTGCCCGGGCACACTGTGTGTGGTGAGCATGAAGTTTGTTCATGGGTCTTGGGTGTTTGTTTTGTGTTTCTGTGTCCATGCCATCTGCGACACAGGGAATCCTAGTGCAGAGGTATGAATGTGTTCGAAAGCAGGGATACTACCAACTAACTACTACTAACTACAACTAACTAACTAAGTACTTATTAGCCATCATACTAAGTAATCATACATCATAAGTACTATTAATTTGTACTTATGTATGACTATGTATGACCCTCGCTTACTGATTCAAAACAACGCATCGTTCTCCTTCCTTAATGTATGCACAATAATCAACATACAATATATGAATATTGAAATCTATAATTAGAAATCAATTGCTGTTTATTAGTCTCGCTAAAACTCGAAAACGGCTGGTATACCCGAGACGGGGATGACACGTCTTATGCGCATGTGATTTCACCGGCCCCCACACCCTTCCACCGGAACTCAGTAATGCGAGCACTACTTAGCAGCAGATTCCAGATGTGGTGGCAGTACCTCTCCGGACGAACTTGGCATAAGTTCTATTGCTCCTTTAGCACCACCCAGGGGGTACGTGTAGGGAATCAAAGGGTACAAACCTACGGACGCGAGCAACTGGACTAATACCTAACTGACCTGACAGAAATTTTTCCTGCCTGATTCACAATTTGATCATCTGTCAAATGACGAAGCTAATAACAACAATACTGATGGACGCAGCAGGATGAATGCGACTCAGTGTAAGATCCAAATCTTATACTGAGTCGCATTACTGTTGTCATGGGCGGGGGTCGCCACTTACCACCGGGTGGGCCCTCACCCCGTTCCGTCACTTTTTCACATAAAAAAAATAGATATAAAAAGGCGATAATAATAGAATAAAATTTATGCAAACTTCACAAATTATATACCATCATTCAAATCTAGTACTCAATAGCAATTTGGACTCGAATTTTCCGATTTTCCCATTATTTCTATAAAACGTGACTCAGTATTCCACAAATGTATTCCTAAAAACACAGATTTTCTTGTAATCAAACTTTTACGATTTCATTGACGTTGCTCGTGCGTCAAAACAAAGATGGCGGCCTTGGCATATCAAAAAGCGCGGGAAGAAAAGCAAAGAGTTTTCATTCAACAAAGACCTTTATGGTGTTTGGGAATAAAAGCGCGGGAAGATCTCACAAAGAGTTTTCATTCAACAAAGACCTTTGTGGTGTTTGGAAATTATGTGTTATCATTGGTGTATTTCCAAGGATTTCGAAAGATTTAATGACAAACCACTGACGGATGTGAGAATTGAGAACAACAAACGCATTCTGTACCAAGCCGAGTTTATTTATTACATACTTCAAAACAAGTGACAGATATAAAATACAATAAACTAAATTCAACATTTTCCCGTTTTTGTTGCCGTTAAGGATGAAATTATTCATAATCCTATTCTACTAATATTATATTGTAAACGCGAAAGTTTTTAAGTATGGATGGATGTTTGTTACTCATTCACGTCATAACGGCTGATAGTCCAGTAATAAAAATATGGGTTAATATCGTATAATGGCAAATGCATCGAAGTCCGACGCCAGAAGAAAGAAAAAAAAACATGGTGTAAAATATTAAAAAAATAAAAAACAATATCTCTATAGAAAAACAGAACGTTATTTTATTTCTTCAAACAATAAGCGTTATTTCGTCACTAGGACGCGGGTTATATTGTCAAGCAGAATATATTTGATCTCTAAATATTTATTATTCCAAGTTCCGGTTGTGTTTTAGAGTAATCAATTTGGTCTTCAATGTTATTTAAATTAATGTCCCACCTGTTTCACACTGGTCATATTCCTATGTACTCTCGCCCCAGCAATTTACGAATCCATTAGTTAAACACTAGACACTGGCAGAATTTGTGTGGCTAAAGACACAAAAAGAAGAAGAAAAAGGTTCTGGTTGTATCAATGACAAAGTTTTTTTTTTTAATTTATTAAATTTACCGTTCCAAAGTGTCCATTATTCTTCAAACCATATTACAATATATACATAATTATTTTCTAAAATGTTTTCATGTGCAAAATGTACTTACGTGTTCACATCTCTGACCTCATCTTCGACTTCCTCAAACTCCTCCCCACTTATTTCCTCCTCAATAATCTCCTCAATGATTTCCTCAGACTCACTCTCACTTTCACTCTCCAGTCCACTCTTAACAGTTGTCAAATCATCACCTGAATTATTTCTATCACATTCTAAGAAGCCACTGTCACTACTATCACTAAAAAGCCGCTTCTCATTCGGTTCGTTCACTTGTATCACTGTTTTGTTATCAACCGGTATATCTTCTAAATATTCTTCTTCTTCCTCCGAAGAGAGCGATGCGAAGGAGCCCTCCTCGTCAGTTTGCTGTTCACCATCATCGAAAACGATATGTTTCCTAAACGTAACTCGTTTCTTCCCATTATCAGATCGATCGTCGTCGGAACATGCTTCGTTATCAGGCTTTGGCGGTTTTAAATTTGATTTTTTAATACTGTTCGGGGATTCAGCGAATTCTTCTTTGTCTAACAATTTGTTGAGCTCGTTGTTCAGATCGTTTTTGTATGTGTCAATATTGTTAGTGTTTTCATCTATCGTGTGGTAGAGAGGTTCTCTGGCTTTGCTATCAGCGCCTCCCATTGGCCTCGCTTCGAGCTGGTCGACGGTGCAATCGATGCTACGCGCGATCTCCCTCAGCAATGCCTCTGCATGTCTCTTCTCGTCCTCGACGTAGACTAAAGACACGTGTTGGGCATTATCCGTAGGTGTTTTTGCGTATTTTTGCAGTACCAAAGCTTTGACACACTCTGCGGGATCGGCGCGCGCACTGCCGCTATTTTCGTCCGCCGTGACGTCGCGCTCGCTTACAGATTGACTGCGTTCTATCTGCGTCTCTTTCGGCGGGGATATATCCCTGCAGGATTCGCTCCTTTTTTTCCTTCCGCGCTTCTTTTTCCCCGCCATTATTTGAAGGATGGCGCCGACGCCGGTTTTCTGGTGGTAGTCTGTTTCCGGTATTAGTAAGTTAACTACATCCTTCCGGTTTGGTTTTTCGTTCGTGTTCGCGGGGGCCGCGCGGGCGACTGAAGCGGGAGGCGCGTCGGAGTCGGCCTTCCCGCCTTTTCGTTTGAAAAATTGGAACATGGCTGTCAATTGCGTTCGGAAATCATGTCCGCGCGCGGCGATGTCGTTTCACCGACTGCCGAGTGCCGTTTTGGAACGGAATATTCAAACGAGATGTTTTGTTGATTTATTTGTTTCAGTATTCATTTTCCTGGAGTTAAAAAAAAGTGTTTTGAATTAGAACAAAGTTTGTTTAGCTATAACAGATTTAGAAGTCTTTTAAAGCGCAGAATAGCGTTTTAAACTAGCTAACTACATACAAACTTTCAGTAGAAAAATTGTGTTCTTTTAGTCAAATACATTGACGTTTCTTATTATTGACATGTTATAAATAAAAGCGTGTTTAAATATACTTGTCACGCATGCGCACCGCAAGTCAACAAATAGAAAACACTACACTCTTTCTTGGCACATAACCATATACTTAACATGTGTTCTTTGTCCTTATTTAAACAAAATAAAGTCTAATAAAAAAAGTTAAATATTACAGGCTTTTATTAATAAAGTTAAATAAAAGCCTGTAATTTTACCGACGCCCACTCCCGTCCACCGGATCACAGCAACGCGAGTGCACTGCTGGCAGATTACCAGGTGTGAAGGCAGTACTTGTCCGGGCGAACTTTGCGCAAGTTCTACTGATACTTTTTGTTGCTTCTTTAGCACCACCCAGGGGACACGTGTAGGGACTCTTCATCTACGGACCCGAGCAACTGGACCCCCCCAAATATAGTTATGTAAGTAGGATGTATTGGTCCCCCCATCTTACAGAAAACAAATAACGGTAAATGCAATGCAAATGTAAAACGATGGCCTATAATGGATAAAAAAAATATTCAGTTATCGGTCACCCATCCAACTATTAATCGGTTGAGTCACATGACTCAATTTTCCTATTACTATTAATATTATTTGTATAATACTTAGAACGAGTTGATCATAAACATGTTTGTGATTTAGAAATTAAAAAGTGCTTTCTGTAGTACGGAAGCGTAAATAAATTTTGTCACTGGTCACCATCTAAGCGGTGACTATAAAGAACGTCGCTTAACCTTCATAGATTACGTGACAGTAGGGATCCGCGTGTCTAAAAATACGCGTCACACTTTACCTAATGAACCGAAAATAAACCGGTCAAGAACGAGTTCACAGTCAGATAAGAGTTCCGTACATATTACTTTTTTAATTTAACCTAAAAACTAAATTGATATGTCCAATAAAACAACGTAATATTGCAAATAGGAGAAGTAATGAGATCATCTTTACGATAGAAAGTTCCACAAATCATCAATTTTATTGTATAAAAAAAAAAATCGTAATGAGATTACTCTTTCTACGTCAACGCAATTAATTAATGAATAAATCCTCTTTACTGTCCACCTCAAACGAAACAATAAAATACATAATACAATCTCCCATTAACATAAAAGAGGTTTTATTTATTTATTTTAATGTTTCAAATAATATTTTTGGGCTACATAGCGCAAGTGATTGTCAAATTGTAGATAAATTAGTTTTAGGCTTTTAAACATTTTGTACGAATAATTTAAGTATATAAGACAAGAGGTAGGCCAAAGAAAAGAAGGATGGATTGTGTGAAAGATGATATGCGTAAGGAGTGAGTACTGAGATGACGTCTGACAGAGGGGAATGGAAGAAAAATACATGTTTTGCTACCCACTTAGTGTGGATAAGGGGAGGGAGATGATGAAACGTTTCCTGCGGAACCCTAAAATTTAGCAATTAGCAAGAAATATTATTTTTACCTGTTAATGCGCAGAATGTTGGAAGTAGTTGTGCAATGGCCGACTCACGCTTGGTTTTTTATATGATACTTAAATAAATAGATTGGAAATAATATTGCAAAACTGTTTCAAAGATCACAACAGCAACGTCCCAATTAATGGACACAGGAAAGCAAAATACGCAATTTCGTTTACATGGATGACATATTTTTCCACTTATTTTGACAGAATGTGGTGGCCCACGGGCACAGACGCCGACTTTCAATCTAAAGATCGCTGGTTCAAACCCACAAGCGCACCAATGAGTTCTTTCACTTGAAAAAAATTGTCTGTGCAATATCACGTTCTCGAAACGGTGACGGAAAACATTGTGAGGAAACCGGCATGTCTTAGAACCATAAATTCCAAGACATGTGACATCTACTTATCTGGATTGGGCTCCCGTGGTAGATCAAAGCCCATTCACTCTCAGTCATCAAGAGTAGGCCGGGGTCCCTGCAGTGGGAACATTAGAGGCTGGTACCGAACCAAACTAATAAACCGATTTTGGTGAATATCTGTTCTTAATTCTTAATTACACTCATTAAAATGATTATTAGAAACAGCAAGTATGGGACCAACCTGAAAGCATATACCAATTCACAATCATTTCGAAATTGATGGATTCAGCGTATGGATTACTTAGCGGAAATCACCCATCACCCGAGATGAGGATATTACGTCTCTGCACCTGTAATTACACCGGCGCCCACACCCTTACACCATCTTGGCACATGTTGTACTTCTTTGGCACCACCCGCGGGTTCTCATCTACGGACGCGGTAACTGAACTCACCTCATAATGTGTAGATTCATATTTTACACGTCAGATTATATATTACAATATATTATTAAAAAAATAATAAAAAATATGTTATAACCTCATAACATAATAATTAAAAAGTATTATAAAAAAAAAAAAACTATCCACACTATAGATTCTACACAAAAATCTGAATATATTATTGTTCATAGAAACTCGTCAAGCTTATAAAAACATATCTCGCTAAGCCAGTATTTCAGTTTGTGTTTGAAATAAAGATATTCTATACTATTCTATTTGCGTTAAACGAAAAAAAAAGACGTAAATCAAATAGTATTAATAAATCTAAGATAAATTATGGTCATCAGTCAACCCGCACGTAGCACCGAACGCATTATCCGGTTTTGAGCATCCTGTCTCCACAGACGGTTTCTCGAGCCGGATTTCAAAGAACTCCAATTTTGAAATTACAAATTCCGACGCATCCGTTTTCAGAGTCCGTGGACAGTGACGCGCTCACTTCCGGTGTTTACGTAAACATCGATAAAATTATATTTTCGAATTAGATATTTCAAGGTGATTGGGAACGTCGGTAAGAACTGAATGAATGAATGGTGAAAGAATTAAAACTTTATAATTAAAACTTTATAACTTTATAATTTAAATTATATAAGCTAGAAAATATATCTATAATTCTTCTTATTATTAAGTTGGATTATGTCCGCGAAAAGAAATTAATCCTTTTTTGGCTTGTTCTTCCCCATGGAGGGTCGGGTGGGGTTTGAACAGGTGCTAAACTTTCCTAATAATTTACTAAGAATTCAATGTAAATAAAGGATATTGACTTTGACATTGATTAATTTTCGTATAACAAAAATTATATTATTTTATACATTCATGGACTCTGAGCCATGAATATATAAGTGAGCCTCAGAATAGATTGCACTAGAAACCACATTGCTGATAAAATACTTGTTTTTTTATAACACGTACGTATAATTCATACTAACACCTAGACACAGTACAAACACACAAATGTTTGTTCAAACTGGGAATCGAATCACTTAATGTATTATCTTGTAAATAATATTGTATTAGGTAGATATCCTTGATTTTACTATATCTACCTGGTTATCGGCGTGGTAGATAGCGATGCTCATTATCTCTAAACTGGAAGAAGTTTTATGAAGGCATGATCGTAGGTATAAATATTAATTTAAAAACAAGAATTTATTGACAAAAACAAAAATCCTACTGCGTAAATTGCAAATTACATTAATCAATATTATTGTATTTTGATACCAGACTCGATCATTATGAGGAAAAAGAAATTTTTGAAGATATATGGCGCGAAAAATTTACCATTTCTATTTTTATAATTTTGATATAGACAACGTCTCTGTCGCAATTAAGAAGAATCTAATGATACCTCTCAAGCTAAAATCCATTAGGCCAAACGAAGTTAAAGGAACGAGCTAAAGGCCTTAAGTTACTATCGCCAATAACAAGTTATATTGCTACTTAAGTGGCATAACGTGTTGTTGTTTTGGGCGGAGGTAACCACATAACCTGAGGCGTCATTCAACGCGTCTTGTGACTTACAAACATAAAAACTATACAGCCGAATATAGATGAAATAATTTTACGAAGTTCTAAAACTAATTAACATCGATCAGATATATTTACGATCAATAAATTCCCGATAAGTACTTGTTTCACCTCGTGTCATCTGCATACAAGTATTCCTTACTACGATGTGTACGCATTGACAATTGGATCAATTGGCAGGTGATGTGATGACGTGTGATCAGATCACAGAGGGAAAATATCAGATGGCGTCTTAATTATCACTAGCTGCGCCTCGCGGTGTCACCCGCGGTAAAAAGTCAACATGAGATGACGATATAAGTATCTATCCATCATTACTGATATAAATCTTATCTTAAAACTTTAAATAAGCAATTCTTGTATATTTATTTCGCGTATATCGGAACGGCTAACGATTTCGATGTTATTTTGTGTTTAGATAGGGTTAAGCTGTTTAAGTGTACCTATATATAAAAAGTTCTTTTTTAAATAATTTTTTGCAAAAAAAAACCTTTTTTTAAATGTATTAAGCTGAAAATTTTATACAGCGCCATCTCGTATTTTTTTGTTGTACTTGATAGTTAATAAACTGTTTCTTCAAAAGTAAGATGGCGCTGACATTATCCAAGCATGAATATGTTCGGCGTGCATACAATAGTAACAATACCCAATTGGGGCAATAAGAAATTATAAGAATAAGAATAAATTTATTTACCATACAAAGAATAAAAAAAACATGTGTATACTTACACTAACTTATATTTATACAATCAAAAGATTAAGAAACAAAAGATAATTTATTATTATATTATTTAATCAATAATAATAATTTTATTAATTTATGTCAAACTTGTATCACACAGAATTTGCATAGTTGTATTTTAATTAGTGCATGCTGTGGCAAGGGCGGCCTTAGATATTGCGAGGCTCTGGGCGATAGATCTTTGTGAGGCACTTGGCGTATGAGGAATTTAGGTGAGTTGGAAGTGTACAGGGCTCCTGGTAATCAGTCAGCATCCTCTTGAAGACAGCTGCAGTACATCGAAACAAAAAACGGGTTGTTCTGCGAGGGTGCGAGGCCCTACAAAAGCGAGGGCGGTTGCCCTGCTTGCCATCCCCTAAGGCCACCACTGTGCTGTCACCTTGTTCAATATGACATGCGCAGTCATATATTTTTCCTCTGCTCAGTACGTGTGTCATCGTGATGCGTCTCAGGCCGCTGACTGATGAAAGAGATGGATCTTGAGGCTATAATTAGATGTATTTGTTGTGCCTAGGTCGTTTCCGAAATCTATTGTCTGTGTGCTTGTTGCTTTTCTTTAACAGCATAAGTTTTTTTTTTTAATTGTAGATATACTTTTGTCATGTAATTTGTTTATATTCTCTCTTATAAGATACTGTTGTAATTTTTATGTTTGCTTATTTTTGTACATATTTTTATCTATTATTAACGAACGATTTGCAATTCTGTAATGTTGCACTTATAAATAAATATGTATGGCGCTGTTTTCGTCTGTCTGTTTCTCCACTAACTCCTTCTAAATTTCGCAACGGATTTGGATACGTTTTTCACTTTTATATATTCTTTTATAAGATTATTTTTCGAAAGTTTCATATGTATAATACTTGCAGAAAAGCCGAGAATTTCAATAATTTGTAATGATGTCGATTTTTTTTTTGTAACAAAATTGACGGGACGAGTTGAAGGTCCACCTGTTGTTAAGTGGTTATCTCCGCCTTTAACCGACCGAAGCATGAGAAGACCCAAGACGCACCCCGTTGCGCCGGTCTCATGTGCATGTAATTTCACCGGCACCATTCCATTGGAACACAGTAAAGCGAGTGCACCACTGCTTGGCGGCAGATTACCAGGTGTGGAGGTAGTACTTCTCCGGGCAAACTTTGCAAAAGTTCTACTGCTACTTTTTGTTGCTTCTTTAGTACCATGCAGGGGGGAAGTGACAAACCTTTGCCAAAGGAGTCGGTTTTACTGCCAAGGAGCGTCAATAATGTTTCACAAAAGTACGCTGCATTGATAACCTCCTCCTTTTGAAGTAGAATCAATCAAATATGGTCATCCATCCAATTTATTTACCAGTGAACGCTACTTTATTAAAATTACGTTTAGAATTACCGCTTCAAACAAGTAGATAGTTAGTTAGTAAACTGGTTTCTAAAATATCTTAATTTCACTTTCAATTAGACCTTTTTAATTTTTCAAGCACCAAAACCAGTTACAATAATTTACATAATACAATCACTCTCGCTCCAAATTAGAAAAATCGATATAATTCTTATCGTAAATCGATGTCGCGTCACTACTTTCACTCTCTCCGCGATTTGACGTTGGGCACCATAGACTAAATATGTCAATGTAAAAAACGCGCCAATCTGGTATTGAGAATTTTCTGACGAAATTTGGAGTGTGGTTTAATTATTTTAACGTTTTCATATATTTTTTTGTTATTTAAATTTATTGATACATCTGTAACGAATGTACTAAATAAATTAATAAAATAAGGTGATACTTTACAAATCTATAATATTGAGAAATGTATATTTGATATTAATTTAATTAAGTCGGACACAAAGCTCAATACAACGCAATACAAAGCCTGTGAAAAAGATTTGGTTTTAAACTGCATGTCAGTGTATATTTATCAGTCTACATTTGGCGCCATATTTAGAAATGCTAGTGACCTTTCGTTCTAAAGAAAATAAATAAGACTTTGTTTTATGTTTAATTTTAGACTCAAGTCTGTCTCCAGGCTGTCGCGATCACTGAACGAACGCTGTCCATAAACAGCTAATTTATCGGGCCCGTAGCTAAGTTGCAAACCACTCCGCCTGTGCTTTCGAATCAAGGTGTTCGATTCCCGGCCGAGGCAAATATTTTTATATACAAATCTCTCGAGTTTTTTATGTGAGTATAAAAAAGGCCGAGTTAACTACCTGATGTTAAGTGGTTACTGCGGTCCATAAATAACAGCAAGACCCTGGTTCTCCAACAAAGTATGAGAAGATCCGATTGACAGCACCCGTCACTCTGAGAATGTAACGTCATGCGCCAGTAATTTTACCGGCATCCACACCCTTTCACGGTACACGTCATGTTTGTTATTGTCCCATAGAAAATAGAAATTTCATCAAAATCCGTTGAATAGTTTGGGGTTCAAATCAAAATCACTGGAAAAAGTATGTCATCCAAGTAGCGAAATTGCGTTTTGGTGTGACTTTTTCTTCGCCCGTTGCATACCGATTTCGATGTTTCGTTTTTAAAATTGTAGGCCTCTAAGGGCGATATATAAAGGATGAAAGAATTGAAATCAATTTATTCGATTTTTTTAACAGTCAATTGTTTTATTCTAAATACATAAAATACATACATCCAGACCGAACAAACATCTACGTTCGTGACACAAATCCTTGTCCTTAGTGACGTTGGGAGATATGAGACTGCAGACTCTCTCTAATCGAGAATAGACCGGTGTCCACTGGGAACATTAGAGGATGATACGAACGCGAGTGCGATACGCACGCTGTTGGCGCTGTGCCAACGAGCTTCGTACATCGAAAACAAATGATTTATTGAGCAATATTCTATTATGTTTATTTGTAGTATCAAATACGCATCATGCTAATAAAGTAAATAGGTATGCAGAAAATTACAAGTATAATATATATTTCGCTGAGTTATATATTCTAAGACTTTTATACAATTATCTTTATCTCTCCCGTAGGGGGTACAGCCTACTATTTTTGTATTCAGTTTTGCAGACAAACATCTTTTACCTGGGCGGCGGAAAAAGCTGGCGAAGTTTTTTTTTTGTTTCAATATAAAAGCAGAGGATGTAATATAATATTCATTAGAAATTAAAAGTATATTTTTATTAAAAAAATGGGTTTTTAAAGAATTATACAGAACTATACGCAGATTTAAAAATCGAAAAATACCGACATCCTATATTTTAAAAACGAAACATCGAAATTGGTATGCCACGGGCGAAGAAAAAAGTCACAGGAACAATTTCGTTTATTTATAAGACATATTTTTTCCATTTATTTTGATTAAACAACTAAAGTGATTTGGATACAACAATTATGGGATTCATCTGAATGCATACGCTTAAATCAGAAAACGAATTTTCTGTTCAAAGTTTGTTTGTGTTTAAATCTGAACACAAAATTTCATCCAAATCGTCAGCCGTTTCAGAGATACGTGAATAAATCATTAAACAAGAATTGCTCGTTAAAGTAATTTTATTTAAGGTTAGGTTATAGTTACGATATTCTCAAATAAGTCATGAAAAAACCCCAATTTTAGCGGCGACAGAAATCCAAAACTTGATTTGACAGACCGGAAGTCGTGAACATCAAACGATATTCAAGGATGTCATTTAGAAACGACTAATTGCCATCGTAAAATTAATATTACGCAACGGACAAAGCTTGTAATTAAGAATAACGCACTTTTCTAAAAAGATATGAGACTAACATAGAAATGTTTCATTAAAATGTTATAATACGTTAACATATTAAATTTCAGAAATGTCAAAATGTTAGAAATGTCACGATTAGTTTAATTTTTTTTTTAATTAAAATTATATCTATAAACTCGTTGTGACCTGTTTCACCCGCCTATAACTTAAGGAAATCACTAAGAGTAATGTTTGTTACGTGATGTCTTCGCAAAATGTGCATAAGCTAGAAGATACTACGCATCTACGCGTCTGTCCATCCTAACTTTCATGAAATCTTCCTAACCAACTTAAATATATGTGAATATGTGCTATGAGAAGCAAGGTTATTCGAATCATAAACTATTAACGTGATAAATATAATACCTACCTACTAATTAATATTAAATCGCAAAACATGTTTCTTAAATCTAGATTGCTACTAAGGACATCAGATTAACCTACCTATTAACTGATCAAGGATTTGTAAAATGTTTATGATTACAATTAGTTTGTTATTATTGCTAAGTAGCAAAAAGAAATTAATTATAGGTACCCAAAAAGGTATAATCTCTGCTCCAAAAAGGAATAATAGTTGTTTGTTCGAAACATTAATCAACAAAACATCTCAAATTGAATAAGCAAAATGGCGCGAAAATCCTTATTACTGACACAGAATATATTTTTTTTTAACATCCTGCAAAATGCTATATATACACTCACGAAATTAACGAACAAATACACAGTATCAAAAATCGTTGATTTGCCACTTCGAACGCACTTCAGTCGCTTGGATGAATGCCACAAGTTTATTTTTCAGTTATGAAAAAAAAAAACAACTGTCACTGTCACATTGACAATTTCCGATACGTTTTGGCGGGAGAGTTTTTTCTAAAGCGTAGGCAACGCGACGCGCTCTTTCGTCCCGCGCAGACTGAGAGAGTCAAGTTACTGAATGCAAATAGAAATTCGTTATTTACGTTTCGTTTTGTTGCATTGCACTTTCTTGATGCTTTTAACGGGGCCAGTCGGCTGACTCATCCAAGCTTGACTTATTGGATATCCAGATGATGCCCACAATTAATTATTTTTTAATTATGTCCAACTAAAGAGATTAAAAAATAAAAATGACAAATTGGGATATTTAATCCAATCTCATTGATCAAATCAACACGAAAAAAAAATCATTATGATGTAATTAAACCGGTTAACCGGTTAAAACTTACACACCGAGCGTATTAGGTATAATATACATCGCACTCTTAGAATAACGAAGATCGGATACGAAATTTTGCCAAAATAAAAAGAGTTTAAGTAAAATAATGACCTAAAACTTCACAACCTCGTTCACAAACCTCATTGCTGTCAACATTG
This sequence comes from Aplocera efformata, assembly GCA_921293045.1. Taxonomy (NCBI): domain Eukaryota; kingdom Metazoa; phylum Arthropoda; class Insecta; order Lepidoptera; family Geometridae; genus Aplocera; species Aplocera efformata. The sequence continues at coordinate 1,197,462 of OV121068.1, read as the reverse complement.
TTTTTTATGATATGGATGAATATTTATGTTGCAGGTTAAGTTAGAAATTGCTTATTGTAATGTAATTCTTATTGTAATTTAAGGTCCCTGCACTGGACTAGAAAAAGAAGCAAAAGTCATTGGAAGTGTATTTTGGCTTTTCGTGTGAAGTGACCAACTCTGGTGTCGATGTTTTCAAACTACCTGAAGGCCTCCGACTTGGTGTATCGACTAGAATAGCCGCGACAAACATCTTAATGTACCCTCTGAAACACTGAAGCGTTTCATTATTAATACCATATTGTTACAATAATACCAATATGGTATTAACTTTTTCATTATGTAAGTATTCACATATTGAAAAATCAATGTTGCAGCTTTCTTAAACGGTCTATTACCGTAATGAGCAAACGGATGTAGATAGTGGTGGAATACCATCATTACCTAAGCCTAACTACCTAACAGTATCGATGAAATAACATATCGCATTGGCGGCAAACGGCTTCCCATTTTCGATGTGAAACTATAGGTCTATTGACAGAAAAAGATGGCGACCGTTTATGAATCAATCTAATATTGTTAACAGGTACACGATCGAATATAAAGGAACCACATTTGGCGAAGAAATCGCCTATTTCGAAATCGACTAAAACGCAAACTCATTTATTCAAAGGAATACATTTAATAATCTATAGAGATCTCAAGTATCGTTTGGACATGTCAAATCAAATTTTACAGACATAAGTAAACATATTCGTGAGCATATAACGTGTCACAGGAACTCAGGCACATTACATGCACACAGATATGTCAAATTACATTCAGTTTTCATGTTTAATCGGTGATACGGAACCAGGTTTGTGGACTTCGGTTTTAGATCTGAATAGATCAGTATTAGACACGATTTTGCTTGTGAACACAAAATTATGGAGTTTGCCATTTTATCGTAATCACCTAAGTATTTTATCTAAAGATAATGACAGTACCAACAGTTAAGGGCCAAACGGTATTAAAAAAAAATACGAATTTTCATATTGTTATCCGCTAGTATAATAATCTTTATGCCCGCGGTTTCCGGGATCAAAAGCAGCCTGTAGCAGGCTACGGTTTACAGTTTTCCGGGATCAAAAGTAGTCACTTTTGATCTCGCAAATTCGTTGTTACAAAAGTAGTCCATGTGTTAATCCAAGGTATAAGATATCGTGGTACCAAATTTCATACAAATCCGTTGAGCCGTTTCAGCGTGAGGGATTTTCAAACATACTTACACAAACAAACTTTCGCCTTTATTTTTTGCGTGATGGTAAAATAATCTACGGGTAAATACCATTTATTTTTCGAAATAAATATGTATCTACGAGATCACGTATTAACTAGTTATTTCAAATAGATGATATTTTTATTTATTGGCAACTAGTTACAGCCCCGCGGTTCCACCCGCGTAGTTCCCGTTCCCGCGGGAATACGGGGATAAAATATAGCCTATGTTACTCGCAGATAATGTAGCTTTCCATTGGTGAAAGAATTTTTAAAATCTGTTCGGTGTTTGAGGCGTAAAAGCGTAACAAGTAAACTCACTTTTGCATTTATAATATTAATCCTACTATATTATATATCCTACTAAAATTATAAACGCGAAAAATCACGCCAGAACGGCTGAACGGACCTGGATGAAATTTGGCACATAGATAGATTATAGTCTGGAATAGCACATAGGCTACTTTTTATCCCGGAAAAATATACGGTTCCCGTAGGAAGTCCAACCGCGGGTAGCCCGCGGGGTGAAGCTAGTAATTATATATAGTTAGTATGCGAAAAATTATGTTTGTATACGCCATCACGCCCCTTAACAAGATTTACGAGTACAAACAGTAATGAGTACTTATCAGTCTATTTTTGATTTCTGTCAATTCTGACGTGTTTATTTACTGGCGACATAAAGTGCGTTCCGAAATGGGTGATGTTAATTTTGAAGATGGCGATGAGAGAGTGTTTGTGAGTAAAAACATAAATTATTTGTTCTTTATGGTGGAATTTATACTTACTCTACGGTTTCCTACGAGTATTAATGAAAAGCAATTGACAAAAGCGTGGCCCACGGACATAGACGCCGACTTACAATCTGAAGGTCGCTGGTTCAAACCCACACGTGCACCAATCAGTTTTTTCACTTGAAAAAAATTATGTGCGCAATACCACGTTCTCAAAACGGTGACGGAAAGGCAAGAGAATTCATTGTAAGAGGTAGATAAGCTTTAGTAACTGCGAAACCTTAAATTTCTAGGTAACCGACGGCGGCGTGAGCGTAGCCGACGGGCCAGGATTTGGAGGCGTCAATATCACCGACGGGCCAGGATTTGGAGGCGTAAACGTTACCGACGGGCCAGGATTTGGAGGCGTAAACGTTACCGACGGGCCAGGATTTGGCGGTGATGTCCTAATTGTGGATCATGACTTTGGAAGCGTAAACACTTCTGATGGTGGCGTTAATGTGAGTACTATGAAATGTGAAACTATTGTTTCGTGAGTGGCCAGGGGGTACGTGTAGGGAATCAAAGGGATGTGAGCAACTGGACCCCCCAAAACTGATTAACTGAGCCGTGAATGATGGAATATATGTAGTTAATTCTTTTAAATATCTTCCCCAGGTGGTAGATTTTGCTGGTGGCCATGGTCACCCTGGAGCGAGGGGTGGAGGGACTGACGAAGCCGAGGAGGAATGTGAGGAGGAAGAAGCAGAAGATGGAGAATAAAATATTTAAAAAAAGACTTTTTTTCCTTTCCATAACTGTTTAACCATAGAACCTTCTAGTAAACACATATCGCCTGGGTGATAAAGGAGCAACTAAAAGTAGCAGTAGAACTTGTGCCTTCGTCCAGAGTAGTACTTCGTACACCTGGTAATCTGCCGCCAAGCAGTGAACTGGTCTGGCAGTCAGACCCAGGGTATGGTTAAGTATGATAGACAAGTAGAACAAATAGTCATACGTGGTACGAAGATACCGTGTTTCCTTTTTCCTTCAAGTACGGAATCTAACAAGAAATTATTAAGAAGTAGCAATTAATTTGGTATCCAGACTAAACGCGCCGTCTTTTAAAGTTATTAGAACATTTTTTTACAGTGCATTCGTTTGAAGTTGGATGATGTCATATTTGGAATCAATTTTGGCCAAAAATCTAACATTTTATTTAAAACTCATATATTTTAACTTGTAACTGTAATATACAGAAGGGTTTTTCATGGTTACATCACAGTATTTTTAATGATTTATTTTTGAATCCCCATAATTTGAAATGTACGAGATCAAGATTATAATTTCATATTTTTCTGATATTTGTCACCACTTGGCCTATTGCCCATTTTCATAACGTTGATTTAACCGAAACCTAACCCTCATATTGACCCCGTCGGGTAAAAAAAAAGTGCGTTTGAAAGAGTTTTCGCAGCACTTACCAATAGCTGAAGAATCCAGCAAGCTCCATACAATCGGGGTCAGGGCGAGATTGTTCCTCAGCGATACCAGAATCCACGTCTTCCTCAGAACTGGATCCTGAAGATTCGTCCACCACGAAGCTCATAGCACGGAATGCACGAAACACTTGCACGAAAGTCAATGTTGGTGGCTATTCTAATTGAATTTATTTCTTCTTATAGCCAAAGTAACGGATTGCACGGATCACATGTACAAAAGTCAATGTTAAGGTATGCTAATAACTGTAATTATTTGTATTATTTCCGGCCTACGTGCACCATGGACCTCACAGCACGGATTGCACGTATCATTTGTAAGAATAACAATGTTTATAGATAGTAAAATTGTATTAGTCAATTGCACGGAAGAGATCGCATTTACCGATTTTATTAAAATAAATAAACGTTTACACACTCATACCTCTGCACTAGGAGTCCCTGTGTCGCAGATGGCATGGACTAACACAGAAACACAGGACAAACACCCAAGACCCGAGAACAAACTTCATGCTCACCACACAAAGTGTGCCCCGGCCGGGAATCGAACCCGGGACCCCTCGCTTCGAAGGCAGGGCTACTACCAACTAAGCCACGGAGCCGTCACATTATTGTGCTACCGATCTGTTTTATTTATTTTCGTATGATTACTTTTGATGTTATATAATAAATTAATATTCTATTTCCTGCCTACATGCACGATAAAACTCATAGCACGAATTACTTGAAGAATGTCAATGTGAACAGGTATCTTAATTAATATTATTTACTGCTAACAGCCACGATATGTACAACACGGATTGCACAAATAACTTGCACGAAAGTTAATTTTAATCAGACATTCTTGCTAAAATCACATATGTATACTAATAACTGGAAATTATTGTATTACTAGCTGCGCCCTCGGTGTTATACGCGGTTGGACTTCCTACGGGAACCGTACATTTTTCCGGGATAAAAAGTAGCCTATGTGCTATTCCAGACTATAATCTATCTCTGTGTTCAGCTGTTCTGGTGTGATTGAGTAACAAACATCCATCCATACTAACAAACATTCGCGTTTATAATATTAGTAGAATTTCCAGTTAACTCATCATTAAACTCATAGCACGGATTGCGCGGATGATTTGTAAAAATATCAATGTTTAATAGGTATTTAGTCAAATTGTATTATTTCTTGCCTACATGCACCGTGAAATTTATAGGACGGAGGAAAAATCTCTTGCACGAATATATATGTTGATGCGTAATCAAATGTGCACAGATTAATTGCACGAAAGTCAATTTTTGATGAAATCACTAGATTAAAATTCAACATAAATCTTAATATTTTCTGTCTCCACTAATTGGTGCTACAAAGTTAATAAGAAAATTCATCATAATATGAGCATTGAATAATACTTTTTTTATGTGAAAATGTGACGGTACGAGCTGAGGGCCCACCTGGTAAGTGGCGACCCCCGCCCATGACAACAGTAGCGACTCAGTATAAGATTTGGATCTTACACTGAGTCACACTCATCCTGCTGCGTCCATCAAACAAGACGGGGATGATACGTCTCATGCGCATGTGATTGCACCAGAACCTACACCCTTCCACCGGACCACATTTATGCGAGCACAACTGCTTGGCGGCAGATTTGGAGGTACAGTGGCAGTACCTCTCCAGGCAAAAGTTCTGCTGCTACTATTGGTTGCTTTTCTTTGTAGTCAAAGGGTACACACCTACGGACGCTAGCAACTGGACCCCCCAGTTTAAAACTAAACCAGGAATTAAAATTATTATTATATAAATTTTCCCCTCAAATATTAAATCGATAATTTTTTGATACTGTCGTCTGCCTATTAATAAGCTGGTTTAATTTAGCAGTAATTATATATAGAAATTATGCAACAATAACACTAATATTATACGAAATTTCGTACGTCACAACAAGTTGGCAATCACGTGTTGTTCTCAATTTGCGTCAGACAATATCTAGACAAAGCTCTATTAATTAATCATAATTAAAAACAATTATCCTTAATACAAATCTCTTTGCCAAAGCAATTTTGCGGTATTTGCGTATCGTGATCGCAATTATTGTTATACTAGCGATTAAGGTAGCATATTTGTGCCAAGTTCGTCCGGAGTACTCAACACCTGGTTATTCACCGCCCCAAGTGCCTGTAATTTCACCGGCACCCACACCCTTCCATCGGAACACAGCTGCTTGGCGGCAGATAAAATGTATTGCAACGATCACGACACGATGATTGAAACATCAAACTTCGCACTCATTTATTACCAAGGTGCAATAGCTGGCATGAACCCGCGACATTTAGAAGCACTGCCCGCCAATCTAGATTTAGATGACCTGAATATTTTTAGGGCATCTTCCTGGTTGAACGATCAATCACTTTTTTCATTGATTGGATTTTACAGGTTTGAATCCCGCTTCAAGACAAAATCCTAATTGTTTGTGGTGCAAAACGAGAAACTTAATTGCACCACAATATCGAAACGGGAGTCAATAAAACTCACCAATTATGGTAAAGATCTCAATACTCAATACATTTATTGCTTCTCATAATGGCACAAGGTAATATTGTTGGTTTACATTCTGAGTTTCACATTGTGGATCCTTGTTCGGGTATTACAATATGGAGGCAGTCCAAGGTTTTCTAGATAGCGTGTAGGTAGGTCTAAACTACCTACGCACTATAGTCAATTTTATACTTATACATTGCTTGCCTGAATAAACTTTGAATTTTTTCATGTCAAATAATTATTTTCTTTTATTTGTATTATCTCGGTAACTCAAATAATAACCACCGACCATAAAACCTCTTTAACAAGACTTATTAACCTCTTAACTCTTAGCCTCTTTAGTTACAAAAAGGTATTATTACAAAGTGATGGCTTGAACCACCTGATGTTAAATTTTAGGCGCAGATTATCAGGCTTGGAGTCAGTACTTCTCCAGACGAATTTGGCACAAGTTTACCGCTATTTTTTGTTGCTCTTTTAGCACCACCCAGGTGGTTGACCACGGACTTGAGCAACAGGACCACCAAAAATTTTTAATTTTAAAATGGGAATACTTGAAAAAAAACTCGCGGAAATGCAATTTTTTATTTCCGGAATTTCAAGTATCGTTTGGATACGTAGACAATTTGCATTGTAGGGTCGGTTAGGGTTTGAACGAGCGCTAAACTTAGTTTTAAAAACGCATGATCTCAAATGTAAATATTTATTGTATTTCAAAGAAAAAATTGACGTTTCAAAGTAATTATTAAGAATACAACGGAAATAAAGATTTTTGACTCGACTTGCCTAAATCGAGTTCTATTTTCTTATAAAATATTGGGAGATCCTGTTGCTCGCGTCCGTGGGTACCCTTTGAATCCCTACACGTACCCCGTGGGTGGTGCCAAAGGTAAACTCTCTTCGTTGAGGCAAAACACGTGTTAATTCTATTGATTTATTTCCATTACAGCTATTGCTGCTGCAATGGAACTGCATTTTTAAACAGGTTTTTTTAAGCGCCGGGAGGAGCATACAGCTTTGATTTTAAATGGTTACCACTGCCCATAATATCGCCTCGATTACGCGCAAGTGCATGTGGTTTCACCGGTGCTCACAACCTTCCACCGGAACATCGCAATGCGAATGCACCACTGCTTGATTATCAGGTGTGGAGGCTCTGGACGAACTTGGCACAAGTTCTGCTACTTTGGGTTGCTTCTCGCCCGGGGGACACGTGTAGGGGATTTGAGGTTATTCATTCACGGACTCGCCAACACGGTCCCCCAGGCAGATCCAGAAGTGTTTTCGCGAAACTCATTTATGAAAGTATAGGGGTGGTTTATAAAACATTACCCCCTATTCAGATCAGGTCCACTAGTTTGCCCTTTGTATAAGGATGTGTAATTTTCTAACACGAATTACGTCATCACTTTCACTAATTTTTTTTTACGTTTAAATGTTTTTTTTTTTTACTTTTGAACGCGCGCGGTTGTTTTGTTTCGGGTTGTATACGTACTGAGTGCATTTTGTTCTTGCATTGTGAATTAAATCTGTGGAGACTTCACGATCTAATGATGACAATTTTTTTTATTTTACTGATTAAAAAATCAAAAAGTACCCTATCAAAAACAGAAACACCCAAATCGGTCTACAATGGGCGAAGAAAAAGTCACAAAGCAAAATACGTACTCAATTTCGTTGATTTGGGTGACATTTTTTCCAGTTATTTTGATTTAAAATCAATCTAGTGAACCGAATTGATAAAATTTAAATGGGACCAATCTTAAAGGATATCCCTTAAAATAAAATGATGGAATTGTAAAATCAAATAACTCTGCCTTTTCGAGTCGAGTGGATTTATAATATAATATAATATTATACTTACATAGTTACGGCTGAATCCATATATCATTATTACTTTTTTTTATGCCTAACTGCTGCCGCAACAGATTTTTTGTTTTAATTGACAATTTGACACTCGCCCGTCAAACGATATGTCAAAAATCCTATAGAAAAATGTACTTTCAATTCTTCCCAATTTCCATTACCCATGAATGTTCCAATTAAATTATATGATACAAACCTTGCCCTGTTACGAACAGCAAAATAGAAATCACCCAAATCGGTACAGCCGTTCTAGTTTTAGCGAGACAAACGAACAGCAATTGATTTTTAGAAAAAAACCAATTGTTGAACAGTAATTTTTGCTGTCCACGTTCATTACTATTGTTTTAAATTTTGTTGTAGTGTGTAGTTTGTGTCTAATATTTTATATATTATCATTTGTAATCATTTTGAACTGTTTTTTTTTTCATCCAAAAGTGGCATTCTCTACTGTCGTCAACAGATTAGGTAAATTTAGGTAAATGGCTGAAAATCAGCGTTGAGTTACGCCCAGCACATGCTGAACCAACCCCTTTTTCGGCACAGGACACATAGGGACTGAATAGACGTTTTGTTGTTATAATAATTGTTTTTAATGTACTTGTACAGTATTGTTCCAAAGTGTTATTGTGTCGAAATAAATGTTTTATCTATTTAACTTTTATATTGTATATATTATCTTTTATAGTGTTTTAATTTGAAATGTTGTTTGTACACGTGTATTTCACTGTCGTCGCACGCTGTCACCACGGTGCCACAGAATACCAGCGCTGCATCAGTCCACTGACGCAGCGCATGCTGAGTTACCTATTTTGTTGTTACATATTCTTAAACGTGTAATTTAGATTTTTTAAGCGAGCCCTAATTATGTAACACAAAATAAAGTTTTTCTATTCTATTTTATATATATTTAGCAAATTTAATGAGTAAAAGGAGACTCTACGCCACTCATGCGCGTGCGCAGGCCAAATGTTCTGCGTCTATTCTTGCACGGGACAGTTCGCTGCGCCTGCTGCGATAATTCATTTTGTATGTAGGACAATGTTTACAGAAGGCACTACTTCAAGTACCCACTAATAGAGACTCAATTAATCATGTGGTGACGGATTAAAAACTCTAACCAACTTTAATATTAAGAGGGATTTCTTCCAATATTAATATTCTATTGAATAGTGTATATTCTGATTATTATATTATTTATACAATATTAATAATTTAATCCAATCCGTATCGGCCTCTAATGTTCCCACTGCAGACACCGGCCTACTCTCGATATTTGAGAGTGAATGGGTTTTGATCCACGGGAGCCCAATCCGGATTGGTAGATGTCACATGTCGAATTTTTGGTTCCATGCCGGTTTCCTCGCGATGTTTTCCGTCACCGTTTCGAGAACGTGGTATTGCGCGCATAAATTTTTCAAGTGAAAAATCTCGTTGGTGCACGTGTGGTTTGAACCAACGACCTTCAGATTGAAAGTCGGCGTCTATGCCCGTGGGCCACATGTAATCTAGCGTTTGACATAACTGTCAGCGATTGATAGAATGTGCGCTGCAAATATCATTTATCATGGGTTTGAACCAGCGACCTTCAGATTGAAAGATAAGTGGGATGCTAAGCGGTCCCATATTTAACTCTTTGACTGCGGAAAACACACATGTTGCGTTTCTCTTGGCCGAACGCGAGTGCTGCCCCACGCGCCTGGCGCGTGAGACCAATATTTGTCTCGGATGTGCGGCGAAACACATACGTTGTGTTTTACGCGGCTCTACTGCAGTGCGGAAAACGCGCGTGGCGCGTTTGTATATTGTATATATAAATCACGTCTTGTATAAAGTAGCAAAACATAAGTATATCCTCAAATATGTCTTATGACTCGAGAAGAAAAGATTTTTTCACAATTAATTTAGTTCGATTTAAATTATTCTCTTTTTAAATTCTACTATTTATGCACTAAACAAGTAATGTTCACATAAAATTCACTGACAAACACGGATAAATTCCTAGAATTTAACCAAAAATTGGTAGCGGGGCCGTAGCTCGGCTCATTACAAAGGGTTCAACATCATTTACAAATAATGGTTTTACGTCGCTAAAACTAAAAAGAATCTCATGGCGCGGTGCGCCGTGAGCGCAAAATAGAAACAAAAGCTTCTTGCTGATAAGAAATTCTGAGAAGGTGACAGTGAGAAAAATGTTTATTGTACGTATTACCTATAAATAAGTGAACCAGATATTGAAATTTCTTGCAGTCTATATTGCAAGTGTTTTATGATGTTATTATAACCAACGGACAATAGTTTTCGGGTCCTACATAGTTCCAAGAAAGACCACTGGGATTTATTTTCCTTTTGTACACTTACATATTAAATCATTGAACAAAATAGTTATTTTGTAAAGAATTCACCCCTAACAGGTCCTCTGCCATTTCCAATCACCTGTTTTTTGTTGTATATTATTTTTAATATACAAACGCGCCTCGCGTGTAAATCCGCACCGGTGTTACGAATAGGTAGAACGCGCATGCGCGTGGGGCCGCACAGCTGGCTTGCCTACTTTACACGCCAGGCGCGTGCGCCCGCACTGTTGCCTATCCTTTTTCATGGCGCAACGCCAGTGCGGCCGAACGCGCATGCGCGTGTGAAACCGGCATCTCGAACTCGACAATACGAAAGCGGCCCGCAGTCAAAGTGTTAACATTAAACTCTAAAAGTGGTTGGTATGAAAGGTTTATGACTTTAAGAGTTATATAATGATGTTTTTTTAAAAAACGTTAACACACTCATACCTCTGCACTAGGATTCCCTGTGTCGCAGATGGCATGGACGAACACAGAAACACAAGACAAACACCCAAGACCCGAGCACAAACTTCATGCTCACCACACAAAGTGTGCCCCGGCCGGGAATCGAACCCGGGACCCCTCGCTTCGAAGGCAGGGCTACCAACTAAGCCACGGAGCCGTTTTTACTCTAAATCTTTATTTTTTTTCATTTCTTTTTTCTCTTTCACTTAAATTTTGTTTTATCTTGTGGTAATCTACATAACTAATATTGTTAACTATCTACATACTAATATATTCGAAATGGACTGTTGTTCTGATCTTTTATGACCATAATCTCATACTGAGTCGTATTACTGTTGTCATGGGCGAGGGTCACCACTTATCAGGTGGGCCCTCAGCTCGTTCCATCACTTATTCACATAAAATAAGAAAGCTACCAAAATGGTAGGTTTTTTTCACATCAGGCTACTTTGAGTGTCCTCTTTCATTTGTAGAGACCCATCAGTCTAGAAAATTGTGCCATTGCATGAATCTTAAGTTGAATCCCCACTACTAAGCGTGGGGGATACGTGGGTGGGGGGGTGAGAGTTAGGGTCGGGGGCAATTAAATATTTTTTTGGAGGTCCATAGATCTTACGAGGGTTTTTAAATAAAACGAAATTCGATATAAAATTTTTAATAATCTTTCTTTTCAATACAACACAAAATAATTATATTTATCACATAATCATATTTTGTAACGCTTTTAGCAAAAAAAACATTTCTATTTGTTGAGTAACATATTTTTACCAAAATAACTTATCAAAACTATCTTGAAAAATCCTTAAGTACACTAGAAATTCCCTGTGTCGCAGATGCTATTGACAAACCAAGACCCGAGAACAAACTTCAGCGTGTCCCGGCCGGGAATCGAACCCAGGACCCCTTGCTTCGGAGGCTACGGGCCATCAATATAGCGGTAAATTTTAATCTTTTACTGTAGATAGTCCATCACCCATGGAGTCATATCTTTGGTGTATTTAAGGGGGGGTAGGTCATATGGGAGGATTAACCCCCCATCGCCAATGGGGAAGAAATCTTGGTCGATCTGAAAAGAAAATAATTTTAATAGATTAATATCTAAAAAGTCAACGATGGGGAAAAACTGATAATGCTTTCGGTACTGCCACCACACCTGGAATCTGCCGCCGAGCAGTAGTGCTCGCATTAGTGTTCCTGGAGGGTGTGGGTGCCGGTGAAAATCACACGCGCATTATTATCATCCCCGTCTCATATTCATATTTATGTGGTTAAGTGACGGCACGAGCTGAGGGCCCACCTGGTGGTAAGTGGCGCCCCCCGCCCATGACAACAGTAACGACTCAGTATAAGATTTGGATCTTACACTGAGTCGCATTCATCCTGCTGCGTCCATCACCCGAGACGGGGATGATACACGCGCATGTGATTTCACCGGCACCCACACCCTTCCACAGTAATGCGAGCATTACTGCTTAGCGACAGATTCCAGGTGGCAGTATCTCCGGACGAACTTGGCACAAGTTCTACTGCTACTTTTGGTTGCTCCTTTATCACCCAGGGGGTACGTGTAGGGAATCAAAGGGTACCTACGGACGCGAGCAACTAGACCCCCTTTGGAGTCTATAATATTAAATGCTTACCACAAATTTCGGCAGAAACAAAACGCCCGCCTCATAACTCATTATCCTAAGATTGGCGTTTCCTGTAACAAAATAAATAAATTGTAATGGTCTCCGAGGGGTTTCTTGTCTGTTCCTTCCCCTCGGGTTGGTCGGTTAGGGTTGGAACAGATGTAAACTTAACAAATAATATAAGCTTAAACATGAAAACTGACTGTAATGTTGACATATCTGTGTGCATGTAATGTGCCTGGGAGTTCCTGTGACACGTTACATGCTCACGAATATGTGTACTTCTAGGTGTAAAAATTGACGTGTCCAAATGATACTTGAGACCTAAATTTGTTTGTATGTAAAAAATAATAAACGTTTACACACTCATACCTCTGCACTAGGATTCCCTGTGTCGCACACACATGGACAAACACAGAAATACAAGACAAACACCCAAGACCCGAGAACAAACTTCATGCTCACCACACAAAGTGTGCCCCGGCCGGGAATCGAACCCGGGACCCCTCGCTTCGAAGGCAGGGCTACTACCAACTAAGCCAATGAGTTTGACTTTTTGACTTTTAATAAATTTATTATTTTATATTGATACTTGATGTCATGACAAACACACACACACACACACACACACATACACACACACGCACACACACGCACGCACGCACGCACGCACGCACGCACGCACACACACATACACAAACCGCCCCCACCACCAAAAAGCTGATATAACTCATCTCAAATATACGCTTCACATCTGCAGTTTTCCCCCAGAACATGATCCCAAAAGTTATTACCACTGAAAAAAAACTGAAATAACCAACTTTGAACCACTTGCCTTTGTTAATGGTCCCCCAAGCGGCCTTGCTGCAGTTGGCAGAAGTGAGCAGAAGGTACGCTGCCTGCCCGCAGTCCCGGGAGACGCGGCAGTACGACTTTATATGCGGCATGGCGCGGTGCCTCCCAGAATTCTTAGCCACCCACTGGCTGGAAGAATACTGTGTAGTGGTACCTTTGTACCCCTAGACTCCCCCTGGGTGGTGCTAAGCAACAGTAGCAGTGGAACTGGTGCCAAGTTCGTTCAAAGGTACTGCCACCAGTGGAATACTGTGTAGTGGTACCTTTGTACCCCTTGACTCCCCCTGGGTGGTGCTAAGCAACAGTTGCAGTGGAACTGGTGGCAAGTTCGTTCAAAGGTACTGCCACCAGTGGAATCTGTGTAGTGGTACCTTTGTACCCCTTGACTCCCTCTGGGTGGTGCTAAGCAACAGCAGCAGTGGAACTGGTGGCAAGTTCGTTCAAAGGTACTGCCACCAGTGGAATACTGTGTAGTGGTACCTTTGTACCCCTTGACTCCCCCTGGGTGGTGCTAAGCAACAGTAGCAGTGGAACTGGTGCCAAGTTCGTTCAAAGGCACTGCCACCATTGGAATCTGTGTAGTGGTACCTTTGTACCCCTTGACTCCCCCTGGGTGGTGCTAACACTGGAATCTGCCAAGCAGTCTTGTCTTCCATCAGGTTTCAGGTATAGCTGTGTCGCAGATGGCATGGACAAACTCATACAAACCCCCAAGACCTAAGAACAAACTTATCAGTCCTTGTTACTAGCCGGGAATCGAACCCGGAACCCTCGCTTCGAAGGCAGTACCAATTTAATTGTTAAAGAATTTAAGGGTATTTTTGTAATGGCCGTAAAGACAGTGGTATTAAAATAATCATTACTTACTATAGGAAGTCGTTCAACCAAGGTTGTTTGGAATGCACGGCGGCGCCATAAGGCAGACACCCGCCGCCCAACAGACCATCGTGGGATTGCTTGACATTTTCTGAAAACATATTTTATTACTTTAAACGAGAAATTCTTGTATATATATTTATTTTGCGTATCTCGATATGATTTTTTGAAGTAACTTTTAAAAAAAGTCGCTTTTATCACATAAGAAGTAAAAAAAACGCACATGCAACCCACCGCCCCCCCTCAACACACGCATACACATCCCCCCCTCCACACACATACACCCACCGCCCCCCACACACACATACACCCACCGCCACCCCACACACACACACCAGCCGCCCCCCCACAAACACACATACACCCACCGCCCCCCTCAACACACGCATACACATCCCCCCCCCTCCACACACATACACCCACCGCCCCCACACACACACACACCAGCCGCCCCCCCAAACACACACAACACACACGCACATACTTTCGCGTATATAACATCAGCGCGGCACTCACCCAGCGAGGGGTAGATCAGCTTCAGCTCCGGGGGCTGCGCCAGCGCCTGCGGCTGCTCCCGGATCCTCGTGAAGTGGTGCAGGAAGTCCCCGGTTAGCCACAGCTGGGGAGGTCAATCAATATTAATCATGGACCCTCCACACAGCGCCACCTAGCCCCAACACTACATCTATGGGAACTCCCATACAAGCTACGCTTACCGAATAACTTTCATAAATAAATACATTCAAAACATATTAACACACATAGAACTAAGATCTGGTGGGAACTGCTTGGCAGCAGAAGAAGTACTGCCACCACACCTGGTAAAGGTGTGGTGGCATTATTATTCGGGTGAAGTTTTTTTTTTTATGTGATTGCGTGACGGAACGAGCTGAGGGCCCACCTGATGGTAAGTGGCTCCCCTCGCCCATGGCAACAGTAATGCGCGCGACTCAGTATGAGATCCAAATCTTTACTGAGTCGCATTCATCCTGCTGCGTCCATCACCCGAGACGGGGATGATACTCATGCGCATGTGATTTCACCGGCACCCACACCCTTCCAGGAACACAGTAATGCAACCACTACTGCTTGGCGGCAGATTCCAGGTGTGGTGGCAGTACCTCTCCGGACGAACTTGGCACAAGTTCTACTGGTACTCTGTGTTGCTCCTTTAGCACCACCCAGGGGGTACGTGTAGGGCTATATAGGGCACTCACCTACGGATGCAACTTACATGAACATACATTTGTATGTCACACATACAAATGTATGTCATACTCACCACAGAGCAACATGGACCCCCAAATGTATATGTGAGGATAATACTCACAGACTCACCACAGAGCAACATGGACCCCCAAATGTATATGTGAGGATAATACTCACAGACTCACCACAGAGCAACATGGACCCCCAAATGTATATGTGAGGATAATACTCACAGACTCACCACAGAGCAACATGGACCCCCAAATGTATATGTGAGGATAATACTCACAGACTCACCACAGAGCAACATGGATCCCCAAATGTATATGTGAGGATAATACTCACAGACTCACCACAGAGCAACATGGACCCCCAAATGTATATGTGAGGATAATACTCACAGACTCACCACAGAGCAACATGGACCCCCAAATGTATATGTGAGGATAATACTCACAGACTCACCACAGAGCAACATGGATCCCCAAATGTATATGTGAGGATCATACTCACAGTCAGCTGCCCCCCCCCCCCACCTCCCAAAAACTCGCAGAACATGTATGAACTCGCCTAATTACTATTGGTAAATCTAGTAAGGGGGATCCAGAGCCAGCATTAGAATCTACATCCACTCTGGTAGATGGAGATAATCTGACTTGTCCCCCCCCTAGGCCAGAAGGTGGGTACGCCCATCACACTCACCACTAACCCCCACTGGCGGGTGTCTGCGAACTCAAACTCAAATTTTACACATGTACACATATTCGTGAGCATATAACGGTGGTTATACTCACAGACTCACCACCGGAACCACTGGCGGGTGCATGGGCGTACCCAGGGGGGGGAAGGGGGAGGCAGCTGCCCCCTAGAAATGGAAATTTAAAACAAAAATGCATGCATAGTCAAATTGACTTATATTTATTTAACTACCTATAAAGCAGGATCATTTGCGGCTGTTTGCCCTGCACACTACATATACCTAATGTTTCATGTACGTGTGTTTGTGTGTATGAAAAAAAGCGAACGATTCGACCTAAAAAATCTGACTTGCCCCCCCTAGGCCAGAAGGTGGGTACGCCCATGGGCGGGTGTCTGCCGCAGTGGTGCTGGCAAGCCGCGAGGTCCCCGTCTGGCCTGCAGCCACTCACCTCGGGCTTCGGTCCGTAGCTGCCGAGGCTGGAGGCCTGCACCACCAGCCCCCACTGGCGGGCGTCCGCGCGCGGCACCGCGCAGTGCTGCCGCAGCAGGCCCCCCACCCTGGTGAGGCCCCACTCCATGTCGGAGTGGCTTCCAGGCACAGACGCTACTAGGAACACGCTGGAGGGAATATTTATAACAATAAATTTATTGCCAACGACATGTACAATTTTGTTACAATAAATATATATTTTTTTAAATTTATTTATTCACTAGCGACCCGCCCCGGCTTCGCACGGTTAGTAAAGCATCAGTGTCGTATCAGAAACTACCCGTGCGAAGCCGGGGCGACTTGCTAGTGTATTATACATATAAACCTTCCTCTTGAATCACTCTATCTATTAAAAAAAACCGCATCAAAATCCGTTGCGTAGTTTTAAAGATTTAAGCATACATAGGGATATAGGGACAGAGAAAGCGACTTTGTTTTATACTATGTAGTGATTTATTTCATGCAACACAGTAATGTAAATATACAAATACAGGGCCCAAAGAATATATACCTTAAATCTAAAAATATATATAATATTATAAAACACTAAAAACCTATATATATATTATAGAACTCGTCTGTTTTGTGTGTGTGTGTGTGAGTGAGTGAGTGAGTGAGTGAGTGAGTGAGTGAGTGCGTGAGTGAGTGAGTGAATGTGTGTGTGTGATTGGTTTTATTACATGATATTAAAAAGTTGAAATTGCTTCTAATTCTTCTAATTTTTAAGACGTGGGACCGTTCAAGTATTACGTAACCACTATAGGGGGGCGGGGAGGTCTTTGCTTTGCTCATTTTTGGTAACATGGGGGGTGGGGGGATCTAGATGGCGATTACGTTAGCGGTAATTATTTAATTTTTTACACAAATGGCAACCCACACATTGTCTATGCTTCAAAACGAAATGCATTTTCGGGGATTCCTACAAATAATTAATACATTTTATACCAATGTTTACGTAAGCATGGGGAGAGGGGTGAGAGCTTTGCTTACTTTTGCTGATGAAGGGGAGGGGTAGGTTAATTGCGAAAAATCTACTTAGGTAATCCTTTTTTTTTGGGGCTTTGGGTCTTTTTGACGATAATTTCAGTCCCATAATGGTCTCTAATATAATATTTTAACAGTCTGGAACCAGTTCGTGAACCAGTCTGGAAGCAGACCTGTAGAGCATGATGGCTTCATCAGAAGTCTGTGAAAAAACTCTGAAACAGACCCACACCCAGCCGGTTCACATTAATCTTGGTGGACAAGTTGAATCTCAAAGGTCTGTTGCACATTCCACTAGAAAGTGATAGACATCCTTTGTACCACATACGTAATACTTTACCCCTCATGCTAATAATATTAATTTATACTTATTGCGATTGAATACTCACTTGATATGGCTGAAATCGCAACGTTTCACTCTCTCCACGTAATACGCGAGCGAAGCCAGGTGGTAGTGCGCTAAATAGCGCAGCAGCGACCGTTTGAACAGAGTAGGGGATTCCCCGTCGTGAGGCATCGCATCTGCGGGTAGTTCCGGACACCGCGGACTGAACCATAGACTATAGGAAAAAGTATATTATAGGAACCATAGACTATAGGAAAATGTATATTATAGGAACCATAGACTATAGGAAATATTAATATTAATACAGCGCCATCTAGCCCCGAAATAAGCATAACAAGTTGGGGGGTCCAGTTGCTCGCGTACCCCCTGGTGTCAAAGGAGCAACCAAAAGTAGCAGTAGAACTTGTGCCAAGTTCGTCCGGAGGTACTGCCGCCAAGCAGTAGTGCTCGCATTGCCGTGTTCCAGTGGAAGGGTGTGGGTGCCGGTGAAATTACAACGCATGAGACGTATCATCCCCGTCTCGGGTGATGGACGCAGCGGATGAATGCGACTCAGTGTAAGATCCAAATCTTATACTGAGTCGCATTACTGTTGCCAAAGGGGGCTTTTGTATGAGAGCCCCCTTAAATATTTATTTTATTCCGTTTTTTAGTATTAATACATCTATGAAAATTTCAACTCTAACTATCACGATTCATGAGATACAGCCTGGTGACAGACGGACAGACCAGTCTTACTAATAGGGTCCCGTTTCACCCTTTGGGTACGGACCCTGAGAAACACTCACCCCTGCGTTCTGTTCTCCCAATCATCAATGTACAGGTTTGCTGTCGAGATCACAACACGGAGGGAACCATCCTCATAACAAAGCACCATCATTTTACTGAATAGAAAAAAAAAACACATGAATGAATGAATGAATGAATGAATGAATGAACACTTTATTGTACATCAAAACATATACATAATAGTCGTTTACATAAATCTACTTATATATAGTACAATGTAGTCTCCATGCAATGTGGTGAGCATGAAGTTTGTTCTCGGGTCTTGGGTGTTTGTCTTGTGTTTCTGTGTTTATCCATGTGTGTGCGACACAGGGAATCCTAGTGCAGAGGTATGAGTGTGTGAACGTTTATTTATTTAGTCTTATGGCTGATAGCGATTTCCTCCATGATCTTGAAACAACTTCCAAAGGATATCAATTTGTTGGTTATTTTTAATGTTTCTAAGTGCTCTGTTATTTATTAACCGATTTCCAAAAAATACTGCTATTTTAGTATATACTTTTAGATATGTCTCATAGATTTTTTTATCACAATTGGTATATTAATACCAATATAAAGAAAATAAAAACGTTTACACACTCATACCTCTGCACTAGGATTGCCTGTGTCGCAGATGGCATGGACATACACAGAAACATATACAGGTATTAGATAAATGTAATAAAACTCACGTGTGGTGGGTTCCGAAGGGCGTTGCCATGGAAACCTTATGAGCATCTATATGTGGCTTCTTCTGGGATATCGTCCTCAGATCATCGCTCTCCTCCCCGTACAGAATTGTCATCTTTTTTCCACTGAAACATAATAACTTATTAACTTTTTATAACACCATAAATCATATCATGTTGCAGACACTGTTTTTACTGTCCCGTCTCAAAAATCCATCCTGTATAATATATCATTGCTAATATACATATATTTTTAATGTGAATAAGTGACGGAAACCAGCTGAGGGCCCACCTGGTAAGTGGCGGCCCCCCATGACAACAGTAATGCGACTCAGTATAAGATTTGGATCATATAATCATCACCCGAGACGGGGATGACAAGTCTCATGCGCATGTAATTTCACCGGCACCCACACCCTTCCACCGGAACACATTAATGCGAGCACGCTCACCATTCTTGTTATAGAAATATTGACAATTAATTTCTCTAGTCCAGGTTTAATATTTGTCATCTTTTAAGCGGGTTTTATCCATGTTTGAGTCTAGGTTCCTTGCCAGTATGTTGGTAAGAATTAAGCCTTTTTTATCTCTGGCTACATTTGATATACCTTTGTTGGTATATTGTATTCGTGTATTTCTAAGTTTGCAGAAACCAGTGCACCCGATTGTTCTCAGTGCAATGTTTTGAAACCGTTGCAAAATTTCAACGTTCAAAATTGCTCACATTAGAGATAGATAGAAAAACTCTTTATAAGACCAGAAATTGCACAGCAAAAACATATAAGAAAATTACATACAACTGACAGACTATAGTGGCCCACCAAGGAAATTAAAAACAGACTCAAAATTCACTCCGAAACGGAGCAGGCTTTGGGAAAGCAGATCAGACTGCAAACATACGAAAACTATGTTCCCAAGCACAAATAAGAAAGCGACCAACACTTTGTTAAAAATGAAACGCGAGGACCTGCGGACGATGGTGGGCATCATCACGGGTATGCGAATTAAATCACCATCTATTTAAAATAGGGGCGACCGATAGTGGTCTGTGCAGAGGATGCATGCTGGAGGAGGAAACGGTGGAGCATGTTATCTTACATTACGCAGCCACCAAAGAAATCAGAGTAAAATCAGGCTTACAAAGACTGATAGGTTCTGATTCACCAGAGGAAACAGTGCTGCCAACAACAACCCAGAGTCCTCCTCCGATATATAAAGGAGTTGGGATGGCTGGGGTAGGGTTTAGTTAACAACGGGGGGCAATGCACAATACACCCCTATGCGGGACGTCAGTCCTAGTCACCCCCACCCAGAATTAGAATTAGAATTAGATTAGTGGTCACCAACCCAATTTTTAATCGTGACCAACCTCACTTAACCCCATGGCCGTACCCACCTTCTGGCCTAAGGGGGGGAAGGCAGATTTTTTAGGTCCAATGGTTCGCGGCTTTTTTTCATACACACTACATGAAACATTAGGTATATGTAGTGTAGTGTGTAGGGCAAACAGCCGCAAATGATCCTGCTTTATAGGTAACTAGCTGTGTTCCGCGGTTTCACCCGCGTTTTTCTAGTTTTTTTTTTCTTCAGATGATTTAATAATTATTTTGAACACAAAATCGGTTATTGTGATTAAACCATGATAGCTAGATATATGTTCTCGCGGACTTTTTTGTAGGTCTTAATGGGATCTACAAACCCGTAGTACATCATTTTGTTCTATTGTCAATAGTTTTTGCAGCGCACCCAAAAATAAGTTTTCGATTTTACATCTTGTGTTACAAAATAGAAATTTAATTACGGATCTCTAATTTTGAAAAAAAAAAAAAAAAAAAAACATAGTCTATAGCCTTCCTCGATAAATGGACTACCCAACACTGAAAGAATCATTCAAATCGGACCAGTAGTTCCAGAGATTAGCGCGTTCAAACAAACAAACAAACACTTCAGCTTTATAATATTAGTATAGATTAAATAAATATAAGTCAATTTGACTATGCATGCATTTTAATTTTAAATTTCCATTCCCAGGGGGGGCAGCTTCCCCCTGCCCCCCCTGGTACTCCCATGCTTAACCCTGTCACACATACCTATATCCAGCGAAGTAGTACTGAGCTAGAAGCCACCCCAGTTCCACCATGAAATTAATTTGCAACGAACATTTTAATTCACCCAAACTTGCATCTAGGATTTCTGTAACAAAATAAAACAAATATATATTATCAGAACGGTTGAACATGTAAATACATTGCATAGCTAAAGAAACTCCGTGGCTTAGTTGGTAGTAACCCTGCCTTCGAAGCAAAGTCCCAGGTTCGATTCCCAGCCGGGGCATACTTTGTGTGGTGAGCATGAAGTTTGTTCTCGGGTCATGGGTGTTTGTCTTGTTTCTGTGTTTGTCCATGCCATCTGCGACAGGGAATCCTAGTGCAGAGGTATGAGTGTGTAAACGTTTGTTTTTTTGTGTTTTTTGTTTTAAACTAGAATCAAGACAGGGCTATAAAAATTAATAAACTCTTAGACACCACAGTAATCGCTGAAACAGTGCTGCCAACAACCCACACTCCTCCGGTATTTTAGGGAGTTGGGCTGGCTGGGGTAAGGTTTTAGTTAACGGGGGACAATGCACAAAGCACCCTGATGCGGGACTTCAGTGCAGGCCAAACTACCCTACCTAGAATTAGAATTAGAAACTATCAGAACTGCCCTCATAGCTTAGTTGGTAGTAGCTCTGCCTTCTACGCTGTAGGTGATCGGTTCAATTCCCACCCACCAGCATTGTCTTTTTTTTTTGGGGACCTTAAGACCCAAAGTCAGAAGACCATGTCAGTCCCATGATGGACTCTTATATAGTATTTAACAATCTTTGTGAACCAGTCTGGAAGCAGACCTGTAGCGCATGATAGCTTCATCAGAGGTCTGTGAAGCTAACAAACTCTGAAACAGGCCCACATCCAGCCGGTTCACATTAATCTTAGAGGATTTTCTGACCAACAGAGATGTTTGACTGGGTGTTGATATGTATTTGTACAACAACACAACGTTAACACACTTATACCTCTAGGAGTCCCTGTGTCGCAGATGGCATGGACAGACACAGAAACAAGACAAACACGCAAGATCCGAGAACAAACTTCATGCACACCACAGTGTGCCCCGGCCGGGAATCGAACCCGGGACCATTTGCTTCGAAGGCAGGGCTACAAACTAAGCCACGGAACTATCACTACATAGTATAAAACAAAGTCGCTTTCTCTGTCCCTATATCCCTATGTATGCTTAAATCTTTAAAACTACGCAACGGATTTTGATGCGGTTTTGTTTAATAGATAGAGTGATTCAAGAGGAAGGTTTATATGTATAATACACTAGCAAGTCACCCCGGCTTCGCACGGGTAGTTTCTGATACGACACTGATGCTTTACTAACCGTGCGAAGCCGGGGCGGGTCGTTAGTATTATAATAATAGTTTGAACCAGCGACCTTCAGAATGAAATGGACGTCTGTATCCCCAGGGGGAAACCCTACCCAAACTTGCCTAGAAAAGTGATGGAGTAGGGTTGCGAATGAGTTTCCTTGGCATCCGTGATGGTTGTATAGAAGATGTGGTAGGGGGCGCTGGCTGCGTGCTTCTCTGCCATCCTTCCTTTAGGTCTCACCACTTTCAGATAATCTTCTGCGAGCCTTTTGGGGGGAATCACTGGGCAGTAATCGGGGGCTGAAACATATTGATATTAAATTAGATTGTCCTGTCTTTCTTGACAATATTTTTTTATATGTTATTTAGTGACGGCACGAGCTGAGGGCACACCTGGTGGTAAGTGGCGACCCCCGCCCATGACAACAGTAATACGTCCAGTATAAGGATTTGGATCTGACACTGAGTCATATTCATCCTGCTGCGTCCATCACTCGAGACGGGGATGATACGTCTCATGCGCATGTGACTTCACCGGCACCCACACCTTTCCACCGGAACACAGTAATGCGAGCACTACTACTTGGCGGCAGATTCCAGCACACATAGTAACAAAAATGATTCAGAAAAATTTTTAAATTTTTTTTCTCTTCAGCCCTTCTGCAGAAGGCAAGGTTGCTAACTGCAGAACTTGAGAATGACTGCACCAATTCAGCAATTTTTTTCTTCAAATATTCTTTCTTCTATTCTTTCCTTGCCTTCTGCAGAAGGGCTGAAGAGAAAAAAAATTTAAAAATTTTTCTGAATCATTTTTGTTACTATGTGTGCTGGAATCTGCCGCCAAGTAGTAGTGCTCGCATTACTGTGTTCCGGTGGAAAGGTGTGGGTGCAGTCATTCTCAAGTTCTGCAGTTAGCAACACATTTAGCAATTAATTTTTATTTCACTTTGTATGCCTGCCTAGCCACCTAGGGGGTACGTGTAGGAATACTACTATAGACACAAGCAACTGGAAACCCAGTTTAATTAATTACCTTTTTTATAATCCGTATTTGGGCCGGCTTTAACTGGCCTTTCGACAGCCCTGTGTTTGCTTGTATCACCACTGCTGATCGCGCCAACAATTTGTACAGCACTACTCCCTTTTACAATACCACTGCCTCCAGCATCAGTCATTTCTACATCTCTAGATGCTGTATTTTTGACACTCATTCCAGTACGGCTGCTCACTCCAACACCTTGACTGCTTCCAATTTCTTGGGTGCTCATTCCAACATTTTGACTGTTTGATTCATTTTCTTGGCTGCTCACTCCAACACCTTGACTGCTTGATCCAATTTCTTGGCTGCTCATTCCAACATCTTGACTGCTTGATCCAATTTTTTGGCTCATTCCAGTATCAGTGTTATTTTGTGAGGATGAACTGAAAGGTGTTTTTTAAAGTGGTGAAACAGAACAAATACTCGTGAAACTGTGTACGCTTTTACAATGATACCCCTCTACTAGGCATGGACAAATAAAAACAAAAGACAAGCACCCAGTACCGAGAAATACACTCATCATACTATAAAGTGATGGAACAAGAAGGCACATCTGATTTTAAGTTAGGTGCTCCGAACCCTAGAAGAGAATAAAAAGACCCACAACTCATTCTGTGACACCTGTTACCTGAGACAGAGGGGTAGCATCAGATATGATTTTGATGGTGGATTCCCTACACATAAACCTTGGGTGGTTCGACAGGAACCACTTAAACTGTGCCAAGTTTATCCAGAGAAGTACTGCCTCCACATCTGGTTAACTGCCACCAAGCAGTACTGCACTTGCGTTAATATCTGGGCGCCAGTGAAATTACAGGCACTTGTGTATCATGACAGGCGCAACGCAGTGCAACTTGGGTCTTCTCATACATAGGTAAGGGAAGACCCAAGTCATATTTTTGTTATTTATGTTTATTTGTGGGTGGTGACATCAGGTGACCTGTCTACTAGTCTCGAGTTATTTTTTTATATGACATGTACCTGCTATCCGTTCTGTTGTTCCAAGGAGTATAAATCCCCTTCTCCACAAGAACATCTAGCTGTTCCATCACAGCCAGCCGGTCCAGGGTATACTTCTCCGGTATGGGGTAGTCTCCGCTCCCAGAGTACTGGTCAAGGATTGATTCCACTGGAAACAACATGAGGTTTATAACACCCAAACTTATGTTGCATGTATATTATACATACCACTTGGTAGAAAAATACTGTCATCTGGCCAATAGTTGCATAAATAAAACTTGAGTGATTTAGATTTATACTTTTTTGATAGGAAACATAAAAGTCGGCATTCTTTGATAAATTATTATCATCTGTCCATTAAGCAGGTAAATACTTACAATGCTTATGACTGAACTCTCTAAAATGAGCGGGGTTTCGCCTGTAGCATTTCTCTCCGTAATCACACTGCTTTTTTATCCTTTTCGGCTTATTATCGCCTGAAATTGAGAAATAATGAACGACACATCTGGCGGGAGTCTTGAATTTTGTATAACTTTATGCAGGCCTTATACCTTGTGTAAAATCTTTGCGCTTATTTCCAAAATTCATAATGATAGTTTTACAGGTTCTACTTTGAAATACAGAGCGCTCAACTGTTTACAAATTAATAATTTAAGTTATGGATGTGGTGGTTTACATTTTTCGAAAGTAAATGATTTACCACAGACGCAGAAGCCAGTATATATATTTTTTTTTTTTCATGGTAATGGTTGACGTAACGGTCTGAGGGCCCACCTGGTGGTAAGTGGCGACCCCCGTCCATGACCACAGTAATGCGACTCAGTGTATCATACACTGACTTGCATTCATCGTGCTGCGTCCATCACCTGAGACGATGATGATACGTCTCATGAGCATGTGATTCCACCGGCACCCATACCCTTCCACCGGAACACAGTAATGTGAGCACTACCGCTTGGCGGCAGATTCCAGGTGTGGTGGCAGTACCTCTCTTGACGAACTTGGCACAAGTTCTACTGCTACTTTTGGTTGGTCCTTTAGCACCACTCCATAAGGAACCAAGAGGTACACACCTACGGACGAACTGGAATGCAAAACCATAGATATTGAAGACCTTAATAACTTTACAAATTTAAGATAACTTTATTATTACAGATTTTAAGACCGACATTAACGAAGCATGAAGCATAGATCTAGTGATCAATGTTTTCTTCTTTTTCTTCTTCTACTATAAGTGATCTATGTTTGCCCATGCCACTGTCGCCTGTCACTGACAATTTTGATGTTCTAAAGCCTTTTCTACACATTTTATCCTATAGGTTATTTTTTATTTTGTGTTGGAATTGTCTAACTTAAATACCTATGACATTATGGTGATGTAGTGAAATAGTAGTTTAAACATACACTTATAAATATGTGGTGGGTAGTTTTAGAAGGTAGATTCAAATAATTATGAATAAAGCAGTTGTTATCTAGGCTCGGAGGTTTCAATTACTACATGGAGACAGGTGGTTTTTTCGAAAATTTGAATTTTCTTTCCCTTATAATGATGGGTCGTAGATTAAATTGTTGACTGTGCATCCCGATTTACTGAAACGTATTTATTATGTCGATGAAGCACAGCATAAAGTATTGTTGGAACAACAAAGAATTAGTAAGTTCTATTATGATCAGCGCTGCAAATCGCTGCCTGAATTAAATGTCGGCGGCGAAAAGCGGCACAGTTGTACGTAAAGCACCTATTCCACGTTCCTACATATAATAACTAAAAACAAAAGAGGTGTTTATCGGCGAAATCGACGACCTTTAACTAAGAGGTTTCAATTACTACAAAATAAATAGCTGCGGCAGCTACGGTCGCAACATCCATTTTTTAAATGTTGCGTGCGTGCGAGTTGCGTCTTTCGAGAATTATGACAGCTACAGACCTATCGACGTTTAGATGGCTCGTGCTGATCATTTGTCGATGTCTCTCTGACGCATCTGTCCACGTGTAGAGGAGGCATAACGAATAGTGTCAGTTAATTTCGTACGTCATACAAGTAAAAATTGCTTACCTCTAGCACTGATTGATAGTAAAAGTTTCGTTATGCGCGGACTTACAACCTTTGATTTTATTATCTTTAATTATTATTCATTTGCTCTTTACATAAATTATCTGTGAAAAATGTGACTGATTGATTTGATAGGCAAAAATATGGAGAAATGGCGAGGAACAATTTTAAATTCTGTAATATGTATTGATTTTTAATTTATTGTGAATTATGAATATGAAATTAATGAATCTCGTGATTGTGATTAATGTTATTTATGTCTAATTTTAAATGCATGCTACCGTATTGAAAAACGTAAGTATTCCTCAGAAAAATCTTTTAAAATTCCGTTGTTTGTTTCGCGGTTCGTATTATTGCCTTCCAATGTTCTTTTATTTTAAGCTAATGTATTAGACTCGTGTGCTTGCGTGGCACTAAATTTTGCCGCTATTAAACTTCCAACAATACAAGGCCACTAAAACTACTAAATATTTGACTAGGCGAAAAAAGGCGGACACCAGTAGTTTTTAGTTTCCTGGGTCCAAACTTTGAAGCTTTGAAGTACTCGTTTTATACCATTGTAACAGGTTTCAATAGCTAGAGTAAGGGAATCTTTAACTAAACCCACAACACGTGTTTCTCTGTCCTACATTTAGGCAGCCAGCCTGCGAAAATTTATGATATGCTGAATTTTTATTCATAAATAAATAAAATAGTACGCTATAGGTATGATTCCTTTGTGAGAGACAAAAACAGAGCAAAAGCGGCCTTATGTTTTGAGTGCATTGACTTAGAAGTTTGATTTTTTCACTGCTCCTAGCGACTGCAGACCTGAATATTTGATATTAATTTCAACTTGATAACTCCATGCGTTTCTGAGAAAAAGGGTCATGACAGTTGGACTATATGGGATCCATTTATTACTTTTGAAGCACAACACTCTAAAAATGCAGTAGTTGCTTTGGCGATTTCTCTACAGATCTCTGTCACCTTCCTCATACACAGTGGCGGCCTTAGGGGGTGGCGAGCAGGGCAACTGCCCAGGGCCTCACTATTGTACGGCCTCGCACCCTCTCGGAACAACCCGTTTTTTGTTTTGAGGTACTGCAGCTGTCTTTAGGAGGATGCTGACTGATTACCAGTAGCCCTGTACACTTCCAACTCACCTAAATTCCTCATAGGCCAAGAGCCTCACAAAGATCTATCACCCAGAGTCTCGCAATATCTAAGACCGCCCTTGCTCTGACAATTAGGTTCTAATTTTCATTTTAAAATAGCACACCATCTCTTAACTGTCTCACTATTTCTTACAGTCCAATTGGATCCATTCTGTAACTTCTTGTGTCCGTCCGTTGTCTAGTCCACCTTAGTTCCGTTTAAGTTTGATTCTCTCATTAACATTAATTTTGGTTGCGGTCTCTTGTTGCATTTTTTATCACAAATTGTTGTTCCTAGTATACTCCTCTCAATTCTTTTCTGGCAATTAATTTCTGGGTGGGGGTGAGTAGGCCTGCACTGACGTCCCGCATAGGGGTGTATTGTGCATTGTCCCCCTTTGTTAACTAAACCCTACCCCAGCCATCCCAACTCTGGGTAGGCTCTGGCTCTGGGAGAAGGACTCTGGGTTGTTGTTGGCAGCACTGTTTCAGCGTTTCCTCTGGTGAATCAGAACCTATCAGTCTTTGTAAGCCTGTTTTTACTCTGATTTCTTTGGTAGCTGCGCAAATAAATGCTTGTAAAAAAAGAATTTTCCTAATCGGTTGATAAATGATCTGAGATCTTAGGTGAGATAAAAATACTTCCCAATTAATATCCTCTGGAAGGTTCGAAAATTGGATACGGACAAGTCTATATTTAGATCTCTGGTGAGGCTGCGCCGGAATTGCTCTCCATGACGACATGGTAGTCATGACAACATGAGAACTTGACATGATTGATTAACCTTTCGACGCTCTCTCTGTTCATTGGGTCTTGCGTCGTTTTCTGACGTACCGTACGCTTCCGAATTCTTAATATATAGAGATGTAATATATAGAGAGACGTGTAGAGGTTTTGTTGGTTGCGTTTAATAATTTTTGAAGTGACAATTTCTAGCGCGTTGGGCATTTGGGATGGGACAAAACCATTGAACTCGCGATGTTCGATGGTCTGAAAAACCGACCGGCGCTCGGTCGCCCAGGTACTCTTTATCCTATTTTAAATGTATTTTAGATGAAAATAATTTATTTTTTCTGGATATAGCGTACGTTTTGATTGGGTTAGTTAGGTTATTAATCATGCTATTCTTGACTATTATTAATTGGTATTTATAGTTATTATGAAATTAATATAAATTTGACATAACCAAATGTTTGTCGTATTTAAAATCGTAACAAATAATTAAGTATTTAATTTATTTGTTCGTAAAATCCCCGTCATTTATTGACCGATTAGTTTTTTTTTTATTTGAAAGGATTTGCTTTCAGATTGGACCCATTTTTTTTTTTTTTTTTTTTTTTTCGTGGGGAAATGCACTCGCATACCGCCCTGCCACGGGGAGACAGAGCGGTTATGTGGGACTAGACCCACTAAAACCCCACGGTGTCCTCCTCTGCCGCTTAGTGGCGGGAACACGGGAACGTTAACACACACATCCGCGAACCCGCCGCGGCTGTCCGTCTCCGGACCCCTCTCATTTTGGCACCGAGTGCCACGCCCTAGTTAGCGACACGCCAGAACACATAGCGTGTCGCAACCACCTCGGGGACCTGGCCAGCGAAAGCCCATACAAATATTATCAATATCGGTTCAATAGTTTGGTTGTTAAATCAAAATTACATGAAAAATATTACATCCAAGTAAACGATATTGCGTATTTTGCTGTCTTTTTTGTTCGTTGGATGTTTCTTTAAAATGGTAGGGTGGGTACACCCTCCCTCCCGTGGGTTCCCGCCTTGTCTGGCCTGAAGGGCTTAGTAACCGTTGCCTTGCCACCCACGGTGGAGCTAAGAGGATCCCGGGATGGGCCGCTCCTTAAAGCTTTGTCTCCAAGCCAACTAGGAGCGGCATTGTGGCGGTGTCTTATGGGGGGCACCGCAACTGAGGCGGGCTGCGGTATCTTATGGGAGGCATCGCAGCTGAAGGATAGGATAGGAGCTTTTAATGGGTCTAGTCAGACCGCTCTGTCTCCCCGAGGCAGGGCGGTATGCGAGAGTATTTCAGGAACAAGGGGTGGCACCATGAAATTACACCATTATTATTGAGTGCGAGTTATAAGGGATGGAATTATTGAAGTCAGTAATTCCATCTCTTATATCAGATCTTCGTCATTTATGAACCGATTTTGAGAAATATAATATATTGATTTAGATTTTAAACGTTTACACACTCATACCTCTGCACTAGGATTTCCTGTGTCGCAGATGGCATGTACAAACACAGAAACACAAGACAAACACCCCAGACCCGAGATCAAACTTCATGCTCACCACACAAAGTATGCCCCGGCCGGGAATCGAACCCGGGACCCCTCGCTTCGAAGGCAAGGCTACCTACTAAGCCACGGAGCCGTCAATCAGCCACTTTCTAAATCAGCATATTTTTGCAGCAAAATGAAACGGAAAAGATCACCATGCTGCGAACGTGGTGGTGGCCGACAGAATGGCGCGAAGCGTCGGCGCGTGGAAGACCCCAACGCTTACCCCTCCCTGGTCAGACGCTCCCGGCAGCACTGCGAGTTCTGTGACGAGGTCTTCACCGATAGGTACCTACTATTTTATTACACACACACACACACACACACACACACACACACACACACACACACACACACACACACACACACACACACACACACACACACACACACACACACACACACGCACACACACACACACAAATACACACACACACACACTCATACATACACACACACATACACACACACACACACACACACACACACACACACACACACACGCACGCACGCACGCACGCACTCACACAAACACACAGCGAGAGATATGGAGAGAGAGAGACATGCACAAACGCACGCACAAACAACACACAGTTTCTAATATAAGTGTGTGCTTGGGGTGGGGGAATCACAGACGCATGACACGTAACATCCTCGTTTTGGGTGACTCGGGTTTTGCTGGGCAGCCCGTTCCACTTCCTGATATAATATGTAAAAACATATTTTTCTTTCAGACTCTCCTGCATAATCCACAATGCAAAACACATAATCATTCCGCTTATAAACCAGACGGTCCACCAATGCACAGACTGCCTGTTCCACTTCACCTCACTCCAGGATCTGATGAGCCACACCATCGAAAAACATCACAAATCATTGGTCATGTACCCCAGCTTCAATCAAGAGGTCCTTCTAGAGAGATACAACGGTTACCGGACAAAAATACCAGATATACTGCACAGCATCGTTCAAAAACAAGTGGTTGTAAAATGCCAGGACGAGCTTAGAGGATTACAATCTAATTATAATCTGAGCCCTAAAAATGCTCAGATGCAGAATGGGGATTCTGTCAATGTTCCGGATAACAAATTGGTGCCAACTTTTGTGATAAGTGATTCCGATGAGGAAAGTCTACGTTCCCATATTAAAAGGTCTCCGTTGAAATTTAGCCCTGAGAGGCACAGTGAGAGTAATTTCAAGCAGGTCAGCTTGACAGACCCAAGTAGTACTGATAGGGAATTGAGTAGCCCCGGTCGTGAACCTATACGGAGCAGGTTGTTGTTCGAAGATGATTTAGACGATGATCTCTTTAAAGGTGAAGAAATTCTGCCTGATTTACCTTACTATGATAGCCAAATGACTGAAGAAAAATACTGCAGAAACTCATTTGTCTTCGGTAATCAGTTTTGTGATAAGGATAATTCTTACTCACTCGGTGAGGACACGGATGTCAAACCAGTTATTGATAACTGTGACAGTGGAAACGGTAATCAAGAGTTGACCTGTGAAATGGAAATTTACACACCAAGTGTGCATTATGAGGAGTTGATTCAGTACGATTTGGTTGACTGCAGATATTGTGGTCGCTGCTTTGGAAATAGGTAAGTTTAAAAAAACCGGTCAAGTTTGAGCCGGACTCTCACGAAGGGTTCCGTATCATTATCTTTAATGTTGAGCAAAAACGAACATAAAATAAAAATTTTATAACTATCATGGTTATGAACATTATTATTCGTGAGATATTTACCATGATTTCAGTTTTGTTGACTCCCGATATTTCGACGCAGTTACATGCGTCATGGTCCCGGGCAAACTGAAGTCACAAATCATGGTAAATATCACGGTAACACGAATAATAAAAAATAAAAATCACGTTTTTGTATTTATTTTATTAATATTTTTATTAATTGCAGATTTGAGTTGATCCAGCATGAAACAACCCATCTACGAGTACGGCGGCCGCGCCCCATCCTGTGCTGCGTTTCCGAACGGTACATAGCCGGAAATTACAAGAGCCTGCGCAAGCACATCTCACAGAAACATCCCTCAGAGCTGGACAGGAAACTGAAGATACAAAAGTGCATAAAATGCCATCTAAAATACCACAACTATTTCAAACACATTCGATATTACCACCAGGTTTACAGATGTGATAATTGTATGAGGAATTTCGATAAGGAACAGCTTGAGAAACATAGCTGTGATGATGTTGTTTTAGGGCCAAATATATTGACTATGGACAAGTATAGGGTGATTAAAATGTGCGAAATGTGTCTCTCTTTTGTTAGGAACAAACAGAATATACATTACGAGGTTATTGGTGAGCATAGCGAGGTTGGTATGAGACAGCAATGCGAAAAGTGTAATTGTAAATTTTTTGAGGTTAACCTTGTAAAGAGGAAGGTCACTTTTAGGGAGAAAGACTCTATTAAGGCGAGAAAGAGGCCGGTTACCAACGAGGTTCGATTGAAGAAGATGCAGAATCGATTGAAACAGATAAATAAAAGGAATAAATGTTGGTGTGTTGTTTTATTTTGGTAGTTGTGGCTACCGATGTGACTTTTGGGACTTTTTACTAAGAAAATCAACATTTTGTAGAACTTTTTCAATTCAATTTTTTGTTCTACAATGTTGTTTGTTTCTTCTACAATAAATATTCTTCAATACAACAAACGAAATATATGTTTTTGTGACTTTTTACCAAGAAAATCAACATTTTCAAGGATATTTTCAAACATTGTACGTATTCTATGTTTGTTCTACAATGTCGTTTGTTTATTCTACAACTAGCAGCCCGTCCCGGCTTCGCACGGGGTAGTGACAACTATAATAGTTGGACATATGCTACCGCGGAGTTTTATGTAGACATTATGATGTTCTTCAATATTGTTGTTCATTATTTTGTTCTATTGCTAATAGTTTCGGCAGCGCATTCGACGAAAGACATTTTAAGACTCATTTTTCTACACCTTCGGTTACTTTGTTCAAATTTTACCAAGGATCCCTAATATTTTTCAAAATGAAATGTAGCCTATGTCAAATTGGAAGAATGTAGCATTCTATTGGTGAAAGAATTTTTTAAAGCGGCCCAGTACTTTTTGAGCCTATTCATTACAAACATTGTGCGTTTGTTACGCCTCAACGCCGAATGGAATTGTATGAAATTGTTAAAAAGTTTGAATTTGTTAATATTGTAGGCTACTTTTTATCCCGAAAAAGCGGAGTCAGTCTTTTTCCCATCGTCAAATGTCGACTTATATTTAATATTATGAAAAATTATTCTATTTTTTATAATATTTATCAAATATTATAAATAATTTAAAAATTTATTTATTTAGATACTTATATTATAATATGTTAACCGTGGGATAAAAGTGGATGGGTGAAAATTACAAGAGATACAATTACGGCTCAGTGGCTTAGTTATAGTAGCCTTGCTTCCGAAGCGAGGGGTCCCAGGTTCGTTTCCCGGCCGGGGCACACTGTGTGGTAAACAATGAATTTCTTCTCGGGTCTTGGGTCTTTGTATTGTGTTTCTGTGTGGCCATGCCATCTGCGTCACAGGGAATCCTTGTGCAGAGATATGAGTGTTAAAGTTTTTTTTGTTTTTATACAACTGGCAATACCGAAATTATGTCAGTAAGTGAGTAATTTGTACCTTCTAGCTAGACATACCAAACCTGTAATTTTTTGGTCCATTGCGCGCTTGCCAAACGTCTATATATAGGTGTATTGTGTCCTAACTAGACCGTATTGTCTGTTTGTCTGTCGTGTGTTGTGTGTTTTTTCAATATGAGGGTAAGTACCTTCGAAAATATCCCTGATTACTATTTGTGATTCTTTTTAATCATAAGTATATAATCAAGTGGGCAGTATTTATTTTTTCTTTCTTTTTAATGTTAGATACCTCTGATCAGTGGTCTTAGGGGGTGGCAAGCAGGGCAACCGCCCGGGGCCTCGCTTTTGTAGGGCCTCACACCCTCGCAGAACAACCCGTTTTTTGTTTTGATGTTCTGCAGCTGTCTTTAGGATGCTGACTGATTACCAGGAGCCCTGTACACTTCCAACTCACCTAAATTCCTCATACGCCAAGAGCCTCACAAAGATCTATCGCCCGGAGCCTCGCAATATATAAGGCCGCCATCTGATCTCATTTATGAACCGGTTTTGAAGTCTTATTTATTTTAAAGGCTACAAGAAAGATTTCAGATTGGTTCTATAAAAAAAATATTAAAATCGGTTAAAAAGTTTAGTTGTTAAATTATAATAACTGGAAACAATAAACAACAAAGTGGTTGTTTTGTTTTCCTGTGACTTTTTCGCCCAGTGTATACTGATTTGGATGTTTTTTTTTGTAAAACAGTAGGGTGTACCCCCTAAGGTCAAGAAATAATTGATAAAATAATTGAAGTCAGTTTTTTTCGAGTTTTAAATCATTATTTTTTTTTTTATTGATGTATAGCCAAGCGTTTGGCCGCCATCTCACCTGATGGAAAGTGAAGATACGGCCGACGACGGAGCACGCTTGTCTAGGAGAAACCAACGCTTGTCGTTTTGTTTCTTATATGTTTGTTACTGAATTTCACTGTCATTTACGAATCGATTTGGAAAAATTATTTTATCATTTGAAAGTATATATTAATAATCATTTATTTCAGACAAAATATCCATAGAATCGTTAGTAGTTAGAAAACAAAAAAAAATTGTAACTATAATAATAATACGTGTCTTACTGTGACACTTAGAAGATTTTTGGTAGAATGACTGCCATCCATTGCCGCATGTACACAGAAACAAACAATGTTTTTGGCAACAATGGCCAGAAAGAAATGCTTATTAAAAAATTGAGTTAGTAAATTTTAGTTTTATATTTTGTTAATACTGATGTAACCAGTAGGTACCTATTAGATTTTTTTTCTGATTAGCATATTTTATTTCAGTTAATATGTTTTTGGTGTTTCCTCGTGGCTGTGGTACATGCACAAAACGATTACTATGCACCGCAAACTTTTAGACAAAACGTAAGTACCTATCTTACTCTTTATATATATAATCTCTTATAATATGTATAAGTATCGATTACAATACTCAATCTGAAATATCTAAAACAATGTGCACCACCATTTAGCGTTCCAATATTATTAATTAATACTATTACTAATGTAATATTTTGTTAATGTGAGTTAGTGACGGATCGAGCTGAGGGCCCACCTGGTGGTAATTGTAGATCCCCGCCCATGACAACAGTACTGCGACTCAGTATAAGATTTGGATCTCACAGAGTCGCATTCATCCTGCTGCGTCCATCACCCGAGACGGGGATGATACGTCTCATGCGCATGTGATTTCACCGGCACAATAATGCGAGCAGCTTGGCGGCAGATTCCAGGTGTGGTGGCAGTACCTCTCCGGACGAACTTTGCACAAGTTCTACTGCTTTTAGTTGCTCCTTTAGCACCACCCAGGTACGTGTAGGGAATCAAAGGGTTTCCATTTCCATTAAAATGATACAAACAATGGAATCAGGTACCCACTCGTAAGAAATTTCACCATTTCACTTGATAATTGAATAATTAGCTACCTCAATAAGTCTAGTCTAATTACTGTGACCATTTAAACTAAAAACCCAATGGACTGCGAAGCGACTCTCTGAATGGGTAAATACGCTAATTAACGATTATGTAAGGAATTACTGACCTGTTTTTTTATATGGCGAAAGAATATACCTACGTGAGACAAATGACGAAGATAATATTTTTTAACCGACTTCAAGAAAATAATAAATGTTTATTTAATATTATTGTATAATAATCTATATACTTATATAAAAGAAAGTCGTGTTTGTTACAACACTTATAACTCGAGAACGGCTGGACCGATTGCCATGGTTTTTGATTTGTTGGATTTGTTTCCGTCCCGAATAGCAGAATAACTATTAAAAACATTGGAAAATAACGAAAAAATAAATTCAATTTATCCCCGTATTCTCCACGGGAACGGGAACTATGCGGGTGAAACCGCGGGGCGCAGCTAGTAAATAATAAATGTTTATAATAATGTTTATTTGGAACTGTTACAAGGCACTTATAATACAAAATGGAAACGATGCTACCTGCAGAAGTATAAAAACTGTGTCGCAGATAGCAACGCCCTCCTCCATAATAAATATGTTCCAGATTTACATTATATTAAAGGTGAAAAACAAAGAAATAAATAATGTAATGTTAAAAGAGGTTCTCAATTCGACTGTATGTTTTTTTACGTGATTAACTGACCCGACAGACGTTGTCGTGCCTTAATTATTTCGACCGATGCATCTGTTAAACGATTTTTGCAACGCGCGTTCTGTCAATCGTTGACAGTTATGTCAAACGCTAGGTTACGCTAGAATAAGCTAGGTTACATGTGGCCCAGGGGCATAGACGCCGACTTTCAATTTGAAGGTCGCTGGTTCAAACCCACACGTGCACCAAAGAGTATTTTCACTTGAAAAATTGATGTGCGCAATACCACGTTCTCGAAACGGTGACGGAAAACATCGTGATCAAACCGGCATGTCTTAGAACCAGAAATTCGAAGACATGTGTCATCTACCAATCCGGATCGGGCTCCCGTGGTAGATCAAAGCCCATTCACTCTCAATTAACGAGAGTAGGCCGGTGTCAGCAGTGAGAACATTAGAGGCTGGTACGGAAATGGTGCCACGATAAAACATTGCCACCTCAATAACTATTAGTGGCTTGTGCAGATCATATGCATGTCGTAGGACACAGGGAACATACAAGTAAATGGGACATAGACTGAACTGGGGGTCCACAATTGCACCAAGTTAAGGGGGAGTCTCGCATGGCCCCATTTACACAGGCTCTGTCTGCAGCAACCGGAAAATTTGTTATGTAGAAAGCACATACCCTGGATTAACATATAGCCTACTTTTATCCCAACAAACGAAAAAAACTTTAAAGCAACTTGACAAAAAAAAAAACTAGTTCTATCAGTTTTCTACATCGTCTCTCTTTGACTCACAGCTAGTAATGCCAAAGCCAAAGTCAAAAATCTTTATTGCCGTAAAATTCTTGAAAATTTCTTGGATACTTCAATTTCTTTTTTTTAATAAACAAGTAGCTACAATAGCATGCGTTTTTAAACCTAAGTTTAGCGCTTCAAACCCTATCCGACCTTCCACGGGGAAGTATTGTACGTTCATAAACACATAATTATTATACAATACCACCCAGACAGGATACTCAATACTCAATCACTACATAGTATAAAACAAAGTCGCTTTCTCTGTCCCTATATCCCTATGTATGCTTAAATCTTTAAAACTACGCAACGGATTTTGATGCGGTTTATTTTAATAGATAGAGTGATTCAAGAGGAAGGTTTATATGTATAATACACTAGCAAGTCACCCCGACTTCGCACGGGTTTCTGACACGACACTGATGCTTTAATAACCGTGCGAAGCCGGGGCGGGTCGCTAGTACTCAATATATTTATTGCATTCACATGGTGCATTAGGTCTTTTACATTGATAGTTTCACATATGAACCCTTAAATAGGGTATAGCAATAGGTTGGTTGACCAATATTTGAAACATTTGAACATCAATGTTAGTTATAAAGATATTTGTATCTGAAATCAAACCCACGAACCCCAGCGTAGAAGAAATGATACAAAAAAAAACAACGTTAGCACACTCAAACCTCTGCACTAGGATTCTCTGTACCGCAGATGGCATAGACCAACAGAAACACAAGAAATACACCCAAGCATAAAGTTTGTTTGACAAACTTCATGCTCACCACACAGTGTACCCCGGCCGGTAATCGAACCCGGGACCCCTTCAAAGGCTACTGCCAATTAAGCCACGGAGCCGTCTGCATACATAAGTATTTAGCAATTAAAACTGCTGGGTGTATCTGCCAGGTCGGGAAATCGAACGCGCTCTTCCAACCGACGCATCGCGCTTGGGATGTCGTCGAGGACAAAGTAAGTCCTGCAGTCACAAGTAGAAAGCCCCTAGCTAAAATACATACTACCCGTATGAGACAAAATATATAAAAAAAATCAAAAACATCTACACATTTTTACGTGTTTTTTAAAAAAAATTATGTAGTTATTATGTAGTTTTTAAATGATTATGTAGTTTTAACAGGTATGTATTTTTAAAGGTATGTAGTTTTGAAAGATTTTTAAATTATTACGTAGTTATTAAAGGTAAAAACCACAGCTAATAAAAAAACCACTCCTAATGAATAAAGATTAGTTTTAAAAACAATAGCAAAACCAACTTATGTTCCTACAAATTCAACGCAAACAATGGTAGCTACTTACTAAAATTCAATATTACCTACCGAATAAGGCTTTTACAAAGAAAAATCCCTGCTTTCTTAAAATCATGTAAGGAAGAATAATAGTTAATAATTGATTTATTTAAAATAAAGGTTAAGAAACTGTTGTTCAGAAAAGCATATTCTAGTGTATCTGAATATTTACATGACAAAATTTGAATAATTAAAATCATATTATATCTATAAATTTTGGACAATGGTTTGAATACGTTTTGTATTTTTTTTTATTATATATATTGACATAATAATCTTTATTTTTAATTAACTTAGTTTTTTTTTTTTTTTATTTGAATTAGTGACGGAACGAGCTGAGTGCCCACCTGATGGTAAGTGGCGCCCCTCGCCCATGACAACAGTAATGCGCGCGACTCAGTACGAGATCCAAATCTTTACTGAGTCGCATTCATCCTGCTGCGTCCATCACCCGAGACGGGGATGATACGTCTCATGCGCATGTGATTTCACCGGCAGCCACACCCTTCCACCGGAACACAGTAATGCGAGCACTACTGCTTGGCGGCAGATTCCAGATGTGGTGGCAGTACCTCTCCGGACGAACTTGGCACAAGTTCTACTGCTACTTGTGGTTGCTCCTTTAGCACCACCCAGGGGGTACGTGTAGGGAATCAAAGGGTACACACCTACGGACGCGAGCAACTGGACCCCCCAAAAGTTAGTATTATTATATTGAATTTGCATGCTGTTAAGCAGAAACATGGCGGTGCCACAAATTATATTCTAAACTGTTATCATTGTAACCTATGTTTCGCGTATAAATGATTTGAATTTGAATTTGTAAATAGTTTTGAAAATAAATTTTTATTAGACTTTAAATTAAAGAACTATTGTGATTTGGCAATATCTGAATCCTTTGAAGTGTTCTGACTTTGATAATAGACCTATACATTAAGCCTACACGATAAAGTACACACGCCAGCTTAAGATCAGCCGTACGCTCAAAGGTTCATACACACCGGGGTTCAAGTAATTTGGACATTAAACAGAGGGTTGTGATCTCTGTAATTTCTGAACTACAAAACCGATTGCAATATTTACGGGACAATATCTTAATTAACTCCTTTCTAACAGAAAAGAATGAATGAAATTAGACAACGCGTTAATGAATTACACCTAAGAACACATTTTGACTTTCATCCCGTGTCCCACGGGAACCGTGCTGAATTTAAGGCTAAAAAGTATCCTATGTATTTCAGGATGAAAGGAACATTCTTTTTATCCTTCATTCATGCTAAGTTTTATTCGAATTCATCCAGTAGTTTCGGCGTAATGCACGGCCAAGATACAGACAGACAGACAGAAAAGAAAGAAAAAAAAAAACCTCTTTTAGAAGGAAACAAATAAACTCGCTTCAACAATCAAACAAACTCACTTTCACATTTATAATATTATTATAGTTACGACAGGAAACTGCTATTAATTGAAGCCTTTTGTCCACAGGTAGATGGTTACCAACGGGGTCTGTTCACTCCCTCAGCAGGGCGGGAGGGTCCGCAAAGCGCTGCCCAGTCCTGGAGTCCCGCCACCAGGGAAACTTGGGGAGGTTAGGATGTATAAGGATCTGTAGCCGGGTTTATTTCTAAACACCGCCTAATTTAACACTGGCTTCATGTCAGTTGGTAGTTCTGCCTATTGTAGGGTGTAAATAAATAAATAATAAATAAACGTTTACACTCTCATACCTCTGCACTAGGATTCCCTGTGTCGCAGATAGCATGTTCAAACACAGAAACACAAGACAAACACCCAAGACCCGAGAAAAAACTTCATGCACAAAGTATGCCCCGGCCGGGAATCGAATCCGGGACCCCTCACTTCGAAGGCAGGGCTACCAACTAAGCCACGGACCCGTCAATATATTGTATATGTAGACTATCTGACCGGGCCACGCGTTGCTGTGGCTAACGTTTCTGTCATATGATATTATAATTTGCAATAAAATAATATTGCGATCATAAATTGAGATGAGAGCTATCCTATCTTTCAAGTTGGATCAAACTGCACACGGTGTACAAATTTGATTAAAATCGGTTAAGTAGTTTAGGAGTCCATCGCGGACAAACATCGTGACACGTAATTTATATATATTAAGATATGTTCTATTTATATTATATGAAGATGCTCGCTTGTCACATTAAATGGTATCCAATGATCTCCAGGACCCAGTTCCACAGGACCAGCCGTGTTCCCCAAGCAGGATCCGTGGAGACTGCCGTACCCCATCAGCAAGGAACAGCAAGCTGCCATTCTGCATCACAAGCAAGCCCTCACTTCGGGTAAACAGCAGTGAAAGATTCCAATATTTATTGCGTAGCGTTACACACTTTACCTACGCACTAGGATTATTTTGGCTTGGATAAACAGAAACACAAGACATAATTCTAATTCTGGGTGGGGGTGACTAGGCCTGCACTGACGTCCCGCACAGGGGTGTATTGTGCATTGTCCCCCGTTAACTAAACCCTACCCCAGCCATCCCACAAGACATAATAATCTATATACTAAAACTATCTAAAACATTTAAAAAAATCCAATCAGTTCCTGAGATAAAAGCGTTTAATCAAACAAATTCTTCAGCTTTATAATATACTAACTATATTTTTTTTTATATTATAAATGCGAAAGTGAGTTTATTTGCTTGTTTATTACGCTTTCACGCCTAAACAACTAAACCGATTATAAAAATTCACCAACGGAAATCTACATTATCAGCGAGTAACATAAGTCACATTTTATCCCGTATTCCCGCGGGAACGGGAACTACGGGGCGTACGCGGTAATTAACTAATAACATGCATTCCAGAGGGTAGTTTCCGTTTCGAGTACGCGTCAGACAATGGGCTGGCTGCCGGCGAGCAGATAGAACCTGACGGCTCCCGCGTTGGTGCATACCAGTACAAGGATCCCAACGGGCAGTTGGTGAAGCTAAAATACCGCGCGGGGAAGGAAGGATTTCAGGTGAGAAATGTAATAAACACCGCGGCCCGTGATTACCAGTGGCGGCCTTAGGGGGTGGCAAGCAGGGCAACCGCCCGGGGCCTCGCTTTTGTAGGGCCCTCGCACCCTCGCAGAACAACCCGTTTTTTGTTTTGATGTACTACAGCTGTCTTCAAGAGGATGCTGACTGATTACCAGTAGCCCTGTACACTGCCAACTCACCTAAATTCCTCATACGCCAAGAGCCTCACAAAGATCTATCGCCCCGAGCCTCGCAATATCTAAGGCCGCCCTTGATGATTACCCACGGTTCGCCATCCTACGGGAACTGTTCGTATTTCCGGGATAAAATGTATCCAATATGCTATTCTATCTCTGTGCCAAATTTCGTCCAGGTCCGTTCGGCCGTTCTGGCGTGATTGAGTAACAAACATAGCAGGATTAAAAAACAGTAATTTAAAAAGGATTTTTTTCCTTTTTTTGACAGATCCTCGAAGGGAGCCACTTGCCAAAGAGTCCAGAACCAGTAGCACCACAAAATCAGGGTAAAGATTCTAATGTTGAAGTTAATACATCCATTCTAACCCCAAACTAAGCATAGCTATATAAATATCACGGTATACGTTTATTTTTCAGAAGGTCATTATCAAAATGCGTATGCGCAGCAAAAACAGCAGTATGATCTGCAGCAGCAGTACAACCAGCAACCGAGACCCGAGCCCCAGCAACGATGGACCCAGGCTCAGGTACTTGGCATTTCCGTACCAACCTCTAATGTTCCCACTGCAGGGACACCGGCCTCTCGATAATTGAGAGTGAATGGGCTCTGATTTACCACGGGAGCCCAATTCCATTTTTTTTTTATGTGAGCTAACGGCCCGCCTGATGGTAAGTAAATACCGTCGCCTATAGACGCTTGCAACATTTAAGGTGTTGCCAACGCGGTGCCTATCAGCAAAAAACTTTTTTACTCTTCTTATTCCACAAAAATGTGAGAATTACATAATGTTCCCTAGATGGCGCTGTTATGTTAAATGCACTTTCTTTTATAGTTTAGTTCGTAATTTCTCACTAGATGGCGCTATATCGGTAAATGCACTTCAATGAAATTGTCAATTTCCAGGGCAGTGATGGAGGCAGCGTGAAGGGTGCAGGGGGTCAGTACTTCACCCAAAACTGGAGTCAGGGAGGTCCTGAAGATGATGGACAGGTAATTAAACCCTGCTCCTGTAACAGCACCAGCTACAGTAGCAGTAGAACTTGTACAAAGTTCGGACAAGTACTGCCTCCACACCTGGTAATCTCTCTGTGAAATCGCGTTGCTGTGTTCCGGTGGAAGGGTGTGGTTGGTGAAATAACATGCACATGAGACATAACATTCCGTCTCGGGTGACGGACGCAACGTAAACTTAACAATTAAGACCAGCTTAGACATGAAAACTGACTGTAATTTGCCGTATCTATGTGCATGTAATGTACGTTATATACTCAAAAATGATACTTCACTACATAGTATAAAGCAAAGTCGCTTTCTCTGTCCCTATATCCCTATGTATGCTTAAATCTTTAAAACTACGCAACGGATTTTGATGCGGTTTTTTTAATAAATAGAGTGATTCAAGAGGAAGGTTTATATGTATAATACACTAGCAAGTCACCCCG
The DNA here is from genome assembly GCA_921293045.1 of Aplocera efformata. Taxonomy (NCBI): domain Eukaryota; kingdom Metazoa; phylum Arthropoda; class Insecta; order Lepidoptera; family Geometridae; genus Aplocera; species Aplocera efformata. The sequence goes on along the minus strand of OV121068.1, from coordinate 1,154,392 downwards.
GCTTCGCACGGGTAGTTTCTGATACGACACTGATGCTTTACTAACCGTGCGAAGCCGGGGCGGGTCGCTAGTGATATCTAAAAGAATACATTTCATGCATCTGTGATTTAACCTTCAGCGCCACGAGGCGGCCGCTGCCTGAACTACGTACTGAGTAATCGTAAACGTTGAATGGGTTTGGTAGAATAACATAGTTCGAGTGATAATCAACAGATGGCGCTGTTAATAATTCTACGATTATCCTTATCAACTTCTATCTTGGTGAAGCTTGCTAGCTGTTCTTTACAGATCTAAGTTAAGCAATTCTCGGATCGGTCAGATCTTAAATGGGTGCTTCCGTGCTCCGGATGGCACGTTAAGATATCGGTACTGGCTATACTAGTCTATAAGCTATAAAAGTTGGCAGCTTACTCGCACGAAATACCCTTTAGAAATTTAGTTCAAACAAACTACGATAGATGGCACTATTTAACATGGGGTATGTTAAATGTCCCTTTTTACGACTGGAAATTAGTTCATTCAATTGACGCAAGATTTCGTTATCAAGGTTTTTGTTTATAAGTCTAATATCCATTTTTAAACATTCCCTTTAACTCCACAAAGGTTGCGGGTTCAAATCCCATCCGTGCAGAATTTAGGATGCATTATACAATAATATAAAACTTTATGTGGACTGTAGTCATCTGTGCATCCTAGGCAGTACTGCCACGGTTTCTGTCTGAAAATATCTAGTTACTGTATAAATAACAGCAAAACGACTTCGGTCCTCCTTTACTGAAGTATGAAAAGACCCAAGACGCATCGCGTTGTGCCGATACAACGTCTCATGCGCTTGTGATTTCACCGACACCCATACCCTTCCACTAGCAACACGAGTGCTTGTGTGGTGGCAGGATTTCAAGAACTTCGCACGTTCATTAATCTGTTAGTAGAATATATGAAACTGGTCTTAATTCAATGTTTTCATATCGTAATTTTATTTACAGTATCGTGAAAATGGTGTACCCGACAAAGGACCTCACAATTTCGGCGGCGGATACGCTTTCTCATTTCAAGGATAGACATTCAATAATCTAATATTAATTAAACTACATAAAAATTAATATACTAGGTAGATTTAATAAAAACACTGCGATGCACAACTTGTAGCAAATTTATTTAAAGCTATTTAGCTTTTTTGACGGATACAATCGGCCATTTTGAAAAAATTAACAAAATGGCGGATTTTTATCAACAAATACCTAAATACCAATAAATTTTTTTTTTCCAAAATGTACATACACACTATTAATATTACTAGTAAAAAAAAAATGTTTTTTAAATGTGTCTAGTACTGTGGTCTTTTTATGATAGGTATTAATTTTAAATAAAGTAAATAATTTTTTGAATTCAATGGTAATAAAGATTTTTGACTTTGAGGTGAGGCAAGTTTCCAGTTCCATGAATTCCTAAAATACTCGGTATTCAGCTTAAAAATTCCATTAAGACCAAACACTATCTTTCTATTCTGACATAAACAAATCAGCCATTTTGAAAAAATTACGCGTAATGGCGGATTTTGATAAGAAATAAATCTCGAATTAATTAGAAACCGATTTTTCATTGGCAGTTGCTAAGCTTAGTAATTTTAAGTTGTAGGCTAAAAGGCAAAATATTTTGTGTCCATTGAATTCTTAAATCAGTTTTTAAATACTTTTTGCATAAGCAGACACACATACAAACTTTCGCCTTTATAACATAAATGTGATTAGGTAAATATTTTTATATATATCTAAACACACTTATATTGTTATATTATACATACAAAAGTAATTTGCCAACAAAATACAGAAAAATACTTAAGAATTAATCGTGACTTTTCAGTGCTTAATTTTCTTAACGATTTTATTTTTTATTTTAATGTATTAGTTTTAAAATATGTGATATAATTGTTATATAGCAAAACCAATGAGTTGAAATTATATTTTGAGATGAAAAATTCTCAGTAAAGACTTAATTAATTACTGTTAATTAAGTGTAAAGATTGTTTTATTTGTGCTTAATATATCGATCAATAAATGAAATATTTTTTATATTAATTTTGTTTTATTAAAAATAATTGTAATGTATGTGCTACGAGAATCAAGTCTACGATTTTTCGTCCGTAGGCCTCTACGGACGAAAGTCTACGAATTCTACAAAGATACAATTTTCAAGTTACGAACTAGAAAACTGTATCTTTGTAGAGTTTGGTTTGGTTTGGTCGAGAGCGTGGTGGCCCAGGAGCATAGACGCTGACTTTAAATCTGAAGGTCGCTGGTTCAAACCCACACGTGCGAGAAATTTCAATGAATATTATAAAACTATTCTGTAGAGACCAACTCTACCGTACCAGCCTCTAATGTTCCCACTGTAGACACCGGCCTACTCTCGATAATTGAGAGTGAATGGGCTCTGATCTACCACGGGAGTCCAATCCGGATTGGTAGATGTCACATGTCGTCGAATTTTTGGTTCTAAGACATGCCAGTTTCCTCACGATGTTTTCCGTCACCGTTTTGAGAACGTGGTATTGCGTACATAAATTTTTTCAAGTGAAAAAACTCATTGGTGCACGTGTGGGTTTGAACCAGCAACCTTCAGATTGAAAGTCGGCGTCTATACCTGGCCCTGCAAAGAGATTTTTAATGTAATTTAATTAAATTTTGACATGTCTAATTAGACCGGTCGCCCGGTTTGCCAGGGACCATGACGCATGTAACTGCGTCGAAATATCGGGAGTCAACAAAACTCACAAATCATGGTAAATATCTCGGTAACACGAATAATAATGTCTAATTAGATTTTCATGACATTATTTGTTTTTATTTTTGTGTATTGTTTTATTATATTATTATTATTTAGCATTTAGTCGATTTGGTTTTACTGTTAGCCTTTATGTGTATTTTTTTTAAATAAATTAGTAAGGATAATCTCTTGAAAAGCATTTAATTAAACCTAAATTGATGGCTAGATCTATCTCCTAGATTGAGCCCTGTCAGTTTTCCTGTAATGTCATAAAATTTACCTTAATCCGCGCGGGTATAAAATAGATTTCAATTTGTTCGCAAGGGGTTGTCGAATGTAAAGGCAGGGTTACATTGATTCAGCATAAGTTTTACAGCAAATAAACCGGGCCACCCTTTCATCAGTGAAGTGAAACACGCGTCTGAGCAAACGATGTACGAGAACTAAAGAAATGATAAGAAATATTCGATAAATCTCACTTGTAACAATAGAAATACAGAACGAATCGCGAATCAACAGAACAAATTGTTAGCATCGTGCTTGTTGCTTGATTATAATAAGAATAACATTTAATTTATTCAGATAACATTGATCCAAAATTACAAAAAAGAATACAAGAAAATACAATTATTAATTATAATAAAATAAAATTCAATACAATAAAATAGTCACACATATAAATAAATTATAATTTCGTTAATTAATATACCCGAACCAGATCAGACCCAGTGCCTTTGTAAGGGACTGTCTTGTCTATGAGCTAACACCCCAAGTATACTATTGGAACTACCCAACATTTTGCTTCTTTTTGAGATATTTTTTTAAAATGTGAGTTGGCGGCACTTTAGAATAACTGGATACAACACTGGAATTTTGAGAAACATTATAAAAATTGGTTGAATGAAAACACAGCCAGAGCCTAGTTTTACTCAAATGAGAGTTCTGGAAGAATGTAATGTATTCCTTTGATTATAAGTGTTATGATTTCTCAAGATGTCACACCGAGTTTTGAACTGTCTCAATTTCAGCATTGATGCATAGTGGTCTCAAAATGATTTTATTGTAATCATCATGAAACGCATTTTCCGCAATGTTTTTATTGGATATCTAAAAAATAAATAAACTTTAACATTTTTGCTATAATACTGCGATTGTGAAAACACAATTAGTGAAAAAGAAATAAACCGGGTAAATAGGAAAAATAGTCGTTTGGAAAATAAAGAATGGTCGGGATTTTTCAAAATGATTTTGGTAAAACTAATTTGAAATTGTTATTTGAATAAAAAATCATTTTCCACATCGGTTAATAAATGAAAGCGTTCTGAGATAACAAAAAGAAAATTACATTTTCTATAGATACACACTACTCAATAACACCGTTCTTTTTCACCAGCGTTTAAAAAGGGTAGGAATAGTGGTAAATTATAGACTTTAAATCCACTGCCGCTTTAGTTCCACTACCCTCTCATGTCCCGTAGGTGACTTTGCATTATTAATGACGTCATAGCATTGGAATTTAATAAACCGGGGTGTGAGCGCGCCCCTACGTGCCGGCATACCCCCTGACCTCGCCCTCGATGTGCGAAGAGTAAGCAGGCTTTAGGCATATCTGTACAGAGAAAACTGCCTACTACAAGTGATACTCAGTGAAGTTACACTCAATTTTTAAGGGTTTTGGACTCAAAGGGTGAAACGGGACCGTATTATTAGGGCTCCGCTGTCCGTCTGTCTGTCTGTCACCAGGCTGTATCTCATGAACAATGATAGTTAGATAGTTGAAATTTTCAAATACTAAAAAACAGAAAATATAAAATATTTATATAAAAACGTGATTTTTTTTCTCGGTCTTTAATGGTACGTGGTGGCTTCTTTGTCCGCGAGTCCGACTCGCACTTGGCCGTTTTTTTTTACTTTTAAGTTCAATAAGTATTTCTGATTTTTTGTATGTTTGTTACCATCAAATCTTCGTCATTTATCAAACGATTAGGAAAAATATTTTTTTTTTTAAAGAACATATTTTCTTGTTTGTCTCATAGAAATTTCTCGGGGTACCTAAATTTCTTTTAGAATTCTTTAATCAGATTCAGCCTATTTACATTTTTTTTTATTGAGAATTACAAAGTTAGTACAAAATATAATTATAAAACACTCAAAAAGCTCTAACGGGTAACGGGGATTTCTTTAATCAGCCAATTATTAAAACAAATGATTTATCTACGTTTTAGTGTAAGTAGAACTTGTGCCAAGTTCAATACAATTGTGACGCTAATGACATTGACAGAGACAGCTCTCTGTCAATGTCATTAGCGTTTGAACGTTTACAAAATAGATGAATAGAAGCCAAAAATTAAAAAGAAGAAGAAAATAGATGAATCAAAATAATTCAAGTCAGTTTATTAAATTAAAATTAAAATTGTAAATTTCTTATAACGTATATATTTTATCATTTTCACTAGTATTTTTTTCATCTCTTATTATTTTATTTTTATCCATGAGTGTGAATTTAAATTATTTAAATTTTGTTAATTAAATCATTCTGGTTGTAAATATACTTGTAACTTCTAAATAGACTGGCCATATTTTGATAAAATTAACCCTAATGCAGAAAAAACTTGTGCATATACATTTACTCGACATTGGCAGAATTCGTGTGGCATAAATCACATCCGTACCAGTTTCTAATGTTCCCACTGCAGGGACACCGGCCTAATCTAGATAATTGAGAGTAAATGGGCTTTGATCTACCACGGGAGCCCAATCCGTATTGATAGATGTCACATGTCGTCGAATTTTCTAAGACATGCCGGTTTCCTCACGATGTTTTCCGTCACCGTTTCGAGAACGTGGCATTGCGCACATAAATTTTTTCAAGTGAAAAAACTCATTGCTGCACGTGTGGGTTTGAAACAACCTTCAGATTGAAAGTCGGCGTCTATGCCCCTGGGCATAAATAATTAAATCACATAAAAGGCCAAAAATAAGAAGAAGAAGAATTTGGAGGCTGATTTATCATCTCGCCTATCTGTTCCATCCTCTTTGCCGCTGCGATATCTCAATTATCTCCTATTATCCAGTTCTGCAGCGGACGTCCAATTTTATTCCGTTTATTATAGCCCTGAATAAATTACGATTCAAGTTTCTATCAATAACTAGTGATTATTGTTTGGTTCTGAATGTCTATGACCATTTTAGAGACGCATTTACTTAGTTTGTAGCCTGCCTTTGAAGCGAGCGGCTTGCGTTCGTTTCCCGGCCAGGATTCACTTTTGTGAGGGGTTTTCAGGTATCGGGTATTTGTATTGTGTTTATGTTTGTCGATGCCACCTGCGACGCGGTGAATACTAGTAGCAGATATGTGTAAATATAATAAATTGATTTCAATACCTTCATTATCAACTTTTAATAAAAATAACATCATAATCTTAGAGGCTACTTATAAAGAACAAATATGTAAAAATTACAACAGATTTTTTTTATCGTGGGGCAGGGTGCCAGGAACACTGGCTGCATTCCCGTGTTGGACGGTTTAATCGACTTAAAAAAAGGAGGTGCTCAATTCTCTGTAAGATTTTTTAATTATATAGCTGCGTTTATATTTCCTACAATATAAAAACTCAGCAATATAATATAAAATTTCATCCAAATCCGTTCACCCGTTGAGGCATGAAGGACAACAAACAAACATACGTACCGCCAAACTTTAGCACCCTACTAATATTAAAAACGTGAAAGTTTGTGAGGATGTATGGATGTGTGGATGTTGGTTACTCTTTCACGCAAAAACTACTGTATGGATTTTAATAAAACTTTACAATAATATAGCTCATACATCAGAATAACACATTGGCTATAATTCATAAAGATATTTAGTAAATTGGCCAAAATATAGCATGTTAAGCAAAACGGAAAAAAAACTGTTATCTGGGAGATATTTTGGCGTGCGGTGCAAAAACTCTAAGAGTTACATGAATAAAATGTATGGTATTGTTTCTCCTAATAAGTTTTATAAAACGTTTGCAACAATATATATCTACTGTTACCCGCGGTTGGACTTCCTACGGGAACCGTACATTTTTCCGGGATAGTAGCCTATGTGGTATTCCAGACTATAATCTATCTCTGTGCCAAATTTCATCCAGGTCCGTTCTGCCGTTCTGGCGTGATTGAGTAACAAACATCCATCCATTCTTACAAACTTTCGCGTTTATAATAATAGTAGAATCTAGCTTTGATCACGAAAATCATGGAATTCACAATGAAAGAGCGATTATTGATGGATACACATATGGTTTAAACTAATATCTACGACTGAGAAGTAGGCAAAATTGACTTTAAAATATTAGTTTACCGTACCAGCCTCTAATGTTCCCACTGCAGGGACACCGGCCTAATCTAGATAATTGAGAGTAAATGGGCTTTGATCTACCACGGGAGCCCAATCCTGATTGGTAAATGTCACATGTCGTCGAATTTTTGGTTCTAAGACATGCCGGTTTCCACACGATGTTTTCCGTCACCGTTTCGAGAACGTGGTATTGCGTACATACATTTTTCATGTCAAAGTCGGCGTCTGTACTTCTTGGCCACCACGCTCTTTCAATCAAATATTACCTATCATACTATTAAAATATTAGAATGATAGGTTTTAAACCATATTTTTTTTTACATCTGAACTAAACTTTCGTCATTTTTCTTGTTTAAATGAGTTTGCCCGGGACCATGACGCATGTAACTGCGTCGAAATATCGGGAGTCAACAAAACTCACAAATCATGGTAAATATCTCGGTAACACGAATAATAATGTTCATAACCATGATAGTTTTAAACTTTTGTCGTCTCGGCGAAGCGTCTCGCATATAAATGGTGAATACGTTTCTTTGCTCTAAGTTTTCCGACTGAAAAACTTCGGGAGCGTTAAATTGGTTCAATAGGGCATAGGCACGCGTTGCCTAGCAACCGGGGATACTTACCCCAACTTATTCCCCGTCTACGAAACTTGAAGTATTATCTTAAACATCGTCTGATCAACTGGTGGTCGAATTATCACAACAGGTTGCAGGTAAGATAAACAAATGGATCATTTTACAATACCTACAGTACCTACGGTTACCTACGATTAGCTACAGTTGAAAAGTCAACACAAGAAATTTTCATATCTTAAAAACGAATTTATCAATTAGTTTTTTAACGAGTTGTTGCCGTTTCAATTTAAATAAAACCAACAAACAATACAATCTCATGATCATCCTTGACATCTCAACGCGGGTAACGCCTCGGAGTGCAACTAGTTTAGTTAAAATTAAATAAACGCGCATAAAAACGCTGTATAAACTCGTAGAAGCTCGTAGACGCTCGTAGAAGCTCGTAGAGGGTGCTACGTGATATAAATTTTAAATCTATCATGGTTATGATTATTATTCGTGTTACCGAGATATTTACCATGATTGCTTAGTTGGTAGTAGCCCTGCCTTCGACGCGAGGGTCCCGGGTTCGATTCCCCGCCGGGGCAAACTTTGTGTGGTGAGCATGAAGTTTGTTCTCGGGTCTTGGGTGTTTGTCCATGCCATATGCGACACAGGGAATCCTAGTGCAGAGGTATGAGTGTGTAAACGTTTACGTTTATGTCTATTTGTGAGTTTTGTTGACTGTCGATATTTCGACGCAGTTTCATGCGTTGTGGTCCCGGGCATTCAAAACTAATGTAAAAATAAGATTGCTTTCTTCTAGCGCCGAATTTTTCAATTTACAGATGTGGGCCGATCGAAGTTTGCCTGGGCAGATCACAATGTATCGGCGTTTCGTTATGGCCGATTATTTCATGCTCAATATAAAGTTGGGTAGGTCGGAGAGAGTAACCTATTTGTTTTTTTTATGTGGATAAGTGACAGAACGATCTGAGGGCCCACCTGCTGGTAAGTGGGGACACGCGCCTATAACAACAGCAATGCGACTCAGTATAAGATTTGCATCTTACACTGAGTCGCATTCATCCTGCGTCCATCACCCGAGACGGTGATGATACGTCTCATGCGCATGTGATTTCACCGGCACCCACACCCTTCCATCAGAACACAGTAATGCGAACACTACTGCTAAGCGACAGATTCCAGGTGGCAGTATCTCCGCACGAACTTGGCACAAGTTCTACTGCTACTTTTGGTTGCTCCTTTAGCACCCAGGGGGTACAAGTAGGGAATCAAAGGGTACGCACCTACGGACGCGAGCAACTGGACCCCCCAAAAGTTTTGATTTGCCCTACTATTCATAGTCATATCCTGATATGGCTAGGCGCATCATAATGTAGTTCCATTTCGCGACGCGTGTGGCGCTGTTTGCGCTGTCAGCAATTATGTATGAGAAAGCATTAAAAATTTTACCAAAATTATTGACTTTAATGTATGTTGAGCATGGTGGTCCAGGCAAACATCGACTTTCAACCCTAAGGTCGCTGGTTCAAACCCGCAAATACGCCAATGAGTTTGTCACTTGATAAATTTATGTGCGCAATTCCACGTTCTCGAAACGGTGATGGAAAACATCGTGAGGAAACCGGCATGTCTTAGAACCAAAAATTTGAAGATATGTGACATCTACCAATCCGGAATAGGCTCCCGTGGTAGATCACTCTCAGCTACCATGCTGGTGTCCTGCAGTGAGAACATTAGAGGCTGGTACGGATTTCATACATGTGTAAATATCTCGTACATACTGTTTTTTAAAAACTGCCTTTTAATGTAATTGGTGATAAAACTTTTTAATTTAAGTATATTTTGATTAATTTATGTGCAGAGTATAAAGTCTATTTTTAGGTATTGGACGTGTCCCATTTATCAGCCTAAGTCGAATAAAAGGTCTGAAAGAACGCCTTCAATATAACTCGGTTACCTATTTAACTGAATTTATATCTATTTCAGAACCCATTTTGTGCCTGTTCCATTGTTAACCGTTTTAATCTAAATTCAGCCTTATTCCGAATGTATACGGCACGAAATATAACAGAAAATGATTATCTACATTTATGTGATTGTCTGTCTGTACTGTTTGTCTGTATTGTATGATACTTTAGAGTTTGTTTTATGTTAGGTAATAAAACACGATATAGGTGAAAAAACTAATAAATTTGAACGGAATAATAAATGTTCATATATTATATATTTCACACAGCGCCATCTTTGAAATGAATAATATGTATATTTCACACAGCGCCATCTAGCCCCAAACTAACCATAGCTTGTACTATGGGAACTATTACTGTTATAATACTTACAAAGAACTTTTTTTGTTAAAACATTCATATAACATCCAGACACAGAACATTTCGACGTGGTGGTTGAAATAAAATATCTCCGGATCATTAATACTGGTTATTATTCTCTTTTATAAACTTCTCATTTATGTTCAATTAACAATTCAATCACTTTTACATGAGTTACACCAGCTTCCTACTCGTCAACCTAGGACCGTTCCATCGCTGCCGCCAAAATATATATCCACAGATAATAATACCCTACAAAATGACATTGACAATCATACTAAATATATTGCAAGCTTACAATCGCTACCAAAGCTACCAAAGGCAGAAAATACTTCTTACTAACAATTATTTTGACCTTTAATTCTTCTTTGTTTTTCTAAATTAAAATTTGCTTAAGTTAATCCAAATTACATCAGCTATCTGCCCAAGGTCCCATCAAAATCGGTCCAACCATTTTGGAGATGAGACGGAAGATGATGTATGTCCTTGTTATATAATAGTTCTTAATAAATATTCTTTCTTTCTATAGAAGAAACAACCAGACAACAAAAATTTAAAGAAATATTTGTTAAAAATATGCTTTAAATGCATTTAGTAAAAATCTGTTATTTTGTCATTACAAACAGACACTTCAATTTTATTTATTTGTTTTTTTATAAGGTTTTCTATTTAATTTTATTTTCCACAGCATTTACTTTTCGTAATTTATATTTTAGTTACAAGTGAAGTCAAATGTCAACGGTAAAGAAAGATCAAAAGATTTGCCACAGGAGTTTGGCTTTTAGTTGTACGAAAATAGAGATGACAATGTTCGAGCAAAAATTATTTTACGCTAAATTGTCAGGGTGACCACAATTATGTAGAATAATAGTTTTACATTTATGTTGTATTTAATTACAATGGCATTAATATTGCATATAAATTTAGCGTTTTTATTTACTAAAACGAGACAAGATTAAAAAGTAAACAAACAACCCGACTGCGTGAAAAAATCCAAATTACTATCAAGCATATTTGATGCTCCACACGAAAAAAAATTAGTAACGAAAACAACCATTTTAATTAGTTGTACTAAAAGTGTCACAATTAAGACGAATCTAATGACATTGCAATCTAAAATCCATCAAGACGTTTAGGCTACAGAGGGTGCCAAAGAAACATACATACATATTATACATACATACATACATCATCATCTGGCCTTTACATCTAACAAAGATGATTTAAACGGCGTTAGTTAAAGAAAATGTTATAGGCACTTTTTCTCGCTGAAAAGGTCGGTTCGCGAGCGGCAGCCACGACTACATTTGCGACAAGTGAAAATTGTCCCCATTGATGATGTAGGATTAGCGGACCGTTCATGTCTAGGATCCGCCTACGGGCTAGCATATCCAGCCAGGCGATTTTTCGCCATGAGCTGCGATCATCCGCCTGACTCTCCCAACCAGACTTGTCAATTTTAAAGGACATCATATTCCGCTTAAGGCTGTCCGTGAAACGAAGTTTTTGACGGCCGACAGGTCTTTTAGCGTCAGCTATTTCCGACAGGAGAGTTTACATACATACACAAAAAACATAACACTTCAAAGGTTAAATAAAGATCTTCTTTTTAACATTTTCTCTTTAATTTCAATTATTTGTGAACAAAAAAATTTTATTTTCATATCTTATCTTTATGTTGAAATCATGGTCACAGCGCGGAGCCTATTGGGAATGCGGCGCGTGAGATATTCAATAAAGTACTGGATGCTGCGCTCTCATGATCGTTGAGAATTCCATCTCATCCTCGCTGGGTCTGCCTCTGATCTTTGAAGTACCACAGAATATGCTGTCACTATGTCAGGGTCCATAATTTCCTACCTTTTCTATCACATCTCTCTAGCACCCCAGGTTTACTGGAAGAGAACTCTTTTTAGGGTTAAGTTCGCCTGTGTACATACATTTCTTTCAGCATTTAAAAAAAAAACACGTTAACACACTCATACCTCTGCACTAGGATTCCCTGTGTCGCAGATGGCATGGACAAACACAGAAACACAAGACAAACACCCAAGACCCGAGAACAAACTTCATGCTCACCACACAAAGTATGCCCCGGCCGGGAATCGAACCCGGGACCCCTCGAAGGCAGGGCTACTACCAACTAAGCCACGGAGCCGTCAAAATGTTTGTATTATCTTTTTTTTGTGTACAATAAAGCTTTTAACATCTTTTGCAAATGTAAAGGTGTTATTACCGTTTTTGTTTCCCTATCATAATGATGAGAGTCCGATGCGAATCACTGTAAATTGCAATACAGACTTGAGACTTAGTGCGGGGGACAGATTTACATCAGGTACTAGAATTGATTGTAAGAAAAAAGTGTAAATCCTACTCTTATAACCTTATTGCTCCGCGGTTTCACCCGCGTTTTTCTAGTTTTTTTTTCTTCAGATGATTTAATAATTATTTTAAACACAAAATCGGTTATTGTGATTAAACCATGATAGTTAGATATGTGTTCTCGCGGACTTTTTTGTAGGTCTTAATGGGATCTACAAACCCGTAGTACATCATTTTGTTCTATTGTCAATAGTTTTGGCAGCGCACGCAAAAATAGGTTTTCAATTTTACACCTTGTGTTACAAAATAGCAATTTTATTACGGATCCCTAACTTCGAAAAAAAAAAACATAGCCTATAGCCTTCCTCGATAAATGGACTACCCAACACTGAAAGATTGACTGAAAGATCATTCAAATCGGACCAGTAGTTCCAGAGATTAGCGCGTTCAAACAAACAAACAAACTCTGCAGCTTTATAATATTAGTATAGATGTACCAATGCACAATAAGAACTAAATAAAGATTATTGTTAGTTCTGAATTGGTTCAGCTCTGCTCCTTGGAGTCGGTAATATCTGAAGTGCACAGGCCTAAGCCAGGTGCACTCCAGTGGCTGCAGGTGGGTGATGATCTCTCAGTAAGTCGGTGGAAAGATCTCACTGTAAAAACTTAACGATACAAGTGTTCAAGATGACAGCTTTTTGAAGGGCAAAAGTTTGGGTAGGTCTAATAGGTTGGCTGGGGCCGCGGATGAGTGCAAGCCGTTCCCGTAGCCCCAGCAGTGGGCGTCTAGAAGGGACCGTGGGGTTTTTAGCCGGTAAGAATCCGGCGTAACCCGTCCAACGTCCCAAGGGGGGGCGGGCACACAAAAGTCTAATAGGTTGAGATACTGAAATAACTGGACTGGAATTATGCCTGTCGTAGAAAGGACGATTGGAACTATGATCACCTTTTCTAACACATCCGCCTTATCTCATTGCTCCGTGGGTTAGTTGGTAGTAGCCCTGCCTTCGAAGCGAGTTCCCGGGTTCGATCCCCGGCCGGGGCACACTTTGTGTGGTGACCATGAAGTTTGTTCTCGGGTCTTGGGTGTTTGTCTTGTGTTTCTGTGTTTGTCCATGCCATCTGCGATACAGGGAATCCTAGTGCAGAGGTATGAGCGTGTAAACGTTTATTATTAACGCAAAAAGTCGTTTTAAGCTTGAGAGCTTTGTAAATATAAATGCTTACACACACCCACATACACAATTCACACACACATCTGACGCTCTCAATTTGTAATAACAATTATAACGTTAGCAGGTTAGGTTAGGATAACGTTAGGTTATAGAAAAAAGCACCCAAATCGGTTCACCCGTTTAAGAGCCACAGACAGACAGACATACCTACATAGCGGTCAAACTTATTTCCTCTTTTTGCGGTTGTTAAAACAATGCAAAGTATCACATCTGCTTACCCCTTTTCGGAGCAGGCGTATACTTACAGATATATTTGGGTGCTATATGTAAGTCCATCCATAGAAATAGATAATCGTCTGTCTCTTTCGCACGTTATGTCCGATGCTCTCGCTCTAACACTTAGCACGACCTTTGGGACAGTTGGGGTGGACAAAAATCTATGGAGTAAGAAATGTTATTAATTTTTATATCTAACTAGCAACCCACCCCGGCTTCGCACGGTTAGTAAAGCATCAGTGTCGTATCAGAAACTACCCGTGCGAAGCCGGGGTGACTTGCTAGTGTATTATACATATAAACCTTCCTCTTGAATCACTCTATTAAAAAAAACCGCATCAAAATCCGTTGCGTAGTTTTAAAGATTTAAGCATACATAGGGATATAGGGGCAGAGAAAGCGACTTTGTTTTATACTATGTAGTGATTCTACTACTACTCTACTACTATTCTTGGGGAAATAAGTGTGAAAGAATGTATATTTTTTTTTTATATGACGATCTGGCAGCCCACCTTATGTTAAGTGTTAATTGTTAATGTTAATTATCTTGCTGGACAAAAGATAGCCAATTGCGAACTGTTTTTGTGACAAATCTGAATTTATGAATCACAATTTTTGTAACACAAACGTTAATTTCATTTAATATTATTACTTTATGAGAATTTATAACACATTTGCTCGTAAAGGGTCTCTTATTTTACCAATTTCAGTATCGTAATGTATCTCATTACGCGCTTGTGCGGTAATGTATTGTAATGTAAAACGCGCGGTTTATCAAGAAGGTCCGTCTAAAAAGAACGGTTTTTTAAATCTTAGCAAAGAGTTTTTATGTCAGAAAAGTGGTCAACATTTTATGAATAAAATTAACTTTGGGACATAAAATATAATAAATAAAGATTTAATTCTTTAATTTAATTAATTTTGACAATAAATTACAACCAACAATCTGTAACAAAAACACAAAAAGATTAATTTACTTTATTAGTAATAATAGCTGTTTTTTGTGCCTGTGCCTTAAAAAAAAGCGCTGATGCGCGCGCATCGCTAATTTTTTAAGAAGTGAAAATTATTTCGCGCGCTTTTTCTTTTCGCTGTATTGTTTTTATTTGAAAATGTCTTCAAGTATTGATGAATTATTTCCTCCCAAATATGTTATAAAACGTCGTATGACATTCGTGCGTTTTGATAATTACAGCCTCTGCTTTCAAGCAATATCGCCTCGGCTGTAATTTTCAACTCAACGCACTTGTACTGTTGCAAAATTGGTTGAGCAGTTCACGCGTGATGCAGTGAACAAGTGCGTTCACGATATTTTCGTTATTTTTTAGTGTAATTAAATAAATGGCCTCTCAATAGACTTTCTGCTTGGACCATTACACAGGTCCGCACTCTGGTATAACCACTTGAGTTAGGAATTGCGTCCACAGTTTACTATTTCCATTTATCTCATTATATCACTTGGACTAGTTTGGATCACCACATCACATTAAAAAAAGATTAAAGAATTGAAGGAACGATTTTAAATAAATAAACAATAAAATAATGTAATTAATGACGAAAAATTGATAGAATAAGTTGAAATAAGTTGCTCATTAAATTTAGCAAATGTTATATCTAATATATCTTCTTAATATATATAAATCTCGTGTCACAATGTTTGTCCTCAATGGACTCCTAAACCACTTAACCGATTATAATAAAATTCGCACACCGTGTGCAGTTCGATCCAACTTGAGAGATAGGATAGTTTAAATCTCAAATTATAGTCGCAATTTTAGTTTATTGCTAATTATTTGTCTGTTATTATTTGACAGTCACAATTACAAAAACGTTAGCCACAGCATCGCGTGGCCCGGTCAGCTAGTCTATATATATATAAAAGAAAGTCGTGTTTGTTACAACACTTATAACTCGAGAACGGCTGGACCGATTGCCATGGTTTTTGATTTGTTGGATTTGTTTCCGTCCCGAATAGCAGAATAACTATTAAAAACATTGGAAAATTAACGAAAAAAATAAAATCAATTTATCCCCGTATTCTCCACGGGAACGGGAACTATGCGGGTGAAACCGCGGGGCGCAGCTAGTTTTTTAATAAATCATTTCATTTCATATCAAAGTTTACACACTCACAGATAGATGATAGATATATATATTTATAATTATTATTTTACATAATTTACTATTATTTCAATATTCTCATACTCTTATATTTTTTTACTACAAAATAAAAAACAGTAAATAGAAATAAACAGTTTTCCCGTAAAATAAACAATGAAATGAAATTATGTAAAACAGAGTAATTAAGATTGCATTATAATAAATAATAAATAAACGTTTACACACTCATACCTCTGCACTAGGCTTCCCTGTGTCGCAGATGGCATGGACACACAGAAACAGAAGACAAACACCCAAGACGAGAAGAAACTACATGCTACAAAGTGCGCCCGGCCGGGAATCGAACCCGGGACCCCTCGCTTCGAAGGCATGGCTACTACTAACCCAAGGAGCCGTCAGTTGTACTACCTAATTAACATATTAATTAGATGTAGCTCATCTGATGTCTGTAGCGCGTCGTGGATGCAAAGAACAAAAATCTAGTTACAGATTTTCTTTACTTTTCCCGTAAAAAAAAAATTTTGACTACTACTTTTGGTAGTTCCTGTAGCACTCAGGGGGTCATCATCATCATCAGCCTATACATGTCCACTGCTGGACATATGCCTCTCCTAGTAAGCGCCACTGAGCCCGATCTTCGGCTCTTCTTAACCACTTCTTACCAGCCTTCCGCAAGTCGCCGCTCCACCTGGCCGGGGTACGTGTGGGGAATAAAACAGTACACACCTTTTTTTTTATAACGCGGATAAATTCGTTCCTTATAGCCCGCGCCTTGGGAGGCGTGGGGTTATGTGCCTCTCCTCCAGCGTTGATTACATGCAACGCTGGAGGCCTACGCACTAAAACTCCGCGATGTTCCAGGTGCCTTCTGCAAGGGTCACGGGAACGCTACAGCCTCCGCGACAAACGGTACACACCTACGGACGCGAGCAACTGGACCCCCCAATAGCATATCCTCTCACTGGAGCGCACGGTTTACTCCAGCCAGCTTCTCGTACGAGGGTCAATTAATCAATCCATCATGACTCGAGTCTTTCTTTCAGTGATACACTACTGTTTGCAGCTTGGTTTTCATTCTGGCGACTAGAGTTTAAATATAAAACGCTATGCGTATGTATGGGATGGTTCTTTCGTAGGAAGCCGGGAAGCCATGAGTTTTGGGTGAGGGCTGGGGGGTCCAGTTGCTCGCGTCCGCAGGTCCCTCTGATTCCCTACTTGCTACCCTGGGTGCTAAAGGAACAACCAAAAGTAGCAGTGGAACTTGTGCCAAGTTCGTCCAGAGAGGTACTGCCACCTATAATCTGCCAACAATCTAGTGCTCGCATTACTGTGTTTCGATAGAAGGGTGTGGGTGCCGATGAAATCACATGCACAGCACACGTATCACCCCCGTCTCGGGTGATGGTTTGAAAAAAGTTTTTTCCACATTAGTTGATAAATGACAGAGATAAGTTAACAAACATAAAACCTCCTTTGGAAGTGGAAAAAGGTTTAATATATTGGCTTTGGATTTATTCTATTCCACCATTGATTCTGCCTGAAGTTGTATCTGAGTATTGAGTTGGCTATTAATATGTCGTATATTCTCTTCGAATGTCCCACCATAAGGACCGCTCGTTAAAATATATATTATAGTATTTTATGTACGTAACCTTGCAAGGCTGTTATATTTGTGAAATAAATCGAAATCATGTAACATGTAACGAAATGAGCGTGGTGGCCCAGGGGCACAGACGCCGACTTTCAATCTGAAGGTTGATTTAAACCCAAACGTGCACCAATGAGTTTTTTCACTTGTAAAAATTTATGTACGCAATACCACGTTCTCGAAACGGTGGCGGAAAACATCGTGAGGAAACCGGCATGTCTTAGAAACATAAATTCGAATGTGACATCTACCAATCCGGATTGGGCTCCCGTGGTAGATCAGAGCCCATTCACTCTCAATTATCGAGAGTAGGCCGGTGTCTGCAGTGGGAACATTAGAGGCTGGTACGGTACAGTATGTAACGTTAATAATAATAATATTTAATTTTAATAGGAGAATTCAATATAATTGTAGAATTGTCAATTAATTTAAGAATATAAATATATGGGGGGTCCAGTTGCTCGCGTCCGTAGGTGTGTACCCTTTGATTCCCCACACGTACCCCCTGGGTGGTGCTAAAGAAGCAACCAATAGTAGTTGAACTTGTGCCAAGTTCATCCGGAGAGGTATTGCCACCGCACCTGGAATCTGCCGCCAAGCAGTTGTGCTCATATTGTGTTCCGGTGGAAGGGTGTGGGTGCCGGTGATTTCACAAACGCATAAGACGTTACGCCAACACCATGCCAGTTGGATCTTGTAAAAAAGTGACAAGACGAGCTGAAGGCCCACCTTATGTTAAATGGTTACCTCCACCCAAAGCAACAACAATACGACTTAGCTCCTCCCCGACCGAAGTATGAGACCGTTGCGCCCGTCACGAAACGAGGATGTTACTTCTCGTGCGCGTTTTATTTCACCGGCACCCACACCCTTCCACCGGAACACAGCAGCGCGAGTGCACAGCTGCTTAGCGGCAGAATACCAGGCAGTAATATTTTGAATTTTGGTTGAAATTCACTATTACTTTTTGAAAGACTTTTTCGAAAGAAATTTGTATAATAAGTAAGGAACAGAAAGTAAATGCATTATTTTATTATCAGAAAGCGCTTTATGAATAAAACTGGCGGAGTGGAAAACTTCAGCGAGTTAGAGAGAGACGGATGATATGTACTAACAAAACTGTTTGCGATGTTGTATGCTCCGTGGCTTGGTTGGTAGTCCTGCCTTCGAAACCGGGGCGGGTTCGAGTCCCGGCCGGGGCTCACTTTGTGTTAGAGCAAGAAGTTTGGTCTCAGGCCTTGTCTTGTGTTTCTGTGTTTGTCCGTGCCATCTGCGACACAGGGAATCCTGGTGCAGAGATGAGTGTGTGTGTCTTTTTATGCCCGTGTGGTCGAGGGGTTGGATAGCTAAGGGCGAGAAATACCCTTACTAGGACAATTTTCTATGAAAACTTGAGAATATTTCATGATGTCTGAAAACCGGGCAAAACCTGGTGCAGAACCTAGTCGGCTTTCAGGATGGAATGGCATTTCCACATACAAGTTTAAACAGAGACAGATATACGCATTCCTTGTTGTGTGAAAGAGACAGGAACAGAAATTAAGGACCACTTGGGTCGCTTCTCCAGTATAAAGTCGTAAATTTTGATATACATTATTTTAGAGATAATAAAATTTTATGTTTTTCATAAGGTTGATTTCGGTTTGATGTGATTTTGATGTAAGGAAACCGACACGGGATTTTATTATGAAACATCTGGCGCGTTGGCAGTGAAACCGTTTGAACCGGCGTTATATCGTATGCCGTGACGGCATATCAAGTAACAGTAGATTATCAATCATGTACCACGAGATGGCGCTGTATACACAAAAGGTTGTTTTGGTTTTTAGATGTGGTTTTGATGTAAGGAAACCGACAAGGGGATTTAATATGAAACATCAGGCGCGTTGGCATTGAAACCGATTGATCCGGCGTCATGTGGCCGTCACGGCATACAAGATGGCGCCAAATCATGACTACAGTCGGAGTCATGTGGAGTAATTTGTACGCAATTTTAAGTAAACTGGTTTATTTTATGCACCCAAAAATTAACCATATCAATCAACAAGCAAGGAAGATATTGCGTAACAAACATACAAAAAGAACCAACACTGGAATGAGGACCTCCTTTACTAAGTCGGTTAAAATGATTTGAATTTTCCGGAATCAAAAGTAGCGTGTGTTAATCCAGGATATAAGCTGGTGCCGAATTTCACATAATATTTTCAAGTGAAAAAAGTTTGTGTTTGAACCAGCGACCTTCAGATTGAAAGTCTGTCTGTGCCCCTGGGCCCCGCTCTGGTACACTATTGCTTCGCGTGAATAAACCTACAATAGTTTTTTAGAAATTTAATCAAAATTAGACTTGCGTCTTTATCCTGAAAGGCGCCACACATTTCAGCTAGACTTATCGAAGACCTGTAGCTCTTACATCCAACCACTCAAAAACCAACCTTCCCCCTCGTCCATACGTCACATTTTCCATCAGTCTATATTACCTTGAGAACATCGCCACCTCAGTTGCATTTTCAACCTTAAAGCTGTGCAATTAGATCTATAAGGGAGCGGCCTCACGTGCGTAGGCTGATAACAAACGACGAGTTTAAGTAGAGCTACTCCGCCCCGCGCGTTTTCAAATAAACGCCCGCATAAAAGGGGGCTAGAGTAAAAGTCAGGGTTCAAGTGAATTTGGCCGAGTTGCGACTTAGCTTTTGGTTCTAGCGTTTCGGTCAGTCGCGCGGTAGCTGCCGCTGCGCAAAGACGTATTTCTGCTGCTGAAGATGAAGTGGGGCTTGAAGAACATTATTTAGAGTGAGTATTCTAGATAGCACTTCAAATATACTTAATAAAAAATATTATATATCAAACACACTCAATAATTATATTAGAAGCGAGTTTTCATTTACGCCTTAAAAATAATTACGGAAGGAAATTATTCAAGTTATTGACAAGTTGACAGTATTGAATTCAATCAATCAATCAATATTTCGTTTTTGATACAATTTTTATTTCGTATTTTGGACGATCCAGAAGCAAAAATCATAATGGTAATAATTAATAGCATGTGAGTTCCGTATCGTATTTTTTATTTAAAATTAGTGTGTCAATTAACAGTTAGTTTTATTACTGTAACTTCTATAACCAAGCAAGAAACGGCTATAAAACCTTTGTGACACGCCCTTGTATTGATTAACTAATTAACTTCTCTATAAAATAACAATTCTATTAATAAAAATCTTTTATGTATGCCGTAAATGCATTCTCGTATCTCGTACCAGCCTCTAATGTTCCCACTGCAGGGACACCGGCCTACTCTCGATAATTGAGAGTGAATGGGCTCTGATCTACCACGGGAGCCCAATCCGGATTGGTAGATGTCACATGTCGTCAATTTTTTGGTTCTAAGACATGCCGGTTTCCGTACGATGTTTTCCGTCACCGTTTCGAGAACGTGGTATTGCACACATAATTTTTTCAAGTGAAAAACACATTGGTGCACTTGTGGGTTTGAACCAGCGACCTTCAGATTGTAAGTCGGCGTCTGTGCCCCTGGGCCACCCCGCTCTCATATGTACATTATTATTTAAAAAATAGAAATTAACTTTTCTTAGTATTTTTTAAGAATTCAATGGAATAAATATATTTGACTTTGACTTTGACTTAAAGAGTATTTAATTTTTATCAAAATATATTTTCGATTCAATCGCGTTCAAACCTTTTCAAAACAAACTTTCATTGAAAGACTATTTAATATGTAATATTATTTTATTGTCTTTTTTGCAAGAAGGTATTTAATTAATGTAGACTCAAAGTATATCTTCTAACTTGTCAAGTTTTCGATATCCGTATTACGTCGTACATGAAATAAGAGAAACCGCGAAATCTCGGATTAATGAACTGTTTAATCATTCGTAGCGCTCTATCATCGTTTTCGTGAGCGTAATGGGTAATTTGAGGGATGGTAATGCCTTAATATATTGGCTTATTTGTATTCAGTATTTCGGTCAAATTGATATTTAAATGTAAGTGAAAGAAAAAAAGGCAAAAGTGTCGGGATAGTTTAAAAAAGGCACTTTTTTTGGTTATAAAAACGCGTGATTTTCTATATAAATAATTATTTGTTAATTAAATGATTTAAAAATCAAATAAACCGATTTCAATACTTTGTTTAAACATTTATTTATTGACAGGGTTAGTTCTGTGTCAATACTTTTATCACTTATTTTAAGGGTAGAATTTCTTAAAGAATTTGTATGAGATCATCTCAGAGGTAGGTCAAACATATAATAAATCAAATAAAAAAATATTCGTCCGAAATTCATTAGCGAAGTAATCGAGAAACAATTATAAAAATTAAAACACACTTTTTGAATTCTTAAAAAATGTTACGTTTCCAATGTTTTTTTTAATTCAAAGTAAATATAGGTTATAAAATTATTATTAAAGATTAGTATGAAGAAGGTAGATCTTACAGGTTTATTTATTAAAAAAAAAGTAACGATTCCATGTATTTTTTAAAGAATTCAACGAAATAAAGGTTTTTGAATTTGTTTTGAATATTGATAAGGGTTGGAACAAACGTAATCTTAACAAACAAGTGGCTGATTTAAACTAGAAAAAAACCGCCTTCATTACTTTAATCACTTATTACTCGCTCTTACCATTTTACAAAAGAAACATCCATATCGGTATACAACGGGCGAAGAAAAAAGTGAGGAAAGCTAAATACGCAATTTCGTTTACATGGACGACATATTTTTTCCAGTTGATTTAACAATTAAACTATTGTATTTAACCGATTTTAATATTTTTTTTATGGGACTAATAAGAAATCATATCGTTTTAAATATAAAAAGAATTTTCATAATCTGTTCATAAATGACGGTAATATGTGGTAAAAAAATACATCTAAATAATCTCTCCGAAGTCTTTGATTTGTATAAGTCCCTCTTGTGGCAATATAATTTTTCATTTGTGAACTTTCTGTGACAAATATATGGATAATGCTGTGGGCTACGTAATTATAATACTAAAATGTAGTTTTAAGCATCATTTGTTGTATCAATATATATTATGTAGCCGTTTGTTTTCCCGAATAAATAAAATAAAATAACATTAAAACCGACTTGTATATTGACTGCATTTGTGCCTGTTTCTGTGCATAAATGCCTGAAACATTTATTGTATATACTCACGTATATGTGTACATGTGCGTGTAAATTTTCCAAACGATACAATTCAAATCAATTTAATTTATTTCTTTCAGACTAATTTCCATATTGATATCTTATCTTAATATATATAAATTACGTGTC
The DNA here is from genome assembly GCA_921293045.1 of Aplocera efformata. Lineage (NCBI taxonomy): Eukaryota > Metazoa > Arthropoda > Insecta > Lepidoptera > Geometridae > Aplocera > Aplocera efformata. Next base: position 1,131,531 of record OV121068.1, on the reverse strand, counting down.
ACGATGTTTGTCCGCGATGGACTCCTAAACTACTGAACCGATTTTAATCAAATTTGTACACCGTGTGCAGTTCGATCCAACTTGAAAGATAGGATAGCTCACATCTCAATTTATGATCGCAATATTATTTTATTGCAAATTATTTGTCTATTATTTGACAATCACAATTATTGTACAAAAACGTTAGCCACAGCAACGCGTGGCCGGGTCAGCTAGTATATTATCAAATTAAATTATGAGATACATGAGATCTAAATGAACAAATAATATTAAGTAAGATTTTAAAGAAATCCATTAATGAATCTGTAATTCATATTCATTATTGAAGTAAAATTCTGTATAGATTTATTCTACCGAAATAATGGTTCTAGGAAATCCCTCGCGGATCTCTAAAAGTGCCATTACAAGATTTCTCTGGGGAAAATCTCTGATTGAAAGATCGGAAGTGCTTATCTTTTAAAAGCTTCTGTCTGAGTTACTAGCTTCTACCCGCGGCTTCTGTTTGTGACATTTAAGAATTTAAGTCAAATATGTTTTTTTTTTTAATTTTTTATGCCCATTAGTGATGGAACGAGCCGAAGGCCCACCTGATGGTAAGTGGTGACCCTCGCCCATGACAAAAGTAATGCGTGTGACTCAGTATGAGATCCAAATCTTTACTGAGTCGCACTCATCCTGCTGCGTCCATCACCCGAGACGGGGATGATACGTCTCATGCGCATGTGATTTCACCGGCAACCACACCCTTCCACCGGAACACAGTAATGCAACCACTACTGCTTGGCGGCAGATTCCAGATGTGGTGGCAGTACCTCTCCGGACGAACTTGGCACAAGTTCTACTGCTACTTTTGGTTGCTCCTTTGGCACCACCCAGGGGGTACGTGTAGGGAATCAAAGGGTACACACCTACGGACGCGAGCAACTGGACCGCCCTAAAATATATGTTATATAAGCATAACGCTGATTTGAGATCAACTTTGCTATGAACGTCGATTCTGGGATGCACAGGAAATGTAATATTAATACCTATATTACCTTAGTTTAAGTTCTTTAATTATGTATTATTCCCTACTTTGTCATTTATTGCAAATAAAAACATATTCTATTCTATCAAAGTCAAAGTCAAAGTCAAACTCATTTATTCCTTTAGATCTCAAGTATCGTTTGGACACGTCAAATTTTACACACACATGTACACATATTCGTGAGCATGTAACGTGTCACAGGAACTCCTGAGGCACGTTACATGCACACAGATATGTCAAATTACAGTCAGTTTTCATGTTTAAGCTTATATTATTTGTTAAGTTTACGTCTGTTCCATATATTTATATAATCGCGTTTTAAAATCAAGCAGCCTCTTTGACTGACTTCATAAATAGGAGAAAGTTCTAGATATGTCTGTATGTTTTTTCTTTTTGTACGTTTTTTACGTGACTGCGTGCTATTTGTGGACCGATTGCCATAGTCAAAGTCAAAGTCAAAGTCAAAGTCAAAGTCAAAGTCAAAGTCAAAGTCAAAGTCAAAGTCAAAGTCAAAGTCAAAGTCAAAGTCAAATTAATTTATTCCTTTAGATCTCAAGTATCATTTGGACGCGTCAAATTTTACACATGCATGTACACATATTCGTGAGCGTATAACGTGTCACAGGAACTCCCCAGGCACATTACATGCCTGGTTGGTATTAGCTCTGCCTGTGTAGGAAATGGGTTCGATTCCCACTCGGAACAAGCATTTGTGTAACAAATATGAATGTTTGTTCTGTCTGGTTGTTAATATGTAGGCATTTACAAAAAAAGGTACAAGGTAAGAATAAGACAAAGACCCAAAGCCCGAGAATAAACCTTACGCTCATCGTGTGCTCATCGGGGCACACAAGTCTGTTCCGGCTGGAAATCAAACCCGGGCCCCTTGCTTCGAAGGCACGGCTACCAACCAAGCAACAGAACCTTCAAATTGGCATAAAACGTGTTCATTCGGTTTTGCGAAGAATTTGAAATTAAATATTTTATATTATAGAATTTTAATGATATTTCAACGATTTGTATAAAAATATGTATGAAACTGCACGAATTAAAAAAACTGACAAAAGCCACCACCGGATACGCCGCCATATTGCGTGGAAGCGCGTCGTTAGCGGCCTCATTTCCGGCCGCCATCTTGTATTGTCCGTGGCGCCATTGTAGTTTTAATTGGCATTTTTAAAAACCGTTCATTTTGAAAAGGAATATATATTGGCCTTGTAATTACGGTGCTACTTTTAATCGACATCGAAATAGGAAGAGGTTATCATTTAGGTTGTATTTTTGATTTGTTTGTTATTACGCGATTTCGTCGTCAATTGTGGACCGATTTTTTAATTTGATAGGTTTAATTTGTGAAGACATTTTATGAAGAAAATCTACCGCTTAGAACGTCACATAATTCAAATATTAATTCAATATTAATTCAAATATTAACACAGAATAATATAGAATTGAAAAGAATATCAGATTTAAATCAATTTTGAAGGACGTTTATTTTTGTCTATATTCAATTAATTTCTGCTAATAGTTTCGGCAGCGCATTCGACGAAAGACATTTTAAGACTCATTTTTCTACACCTTCGGTAACATTGTTCAAATTTTACCGAGGATCCCTAATTTTTTTTCAAAATGAAATGTAGCCTATGTCAAATTGGAAGAATGTAGCATTCTATTGGTGAAAGAATTTTTTAAATCGGCCCAGTACTTTTTGAGCCTATTCATTACAAACATACAAAGATAGGTACAAATCTTTCCTCTTTATAATATTAGTGTAGATAGAACAAAATAATGTACAACAATATTGAAGAACATCATAATGTCTACAAAAAACTCCGCGGTAGCATATGTCCAACTATTGTAGTTATGTCACTACCCCGTGCGAAGCCGGGACGGGCTGCTAGTAGTATAGATGGAGTACCACCAACCTCGGAGTAAAATACAAATGGTTGGTTATTACACTAGCGTTCTTACGTTTCATATCATAGTCCTGTAATTCTATCGTTCATTAGATAATGTTCCTGCATGATTCGTGTGGGCGTAATCTCATCCAGTTAAGGTCAGCACGAAATTAATCTCAAACGCGTGTTAAACTCAAGAACTCAAGAAATTATTTATTTTCATCAAAGGCGTTAGATATTGCGAGGCTCCGGGCGTATGAGGAATTTAGGTGAGTTGGAAGTGTACAGGGCTACTGGTAATCAGTCAGCATCCTAAAGACAGCTGCAGTACATCGAAACAAAAAACGGGTTGTTCTGCGAGGGTGCGAGGCCCCGGGCGGTTGCCCTGCTTGCCACCCCCTAAGGCTGCCACTGATTTTCATCATACAAATCACACTTATTATAAAGGCGAATGTTTGTATGAATGTGTGTGTTTGTTACACCTTCACGCTCAAATAGATCAATGAATTTTGATTAATCTTAAATTGTTTTTTTAATGTGAAAAAGTGACGGATCTGACTGAACTTCAGATTTTAATTTATCAGCCATCAGGTACAATACTTTGGTTATAAAATTACATTACTTTGGTTTGGTTATATACTATCTTCTTAATATACAAATTACGTGTCACGATGTTTGTCCGCGATGGACTCCTAAACTACTGAACCGATTTTAATCAAATTTGTACACCGTGTGCAGTTTGATCCGACTCGAAAGATAGGATAGCTCACATCTCAATTTATGATCGCAATATTATTTTATTGCAAATTATTTGTCTATTATTTGACAGTCACAAAAACGTTAGCCACAGCAACGCGGGGCCGGGTCAGCTAGTTCTATTGTATAAAAAGAAATCTAAAAGAAATTGGGGTTCCCTGCAGACCACAACCACCATGGGAGTGGCTTCAGACGGCTTCTACAATGGCTACGGCTGGCGCGCAAAGATCGCGGCCTGCCGGGAATCCAGGAAGCTGGTCCTCATCATCGTGGCCATCGCTCTACTCCTGGACAACATGCTGCTCACGACCGTTGGTGAGTGCTGTAGCTTTTATTGAGGGTTCTACGCCTTTCCAGATATTTCAAGTATTGTAGTTAAATATAAATATTATATATATAAAAGTTTACACACTCATACCTCTGCATTAGGATTCCCTGTGTCGCAGATGGCATGGACAAACAGAAACACAAGACAAACACCCAAGACCCGAGAACAAAGTTCATGATCACCACACACTGTGCCCCGGCCGGGATCGAACCCGGGACCCATCGCTTCGAAGGCAGGGCTACTATCAACTAAGCGACGGAGTCGTCCTAAGTGGGAGCCTCTAATACTCCCACTGTACGGACACCGCCCTACTCTCGGTAATTGAGAGTTTATTGGCCACGGGAGCCCAATCCGGATTGATAGAAGTCACATGTCGTCGAATTTTTGGTTCCAAGACATGCCGGTTTCCTCACGATGTTTTCCTTCACCGTTTCGAGAAGGACGAATTGCGCACATAAATTTTTCAAGTGATTAGCTCCCGTTGGTGCACGTGTGGGTTTGGACCAGCGACCTTCAGATTGAAAGTCGGCGTCTGTGCCCCGTGCCGCCACGCTCTCTTGACGATCACCAAACGCTTATTAAAACAAGACTTTAAGCTAACTATATTACCTTTGGTCCATTTCATATTTCCTTCTTCACGAAGGGGAATATGCGACAGATGTACCAGGGGGGACAATCGAGCTATACGGGAACTTTTACCTGCACGAAACCCCTCACCTCTCGCACGTTACCGTGAGACCCATTCCTTGAATAGTACAAAACTAGAGAAATCGACATGCAATCGAAGTATGCAATTACATCAATTTTTTTATAACGTTATCACGTAAAATTATTATAAACAACATTTTTTTTTATTTGAATGGATTTTCTTATATGTTTGTTCCATAGAATAAGTAGAATAGAAACGAAATTGCGTAATTTGCTTTCCTCAGACTTATTCGCCCGTTATATACCCATGTGGATGTTTTTTTTTTATTGGTATATTGTACCCTTAAGTGCGAGAAATAAGATACATATTAGGAGTACAAATAAGTTTCCGCCGTTTTTTAACACAAATTAAATATTTATTGTAGAAGAACGGTAATATAAATTTAATCAAAATATTGCCCATCACTTGCAACCACTTTTTCCCATCTCTCAGGCAGCATTCGAATCCCACGTCTGAAGAACTCCTTGTCTTTTGAGGTTATCCACGAATCAACCCAATTTTTGGTATTAAATACCTAGACACAGAACAAACATTTATTGGGTGTGTGAATATGACTCCGCCCCTTTTTGTCAAAATAAAACACATTTGTTCGCTTACAAAATTAAAAAAAAAATTATTGAAAGTATGCTCCATCTGTAGCTACAACCTTCGCCCATCGTTCAGGTAGTTTTCGTATTCCTTGCTGGAAGAAGTCCTGGTCTTTTGAGCTTATCCAGTTGTCAATCCAAATTTTGATACTTTCACATGAAGTAAACTTTTCTCCAGTAAGGTCTGTCTGCATCGTCCGGAATAGGTGGTAATCCGAAGGAGCTATGTCTGGTGAATATGGCGGGTGGGGTAACACTTCCCAGTCCTGTCCCTCTAAATATCTTTTTACGACTTCTGCGGTATGCGGTTTGGCATTGTCATGCTGAAGAACTAATTTGTTATGTCTATTCACCCATTCTGGTCGTTTTTCTTCTATGGCTCGCTTCAAACGCATTAGTTTTCGTCGGTAAACTTCTCCATTAATAGTTTCAGAGGGTTTGAGCAACTCATAATATACAATACCTTTCTGATCCCACCAAATACAGAGCATGACCTTGGCACAGTGAATATTTATTTTTGGCTGTGATGGGCCTGGTTCGCCTGGTTTCACCCAAGCTTTTTTGCGTTTAGGATTTTCGTAGTGTATCCATTTTTCGTCTCCTGTGACTATCCGATGCAAAAATCCTTTTCTTTGCTGTCTTTGAAGCAGCATTTCACAAATGGTTTTCCGACGTTCCATGTCTCTTTCTTTTAAATCATGTGGAACCCAGTCACCGGCTTTTTGAATCATTCCCATCATTTGTAAACGCTTTGCAACAGTTATACGATCAACATTTAATGCTGCAGCTAATTCTGATTGAGTTTGGCAAGAATCTTCCGCCAATAATGCTTCCAATTCAGCATCTTCAAATTTTTTTGGTGGTTTTCCATGTTCTTTATCCTCAGTACTAAAATCGTTATTTTGAAATCGTCGAAACCATTCCTTGCAAGTTGTATTAGACGGAGCATGCTCACCATAAATCTCCACAAGCAAACGATAAGTTTCCGCTGCGGTTTTCTTCGCAATAAAATAATGTAATAACACTTCCCGCAAATGACGTTTATTTGGAATAAAAACCGACATTTTCGAAAAGGTGAAAACAATTGTTGCTTACACTTCAACCAAATATCATAAAATGCGTTAGATAGCTGACATTCAGTACTATCGAATACAAGTATGGTCATTTATTAGTACACGTAAACAATACTAAAAACGACATCTGTTGAGAAAGGGCGGAGTCATATTCACACACCCATATATTCGTCACAAGTGCATAGTAAGAATCAAACCCACGAATTGCAGAAGGCAGAGCTACCAACATACCACTAATAAAAAAACGCTCTTTGCAAATCCAAGCCCAGAGTTTTCCAAAGAAATCTTATTTCTTTAAGCGAAACAATCGCTGAAGTGGCTTATTTGCAATTCATTGGACATTCCCGCTAACGGATGGGTGACCATTTACAAGATTTTACAACCTTTTGTTTGAGGCCAATTTAGATTACTGATTGGTGGTAAGTGGCGACCCCAGCCCATTACAGTAATGCAACGCAACGATTTGAATCTTACACTGAGTCGCACTCATCTTGCTGCGTCCATCACCCGAGACGGGGATGATACGTCTCATGCGCATGTGATTCCACCGGAACCCACACCTTCCAGCGGAACACAGTAATGCGAGCACTGCTAATCGGCAGATTCCAGGTGTGGCAGTACCTCTCCGGACGAACTTGGCACAAGTTCTACTGCTGCTTTAATCTACCTTATTAGTAGCAGTAGAACTTGTGCCAAGTTCGTCCGGAGAGGTACTGCCACAACATCTGGAATCTGCCGCCAAGCAGTAGTGGTTGCATTACTGTTCCGGTGGAAGGGTGTGGCTGCCGGTGAAATCATATGCGCATGAGACGTATCATCCCCGTCTTAAGTGATGGACGCAGCAGGATGAATGTGACTCAGTAAAGATTTGTATCTCATACTGAGTCGCGCGCATTACTGTTGTCATGGGCGAGGGTCACCACTTACCATCAGGTGGGCCCTCAGCTCATTCCGTCACTCATTCACATAAAAAAAAAAAACCTTTTAAGGTATAGATGAATTAATGCATTAAACTAAATATATATTGTAAAATACAGTTAAAGGTTCGTATGCTTTTATATTTCAAGCTCGATTTCTATCAATTTTTGGGTGATGCTCACCCGGTTTCAAAAAGGTAGTACATTATCATAAATCACTGTTCACCTACTTGTTGGTTATCGAGAGGCTCATCTGCAATTCATGGGCTCGGCCGCGAGGGTTGGGGGTAGGGGGTGACTTTATATGCTGACAAAAGAGTATCTTATTGACCAGACTTTCTCAGTTAGGTAAAATACTCGACTTTTGTAGGATTTTATACAGACTTCAAATTCAAACAAGGTGAAGTTACAGGTACTTGAGACGTAACAGTGACGCGGACTTTGTAGATAATTGAGAGTGAATGGTATTTGATCTACCACGGGAGCCCAATCCGGATTGGTAGATGTCACATGTCATCGAATGTTTGATTCTAAGACATGCCGGTTTCCTCGCGATGTTTCCCTTCGTCGTATCGAGAACGTGGTATTACGCAAATAAATTTCTCAAGTAAAAAATTCAACGGTACACGTGCGGGTTTGAATCATCCACCTTCAGATTGAAAGTCGGCGTCTGTACCCCTAGGCCACCACGCTCTCATTCTAAAGAAAACAACCATCCAAATTAGTATACAATTGGCGAAGATTCTGTAAAAAAACAAACAACCGCATTAAAAACCTCTTCCTTTGTTGAATATAATAAGTAACCAAAACTCACGGTATCGCTAACAGACTTTGCGGTTTGTTTGTTTGTGAACAAATTTGAAACGTACCTACTTAGTTGTTGGTTTCATTACATTTCTGTTAATATACCTGCCATTATTAAGTACTGGTTGAGAACCCGCATTTTATGTTTGCAGAATGGTACTTATGGCGTTTTGCCTGAAGTTATTTGAACGTGAAGAATGAATTAACCATAATCATTCATTTATTCAGTATAGGACACAACGGACACTTACTTTCGTTAATACAACAGTTTTTGTTGCAGCTGTACATAAGCCTTGTCAAAATGAGAAAATATCTCTTCATGTAAAAATAATCAAATTGTATCTATATATTATAGTAAGACTTACAATAAAATAATTTAATATTATAAATAATTTGAGTAATAATAAATCATTGAAATAAAAAGAATGTCGAAGTTAATAAAAATAATAATAACAACAGTTGATTATTTAAGCGGCTGTAGAGAGGCCTTGTCATGAAATAAACAATGTAAAGAAATATAAAATAAATACAATTCAATTAATTTATTATAGACTCTTGTTGCATTGTCATTATTCTAAAATGTATCTAACTATAATATAACTTTGGTAAATGTAATTTATACAGATTTCTGGATGGAGCTTTCTTCACAACTATATTAGACTGCTTTTTAAAATACTTACTGTACTCAACATACACATACATACCACCGTACCAGCCTCTAATATTCCCACTGCAGGGACACCGGCCTACTCTCGATAATTGAGAGTGAATGGGCTTTGATCTACCACGGGAGCCCAATCCGGATTGGTAGATGTCGCATGTCTTCGAATTTATGGTTCTAAGACATGCCGGTTTCCTCACGATGTTTTCCGTCACCGTTTCGAGAACGTGGTATTGCGCACATTAATTTTTAAGTGAAATACTCATTGGTGCACGTGTGGGTTTGAACCAGCAACCTCCGGATTAAAAGTCGGCGTCTATGCCCCTGTGCCATCACGCTCTCTAAAATGTGAAGTAAAAGACATGCCAGTTTCCTCACGATGTTTCCCTTCACCCTTTCGAGAACGCGTGCACATTACATCAAACAACATCTTCAAACACAACACAAACCTCTTCAATGAAAACGCTCATGGGTTTGAACCAGCTACCTTATAAAGTCGGCGTCTGTGCCCCTAGGCCAGGCTCTGCTACTGAATTCATCAATCTAAAGTCTGGAAAATTTAATTTAGTTATAAAATCTCGGTCTCTATAATAGGTTAGATGCAAAAGATACGCTCATATACATTGATATATCAAAACATCGGTAATTCTGTTCAAAACTGAGCTAAATCTCATTTCGAGGCGCAAGTTGCGTTAGGGTTGAAAAGTGTCGATAAAATTTAACGATAAATTTAAATAATATTCAACTATATCACTAAGGAATCCATTTGCTCGCGTTTGTAAGATCCTTAGAATCCATACACGTGTCCCCTGGTGCGATAGAAGCAACTGAAAGTAGCAGTAGAACTTGTGCCAAGTTCGTTCGGAGAGATACCACCATATCTGGTTATCTGCCGCCAAGCAGTGCTCGCATTACTGTTCCGGTGGGAGGGTGTCGGTGGTTATGAGATTTGATTCTGATCATGGATAATTTGTGAGTTAAGCATAAAGTTTGTTCTCAAACCTTGGAATATCCTCTCATCCCTTATATACTATATCCTCTCGTCGTCTTTCCTTATTGAATATTCGCCCAGGGATCGAGGTATGAGTATATAAGCCTTATTACGATTATTTAAAATCTATATAAATATATATCTTAATATATATAAATTACGTGTCACGATGTTTGTCCGCGATGGACTCCTAAACTACTTAACCGATTTTAATCAAATTTGTACACCGTGTGCAGTTTGATCCAACTTGAAAGATAGGATAGCTCACATCTTAATTTATGTTCGCAATATTATTTTACAATATTACAAATTATAATATCATATGACAAAAACGTTAGCCACAGCAATGCGTGGCCGGGTCAGCTAGTAATTAAAATATTTATATATATATACATTTCTTTCATTATTTATATATTGTTGTATTTACTGTTTTCAATATTTATTGTAATTCTTGTTATTATTTTTTCTTTTTTTCTTTTTTTATATCGTACCTCAATTTGTTTTTTTTTTGTTTTTCTTCTCTCTGTTTATTGTATTGTATATGTGTGCTAAACAGCAAATAAATGAGTGTCTATGTCTATGTCTATATAAATAAAAATTAAATGTTTGTACTTTATGCGTTCCGAAACCATAGATCAGATTGTGTAGATCGTGTATTTAGTAGGGTGTTATGAGGACGCCCGCGAGGGTTTCTGGACCAGAAAGTATATATAAATGATTGTATTACGTGCCATTGCAACGCATTCGAATACAACTATTTTATAAAGTTATCGATACTTATTTTTCGGTCACGTCACTAGGAGCGGCGCCTTTGATGAGGCGGCTAAGTGAATTTCACTTTGATCTCGCCGACAGGGAAATTGCCCCAGCTTCCGTCCCCCTTGAACTAGAAGCTGTAATTACCAGAACTCAACTGCATTTTGAGATGAAAATGGGCTTCAAAAGTGTTGAGATTATATCGTGACCTAGATTTTCTTAGGTTCAAAGGAGAATTAGATTTCTTCATCGAAGGACCAAGGAAAATATATTTTATAAATCAAATGAATAAAGATTTCTCAACCTAGTTGCTGCTCCGCGGTTTCACCCGCGTAGTTCCCGTTCCCGTGGGAATACGGGGATAAAATATAGCCTATGTTATTTGCTGATAATGTAGCTTTCCATTGGTGAAAGAATTTTTAAAATCGGTTTAGTGGTTTAGGCGTGAAAGCGTAACAAACAAACAAACAAACTCACATTCGCATTTATGATATTAAGGATAAGATTAGGATTTAATCCTACAAAGGTTCATTCATTAAAAAAAAACAAGTGACGAATTAAAAGTCGAAAAAAATACCTACTCAATCAAACGTTACAAACATCCAAATCGGTATACAATAGGGGAAGAAAACAATTTAAGGAAAGCAAAACTTTCATATTCTTTTACTTGGATGGCATATTTCTTCAGTTATTTTGAAAATATACAGTGGAACGTAGAACCTTCTCGGTTTTTGAAGTCGGTTAATAATAACCAGCGATGACTGAGAGCGTGTTGGCCCAGGTGCACAGACGCTGACTTTCAACTGACTGACGCTGACTGAAGGTCGCTGGTTCAAAACCAAACGCGCACCGATGAATTTTCACTTGAAAAAATTATGTGCGCAATACCACGTTCTCGAAACGATGGAAACCATCGTGAGGAATAGCATGTCTTAGAGCCAAAATTCGAAGACTTGTGACATCTTCCAATCCGGATTGGGCTCCCGTGGTAGATCAAAGCCCATTCACTCTCAGTTATCAAGAGCCGGTGTCCCTGCAGTGGGAACATTAGAGGCTGCTACGGAGCTATCTCTAACTATAACATCGCGTAGCGTAGCTCGCTTTTAGTAAACCCAGTTCTTTATACCAGTGTTTTTCAATCTCTATGAATACGCGACCCCTTAAAAAAATGGCGACCCTTTGGACCATAGACAAACAAAGTTAGTAATGGAAGAAGTTTATGATTTTCTACCATTATGTAAAGACATACAAGAAGCTGCGAGGACACAAAAATATCCAGAGCTGAAATTATGTTTTTATCGTAGTGTTTTTGCTTTTTTCCTTTTGCCAGCGACCCCCCAAGTAAGGCTTCGCGACCCCCCTAAAGGTCGCGACCCACAGACTGAAAAACACTGCTTTATACCAATAAAATCGAAACCTTATGGAATGCTGCTCTGTTGATCACCCCGACATCTCGCTCATTGGTGTGGAAGTGACAGCTCATTGCGAGTGCAAATTGATTTTCGATAGCGCGATTTCAATTATTGTTTTCAAAGTGAGCGGTTTTCCAGCTCAATTGGAAGTTTTGCCTTCTGCGCTGCAGTTCGTGGGTTAGATTCCCATTTATTGAAAGCATTTTAAAGAAGAGATATTGACAAATAATAAATAACCGTTTACACGCTCATACCTCTGCAGGATTCCGTGTGTCGCAGATGGCATGGACAAACAGAAACAATACAAACACCCCAGACCCGAGAATAACATGCTCCAAAATAGGTTCTATGCTTCCAAATAAGTTGATAAATGGCGAAGAAATCGGTTTCATTGGAAAGACAATAATGCAATGATGGTTTTAGACCACTTAAACAATGTATTAGGCACAAAATGTATTTCTTATTTTATCGTAGCACACGCCGGATATCCGCAAAGATAAAAAAAACTTTTGAGTGACTTGTAGTCACTGAACTTCCGTTTTCAATTCCACTATCAGCTCGTTCTTAGAAGATGGCAGTTGCATATACCATAGCTACGAAATATCTAGCCTAATGGTTATCGCTTGCGGTTGGATGAATATCATGCGGGTAGGGTGACGATTTACGCCGATCGGGCCGCGGCAGAGGCAAATTCCAGGAGCCCCAGCAAAAGGCATCTAGAAGGGACACTGTTGGGTTTTTAGCTGGTTAGAATCCGACATAATCGTCAGAAATTCCCGCGGTGGATGGATACCGAAGCAGGATTTCCAAAAGAAAACAATGCTGTTCATTTAGATAAAAGTGTAAGCCATGGAAATAATGACGGCTCCGTGGCTTAGTTGTGTAGCTCTGCCTTCGAAGCGAGGGGTCCCGGGTTCGATTTCCGGCTGGGAAACACTTTGTGTGGTGGCATGAAGTTTATTCCCGGGTCCTGGGTGTTTGTCTTGTGTTTATGTGTTCGTCCATGCCATCTGCGACACAGGACATCCTAGTGCAGAGGTATGATTGTGTTAACGCTGTTTTTACAATATTTTATGACTAATTATAATTTTGAAGTAGCCTGCATGTTCACCCACCTTGCATTTGGCACGTGAAAAAAAACTTGACACAAGACCACAGACAAACAGTCATCATCATCATTATCTATAGTCGGAAATTTTAACATTATTTTGTTCACAGTGCCAATCATCCCGGAATTCCTGTACGACATTCGCCATCCAGATGCGCCCCTCTCTATGTCCCTTGATGAGATCACCACCCCGCCACCACCACCGACCCCCTACTGTCCATGTATGGAGAAGAACATCACCACGGTGCCTGAGAACATCACTCATGGTAAGAATTATGAATAACGCCATCTAGCGGCAAACGGCAGAACACTTTCATAACATAGGATCATGAATGGTTATCACTGTCAACGACTCCCTACTGGCAGTGTTTATAGAGAAAAACATCATTTACATTGCCTGGAACATCATGTAAGGTAAGTGTTGTGGAATGCCTAACTAATTACTTTACGATTAATAGTCTGTATTTTCGAAAATTTCACTGTCTGAAAACTTTTAAATGTATGATTTACTTTGCCATCGGAAAGAGTAAAAATAATGGTCGAATGTTTTCGAACGACATTGAGGTCCGCTTTTGTAAAACGATTTCACATACTTGCATTATTTTAGTTCAATAATTTGCAACTTTTCTCACGAATAAACAATAAATGAGAATCGAGTTTAATCGCCGGCTTATTTAAACAGGAAGAATCCCACGCAGTAAGAATTATGAATAACGTCATCTAGCGGCAAACGGTAGGAAACTTACTTTGTAATGGGAGTGTGAAGTTATACTGTTGCGTCCGTTTTATCATCTATCGACCAAATTTTCACCTTCAGCGACCCCTTACTGCCCTGTAAGGAGAAAAATATTGTTAAAGCGACCATAGATATCTCACTTGGTAAGATTTAAGAATAACGCCATCTAGCAGTAAACTACAGAAACTACTTAGTAAAATAAAGACGAAACTAGCCCAATCTGATCAATTTTGTTTCAAATCACATCGTTTCCACGCCACCACCACCGCTCCTGTATGGAGAAAAATATTACCGCTGCGTCCAAAAATATTATTTAAAGAGTCTCACAATGAATGTATATTTTTGAAGTTAGTTAAGAATAGCGCCATCTAGCGACACCATTTATTTGTTGAATTAAACTGGTACCTAATACAAAATACTTTGCTTGTAAAACAGCGACATCAGACCATAGAGATCTCTATGAGAGATCAGACCTTGGGGGTCCATGTTGCGGTCCGTAGATGAGTACCCTCAGAGTCCCCCCCCGGGCGGTGCTAGGAGCAACCCAAAGTAGCAGTAATACTTGTACCAAGTCTGTCCAAGGTAATCTGCCGGCAAGCAGTGATGGTGAATTAACCCTTAATTCCTGGCGAAGATAAGGGGTGGTATGAGTTTGACTTTTGACTTTTGACAACCTCAACAAACAAACCTTTTTGTATTTGAAAGCTGACGTGAAGAGATGGTTGTTAGCTATATTTTACGAAGATCTGTTTAAGCGTCTGAAGATCATCTCATTACCATTAGGGGCCGTTCAAGTATTACGTAAGCAGATGTTTTGCAATTATTAACCCACCCCTCCCTTTCGTCAGCAAAAGTAAGCAAAGCTCTTACCCCTCCCCCCCATGCTTACGTGAACATTGGTATAAAATGTATTCATTATTTATAGGAATCCCCGAAAATGCATTTCGTCTTCATGCATAGACAAAGTGTGGGTTGCTATGTGTAAAAAAGTAAATTATTACTGCTGATGTTATCACCATCTAGATCCCCCCACTCGCCATGTGATCAAAAGTAAGCAAAGCAAAGACCTCCCCGCCCACCTATAGTGCTTACGTAACACTTGAACGGCCCCTTACGCCAAGTCCAGGGTTTTTACCATTGTGACGGAACGAGCTGAGGGCCCACCTGATGGTAAGTGGTGACCCTCGCCCATGACAAAAATAATGCGTGCGACTCAGTATGAGATCCAAATCTTTACTGAGTCGCATTCATCCTGCTGCGTCCATCACCCGAGACGGGGATGATATGTCTCATGCGCATGTGATTTCACCGGCAGCCACACTCTTCCGTCGGAACACAGTAATGCAAACACTACTGCTTGGCGGCAGATTCCAGATTTGGTGGCAGTACCTCTCCAGACGAACTGGGCACAAGTTCTACTGCTACTTTTGGTTGTTCCTTTAACACCACCCAGGGGCTACGTGTAGGGAATCAGAGGGTACACACCTACGGACGCGAGCAACTGGACCTTTTCGGAATATAAACTTGTAGATGGAACGAGTTAACTGAGTTATATATTTGTATTTTTCCATAGTGAACATCACGGCACAGAGGGAAGAGCGTCACCAGGAGCTGATCCATGAGACGGTAGCCGTGGGGGTGATGTTCGCCAGCAAGGCGCTGGTGCAACTCCTGGCAAACCCCTTCGTAGGACCGCTTACCCACAAGTGAGCACTACCCTTGCAACACTATCAAAATAACAACGAAAAAAAACAACGTTAACACACTCACACCTCTGCACTAGGATTCCCTGTGTCGCAGATGGCATGGACAAACACAGAAACACAAGACAAATACCCAAGAACCGAGAACAAACTTCATGCTCACCACACAAAGTGTGCCCCGGCCGGGAATCGAACCCGGGACCCCTCGCTTCGAAGGCAGGGCTAGTACCAACTAAGCCACGGAGTCGTCAAATATTGCATAATTTTAGTTTATTCTAGAACAATCCATTATTTGTTACCGTACCGTACCAGCCTCTAATGTTCCCACTGCAGGGACACCGGCCTACTCTCGATAATTGAGAGTGAATGGGCTCTGATCTACAACGGGGGCCCAATCCGGATTGGTAGATGTCACATGTCGTCGAATTTTTAGTTCTAAGACATACCGGTTTCCTCGCGATGTTTTCCGTCACCGTTTTGAGAACGTGGTATTGCGCACATAAATTTTTCAAGTGAAAAAACTCATTGGTGCACGTGTGGGTTTGAACCAGCAACCTTCAGATTGAAAGTCGGCGTCTGTGCCGCTGGGCCACCACGCTCTCCCATTATTTCTTGTTTACCAACAAAACGTTCCAGCCGTACCTACAAAATTGAATCTTAATTAACTACAATAAGGTCAATAATACATCGAATAGAATTGAATTTACATGCAAAGTAGAAATATTCTAGAAGATTTTTTGTTTACGTGTTAAATGGATTGCGGATCTGTGCAATGTTATTAGCCATGTATATTTTTTAGATAACTATTTTTTTTACTTATTTACAGGATCGGATATAGCATACCTATGTTCACCGGCTTCATTCTGATGTTCCTTTCAACTTTAAGTAAGTTAAATTATACTGTTTTATCTTTATTGTGGCGAAGGGTTCATAATTCAATTCAATTTATTTATTTCAGACTCATACGTTTCAAGTCCATATTGATATATAATACATATTACTATTAAAACCATTCAGTTTTTATTTATTTATAACTAGCGACCCACCCCGGCTTCGCACGGGTATTAAAGCATCAGTGTCGTATCAGAAACTACCCGTGCGAAGCCGGGGTGTATTGCTAGTGTATTATACATATAAACCTTCCTCTTGAATCACTCTATCTATTAAAAAAAACCATATCAAAATCCGTTGCGTAGTTTTAAAGATTTAATCATACATAGGGATATAGGGCCAGAGAAAGCGACTTTGTTTTATACTATGTAGTGATATTAATTAGAACGGCAAAACCACTTACTCTAATTAACATAGTTTTTGCTATAAAACTTGAAACAAACTATGAATTATTAATGTTTTTCTTTCAGTATTTGCGTTCGGCCGCTCATACAGCGTTCTGTTCATCGCACGTGCATTGCAAGGCATCGGTTCCTCATGTTCCTCCGTGTCTGGTATGGGGATGCTAGCAGAACGGTACCCTGACGATAAGGTGAGAATTCAAGTAGCAGTAGAACTTGTGCCAAGTTTATTTATTTATTTAGGACTCCCAACACAAGATACACTGAACATGCAACTTAAAATAATAGTGGTCCCGCAATTATAGGGCGTCACAGCGTGTTAAGAATAAGAATAAGAATAAGAATAATTTATTTGCCAAAAAATAGGATCTAACACAGTATTTTAACAGAGAATCCCAAACTAAGCTTGTTAAAAGCTTGTGTCTTGGGACTCAGAGTACGAGGTTGTAGACACTGGACTTATTACACATTTAAATTAATAATTGCGAGGCAAATTATCCTAGGTTTATACAAAAGACTACAATTAGGGTACACAAAATTACATAAATGATAGAAAAAACAGAAAAAAGAAAAGAGATGTTAATAGAGACAACCAGACAACACTTAAAAAAAAAAGCACAAAATATAAGAAAAAAAAATAGGTTAATACATGCGACGTCAGGAGAGGAACTGCCACCACACTCTGGGGTGATGGACGCAGCAGGATGAGTGCGACTCAGTGTAAGATCCAATTCTTATCCGTGGCTTAGTTGGTAGTAGCCCTGCCTACGAAGTGAGGGGCCCCGGGTTCGATTCCCGGCCGGGGCACACTGTGTGAAGCAGTTTGTTCTCGAGTCTTGGGTGTTTGTCTGGTCTTTGTCCATTCCATCTGCGATACAGGAAATCCTAGTGCAGTAAATGCGAAAGTGAGTTTTTTGTCTGTTTGTTTGTTACGTTTTCACGCCACACTTTGTGTCGTGAGAATGATTTGTTCTCGGGTATTAGGTGTTTGTCTGTG
Organism: Aplocera efformata; assembly: GCA_921293045.1. Lineage (NCBI taxonomy): Eukaryota > Metazoa > Arthropoda > Insecta > Lepidoptera > Geometridae > Aplocera > Aplocera efformata. The sequence continues at coordinate 1,113,776 of OV121068.1, read as the reverse complement.
TTTGTCCATGCCATCTGCGACACAGGGAATCCTAATAAGTATGTAAAGATTTGTAATACGTATATTTGTGAAATTTTCAGGAGCGCGGAAATGCTATGGGCATCGCTTTGGGCGGGCTCGCTCTGGGGGTGCTGATTGGGCCCCCCTTTGGGGGGCTCATGTACGAGTTCGTGGGGAAGACCGCTCCTTTCCTCATGCTGTCAGCTCTGGCGCTCGGAGACGGATGTGAGATATTTTTTTCTCTTTTTATTACTATACTAGCAACCCGCCCCGGCTTCGCACGGTTAGTAAAGCATCAGTGTGGTATTAAAAACTACCCGTGCGAAGCCGGGGTGAGTTGCTAGTGTGTTATACATATAAACGTTCCTCTTAAATCACTCTAACTATTAAAAAACCGCATCAAAATCCGTTGCGTAGTTTTAAAGATTTAAGCATACAGGGATATAGGGACAGAGAAAGCGACTTTGTTTTATACTATGAAGTGACGGAACGAGCTAAAGGCCCTGATTAAGTGGCTGCCTCCGTCTATAACAACAGCAATACGACCCATGTCCTCCCCGACCGGAAGACCTAAGTCGCAACGTTGCGCCCATCAATTAACGTTTATTGATTCATGAAAGAAAAAAGACAAGTGACAAAATCTTTAATTATTCATTCATCCATCACAGAGGTAACAAACTTGATGCTCACCACACAGAGTGTGCCCCGGCCGGGAATCGAACCCGGGACCCCTGGCTTCGAAGGCAGGGCTACTACCAACTAAGCCACGGAGCCGTCGTAATTCTTGTATTCGTTTAATCATTGTCCACAGTACTGCAGCTCATGATTCTTCAGCCAGGAGTGGTGAGGCAGGAGAGCGAGCCACCTTCCCTGAGGGATCTTGTCACCGACCCTTACATCCTAGTCGCAGCAGGTATGCTGGCACTAGACCCCTGGCAGAGGGGTCCTGAAACCTAGATGAAAAAAAGCTTGGGAATTAATTTGCTCCACTCTCGACGCAGGACTATATTCGCGATTATGTAATACTGTCTCCGAGGGGTTTCTTGTTATAATATTGTACTTCCCCTCGGGTTGGTCGGTTAGGGTTGACGGATGTAAAATTAACAATGTATTATTTATATATTAAATATATTTTATATAATATATTATTTAATTATATCATATAAAAAACGTACATATTAATAAAATTTATAAATTAAATTAACAAATTAAAAATTACTATAAACAACAATTTACATGTTTACAATCTACATGTTCACAATTTACGGTTTAAAATCAAACATTCCTCGTCGGATTAAAAACAATTTTTTATTAAGAAAATATGTAATGTTTTACTAAATGAAGAAAATTAGAACAGGTGCTGGCTACTCTCGTAAACACCTAGTAATCCTTATAATGTCTTCCAGGTGCCATAACCTTCGCAAACGTGGGCATAGCGATGCTGGAGCCAAGTCTTCCGCTTTGGATGGCAGACACTATGGAAGCGCACCGCTGGCAGCAAGGAGTCGCCTTTCTGCCCGCCAGCATCTGTTATCTGATCGGTAAGTTTTATACCCGAACTAGCGACCCGCCCCGGCTTCGCACGATTAGTAAAGCATCAGTGTCGTATCAGAAACTACCCGTGTGATGCCGGGATTACTTGCTAGTGTATTATACATATAAACCTTTCTCTTGAATCACTCTATCTATTAAAAAAAACCGCATCAAAATCCGTTGCGTAGTTTTAAAGATTTAAGCATACATAGGGATATAGGGACAGAGAAAGCGACTTTGTTTTATACTATGTAGTGTTACGCCAGGAGGGTAAAGTTTTTCGTGTGTATGTAGGTATGTATGTATATTTCCTGGCACGCTCTGCCTAAACGGTTTGATGGATTTTAGATTGAAGTGTCCTTAGATTCGTCTTAATTGTGAGAGTGGCTATATCAAAACTATAAAAACTAAAATGGCCTATTGTGGGCTCTTAAAAAAAAATTTTTCCTCGAAATTTATCGATTGTGGTATAATTAATTACAGGCTTACTAAAATATATAAATCTTTATATCTTTAAATCTAATTTGGAATTTTTTACGAAGTCAGGTTTTTTGATTTTCTCAATAATAATAAACGTTTACACACTCATACCCCCTGCACTAGGATTCCCTGTGTCGCAGATACCATAGAGAAACAGAAGACAAACACCCAAGACTCGAGAAAAAGTTGCGAGCTCACCGCACAGAGTGTGCCCGGCCGGGATTCGAACCCGGGAGCCCTCGCTTCGAAGGCAGGGCTACTACCAACTAAGCTACTATTTGTCTGTTCAATTATAGGAACAAATCTTTTCGGACCTTTGGGTCATAAGATGGGCCGCTGGCTCGCTGCTTGCTCTGGACTCGTCATCATTGGAGTCTGCCTCATCCTGGTGAGTTGTGGTGAAACATTAAGAGTTCATAGCTGAAATTTTCTTTAAATAACTAAATAGAACTAAAATATCTACTTGTGCTAGAAATTTGATGTTTATTATAAAGTAAAATGTAGCTATTATTCTGTTTTGGTAAAAACAATTAATAAAAAGTCACGATACAATGGAATATGGGTATAAAATATAGCCTATGTTACTCGCTGAGGGTTCCATTGGTGAAAGAATTTTTAAAATCGGTTCAGCGGTTTTAACGTGAAAGAGTAATAAACAAGTCACTTTCGCATTTATAATATTTTAATATACAATAATTAGGATATACATATATCCTTGCTTTATATAGAGTTGCTCGTTTAAAGTAATAAGATTGCTTTATGTATATAAAAGAAGTTATTAAATAATTAGACAGACGAAAATAGTGTCTTAGCTTCATACTATTTAGAGATTGATTTTGATGTGAATGAATTATCTCCCGCATCAGATTCCAATGGCCCGGAAGCTGGAGCACCTGATCATCCCCAACGCCGGCCTTGGCTTCGCGATCGGCATGGTAGATTCATCCATGATGCCCGAACTGGGCTTTTTGGTAGATATCCGCCACGCGGCCGTGTATGGATCTGTATATGCCATCGGAGACACCGCGTTCTGCCTCGGATATGCTGTTGGTGAGTAGAAGTCCAGTTGCTCGCGTCCGTAGGTGTGTACCCTTTGATTCCCTACACGTACCCCCTGGGTGGTGCTAAAGGAGCAACCAAAAGTAGCAGTAGAACTTGTGCCAAGTTCGTCCGGAGAGGTACTCAGTAAAGATTTAGATCTCATACTGAGTCGCGCGCATTACTGTTGTCATGGGCGAGGGTCGCCACTTACCATCAGGTGGGCCCTCAGCTCGTTCCGTCACTCATTCCCATAAAAAAAAAAAATGTCTTGGTCCCACTTTGAACCAAACTTTTAGGGGGTCGAGTTGTTCGCGTCTGTAAGTGAGTACCCTTTGAATCCCTACTCTTAACCCCTGGGTGATACAACAAGTAGCAGTAGAACTTTTGCAAAGCTTGCCTGGAGAAGTACTGCCTCAACAGCCGCCAAGCAGTAGTGCACTCGCATTGTGGCTCTCTATCACTTGTTCCGTGCTCTCGCTCGCACGAAACGACGACGAAACGTGACAATGAGTCATGCTTCGTGCGTGCAGCCGGCGTTCATCAAGTTATATCACGTTATCACGTCAAAACATCCTTCCTCCCACAGGTCCTGCGTTCTCCGGCGCTCTGATGAACAGCATCGGCTTCGAATGGATGCTGGTCATCATCGCGATCCTCAACTTTGCGTACGCCCCCCTACTTCTGATCCTGAGGTCTCCACCAGCCACCAATGAGAAACAGGTACGTTGTAATAGCGTGATATTTGGACAAGTTCATTTTGTGAATATGTAAACACCCCCTTGGTGTAGTGGTAATGAGCTGATGATCTTCAAACGCATAAACAGATCTTCATTAATTATAGCTAAGAACCATCTCGATCACGTCAGTTTTCGAACAGAAAAAACCGCATCAAAATTGGTCCATTCCTTCGGGAGGTACAGACACAGATACACACTGTAAACTTTGATCACCCCTATTTTTCGTCGGGGGGTGAGAAGTATAATATATCAAATATAATATATAGTATCTAAGTGCCATATTTCATCCAGATCCGTTCAGCCGTTCTGGCGTGATTGAATGACAAACATTCATCCAAACTTTTTGTATATTTTCTTATTCATGTCAAATTTGTATCACACAAAATGTGTCTAGTTGTATTTTATTTAGTGCATGCTGTGGTCACCTGTAATTGAGGGAGCACATTGACCAAAAATTTGTAAATATATTTTGTAAGACTGTGTATCCTTTGTTGGTGATCCAATAAATAAATAAATAAACTTTTGTACATTTCTATTTATGTACTAAGATTTTTTAATTTTATTTAGTTGTACTAAGTATGTCCTTGCCTTCGAAGCGAGCTAGGGGTCCCAAGTTCCATTCCCGCTGGGGCAAACTGATTTCCATGCCATCTGTGACACAGGGAGTAACTTAGCTATTAACAGTACAGTTATTGACGGTACTATTTTTCCTTAAACAATGACACAGATATAATAATACTATACTAGTAAGAATAAGAATAAGAATATATTTTATTGTTAAACTGTGTATATAAAGATCTTATAACAATGATAATATTAACAAACAAATTGATTAATTTAGACTTACTGATATATTATATTGAACATTTTTCTAGAGCTTGATTGTCAGCGAGAAATCATCAGTTCGCTACGTGAGCTACCAAAACGAGGAAGAAGAATAAAGCCCGCCAACCGATGACGCCATCTTGAAACCGCCATTTTGTTTTTAAAACTTGGGAGTGTTAGTTTTAAATGTAGAATTAAAAGAGGTCCGCTTAGTAATGAGTGCCAGTGTATTGTTCCGAATTTAGATTAAAATTATATTAAAATTAATCTAATTTTATGACCAAATCACTTTCTATTTATACTGTAGTTTTTAAATTGTACTTCTTCGGCATATCCGCAGCTTAATATCCGTTTGCTTTGTGTTATACTGTTTCCTGACCAATTTTTCGTACTTCTATCAACTCAAATATATATTTTGTATATATACTTATATATATATTATATTTTGTACTTATTAAGCTTTATTAATATTATAGTATGAAGTTACCGTTTAGTCAGGGTGTGTGTTAGGTTATAATATATCTACAAACATATTTTATAATATTAGTATTAATATAATATAATAAATAAAATATTAAATTTATCCAAGTTTGATATAAATATTATACTTCACATGATATCGAATATTTTAGAAAATTGTTTGTAGTGGTCTACAAAAACGGCTTTGCAATAATATAAATTAATATTATAATTTAGCAAATGTGACTTTGACAATATGTTTTAATATTATTATCAGTATTTGCCTAAATTGTTGGGACAATAATTTTATAAAATTCGGCCGTTAAAAATAATATTGACAATAATGATTAATTAAAACCACATGTTTTAGTGCACCTTTTGAAATATTTTTATTTTCCAATTTTTGGGTAGATTTAGGACCAAACATGTAGGTATAATATATATTTGGATGCTTATATTATGCTATATATCTTATATGTAGTAATAATATATTCCGCAATGTTGCCTACGATTAAAATGAGTAGAGTATATAATTCTAATTACATATTTAATGTTTTAATGACTACATATAAGTTTTAACTTTGACATATGTTTTACCAATCATCAATTATGAATGATTCTTTGAATACCTAACTATATTCCATAATATACCTAACCTATGTTTGAATAATATTGCATGAAGTTCGTAGCTGTAGGTAAGTATTTAATAGGTATTCGTTAGAAATAAGATTTCGCGACTTTCAGATAATTCAAGTTAAAAAATACTATACATTATAAATGCATATCAGCATATTCCATTAAATCAAAACAATACGCAAATTTCGGGAAATATAATGACATGGTGGAATGGTGTGAGTGTTGGTGAAATCACTTTCCCGTTTTAAGAGACGAGGGACTTGGGCTTCGCAAACTTGCGTGGAGTCCTGCCCCATGGAAGTTTGAGACTTGGTATTGTTGTAATGGGCCCAAGTAGCCATATAACATCACATGGCCTTTCAGCTGGTCCCGTCACGAGAATTTGAAATAATGACTTGTCGCAATTCATATTATCTTTAGATATAATCAATGTTTTGTAGTAGTAGAGTTTTAGGATGTTATGCGTAGAAATCTTTAAAGTGTAGTTTAATTTAAGTCATATATTTCAATAGGAATGCCGATGGGTAATATTTCTTCGAGCTGTGTCTGTTTTTATTGAGTGTTATACCAAACTTTGTGGAAATCCGTGTTAAAAAGATTTGACAGTATTTTATTTGGTTAATATTTATTACACCTCCATTAAACTTGGAAAAATGAGTTTCCCGTATAAACATTGACCTGAGCGTCGTATTCTACCTGTTATGGAAGAACAGGATTACAAGGCATAAATTATATCGTAGCTCGTTCCTTTCAGAGGGGGAGTACTAAATACTTCCCCTTTTTTCAAAACATCTACAATATCTCTATTAAAAGAATATAAATATTACATGTTTAGTATATTATGTATTTTAGAATGTATATTTTTAATATTATTTTTACCAACAGACACTTTGGATCCAATCTTGTATGGCTGCATGATTGATGTCTAGTAAAGTTTGTTGAAAAATTATCCACGTAATTCTTCAAAACTAGTGTTATACAAAGCATTTAATTTCGCCTTTAAAATAAAAAAACAGAAGGCAAAATAAATAAATATAATTAAACCAGCAACTGATATCAGTGTTGCCAAATACTGGTAGAATTGCCACTACATGTTCCCAGGAATCATAAATAACTGAATCTCTGGAAATTCCCATATTTTTGATATATTTGTAAGTTCTGTATGTCACTCAACTCAAGATACTTTGAGAATCGAAGCAAACCGGTTTTTATGATTATGTTGTGCGAATTCATTATAAACAATTTGACTCTCCACATTGTATGTGCAAAAATTCAACTAGTTCAAAAAAAACTTCATTAGCTTCAAGTTGGAAGTGAATTTGATTAATTTGCTTCATATATCTAGGTAGTCGCGTATTGCCTGGATTTGTATGAACAATATCTCTCTAACATTTTGTATGAATTCTTGACTTTAGAAAAAATACGAAATCCCTCTACAAATAGCTTCTAGAAGACTCTGTCTAGATGTTATTACTTTATTTTACACCATAACATCAAAGTAATCATACAAAAATAAATAAAACAGATAGGTGGCACAATGGGCGGCCTTTTTCTCAGATTAACTTCAGATACAAATGAAAAATTTCACCTCTCGCGCTTTTTATCCTTATTGTCTTATAAAAGTATCGACAATTTGGGAATTCCCGGTGAGATGCCAGCATCGGACTTAAAATTCAAGGTACTGAGAATGATATTTATGGGCAATTAAGCCTGGCATTATATTATTCAGTATCAGTGGCAAACAGAAACTTTTTCGGGTACCCTCTGTCTTATTTTATTCAAATATTAATTAAGAGTACTTTATATTCAAAATATTTAGCGAATTAAGTATCACTTACTCTTCCAACATTAGAATAATTGTATCATCGGTGTTTTAAAAATCAAATATCGTTGTTTGGATATGTAATTTAACATATTTGCATATAGAATTATAAACTATAAACAAAAATCAGTCATAATTGATGATTTTTCCCTTATCTTTCGTTGTAAACGTATGAAATATTATATTTAATTAGAGGAAATATGCAATAGCTGGGTTTGGGTCCTCAAATACGTATTTTTAGTAAAGATTTTACTTGTTAAGTATCTGATCTTGTTGAACTACCTATGTCTTAAAATAATTTGCATTTATTTATTATAAATATGCTAAAATTATTATTTATATATTTAAATATAATATTATATTCCATCAAATAAAAAGTAGTTATATCAGGGAAAGAGCTGAAAGTGTATCGTAGTAATAAAATGAATCTTTGTAATATACGACTAATATATTTCTTCAAATATTCTCCTATATTTTAATATTAAGTAGTGGATTTATCGCTGAATATTATATATCATATTATAAAATATATTGATATAATAAATGTGATAGTCGTTTAGTAATACTTTCTGATGCTTATTAAAACATTAATATACTTGTAGTGTTGAAATTTAGTAAGTTTTTAAGTATCTGCGAATTAGTATTTTAAATATCTACTGCATTGAATATGAATATGTGCTTTTAGTAAACTACAACTAACTCGTTTTAATCAGTATTATAATTATCAGTAATATTTTTTTTATTAAATACTATTTGAGTCACTATGATATATATGTTATTATAAATGGATTATTCTTATTAATTTATAAATCGTCTAATAATAAATTGTTTTAAAATTTATTTGTATCTGGCGTGATGCGCACAACATAATGCGCATTGGGTCTTTTATGCTTCGGTAGGGGAGAACCTAAGTCGTTATTCTGTTGTTTATGGGCAGTTTTGCCGTCAGCTCGTCCTATAACCTTAAACACTTTACAAATATATATTTTAAGTTACTGGATTAAAAATGCATTTCAAATTAGAATTCATAAACTTAAAGATTATATAAATAAAAACAATAACATTTTATTAACTTAGCTAGATTGGGCTGAAAAATTATGTGACGCCATATTTATATCAATATTAACTAGTATAATATTATATTATAAATATGCATCTATTGCAACTAATCCTGTTCTGATATAATCCAAAATTAATTTTAATTTGTTAAAGCTTAAATCAGTATTATTGTTGTGTTTTAATATTATTATTCAGTGTTATTATTTATAAATATATTAATTAAGATTTTTTATTTGATGATTTAATAAAATGTGGGTGTATGAACTAAAAACGTTTTTTTTTTACGAAATATAAATAAAAGTAGATATTTTTTTTCTTTTTTTAAACTATCATGGTTATGAACATTATTATTCGTGTTACCGAGATATTTACCATGATTTGTGAGTGATTGTCAACAAAACTCACAAATCATGGTAAATATCTCGGTAACACGAATAATAAAATATAGAAAAATATGTTTCTAAGTATGAAATGGATTGATAATCAATAATTGATGATAGACGGCTCCGTGGGTTAGTTGGTAGTAGCCTTGCCTTCGAAGCGAGGGGTCCCGGGTTTGATTCCCAGCCGGGGCATACTTTGTGTGGTGAGCATGAAGTTTGTTCTCGGGTCTTGGGTGTTTGTCTTGTGTTTCTGTTTGTCCATGCCATCTGCGACACGGAATCCTAGTGCAGAGGTATTTTTTTTTTTTTTTTTTTTTTTTTTTTATATGTTTGAGTGATGGAACGAGCTGAGGGCCCACCTGATGGTAAGTGGTGACCCTCGCCCATGACAACAGTAATGCGCGCGACTCAGTATGAGATACAAATCTTTACTGAGTCGCATTCATCCTGCTGCGTCCATCACCCGAGACGGGGATGATACGTCTCATGCGCATGTGATTTCACCGGCAGCCACACCCTTTCACCGGAACACAGTAATGCAACAACTACTGCTTGGCGGCAGATTCCAGATGTGGTGGCAGTACCTCTCCGGACGAACTTGGCACAAGTTCTACTGCTACTTTTAGTTGCTCCTTTAGCACCACCCAGGGGGTACGTGTAGGGAATCAAAAGGTTCACACCTACGGACGCGAGCAACTGGACCCCCCATGAGTATGAGTGTGTAAACGTTTATTAACGTTTATTATTGATTTGTTAAATTATAATTACTTTTTTAAGTGTTAAATCTGGTCTCGTAGTTTAGTTGGTAGTATCTGTGCCTTCTGCGCTGTGGGTCGTGAGTTTGATTCCCCAGGACAAGTATCTGTGTGACGAACATAATTTGTTCTGAGTCCGGGTGTTAATATAATTCAGAAAAAATAAAAAGAAATACTATTGTATTTAAGCTTTCTATCAGTTGTTTGGCTGTGTGACGAACATAGATGTTTGTTCTGAGTATGGGTGTTAATATAATATTATTCAGAAAAAATAAAAAGAAGTACTATTTAAGCTTTCTATCAGTTGTTTGGTTCCCATAGTATAATTCTTAGTTTGGTTAGATGGCGCTGTGTAATATCCGTGAATATTTATTTATTTCTTACGATATTTTCCTCCACTGGAAACTGAACCTCATGAGTTATCTACAATGAGGTTGAATTTTTAAGTCCTAATTCTTATCTACGTATTTCTTAATTCTGGCCTTTTGTGTTTTATGCCACGCAAATTCTGCCAATGTAAGAGTTAATGTACTTTCGCAAGTTTTTTCTGCATTTTAAAAAAATATGGCCGGTCTATTTCGGAGAAGTTATAAGAGTTAGAACTAGAATGATATTATTTACAATAAATATAATTCCCTCTCATGGATAATAAAATAATAAGAGATGATAAAAATACTAGTGAAAATGTGAAAATATATAAAAAATTATTAGGAATTAACAATCTGCGTACTTAAGATTGTAGATTTGAAAGAAAGAAAGAAAATATATTTATTAATAACTATAACAAGGACTTACATCATAAAGTAGGTAAGCTAATAAAAAAATAATACAGTACGACCAAGTTATAGGTAGAAACTAGGATACGACTCAGCATGATGCGCCACGCACAGGTACGTAGTGCGCTGATCTTCCGTCGGCTCCTACAAATACAATTTGTGACATCAATTAGGTATTGAGGCAGTTGTTTTTCAAATGAATTTGACAGTGTTTACTCTAAGTAGGTTCTAAAGATGCAAGCAACATGTAGATTATGTAACAACTAGCTGTGTTCCGCGGTTTCAGCAGCGTTTTTCTCGTTTCCGTGGAAATAGCGCACGCAAAAATAGGTGTAAACACCTTGTGTTACAAAATAGCAATTTTATTACGGATCCCTAATTTTGAAAAAAAAACATAGCCTTCCTCGATAAATGGACTACCCAACACTGAAAGAATCATTCAAATCGGACCAGTAGTTCCAGAGATTAGCGCGTTCAAACAAACAACCACTGCAGCTTTATAATATTGTATTAGTATAGATAACTTAAATGTTTTGTGGAACTTAGGTCATACACAAACTATTTTATCATATCGGTTTTAGGTAGAATTTTATCTGTGCTAATCGATATTTATCTGTTATCGATACGTCCACTGATAACGAAATATTACAATAATATTCAGTCCGTTACCGGATTTAGCAAAAAAAGATAGTTGTTTTTTTTTTTTTTGCTTTGGATCATTTCACATTCTTCCCTAAATATTTGTGTGTAAAAATAATGTTTAAAATATAAATATAATGTTTATAATGTTATATCCCTAAATATAATGTTTATGTCACTTTGAAACTTAAAGTAAGAAGTTTTTTTTTTAATTTATTCATAGTGTTTTGTGGCTGTGTTTGTATGAATACTCTACGTTTTGGTGAGTTTTGATTTACGATTTTGAACGCGTGATTTGGACCAATTTTGCTAATTATTTTTTTGTTATGTTTGTCATTATCAGGAGAAGGTTTTTATAAAAGAAAAAACTAAGAAAGGTGCGCAGAAAATTTCTGGAACACAGCGGGGCGCATCTATCATAATATTATTAGTTGGAATACCTATTTTAAATATAAATAAATATAAACGTTTACACACTCATACCTCTGCACTAAGATTCCCTGTGTCGCAGATGGCATGGACAAACACCCAAGACCCGAAAACAAACTTCATGCTCACCACACAAACTGTGCCCCGGCCGGGAATCGAACCCGGGACCCCTCGCTTCGAAGGCAGGGCTATCAACTAAGCCAAGGTCATAAAAGCTGTCACCAACTCTTCAATAATTGCCTTCGTTGTTTTGAATACAGGCTCACAACCTCCGAGGCTAGTTGTAGAAATATTCATGTATTGCGCCCCGCGGTGTTAACCGCGTTTGGCTATCCTACGGGAACCGTACATTCCTGGATAAAAGACCTATATGCTATTCCAGACTATAATCTATAATGTATCGACTTCATCCAGAACCGTTCAGACGTTCTGGCGTGATTAAGTAACTAACATCCATTCATCCAAACTTTCGCATTTGTAATAATAATACACGTCATACAAGCGCAAAGTTCAGTAAACAAATTAATGGTAGAAAATCTTTATACCACCATTCAAACACCATCTAAATTCAAACACCTTAATAGTGCTTTTTAATCACTTTTTCAGTGAAAAAAAAAAAACAGTATTATGGTGTTTGAATTTGGAACTCACATATTCAACCTCCATCTCAACGCTATACAACCTCCTTGCGCAAAAAATACTCTATACAAACTCCTTGTCTATTTTTTTCACGTCATGGTATAAAATATACTCGTAGTATGGATTTAATTATGAATAAAATCGATTTAAAACGGTTATATTATCTCGCTTTAAATACGACATTAATTATTTATTTACTGATTGCATTATAAATTAAGTATTTTATGAGATGTAATGAGATAAATTCCGCATTTAAGTGGTTTCTGTTCCAAGTAAACATTTCATTCATAGATTTTCCTGACACGTTACGTTGTAGTGGGCAGATTACAGAACTGCATAAACAATGTTATTGAAATAAATATATAAATCTTTCCCGTTTCTAGCCAATAGCAAGACAGCGATATACACGACAAAAAATCATTATCATGCAGATAAGATGCAGTTATAATTTTTGATGGAACACAGTCGATTATTAAAGTACATTTTACCTGGAGGACACCCGTAAGTGTTACTGATAATTATTAGAATAATTAATATAATTAACAGCAGACTTTCAGAGCAAGCTATTAATTAAACGGTTTTTATTTGAACCAATATGCTTACAGATCGGTCCCATACAAATTTTATTAAAACCTGTTTGATAGTTTGGCAGTTAAATCAAGATAACTAGAAATAATATGTCATTTATGTAAATGAAATTCAATTTTTCGTTCCTGTGACTTTTTTCTTCGCCCGGTGTATAATAAATTTGGATGTTTCTTTTTTAAACTATATATAGGGGTACATCCAACTGAGTGAGGGATGGGATGAAGTCGATTTTATTCGCTTTTTAAATCTTACTTCTTTTTTTTATTTTTTTGGCTTTTTTGTGTCTATAGCCACGCAAATTCTGCCAGTGTCGCAGTTAATGTACGTCCGCAATTTTATTCTGCATCGGAACTAATTAAAAAAAATGGCCAGTTTATTTCGCAGAAGTCACGAGAATTTTCACAACCAGAATGATTACATTAACAGTAATTTTAAATCAGTAAATTTTAAATACATGTTTAAATTAATTAATAATTTTATAATATTGAATAACATAAGCTTGGCGGGAATCTGCAAAATGGGCAGATTCATAGACAACTGCTTAAGTGCTTACGTCTCTTCCGCTGATTTCAGCTACAAACAAAACAAAATGGCTGACGCTGTCAAAATCAAATTCGAATACGAAAAACCGACGAACGTTGAGGCAGAAGTACCGGTAGCCCAAAATATGAGAGATGGCCCTCCAGACAACGCCTCTGAAGTAAGTATAGTAGATATTTGGGGTATCTTTGGTAGTATCACCACATGAAACACAATTCAACATATACACTTTTTATTGTTGATCACCGACACAGGATATAGTACATTTAAAACATTCTACATTTAGTTCACCACCACCAAAATATCATAGGACTAGACTGGCAAATCACCAGTCCAGTCCTATGATATTTTTTTCCTACTTGACATCCCGGGAAATTCCCTCTCGTAATCTTTTGGCAGCCAATCAGAGACCATAATTTTGACAGACCAAAATTGCGTTCAGAAACGCCGCAGATACATTTCATTCTGAGCCCGTCATAGTGGTGACTAAGAAGGAAGCTACATTCACTAAAGGAGATCTGAAACTGCAGAAGCTCACCGTGACAGAAGACATATCGGCGAAATTCCAGCATATGTTCAAGAAGCAGACGCTCCCTGGGAAGACAATGGTGACACAAATACAGAAGTTGGAATATAAATATTGAATTCGCAAAGCATTACGCACTTCGTAATAAATGATTTTAACTGATATACTATTCTTTTCTATCAAGCTACGATTATAGTAACTAATACCCCTGGCTTTCTAGTTCCTCCGTAGGTGTACCCTTTGATCCCTACACGTATCCCCTGCGCGCTTAAGGAGCAACCAAAAGTAGCAGTAGAATTTGTGCCAAGTTCGTCCGGAGAGGTACTGCCACACCTGGAATCTGCTGCCAAGCAGTAGTGCTCGCATCACTGTGTTCCGGAAGGGTGTGGGTGCCGGTAAAATTACATGCGCATGACGCATCATCCCTGTCTTCGGTGATGGACGCAGCAGGATGAGTGCGACTCAGTATAAGATCCAAATCTTATACTGAGTCGCTACTGTTGTCATGGGCGGGGGTCGCCACTTACCAGGTGGGCCCTCAGCTCGTTCCATCACTTATTCACATAAAAAAACTTATAGTATGATTTCTATGTCTCGTCTTCGGGCGACGAAGTTATCAGATTCGCCAGAAATTCCTTATCAATGGATTTACGGAGCCTAATCGAATAATGACTATAGTTTTATCTATATAAAGTACTAGCAGCCCGTCCCGGCTTCGCACGGGGTAGTGACATAACTACAATAGTTGGACATATGCTACCGCGGAGTTTTTTGTAGACATTATGATGTTCTTCAATATTGTTGTACATTATTTTGTTCTATCGCTAATAGTTTCGGCAGCGCATTCGACGAAAGACATTTTAAGACTCATTTTTCTACACCTTCGATTACATTGTTCAAATTTTACCAAGGATCCCTAATTTTTTTCAAAATGAAATGTAGCCTATGTCAAATTGGAAGAATGTAGCATTCTATTAGTGAAAGAATTTTTTAAATCGGCCCAGTACTTTTTGAGCCTATTCATTACAAACATACAAACATAGGTACAAATCTTTCCTCTTTATAATATTAGTGTAGATTATACCCAGTATTATTAAAGCTGACCCCGCCACGCGTTGCTGTGGCTAACGTTTTTGTAATTGTGACTGTCAAATAATAGACAAATAATTTACAATAAAATAATATTGCGATCATAAATTGAGATGTGAGCTATCCTATCTTTCAAGTTGGATCAAACTGCACACGGTGTACAAATTTGATTAAAATCGGTTCAGTAGTTTAGGAGTCCATCGCGGACAAACATCGTGACACGTAATTTATATATCCACTTAGTGTGTAATACTTCCGAGGTAACATTAAAAAAACCGGCCAAGTGCGAGTCGGACTCGGTTCCGTACAAATATAATATCAAGCAAAAACGACCAAAAAAAAAATACGTTTTTGTATGAGGTCCTTTAAATATTTATTTTATTATATTTTTTTGTATTTGGAATCGAACTCACGACCTGTGCACAGATGGCTATGTTCTTTTAAGTTAAGCAATTATCTGACTGGTCAATTTTGGTGGACTATCGGCCCACCTGATGTTAAGTGGTCAACGCCGCCCTTGAACAACGATAACACGACTTAGGTCCCGACGTAAATGATGACCCAATCATCTTGCGCCCGTTATCACAGGAATATAACATCTCATGCGTTTGTGATCTCACCGGCACCCACACCCTTCCACCGGAACACATCAATGTGAGTGCATCACTGCTTGGCGGCAGATAACCAGATGAGTAGGCAGTACTCAGGGCAAACTTTGCACAAGTAATGTAAAAAATTCTCATTTGTCAATGTTTCAGGGTACATCCCAAAGAGGTACAGTCAGCTGTGAACAAAGTGTTGTTACGGAAGATGGTACACTCAACAGCAAATATACCAGCACCAACGGAACTCCAGCCAAAGGTAACAGGTCTGGGGGGTCGCGAAGCTTATACTACCTTATACTATAATAGTGTTACAAAAGGTTGTGAAAACTACTGCAGTAAATAAATAACAATAGTATATTTTAAGTATTTAATTGACTGGGTACACATCCCTACCTCTTTTATCACCTCTCTCTAGCCTCAAAGGTTTGCTGGAAGAGAACTCTTTTTAGGGTTAAGCTCGCCTTTGTACATACTTTTTGTTTTAGTTTATGTTTCCTTTTATTTTATTTTTTTCATATGTGTGTGTGTGTACAATAAAGAATTACGAACAACGAATTACGAACAATTAAAAAAATTAGATTATGAAAATGAATAATATAAAAATGTGTTAAAATAAACGTTTAAACACTGTTCTAGGATTCCCTCTGTCGCAGATGGCATGGACAAACAGAAACACAAGACAAACCCAAGATCTGAGAACAAAGTTTATGCTCACCGCACAAAGTGTACCGGAAATCGAACCCAGGAACCCTCGCTTCGAAGGCAGGGCTACTACAACTAAGCCACGGAGCCGTTTACGGATTTTATATATGTCACAAAATAAAATACATGAAAAAAGCAACGGGTAGGGGGTCGCGAAATATTTCTTCATACTAAAGGGGCCGTCTCATGAAAGGTTGAAAAACACTGATTTAAACAATAGAAAATACGAAATTAATGACAAAAAACCCAACTGCGTAAATCATTCCAAATTCCTTTTAATCGTATAAATTGTTTGTACTATAGCAAGTAGTAATAAAAACGCATTACGTGATACCTCTGGTACTCCTCTACTCCCGACTTATAGCCGCTCGGCTCGCTTTCGGCTGCGCTCGGGCACACTTCGTTCCCCTCGCGCCGGCCTCATATGTGACCGGCAGTCATTGTAATACCGCCGAGGCGAACGGCCGAGAGCCGACACGCGCTCTGTCACGTCTTTTCCATTTCTTTGTTAAACTTTTAGTATTATAGTTTGTGTTCTTTCTGTTTGTGTTAAATGCGTGTGAACTGATTAATATAGTTTGTGTAACAGTACTTCGTATTTTCTTTGACATTCCGCCCGTCGTAAATACGCAACCCTATAACTGGCAGCCAAACGTGGAGCAGAACTAAGTTTAAATTCAGTGCAAACTCGAAAGTGTAAATATAATCAACCTAGTGTACCTAAACTCTAAATAAAAAAAACTCTAAATAATAAAAGTGCAGAACTTGAGTGTCGCGAGTGTTCACGTGTTTTGTCCATCAGTGTTATCCAGCGAACTTTTGAGAACGCGCATGGCATGGTGCGCGGTTCGTTAGGTACAAGCGTCAATGGTCTCGTGTCCCGCTCGTTTTGATTCTAGTACATCTATGCGGGTTGTCTAGAACTGTTACATACGCACGCACGGTTAGTGAACAACGAACATCAGTACAAAGTGAACAGTTTTTATGTGTTTTGTGTCGCGTATCGTTCTATGGAGCGTGATAACTCTGTTTTGATTCGGGTATAGTGACTCGTACAGGTTATTAATACGGACATACTAAACTGGAAATGACAGTTTCTGTAATGAAAGCGTGATATTTTGTACAGAGTGATTTGTAAACGTGTTTTCCCTCGGACAATTAGACTCAATTTATAGTTTTAATCGAATTTACCAGACTTTTACGCTAATTTAGAACTTAACTGTTTCGTAGTTGGGAAACGTAATACCTAAGTGTTGTTAGGTATTTTGGTGTCGTTTTCGTGTAGTTTGAACATTTACGATGGTGCTAACGAGATCGCGCGCCGCGAGCCCGGCGTCCGCCGGCGTCGTGTCTGAGGACGTGGCGCCGCTTTCGGCGACTGTGCGTGATTCAGTTCCGCACGGTGCCGTCGCCGCTGCCGCTGCGCATGGATCCTCGGTGGATTCTCAACCCACTGCTGCTGCTGCTGCAGCCGCTCCAGTCGTGATGACTACAGACCAATTTCTGCTATTGATAAACAGGCTAAGTCGCAGCGATTCTGTAAGTACACCTGTACCTACTATTTGTTCTGGAAATTTCGCTAAATGTACGGCGCGATTTGATGGTGAAAAGTCTAGCAATATTGAGGCTTTTATCGACGCTGTTGAAACTTTTAAAGATTGTGTTGGCGTTGATGACAGTAATGCGCTTCGTGGATTGTCAATGTTATTGACGGGTTTGGCCGCTACGTGGTGGCAAGGCGTCAAGGATACAACCCCGTCCTGGTATGCTGCTGTAGAAGCGTTGAAACAAACATTTGGACCACGATTACCGCCACACAGAATTTATAGAAATATATTTGAACGCGAGCAGCGAGTGGACGAACCAACAGATTTGTTTGTGTGCCGGCTCAGAGCGCTCTTTGCTCAGCTTCCGCCGTTATCTCTCTCGGAGACGGTGCAGTTAGATATGACGTATGGATTGATGCATCGTCGACTTCGTGAGAAAGTTCCACGCTACAGTTTCAATACCTTTAGGGAACTTTTATTAGAAACGCGCCGAGTTGAAGATATTTTGGATGAGAACCAACCGAAATCAACTGTTGATTTTAAACCTACGTTACCTTCGACCAATACGCCTTCGCGACCGTCTTCTGTATCTAGTACCACTGCTACAAAGTTTCGTCCTCAGTGTAATTATTGTAGACAGTACGGTCATGTGAAAGATGCTTGTCCGCGACTTACTATGCCAAAGAGGGCCAACATGGAGAGTCCAGCTGATACAGAGCCACGAGCGTCTTCGGTCACATGCTTTGGATGTGGAGCACCCGGCGTCATTCGATCGAACTGTCTTACGTGCAAGGAAAATAAACCGGTTGTGTCTCATAGCGTGTTTCAGTCAGTGTCCGCGAGTTGTGATAATATTGATTCTCGTGTACGTCCAGTGTTAAGTGTAGAAATCTATGGTGAAGTAGGTAACCTACTAATAGATACAGGTGCTAAGCATTGTATAGGTAGTGTTAGTTTAAGATCTCACTTAGTTAAGAATGGACATCAGTTCCAAAATGTATATAC
This sequence comes from Aplocera efformata, assembly GCA_921293045.1. NCBI lineage: Eukaryota > Metazoa > Arthropoda > Insecta > Lepidoptera > Geometridae > Aplocera > Aplocera efformata. The sequence goes on along the minus strand of OV121068.1, from coordinate 1,094,961 downwards.
GGAACTTAAGTATGCAGATGGTCGGACATGTGCGCAAAATGTTGATATTGCACACGTTGATGTAAAGGTGCGAGAGGTATCGTTTCCTGTTAGCTTTTTAATGCTGCCCCAGGCCACAGAAAGTTTGTTGGGAATGAATTTCATTCAAGATGTGGGCATGGTTTTGGATTTTGATTCTAGAGTATGGTTTGTGAGACATGATAGGACACCTAAACCGATTATTTTCGAGATTAGGCCATTTCAGTCGCTTACTTGTTCATCTGTGGGTCTTCGCGAAGACGGAAGAGCCCATCCTAGGTCAGATGAAAGCGGACAACTGTCTGAACTCCTGAATGTATATGAAGACATTTTTGCGCCAGGGGGAGAACCTACTCAGTTTGCTGTTCATGCTATTAATAGAGGAGATGCCGCACTGATTGCAAGTCCACCATATAGGGTTAAACACCCACCATACAGGGTTAAACACGCCAGGAAGGCAAATCGTAGTAAGTGTGTCTTCGACAGGGATAAAGTCGTTCACCTTGGACACGTCGTTTCTTCCCGGGGCATTGAACCCGAACGAACTACGATCGATGCTGTAATCGATATGAAGCCTCCAGTAAACCTGAAAGAACTGAAGACGTTTTTACACACCTGTACGGGGTTTCGAAAATTTATCCCGCAGTTTTCGCGGGTAGCGCATCCGTTGACGGATCTCACTAAGAAAGATCGACGTTGGCATTGGGGGGAGGATGAGAAAAGAGCCTTTGAAGAACTCAAGATGCGGCTATCCTCCAGACCAATTCTGCAACAGCCTAACTTCGATGAACCTTTTATACTGCGTACAGATGCTAGTGCATACGCTTTAGGTGCAGTTCTGATGCAAGGTGCTACGCCTCATGAAGAGAGGCCTATTGAATATGCCAGCCGGCTTTTGTCATCTGCTGAACGGAATTATCATACCACCGAGCGGGAAGCTTTAGCTGTGGTTTGGGCTTTAGATAAATTCCGCAGATATATAGAAGGAGCCAAAGTCTATGTCGCTACCGACCGCCAGCCTCTTAGATGGCTCTTGAGTTTGAAAACGCCCAGTGGTCGTCTAGCGCGTTGGGCCATGAAGATAAAATCATTCGAGCTGGATATTGGGTATACACCGGGTAGGGCTAATGTGGTCGCTTACGCTCGTAGCCGCCCAGTGGTCGACGAACCTGAGGAGATGGGTTTCAGTCCGTGCAGCATTTGCCCGGTAGTCGTCGACTTGTCTTATAAGAGACCCGAAGAAATCCGAGACTCTCAATTGAATGATATAGAAATTCAGAAAATAATAGAAGATTTTGATGAAGTCAAGGTGCGATTTGATGATCAACAAGATGTTCGAGAGAAGAACAAGAGAAGAGACATTGTTTCTTATAAAGAAGGGGATCTAGTCCTGGTGGAGACCCACATGCCTATTAACGCGAGTAGGGGCTTCACTAGCAAGTTTGCTTCAAGACGGGAGGGTCCATATCGTGTCTCACAGATCGTCAGTCCATCTTCATTTGTTATCGCTGATAGTACTGGAGTTGTTAAGGGAAGATACCATGCCAGCGCCTTGACCCCTTATCTTGGTTCATCTCCAGCAATAGTGCATCAGCGTCGCCGTGGTCAAACGGCCAAGTCACGGTCGGGACGTCCTCGTGACTTGGAGGGGGAGGTTATAGCAAGTAGTAATAAAAACGCATTACGTGATACCTCTGGTACTCCTCTACTCCCGACTTATAGCCGCTCGGCTCGCTTTCGGCTGCGCTCGGGCACACTTCGTTCCCCTCGCGCCGGCCTCATATGTGACCGGCAGTCATTGTAATACCGCCGAGGCGAACGGCCGAGAGCCGACACGCGCTCTGTCACGTCTTTTCCATTTCTTTGTTAAACTTTTAGTATTATAGTTTGTGTTCTTTCTGTTTGTGTTAAATGCGTGTGAACTGATTAATATAGTTTGTGTAACAGTACTTCGTATTTTCTTTGACATTCCGCCCGTCGTAAATACGCAACCCTATAGTACCTCATTTATGAAACCCTTGGGGGGGTCCAGTTGCTCGCGTCCGTAGGTGTGTACCCTTTGATTCCCTACACGTACCCCCTGGGTGCTAAAGGAGCAACCAAAAGTAGCAGTAGACCTTGTGCCAAGTTCGTCCGAAGGCTGCTGCCACCACATCTGGAATCTGCCGCCAAGCAGTAGTGGTTGCATTACTGTGTTCCGGTGGAAGGGTGTGGCTGCCGGTGAAATCACATGCGCATGAGACGTATCATCCCCGTCTCGGGTGACGGACGCAGCAGGATGAATGCGACTCAGTAAAGATTTGGATCTCATACTGAGTCGCGCGCATTACTTTTGTCATGGGCGAGGGGCGCCACTTACCATCAGGTGGGACCTCAGCTCGTTCCGTTACATAAAAAAAAACCTGTTATTATGGTATCATAATAACAGGTTTTTTTTTATGTAACGCACCGATAGGTTTAGGAAAAAACTATTTATGATCAGTAATTTTTATTTTTTCAGATTTTAAGGATGACAAGAAGAAAACAAAAATACCTGTGTCTAGGTTTAGGCAGACGGTGGAAAAGGTGAAGTCTGCAAGGGCAGAAGCTAAAAAGGAGGAGGTGAGCTTTGAAGGTTCCGTAGATTTTTTTTTGTTTAAATTTTATGTCGTCTTCTTCCGGGCGGAATCAAGACTATTTAAACCAGATTTAAACTTTTTTTTTGTTTTTTTTTTTTTATGACTGTGCATTTTTTCCCAGTCACACATACCAAAACGTCGATCGTCGATACCCAAACTAAAAAAAGAGCATAAAAACCCACAACCTATTGTAAAAAAGGAATTGACTATTACTACTACTAAAATAACTGAAAAGAACACAGCTCCTGATGATGAATTTGACAAACTTTACGAAGAAATAGTTTGTCACACTCCTACTGCAGTAAATATCGATGTAAGCTTGCTAAACCCTAAAGTAGATGATCCGGAAAAACTTGAAAACAAGTTTGAAGAGATAATACATGATTATGATGAAAATAAGGTTCAACCAATCGACGTAGAAAAAGTGAGGAGATCTAGAATACCATTCTTGAAACGCAGGAGTCAACAAGATATGGATGTTAACGTTCAGGCAGAAAGAAGCAGCAGAATAATCGCCGCTAGAGACAAATTGAGGCAAAGACATAGCTCTAGTAGTGAACAATATGATGTACGTAAAGAATTTAATGACACTTCTGACAACAATGGAGGTAATAACGTAAAACAAGAAGTTATTACAGATAATATACAGTCTAAAGAAGAAGAAATTAACTTAAATCATCCCAAACCAAAGACAGATATAACAACTAAACACACTAAAACAATAATCAAAACATCTTCCGGTGCAAACGAACAAGATAGCTCTTCAGAAGTGATTGGAACTACAACAATTACAGAAATCACAATAAATGAAAGCAGTGACAAGGTACAAATGACGCAGGGACAGAGGATAGAAGAGAATATTTATAAAGATTCTATAAAAATTGGGACACCAGTTTTTGAATCATATGTGCATGAATACACAGAGAAAAGTGAAACTGAAAAAACATTTGAAGTTAAAAGGGTTTTATCATATACATCTAATATTGAAAGTGATTTTATGATTGAAAATACGGACAGTAAGGTTGAAGTTTTAGAGTTAAAAGATGAACCACAGATAACTATTGGGAAAGATGATATAAATGAGATTTCTACCAACAATAGCGAATCTAAAAAAGTGGTAGATATAGAACAAATTGAAATAGAAACTATAGGTTCTAGGGTTAATCAACAACAGACAACTGAAATAATTGATATAAGTGAAAAAGACTCTAGTAATTATAATGCAGATGAAAATGTAGCTAAAATACATATAGATACTGAACATACTAAGCAGGTCATGAAAGAAAAAGATGGCAGCATCGAGGATATAGCCAAAATGAGAGGAAAAGTAAGCAAATTAATAAGCAAGATTGATTCCCACCCCTCTGAAGCACCGAAAAAAGAATATCCTTCAGAATTGCCTAAAAATAAATCGGTGTTGTCAAAAATAGCAATGTTTGAGGTAAGAATAATGTATAATTAAGTAAATGTTACCTAATTAAATGAGCTATGATAATGATGATGATAATTTAATTTTGTTTCAGAATCGTGACGTAGAACCGGCTAATAATAATTCAAAATTACCAAATAAATATTGCAGACCTAAATTAGTTACAAAAGAAATTAAGAGAGAGGAACACACTCATATTCATACGCCATTAATAGTTGATGAAGTATTCAAACCATTTGAACCAATTTTTAACACTAATGACACAGGGAGTTCTGTCGAAGTTACTGCCAATGGTGATGGAGATATAAACAAAATCGAAAAAGTTGAATTGGTTGTTATTGAATCCCCAGAAGTAGTACGTTACGATGTTGAAAATAAGGTCCAAATTCAGTCAAATACCTTGATTGTAAAGCAGTCTAAGGTCGAAGAGGAAATTCTCACCCAAGTTCCAAGGCAATCCAACAATGAAATTAATACAAATAACAAGGAAGAAATATCTAAAGAACTAGATGTCCCAGTGATAATTCCAAGATTCGTTCCAGTGAGAGAAGTTTTAAAAAGATACGAATCTCTAAACGAAACAAAGGATGCAACTCAAAGCAAAGAAACTTTATTGGATAGTAATAGACAATCAAAAGAAATTCTACCCGGTATCAGACCAATAAGCATAATAATAAGCGACTTAAAACCTGAAAAGGACATTATAAGTGATTTTAAAGCTTCTAATGATGACATAAATACTGATAATGAAGTATTTGTTGAAACTACAGAACAGCTACGCGAAGTAGCGAAACCTATTCACAATAACAACATGCAAGAACATCTTGAAAAACTCACTATAAATAGAACACGAGAATATAAATCTTTGAGGCAAGATGAAGATTTCGCAACATACAAATCTTTAGACACAGATTTGAAAGCCAAGTCTAGAAATGATGATGTAAGACGAGCTAAGTCTCTTGCAGAATTGGATCTAGGGGATGCAGTGAAGGGAAAAGTGAATAAAATGATTGTCAGGATGAACTCTATGGAGAAAATTGAAGTGGAGATGAAAGAGTCTCCGATTAGTATGAAAGAAATGCCAAGGAAGAGATCTGTCTCCGAGAAAATAGCTTTGTTTGAGGTGAGTGAATTTAAGTAGGGGTTAAGTATTGTACTTTGGGGGTCCAGTTGCTCGCGTCCGTAGGTGCCTCTCCACGTACCCTCTGGGTGGTGCTAAAGGAGCAACCAAAAGTAGCAGTAGAACTTGTGCCAAGTTCGTCCGGAGAAGTACTGCCACCACATCTGGAATCTGCCGCCAAGCAGACTACTGCTTGGCGGCAGATTCCAGATGTGGTGTACCGGAATACAGTATTCCGGTGGAAGGGTGTGGCTGCCGGTGCACATGCGCATGAGACGTATCATCCCCGTGTCGGGTGATGGACGCAGCAGGATGAATGCGACTCAGTAAAGATTTGGATCTCATACTGAGTCGCGCGCATTACTGTTGTCATGGGCGAGGGTCACCACTTACCATCAGGGGGCCCTCAACTCGTTAGGTCACACATATACATATTATAAAAAAAAAATTTTTGAACAAAAAGTCATTGATATATGTCTAAAATTGGCGAAGAAATGGAAAAACGTAAAGTTAATATTAATCAAATAATAATAAATATTCATGGACATTTCACATAGCGTCACCTAGTCTTAAACGAAGCATAGCTTGTACTATGGGAGCTAGATAACTGATAGAATATAGTGTTATTTTTTTCTGTGTGATAATATGTAATACATATTTCATATTAACACCCAAACGTTTATGTTCGTCACACAAATTCTTGTCCTGAGTGGGAATCAAACCATATCAAATGAGATTTCAAAACATCCTCGGGTTTTTGAAGTTGATTAATTAAAATTACTGTGAGAAGTAGAATATATTTTTTCTCAAACATGCATGGAAGTATCGTCATGATTTCGAAAAAAGAACACGCGATTCGAATTTACGGACAAAGAAAAACAAATCCATTGCGGGAGCTTTTTTTGAATTTGGAACGTTACTACACTCCGGCAATCGAACCGACGACCTAAAAAAAAACAAATTAAAAAAAAGGAGCTTTTTTTGAATTTGGAACATTACTACACTCCGGCAATTGAACCGACGACCTTAAGAAAAACAAATTCAAAAAAGGAGCTTTTTTGAATTTGGAACGTTACTACACTCCGGCAATCGAACCGACGACCTTAAGAAAAACAAATTCAAAAAAGGAGCTTTTTTGAATTTGGAACATTACCACACTCCAGCAATCGAACCCGGCAGCACAGAAGGCAGACAACCACCAATAGTTACAATATATTAGGCTGTTTGGAGAGCGTGGTGGCCCAGGGACTTTCAATCTGAAGGTTTATGGTTCAAACCCACAGCACCAATGAGTTTTTTCACTTGAAAAAAAAATTATGTGCGCGATACCACGTTCTCAAAACGGTGACGGAAAACATCTTGAGGAAACCGTCTTAGAATCAAAAATTCGACGACATGTGACATCTACCAATCCGGATTGGGCTCCCGTGGTAGATTAGAGCCCATTCACTCTCAATTATTAGTAGGCCCTGCAGTGGGAACATTAGAGGCTGGTACGGTACGGTTGCTGTTTGAAATCCATCGTTATTATGCCAAAATCTACAACTACCCTCATTTAGTCGTGATATGGCAAAATGTGATCACATTGATGTAGTTTGACGCAAAACGTGGCATGTATCACATATAGATACTGGAAATGAATTATTTCTGTTTGATTTTGTGTTTAATACTTATTGTAAGTAATTTTTCCATAATTCTCTTCAACAAGCAATTAGAATTTTGTATTTTTTCGTAATGTTTAAAGTGCCTGGTTTCGAAGAATGAGTTTGCAAATAATTCTTGACTCTCCTTTAATTAAAATAATAACTAATTTGCTTTTGTCATTGTATTTTATCATTACGAATATGTACTACGTTGATTAATAGTTGAATAGTAATAGTTGATTAATAGTTGAATAGTATAATATATGCTCACGAATATGTGTACATGTGTGTGTAAAATTTGACGTGTCCAAATGATACTTGAGATCTAAAGGAATAAATGAGTTTGACTTTGATTTTAACCAAAACAATTGGTGAAACTCTAAAATCCGTTTTGACCCATTTCGAAAACGATGTTCTAAATTAGGTAGGTATATGTATATGTATGTTTTTATGATTGTCGATATCTTCGCCAGTTGTTAACCAATGTGGATGATTTATTTTTTATTTGAAAGGTTGTACCTCTGAGATGGTTGCGTAAAAGTTTCATGGATAAATTCCATCCCTGAGGGTGTAAAATGAGTCATGTAGTTATTGATTTTGGTTGTTTCGATTTTAAAGTCAGTTTTTTATTGAAGTGAAAACTTCTTTAGCGGCGTTGAGCACTTTTTCTGTAATGGGTATAAATCTTAAACTCGCGTCAGGACACGTGACCTGATCGAAAAAGCGTAAGACGGATGGAGAGTAGACAAATTTTCTCATTCGATTTTGAACTTAACCTTCAACATTTTATGGTTGATTTTTCGGAGAGATAAACTTTTTAATGTAAAATAATTGTAATAGTTTTAAAGTGTTAAATTTTTAATGTAATATAAATTGTCATGTTTGTGTACGATAGCGCAATAAATGAATATTGTATTCTACCACATAAATGATAGTACTTTTATACTGATAAAGCAATTGGTGCAAAATTATTCCCTAACCATTCCAAAATATCAAACATGCTCAACGTTAATAATCAAGTTTTCACTTCTGCCGGCACTCCCGGAGTGCAACCCGTCTTTTTTTATGTGAATTGTTGACCCCCGCCCATGACAACAGTAATGCGATTCAGTATAAGATTTGGATCTCACACAGAGTCGCATTCCTGCTGCGTCCATCACCCGAGACGGGGATGATACGTCTCATGCGCATGTAATTTCACCGGCACCCACACCCTTCCGGAACACAGTAACGCGAGCACTACTGTTTGGCAGATTCCAGGTGTAGTGGCAGTACCTCTCCGGATGAACTAGGCACAAGTTCTACTGCTACTTTTGTTTGCTCCTCCACCCAGGGGGTACGTGTAGGGAATCAAAGGGTACACACGGACGCGAGCAACTGGGATGAAGACTCAACTCTATTGCTATTATTTTTCAGAGGAAATTAACACCTGTAAGGTCCGAAGTCCTACCCCCTCGTACCCTCAAACTAAGAACAGACATAAATCCAGTAAAACGTTCCGCGGAGGCAGAACCACTGACAGTTATAACTAACAAAACAGTGAACCCACTTTTGACAGAAGAGCCGGTTCTGACAGAAGCTTTGAAGAAAATAGAGGATTTGACGAAGGCTAAATTGATTTTTGGGAATATGGAAGTACCCACAAAGGAACTGAGTAATGGACGCGCGATGCCTGTTTTGGCGATCGGAACTGCTTTGGTAATTGTATATTTTTACTAGCTGACCGGGCCACGCGTTGCTGTGGCTAACGTTTTTGTCATACGATATTATAATTTGCAATAAAATAATATTGCGATCATAAATTGAGATGTGAGCTATCCTATCTTTCAAGTTGGATCAAACTGCACACGGTGTACAAATTTGATTGAAATCGGTTCAGTAGTTTAGGAGTCCATCGCGGACAAACATCGTGACACGTAATTTATATATATTAAGATAATAAAAAATAACGTTTGCACACTCATACCTCTGCACTAGGATTCCCTGCAGATGGCATGGACAAACAGAAACAAAAGACAAACACCCAAGACAAGAACAAACTTCATGCTTACCACACAAAGTGTGCCCCGGCCGGTAATCGAACCCGGGACCCCTCGTTTCGAAGCTAAGGAGCCGTCTCCACTAAGCCAATGAATAATATTTCAACTTTCAAAGGATGTTATCAATTTGTGTGTATTTTTAAGGTTCCGTACCCAAAGGGTGAAACGGGAATTTATGACTAAGACTCCGCTGTCTGTCCGTCTGTCACCATGTATATTCTCATGAACAGTGATAGTTAGAGTTGAAATTTTCACAGATGATGTATTTCTGTTGCCGCTATAACAATAAATACAGAAAAAAAAACCCTCTAAACACAATATTTCATCCAAATCGTTACAGCCGTTTTAGATACGCGAAATATATACAAGAATTGTTCGTTTATGGTTAGTTTGTTTTTATTTCGACTTAAACCCCGAAAGTCGGTTGGAAAGCAGAGCCAGTATGAATCCTGAATGAATGAATGAATTAACACTTTATTGTACACCAAAAAATCACATAAATCTACTTAGGTGTAGTACAATGGGTCTTATCGCTGAAAGCGATATCTTCCAGACAACCTTTGGGTGGAGTTTTAATACAATATGTGTTGCTTTGTAGGACGGCGGTATACATACATAATCTATACTAGTGTAGAATAAAGGAATTATAATATACAGTGGCGGCCTTAGGGGGTGGCAAGCAGGGCAACCGCCCGGGGCCTCGCTCTAGTAGGGCCTCGCACCCTCGCAGAACAACCCGTTTTTTGTTTCGATGTACTGCAGCTGTCTTCAAGAGCATGCTGACTGATTACCAGGAGCCCTGTACATTTCTAACTCACCTAAATTCCTCATACGCCAAGTGCCCCACAAAGATCCATCGCCCGAAGCCTCGCAATATCTAACGCCGCCCTTGATGATATATCATATTTTATGATATATTATAATTCAATCATTTAATGCTTAATTAAATGCTGCTTTCAGCTGGACCCTCGCTTCGCTTATCATGTGATAACCACGGCCATCGACCTGGGCTATCGCGCGATCGACACCGCATTCATCTACGGGAACGAGAAGATCGTGGGGGAGGCGATCCGTGCGAAGATATCTGATGGAACTGTCACCAGGTAGAATGAAGCCCAAGAATGTACAACCTAAAACATATGCTCCGTTCTGCCAATCCAAAAATCGAAATCACAGTGTATTATAAACAGTACAGACACCGTAATATTTATAAAAAATCGAATTTGTTGAATTTCCGCAGGTACCCTTTGATTCCCTACATGTACACCCTGGGTGCTAAAGGAGCAACCAAAAGTAGCAGTGGAACTTGTACCAAGTTCGTCCGGAGAGGTACTGCCACCACACCTGGAATCTGGAGTTAAACAGTAGTGGTTGCATTGCTGTGTTCCGGTGGTAGGGTGTGGGTGGTTGAAATAACACGCGCATGTGTATCATCCCCGTCTCGAGCGACGGACGCAGCAGGATGAATGCGACTCAGTAAAGATTTGGATCTCATACTGAGTCGCACGCATTACTGTTGTCATGGGCGAGGGTCTCCACTTACCATCAGGTGGGCCCTCAGCTCGTTCCGTCACCAATTGTAAATACTTATTGACGCGCCTTACGTGAAATCCATTGTTATTTGACTAAATAAATGAAATATGGAATATGTTTTGGTAATTTTACAGAAGAAAGAGCGGATTTGTGATAAAGTGAGCTAACTTTAAAAAAAATTATGTATGCGCAATACCACGTTCTCGAAACGGTGACGGAAAACATCGCGAGGAAACAGGCATGTCTTAGAAACAAAAATTCGACATGCGACATCTACCAATCCGGATTGGGCTCCCGTAGATCAGAGCCCGTTCACTCTCAATTATCGAGAGTAGGCCGGTGTCAGCGGGAACATTCGAGGGTGGTACGGTAACGTTATTTTGCCTGTCAGGGAGGAACTGTTCGTGATATCGAAGCTCTGGAGTACGTACCACCGACCTGACCTGGTGCGGGTCGCGTGTCAGGCCTCCCTGGACGCTATGGGCTTGGAATACTTCGACCTCTATCTGATCCACAACCCTATGTCCTTCAAGGTAAGTCTGAAACCATGATGAATCACCCTTCTTTCTTTAATACAAGCAGCGCATGCTGAGTTACCTATTTTGTTGTTACATATTCTTAAACGTGTAATTGTGTTTTTGTGTAACATTGTGTTACAAATTGCTATTTTGTAACACAAGGTGTAAAATCGGAAACCTATTTTTGCGTGCGCTGTTTCCACGGAAACGAGAAAAAAGCGGGTGAAACCGCGGAACACAGCTAGTTATGTATAAAACTATGTTATGACATTTTGCTTTGTAGTATTTTTTTAATCAGAACAATTTCGTGTCTGTTCTGGCATATCATTGTAACAGTGTATGAATTTATAATATTTTTTTATAAGTACAATATCTTTTGACATAACCAAATGTTCCAAAGTGTATCTATGGTAAAAATAAATGAGTATTGAGTGGTTCTGTAGGAAGGCGGAGCTCCCATTCCGAAGATAGCCACGGTCCTCCAATACTCGGAGTACGACTACCTGGACGCGTGGTTCGGCATGGAGACCCTGGGGGGGATGGCGAGGTCCATTGGCGTGAGTAACTTCAACGCCCACCAGCTGAAACGCATCCTGGACCGCGCTAAGATCAAACCGGTGGTCAACCAAGTAAGTTTTTTTTATGTGAATGAGTGACGGAACGAGCTGAGTGCCCACCTGATGGTAAGTGACCCTCGCCCATAACAACAGTAATGCGCGCGACTCAGGATGAGATACAAATCTTTACTGAGTCGCATTCATCCTGCTGCGTCCGTCACCCGAGACGGGGATGATACTCATGCGCATGTGATTTCACCGGAACACAGTAATGCGAGCACTACTGCTTGGCGGCAGATTCCAGATGTGGTGGCAGTACCTCTCCGGACGAACTTGGCAAGTTCTACTGCTACTTTTGGTTGCTCCTTTATCACCCAGGGGGTACGTGTAGGGAATCAAAGGGTACACACCTACGGACGCGAGCAACTGGACCCCCCAACTGGACCAACTGAACCAGTTCTGACTGGATTGCTGTTTTATTTCTTCTTCTATTGTCTTTTATGTATTTACACTTAGATTTTGCTGCCGTAGGTATGTATGCTTCGATTCCCTACAAGCAGTGGCGGCCTTAGGGGGTGACAAGCAGGGCAACCGCCCTAGGCCTCGCTTTCGTAGGGCCTCGCACCCTCGCAGAACAACCCGTTTTTTGTTTCGATGTACTGCATCTGTCTTTAGGATGCTGACTGATTACCAGTAGCCCTGTACACTTCCAACTCACCTAAACTCCTCATACGCCAAGTGCCTCACAAAGATCTATCGCCCGGAGCCTCGCAATATCTAACGCCGCCGTTGCCTACAAGTACCTTTTTCATCTATATACAATATATAAATGATAGTCGTGTTTGTTACAACACTTATAACTCGAGAACGGCTGGACCGATTGCCATGGTTTTTGATTTGTTGGATTTGTTTCCGTCCCGAATAGCAGAATAACTATTAAAAACATTGGAAAATTAACGAAAAAATAAAATCAATTTATCCCCGTATTCTCCACGGGAACGGGAACTATGCGGGTGACACCGCGGGGCGCAGCAAGTTAAAAATAAAAATATCGGTTGTCGATGTCTGATTGTACAATTTTATATTAGAAAAAGAAAAAAAGCACTACGGTTTCTCGCCAAGTTAAATTCCACGCGAAGTCGCGAAGAACACTTTGTGTTGTGAGCATGAAGTTTGTTCTCGAGTCTTGGGTGTTTGTCTTGTGTTTCTGTGTTTGTCCATGCCATCTGCGACAGGGAATCCTAGTGCAGAGGTATGAGTGTGTAAACGCTTATGATGAATGAACGGTGCCACAGAATACTAGCTGTATCAGTCCACTGACGCAGCGCATGCTGAGTTACCTATTTTGTTGTTAATTCTTAAACGTGTAATTTTTTAATATTTAAGTGAGCCCTAATTATGTTACACAAAATAAAGTTTTTCTATTGTAATATTTCAGGTAGAATGCCATCCGTACCTCACTCAACAGAAGCTTGACAATTTCTGCGCAGACCACAACATCACGCTTAGCTGCTTCGGTGTCCTGGGGTCCAAGGTAACTCATAAATATTAAAACTATCATGGTTATGAACATTATTATTCGTGTTACCGTGTTGCTCGCGTCCGTAGGTGTATACCCTTTGATTCCCTACACGTACCCCCTGGGTGGTGCTAAAGGAGCAACCAAAAGTAGCAGTAGAACTTGTGCCAAGTTCGTCCGGAGAGGTACTGCCACCACATCTGGAATCTGCCGCCAAGTAGTAGTGGTTGCATTACTGTGTTCCGGTGGAAGGGTGTGGCTGCCGGTGAAATCACATGCGCATGAGACGTATCATCCCCGTCTCGGGTGATGGACGCAGCAGGATGAATGCGACTCAGTAAAGATTTGGATCTCATACTGAGTCGCGCGCATTACTGTTGTCATGGGCGAGGGTCACCACTTACCATCAGATGGGCCCATCATAATTATTTGTGGTAATCATTGTTATTATTATTCGTGTTACCGAGATATTTACCATGATTTGTGAGTTTTTTTGGCTCCCGATATTTCGACGCAGTTACATGCGTCATGGTCCCGGGCAAATATCGGGACAACAAAACTCACAAATCATGGTAAATATCTCGGTAATACGAATAATAATAACAATGATTACCACAAAAAAAATACGATGAGTTATTTCCTCGCAAATCTATACTAATATTATAAAGCTGCAGTGTTTGTTTGTTTGTTTGTTTGAACGCGCTAATCTCTGGAACTACTGGTCCGATTTGAATGATTCTTTCAGTGTTGGGTAGTCCATTTATCGAGGAAGGCTATAGGCTATGTTTTTTTTTTTCAAAATTAGGGATCCGTAATAAAATTGCTATTTTGTAACACAAGGTGTAAAATCGAAAACCTATTTTTGCGTGCGCTGCAAAAACTATTGACAATAGAACAAAATGATGTACTACGGGTTTGTAGATCCCATTAAGACCTACAAAAAAGTCCGCGAGATCATATATCTAGCTATCATGGTTTAATCACAACAACCGATTTTGTGTATCAAATTTGCACACCGTGTGCAGTTTGATCCAACTTGAAAGATAGGATAGCTCACATCTCAATTTATGATCGCAATATTATTTTATTGCAAATTATAATATCGTATCACAAAAACGTTAGCCACAGCAACGCGTGGCCCGGTCAGCTAGTATGTTATAAAACGTCGTATGACATTTGTGCGTTTTGATAATTACAGCCTCTGCTTTGCTTTGCTCTGCTCGCCTCGGCTGTAATTTTCAACTTACCGCACTTGTATCATAATGTATTACTATTATTATTTATTTATTTAATAAGGACTCCCAACACAGGATACACTGAACTATACTTAAGTAAATAAAAGGTCTTAAATAATAATGGTCGGAATTATATAAATTTCTTATTTATTGACATGATGATGATGTGTAATGTATTATTTATATTGTAATTTTACAGGAATTGTACAGGAATTGTATAGCACTAATTTTGTCTTTTTATTAATATTAATTTATATTGAATTGAATTGAATTGAATTGTATTTTTGACCTGTAACCATATTTGTTATCAATAAATGAACTATGAACTATGAACTATGAACTAGGGCGTCACAGCGTGTTAACAGAGACAACTAGACTAAAAAAGTTGAAAATATAAGAATAAATATGTTAATGCATGCGAGAAAAACGAAAACATTTGGACAAAAATAAATAAAAACAATGCATGAGCTGCCAGTTCCAATACGCCGATCATCATCACTTCATACATTCAAATTGCAAGTGAAAAACTTGTATTTAAATAAGTGATTTTAGAAAAATCTTACTTACTATAAGACTTTTCCTATTTCTGTTTTGTATATTTTTATTTCCTAGGTTTTTATTCTGTATGTGCTTAATTTTTATTTAAATTATGGAGTTTCAAGTGACTTACGTTGATTTTGGTGCACCTCCTACCAGATTTTCACATTTTTCATTTCTTTCCATCCAAAGGTTTCCTGGAAGAGATCGCTATTAGCGATAAGGCCGCCCATTGTAACCTCCTTTTTTTTTGTTAATTTTATTTGTGTTATGTAATTTTCTATCGAGGTGTACAATAAAGAGAGTGAGAGCGTGGTGGCCCAGGGGCACAGACGTCGATTTTCAATCTGAAGGTTGCTGGTTCAAACCCACACGTGTACCAATAAGTTTTTTCACTTGAAAAATTCATGTGCGCAATATCACGTTCTCGAAACGGTGACGGAAAACATCGTGAGGAAACCGGCATGTCTTAGAACCAAAAATTCGATGACATGTGACATCTACCAATCCGGATTGGGCTCCCGTGGTAGATTAGAGCCCATTCACTCTCAGTCATCAAGAGTAGGCCGGTGTCCCTGCAGTGGGAAGATTAGCGGCTGGTACGGTACGGTACAATAAAGAGTATTCATTCATTCATTGCATTTACAGGGAACACCGTCGGAGTTCAAGAGTGGCCAGCCGGCGGCGATAGATGACGCGCTGGTGCAGGTCATGGCTGCTGGACTTGGCGTGTCACCAGCTCAACTCCTCATCAGGTAATGTTCTTTCAATTTATACTATATTAGCGACCCTCCCCAGCTTCGAACAGTTAGTAAAGCATCAGTGTCGTATCAGAAACTACCCGCGCGAAGCCGGGGTGACTTGCTAGTGTATTATACATATAAACCTTCCTCTTGAATCACTCTATCTATTAAAAAAACCGCATCAAAATCCGTTGCGTAGTTTTAAAGATTTAAGCATACATAGGGATATAGGGACAGAGAAAGCGACTTTGTTTTATATTTACTATAATATGTAGTGATGTTATAACAATTTTTACATACCGTACCAGCCTCTAATGTTCCCACTGCTGACACCGGCCTACTCTCGATAATTGAGAGTGAATGGGTTCTGATCTACCACGGGAGCCCAATCCGGATTAGTAAATCCGGATTTGTTTCTAAGACATGCCAGTTTCGTCACGATGTTTTCCGTCACCGTTTCGAGAACGTGGTATTGCGTACATAAATTTTTCAAGTGAAAAAACTCATTGGTGCACGTGTGGGTTTGAACCAGCGCCCTTCAGATTGAAAGTCGGCGTCTATGCCCCTGGGCTACCACGCTCTGGACCACCAATTTTTACATATATATAGATAAATGATGAATCACAGCTCCGTGGCTTAGTTGGTAGTAGCCCTGTTTGAAGCGAGGGGTCCCGGTTTCGATTCCCAGCCGGGGCACACATACCTATAAGTATCTGGACGAGCGAGGTTCGCTCGGTTTGTGTAAAATGTTTTTTTGTAAAAAAGTGAGCTTCAAAATATTGGAAATCCAATTATATTGGTAAAGTTAAACAGAAAATTTCATCCAAATCGTTAAAGCCGTTTTCGCGATACGCGAAATAATTAAACAAGAATTGAAACAAGAAATAGCTCGTTTAAAGCAACAAGACAAGCTCCTACAAATAAACCAGCCGAATTACCTGCTCCTTTTTAAAAAGTCGGTTTAAATAGCTTGAAAACAACATCTACAAATACACTTACTTCAGTCGAGGAGCACCAAAGCGATATCGTGGTCCGAAGATAAGGTCGTTACTTCATAGATGGATCTCATAGATTTTAGATATTGTAGTGTTTTAATTTGAAGTTGTTTGTACACGTGTATTTCACTGTCGCACGCTGTCACCACGGTGCCACAGAATACCAGCGCTGCATCAGTCCACTGACGCAGCACATGCTGAGTTACCTATTTTGTTGTTACATATTCTTAAACGTGTAAATTTGTCTACACTAATATTATAAAGAGGAAAGATTTGTACCTATTTTTGTATGTTTGTATGTTTGTAATGAATAGGCTCAAAAAGAACTGGGCCGATTTAAAAAATTATTTCACCAATAGAATGCTACATTCTTCCAATTTGACATAGGCTACATTTCATTTTGAAAAAAATTAGGGATCCTTGGTAAAATTTGAACAATGTAACCGAAGGTGTAGAAAAATGAGTCTTAAAATTTCTTTCGTCGAATGCGCTGCCGAAACTATTAGCGATAGAACAAAATAATGTACAACAATATTGAAGAACATCATAATGTCTACAAAAAACTCCGCGGTAGCATATGTCCAACTATTGTAGTTATGTCACTACCCCGTGCGAAGCCGGGACGGGCTGCTAGTTTTTAATATTTAAGTGAGCCCTAATTATGTAACACAAAATAAAGTTTTTCTATTCTTTTTTTCATAATAATATTATTTTCAGATACCAAATTGAGTGTGGGCATACTGTGGTGGTGAAGGCGTCTTCTGCTGCCCACTTGTGGGACAACCTCCAGGCCCTGTCATTCACCCTGACCGCGGGGCAGGTGGATGCGTTGCATGCACTCAACAAGAACAAACGCAACTTTACGTTCAAAGGGTGAGTAATCAACAATTTCATTTGATAATGTTACCCTTCATACGGAAGGGTGTGGGTGCCGGTGAAATCACATGCGCGTGTATCAACCCCGTCTCGGGTGACGGACGCAGCAGGATTGCGACTCGGTGTAAGATCCAAATCTTATACTGAGTCGTTACTGTGGCAGAGAATTTATAAGAAAAATTGCTCGTTTTAAGTAATAAGATGATAAAATAATTGTTTATTTGGAAGATACAATATATCTTTTATAAGTTTTCAAATCCAGTATGCACCTCTCTGGATGAATTGATGAAGAATTGAAATGAATTAATTAATCCTTTGATTCTTTTAAATCACTTGATTCATCATTTATTTATATATATTTAAAAGTTGGTGGTCCAGGTGCATAGACGCCGACTTTCAATCTGAAGGTCGCTGGTTCAAACCCACACGTGCAACAATGAGTTTTTTCACTTGAAAACATGTATGTGCGCAATACCACGTTCTCGAAACGGTGACGGAAAACATCGTGAGGAAACCGGCATGTCTTAGAACCAAAACTCGACATGTGACATCTACCAATCCGGATTGGGCTCCCGTGGTAGATCAGAGCCCATTCACTCTCAATTATCGAGTGTAGGCCGGTGTCAGCAGTGGGAACATTAGAGGCTGGTACGGTACACATTTAACCTTTTGTTTCAGGATGGGAGACACGCACAAGAACTACCCTTTCAACACAGCGTTCTAAAATTACAAGAAACCACTCTCGGTTATCAAGAATAGTGGTACAAAACTGGATATTTTTAAGATTTCATTAAGAACCTCAGTCTTTTAGAGTGAGTTGCACCAAGTTACTTTATCGACAACAAAATCTTAGTTATCTGGTTCCCATAGTACAAGCTGTGTGAAAAATGTCACACAGCGCCATCTGGAATCTGCGGCCAAGCAGTAGTGCTCGCATTACTGTGTTCCGGTGGAAGGGTGTGGGTGCCGGTGAAATCACATGCGCATGTGTATCATCCCCGTCGCGGGTGATGGACGCAGCAGGATGAATGCGACTCAGTAAAGATTTGTATCTCATACTGAGTCGCGCGCATTACTGTTGTCATGGGCGAGGGTCACCACTTACCATCAGGTGGGCCCTCAGCTCGTTCCGTAACGCATTCACATAAAAAACAAAATGTCAATTAATATGTATTAGCTTCTGGTGCGACTCACTCTGTGACTGAGGTAGTCATTTTCAAAAGTATATCAAACTGCTTGTCCAGGATTTGAACCTGCGTACTTGATATCGGATGTCGTTTGCTTTTTATCTTTACTACAAGTCTTGAATTAAGACTTACTTCCTTAGTAATTTAATTTTTACAAGTCTAGAGTTAGATTATTAATTTTTGACAATTTTGAATACAAAATAGCAATTAATTAAACAATTATTATACGTGTTACCATGATTTGTGAGTTTTTTTGACTCCCGATATTTCGACGCAGTTACATGCATCATGATCTCGGGTAAACTGAACTTTGTAACACTAATAATGTTCATAACCATGATAGTTTTAAAATTTAATTAAACAATTGTTTTAACCTTGATTTAATTTTATATTTTAAGTAATAATAATGACTTAGTATTAAGTAATAATAACGATTTAGTATTATTAATTTTTTTAAGTAATAATAATGACTAATCCGCCATAAGTTGAGATTAAATAAACATTATTAATTAACATTAATTGAATTTTAGTTAGTTTATGTTTTTACATAAGATAATGATTTTTGAAGATTTTTAGTAATAAAAACAATTTGTAAAAATAACATGTTTTAATAATATAATTTACAACATAATAACGACACACTCATACCATATTAGGACTCCCTGTGTCGCAGATGACATAGACAAACACCCAAGATCCGAGAAGAGACGTTATTTAAACTTATCTAGTAATAGATAGCCCTTCGAAGGAGTAGTGGGGATCTCGGCTTCGATTCCCGGCCGGGCAGACTGAGTGTATTTTGTTCTCCGATCTTGGGTGTTTGTCTTGTTTCTGTGTTGCATGTATGAGTGTGTAGACGTTATACATAATAAAAAAAACACTAATTTATCTTATAAACTGCTATTTTGAGCTTGGAGGCGGCTTTTTGAGTAAACCTGTAAAAAAAAACATTGATTTTTTTTAAACCGATTTATGTAACAGAAATGACGGGACGAGCTGGAGTCCCACCTGATTTTAAGTGGTTACCTCCGCCCATAACAGCAATACGACTAAGGTCTTCCTCGACCGAAGTGTTGAAAGACCCGAGTCGCACCCCTATGCACCCGCCATTACTGGGTAGTTACGTCTCATGCATATGAGATTTCACTGGCACCCACACCCTTAAATTTACTTACGCGGTATGTTGGTAACTTGTTTGAAGATGTTGTTCTGGATGTTGGAATCAGAGGTGCTCTTGAATTTCGACATCACTCCTGAAATGAGTACATATATGACAATTCCGTAGCTTAGTAGCCTTCGAAGCGAAGGCCCCGGGTTCAAATCCCGGCCGAGGCACACTATGTGTGGTCATGAAGTTTGCTCTCGGGTCTTGGGTGTTTGTACTGTTTCTGTTTATCCATGCCATCTGCGACACAGAATCCTAGTGTCTAAAAGAATATTTAAAAAAAAAATACCACGGCAGTCCAATTCATCATTTATTTATATGTATGTAAAAGTTGGTGGCCCAGGGGCATAGATGCCGACTTTCAATCTGAAGATCGCTGGTTCAAACCCACACGTGCACCAATGAGTTTTTTCAGTTGAAAAATTTATGTGCGCAATACCACGTTCTCGAAACGGTGACGGAAAACATCGTGAGGAAACCGACATATCTTAGAACCATAAATTCGGAGACAAGTGACATCTACCAATCCGGATTGGGCTCCTATGGTAGATCAAAGCCCATTCACTCTCAATTATCGAGAGTAGGCCGGTGCAGTGGGAACATTAGAGGCTATGCTTACTTGGACTCATTCTCAGCGGGTTCTGCTTGAGAACTGCCGCGTACGCCGGAGACAATTTCTTCTGCGGAATCTTGGATATATTTGCTAAGTTTTCACTGTTTAACTTCTTAAAATTCTTCACACTAGGCTTGCTAGCGATTTTGTTCAATGACTTCCTGTGTGACAAAGTTTTGATGATATTTCTTCCTTGAATCTTATCTGTGCCTTTAACAAGTTTTTGTGATTCTATAATTAATGGTTTAATGTTTTTGACAGGGTCTGTATGTTTTGTAATCTGTTTCTCTGGTGCGCTTTTGGGTTTTGGGTGTGCTGTGTCCTTTTTTGGATTAGAATTCGTGGTTTTATTGTCTTTTTTAGTAGCAATTGTTTTCGAGCCTTTTGCTATAATGATGATGTTTTGATTATCAGCGCTCTTGGCTTCAGAAGTAGTATTCTTGGAATCTGTGTCGTAATTCTTAGCAACATCGGAATTTATGTTTTTCTGAGTATTAGATACGGAATTTGATTTTTTCATATTGGCTTCGGGTTTTTTCACCTCAGAATTATCTGTTTTGTTTGTAGTTTTTTCTTTTGTTTTGGAATTCTTATTGGAATTATCACTGATCTTATTAAGATCTCCCAAGTTGTTATCGCTCTTTGCATTCTGTGTGCCAGAATTGATTTTTTTAGCGTTAGTATCAACTTCGGTTGGTGTATCAATTTTACGTTTCACCGTTTTTGGATTATTTCGTTCATTTATTTCTTTGTTTTGAGTGCTCTTAGCGTTTAGCGGTTCAGATTTTTCTTTGTTTTGCTGGAGTTTTTTAATTTGCTCTGTTTTATTAGTAGTATTCTCATCATTTTTTAAGTTTCTATTAGCTTGTTCTTTTGTATTAGTATTTTTTTCGGCGGCTGCTACTTTTTTGTTCGGAACATCTCCATTTTTTTCCACTATTACGTTTTTGGTCGATTTTGTATTGTTAGTTTCTTTCGATGATTTTATAAATTTTTGATTATCAGTATTTTTGTCGGTCTCTGCAACTTTTTTATTTGGTACTGCATCTGTTCCTTTGTTTAAATTTTTCACTGATTTGGGCTTGTTTATTTCATTTCCTATTAATGATTTTTCAACCTTTTCATTGTTGGAACTTTTTTTAGCTGGTTTTTCATTCTTTTTCGTCTGATTAGTAATCTTTTCATCACTAGTGGAATTTATTTGAACGTTTTTAGATGTTTTGTCAATCTTAGGAACTTTCTTAGTTTGTTCATTACTTTTTGTTGATGTTACATCTTGCGTGTTTTTCTTTTTGGTTATTTTTGTCGAATCCTCATTAGCAGTTTGTTCCGCAATTTTGCCTGTCTTTTTAACAGATTCACTGTTATTTGTTACTTTAACATCATTTTTATTATGTTTTGGTACTTTTCCAGCTACATTTTGATTTTTGACCGCCACCTCATCTAAATTAAGTTTATTGTTAATTTTTTCTTTACTAATGTGTTTAGAAACCTCTTTATTTTTACTTACATCGGCTTCACTTCGCGGTTCATTCTCTATTCTGGCCTTCTTGACATTATTGTTATCACCCTGACCACTGCTTCTTTTAACCGACATTCGATTATCGCCTTGATTCTCTTTGCCTTTAGGCTTACCCTTCTTTGGTAGCGACTTAGGAGGCGCCATAACTTCTTTGTCTCTCTTTAGCTCATCCTTTTGTTTTTTAACATTTGATTCTGGTTCATCGTCTTCATCATCATCATCATCAAGTTTAGTCTTGTCAAGTCTCTTAACTGATTCAGGGTCTGATTCCATACTCTCGTACAGTTCCTGAGGAGTCTGTGCTTCGAGACAAGTGCTGATGATTTTGGCTAAGAGGAGTGTCCGTTCGTCTGTTTGTAGCGAAGGGTTCGAAAGCTGCTTGTGTGCCTGTTTTATGATCTTGAGGTATGATTCATCTATAAATTTAAAAAAAATCACATAAAAATTACCTGTATTTTTTAAAAAAACTTTTTCACTCTTACAAGGTATGTAGGCAATACCAATCTCAAAAAGGTGTAGGAAAACATCGTGAGAAACCGGCATGTCTTAGAACCAAAAACTCGACGACATGCGACATCGACCAATCCGGATTGGGCTCCCGTGGTAGATCAAAGCCCATTCACTCTCAACTATCGAGAGTAGGCCGGTGTCAGCAGTGGGTAATCACTTATCATCAGGCGGTCAGCTCTTGGTCACGTAAAAAAATTATACATACCCATATATTCCAGCTCAAAGCTCATCTTATGACGAAAAGGTGAAAGGGAGGAGGATTTGTTTTCCAACCGCCACGCCATCTCCAGAATGTTAGCGCACTTTAGCACAAATCCGCCTTCCTTCTGCAAAATTACAAAAACATATTTCATATTTCATTTATTTAGCCAAATAACAATGGATTTCACGTAAGGCGAACGAGCTGAGGGCCCACCTGGTAAGTGGCGCCCCCCGCCCATAACAACAGTAACGAGTCAGTATAAGATTTGGATCTTACACTGAGTCGCACTCATCCTGCTGCGTCCGTCACCCGAGACGGGGATGATACTCATGCGCATGTGATTTCACCGGCACACACATCCTTCCACCGGAACACAATAATGCGAAGACCATTGCTTGGCGGCAGATTCCAGGTGTGATGGCTGTACCTCTCCGGACGAACTTAAAAGCCTAGTATGGGAATCATTCAAATATATTTTTGCTAAAATCTCTCTACTTCTAATATATTCTAATGTAACTTTTATATTACCTTATTTAGAAGAAAGAAAGAATACATTTTTTATTTTTATATTTACCAGTGGCTCCATGAACAGGCGGTTGGCGTACTTGTCGGCCAGTCTCGCTAGCGTAGTACGCCGTGACCGGTACGCGACAGAATAACTCCTCATCACCTATAAAATTAAAATACAATACAAATTAAAAAAAATATACTATAAGAAGTATTCCAAGTTCGTAGAGAGGTACTGCCACCGCACCTGGAATCTGCCGCCAAGCAGTGGTGCTCGCATTACTGTGTTCCGGTGGAAGGGTGTGGCTGCCGGTGAAATCACATGCATGAGTATCATCCGCATCTCGGGTGATGAACACAGCAGGATGAATGCGACTCAGTAAAGATTTGGATCTCATACTGAGTCGCACGCATTACTGTTGTCATGGGCGTGGGTCACCACTTACCATCAGGTGGGCCCTCAGCTCGTTCCGTAACGCATTCACATAAAAAAAAAACAGTTTAGAGGGTAGTATGGAAAGTTGATTTACCTCGATAGCATCACTAGGCCTGGTGAGAGAAGGCAACAGAGATTTGGACAATTCCGCTTCGTGGGAAATCTTTACCGGCAACACTTTGAGTCCTCTGAAAGAGTTGGGGGCGAATTTCCTGCTCTGAAAATAAATTTATTTATTTATTCACGTTACCGTTAGTACGTACACATTAAAATTAGACAAAAATGTTGAAATCCCAGAGGCACAGACGCCGACTTTCAATGTGAACGTTGCTGATTCAAACCCACACGTGCACCAATGAGGTTTTCACTTGAAAAATTTATGTGCGCAATACCACGTTCTCGAAACGGTTAAGGAAAACATATTAGAACCAAAAATTCGACATGTCACATCTACCAATCCATATTGGGCTCCCGTGGTAGATCAGAGCCCGATCACTGTCCATTATCGGGATTAGGCCGGTGTCTGGAGTGGGAACATTAGAAGCTGGTACCGTGGTACGGTTGAAATATGATTAAAAGACCATGTTGGTAGCGTCCGTATGTAAGTACCGTCAGAGTCCCTCCACGTGGCCCCCGGGTGGTGTGAGGAGCAACATAGATCACAACATAGTCCCATTAATCAATACTGTATTAATGGGACGAACTGAAGGCCCACCTGATGTAAAGTTGTTACTACCGCCAATAACAACAGCATTAGGACCCCCTGGAAGAGATCGCTTTTAGCGATAAGGCCGCCCATTGTGCCACCTGTTTTATTTATTTTTGTATGATTACTTGTGATGTTATGTTGTACAATAAAGTAATATTCTATAAGAAGACCCAAGTCACACCCCATGCGCCTGTAATTTCACGGGTCAATGAAACCTACTCACCGGTTTTTTTTTGGGTACTGGGTCTTTTTGTAGCCCATGTCAGTCCCATAATGGGCTCTAATATAGTATTTTAGCAGTCTTCGTCAACCAGTTTGGGAGCAGACCTGTAGAGCATGATAGCTTCATCAGAATTCTGTGAAAATAACAAACCCTGAAACAGGCCCACATCCAGCCGGTTCACATTAATCTTGGTGGACAAGTTAAGTCACAAAGGTCTGCTCCGGACACATTCCACTAGAAAATGATAGACATCCTCCTTTGTTCCACACTGCTCACAATTTGGGTTATTAACCTTTCCCATAAGGAACTTAAAACTGTTACTCACCGGTTGATGAGTGTAGAAGGTGATGGAGAAGGGAACCAGGTCTATGCGACACTCCGCTGTCACTTCCCTCCAGGTACCTGGCTCCGATACTGGTTTCTCACTGTAATAAAAGAATACTGACTGCTAGAGATTTATCTAAGCAATAAGGCCGCTATAGACTGCTCCGTGGCTTAGTTGGTAGTAGCTCTGCCTTTCGAAGCGAGGGGTTTGATTCCCAGCCGGGGCACACTGTGTTTTGAGCATGTGGTTTGTTCTCGGGTATTGGATGTTTGTCTTGTTTCTGTTTTAGTCCATGCCATCCATGGAATCCTAGAGCAGAGGTATGAGTGTGTAAACACCTATTATTATTATTATTTATTGTACTTCACATGTATTTGTAAATTACCTATATGTATTGCTGTAATTTTAAATGGTGTACAATAGAGTTTTCTATCTATCTATGAATAAAAAGGCTTACCCCTCCAAAACCGGATCCTGGTCCATCAGATTGACTTCCGACTGCAGCACCCCAAGGCTGGTCAGCTCCCGCGTGGCTTGTAGGCAGGTGCTCAGCTTCTTCTCTTGACTTCTCAACTCTGATCTGGGCGGGAGAAGGTTCAGCGGCAGTTGGCAGTCATCTTCAGAGTCTGAGCTGAAATTAATGAATATTTCTTTACCATACCGTACCCGGCCCTTAATGTTCCCACTGCAGACACTGGCCCAGTCTATGGGCTATATTCTACCATCGGAGCCCAATCTGGATTGGTAATGTCATTCTTTAGTTATGAATCAATAAATTAACTAAAAAAAACGTACAGGCCAGTTTTTATTAATGATGTGATTTATTAATTGCGGATTTTCATTCTATGACTACAGAATGATTCTATGATAACTGAATGATTCTATGAAAATTTAGATTGAAACACTTTTTGTACCTGATGTATCCACTGCTAAAAACATTACAGTTTTGGGAAGGAAAATCTTCGATCCTATGCTCATAGTACTTAATTTCTTGAAGCAACTTCTCCTTTTGGGCTGCTAAAGACATTTTCTTATCAGTGAACACATTACTTTTCAACATTTTTACAAAATACAGTTTACTGAAATCCAACCAAAGCACAACAAATATTTCAAATAAACTGCCATAGCTATTTTATTTATTTGTTTATTGAGATAAGTGTTGCCATAGTGTATTGCGTGATCCGACAATATCGGATGTATATTCACTACCTGGAGTGACTATACTCGTGCGACGCTACTCGCACAGTAGACAGCCCGTAGACAGAGAAACTAATGGACCTAATGACGATTTCTCACTAATAAGGAAAGACTCAAAATTACGTTTCGAATATTTTAGACACAAGATACAATTTATCCAATGTTTTGTGTCTTATCGTGTAACCGGTTTTTAACATCATTACAAAATGTACAAAATAACCGTAGTGGTTTAAATACGTAGAAGGAGGATTATTACTAGTAGCAAAACCCGATTGAACTTTAAGTGAGCGTACTTCGGGTGATGATTGTTTATTTACTTCTATTCTTCTTCTTCTTATTTTTGGCCTATTGCGTGATTTATGCCACACAAATTCTGCCAATGTCCGAGTTAATGTACGTTCGCAAGTTTTGTCTGCATTAGGGTTAATTGTACAAATTATGGCCAGTTTATTTAAAAATTACAATTTACAACCAGAATGATATAACTAACAAAAATACACACTCATGGATAAAATTTACTTCTTCTTCTTTTTAATTTTTGGCTAAATTTACTTCTATTCGCAAACATTTCTAAATACATATATCCGAATGGCACCTCTAATGTCCAAACCGTCACGTTCTGTCAAATATTACTATGTCAAAGTGCTGTCAAACATATGTCAAACAAAACAGCAGCACGGCTGGCATTAGAAAATAATTATCGCAAGAATTATTGTAATTATTCGTACTTAATTAGCAATATTATTGAATATTTGTACTGTGCAATAACTGTGACCTTTATGCTAGAATAATTTTACCAACATTTAGTATAAATTTAAGGAGATTCCAACTAGAAAAAGCAACGTGAGTGCCACTGCTAAATAGTTTCAATTAAAATTAGTGTAAACATAAAAACACGAGGATCATAGTTCAAGTTTGTTACTATTATAGACAATTGTGACTGTGAATTAACTTTGCAACATGTTGTGAACTAAATGTAGTGTGTATAATAGTAATTACCGTTGAATTTCCTACCGAGTGCCGATTAGAGGTTCCTTCATAAAATGGGTCAGTCCGGGAGCGCCATGCCGGGTAAGTGAGCTTTAATTACTGATAACGAGTTCTAACTAGATTCTAATTGGTTGAGAGCACAGTTTCCTTGTTATAACCTTTTTTCTTGCACTGCTACAACAGTACCAATTTGATAACACTATTTGTTTGCCTGTACTATTTATATATTCAAAGTCTGACTGATATTATAGTAAGATCCATATTCCGAGTATACACAAAACTTTAGACTGCTTTCACAGTTCAGTTGGTACTAGCTCTGTCTTCGCTGTTGTTGTGAGTTCAACATCCACTCAGAACAAACATAGATATTCTTTTGGGTCTATCAATACTTTATTACTTTGTAAGTATTGCGTTAATAATCTGGTTCCTGTAGTATATGCTATGCTTAGAGGCTTGATAGTGTGATGTAAAATATCCTTGTTTATTATATTTTAATCTTACAGCCTTACTTTACCTGTGATGATTCTTGAATTTAATGTGTAAAGATGAAGACTTGTTGCAACTTTTGTTGGTATAAGTTATGTCCTGGACATGGACTACTAAGGAATGATGCATGGTTACAAAGTGCAATCTCATTGCTGAGTTCCAACATAATGTTATGTATATAACATTTTTTTTTTTTGTTTTTTAATATTTATTCATTAACATATTTGACACAGCGTCATCTAGCCCCAAACTAAGCATAGCTTGTACTATGGGAACTAGATAACTGATAGCATACTAGCAGAACAAACATTTCTATTCGCACACAAACGCTTGTTCTAGGTGGAAATCGAACCCACAACCTACATTATGTTGGTTTTAATCCCACCTGTGTACCTTTGGGTAACACAAAATGAATGTACCAGGGATGCATACTGCAAGAGGAAATATGAGACATGGGCTAAGATAGGCCTGCAAAGTTATTCGCCGATAGTACTTGTACTTGTAGACCAGACTGTTTTCCGCAACTAGGCCGCCAGTGGGCCCTTTTTGTGTGACGGGTGGAGGATGTCACTCCAGCCACCCGATGTCCTCCAGGAAAGCAAGCAGCTCATTGATGCCGGCGCAGGCTTCCCGGGGTGACCTCGGTGTCCCTAGGTAGGTTGCTCTTGGAGTAGCCACGCTTACGCACTCTAGGAGCACGTGCGCGGGCGTCTCCTCTGCTTCAAGACATCCTCTGCATAGGGGACTGTCTGTAATGCCCTATACGCCGATAGATAAACTTAAAACTAAAAACAAAGAATCAAAAATTGATTCATTGTTTTTAGCAGACTTCAAGAAAAGCAAGAGATTTGAGTCGAGAAATTGTGGCTGTGTTTGTCAATCAATATTTTTCATTTAATATGTAACAGAACAACCTGAAGGACCACCTGGTGGTAAGTTTTCACCGGCACCCACACACTTCTCCAACTTTGTTGTCTGATGATTATTTTCGATAGGGTGCCTCTGAAGTGGACCCTATCGAAATTCCACCCCAAGGGCATAAAATAAGTAAATAAAAGTCTTGAACTTGGTTTGTCTGATTCTTGTATCAGTGTTTTATCATATATTTTACTAGATGAGTAGATGAGTTGAACTTTGTACATATTAAAATTGATTTTATGGTGAAAATTCCCATATATTCTAATTCTACTAGGCCTGCACTGACATCCCGCATCAGGGTGTTTTGTGGATTGTCCCCCGACGTTACCTAAATCCCATACCCCAACCAGCCCACCTCCTTAAAATACCAGTAAAGGACTCTTGGTTGTTGGCAGCACTGTTCCAGCGATTGCTGTGCTGTCTTTTGAGAGTTTATTAATTTGTGTAGGCCTGTCTTGGCTCTAGTTTCTTTAGTGGCTATGCAATGTATGGTTACATGTTCCACCGTTTCCTCATTCAACATGCATCCTCTGCACAAACCAGAATATTCATATCATTTATTATTCACCAGGAATTAGGCACAATAAGGTCTTATAAATATATATATCCGCCAAATCCTATCTTTACAGTCATGTGAATACAAAAAAAAATATTATATATATATGTAATGTCATATTTAAATAATTAATATATTAAAAACAATGTACAAATTACTACTTTGATGTATCCGATGTTTAGGCTGTTCATTTGGGTATATGTAGGTAAGTATCTGTTTTCCTAAACCACCCCCCCCAAGAAGTACGTAAAAAGGCGTAAAAAATCATATTCAAAATATTTTCGTGTTTTTGCGGAACTAACGCACAGCAATTGATTTCTATTGTATATTAAGTACTAGCTGTGCTCGCGACTTCGTTTGCGCTTACCATGCAGATTAACTATTTGCATTAAGCATAAAAAAAACACATTTGTAGAACAATGGTGTTAGCTATTGTTATTATGTTTTTTTAATAGTGAATTTATCACCTATAGGTAATAGAAAAACTACTATTTTTTTATTTATTTTTCCGTGGGGAGATGCATTCGCATACCGCCCTGCCACGAGGAGACAGCGGTTATGCGGGACTAGACCCACTAAAACCCCACGATTTCCTCCTCTGCCACTTAGTGGCTGAAACACGGGAACGTTTGTGCATACTTCCGCAAACCAGAAAGGAAAAAAAGTGAAAAGAAAACTACTCCTAACAAACACTATATATATATACTCAGTAACTGTTGTTTACCTACCCTATTTATAACCCTTAGTAATTTTTGGTTGGATAAGCTTAACAGGCAGTACCTCTCCGGACGAACTTGGCACAAGTTCTACTGCTACTTTTTGGTTGCTCCTTTAGCACCACCCAGGGGGTACGTGTAGGGAATCAAAGGGTACACACCTACGGACGCGAGCATCTGGACCCCCCCCCCAATCAATATATATTGTGTGTTGCGCTTCAAAACGTTTCCATAGATATCTCCACCACGAACTTACAGAAGGCATCCTAAATGAGACATGTAGCCAGCCAAAAAGTACAAAGGTTGTCCTAATTTTCCTTTCGAAGCTTGTATTTAGGCCAATGTACCACCACAAATACCTTTGTGCTACAGACATTTATGTGCAGAACTTAATACGAATATAACAGGTTCAGTTCTTAATACGTTATCGAAATAAATGGTAGCAATTTCCAGTATTATTATAAACAGGCTGAATTGTGGAATTTAATGTACCTAACCATAAATAGAACCTTGTCTCACTTGCTTAGCTAAAATCACCCATAACCTTGTGAGTTAAAGTCTACTTCTCACCAACATATAAATAGATATTAAATATTGAGACGCTCTTACGAATGCATTTTATAAACTTAAATTGATCTCTATCATTTTCGCAAGAGGCGATAATAATAATAATAATTACGAACAGCTGACGATCAGCTGTGGACCAGTACCTGTCATTGTCTTTTTTTTTTCACAAAGACACGTGCTTGCATTCTGCCTTGCACAATGGACGTTGCTAAAATGGCCTGTCGCGATATTCAACTTTAATATACGATAACATGGTTGAATATTCAAACTCATGCTGCCTATTCAAAATTAAAAAAAAAATATATAATATTACGATTTTGATGTAAGGATATTTTCAACCTTTTCTACTTTGAAATAGGATCGGATTTGGTTGATACGAGAAGCTTTTTTTTTCTTTTTTTGAGTTATGCAAAGAGGTTGCATTACCTGTGCTTTTTCCATCAGCTGATTTATGTTTTCATTGTAAGGATATTTCAACCGTCCACACTTAGCAGTAGGATCGGTTTTCGATTGAGTACCAGAGCTTTTTTTTTTTTCTTTTCACGAGTTATGCAAAGAGGTTGCATTACCTGTACTTTTTCAATCAGCTGACTTATGTTTTCTAAGGGTCAGCTGATGCTGCACGAAACGTGAGAAAGAAATTTTCTCTCAAGCGAATAAATCGACGTTCATTTCTTATTTTTGGCCCTGAGGGATGAAATTTTGTCATGAAATGTCTATACGACTCCCTCGTAAGTACATCCTATTAAATAAAAAAAGAAACATTCAAATCGGTTTACAATGTGCGAAGATATATAGTAACAAATAAATATACTTGTGCCAAGTTCGTCCGGAGAGGTACTGCTACCACACCTGGAATCTACCGCCAAGCAGTAGTACTGTGTTCCGGTGGAATGGTGTGGGTGCCGGTGAAATCACATGCGCATGAGACGTATCATCCCCGTCTCGGGTGAGACGCAACAGGCATGCGACTCAGTGTAAGATCCAAATCTTATACTGAGTCGCATTACTGTTGTCATGGACGGGGGTCGCCACTTACCACCGGGTGGGCCCTCTGCTCGTTCCGTCACATAACCACATAAAAAAGAAATACTTTTGAATTTTTATCTTTACTTGTGCGTTTTGACATGTCCAAACGATACTTGAGATCTTGAGAAGATTTTTGTTTTCCTACTGAAGTAACAGATTGAACTATAGGCCTACCTAGGATAAATAGTTACCACCGCCCATAACTACAGCAATACTAGGTCTTCCAACCCAACCCAACCCAGGTCCTAGGTCGTATTGCTGTTGTTATACGTAACCACTTACCATAGAATAGAATAGAGTGGAAAAACTTTATTTTGTGTTACATAATTAGGGTTCACTTAAATATTAAAAACAAAATTACTCGTTGAAGAATATGTAACAACAAAATAGGTAACCACTCAGCATGCGCTGCGTCAGTGGACTGATGCAGCGCTGGTATTCTGTGGCGCCGTGGTGAGATGATCAGATGGGCCTTCAGCTATTACCGTACCAGCGCCTCTAATGTTCCCACTGCAGGGACACCGGCCCCGATAATTGAAAGTGAATGGGCTCTGATCTACCACGGGAGCCGAATCCGGATTGGTAGATGTCACATGTCGTCGAATTTTTGATTCTGAGACATGCCGGTTTCCTCACGATGTTTTCCGTCACCGTTTTGAGAACGTGGTATTGCGCACATAAATATTTTCAAGTGAAAAATCTCATTGGTGCACGTGTGGGTTTGAACCAGCAACCTTCAGATTGAAAGTCGGCGTCTATGCCCCTGGGCCTCCACGCTCTCTCAGCTATTCCCGCCAATTGAGTAATATAAAAAAAATGCATCCCCCCCATACTTCGATGATTGTACTTATAATAGGGAGGTACATTCCATTTACAAGTACCATAAGTAGTGTTAATTTAATTTTAGCTTCAAAACCAAGTTGGCAACAGCCTGAAAAAATCCACACGCTATATATAACTCTTAAATGGTTTCGTATAAGGTCGTTTTCTCCCTCTTAAGGGCAGGTATTTGTTTTTTTTTTTTAAGATACAGCTGACTAATCATCTGCCAGAACAATGGGACAAAGGTAGTGGAGACTGATGTAAAGTGAACTTTATTTTAGTGTTTTTAGAGTACATATTGTAGTCGATGAAATGGACAGCTTTCTCCTTTTGAATAGTAGTTTGAGGGGCAGATTTAGACGCAGACCATCTGGGGGTCGCTGGTTTGAAATGTTTAAAACTGACATGAATATAGCGTTTTATTTATTTACCACTGACCCGACAGACGTTGTCGTGCCTTAATAATTTCGACCGATGCATCTGTTAAACGATATTAATGTTCGATTCCCGTAGGAAGTCCAACCGCGGGGCGCAGCTTGTTGAAAAATAAAACAAAATCATAGGCAACTCGCCTACGCGTATTCCCCCATTCTATTATTCAAGTGAATGGAAGAATGAATACAAAAACGTTGCCTATCCCACGGTAGAATAAAGTCGCTCGGTGTACGTTACAGTACCGTTAGATACCCCCTTGATTTTATATACTCCTGGTACAATAGAAATTCTAGTTTCATTACTAACCAACCTACGTCCTGCCACAGATTAATTAAGTGTGTTTCTTCGCTTCTATGGTAATCTAATGATTTGTTTAAGGGCGCGTCTTTGTGGATGGCACTCTCCGCTGTCTGTCTGTCCGTCTGTCACCAGGCTGTATCATGAACCGTGATAGTTAGGGTGTTGAAATTTTCACAGATGATGTATTTCTGTTGCCGCTGTAACAACAAATGAAGTATGGAGACCCAAGTCGCACCCCGTTGCGTAGTCACCTGTCACGGGATGTTACGTCTAATGTGCCCGTGATTTCACTGGCACCCACACCCTTCCACCGGATCACAGCAATGCGAGTGACCACAGCACAGCAGACCACTATAAACTGATAACTCCTATGAGGCAAGCGTAAAAGAGTTTATTTTTAAATTATTAATCATACAACGCTGCGGTACACATTTCGCCAATACAAAGGCAACGAACCGAGGAATCATCTGGTCTAGTAGAGGCCGGACAAGGCCGGCATTAAAAAAAAAAAACAACGCGAAATATTCATAAAACAGCTGCCTGGTTAGGCACGCGACTGCGCGACGCATTCGACCAATAGTGTGTTCGAATTTCAAACTGAAGTTATCAAAATAAAGAATTTAAAGATATGCACGTATAGAAAAAAAAAAAAACAAATTAAAAGTAAAAATATTTATCTATATGTATTCTCGAACTTATTTATTATTTATTCCTTAAAAAAAATAAGCGGCCGTTTTAAAAGTCGAAAAAATACCGACTTCAATTCTTTCCCTAATCTCTCGCCTTCAAAGGGTACAACCTGTCATTTAAATTAATAAAAGCGGTATACAACTGGCGAAGAAAAAAATCGCAGGAAAGCGACACACAAAATACGCAATTTCGTTTAATTGGATGACGACATATTTTTTCCATTTATTTTTTTTAATTTATGAAACTAATGAAACAATTTAGATAAAATTTATATGGGACGGATATACTTTCAAATAAGAAAAGAATTCCAATAAAAGACGGAGAAATGAGGAAAAAATACCGAATAGAAGAGGTTCTCTCAAAGTTGGTTGGTTTCAAAATAGAGTTGGTACTCCACCTCAGCCCAGGTGAGAAAACTGCCCGTAGGGTCGTACTTGCGCTTTGTAAAGGAAAAGTTTTTGATCGGTATTTTAAGAGGGGTTTAGGAACCCACAAGTACTGCCTCCACGCCTGGTAACCAAGCAGTTCCTTGTATTGCTCTGTTCCGGTGGAACGGTGTGGGTGCCAGTGAAATCACACGTGCGTGAGACGTAACATCCCCGTCTCGCGCGACAGTAGCCACGGAATGCGACTTGGGTCTTTAACTTCGGTCGGGGAGGACCTAAGTCGTAAGCTGGCGGAGGTAACTACTGGGTCTTCAGCTCGTTCCGTCGCCTCGCATCTTTGATCCGACGCAACTGCTTTGCCCTGCTGCGGACCCCGAGTTTTTTGATGCCAGTTTGTCCTTCTCTTCCCGTTGCTATGGGCAGAGGGTTAGCCATCTGCCTGCCCCCATTCAACTAGAACATCTGTGAGGAAAAAAAACTGGTTATGCAGTGACATTTAAGAACTTCAGATCTAAAGGTTGGCTATCGGTAACAAGGCAAGTTACAGCTGTCAACAATTATTGGGATATTTCAATAACAGAAAACATTCAATCCAATTCTCAATTCGCATGTTTTAATTTATTGTGTGTTATTTAACTTTTTTTTTAAATATAAGTATTATAAGTTACTCTTTATAACATCAGCTATCTGTCAGTGAAAGTCCTGTCAAAATGCATCCAGCTATTTTGGAGATTAAGCGAAACAAACAGAAAGACGGAAATAAAAAAAATATGCTTTTGTTTCTATGTACCGTATATTCTTTCTAGGCATTTAGTAAAAAGCTGTTATTTTGACATACAGTTACAAACAGACATACAAAAATCTTATCTGTCGTTATAATAATATTTCCTAAATAGTATAAAAGCATTCCTGTTTTCGTCTGTCTGTTTCTCCGCTTCTTCTAAACCACGCAACGGACTTTAATAAAGTTTCCACAATCATTTGAAGAATTTTATCTGGAATATTTATATGTATAACACATGCATATTATAGTAAAGAGAACCAGATAATTTCAATGATTTGTAATGATGTAAAAAACATATTTTTGGACGCTTACATGCTGGTTAAACCTTACGAGATAGATCAAAATGATGTACTACGGACTTGTATTACAACCTATGCCATACACTGTACAAAATAGGACCAGTTTCTTTGTTAAATTACCTACTGAAGGTTTTGATAGTAACAGTTTGAATCCCCAATTGTTTTTTCTGCCTAAATACGCTCCGCCAGATTGCCTATCGGGTAAACAATGGAACAGATGTTCTCGTACCATGTGCCCGGAAGCAGGGAGTTCTACTTGGAGTGTATGTAAGTGTACTGGTCTCACAGCTCTGCCTTCTGTGTCTGAATATAACTTCTTTTTGATTTTGAGGTTCTGAGGCTGGCTGCCCACTATTTAGCCAGTAACAACATTTTTCGGCAAGTTTTTACATAATAGATCGATGGAATTACAATAAA
Organism: Aplocera efformata; assembly: GCA_921293045.1. Classification (NCBI taxonomy): domain Eukaryota; kingdom Metazoa; phylum Arthropoda; class Insecta; order Lepidoptera; family Geometridae; genus Aplocera; species Aplocera efformata. The sequence continues at coordinate 1,059,590 of OV121068.1, read as the reverse complement.
AAAAATGGCCGGTATTGAGTCTTTTTAAATCTTAACAACGTAATTATTTCTTCCTTTACATTTTGTGGAATCTGTGGATTAATTATATTTACATATTTACTGTTGTATCGAATTAAAAATTTTATTTTATTGATTCTAATAAAGATAATGTCTGAATGTCATTTATTTATTTATTTGATAAGTCAATGTCAAAACCTACGGCACAGAATGCAGATGTATTGCCAACTGAGTCGTGGAGCCAATCAGGAAGAATGTTCATACATCCATAGCCGAATACAATTATTTTATTTGCGAAAATACAAATTGTAAACTTGTGCCGATTCTTTATTTTCCCCAACGTATTTCACTTTTAAATATCAAAGTAAAAAGTACCTAATACTTAATAGGAATTTCTCTTTGTCTGTGTATTACAGTTCGTAATTTTTTCCGCCATTTTTAATTCCTGTCAAAGATGGCACGCGTCACCTTTGCGGACTAAATACGTGCCCTTTTCATTGAACTTTCCACACCCTCTTATTATTGAAAAAAAAACATCTTTCTAACACATGTCGAGTGCCTATGCCAAACTGAGCGAAAATCGACTTTTATCCACGGATATAAAGACTTGGTCGTATGAGACATGTCGACGCATCTTGCATGTGGCATCCCAAGTCTATTTTCGCAAATTCCTTGTGTCCTTGGAATATAACAATTTGGATTGAATGTCACTTGGTGTTTCTAGTTGACTACAATATTTCCATTTTGAATTAAAATAAAACTTAACTAACAGCGCCATCTCGTCAATTTTTGTGGTACTTGATTGGTAATCTACAGTGGATAACTCCGAAATTATAATTACTAAAAGAAAAAAACAAAATTTTTCAAAAAAAAAACTGATCTATTCTGTCGCCCAGGTTCTGTAACTAAATTATTAATTGGTGTAAGACTGAAGTGAACTATATTTTGGGAAATAAGAAAAAAAATAAACAACCGTTAAAAACCTACAAAATACAAATTGTATTAAATTAAATAAATGCAGCCTAATTGGTAGTCGTTTGAGATGTCAAAGTCAAAGTCAAACTCATTTCAAGTATCATTTGGACATGTCAAATTTTACACATGCATGTAAACATATTCGTGAGCATGTAACGTGTCACAGGAACTCCCCAGGCACATAGCACACAGATATGTCAAATTACAGTCGGATTTTTTGTTTTTATCTATAATAAAATAAAATAAAAATAAAATAGCCCTTTATCATACTACACAAAATTTACAATCTTTTTCCCTTCAACATTAACATTAAGTAGTAGTCGCCTCCTTGGCGTAGGCCTCTCCTAAACTTCTCCACAAGTCTCTTTCTCTTGCCTTTTTTTTTTCTCTTCCTCTGGCGTCGCTCTTCTATGCATTTGCCATTGTCAAGTAATACTGAGTGATTTCTTTCTGGATGTATTTTTTATTTACACGTGTTAAAAATTTGGGAGACATTTACACGGGATAAAATTATAATACACCGGGATAGGAAAAGGATCAGGAGAGGAGAGGTTAACAAAAAATTTCAATATTTACAAAACTTTATACAAGGCACAATTCTCTTACCTTCCTCATCCAATCTGGGCCACATTTTTGCATGAAGATGTCACGCCATCTCTGTTTTTATCTATGGCATCCTTTAAAATCCCTTCACTAATAGTAGGAAGCGATTAACCCTATGACTCTGCTAATCTGCTAATTGACACTAATTGTGAAAGGTGCTGGCGGTGACGCATTCTCTCATTAAAACAATTAATTAAAACTCTCGACCATGGCGAATGCATAAGCCGAGAGGAGCCAAAGAAAAAAAAATGTATAATATTATATGTAGGCATTTATAACAAGTAAGTATTTTATCATGTTATTATAATATCTAAGTTATGACATTTCACATTTGTCAGTTGAATACCGATATAATTTCCTATCCATTTGGTTGTCTGGAAGAAATCGCTTACTGGCGATAAGACCGCCCTTTGTACTGTTTTTTTGTAATAATGTTTTTGTTAACGTTATCATCTGGTGTAAAAAAAATAAGAAACCTCTTATAACGGGGACCTTTTTGGCCGAACGCGCGACGTAGTATAACTATGTTAAATTTGCTTTACCTTTGTCGGTAATTTATTGAGGGGCAGAGGCAGCTGCCCCCCCTGGAGGTGGGAATTTAAAATAAAAATACATGCATAGTCAAATTTACTTATATTTATTTAACTACCTATAAAGCAGGATCATTTGCGGCTGTTTGCCCTACACACTATATAAACTTAATGTTTCATGTAGGTGTTTTTGTGTAGTGTGTATGAAAAAAAGCCGCGAACGAACGAAAAATCTGACTTGCCCCCCCCTAGGCCAGAAGCTGCTTACGGCCATGCATGCATAAGTCTTTATAAGTCTGCTTCAAATTTCATAGCGATAGTTTAATAAGAAAGCATAAGGTCTTTGAACCCCCGAATTTGAAGGCCAGATGTCGCGAAATTAGGAAAAAACAGCGCGTGCAGACACTACGCAAGGTGCGTTCGCATCTGGCGTAATGTGCACGCATAGATGGATTAACTACACACAATCTACCTCTGCATTCGAATGAATACTAGATGGGCGGTGTTGCCATCTGATGGTGGGAGGAAACGGACAGAACATCTGTTTTTTTTAAAGTCACTAAGAAAAGTCACTTTCTCATATTAGAGTTAGAGGTTATTAGAATTTAATATTGTAATGTTTTAATTTAAAAAAATCTGTTTTTAATGTGTGTGTAATTTTTTATTAAATAAGTTTTTTTTTTAATGTGTATAGGTGACGGAACGAGCTGAGTGCCCACCTGATGGTAAGTGGTGATCCTCGCCCGTGACAACAGTAATGCGCGCGACTCAGTATGAGATCCAAATCTTTACTGAGTCGCATTCATCCTGCTGCGTCCGTCACTCGAGACGGGGATGATACGTCTCATGCGCATGTGATTTCACCGGCACCCACACCCACCGGAAAACAGTAATGCAACCACTACTGCTTGGTGGCAGATTCCAGATGTGGCAGTACATCTCCGGACGAACTTGGCACAAGTTCTACTGCTACTTTTGGTTGCGCCTTTAGCACCCAGGGGGTACGTGTAGAGAATCAAAGGGTACACAACTTCGGACGCGAGCAACTGTCTTGATTTTTGTTGTCAATTAAACTCGAAAGTAAAGTTTTTCGTTCCTAAAATGCGCTAATTAATTAAATTGAAAGTGATTTCTAACTACACCCATCATGTAGTCATTAAACACACCAAAATCATTTGATTTGTGTATACGCCGTTGTCTAATAATTTACTCACAGCGATTCTCATCTCTTTGTCCCACTCACGCGCCCTCTGTATTCACACATGCTATCCTTGTCTACCACTTCATGGGAAGCACGAAATGTCTTTAAAACCTGGTATGGCGCACTCTTAACTTGCCCACCGAAGCATGGAAAAGCTGAGCTAACTGCCACTAAATGGACACCGACTGAGCGAAGAGTTTCATAACTTAGATACACGTAAAAAACGTCTAACCAATTCCCCCTTCCAAAATTCTTAGAGAAAAGAAAAAATAGGTAAGAAATTACATTTGAATACACACAATACTTACAAAAAGAAAAATATTTACAGTAAACAAAACATATGAGACCTGATGGTACTTAACTTATTATACTTAATTTAACTTAAGATACTTAACGAGTGCTTAAAGTACCTATTATGACATTTCACGTAACACTCAATGTTACTAATATGCATCGTAGTCTCAAAACCAAAAAATATAATACAGTATGTACTTTCTTTTTACGAAATAAAACTACACACTGACATTTCTTAAAACCCATCAAATAATTGGCCCTTCATTCCACCACACCGAAATTAGCTAAAACAGAGCAACCTTTTTGGTTATAAAAAAAAAGCTACCCCTGTTGACATTCAAGGAGTCCCGTCTCCCTTCAACCCGTGGCGGAATGGAGGACAGCTGTTAGCTGGTCGAATGCGCGCGCAGGCCGTAGCCGATGAAAATATCACTCCGCCGTTGGGCCGCGTCGGGAGCGGTCGTTCGCGCCTTCGGATAATCACGTCGTGACAGCAACAAAACGTGACTGTGAAATCGTGACTCTTGTGTGATATGAATAAAACTTGTTGAATATAAAACGGATATAACAAATGATGGGCGTTAGCAGTTGTATGAGCGTGAGGCAGGCTAGGGGCTCTTGCCACTGCCCCGCCTGCCCTAGGGCTTCGGGTCACGGCTCGATGCCTCCGCAGACGCTCGTCCTCCCCCCCATGGCCTTAGAGCCGGAGACCACCCCCGTGAAGGATAAGAAAGGCTCCAAAATGAAGGTGCTCAAGAAAATTAAGAGGAAAATCGGACTTGGTATGTTTGTTTACATATTTTATGTAATATATAATCTGTGGTTAACGGTTCCTTTGCTATCATCACAGATAAGAATAATGGTGCTTTTTTTATTCATATTCGGTTTTCGAAAGTTTTTTATGTTACTTTTTTTGCGGTAATTTTGTATTAGGTATGACTATTTACGTAAATTGTGAAAGCAGATTTTTTTGAATTTTATCGCTTACGCATTTTTCTTTTCAACGGTGCGTTGAAATTATTAAGGTCGTTAATTTTTTTTTTATGACATCACTCACTCATTAAAATTTCTAGTTACGTCTACAATTACTAATTACAGTGCTAATGTTAATTAATCTATCAGCACGAATTCGTGTAGATTTCAATCAAATGTAATGAAGGTCTCTTGTGAACCTAAATCTTATCTAAAATACTAATATGTATGTGGCCAACTATGATGACGTAGTCCAAGTGTGAAACCTTCGACATGGCTTATCGAATAATAACGGAATCGCTTGTTTTAAATGACGGTATAGCGAACACCCATCCAACCACTGACGCGATGGAAATTAGCTTTCTTGCCATGTAAAAATTAATTATTAATAAATATACCACGTTCTCGAAACGGTGACGGAAAACATCGCGAGGAAACCGGCATGTCTTAGAACCATAAATTCCAAGACATGTGACATCTAACAATCCGGATTGGGCCCCCGTGGCCATTCACTCTCAATTATCTAGAGTAGGCCGGTGTCAGCAGTGGGAACATTAGAGGCTGGTACGGATACATGATCATTTCATACATTGCCATCTAGCCCCAAACTAAACATAGCTTGTATAATGAGAATTGGATAACCGATGCAATACTGTTATGTTACTCTCTTGTAAATACAATTAGAAAGAAAGAAAGAAGAAAGAAAATATTAGGAGTACAAATAAGTTTCCGCCTTTTTTTAACACAAATTAAATATTTATTGTAGAAGAACGGTAATATAAATTTATTCAAAATATTGCCCATCACTTGCAACCACTTTTTCCCATCTCTCAGGCAGCATTCGAATCCCACGTCTGAAGAACTCCTTGTCTTTTGAGGTTATCCACGAATCAACCCAATTTTTGGTATCCTCATAAGATGTGAACCGCTGCGCCGTCAGAGCATGTGCTACGGACCGGAACAGGTGATAATCGGACGGTGTAATGTCTGGTGAATACGGCGGGTGGGGTAACACTTCCCAATCAAGTGTTTCCAAGTACTTTTTCACGGGAGCCGCAACATGTGGACGAGCATTGTCATGCAGAAGAATAATTTTTTCGTGTCTAGAATAGTATTGAGGGCGTTTTTCCTTCAGAGCTCGGCTCAATCTCATCAATTGTGTTCGATAGAGGGCTCCAGTAATTGTTTCGCTCGGATTAAGCAACTCATAATACACTACACCTAGCTGATCCCACCAAATACACAGCATATCGTAAATTTTTGGCCTTCCACTGCGATCTTTGTCTTCTACGTCGAAATCACCGTTTTTAAACTTTTGAAACCACTCTCGACACGTTCTCTCACTCAAAGCAACCTCACCATATGCTTCTACGAGCAATCGATGCGCCTCAGCAGCAGATTTCTTTAAATTAAAGAAGTAAACTAATATTTCCCGCAAATGACGCTTACTTGGCTCAAATTTTGACATTTTCAACTTATAAAAATAATATTTTACCAATATAAAATCAATAATATTAATAGGTTATGTTGTTCTTGAATGTCCAAACTATTTTTTAAGCCGGTTATCATCTGCGAAAGCTCACCGAAACTCCGTGCCGCGACATCTACAAAAAAAAGGCGGAAACTTATTTGTACTCCTAATATATTTATTAATAACTATAACAAGGACTATTCGGCTCCGTGGCTTAGTTGGTAGTAGCCCTGCCTTCGAAGCGTGGGGTCCCGGGTTCGATTCCCGGCCGGGGCACACTTTGTGTGGTGAGCATGAAGTTTGTTCTCGGGTCTTGGGTGTTTGTCTTGTGTTTCTGTGTTTGTGCATGCCATCTGCGACACAGGGTATCCTAGTGCAGAGGTATGAGTGTGTAAACGTTTATTATTTTATTTATTTATTTACTTACATCATAAAGTAGGTAAGCTAATAAAAAAATATACAGTACGACCAAGTTTTAGCTAGAAACTAGGATACGACTCAGCATGATGCGCCATGCACAGGTACGTACGTAGTGCGCCGATCTTCCGTCGGCTCCTACAAACAGTGTCAATTCAAGGCATATTAACCCACAAACATAGGATAACACTTGCTGTGTTTCGCGGTATCACCCGCGTTTTTCTCGTTAACGCGGAAACAGCGCACGCAAAAATAGGTTTTCGATTTTACACCTTGTTACAAAATAGCAATTTTATTACGGATCCCTAATTTTGAAAAAAAAACATAGCCTATAGCCTTCCTCGATAAATGGACTACCCAACACTGAAAGAATCATTCAAATCGGACCAGAAGTTCCAGAGATTAGCGCGTTCAAACAAACAAACACTGCAGCTTTATAATATTAGTATAGATTTATGTTCGCCACACAAATGCTTGTGAAGTGAGAATCGAACTCACGTCCTACGCAGGAGGCAGAGCTACGACGCCAGGCAATAGACAAACATACATACTTTTTGGCTTGATTAAAAAATTTACTGCAGAAATGTCTCAAGGTGCAAAGACAGGTGGTACTTTCAAACCAGATCATTATCGGGACAGATGGCACGCGCCACCAAAAAAACCGGCCAAGTGCGAGTCGGACTCTTGTATCGAGAGTTCCACACGAACTTGTAGATTAAGTGTAACTTGTGGGTATTTTCATGTATTATTCGTTTTTAATTAAAATCTACGGTGTACCGATTAAATACATGAAAAAAAAGTTTACACACTCATACCTCTGCACTAGGATGTCTGTGTCGCAGATGGCACGGACAAACAGATATACAAGACAAACACCAAGAACAAACTTCATGCTCACCACACAAAGTGCGCCCCGGCAGGGAATCGAACCCGGAATCCAATCGCTTCGAAGGCAGGGCTACTACCAACTAATCCACGAAGCCTTCTCTAGAATGTGAGATTGCTTCTTGCCGAATTTATTAATTATAATTGTAATTCACGTAAGGCAACATTTTACAAAAAAAAAATAGTAGGTTGGTGGTTTAGGTCATAGGTCGTAGGTTGTAGGTCCTGTGTTACAACACAGGTCGTGGGTGACCCACCCGGACAGACGTTTACTGGTTCGTTGGGGGTTAAAATTCGGAGACATGTGACCAATTCGGATCTTATTATTCGTGTTACCGAGATATTCACCATGATTTGTGAGTTTTGTTGACTCCCGATATTTCGACGCAGTTACATGCGTGGTGAGTAATGTTCATAACCATGATAGTTTTAAAATTCGGATCTACCAATCCAATGGGCTCCCGTGGTAGATCAAAGCTGAATGTAAAAGCCTCTCGTTTATCGAGAGACTGGGGTCCGGCAGTGGGAACATTGGATGCTGACATGACTGTAATTTGACATATCTGTGCGCGTGTAAAATTTGACGTGTCCAAACTTGAAATCTAAAAGAATAAATGAGTTTGAGTTTGAGGATATAATATGCAGTGTACTTTGTTCCATTGTTCCCCCCAATAACCAATACCTTTTACCCAAAAACAATGGTGCAACATCTGGTGTTTATCAAGATGTTTCGCAGATGCCTGATGGCCATTGTTCGCCATTTCCGTTTCGTTCCGGAACTGTCACATCTGGATGTCGAGTCAAAACTTTTTAAAGTGCCTCATTTTCTAACTATGCCTGGGTGTTACCCGCAGTTGGCGTTTCTACGGGAACTGTACATTTTTTCGGGATAAAAATAAAAATAGCCTATGCGCTTTCTTTTTTCGGGATAAAAAGTAGCCTATGCGCTTTCTTTGTTCGGGATAAAAAGTAGCCTATGTGCCATTCCATAATCTATCTCTGTGCCAAATTTCATCCAGGTCCGTTCAGCCGTTTTTTAAAAAAAAAAAACGTTCCGTGGGAATACGGGGATGAAATATAACCTTTGTTACTTTCTGATAATGTAGCTTTCCATTACTGAAAGTATTTTTAAAATTGGTTCTGCGGTTTAATCTTGAAAGCGTAACAAACAAACTCACTTGGTAAGGATTATAAATTATCATTAACCTTTATAAAATCAGTGTTAAATTTAATATATAATGGATTTTGTTTTTTGAGAATAAATAAATGATTATTGCCATCCGCCATCCCTCGAATCGGATAATTCATCATATTTCGTATAAATATTACAATGTTTTATTTCTTATCGGCAGGAAGCACTGTTGTAACATCCATTTTTTTTATCGGTGTGAAAAATACATGGAATATCTATTTTTCATTGGCAAGCTATTAGATCTTAGTTTGCTTTTTTGATCGAATTCAAAAAGGAACTTAAATTTTTTGTATGTTACGAGTCTTTCGCGTAAATTTTTATTTATCCAAACGATAGTAGAAATATGAATAAATGAGCTTGAGTTTGAAAAACTTAATTAAATGTTATATATATTTTGAAACTGCTAGTCTAAAATTAAGTACATAAACTTCAAGAGATATATCTTGCCACACTTTCATGCTTATCATTATCAATTACAAACAGATGCCGTCTACCTTTCTCGTTCTAACTTACTTGCCGGCAAAGTTGCGTCCCTTTCGCGCTTATTTTCAAACTCCGAACAGCTGTTTCGCAACGGGATCTTGAGGGCGTGCGCCTGCGCATGCAGCTAGGGTTGTCAAAAACAGAATAGAGTGTATATTCAAGTTTTAAAACCATTATTTATTTATTGGTCTAATAAAACTAATGTGATTATGAATTTTTTGAGTATGTGTATATATTGTTTAATTTTTTATTATGAAACAATACGATTGGGAAGATAAGAGAAGTGTTGCCCTGCAGTGGAAATGCTAGTCAAGGTAAAAAATATTTTTTTTACGTTGAATTCAAAATAAAATACTAAATTAAACGTAATTTTTTAATAAACATGATCATATAAGATCACTCGTTCTTATAACTAAGTTAAACGCTTGTTCATATACTATTTCATATACTCTTGTAAAAATACCGAACCTATTATCTCAGAATGGAATTACCGCAGATAACACAAAAATAATATTCATAGTAACTTATTAGCATTTCTAGTTATAATTAAAATTCCCCTTTGTTTATTAATTAAGATAAGAAATGGTCGGGAGATAAGGCCTGTAATTAATTAATAAGCGTTGATTAGTCCAAACGTGAGACTGCTCCGTAGACAGTACGACTTTTAACCGATGGGTCTCTGGTTCAATACCCGGCGCGCAATTATTTGTGTGGATATTTTGTGTTTGTGAAGTGTAATTGTGTGTGTCTACGCCGCAGGAAATCCTGCAGAGGTGTTGCAGTGTTTAAACGTTTTGTTATAATAATAATCATTATTATTATTTATTTCAGACATGACATCCATTAATTAATTAATAAAAAAATTAAGCACACATTAAAAACAGATATTTTTTTAAATTAAAACATTACAAACTCGAATAACCTCTAACTCTCTTACTACAAGACACTATTGCGAGTTTGGTAATGCGAACGTAATATAATCACAACATATACAAATTTGGTAGGTTTTAATAATGGAGATCCCGAAAATTTAAGCTAAAATATTCTTAAACAGCTTCGCTTCGTAATTTTACGCCTGTGCTCTTTTCCTGGATTCTATTCTCATTAAACCAAATTGGTTCAACACTTTTGCCGTGGTCGAGTAACAAACTCCAATGCCTTCACTATCACTACATAGTATAAAACAAAGTCGCTTTCTCTGTCCCTATATCCCTATGTATGCTTAAATCTTTAAAACTACGCAACGGATTTTGATGCGGTTTTTGTTAATAGATAGAGTGATTCAAGAGGAAGGTTCATATGTATAATACACTAGCAAGACACCCCGGCTTCGCACGGGTAGTTTCCGATACGACACTGATGCTTAACTAACCGTGCGAAGCCGGGGCGGGTCGCTAGTTTAGTAATAAAAATGACTGTTTAAATTTTGGTTTTAACTTTGTGACAACCCTACATTATTTGACTGGATCAGCTGCTCTGACATTTAAAAGTCCCGGACATCTGGTCTATTGTGATATGTTTTTTTTTTCTTATCCACATTCGACCTTCGCTAGGTTGTATGGAGCGAGGCCGTTGCCGTTTTGCAATAAAGAAAAAAAACTTGTCTATGCGAAAAGGTAACGATTCCAAATTTGAAAGGATCTTTACATTTCGTCAGCTGATCGCCTCCACGGAAAATCGATTTCGAGAATGTTAAAAGATCTATTTATTATATAGAAAAAAATCTTACTTATATTATATCTTTCTTATATCTAGTTTCGGTCTTTTCAGCATGGTGGGATTAAAACATGTTTTATTTTACTTCTCTTGACATTATTATTGACAGCTGTGACACTTATATGCTCACGAATGTTGTCTTGTGTGTGAAATTTGGAAGAGTCCAAACTATGTATGAGAACTTAAGGAAGAAAGGGTAAGTTTGGGTCTAAATTAATTAATCCTATCCATCTCTATGTTAAAAATAATCTACGGAATCGATTCAGTACTTTTGGCATTATGGATCTAAAAACGTCTTGGGATGATTTTTGCTTCTTAGTGTAATACGAAACTCATATAACCAAGCCAATCGAAATTTCATCGGGATCGTGCCTGCCAAAAAAGAAACCCGGCATTAAGCTTATCCGTTCTTCCCCATGGAGGGTCGGATAGGGTATGACCGGGCACCAAGCTTAAAAAGTTCGCGTGATCTTGCAAACTATATCATAGAAATGGAATGAATGAATGAACACTATTGTACACCAAGAAACAAACATTACTAATCGACTACTAATTATACGGTATGTGTCAGTTTCTTCTTCTTTTTAATTTTTGGCTTCTGAGGCTTGGCTATGTGTCAGTTTTATTATGATTCCAAATGACATTAGCAATTTTGACATTGACTTATCAAAATTATTTTATATTTTTTCAACAAAATATTTAAATTTACGACACAATGTATACAGTCAAAGAATATTAGAAAATATTTTTTTTTCGTCTTTTACGACATATTTTAAAACTATCAAAATTATCATTTATATGAACATTAATATCGGGAGTCAACAAAACTCACAAATCATGGTAAATATCTCGGTAACACGAATAATCTTTATTAAGATATCAACAATTTTGACACTGACTTATCAAGATTATTATTTTTTTGATCCACATATAGCCGCAACATAATTTTATTGGCTATTGTGGGCAGCCAAACATCAGAAGCCAAAAATTAAAAAAAAAAAACAACATAATTCAGTATTTCTCGGTGGAATAGATTAAAAAAAGTTTCAGTTGCGTTGCGGTCAACAATCGTGAAGCAAAAACGAGGACAGCTGCGTTTTATAAAGTAAATTTAGAGCGAGATGGAGATACTAGCCGGGTGAGCGCCAGAAGAGGACAAAATAGTAAATTGCGGAAAGGTGGGCGAGAGGAGCCAGCTGATGCATTTTTATATAAAATTTATGGTCCAGATGCAAAGGGTCAACATTCCAATCTTAAACTATGTTTTTGTAAAATTTATCTACCTCACCGGAACACAGTAATGCGAGCACTACTGCTTGGCAGATTCCAGGTGTGGTGGCAGTACCTCTCCGGGCGAACTTGGCACAAGTTCTACAACTACTTTTGTATGAGATACCTTCACATCAAAATTGATCCAAACTCGTTTAGCTTTTGAAGCGTGAAGGAGTTACAAACGTACAGACGAATTTTCTCATTTATATTAGTAATAGATGCGCCCCGCGGTGTTTGACCGCAATTTTTCGGGATCAAAAGTAGCCTATGTGTTAATACGAGGCTTCTTTTGATCCCGGAAAACTGCGTTATGTTAATACCAGAAATTTGGAACCAGGATATCAGCTATCCTGGTACCGAATTTCATCGAAATGCGATGAGTTTGAGCGTGAAGGTGGTTCAAACACGCACATACAAACTTTCGCCTTTATAATGTATGTAAGATACTTTAATCTTCTAAGTGAAGTAAGTCTGCCGTTAGTGGTTGGATGGGTGACCTTTTAGTGGCATTTGGACTGTGTGCTTCCGTGTTACATAGTATACCAGCGATCTGCCCCGGCTTCGCACGGTTGTGCATCATTTTGATCTATCTCGTAAGGTTTTGCTATGTTGAGTACCTAATAATATTATATATTTTTACCGCATCATTACATATTATTGAGTTTCTCAGCTTTTCTCTACTATAATATGCATGTATTGTAAGCATAAACATTTTTTGAAAAAAAAAAAAACTTAAACGCGCAAAACAATAAAGAGCGGTACAATACCACGGGCGGCCTTATGGCTATCGGCCTATAAATTGTGGTAGGTACCAAATTAATAATAAAAAAACAAAAAATAAAAGTTGAAACTGCGTGAGAAATTTGTAGCCAGTATCACTATCACAATTAAGATGAATCTACAGACAGCCTAACGACATAAGCTAAAAAAAAATCCTTTTCCATCGACATGCCATTAATACGCACCAAGCGATTTGAAACTACGTTTTATTGTGCGTACTGCAAGGGATTGGAATGCTTGCCTGAGTCTGTGTTCCCTGACCATTACAACCTGGGAGTCTTCAGGAGTAGAGTGAATAGGTTTCTCCTAGACAAGCGTGCTCCATCTTCGGACGTATCTTGACTTTCCATCAGGTGAGATGGCGGCGAAACGCTTGGCTATACATCAGCATAAAAGAAAAAAATATATACATAGTCGGAAATATAATCCTTTTGGCGGGTAAAAAAGCATTTAAAAATATTAAAACTAAATAGAATATTATTCAATAAACATAATTACTATATAGAATAATAAGCAAAATTGTATGTGAAACGTGTGGATGTGAATCAAAATTATTCTTCAACTTTTCCCAACTCGTGAACACTTTTTAATTGGACAAAATCAGAGGCACAGACGTAATTTCGTAATGTACAGCCTCTCGCGTTCCCACGGTCATTAGCGGTCAGCATCACAACTAGGGACGCGAAACATATATCGATGGTTCGAGAAAGATCGATAGTTTTGTAGGTGTCGAATCACATTTTTTTTTAAATCCGGGTTTCCGAGAGACACTTTCCTGTATTGATATTTTTTATATTGTTGATATTAGATTATATACAGCGCCATCTAGCCCCAAACTAAGCATAGTTTGTACTATGAAAACTAGATAACTGATACAACACTTATATATGCATATTCAATACACAGACACAGAAATTTTTCAAAAGAAAATTTTTGTTCTTCACACTTATGCTTGTTCTGTGTTGGAATCGAACTCACGACTAAACCACTACCAACTACTACCAACTGAGCTGTGAGCCCAGTCATTTTATATTTACCTTGAATTTCTTTCCATTTATCAATATCATCAATATTTATTGACATTCCAAAGTCTATGAAATAGATTATTTGAATTGAATAAGTTCTGAAGTATAATAGTTCCCCAATTTCCATCATTCCAATGTACATTGCTCCGTGCATTTTTGAAAGATGATTCATTTTTAACAATCGATAACAATAATCCATCGATACTAATATCGATACGAAAGAAATCATCGATGTTTATCTAAACGATATTTCCATCACTAAATTGAATTGATGCGCGGGCGCATGCTTTTCTGTTTAGAGTGGACGCATTCCTGTTTTGGGGATTGGGCCTATAGCGGAGCGAGGTCCTCGCTTTCGGTGTTTTGCAATCACCTTTGTTCGCCATTATGCAATGTGCTCAGAAAATATTGTGCGTTTGGTCCTTCGATTCGCTTCACTTACCTTATTATTATCATCAATACCTTTGGTTACTATTGTTGTTTAATTTATTTATTTCTTTTGGTTAATTTTATTTGTTCTATTATGCCTTTCAGTTTTGTTAATTTCTTAAAATTGTCTATCTAATTAGCATCCTCAATGTTATCCTCTTCGCGGGTATTTTTTCCATGCTTTATCTTAAAAATATTATTATATTATTTTTATTATCTACCTACTTAATGTTATTACTTGTCTACTCTTGTATTCGTTTGTCACCATGTTTGTTTTTCCCTTTGTGTCTTAATGTGTTTTTCATTGTTGTGTACAGTCTGTTTGAATAAATGTCTTCTTTCTTTCCTTTCTCTCTTTCTTTCGTTCTTTCTAGTGACCACCATGGTTTTAATAAAGTTTAAATCATGGTTATATCGCTACATTGTGTTCTATAGCTAAGGTACTTGCAGTTTACTCTCATCCGTTACCTCAGCGCTTCGTGGTTTCACATGACCTCTCGACCGCCTCTCTCGTTACCAACTACTATAAAGGTTATTATATCAAATTGAACCTTAAGCTTCTTATAATAGTGCCTCTAACTATTAATCTTAAATTTCTAATCAAACAAATTGTGGATTATAATAGTTTAAAAATTTATCTGTCCGAGTTTATGGAACTGAGATTTTTGGAATAATTTATGCGCCTTATCAATTAATGTAACCTAGAGATACTTTCTTGGACAGACCGGTAGTTGTATATTTGCGTAAAATCACGTTGCGCTTGCGCATCCTCTGCGCTCTAAACGCACACATATATAATATAAAACTATCTGCGCCCCGCGGTGTTACCCGCGGTTGGACTTTCTACGGGAACCGTAACTTTTTCCGGGATAAAAAGTAGTCTATGTGCTATTCCAGACTATAATCTATCTGTGTGCCAAATTCCATCCAGGTCCGTTCGGCCGTTCTGGCGTGATTGAGTAACAAACATCCATCCATACATTCAAACTTTCGCGTTTATAATATTAGTAGGATTCAACTCTTTCTGTGCAACTCTCAAATAAAGAGCATTTATAAATCCTAATGGTGAAGCTTTCAAAAATTATTACATAATTGTCAATGTCAAGAAATAATATGTACTGACGAAACACTTTTTAAAGTGTAGATAAGTTTATGCCACAGATGGAAGCATCAAAATCCGATAAAGAGGCGGCGTGTCTCACATATCAGAAGTTTTAGGGCGATCGTGAACAGAATAAAATCTTTTTGCTTCTCGGAATGTACTAAGCTAAGCATTACAAGATACAAGTAAAGACAATATTTAAAAAAAGCTCGCAAACAATAATCATAAACTCTTTACACAATGGAGGAATGAGTTTGAGTCTAGATGTGACAAGTTTTGTATGAAAAAAAAAAAAAAGATTTCGTCGAAAAGCTTCCGTGAGAACGCGGTAAACGGATTAGAAGCCGTTGCCTTTGCAATTCTTGTTTTATGTAATGGCAATAAGATTTATTGTCCAGCCGCGGTGACTCAAGTTTGTACTTGACCGGTTCGTAATTAATTTCACGATACCTCGACTTTCGTATTTGACAATATGGAGCAAATTCAATTGTGATTTCACACGCTTACAGATAAAATTATGTGTACAGGTTTTTAAGCTTTTTTTTTTAATTTGGACTTTATTTCAATCGGTTAATGCGCAGTTTTCATAGTTCCGTATCTTTGACTTGAATTGAATAGTATTGTTACTTGAAATCAACTTTATCGTTATGAATTTAGAGAGCATTTTCCATATCTACGTTTTCGCATGCGCTGTGAATCCTTAAGTATTTCTAATTTGCAAGATGTTTCGCTTCCGGGGCCGGTGGAGAATCTATTATAGTCAATCACCTGCCTTTTAAATCACCTGATTGCAATATAGCTGTTCGTTTCCGTTGAGAGTGCTGTGTCGATGACTTTATTCAAATTATGAACACCTTGCACGTCCTTAGCCATTGTATTATTAAAAAAAAAACTGTTCGATTTTCGGAAGTCAAAACTTGCAGATGTCAATGTTACTAGAAATGGCGGGAATTTGTAATAAAGTAAAGACTTGTTTTAGTGACAGATATTTTTACCAAGTCTATTGTTCTAACTTTATTGTAATACAAAGTCATGTTAATTATAATACTTTAAAAAGTGTGGTCTAGATCTGCTTCCAAACTGTCATCCAAATTAAAAAATAAGAGCCTTGAGCCACTTCATCTACACTATAATAATATTATAAAGAGGAAAGATTTGTACCTATGTTTGTATGTTTGTAATGAATAGGCTCAAAAAGTACTGGGCCGATTTAAAAAAATCTTTCACCAATAGAATGCTACATTCTTCCAATTTGACATAGGCTACATTGCATTTTGAAAAAAATTAGGGATCCTTGGTAAAATTTGAACAATGTAACCGAAGGTGTAGAAAAATGAGTCTTAAAATGTCTTTCGTCGAATGCGCTGCAGAAACTATTAGCGATAGAACAAAATAATGTACAGCAATATTGAAGAACAAAGTGTTTTATATCTAAATTTCCAAAAATAAATAATTGTCTACCCCGTGCGAAGCCGGGACGGGCTGCTAGTTGTCTATAAAAATAGGTATTTTTTTTATAAGTCGTATATTTCATCAGTATAATTATAAGTATGGGTGTGTGAATATGACTCCGCCCTTTCTCAACAGATGTCGTTTTTAGTATTGTTTACGTGTACTAATAAATGACCATACTTGTATTCGATAGTACTGAATGTCAGCTATCTAACGCATTTTATGATATTTGGTTGAAGTGTAAGCAACAATTGTTTTCACCTTTTCGAAAATGTCGGTTTTTATTCCAAATAAACGTCATTTGCGGGAAGTGTTATTACATTATTTTATTGCGAAGAAAACTGCAGCGGAAACTTATCGTTTGCTTGTATTTATGGTGAGCATGCTCCGTCTAATACAACTTGCAAGGAATGGTTTCGACGATTTCAAAATAACGATTTTAGTACTGAGGATAAAGAACATGGAAAACCACCAAAAAAATTTGAAGATGCTGAATTGGAAGCATTATTGGCGGAAGATTCTTGCCAAACTCAATCAGAATTAGCTGCAGCATTAAATGTTGATCGTTCAACTGTTGCAAAGCGTTTACAAATGATGGGAATGATTCAAAAAGCCGGTGACTGGGTTCCACATGATTTAAAAGAAAGAGACATGGAACGTCGGAAAACCATTTGTGAAATGCTGCTTCAAAGACAGCAAAGAAAAGGATTTTTGCATCGGATAGTCACAGGAGACGAAAAATGGATACACTACGAAAATCCAAAACGCAAAAAAGCTTGGGTGAAACCAGGCGAACCAGGCCCATCACAGCCAAAAATAAATATTCACTGTGCCAAGGTCATGCTCTGTATTTGGTGGGATCAGAAAGGTATTGTATATTATGAGTTGCTCAAACCCTCTGAAACTATTAATGGAGAAGTTTACCGACGACAACTAATGCGTTTGAAGCGAGCCATAGAAGAAAAACGACCAGAATGGGTGAATAGACATAACAAATTAGTTCTTCAGCATGACAATGCCAAACCGCATACCGCAGAAGTCGTAAAAAGATATTTAGAGGGACAGGACTGGGAAGTGTTACCCCACCCGCCATATTCACCAGACATAGCTCCTTCGGATTACCACCTATTCCGGACGATGCAGACAGACCTTACTGGAGAAAAGTTTACTTCATGTGAAAGTATCAAAATTTGGATTGACAACTGGATAAGCTCAAAAGACCAGGACTTCTTCCAGCAAGGAATACGAAAACTACCTGAACGATGGGCGAAGGTTGTAGCTGCAGATGGAGCATACTTTCAATAATTTTTTTTTTAATTTTGTAAGCGAACAAATGTGTTTTATTTTGACAAAAAGGGGCGGAGTCATATTCACACACCCAATATAATGATCAATACTTATTTCTTGTCCACAATTCATGATGACTCACGGCCTCTGTAAATTTCGACGGCCTTCAAAAACTAAGCTATCATTACCCGTAACAATCCGTCTCGCTCACTCACCGAGATGTCGCAATCACGCATCTCCCGTCCCTCTCGGGTGATCTCGCTCCACCATTCTCACGGACCGTGGGAACATCACCTTTCGATGCTATATATCGATTTGTCACTCGGTAGAATCGATTTTGTTGTATGTTTGTAAACATAATAATGTCGATATTGAGACATTTCGTTTGATTTGAATAAAAAAGTTGTCTATGGTCAAGTTTATATATTTTCTTCGTGACTTCAATATGGTAATGGCGGTGCGGTTAATTTGGAAGTTATATGTAAATGTTATGTCTCAGTTGATTGATAAAAATATTGGGACGTAAATAAACGTAGAACCCACCTTTAGGATCATTATTATACTACAGATCGACAATCGATATAAATTGACATCTGACCCACGGTAATTCTCGCATTACTGTCTGTCGAATTCTTCTTAGTCGCTCCTTAGTTGGATCTCCCTGACAATTCGTCTATCTGACACTATATTGTATGGAGTTTCCACTATTCTGATACGGTCTTTATGGTTCGTGCGTCCTCCCCGTGGCAAACGACAATTATGCCAGTTTCAATCTGCAGCCAATGAGCCAAGGAGGTTTTAGCTATATTTTATATCTATGGTTGTTTTAAATTTCGAATCTGCAATATGGTCGGGCATCGGAACTATTTATCGTATTTTATGACAGTTGAGGACAACACCGAATTGTGCGGTATTAAATATTTATTGAGTCTCCGTCTTTTAGTGTATGAGATATCACCAGAACATTAACAGAGGGTAAGATCATCCCAAACTTTGAACTTAACCAGTCACAAACAGCTCAAATAGAATACCTTCCTAAAATGGCATGCCAAGTTATGTCGGTCTGGCATTATCTGGGCCGCTTGAGAGCAAATCATACTGTCCCAAATATTGACTTTATCTTGAATCGATAAGTGTCCCAGAAGAAATTACCTATATCGCTCCGATGGGAAGTGAAATCGTGGATATAAAGGAAAAAAAGAAGAACTGACTGTACTGTACAAAAAGTATTCATATTTGGACAAATCCCCAAACGAGAATAAATGTATGAAAAATATGAACAGTCTCTAAACGAAACTTTCTCCAAACGAAACTTTTTGCTAGGTATAATAAGCGGACAAATTAAAAAGCTGCTTCGCTTTATACTATTCCGAGAAACCATTAGGTAGTCACAATCATTAATTAACAATTATAATACCACGCATCCCAAATCCCTTCTTTGTTTTCCTAACACCATAATGATTCATCGTGAAACCTTGTACTCCAATCGTGGGCCATTCATTACGCGTCATGACGTAAGTGTAAAATTAAAAAGAAAACTGATTATCTATGTTCGGTTATCATTCCGTGGGAACGGTAAACGATGTTCGATTACGAACTGTGATTTATTTTCGTGGCAACCATAGATTATAAACTTCTTTCTAATAAATGGCTGGTGTATTGAGAGTTGACAAAGCGCTAGCATTTTTACGGTTACAACAAAGACAATAATTGAAAATCCAATAAATAGACTTCAATATTTTCATCACCTTTTTATCTTTTAACGTTGAAGTACCTTGTTTTATCCTAAACATTGACGCGCTGTATTTAATTTTCAGCATATTTTATTATAAAAAGAAATGATTTTTGGGCAAAAATTTGTTTTTTTTTTATATAAAAAATGTAATACAGGTAAACTTATGCAACAAAAACCCAATCTTAATACAAAATTTCATCCAAATCGTTAGACCGTTAGAATCGTTAGACTGAGTACGCGAAAGAAAGAAAGAAATATATGTACAAGAATATGCTCATTTATAGATATGGGACCCCATAGGCTTCGTTGTCAAACTGTAATCAATGTCCGACCTCAATTATCAGGAGATTGTAAATTTCCCGACTTTCCCCCAGCACAGGATGGGGCGCGGCGGATGCGCATACGCAGATATCGTATATCTGGTTTATTAATAACTTGTTTGTAAGCTACACGCGCTTATTGTAAACAAAACTTTACTTTGATCAAGTTGATGTTTACGATTTGTCCAAAATAATTTCTGAATGCGGCGCGTAATGAGCGAGAATCTGATGGTTTTTTGAAAAAATAACTAAATATTTGCGTAAACAAGTTTTTTTTTTTTTTTTTAGTAATTGTCGGCGCCAATGTAACTAAATCTTATTTTCAATAATTTAGACTTACTTTGTTCTAAATGTTATTTTTTACCGAATATATTATTAAGGTTTTAACAAAATAAAAATAACAATTTGGCTGTATGTTTCTTCGCCAGTAGTGGAACAATTTGAATGATTTTTTTGAATGATTTGAATGATAAGGTTTATCTCCATGAGATCCCATAGAAATTTCATAATTTCAGCCTTAGCAGCGTAAAATACGCAAGTAAGTAAGTGATAAGAGTATTGGAGTTGTAATTTCTAAAGCATTTGACAGTCCAAACGCTGATAAATTCATATACTCTGACGCTACTTCCAAACAGTGGTCTGACATGGCATAAACTCTCCGCATATATACATTGTTTTGAACTCTTTTGGCATTCAGTAAAAGCAACGAAACTCATCGGTAATAAAATTTACGGTTCGCTACAAAGACGTTGTACGTACGTCTATATCTACCTATCGACAGTTTTTACGGCAATTATTTATCGAATTTATCGATGGTAGATCGGCGCTCGCAGCTAAAAAGACTAGTCAGCCAATTTGAAGTCTATAACGGCATCACAAAAAGTTGGCTGAATGATAGCTGCCTAGGGACGCAAAAAAAAAAGAAAAAAGTGCCGGCCTGTCACACGGGATAAGTTTCAAGGCGTTCGCACAGTAGACGATGGATTGCATAAAAAAAAAAACTTATTGGCGGGAACTTGGCGCAGATGAGTGAATAAAAGGTATCGATTCGTAATTATTGTATTAAGGAGTTGAATTTAGCTACCATACTTCTTGCTAATAAATATATTATAATACATTTCATTTTATAATTTAAAAATTGTACTATGTCAAGGTGGGTAAATAGAAATGTTTTAAATAATTCAATGATTTAAATTTTAGAAGCTTTTTAGTGAAATCACACATCCATGTTGGCAGTCTATGTTGGCCAGTCGGAAATCAGTCAGTGTCAGGTAAAAAAAATTTAATAATAATCATGAAATTATTGAATGCGTTTCCATTTATCTCTGTGTATATTTACCAACATAAATTCCCGCCTTTTTTCAGGTCAAGTCAAAGTCAAAAAGATTTATATCCGTTGAACTTTTAAAAATTATTTGGAAACGTAATTTTTTCTAAATGGGTCGCTTCCCAAGTAACTCGGCTCAGTTTCCATCAGTAAAAGTAATCTTCTTCTTCTTCTTGCGAGTCAATGGTTCATCATTAATATTTTTAAAGAGAGTTACAATAAAAATATCCTTTATGACAGAACATGACAATGATTACCAACTTGTGCCTCGGACCAGTTGGCAGTACTCTTTGTAAATAGTAAAAATCAAGATGGCGACTTGAATGGCGCCCAATAAGAATTGCGCAAAAAGAATATTGCCTCACGTGGGAAACGGGATGCGGGGCCGTTATAAATACAGGCTTTACGTCCTGTTGTTTACTATTTTTAGGGTTCCGTAGGGCTGTGTACCTTTTTCAAGTCAACACACTTGCACTAATATTCACTATGTCGCTGGTGGAAGTATAGAAACACAAAAGAACACTTGTTGAAATATCCAAGACTTGTTGTGGTCACTTCTTATATATATAAACAAGTAGCTACTAGATCACGCGTTCTTATTTGCGTTTGTTCCTATCCGACTGATTTATTAATTAGCCAAAAAATTTACCATTTACTCTCGCTTGTCGAGAATAAGCTTAAATTTCAAAAAAGCAAAAATCCGAGCGTAGCTCCGTCGCCCAAGTACTGGTATATAATTAAGATACAAACAATCAGATTCAAGATTTTTCATGACGTTCTATAAAATATAATTGTCATTTAAATAAATAATAAAAATTTATTTTTAAACCAATAAGTACACAATAAACACACATTTAAAGTAGATGTTTTTTTTTTTTTTATTATTATTTTTTTTCATAAGTATTGTATGTCCTGTGTTCCAATGTGATGATGGCGCGCAGGACCTGCAGGTTCTAGACTTGTGTTGCATTAAAAAGACACACAAATTGCCATCGTGTTGTGTCGATGTTATAAATAAATTCTAGGCTACAATTACGTCAGAGCTTGCTATTCAACCGAGTAAATTCTGGTATCGTGAGAAATAGTGCTTTAAATTTCTGCCGACTTCTAAGGACTTAAGGTTGTATTTCTTTATCAATTCTTTTTATTCGAAAGGATACGCTTTCAGATCTGCCCCATTAAAATTTTATGAAAATCGGTTCAGTAGTTCGGTTGTTGAATCGAAATAACTAGAAAAATATGACATATGAGCAAACGAAATTGCGGTTTGCTTTCCTGCGACTGTTTTCTTCGCCCGTTTTATACATATTTGAATGTTTGTTTTTTAAATAGGTGGGAAGGGTGAGAAATAAAAGACGAAGTTACTGAAGACGGTTCTTTTTTTTTTTTAATCGGTCGCATTTAAGTACCTGGCATGATGTGCTTGCAATATTTTGTTCGCCGCAGTATAAAACGAACGCGACTGTAGCGTTCGTTTAAACGTTGCTGAAAATAATAATGTGATATTGACATCAAAAATAAACTGGTAGTTTTTTTCATAGATTGTATCACTAGCTTGTGTGATTTACGATTTACGGTTTAAAATATTTATTTCTGATAAAAAATCACAAATTTGCTTATAGAGAAACAACAAGCGAATATAAGAAGTATGTGCCGATTAGCATAGTTGTTGGCTAGAAAGAAAGTGATCAATAACAATAAAAAAACAATAATAAATCCACTTCAAAATTCGTAAATTCACCTGGTTTTAGCCGCGCCAATGAGCGAAGCGGCTAAAACTTTGTATAAATTAGTTTTTAATATTATTCATTAAGAAGAGAATGTAAGATTGACTTCATGGGTCTGACATAGTCAAATAATGACTTAAACACCTTTTAAATAATAAAGATAAAAAAAAAAAAAAATTCGTAAAACTACTGATGTGGGTACATTTATACGGCTCTGTGGCTTAGTTGGTAGTAGCCCTGCCTTCGAAGCGAGGGGTGCCGGGTTCGATTACCGGCCGGGGCACACTTTGTGTGGTGAGCATGAAGTTTTTTCTCGGGTCTTGGGTGTTTGTCTTGTGTTTCTGTGTTTGTCCATGCCATCTGCGACACAGGGAATCCTAGTGCAGAGGTATGAGTGTGTAAACTTTTTTTTATTTTTTTTTTGTCGTGTCTCTTTGGGCTCCATAGCTTATGATAAGTAACATTTTTATGGCTCGGATTTATGTTTTTGAATCGTGATGCGAATAATTTGTACTTTTGATTGAAAATAGACTTAGCCAAATGTACCCTAAGGTTCCTACGGTTTCAATAAATGTGTATGAGTATGAGTAATCCTAGGAAGCGTGATCCGATACTGCAGGGACACCGGCCTGCTCTCGATAATTGAGAGTGAATGGGCTCTGAGCTACCACGGGAGCCCAATCCGGATTCGTAGATGTCACATGTCGTCGAATTTTTGGTTCTAAGACATGCTGGTTTCCTCACGATGTTTTCCGTCCCCGTTTTGAGAACGTGGTATTGCGCACAATTTTTTCAAGTGAAAAAACTCATTTGTGCACGTGTGGGTTTGAACCAGCGACCTTCAGATTGAAAGTCCGCGTCTATGTACCTGGGCCACCAAGCGCGATCACGCAAAGATAATATCAGGAAGGCTAAAAGCCGTTAATATTAAATAGTTTTCTCTCCTTGTTTAAAGTCTGTTCAGACAATAATAATTAAATTACCACCACACTTTCAAGAGCTATACGTAAATAAATAACGTTCCCCAATCCCCGTGGGTCCCGCCATCTGTGAGCGACATTTGTTACGGAATTATCATTCTATGTGGATTATACTCCCCCGCAGCCATAGACAAGAGTTTATTTTTAAAGATGGCGGCTTGGCGTTGACGTTTATTTTGGAGGGAAAGTGAAGGGAGATATTATTAATAGACTTCGGATAGTGTTTTACTTGTTACGTTTTAGATTGAAATTACGTTCAAGTGTAAGTCAGTATCTTTATTTACAACTAGCGAAGCCGGGGTGACTTGCTAGTGTATTATACATATAAACCTCCCTCTTGAATCACTCTATCTATTAAAAAAACCGCATCAAAATCCATTGCGTAGTTTTAAAGATTTAAGCATACAGGGATATAGGGACAGAGAAAGCGACTTTGTTGTATACTATGTAGTGATTACAAGCTATTGTCACCGTGTTTTTTTTATTATAATGTGTCTACAAGTTCACGGGTTATTATTACTAAGTTTCGAGATTTTTAATTTCAAACCCTATCCGATCCTCTATGAGAAAGATCAATCAAGAAAATCCTAATGATGGATTGCGATATAGCTGTTCAAAAACTTCTAGAATTTAGCCAGGGGGTGATTTGCATGTGCCAGCATAATAATGTGTTGGAAATGTTCAGAAAATGGGGACCTTTTAGTTCCTACTCTATTTTGTATTATGTCCCTACTAATATTTTATGTGAAACATGACTGGTTACCACAGATAAAGTATCAAAGCAGTCATAAAAACAACAATTAGCGCTAGACATTTTACGCACGATGTATGGTTTTAACACAGGTAATATACAGTTTTCGATTTTATAACAACAGTCTAGCTAATTCTCTTTCACAATCCATTATGATTGCATCCTTGTCTCTCGGCACACCTGTCTCTATCGCACAGATTGCATGCGTCACGCGTCACGGCTTTTTAGATCATACACGGCTATAGTTTTCGCTGTTGCCGTCAAAACTCTTATTTTCTTAGCAGTAAGATGTATAGTCCCATGGTAAGATATTAAACGTTGGAACAATCTAGAAATGTGAATGAACAAAAGTACTTGTACTTTATATGGAATAAAAATGGTTATGTGGATAACTAAAGTGTATCTAATCTACTGTCTTACATACAATTTTGAATGTATAATGCACCACTGTGCCAGACAGACAAATCTTAATAAGTTACTTAATCATCTTAAGACCTAATCTTTTGATTACCTAGTTGATACTCTTACTGTACTGTATTCAAAGACAAAATACGTTTTGCTTGAAAAATATTGAACCATTCTTTACATGTTGCATCCCAAAATTAATTAAAAATTCACTTAGAACCGATTAAGCTGATTTCTTTTTCGTGTTAGTCTTAATTGTCAGACAAAGTTTGTATGGACGAAAAAAATACTCAATATTTTTTACCAAGAGCACTCTTCAATATTGAATACGAGACACATAAGAGCTTTTATTTTTTTTATTTCAGATTGGTTATTGGTATTGGCAGAATAAATGATACATCCGTAGCTTAGATAAATTGTTTATCTGTATTGGTAGAATAGATATTACTCTCAGCCATTTACTTATTTCAAATTAATTTGCGATATTGGTAGAATGGATAGTGCTTTCGTAGCTACGCAGACACCCTCCTGTCAATGTCACTGAAGAGTAAATCCACTTACGAGTCAAAAGCCCTCTGGACCCTCAAAATGTGCCCCTTTTAAACAGCATCAAATAAATTCCTTTAAAATGTGCCAGATAATTCATTATGTCTGTATGACTCACTCTTTGTCCATCTTTGTTTCTGGAAGCCTCTTTTGTCTTGCCCCACAGCTATATTTAATCTTGTCGCTGTATTTGTTTGCTTTATTTTGTTACAAATAGAACAAAGCATTCGTTGCTTTTAATACCGCCACGAATATAATGGTTGGTAATAGTAACATACAAATTATATTTCAGTGCCTATGTTTGTTTGTCTTCAATCATCATCACTTCCGTTGTGCGATTGCAAACTGTCAAATGACGCAAGAATGATGGCATTGTCCTGTTTGTAATGACAACAAGCACATGACGCCATGTTAGTATTGTAACGCTATTGTCAAATTCTTATGGTATTGACCACATTTTATCGAGAAAATTCTAGCTATTAAGGTTACCCTGCCATCGCATTTGGCCCGGGTTCGATTCGCGGCCGAGGCAAGCATTTGTATGAGTATGCCAGGATGTTTGGTCTCGGGTCTTGTTTGTGTTGATTGTGTGCCCTTGCCGTTGTGAGGAGTGGTTCTAGTCCACTTGGTTTATTTGATTGCGAGGTATTTTTATAACGGCGTTTATTTTCATCACTTAGATTTTTTTTTCTTAAACGTAAATTTATGGCTATTATCTATGGTCTTCATACTAGGCTGGCCTGTGTAGTAAAAAAACAGTTTCTGATTTATAAAATGTATGTGGCACCTCACTCTTATTTACCGTTTAATTACAACTGGGTATAATTAGAAATATAAATATAAAAGCATAAAATGATAAATACAAACTAGTAACTAGGTAGTTATACCATGATTTCTCATTAATTTTACACATTTTTAATTACTGAAAGCATTTACACGATGATTGGTTATACGTAATCAATTATCAATTTATCTATCAGGGTTTTTTTAAATCCAATATGCTATGACCGCATTTTGTTATCTGCTGTTAAGTGATCTGTTAATCCAGAGGTCTTATTCTTTTTTACCCAAATCTAATCTGAAGACCAATTCGCCATAGCATCTAAAAGCAGCGAACCGGAAAATAGCCTACGTTTAGCGGCCATCTGCGACCGTTATTAAACCAAATCGAAAGGGAGGGATTGATAGGAGGCCCAGTATCGCCCCTTGTGCCACCCCAGTCTTTAATTTTGTATCAGTATTTATGAGAATGACGTTTGAAAATTGTTTCTTCGATCCAGTGGGGGAAATAAATTAAGCGTATCAATGCAGCATCTTAGTGAAACTGAATACTAGTAATTAGATTTTCATTCAGATGCTAAACTTGCAACATTTTCCGTGGCTTAGTTGTCGCCTGCCTTCGAAGCAAGGGGTCCCGTTTTCGATTAAGTATTTGGGGCTAGATGGTTTGTAATATCCATGAATATTGATTAGAGTTTATTGTGTGTAATAATTCAGTACTAAAATTGAAATATTTCGAATATTTTTTAATATTGGCTCAAGAATATTTCCTGCTTGAGCAAATGTTTTCTTAAGCTTTAATAAATTCCCATTCTTATTCTAATCTCACTATTGTTGCGCTCTCATTTACCAATCTACATTGAAAGACCTCAACTATAATATTTAATTTCAAAAATATCTATCTGCAACTATATTAATTTCGGCGTCGGTATCGCCGTGACGAATTGTAATTGTAGCGAACGAATCGATCCAAATCGTTTTTTATGAACGTTAGCGCGGTCATGGTCTGTGAACGGGGTCTCTGACCGATCGCCGTTCCTGAACGTGGCTTCAGCATGCGTGGACAACGGACTAATGCCCTGCGAGGGTTCGATTCCGGGCCGGGACACTGTGGTTAGAAATTTTGAATTAAGTTTGTTCTACGGTGTT
Source organism: Aplocera efformata (assembly GCA_921293045.1). Taxonomy (NCBI): domain Eukaryota; kingdom Metazoa; phylum Arthropoda; class Insecta; order Lepidoptera; family Geometridae; genus Aplocera; species Aplocera efformata. The sequence goes on along the minus strand of OV121068.1, from coordinate 1,031,787 downwards.
TGTCTTGTGTTGTATGCCGAAACTCATTGACAGAACTCAGGTTGTAATTGAAAGAATTTGATGTAAATTTCTAATGTTCCCACTGCAGGGACACCGCTTCACTCTCAATTATCGAGAGTAGGCCGGTGTAGATGTAAATTTACTTTTCTAATGTAACATGTTGTTTTAGTTTTAATATACGCATATATCATCGCTTTGGTCTTGCTGTAATGGTTTTATATTTGTGTTTCAAACTCAGTAAGCCGCCGCCAAGTTGCACTTGCATTGCCGGTGGAAGACGTAGGTTCCGGTGAAATTACAAATGCATGAGACCTTACATCATATTACCAACGTGATGGGCTGTGAACCTATTCGAATCATAGCGTACGGTTCGAACCCAGGTGTAATTAAACGTAAATATCAGATTTCCTCGTTTTGAATGGGGCAGGATGCGCCTGCGCACTTAACCGCATCTCCGCGCCTAGGGCTGTCAGACTATCATGAAAAAAAAACCTTTACATACTCATACCTCTACTCATACTTATGCACTAGGATTCCCTGTGTCGCGGATGGCATGGATTCCCGGCCGGGGCACACTTTGTGTGGTAAGCACGAAGTTTGTTGTCGGGTCTTGCTACTTTTGTAATAAATTTCATCCAAATACGTTCAGCCGTTGATGCGTGAAGAAGAAACAAACATACATACAGACAAGCTTTCGCATTTATAATATTATGGATTTCCCCACTGAAGTATTAGAGGAGCCGCATCGCGTTGCACCCGTCACTCGGAGACGGATGTAACAATACAGGTTCTTGAAATTTCACTGGCACCCACACCATTCCACTGGAACACAGCAATGCGAGTGCAGCGCTAGGCGGCGGATTAGGGGTGGTGAACTTGCCCCAAGTTCTGCTACCCCTGCTCCTCGCACCGCCTGGGGGACGAGCCGGGACTCTCAGGGTATTCATAGACGCGAGCAACATGGATTCTTGACAGCCCTGAAGCCACAGATCACCCTTCAACAAACATACGAAACAAAAACCACACGGTTTCCTTTGTTCCACATCGGGTGAACGCTTGGATGGTGGCTGAACAGGTCAGCTCATAGACCCCTGTGATAAGTGATGCGTTAATACGAAACACGAGTGGTATTCTATCAGTTGTCTCGTTCCCATTTTACAAGCTTAGTTTGGGGGTAGATGGCTGTTGTAAAATATGCCCATGAATTATTACAAGCAAGTGATTTTTTTTTTCATAAATTTCTGCGCTGCCGCCTCTGCGATAAAATTTATTTTTTATAGCACTTAGGTGGCTATCAGAGAGATGGTGGAGAGCGTGGTGGCCCAGGGGCATAGACGCCGACTTTCAATCTGAAGGTCACTGGTTCAAACCCACATGTGCACCAATGAGTTTTGTCACTTGAAAAATTCATGTGCGCAATACCACGTTCCCAAAACGGTGACGGAAACCATCGTGAGGAAACCGGCATGTCTTAGAACCAAAAATTCGACGACATGTGACATCTACCAATCCGGATCGGGCTCCCGTGGTAGATCAGAGCCCATTCACTCTCAATTATCGTGAGTAGGCCGGTATCAGCAGTGGGAACATTAGAGGCTGGTTCGGTAGGTGGCTATCAATCATTTTCTTACTACTATTATAAATTAGCGACTCCTTAGCTTAGGACAAGCATTTGTGTACGAACATAAGTGTTTGTTCTGTCTGAGTGTTAGTAGGTAGTAACCCTGCCTTCGAAGCGAGGGGTCCCGGGTTCGATTCCCGGCCGGGGCACACTTTGTGCGGTGAGAATAAAGTTTGTTCTCGGGTCTTGTGTTTCTGTGTTTGTCCATGCCATCTGCGACACAGGGAATCCTAGTGCAGAGGTGTGAGTGTGTAAACGTTTGTTTGTTTTGTTTGTTTAGTATTTATTTACAAATAAAAGTAGTATATGTATTCTATCTGTTATCTAGTTCCCATATTACAAGCTATGCTTAGTTTGGGGCCAGATGGCGCTGTGTGAAATATGTTTATAAATTATTTTTGTGATTCGTGTGTTCGTTGACGATAATTCAGTTGGGAGGAGTTCTACGTTCTAGATCGTCTTTTCGATTCCCACCCAGGACAATTATATGTTTGACAAACATAATAATGTTTGGTTTTGTGTTTGAGTGTTTATAAATATGCTATACAAATATTCTATTAGTAATCCGGTTGCCATATAGACGCTGTGTGAAATGTCCATGAATTTTTTATGATTTATTTATTGCTGATCATATCGGTACCCAAAAATATATTATACATATCGTAAGTTTTGACAAATTGAACAAATTTGACAGTTTTTAACAGTTATGTATATATATTGTTAAAAACTGTCAAATTTGTTCGATAATTTGCCATTATTGGTAATTTTTTTTGAATTCCCGACATTTCGACGCAGTTTCATACGTCACGGTCCCGGGTATGTGAGATGTGAAACATGAAACTGCGTCGAAATATCCGGAATCAACAAAACTTCCATAGTTAACTTAAGATGGTTCTTAACATCTAATAAATATTGAGTTTATATCACTACATAGTATAAAACAAAGTCGCTTTCTCTGTCCCTATATCCCTATGTATGCTTAAATCTTTAAAACTACGCAACGGATTTTGATGCGGTTTTTAATAGATAGAGTGATTCAAGAGGAAGGTTTATATGTATAATACACTAGCAAGTCACCCCGGCTTCGCACGGGTAGTTTCTGATACGACACCGATGCTTTACTTACCGTGCGGAGCCGGGGCGGGTCGCTAGTTAAATATAAATATTGAGTGTTGCGTTTTAAGATCGTTATTCTTTTAATATCGTGACCTTATGCGCCCTAGTTTCAAACCCCAAGGATTGCCTACATCTGCCCTAATGCGGTAATATCTCAAGGGGATCAATCTAATAAAAAGTCCATTGTCGAGAGATGAGGGAGGGTCGGGCATCCTCGCGCGCTCTGCTGCCTTAGTGCTTGAGATCGATAAGCGGTAATAAACACGGTCTCTCACAGGATACAATGGATTTACAGGCGCATGGAACTTACCATTTCTCTTTTTATGGACCGTGCTAAAGGCATGTATGAATTTTTTGTAAAACGTTTTTTTTTTTACAAAAAACCTAGCTAAGCGCGGTTGCTCAGGTATTCTTATTACTTTCTTTAGACAAGCAATTCTTGTATGTTTATTTAATGCGTGTATCTCGGAAACGACTGTAACTATTTGGATGAAATTTTGTTTAGATAGGGTTTTGCTGTTTAAGATAGATAGATATTTGTTTCTATTTATTTTTCTATCTGGCGTGCAAGATAGAAAAATAAATAGAAACAAATGAACAGACAATTTGGTAGATGCAAAATGCCGCCCGCATTATCACTAAAAGTGAAGTCTTCTATGCGATTTAAGTTATTTTAAAACATATGCAAATTTTAATTTTAGCAGTATACCTTGTAAGAAACGCATTTTTCTTTTACAAAAAAACGTTTTACACCTAAAACAAAGTTACTATAGATTTATATTAGGGAAAGGGTTTTGATGTTTAAGTTAATTGTATTTCTTGTCAAAACGCTTGTTTTTTTTTATAAAAAGACGTTTTCTTATGCTAAATACACAAAAAAAACCCAGGCAGGTCCTAAATATTTACAGATTAGCAGCTGTCATGCTAAATCTACCCCGCCATTCCACGAAACGTAATACCGTGTCATACGTTTGACATTACGATTTATATGTCAAAATAAGACTACGTACGCGAAATGTCAGTGCGTACGTCACTGTCTTCCTGGTGCAATCCCCAGTCCAGAATTAGACTAGATTGACGTCAAAACTGATCTAGTTAGGAATAGGCGTCTTGTGTAATGCGTTTTGGCGTGTCAGAGACGACGCGGACGATCTCTGTATCTGGCATCTGGTAGATCTGCCTTCTGCGCTGTAGGTAGTGGGTTTGACGCTCGGACAAGCATTTGTGTGACGAACATAAATTTTTGTTTTGTATTGGGTGTTATTTAGTTATATGTAAGTAGTAAAAAAATTACAAATTAGTATAAATTTTATACATATATATACAATAAGTAGTAAAAAACATGTGTCGATGGGGTTTCAGAGACCCAAGTTTAACAGCCTGCGACTGCGGTCACCCATCTCAAACCATGCAGCACTTGATGGAGTGCCCACTTTGTCCTATCAAGTGTACAAGTGCTGACCTGACCACGGCCTCGGCCAACGCCATAGACATGGCTCACTTTTATCGTAACTCTCTTTAAAAATATTAATGATGAACCATTGACTCGCAAGAAGAAGAAGAAGTAAAAAAAATGCCTGTATATAATTTAATTTGATAATTTATTTAGTTTTCCATCCGAATGTCTTGAATAATAATTAATGTAATATATCAATATGGACATGAGTCTGAAATAAATAAACTGAATTGAATTGAATAAGTATTGCATTGGGCCCTCATAACAAACTAACAGATACAAGTTATTTTCAATTTCTATGAAATAAAACCAACCAGTTTCTAGAAGTGCTAATTGTTATTATACTCTGTATTTCAGAAATACGGTGACCTTTTATTAAAAGGTTTCTGCTCTGGGTGGGAATTGAACCGACTTACAGCGCATAATGCAGAGTTTTTACCTACTGAGCAGTAAAATATTCCATCGATTAAAACTATACAGTATAATATCTTGAAATCTGTAAACTCATCAAGTCTTTTAAAGCCAGGTGTACCAACAGAGGGTTGCCATTTTGATCTCGAGGGGATTACTTCCGGCGGAAGCGGATCGAACTCTCGAAATATTGGGGGAGTTTCGGAAGTTATATTCGGAAAGGAGACATTTTGGTGTAATTTGATATTTTGGGGAAACATATTTGAATTGTGCAAAATCACTTTTTAAAAATAATGATACGCATTATGCATTAGACATATCGACACACCGAAGTTCCGATTTTAAAATATTACTTCTATTTTTCAAAGGCTATTTGTTACCTATTTGTTGTTTGTCATTCGTCTGTCAATCTGGAAAAATATTTATTGTTTGATAGCATACTCTTTCAGGTTAGTCCCATACAAATTTCATCAAACTCGATACAATAGTTTGGGATTTCAACAAAAGTGGAAAATAATATATCATCCAAGTCAACGAAATTGCGCTAACCTGTGACTTTTTCTTCGCCCGTTGTACACCGATTTGGATCTTTTTTAAATGGTAGTGTACTCCGTAAGGGCAAGAACTAAGGGTTGAAACTATTGACGTCCGTAGTTTCAATTATTTCTTTCAACTTGTGGTTGAAAAGATTGGCAAAGCAATAGGATTTGCTATAGCCTAAACATTAAACGGTATTGAAATCGTTAAAAGTTACATAATGCGAGCGAGGTGTGCCAAGTACTATCTTAGCAGGACAAGCGTTTGTGTCTTGAGCATACATTTTGTTCACGGGCCTTGGATTTATCAAAAATCTTTATTTCTGTTGAACTCTTAAAAAATACTGAGAAATATAATACTTGTATAGGGAAATACCCAAGGCCTTTACCCAAGAAGGGGTCCAAATCTCACCAATTAGTTACTTATAATACGATTAAAGAAATACACACTATGTAATACTAACAAGATAGCTAAGAAAAATTATAACTACTGGGTTTGGAAATAAAGAGGCTTATTATTACTAGCGACCCGCCCCGGCTTCGCACGGTTAGTAAAGCATCAGTGTCGTATCAGAAACTACCTGTGCGAAGCCGGGGTGAGTTGCTAGTGTATTATACATATTAACCTTCCTCTTGAATCACTCTATCTATTAAAAAAACCGCATCAAAATCCGTTGCGTAGTTTTAAAGATTTAAGCATACATAGGGATATAGGGACAGAGAAAGCGACTTTGTTTTATACTATGTAGTGATGAATGGGAAATATTAGTGTACGAATATTCATTTTCCATTATTCATATCAATGAATGAATGAATGAACACTTTATTGTACACCATTTACATATTATAATATTCTTATAAATCTACTTAGATGTAGTACAATGGGCGGTCTTATCGCTGATAGCGATTTCTTCCAGACAACCTTCATGTGTTGCTTCATAGGACGGCGGTATATATACACAGTCTATACTAGTGGAGAATAAAGGAAAAATATGATTTATTATAACTCAATCACTGTGTAGTGCTAAAGGACAATATCTAAACCACGAAGCCAAGTGCAATAAAAATGTCTAACACGAAGCCATACGAAGCCCGCACAAAATTAAAAAAAAAGCATGTCAATGTCAAATGACCCGCCAAATTACAACATGGCGGACGCTATTAAAAAACAATAATCTCACATTACTTCCGCACTTCGAAAGGAAGTAAGCACGTGTTTCCACAATGGGGGTTCTTGTGGGGTGTTCCAGTCGAATGCCGGAGGGTGAAGGCATAGGGGCGTGCTTTACTCGTCGATTTGGTGCTTACCTTGACAGTACATTGTCTAAAAATATATTCTAGAAATTACTATTGCTCTAAATCAAGCAATCGATGTATAAGCTTTGAATGATTTGAAAATCGAATAACACTTTATTGAGGTTGACGGTAGTAGCCCTGCCTTCGAAGCGAGGGGTCCCGGGTTCGATTCCCGGCCGGGGCACACTTTGTGTAGCATAAAGTTCGTTCTCGGTTCTTGGGTGTTTGTCTTGTGTTTCTGTGTTTGTTCATGCCATCTGCGATAAAGGGGATCCTAGTGCAGATTTGTGAGTGTGTAAACGTTTATTTATTATTATATTTTCCAATATTTTCCCACATACTGAGATTGTAGAGAATTTTTTTTTCTTTATCACTTTTATAGTTAAAACAAAATGATTACGTTACCCCCAGATAGCATAAAAAAATATATTAGCTTCTACGTCTTATTCGTAATTTAACAATTTTTGCTAACATTCCGGCTTCTGATCAGGGGATCATTTTCATCATCATCATTTTGGCATCATCATGCAAAAATATTAAAATTACATACACACAAATAAAACAAAGATTTACTATACAAACTCATAAACGCTATTCTTTTTGATTGACTTCAGTGATTAATAAATTCTACCAATCCTGGTTGGGCTTCCGAGATACTCTCGCGTTTTAAGAGTAAGCCTGTCTCCCTCCACATACGTTGCTAACGGATAAATGTTCAAAGTCAAAGTCAAACTCATTTATTCCTTTAGATCTCAAGTATCATTTGGACACGACAAATTTTACACATGCATGTACACATATTCGTGAGCATATAACGTGTCCCAGGAACTCCCCAGGCACATTACATGCACACAGATATGTCAAGTCAATTAATCGACTTTCAAGACTATTAGCATTTCTTATTATTATCCATCTTGACAATTGTTACTTATACTTTCGTATAAAGTAGTACAGTAATTTACCAATTAAAGTTAACATTTGACATCTACGGGCAAGCTGCGCGCGTGCGCATCTGCCGGGCAGGTGACGCCCGCCATCTTGGATCCGAACGCGTTCGGAATAGGGGAACACAATGGTGCTTCTTGGGGTGCAGATATATTCAATAATAATGTGTTTTTTGGAATCTCGAACTCGACTATTTCTTTAGATATCAAGTGCCGTTGGGACACGTAAAATTTTACATGCTAGTAAACATATTCGCGAGCATATAACGTATCAAAGGAACTCCTTAGGCACGTTACATGTTTTAGCTAGATTAATTAAATTTACGTCTGTTCCAACTTAAACTAACCCGAGGGGAGGAAACGGACAAGAAACCTCGGAGACAGTATTACATAGTCGCGAAAGTTAAGCTTAGGTAGCTTGAGTTTACGTCTGTTCCAACTTAAACTAACCCGAGGGGAGGAAACAGACAAGAAACCCCTCGGAGACAGTTAAGTTTCTCGAAAGTTAAGCTTAGGTAGCTGTCAGGTACATATGACATTTGTCTGACATTATTCTATGTTTGTTACAGCGCCCCGCACTTCCTGCACAGGTGGCACCCCCAACAACCTCCCCCCGCTGGGCTTCCACAGCGTCCACGGCGAGAACGTGAGGATATCGCGCGATGGCTCCACCGCTAGGCGGGTGGAGTCCTTCTGCAAGGGTGTCGCGTTCAGCGCTCGACCGGTCCGAGTCAACGAGAAGGTGAGACCAGAAAACCCAATTCCTACACTACTCTGAACGGATTCTGGAGAGTTCTACTCTGCGGAACGAGCTGAAGTAATACCTGATAATAATAGCAATATGATTCAGGTCCTCCCCGACCTGGTCTTCTCAGACCCAAGTTGCCATCCGAGGTAATAAGTTGCCATCCGAGATAATCCGAGATAATAAGATAGTGAATAAGGGACGGAACGAGCTGAGGGCCCACCTGATGGTAAGTGGTGACCCTCGCCCATGACAACAATAATGCGTGCGACTCAGTATGAGATCGAAATCTTTACTGAGTCGCATTAATCCTGCTGCGTCCATCACTCGAGACAGGGATGATATGTCTCATGCGCATGTGATTTCACCGACGCTCACCTTCCACCGCAATAGCAACACGAACGCCACTGCTTAACGGCACATTCCCAGGTGTGGTGATAGTACTTCTCCGGGTGAAAGTTGCCCAAGTTATTCTGCTTCTTTTTACTCCTTCAGCACCACCCAGGGGGTACGTGTCGGACGCGAGCAACGGGACTAAACCCCCTTTTCTTTCTATTTCAGGTTTGCATCCGTTTCGTCGAGATCTCAAACAGCTGGAGCGGCGTTATTCGCTTCGGCTTCACCAGCCAAGACCCCACCTCGCTCGCCCACTCGCTCCCCAAATACGCCTGCCCAGACCTGACGAACAAACCCGGCAACTGGGCCAAGGCATTGGGCGAGAGGTTCTGCGAAAAAGACAACATTTTATATTACTACGTTAACTCAGCAGGAGATGTCCACTTTGGTATAAATGGAGAAGAAAAAGGATTGTTTTTCTCGGGGGTGGACACCAGAAATCCACTCTGGGCTTTAGTGGATGTGTACGGGAATTGCACGGCCGTCCAGTTCGCTGATCCTCGAGCGCCGAACCAGGTGAGACGGGCGAATCACAGCCCAGTTGAAGATGAAAGACTGGTCAGCAGTATGCGCTCGTTATCCGTCGATGAGCCGCTCCCGGCCCCACGATACCAAAACCCACTAGTGCCTCTAAGTCTCCACAGAATCAAAGGAAGGAACGTCCAATTTTTGAACAGCAGAGGGGCCGGAGTTGCCTCTAGGTCCGAAACGGAATTCTGCCAAGGGTACGTCTTCACAGCGCGGCCTATGCATCCAGGGCAGACGATCGTCGTCCAAATCCTGGCCACGGAAACAGCTTATGCGGGCAGTCTGGCCATCGGCCTCACCTCCTGCGATCCCGCAACCTTGCGACCCTGCGACCTCCCAGACGATGCAGAGCTGCTGCTCGACAGACCAGAATATTGGGTGGTGCGCCGTGACGCAGCGAACGGCTTGAGAAGGGGGGATGAACTGGCTGTTACGTTGACCCTAGACGGGGAAGTACGAGTGAGCAGGAACGGGTCAAACCCCGTAACAGTTATGCACGTTGACCACACTTTGAGATTGTGGGCATTTGTGGATATTTACGGGGCGACGCAGAAAGTCAGGATGTTGAGTTCGGCAGTGGCGCAGCAGACGCCTCCGCAGCAGCTGAGGGTTATAACTGGGTCGGCGGCTCCGATATCCACGGGTGCTGGCGGGACGGTGCTGGTCGTCAGCTTGCCCCCTCAGAATGGAAACCAGAACAATGTCAACCAGCAGATGACTTTGGCGAGCGCACATTATATTGAGGTGAGTTTATTTCGTATTCCTATTGTTTTTTTTTTATGTGAATTTGTGACGGAACGAGCTGAAGGCCCACCTGGTGGTCCTACTGCTTCTTTGGGTTGCTCCTTGAGACTCCTGACCTGGAGCCTCTGAGATTTTATAAACTATATTTAACATCCATACTAATATTTTAAATGTGAAAGTAACTCTTGATGAAATTTGCTATGGAGATAGTTTGAGACCCTGGTCAGGATATAGGATAGTTTTAATCCCGGAAATCATCCTTTAAGGGGGTGAAAAGGGTGTGAAAGTTGGTATCAGTAATCAATAATTAATCAAGGGATAATAATTGTGGTAACAAATGAAATTTCCGCATTTTTGACCAATCAAGTTAATTTGGGAATTATTTATATGTTTTAATTGTAAGTAGTTAAATTTTGATACGTCAAAACCTTTTTATTTTTTAGTCTTAAATAGCACCAAGATTGATGAAAGCTCGAAGTAAAAAGAATAGGCTATTCAAAGTCATAATTTTTTAGGCAAAAAGTTTAACATAAAAAAATTCTTCTTCCACAGCCAATTCAGTCTTCGCAACTCTGCCTGACCAACCTACCCATGACGTCACAGCAATCGTGTTCCTCAATCGCGCCCCCCGCGTACACCAGGCCCCCCTGCCATCAGCCCTCAGCCTGCTCCTCCAGGATCGAGACCTGCTCCTCCACCAATCAAAACAGCCAGAACGAGCAGGTGCAAATCCCAAACGGCCACGACCTCCGCCTCCCTGTCGAGAGGCCTTCGACATCTCGGAACCTCCAGCCCATATACTCCGTGATCGGTGAGGGTAATCTTACAGGAACGGAATGCACGATCTGCTATGAAAATCCAATTGACAGCGTCTTATATATGTGCGGTCATATGTGCATGTGTTATAGGTGTGCTGTCCAGCAGTGGAGGGGGAAGGGGGGGGGCCAGTGCCCCCTCTGTAGGGCGCAAATTAAAGACGTCATACGTACATACAAATCCTAAATGCCAAATGGTCTTTCCCAAATAATGTATATAAAGATTAATATATGGTAGTACTTCGCTTGTAGGTTATTTATTTCACAAACATTTATGGTGTACTGACTTTTGCATTTGTTTCCCAAATGCGGGTAGAATGGAATTGTTACTGGTGACTTACTGATGTTCTTATTTCGAATTTGGCTGGGTGAGGATTGATTACCAAAGGGTTGCCATGCAAAATAATTATTAAACGTGACAAATCCATGGCAATGTCTATGGTCAGAGGTAGTTTATTTCAAAAACGGTTTTAACGAAACTTGTTTCATCAAAGTAATATTTTAAACGCCTTCAATATTTTTTTTTTACAAATTGTTGTTTTTCCGTGATGGCCTCAAGTTTTCGCGGTCTTTTGGTGAGGGCGGGACGCGCTCAACTGAGGTCATTTCGCAAATATAACAATGAGTTTTGTCTTAGGCGAAAACCTTCGCGAAATTAAATCCTTTCGGATTTATAATATTACTCATCCAGTAGTTTGATATGAATTATGTTATTATGTTGATACATATACTGACTCGACTCGATGTGTATTGGCTTTTTTAGCAACTATATAATCGAAGACGTGATAAATGACTTTAACCGCTTCCTGCAACACCGATCTTAAAACTCGTATCAGCCAGTTTTGATATTCAACTAACAGATATCTGGATACCTTCAACATTTTTAGTTTATCCGTCAAAGTCCCATATTATGACCAATGAAAAATGTTGCAATGGCAATCTGTCTCCAGTTAGTTGAATATTGAAGCTGTAAATCAACTGTCGAGAACTACTAAACCAATCTCTCGAGAATGATAAGTAATTAACGTTTTTGACAGTAAAACACGATTTGATCGGTTTTTGGAAAGTAGGGTATAATGATTCTGAAATTATGAACAGATTTGACGATTCTATTATGACTAGGTACGGCCAACAGCCATTTTCTATATTCAACCAATATATGACGTGTTATTACTAAAGTAGCAAATACATCAAACTATTCATACATTTAAGGCCAGTAAAATATGTCGCTTAGGTAATCTAAATCACTGGATATTATTTCTATATTTTACCAATAGATGACTGCATCTGTAAGGAAAATATAAAAAATGGCTGTAAAAATACACTTAATAATATGTCCCTTAGAAACTTTCTCAAATATCTTGGTAGGTTTTTGAATTATTACATGGTAACACTGGCCATATGTAAAAGATGCGAAATCTGTTCATTATTTGAAAATCTCTTGGCGCCAAATTGAACTCTTTCTCTAGCAAGAAACTGTTGAATTTGAAGCCGTAATTATAGTGGTTTTGTATGCCTTATTCGTGTAGGTGATTTCTGTCTCAAAACATATCTTTTTTTATCGGTAAGGAGGCTCTGTATAAAGTAGTTATGCTAGATAATGGTAGGTCTTAGATTTGAAGATAGCAGTGTTTCCTGTGCATACAAACTTGGATTCATTATAACAATGATATAATCAATGAATTAAATACTTTTTCTTGCAATTTCACTCTATGAATTTATTTGTTTTTCGGCGTTTTGTTATAAGGTTTTTGTTTTTAATTGACGTACTTTTGGTGTGCTTTTGTTTTGCTATAATAAATCCAAGTCTGGGCTCCAAACGAATCAACTTCGTCCAAGCGAATAGTGTATTGGTGATAGTTTAAATGCATTTATTAAATGAAACTCTTACCATATCAATGTTAATTTAATATCTCGAAGGCTCATAAAATTGTTTTTATCACCAAGCCATCTTTTAGCCGCCATATTGGAAAGTAATGGCGTCGCTTTATTGTCGTGATAATCACTGACACTACCTCAAACTGAGATGGTAGTTCTAAATAATTAAAATTTTGTACAAGAGCCGAACGGAATGTTACCAATAAGGATGGCGGAGTTCCTAATTAATGTTTCTTTCGATTTTCCCACATTTAGGATCGTGTATTAGCTCAGAACACGAGGGTAGATTGGAAAGCTACCGAGCTGTGTTGCCAGAGCTAAATATTTTGATGGATATGGTAGAAAATCTTAAGAAGACATTTTTGACATCTTTCGACAATAGTTTTATACAAGCTTTAAATGGTAGGAATATATCGGTTCTTTATAGAAATAGTTATGAAATTGTAACAATAGATAATTCGGAATTAATTCTTTCTTTGCTCAATATTTTGACACTAATCATCATTTTACTCACCTTTTGATATATTTATCAACATTTACTCACATTTGTTTTTTCATTTTTCAATCATTTGTTTAAGTACCATTTACTTATTATTTTGTACCAAACGTTGCAGCCAGTTTTATAATAACTACTATTATAATTTTTAATAACTTTAATCGTTTATTTATTCTTATGGTTAATTAAATATAATGTATTGAAGTTAATTTAATTATGTTAAGGCGCCTTTCTTGAGTCGCATCATCGTGAAATGTCAAAATACGATGTTGTCACTCGAAAAATGCATTTTTTTTAAGACACCTGACTTTTCTGTATACCAAAAGTGTGACCAGTTTACTAAATTTAAAACGATAAATGAAATGCAAATAATTCGAAGCCAAATCTTTTTAAATAATAGTATAAATGTAAATATAACGGTAATTATTTGTTTTGGAAAATTGATCCATGTATTAATGATATTTTCCATGGAATATAGTACTGTATTGTTTACTCATATTTCCATCGTATAAAAGTATTAACTAAACCTATCTATTTCAAATATATAAAGTGTAGGGTGAGGGCATACGAGCGTGATTTAATCATAATTAACCCTGTCTAAACAGGAGTTCATATAAAATTCACTTATTCGTCGCTGGCGTGCGTAAGGCTTACGTGAATAATTCATATTTGTACTCGTTTCGCCCCTTCCTATGCATCTCTCTTACTGTGGGTTTCCACCAGATACATGTTTTATAAACAAACACACACTGCAGCAAAATAAGATGTATGATTTGCGTTCTGTGAATTTAACATCCACGTTTACATTTTAAGGATTTCAAGTGAGAAACTATACTGTGTTGGTCAAGCTTATGTAAAAATCGTATGCGACACAATTTGCCAGTGTCTCGTGACATATTGTCACATTCCGATTTTCCGACAGTGTGAAGTGACAAATTTTGTAGTTTTTTCATTGCATGGCTTGTTGTAAAACTTGTCATGGTTTTTGAATTTCAAGCGTAACGCACCGCCTAGTTGTGTGACGAGACACTGGCAAAATTGTGTCGCTCTACACGTAAGTTATGGAAGTGTTGGTGACAATGTCAACGTCAGGTGACTTTGACAGATAAAACTTTCTAAAAAGTATTGTGTAATTTGTGGAAACCCACACTTAAAATATATTTTTTTCTAAAGCCAACCTAATTCTTAAATCTACAATAAGTTGTGTGACATTGATTTATTAAAAACTATTCAATAGACCCACTTTGTGATATGTTTTTATTTCGTAATTTATCTTTTATCTTTCGCTATCGGTCCGTGCAGCGTTGGTTTTCGCTGTGTCTAGTCGTTTGTATTTTTATTATTGAGAAGCGGTCTGTGGACTTGTTAATATCTAGATTAAGTTTTCGAATAAAAATGGTTATCTGACATTTTGGTTTTTATATTATCCCTCAAAAGATACGCACTAGGAAAACTGCTGTGCTGGAAATAAACTCTTATTAAAACATACTCAGCTTATCCACGTAGCAAATGCTCTACGCCTTAATCCCCACCTCTGCCTGAGCGTAATTTCCTGAGTGAAAATAATTTACTTGATTTTTTTTATTTGAATAGGTGACGGAACAAGCTAAGGGCCCACCTGGTAAGTGGCGACCCCCGCCCATAACAACAGTAATGCGACTCAGTATAAGATTTGGGTCTGACACTGATTCGCACCATTCTGCTGGGTCCAAAGTACCACCCAGGGGATATACGAGTATGTAGAGGATATTCACTTACAGACGCGACGCGAGTAGACCCCCGTCTGCTTGTTCCAAAACAATTATGGTTAAAGCGCAGAAGAACCAATTTGCAAAATGGCATTAGGACTAATTCTACAATACAAAATTCTCATAATGGCAAATTCCTATTTTAGAATTTGGTATTTTTAGAAATTGTAGAATTATTTCTCTTAATGCCATTTTAGGAATTGGTAATTCCGCGCCTAAACCCTAATTATTACATAATTAAATCTTGACAAAATAAAACAATTAATTATACAAAATCGCATTTATTTACAAAACCTTTACAAAAAATCATCCTCATACAATCTAAAACTATGGAGTATTATTTTAAAGTCTTGTTGTTCTATGCTATAGGAGGGTAGGTATAGAATATCAATACTGAACTAAGGCATTGTGAGGTTAACACGTCACTAACTGCTTGCCAGCAAAGAGAACGCAACTGTGTAATAAACAACGCTTTTGTCATATTGGTCAGCGCTCGTCATATTGGACAACGCTTTTGTCATTAAACAGCGGTCTTGTAAAATTGGACAACGCTTTCGTGAATTTAGTTTATTTTTTCTTTCTCAATAAGGCATCGTTCTTAAAGCTATGAAACCTATATTTTAGAAGAGGTAGACTTTCTTATGCATACACGTTCTCTTTGGAAACAAATACAGTGGGAACGCTTGGTATAATGCTACAAACTAATTTTTATATCTTAAATATATAGATAGCATGCGAATATTTAACGTACAAAAAATACTTATTATGCCAATTTAATTGATAAAAACCCTATCTGTTCACTGGAATCACTCAATAAACTGGTAGGACAATAATGTCATGAATGGAAAAATATATTTTTATTTATATAGTATTGCCATAATTTATTATTATTTAAAGGCTCGCTACAGTCTTAATTAGATTGAGGCACGGTAGTCTAATAATAATCCTTAATTAGTTTGATTATAATACAAGTTGTTTTTCCATGGCGTATCACTAAAATTAATGAAAAATTAATGCAGACATAAAATTAGCAATTTAAAATGCCGTTTAATCGTAAATTAACGAGATCTAATTAATTGTATAATTTGATTTTCAATAAATAAAATTTATTTCTACTACCAAATATGGTTATTATTTCGTAATTAAAATAATTCGGACACAATATTCCGAACTTTTCGTGGAGGGCGGAATTCTCTCAACATTATTTTCAACCCCGACGAAAAAGAGGGGGGGTTTTAAGTTTGCAGTGAGTCTGTCTGTAGCATCGTATCGCCCAAACGAATGGACCAATTTAGATGCGGCTCTTTCTATTGGAAACTGAAATGATTGAGATAGAACCTAGCTATAATGTATGAAGATTTTCTCAGGGGTTTTCATGGCTATCTCTCCCGAAAAAGTGCCTACAAAACTGACAGCAACCCCGCTTAAACCATCACTTGTATATTTGGAAACCAAACGATGGAATTAGAAAGATAAAGCCCTTTATAGACAGACAGCAGGTATAAAAAAGCGTCCCTCGTACAACTAAGGGAGCCGTAAAAACCTTTACTCATGATTTTAATAAGGAAAAATTCCATTATTCTGATGATTTACGAACCAAAACTGAGCTAATACGAAATTAAAAAGGGGTCCTTTCGGCAACGATCTTACGATCGATAACTTAGGCCATGATACAAGAATAAAAACAACAGATAAAATAGAAATTAACATATTAGCTGCCTATTAACAATCTTAAACCTACGCGTACATATACTAATGTTCTGCCAAATAAGATATTGCTTATAAAAGTGAATTTTGATGCAAAACACCTCAACAGAGGCGTCAGAACTGCTCACCAACTGCACCACTTCAATATTACAACTGCAATTTCGACTCCAAAGGTGGAAAATGCCTGTGCTAACTGCAACCTATCATGCAACTCAAACTCGTGCAGTTGCAAACCAGTTTGCAGGAAATATCTTATCAGTAGCGAAACAATATGAATCTAAGTGAAAACTTAGCGAAAATAGCTACATGTATTTATAATACTGCTACATTTTGGTCTTTTAAGTTACATTATGCTAAGTGTGTCTTATAAGTAGGGCGTGAGATTTTGGCACCTGAAGTTAGCTGCAAATAGAATTAACATGAAGGAAAATGTCATACAAACTTTTCCAATGATTGAATTCGATACTAGATTTCTAACATCCGATACTAGATGGCGCTGTATTAAAGTATATAATAAACGTTTGCACACTCATGCCTCTGCACTAGGATTCCCTGTGTCGCAGATGGCATGGACAAACACAGAAACACAAGACAAACAACCAAGAAGAGAACAAACTTGCTCACCACACAGTGTGCCCCGGCCGGGAGTCGAACCCGGGACCCATCTCGAAGGCAGGGCTACTACCAACTAAGCCACGGAGTCGTCAAAATCATATATCAACCCAGTTGGAATTATTTTCTATTTAAATTTAACATAAGCCCTCATTTTGAAGCCAAGTACAAGTATATTACAATTTAACAATTAAATATTCAATCACAATAAATAGTTGCGCGCGTTTCAAGCGCGTTTTCACCGGCACCCACACCCTTCCAGGAATACAGCAATCGCTGGAACAGTGCTGCCAACAACCCAGTCTTTCTCCGGTATTTTAAGGAGTTGGACAGGCTAGGGTAGGGTTTTAGTTAACAGGGGGACAATGCACAAACCACCCTGATGCGGGACGCCAGTGCAGGGACCCCCACCCAGAATTAGATCTGCTTGGCGGCAGATTGAAACTCGCAATCAACTTATATCATCAATATTTTTAGCCACATTGACAATTTAACTAACGTCGTATTTTATTTACTTTAATATTATTATTTGTTTACTGTGAGCTTTCCGTCCGTGATGACAACCATTCCATACGGGCCGTCTGAAAACCAGCGCTGCGTCTTAAACGAAGCTTCAAGCTGAATCGGTGTTCTTTGACCACACATTAAAATATTATGTTTATATTTACTTTAGTTTTATTGTTTCTCTTGCATTTGTTTCTTTTATGTTATCATTTAGGTTTATTTAATGTTGTTTGTATATTGTTTGTGTTTCAAATAAAATATCTTTCTATTTTATTCTATAACCTCATTAAGTATATCAATAGTATGAATCTTTAGATATTTTGTTCACTTGCAGCTAACTTCACAGCCAACACGAATGCACAAGCGCGTACAAAATCAATATATAAACGCGGTTACAAAATCAATATATAAACGCGTTTACAAAATCAATCTATAAACGCGTTTACAAAATCAATCTATAAACGCGTTTACAAAATCAATATATAAACGCGTTTACAAAATCAATATATAAACGCGTTTACAAAATCAATCTATAAACGCGTTTACAAAATCAATATATAAACGCGTATAAAAGCCAATATAATTCACTACAATTAGCCACAATCAATCAACAAGTATCGACAATATTGAAAAAGATTGTTGACAAATTCAAAACAATAAACATTTTTAGACAATTTTTTCTTAATCCGACAAGCTTTTTTTCACGCGAATTCCTGCACAAAGATTTAAATTTATTTTTATTTAATTTCAAATCCGTCCACGACTTGCGTAATCGCGTAAAACATTGCCAAAACGATGTATATTGCCGTCGGTTAAAAACCTATTAACAACGACAATTAAATTAAAAATTACAACTAAAATTAAATGCATTTAAAATTTCTATAAAAATACTGGTATACATCGATTTGTACATCGTTAACATTAATCTATTACAGTGTTTCAAAATCTATGAATACGCGACCCCTTTACAGGTAGAAAAATTCTGGCGACCCCCTCGGACCATAGACAAACAAAGTTAAAAACTGAAAAAGTTTATGATTTTCCACCATTATGTAAAGACCTACACTCTGCAAGAAGCTGCGAGGACACAAAAATATCCGGAGCTGAAATTATGTTTTTATTGAAGTGTTTTCGCTTTTTGCCTTTTGCCAGCGACCCCCCTAGTAAGGCTTCGCGACCACACTAAGGGTCGCGACCCACAGATTGAAAAACACTGATATTTTAAAATTAAACGTATCTGGGGCTCGGAAAACGCGCATAAATAACCGACCGAGGGTCGAACCTGGTACCCTTGAAGGCAGGGTGAATCAATATATTCATTTCATAAGATGAGGTTTGTTACAATATTAAAAGTATAGTAAAACGGGTAATTTCTAGGATTCCGTGCCGAAATAGTACAATAAAAGAACCCTTATCGCTTCTGTCCGTCTGTCTGTCAAGGCCCTTTTAAGTCTGTCAAGGTCTGTGTAGGTACCAATTTGAAATTAATATCTAATATTCAGGTCTGCAATCAAGAGACAGTCATGGGCGTACCCATATTCTGGCCTAGGGGGGGGGAGGAGGGGGGGAGTCAGATTTATCATACACACAAACACACCTACATTTTTTTTTTAGTTGCATTTTTATTTTAGTTGCTTATTGCATGGAAGCAGTGACAAAAACAATTTTACAAATTTTGTATTTGTAGTAAATTTAGGCCCTTGAACCATATAAACGTTTACACACTCATACCTCTGCACTAGGATTCCCTGTGTCGCAGATGGCATGGACAAACACAGAAACACAAGACAAACACCCAAGACCCGAGAGCAAACTTCATGCTCACCACACAAAGTGTGCCCCGGCCGGGAATCTAACCCGGGACCCCTCGCTTCGAAGGCAGAGCTACTACCAACTAAGCCACGGAGCCGTCCTCTCTAAGTAAACTCTTTAAGGGTTTAGCGGGGCCTTAAAGAGTCCAACCGACCTGGCTGGCTTTTATTTCGGCCAGAAGTTGCCATCAAATTTCACACAGTCCGTCCGAACTAATAATAGTATTAATAAATAAATTGTGATTTAAAATATTATCAGTCAAATATATTATGCGTCGTATCAAAATGTTGCCATGATAAAATAAAACTCGGCTTGGGTAAATAAATATGAATAAAACCGGCTTTTTACGTATAGAGGATTCCGTACCCCCGATTGTGTGCGATCATTTGTCAGCTACCACATTACTCGCGTAGGTCACCCTCAGTCCCTCCAGGTACCCCCCGGGTGGTGCAACACAGGGTAGCAGTAGAACTTGTGACAAGTTCAGTGGATAAGTACTGCCTCCAATCTGCTAAGGGTATGGGTGCCGGTGAAATTACAGTCACTAGATACAATCCGTACTGCCTCAACACTTAGTAATCTGCTAAGGGTGTGGGTGCCGGTGAAATTACACTTAATACAATGGCCTCTGAGAGTGACGGGCGCAATACAATCAGACTTAGATATATTCATACTCCAGTAGTGGAGAGTCTCAGTCGCATTGCTGTCTATGGGCGGCGGCGACCTCTTAACAAGACCTGCGCCGTCATCTCGATCCGTCACTTAACTCATTAGAAATACAAAATAATATGTTAAATGTCAGTGTAAAATTACAGCCCCTTAGAGACAGACAGACAAACATATTATAGTAATAGTAAAAGTTACATTTTAAAAATGTGTACCTAATTAAAAAAATATATATTCTTGTAATAAATTATCCGCTTTTTTTACGTGTGTTAATTCATTGTGGAATGCAAGAATTTTTTAATCAAAAAGTTAATATTAGTGAATTAAAAATTAGTCTAGTGTAGTTAAAAAACAAATGTACTGAAAATGGAAAAAAAAACTCCAATACTTTCAAAGTAGAAAAACACGCAATTTCGAAAAACCAAAATTTCTCCAATTATTTTGACATAAACAAAACAGAACGGATTTCGATAAAAATTCTATAGAACCAATCTGAAAGACAACAAAAAAAAATATTTTCTCCAAAACTTGATAAATGACTGAGAAATCGGCGGACATATAAAAAAAATATATACAGCGGAACACAGAACCTCCTTTATGAAGTGGGTTAAAATAAACTAGATGGCGCCACTTGTACTTTAGCCCGCGCTATCGTTGCGTGTATGTGTATAATTTTAATGTAAAAAAGTAAAACTAATGGTTTCTTTTTTTAACGTTCCTCTGCACTAGGATTCCCTGTGTCGCAAATGGCATGGACGAACGCAGAAACACAAGACAAACACCCAAGACCCGAGAACAAACTTCATGCTCACCGCACAAAGTGTGCCCCGGCCGGGAATCGAACCCGGGACCCCTCCGAAGGCAGGGCTACTACCAACTAAGCCACGGAGCCGTCAAATAAATGATTATGAGTATATGAATACTAATACAGTGGGTACAATTAAACAGCAAAATTTTAACCAATAGATGGCAGACAAAATTATTGAGTACTGAATTTTGCGCTTTTTAAGAACCCATAGCCAAAGGCCCCTCGATAAAATTTGTTACGGGCCCCGCGCTTGCCTAATTCGCCTGTTTTTTTTATGTGAAAATGTGACGGTATGAGCTGAGGGCCCACCTGGTAAGGGGCGCCCCCCGCCCATGACAACAGTAACGACTCAGTATAAGATTTGGATCTTACACTGAGTCGCATTCATCCTGCTGCGTCCATCACCCGAGACGGGGATGATACTCATGCGCGTGTGCTTCCACCGGCACCCACACCCTTCCGGAACACAGTAGCACTACTGCTGGTAGATTCCAGGTGTGGCAGTACCTCTCCGGACGAACTTGGCACAAGTTCTACTGTTGCTAACACCATATTTCTTTTTAATGTTAAAATGTTGTGGAACGAGCTGAGGGCCCACGTGGTAAGGATATTAACAATTTCGTGAAATTAACTTGCATTTTTAATAACATCTCGTTAACTAGATAATGTCTCTTGACATACAAGCTTTAAAATTTATCTATACTAATATTATAAAGCTGCAGAGTTTGTTTGTTTGTTTGTTTGAACGCGCTAATCTCTGGAACTACTGGTCCGATTTGAATGATTCTTTCAGTGTTGGGTATTCCATTTATCGAGGAAGGCTATAGGCTATGTTTTTTTTTTTTTCAAAATTAGGGATCCGTAATAAAATTGCTATTTTGTAACACAAGGTGTAAAATCGAAAACCTATTTTTGCGTGCCCTGTTTCCACGGAAACGAGAAAAACGCGGGTGAAACCGCGGAACACAGCTAGTAATTATATATATCTGTTGCCAAAATTAAGTGAGGTAGATTTCGTATAGCTTTTTTTAATATGGCAACAATATCACCAATGAACGAATACACAAGACACTTCAGAAATAGCATTTCCACGTCAACACGCCAAGCTTAGCTAAAAACACAATAATTGTAAATAAATTTCCATCAGTTAAGGCATTACTTACGCTAAAATTCCAAGCCTAATCTACCAATCGGACACAAATCGTCGTCAGACTGTTATCAAAATACTTAATTTCAATTAGAAATTTCTAACGGCCTATTTTAATTTTAAAACCTAAAACAGGACTCTTAAAACAAACCATCGCTGAAATACCCTTCGACTAATTCCAAAGCAGAATTCCATATGATATTAATCTGCCACAGCAGCCCAATACAGGCTGATTTGACATTTACCATCGTCCAATGCAATAATATTAGAGGTTTGAAATATTCCAATCTCCGTAGCGATGGTGCATTTTGGGATATACACCAAGTTTTACATAGCCATGTTGAAAATAACCCTATACTACCCTTGTTGGTGCCACCTAGCTGTTGGGCTGCGCATCCCTCCAGGTACAATGCCAGGTGTTGTTGAACAGGCCTGCATAGGGGTGTTTCCTCTTCTTGTGCAGCCGCAGAGACTCCTCCGAAGCGTACCAGTACTGGGGGTACTTATCGAAGGGGTACTTCTCAGATTCCTTCACATATGGCTCGGTTTGATCCACTGGAAAACATAAAGAAAATAATTGAATTTAACTTTACTTTAGTAGCTTATGGATAGATACGGATAGATACGGATGGAATTTTCATCCAAATCTGTTGAGCCGTTCGAACATGAAGTAAACAAACACCATAATATATAAGTAATTATACAAAACTATAGATAAATGGCACAAGCAGCGACCTTATCGCTAAAAATGATCTCTTCCAGACAACTTTTGGATGGCGGACAGGATCTATGCGGACAGTACAGTAGCATAAATAATTTTAATACACAGCAAAATAAATATATTTAAATATTTAATTATGTTTTATTGCCCATTTTCATCGTTCAACAAAAGTGACGGGAGCCGTAGGCCCTGATGTTAAGTGGTAAATGGAGGGTGCAGGGCCTATACGTTACCTGGCGGGAGACAGTACGGGCAGAAGATCCTGTGCCAGCGGCCACTGCGTCTCCAGGTGCTTCTAGGTAAATGGATACTGCTAGCCCTAAACGTTACCTGGCGGGAGACAGTACGGGCAGAAGATCTTATGCCAGCGTCCACCGCGTCTCCAGGTGCTTCTAGGTAAATGGATACTGCTAGCCCTAAACGTTACCTGGCGGGAGACAGTACGGGCAGAAGATCCTGTGCCGGCGGCCGCCGTGCGTCTCCAGGTGCTTCTTGTGGTGCTTCTTGCAGGCGGACACGTGCGGGCAGCACGGGCACGGCACGGCCAGCTGCCGCGGCACCGCGCCGTGCCGCTCCGCCGCGTGCTGCAGCAGGGTCGACGCCACCCGGTAGCCCTGCCGCCACAACATACAGATAAAACATGTATTAAACAACATACAGATAAAACATGTATTAAACAAACAACATACAGATAAAACAAGTATTAAACAACAACATACAGATAAAACATGTATTAAACAACATACAGATAAAACATGTATTAAACAAACAACATACAGATAAAACAAGTATTAAACAACAACATACAGATAAAACATGTATTAAACAACATACAGATAAAACATGTATTAAACAACAACATACAGATAAAACAAGTATTAAACAACAACATACAGATAAAACATGTATTAAACAACATACAGATAAAACATGTATTAAACAAACAACATACAGATAAAACAAGTATTAAACAACAACATACAGATAAAACATGTATTAAACAACAACATACAGATAAAATGATACTTGAGATCTAAAGGAATAAATGAGTTTGAGTTTGAGTTTTGAGTCATACAGATAAAACATGTATTAAACAACAACATACAGATAAAACATGTACTAAACAACAAACAAAAAACGTTTACACACTCATACCTCTGCACTAGGACACACAAGACAAACACCCAAGACCCGAGAACAAACTTCATGCTCACCACACAGTGTGCCCCGACCGGGAATCGAACCCGGGACCCCTCGCTTTGTAGGCAGGGCTACTACCAACTAAGCCACGGAGCCGTCACGGAGTTCAACTGCTACCCGAGGCTGGTGCGCACATACCTTGAAACAATGCTCGCAGCGGAACGGAAACAGCTTCCATTTGGGGTTCTTCTTGCGACTGAAGGTCATCTTGTAGGGCTCCGCTGGAAACCAGTCCTCAGGGTCCAAGTCCAACTCCACTAACTCCGTGCCTGTAAAAAATATATATTATTCTACGTCGTGCTTGTAAAAGGTGACTGGACGAGCTGGAGGCCCACCTGTTAATTGGTTACCTCCGCCCATAACAACAGAAATGCAACAATAGTTTCTTCGCTACTTAAGTGACGGGACGAGGTAGGTAGGGAAGGTCCCGAGTCGTATTAACATTGTTATGGGAGGGAGGTAACCACTTAACATCAGGGGGCCTTCAACTCGTCCTGTCCTTGTCAGCCTCTGTTCCCACGTCTGACACTGTCAGCAGTGGGAACAGCCTACTCTCGTTAATTGAGAGTGAATTGATCTACCACGGGAGCCCAATCCGGATTGGTAGATGTCACATGTCGTCGAATTTTTGGTTCTAAGACATGTTTCCTCACGATGTTTTCCGTCACCGTTCCGAGAACGTGGTATTGCGCATATAAATTTTTTCAAGTGCAAAAACTCGTTTGTGCCCCTGTGGGTTTGAACCAGGGACCTTCAGATTGAAAGTCAGCGTCTGTGCCCCTGGGCCATTTAAGTAGTATAAAAGAAACCACATTAGGTTTATCAATTTGATCATCAAAACCCACCCTCAGGTACTTTTATCGGCGGCGGGAGGTGGAACTTGGGGGTTTCCTTAGGGGGTCTAGGCTGGGGGGCGGGGGGCAGACCCAGTACTGACGTGTTGTTGGCCGCGAGCAGACTTGTGAGTATCGTGTTCTGTGTCTGAAATCAATGGGAATAGTTTTGTATTAAAAAATATTTTTTGTCTCATTTTAAATACATTTTTCAATACCAAATAATAAAAAAATTGTAGTAAATAATATATAATATTATATAAAAACGGAGGACAACCGACTGCGGAGTAAGACCCAAGCAGTCGGTGGCTAGGACTGTACTAGAACCTCCTGATGCGTGCCGTGACCAGGAGTACTGCCTCTGTATCGGGCCCTGTACAGCCCCCTAGCGAGGCTCTCGCTAGGCGGCTGTACAGAGGCTGTTCTTTAGAATTACCGCTCAATTCGTTGAATCCACCTCCCACATAGACCGCCAGTGGAGGTGGATTCAAAGAGGTTCTCGGTAGGCGGCTGTACAGAGGCCGAGAGATCACTTTGACGACTCCGTGGCTTAATTGGTAGCCCTGCCTTCGGAGCGAGGAGTCCCGGGTTCGATTCCCGGCCGGGCATACTTTGTGTAATGAGCATGAAGCTTGTTCTCGGGTCTTGGGTGTTTGTCTTGTGTTTCTGTTTGTCCATGCCATCTGCGACAGGGAATCCTAGTGCAGAGGTATGAGTGTGTAAACGTTTATTTACGTTTAATGTCAACTTGCTAAGTTTGTCCTCAGCCTTCAAGAGATATTATTATATTATAATATTGGGGGTCCATGTTGCTCGCGTTGGTAAAAATTTCCCCTTTTTATATTACATTATGTGACGGGGCGAGCTGGAGGCCCATCTGATGTTAAGTGGTTACCTCCGCCCATAACAAAAATTCAACTTAGGTCCTCTCCGACCGGAGTATGAGACCCAAGTCGCAGCTCGTTGCGCCCGTCACCCGCGAAGTAATTAAGGCGTAAACATACATACAACAAACTTTCGCATTTACAGTATTAGTATGAATTATTATATTTATGAACCATTTAAAAAATACACAGTATAACGTAGTATAATGGGCGGCCTTATTGCCTAGAACTGTAATGCCCAGTTTCTATATTAAACACAATTATTTACTTTGAATTTTGAATATTTAATAATTACTTAGAAACATAATTCTTTTTTTCTAAAAACATATCTGTATATCTGCGTATGATATCATGCGTTCTAAAGTTTAGCGCTTCATCAAACCCATCCGACCCTCCGTGCAAGAATAAGCAAGAAACCCCTAATGGAAGGATTACTTTCTTTTCGTGAACATGTTCCCTTTTCATCCACAATTAACGTACAGTAAAAACATTTTATTAGTAAAAACTGTATGAATAATTTTGTCAATTTTTTAAGCACTATAGGGCGGGGGGGACATGAGAGATGGGGGGATCTAGATGGTGATTAATTATTCACTTTTTTACACATATGGCGAGCATAGACAATATGTCTATGTTTGAAAACGAAATGCATTGCTCATTAAAACACTGGAATATAGGAACTGGACATGTTCATGTTACCTGTAATGTGGTTCCGATGCTGAAGCTCTGCGATAAGTCCATTTTGGGCTTTCTCTTGTACCCTTTTGGAGGTCCTCTCTTCTTAGCCACTTCTCCATTTTTCTTATATCTGAAAATATTGAATATAAGTTCTTTATAAATAAATTAATAAATAAATTTATAGCTTCTGGTGGTGATGGTAAGGTTGGATGGACGATGATGCGTTTAAGAGCATGTTATTTCACCGGCACCCACACCCTTCCACCGGAACACAGTATTGCGGGCACTACTGCTTGGCGGCAGATTCCAGGTGTGACGGCAGTACTTCTCCGGACGAACATGGCACAAGTTCTACTGCTACTTTTGGTTGCTCCTTGAGCACGACACAGGGGGTACGTGTGAATCACACACACCTACGCAAACAACTGGACCCCCAATCTACAGATCAGTAGCATCAACGTACCTTATAACCTCTCCGGAGTCGGTCACAGAAGGACTCTTGGACTGCACTGGAGTGATGGTAAGCTTGGCCGGCAATGAGAACCTGGTCTGCAGGTTCTTAACAATATTATTTGCTTCAGAAGCCAACGCCAACGGGTTAGCCAAGTTCAATGGATTATTGACAAACTTCGGCAGGATTGGGGATGATGGGAAAATGCTGAGAGACTTTGGGGTGTTGAACGCGGGGATTTTGTACACTTGGAGGTTGAGCGAGGAGTTGATCTTGAGCCGTTTGGCCGCGGGCTCATCGTCTGGGTCATCGCTCATGTCTGAATTGCAGTCCGAGCCCAAGGGGTCTGTGTCGTTGAACGGGTCCCGTTCCTTCCCTTGGAGGCAGAACATCTGAAAAACATTTGACAATGAAAGTAATTTTTTGAGACAATTTTACATGAGCTTATGGTGAGAGCAGAAGGCTCCTATGGTCAAACAAGCACTAAACTTAGAAATTTATACTCTTTAAGATACACTTTTCTGGGATTAAGATATATAATAAATAAATAAACATTCATAGACATTCCACAGTGTCTTCTATCCCCAAACTAAGCATAGCTTGTACTATAGAAACCATATAAGTGATAGAATAATACATAGTTATTTTTTTTTAATCTTACCAGTAATTCCTATTAACACCCAGACACAACAAGGGGCACAAGAGACACAATGGGGGGTCCCGTTGCTCGCGTCCGTAGGTGTGTACCCTTTGATTCCCTACACGTACCCCCTGGGTGGTGCTAAAGGAGCAACCAAAAAGTAGCAGTAGAACTTGTGCCAAGTTCGTCCGGAGAGGTACTGCCACCACATCTGGAATCTGCCGCCAAGCAGTAGTGGTTGCATTACTGTGTTCCGGTGGAAGGGTGTGGCTGCCGGTGAAATCACATGCGCATGAAACGTATCATCCCCGTTTCGGGTGACGGACGCAGCAGGATGAATGCGACTCAGTAAAGATGTGGATCTCATACTGAGTCGCACGCATTACTGTTGTCATGGGCGAGGGTCACCACTTACCATCAGGTGGGCCCTCAGCTCGTTCCGTCAATTAGTCACATAAAACAAACATTCATGTTCGTCACACAAATGCTTGTCCTGGGTGGGAGTCGAACGCACGACTTACAGCGCAGAAGACAGAGCTACTACCAACTAAGCTATGAGCAGTCAACACAGCTTCTTTTTGAAGCTTACGTGATTTATAATTAATAAGAACTAATGAAGGTATACATTTGTTTTTACTCGTAGAACAGGAAAAGATTTGATGATAAAAAAAAAAAAAAAAAAAAAAAACGTTTACACACTCATACCTCTGCACTAGGATTCCCTGTGTCGCAGATGGCATGGACAAACACAGAAACACAAGACAAACACCCAAGACCCGAGAACAAACTTCGTGCTCACCACACAAAGTGTGCCCCGGCCGGGAATCGAACCCGGGACCCCTCGCTTCGAAGGCAGGGCTACTACCAACTAAGCCTCGGGGCCGTTTTTAAAGAATACCACTGTCTAATTATTTATTATCAAAAGTATATCTTATGTTCTGGCCATCCGATTTTCAAGGAATTATTTAAATTACTGATGGAAAGTTTAAGCCTCCAGGGAGTTTCTTGTCTGTTACTTCCCCTCATGTCGGCTGGCTATGATTAGAACAGACGTAAACTTAAGAAACAAGACTAGCTAAAACATGAAATCTGCATGTAATTTGACATATCTGTGTGCATGTAATGTGCTTCTGGAGTTCCTGTGACACTTTACATGCTCACGAATATGTGTACATGCATGTGTAAAATTTGATGTGTCCAAATGATACTTGAGATCTAAAGGAATAAATGAGTTTGAGTTTTGAAGCAAGTGTTTGCAGGAAACTATGACTGATATGAGCTCTCCACTTGCCACATCTATATTCCCATGAAAGTAAAACTCACAAGGTACATTGAGGCTCTGCCTAACCCTACAGAGGAAAACATCGTGAATTTATATACCTATGTATTAAATCCCAAATATTTATGGAGTCTGTGTGGAAGGTATTGAATAATTTAAAGATCTATCTAGTACCTAAAGAATAAATTTTTATGCATGAGAAAGTTTAAGATTTCTACTTTGGTTATGATTTTCGTGTCATAGTAACTAGTACAAATGGCTGAAATTTCTATATCAATGATTTTTATATTAGATTATATTTTATATCTGCATGCATTGAGATTTACGAGCCAGAAATGCGACGATAGATAGAATTAAATATTGAGACTGATTGTGAAATAGTCTAGCGACTGAATAGAAAGGGCGAATAAAAAGTTTAATTTTTGTCAAACGACAATTTCCATACTTACGATTGCAAAAGATACTTCAATATTTTTGACGCTAGTTTAAAAAGCTACGCGGAAGCAAAGAAAACACCAAATAAACATACCAACAATCACAAAATGGCGTTATAATTCATAAAAGAACGAAACAATAAGTATGCTAAGAAAATAACTGCACATGCCACCTAAAAGTTTACGCGTAGGTACAAGTCGATTCAATTATCTACTGTAATTGTATAATGAATGGGAAACTCACTTTTTTAGTGTTTTTGCCACTGAATTTCGCAAACTTCACAAAAAACTAGCACATTTGTGTACTTTCAGAAAATATTTTATCGTTTTTAGGGTAAAATAAAGCCAAACATTAAAATAAGGTTAGGTACACGAAATATAATAATAACAAGTATTTGCGTAGTGATGATTCGATAAGTAAATACGGGTACTACTCGATACTTTGGTATCGATACCGAGTACTTCTGGAATCGAATTTACCTTTCGAAACTTACATAGTGTGACGCTCGAGAGTACCTACTATATCAATCGAATATAATCGCGCTCGCACAATAAAACGGTGTCATCCGAATATAAAGTGGAAATCAAATAATGCCCAAATAGTGAAGAACAAGGCAAAAATAGCATGTTCATACGTTGTTCAAGCGTTGTTCAACAATACGTTGTTCTTTTTGTCAGTTTGATGACAAGTGAATAAAACAATTACTAATGTAACTTTCATCACTAATTTTCCACAATGAGGAGTGACATTTTTTGTTTGAATTTCTACAGAACTCAGAGATACGAGCTGTCAAATAAAAATAATCACAGAAATTGATCTTCATTTGACGAAAAAATAACGTAAGAAAAATTCAGCCGAATTTATCACCTGCACCTCAATATCAAGACACAAATTGTGAAATCATGACACGCTTATGTTTTTCGTGGAAACCCAATTATCTCATAATAATAAGTTGATGCAAGCACGATTTAAGAACATATAAATTTATCTAACAAAATTGATATGCTTTAATTGACAAGCCAATATTACGAATTGATTTAATCGAATATCTCGATTAAAATGACTCGTAAAGTTTAATCCAATAGTATCTGGCTGGTATTTTGGCATCACTATATCTAGCTCTCAGCAGGTCTGACAGATAGTAAATTTGATTATATACTTTACTACCCAGTGATAATACCTATAACCGTTTGTAAGATTTTCAGAGCCGTAGGCGTCCCTTTTTTGACGTTTGGCGAAGAATTGCCAGTAAAAAAAAGTAAACTATAAAAAACATTTGACTACTCACCGATAGATGGCAGTAATTTGTCGCAGTAAAATAGGAAATCAGGCGTTTTCAAGAGCTTTCAAGTATCATCTCTTGTCAATAGATGGCTGTAAACACTATTAAACAAGTACAAGTACTGGAGAAGTACTGCACATGGTAATCTGCCGTCAAGCAGTGGCACACTCGCGTCCGGCGTAAGAATCTATGTACCAGTAACATTACAGGCACATGAAGCATTACATCCCCGTTTTAGAGACGGGTGAAACGTGACTTGGGTTTTCTCATACTTATATACGGGAGGACTTAAGTCTGGATTGCCACCTGATGATAAGTGGTCACATCAGCCCCTAAGAACAGCAATAAGACTAATGTCTTTCCTGACCGAAGTACTGTAATGAAGACCCAAGTCGCATCCTATTGCACCCGTCGCTCGAAACGTGGATGTAACTATTCATACGTCTGATTTACACACCCTTCTACTGGAACACAGTAACGCGAGTGCGGCAGATTACTATTTTTCTCCGGATGAACTTGGCACAAGTTCTACTGCTTGCTACTTTTGGTTGCTCCGTTAGCACCACCCAAGGGACCCTGTGCTAAAGTAGCAGTAGAACTTGTGCCATTTTTTTATGAAAGAGTCGAGTTTGATGGTTTTGAATTTCGATGATGATAAAAAAAGCTTTCTTTTTTCAAATTTTATTATTACACATTTTTGTACGAAAATAAATACATTTTGTACCTTACATAACTAAATAGTAGGCATCCCATGTTCCTACTATAATAAAAATTAGCAATAATTTATTAATTTATATTCTTAGAAAATAATGTATCAAAGACAATTATTGTCATAAAATCATAAAGATTATTAACTATACTTAAATTAAAACATGATTTGTTACTCCAACGCGATACCACAGAGAATAAACACTTCTTTATTTTACTTTTTTTTGTTATGGGAAGACGCACGTATTGTCCATATACAGTTAAGACATGTTATTTTTTTTAAGTTTTCGAAGATTTGCGCTTTAAATGTAACAAGCAACTTCTTTTAGTTTGACATGAAAACAATTTTTAAATTCCGTATCTAAAGGTCCGCCTCCCGCTCTCAGTAAAAGCCGGCTTAAAAACCTAACTTAATATTTGTGAGAGTAATCAATTTGTTTTCTTCAACTAAAATAAAAAAGGTATACTGCGGTACCGCAACATAGCACTTTACTTGAGAACAATTAAATATAAACAACTTACATATATATACATGTACATTTCAGACAAATCGACATTAGAATATTATGATTATCTCTGTACTAATCATTTCTTTAAAATTTATATTAATAGTAATAGCACAGATATTATAATACTATGTAAGTATTATAAGTTTAGAATATGACATGTTAAAATTATTGTTTGTAGAGCATAAACGTTTGGACAATATGTAAAAAAAGCCCTGCCTGATTTGATAGAGGCTTAAAGGTATCCCAATTACATAAACAAAATACCAATTACATAAAAAAACCATAAAATATTCATGAACTAAATTTAAAATATACGTTTTTGTACCCAAATTTTCCCAACACCTAGAAATATTTAAATGTAAACACCATGTCTATGATTGTATGGTTATTCTTTTATTTTTATTAATTTTTACCACTGTGTTATTGACCAGAGACGATGCTCCTGCAGAGAATAGGGACCCAAATGTCAGTTTTTTTTTTTGGCTTCGCATGGTTTTTTCATTCGACAGTTTTGAGTATTCGGGAGAAATGACAGTGACAGCAAATTAGGACGGAATTTTGGCGGCAGCGGCGGCGGCCAACGCTGCCGCCTTCTTCTTCACGGCAAGAGCGGTGCGCTGTTTCGCTTGGATCTTCAGTTTTTGACTTTTGGATAACTTGCGCTTTTTTGCCTCCTCTTTTGACGCCGCTGTAGAAATAAATTACAAATTCATTTTACAAAAATTTAAATACTTGGGTTAATGGTGAGTACTGATGAACATTATGTGCCAGAACAGATTATAAATATATAACTAAGAACCATGTCGACCACATTAGATTTTATACAGAAAAAAACCGCATCAAATCGGTAGCTTCGTTTGGGAGCTACGATAGACAGAGACAGATACACTTAAACGCAGATAAAAAACGCCTTTTTCGTCGGGGTTAATAAAAATAAGTATTCATGGACATTTCAAGCGTTATCGAGCCCCAAACTAAGCATAGCTTGTAATAAAGGTCCAGATTACTACTATTTGTAATTACAAACAGAACAAACATTTGTGTTCGTCATCAACCAACTGATAAGTGAGATTACTCAAAAGTTCGATAGCATGTAGTGCATTGTACAGCCAAAATAAAATGTCATTTAAAAAAAAAGTTGTGTTTGTCATTTGTCAAAAGATAATCAGACAGAAAAAAGTTAGATTTACTTATACTTACCGCTGCCAAATGCCTGCCTGTTGGCTGCCGTCCGAGCAAGTTCGCCGAGCGTGTTCGCGAGCGCAGCCCCCAGCCGAATGCAGTCAGTCCGCGTAGCAGAATGCGCGCGCAACGCTAGCGTGGCTAATCTGCAAATCAAATTACCATTTCAGAATTTATTGACAGATTAAAAAAAGAAACGCGTAAACTAACTTCAATACTTTAATCTCTTATTTCTCACCCTACCATTTTAAAACGGCTCCGTGGCTTAGTTGGTAGTAGCCCTGCCTTCGAAGCGAGGGGTCCCGGGTTCGATTCCCGGCCGGAGCATACTTTGTGTGGTGAGCATGAAGTTTGTTCTCGGGTCTTGGGTGTTTGTCTTGTATTTCTGTGTTTGTCCATGCCATCTGCGACACAGGGAATCCTAGTGCAGAGGTATGAGTGTGTAAACGTTAACGTTAAAAAAAGAAACTTTCAAATAGGTGTACAACGGGCGAAGAAAAAGTCACAGGAAAGCAAAATATGCTATTTGTTTTTTTTATCGCTGTTGTGACGGGCCGAGCTGAAGGCCCGCCTGATGTTAAGTGCTTACCTCCGCCTATAACAACATTAATATGACTCAGGTTCCGACCAAAGTATGAGAAGACCTGAGTAGCATCGCAACGAGATTACTTAAATTTAATATGAGCGCTCACCTGCCCGCCAGTTCTGTCTGCTCGGTGTCCAAGTCGCAGGCCTGAGTGGTGGAGTTCTTCCCCTTGAATCCCCCCGGCATCTGCGACCAGCGGAACTAATGAACACCAAGAACAATCATAAATTCATTGTACTCAAATTATATAACAATGTAGCAGTAGAACTTGTGGAAAGTTCACCCGAAGATGTACTGCCTTCACATCTGCCGCCAAGCAGTGGTGCACTCGCATTGCTGTGTTGTGGTAGATGGGTGTGGGTGTCAGTGAAATCAAATGCGCATGAGATAAGATCCCCGTCTCGGGTGACGGGCGCAACGAGGTGCTACTTGGGTTTTCTCATGCTTCGGTTGCTGTTGCAGTGGTGCACTCGCGTCGCTGTGTTCCGGTGGAAGGGTGTGGGTGGTGGTGAAATTACAAGCGTATGAGACGTTACATCCCCGTCTCAAGTCATACTTCAGTGCGAGAGCTCAGCTCGTCCCGCTATTTTAGCAACAAAAAAAAATATAATAAATTGTACCCATGATAATTTTAGTTAATTAGTGTTGTAATCGAAAAATAAATAAAGAAATTAAAAATTTTTCATTTGTACTTAATAAGGTAATATTAAAGTTACATTAAAATATATTAGATGGGTAAGTAGAGAGATTTTAAGAAGAAGCTGGTAAGAAGTGGTTAAGGAGAGCGGAAGATCGGGCTCAGTGGCGTTTACTAGGAGAGGCATATGTCCAGCAGTGGTCATGTATAGGCTGATGATGATGATGATGATGATGATGAAGTAGAGAGATTTTAGCTAATATAGGTATATTTACAAATGATTCCCACACTAGGCAAGGCCTGCATTGTAAACATACTTTGATTCAACTTTACAGAGCTATATGGGTATGGTGAGTTTCTTGTACTTCAAATGTGACAAGTTTATATTACGAAAATTTTAAAACCCCCGACAACTTGAATGGTAATAAGCTGATGACCTTTAAAGGCCTGAACAAATCTTCACAAATAGCAGCAAATCTCGATCACGTCAGCTTTCAAACAGAAAAAACGCATCAAGATTTTTTTTTTTCTCTTCTTTTGGCTTCGCACGGCTTGTGCATTTGCCAGAGTCAAGTATTTTTTTTGTTTGTTTAAATTAGGGAAACTTTTAAGCGGTAAAATGAAAATTAAAGTTTAAAATTCGGAGTAAAAAAAAAGCGCGGCCAACCTACTCGAAGTTTCTGCATCAAGATTAGTCCATTCGTTCGTAGAGCTACGATGCCACAGACTAAAAACAAAAAATGTATCAAAATTGATCCATTTGTTCAGGAGCTCCGATGCCACAGACTAAAAACGTAAATCCGTTTTTCGTTAGGAGTTAAAAAGGGCACAAATGTTATGATTTGCTTACATTTTACCTGTCATGAGATCATGTATCATGAATTAGCCGTTTTGTTTAGTCTGGCAATCATGTTAGCCATAGAAGATAGATGGCATAGTCATGGCCAAACAGACTTTTTTTATAGGTACTCCTCATTTATTCGACTTCCACTTTTAAGGTTATCAATTTGGCGGTATTTTTTTTTTAATGCTTCTATCCTCGATACTGCCTTGGTCATTAGTCAGTCAATCAAATCAAATTTTTTTTTTTTATTTGGTCAATCAATATCGGCTCCATAGTTTAGTTGTTAAATCAAAATAACTGGATTAAAATTTGTCATCCAAAGAAACGAAATTGCATATTTAGCTTCCCTGTGAATTTCTTCACCAATTATTATATATACTGATTTTGGATGTAGATGATAAATGTAGCTGCAGCATCAAATTATATACGGCGATTTTGTTGTCTTCAGTTTTCTGTATTGTTTCCTACTAGTTAAGCAAAGATAAATAGTCACCTGTGCTCATTATCTCACCTTGTAGCTCTGTGGGCAGATCCCGAAGAGGTATCTATCCATTGTCTGCTTGAACTCATCAGCAAACATCAGTGCAGCGCCATCGCTCTGAAACTAAAATAAAAAAAAACATTTGAACTAACTGTAACTATTTAAAAAAAAAATAAAAAAAAAGTATAAGAATAGCTTAACTTGGTGAACTTTTTATCTGCCGCGAAGCAGTAATGCACTATTGCTGTGTTCCGGTGGGAGGGTGTGGGCGCCGGTGAAACCACAGGTGCTTGAGACGTGATATCCGTCTCGGGTGACGGGTGAAACGGGATTAAAAAAAGAAAGAAAGATATTTTATTTGTGACACTAGCCTTACAATTTGACATATCACAATAACGATTATAAATATATAAAAATAAAACAAGAGCAAAGCTAAACCTAGCAGTCACAAAAGGGACTCTGACTTGGGTAGAAGGTCGAAATTTTGTTGTTATGGGCGGAGGTAACCATTTACCATCAGGTGGTCATATCACTTCAGTAGAATAAAAAAAAACCGGATCTAGATGAAATTTGGCATAGAAATAGATAATAGTCATATAGGCTACTTTTTATCCCGGAATTATGTACAGTTCCCGAAGTTTAGCCAACCGCGGGAAACACCTCGGTTACACCTAGTTCAAAATATTCTTTGTAGCATTTTCGTATCCGCTCTGTATTTTAATCTAGAACACCATAACAAACTTTATGGAAAGACTTCAAGACGTGATTCATAATGAGACGTACGATTTAATGTTTTATTTTG
The DNA here is from genome assembly GCA_921293045.1 of Aplocera efformata. Lineage (NCBI taxonomy): Eukaryota > Metazoa > Arthropoda > Insecta > Lepidoptera > Geometridae > Aplocera > Aplocera efformata. The sequence goes on along the minus strand of OV121068.1, from coordinate 995,649 downwards.
GGAACAGAATTATGTATTTTGGCTTCTATCGTTAAATACAGAATTATATTTGCGCCTCTCTAGGCTAACAAACTTATAAACGTAAATAAACTGGTTTATTTAGTAACGCACGCTTTTGATAAATAAACAAATGATTCTGTTCACGGTTAACGGCTGCAAGCTTAGTTGATTGTAATTCTGTCTTTGATGCGAAGACAGATTCAACATCAACGTCAACGTTGGCAGATGTCGCAGATGGCATGGACGAACACAGAAACACAAGACAAACACCCAAGACCCGAGAACAAACTTCATGCTCACCACACAAAGTGTGCCCCTGCCGGGAATCGAACCCGGGCCCCTCGCTTCGAAGGCAGGGCTACTACCAACAACGTCAAAACAACAATTAACAAGTGTCTGATTAAAAAAAATCGAAAAGTATCTTCTTCTCTACTTTTATCTCTTACTTCTTTCCCTTAGGGGGTATACCCCCTTAGCCATGGTCAACAGCGAAAGATCTTGGGAGGCCGTCCAATCCTTCTGCGAACAGGTGATCTCGCAGAAGGAGGCAGCTGAGAAGGCAAGGGAGCAGGACACCCCTCACCTTATCAGGCGACGAAGGGTAGGCCGCAGAAGGCAGGCTTACGAGCGCCGCCTGCCGCCCTAATGAACCTCCGGGCGACGGGTTGGGGATCCCGTCGCCCGACGGAAGAGTTTCTCCATCGAAGAATGGCGTACACGCGTTCCGGTGCGCCATTAAAAAAGGGAGAATTAACGCCGCTGGGGCCGGGGAAGAGTGCAAGCCGTTCCCGTAGTCCCAGCAATGGGCGTCTAGAAGGGACCGTGGGGTTTTTAGCCGGTAAGAATCCGGCATAACCCGTCCAACAACACGGGGTATACCCTACCATTTTACAATAGAAACATCTAAATTTGTGTGCACTGGGCGAAGAAAAGGGTACAGGAAAGCACAATACGCATTTTCGTTTATTTGGATGACATTCTGTTTTGATTTATTATTATTATTATAATCTAAACAATTTAAAAGATTAAAACAAAAGTATGGAACTAACCTAAAATCATATTCTTTCAATAATCCGTTGCAAGTTGCGCTAATAAATCAAAATAACTGGAAAAAAATTGATATTTAAATAAACGAATGGAAACGTTGGGAAACTCCTTTTAGAAGCCTGGCAACACTTAAATTAATTGTATCTACAGCAAAGAGGATTTACTAATAAATCATCGCGTTACAATAAAATTATGTAAACGCGTACAATTAGGTACGTGGCTCGTGAAAATGTTTATTTTTCATCGATTTCAAACGATTCTTTGTTTACATTGTTCAAGTGCAAATCAGATGGAAATTGGTGGGCGGAATTTTATATTTGGATTTTTTTGTTTTCGCTATTTCGTACGAATTATCGTTTATTAGTTTTTCGTTTTGAATGATCTTGTAATTGACTAAATATTTATGTTTTTTTTTTATGTTGACTTCTGCGCTGTTGGTTCGATGTCCAAGACTATTATTTGTATGACGAACGTAAATATGTTCCGTGTCTGCGTGTTAATATGTATATGTAATTATTTACAAAAAAATATATATATCTTTATCTATTCAAATAAATAAAATTTAAGTGTCTATTTGTAATGTCAAAAAAACATTTTGCTAAAAGCATTGTTAAGTAAGTACGTACAGAGAAAAGTGTGTTTTCCTAAGGGCGAGATATAAAAGATGAACGAATTGGAGTCGGACCTTTTTGGATTTATTTTAATCAGTGACTTGAAATTGCAAAGATTGAAATGTGTACGGACCTGTTTTAAATGAATATATACGTCTTCGCTGAAGCATATCTTTAATGGGTTTTTTAATGTAAACGATACAAGCGAAATCGATATCCTGGCAAGCTTCCAACGCGCATCGAACATAATGTTTTTGGATCAGCCGTTGATGTGAGAGGTCACGATTTAATGCATGACTGCAATAATAAAGATATTGAGATTGCATCGTGCTGAAATCCATGTAGGTACATCCCCGTCTCGGGTGATGGACGCAAGGATGAATGCGACTCAGTAAAGATTTGGATCTCATACTGAGTCGCGCGCATTACTGTTGTCATGGGCGAGGGTCACCACTTACCATCAGGTGGGCCCTCAGTTCGTTCCGTCATTAATACACATAAAAAAAAAACTTTCTAGGTTATCATTATTTTCAACTTCCAAAGGAAGAATTCAATTCAGTAGTTTTTTCTATTTTCATGTTTGTAATTGCTAAATTTATCAACCGAATTGAAAAAAGACTTTGTTATTCGAAATGATGTATTTTCAGATTGGTGTCATAAAAATTTCATCGAAATAGATTATTTTAATGTGTAAGTTTCCACTGCGGGGATCTTACTGTTAATAATGTTTTGGGGGGTCCAGTTGCTCATATCCGTAGGTGTGTTGAATTAAACACATACCTCCGTGGGTGGAAACCAAAAGTAGCAGTAGAACTTGTTCCAAGTTCGTCCAGAGAGATACTGCCACACCTGGAATCTGCCACCAAGCAGTAGTGCTCGCATTACTGTGTTCCGATGGAACGGTGTGGGTGCTGATGAAATCGCATCCGAGAGCATCCGTTCTTAAAACTAAGTTTAGCGCTTGGTCAAACCCTATCCGACCCTCGATGGGGAAGAACCCCTAATGGTTCAGCCCTACACGTTGTCCTCAGTGTCTCAAGACTTGACAGTCAGTGTCTTGTCTTCAGGTGTTGCTAAACCCAAAGTCAATAGTCCGGAGAAGTACTGCTGCCAAACCTGTTCTGTTTTGAATAAAGATATTTGTATTTGTATACCTCGGAATCTGCCACCAAGCGGTGGCGGCTTCGCTGTTTCTTTTCCGTATTTCGTAAGTTGCATTACATGATGATTAATACGGCGGGGACGGACCTGAGTCGTGTTGCTATTGTTTATGGGCCGTCTGCTGATCACGTTACATTCACATAAAAAAAATAAAACTATAAACGTAAAGATTCTTATAATATTAGTCTTATTTCACGATAGTTTCGATATATCCTTTTTTACTCTACTGCGCCAGGAGGGTTATGTATTTCGAATGTATGTATGTATATTTCTTTGGCACGCTCTGTAGTATAAACGGCTTGATGGTTTTTATCTTGATATGTCGTTAGACGCATCTTAATTGCGAGTGACACTGGTTATTAATGAAATGAAATTAAAATGATTTATTCACACAAAGAACAATTATACAACACAGAGATACACTTAAAAAAATAACATATAGTAAAATTAAAAATAAAAATTGTAAAAATCAAAATGGCCGGTTTTTGGCGCCACTATTATGTTATCAAAAAAATATTTATCTTTTATACTTTTATACTATTTTGAATGAGGTTTCATACGCATGTAACGTATGTCGTTATTTTTCGGGTTTTAGTTTTTCTGAATAATTTTATTGTTTTTCGATATTTTCATCATTCGCATTTGGTACAAAGAAGGCTTTTTCGTATTCGCCAGTTCTGCAAAAATCCAAAGACATTTTTTTTTTTTTTAACTCCGGTTTTTGTATTACATATTACCCATAGTACGTTGCCAGTTCTTTTTTCTAGAACAAAGTTGCCACCAAAATTAATGACTCATAAATACGACCCGAAACTGCCCATCCGCGCAGATTTATGACTAATATTTTGCCGCGAATTTCAATAATAAAATGTTATAGAAATAACTTCAATGTCGGCATGTGACGACATTTTGCTGGACGAATGCGTCGCAATCCAGCGCTGGACGTATGCAGGTCACGTGGGTAAAATGGAGGGAAAACATGCAATCAATTACTTGAAAAGCGACCATTTATTTTAAGTTTTATGGCTGCGTGTACACGTAATAGAAATTTGGATTTGCTAGGAATATTTAGGTACCTAATTATTGTTCATAGTCAGACGAGTAAAAGTTTTATACCAGCTGTTGATTTTGTCTTCAGCGGTATCAATGAGGTTTAATTCTTGACCCGTCACTAGGAAAATTTATAAAAACGAAATGTGACATTTGCATAAGTCTAAATTCTATTCAACCACCTTGTTAAAAATTAACTAAAAATAAAAATACGAATTTGTGATCGTTCAGGATGTGTTAAATCTCTACTAAATACCTAGTAATTTAATGTACTATATTTTGTAAATGGACGTAGTTATGTAAACAAAACCAACCCACAATTTGGTGGAAATGGAGTAAAGTGCACAGCGAGGTTCCTAAGCATGTTTTCTAAATGCACAAAAAAGATCTTGGCCATATAACGACTACAAGCATAGATATGAGTAGGTAACACGAGAATTAATCCATATTGTGGTCTACACAAGTTTATTCTTTAAACTCAATCCTCTCGAAAGTAACATTTTATGGTTTGGTTCCTGTTTGTATAACTACGTTCCATTAGCCAGCGTAAGCCATCAATGCAAAAAAAAAACTGCCTATTGTAAATTTAGATGATTAGAATTTCATTCGATAGGATGTAAATACAAAGTAGTATAAACCAAAAAAAATATCATACTTAAAGGCAACAAAAATTGGGATGTATTGAAGATGGTATATTCGTATTTTAAGTGATTACCTACACCTTAGGATGGCATAAGGCCATTTCAAATAAATATGCTATCTTGTAAGAGTGGAGGTGATACCCAATTTGCATCTGCCACGAAATTGTGTAGCATTTTGGCGACTTGCAACATTCCATAACCCCATTATAAACAAACTAGGCAAAGTGAAAATAGGTGTTACAGAATTGAACTTGTTCTAGATTTTGTAAGCGCTAATAGCCAATGATAAACGCGTGCAATGTTGATGGTTTCGTCGCTATATCTAGCTAAAACTACCAAGCGTGTTTGCTATGGCTAGGAAAAATTCGGATTCAGATCAATTTCTTGCGAAAATGAGTCATTTCGATCATAACAAAAAGTTACAGTCCGCCAAAGTCCGCTTTACAATATGCAACATTAAGTCAGTAGACCGTACATTATGTAATATTAATACACAATGAAATTTTATATATTAACACAATAATAATATCAATATATCATCATTATTCGCATTATATATTATATTATACAACGTTAACACACTCATACCTCTGCACTAGGATTCCCTGTGTCCTAAACACACCCAAGACCCGAGAACAAACTTTATTCTCACCACACAAAGTGTTCCCCGGCCGGGATCGAACCCGGGACCCCTCGCTTCGAAGGCAGGGATAGTACCAACTAAACCACGGAGCCGTCACGAAGCATTATAACGAACCATGCGCGAAATTATATGACAAACATAATTCAGGTTGAAGAATTATGTCCTCTTTGTTAATATTAGACTATATTTTTAACCCTAGACGCAAAAAGAGGGTTGTAATAAGTTTGACTGCTATGTGCATATCTGTCTGTCTGTGGCACTGTAGCTCTTCAAAGGGTGAACCGTTTTGGGTGCGGTTTTTTTATTTAAAAGCAGTTTTTCTAGCGATGGTTCATTGAATTGTTTCATTAATTGGTTCAGCCGTTACCATCCAGACATTACAACTACACCAAGTAGGGGTTTTTTTTTATTTTCGTGAAATGGTGTATTTGGTTTATCTATAAAATAATTGTCACTATTTAGTTAAAATAAAATTGTCGCTAATTGGTCCCCTTTTAATTTACATTTTCTAGTACCTATTAGATTAGGTTTTTGTAGATGTAGCAGCTAAGTTTTTGTAAAATTTTAATTGTTTACTTCTTTTAATTAATCATTTTATACATAACTAGCTGCGCCCCGCGGTTTCACCCGCATAGTTCCCGTTCCCGTGGAGAATACGGGGATGAATTGATTTTATTTTTTCGTTAATTTTCCAATGTTTTTAATAGTTATTCTGCTATTCGGGACGGAAACAAATCCAACAAATCAAAAACCATGGCAATCGGTCCGGCCGTTCTCGAGTTATAAGTGTTGTAACAAACACGACTTTTGTTTTATATATATAGATTACTGTACTTGGGGTAATAGGTAGATATTACGCAAATTAATGTCTAGTAATTATTGTATTGTAGTAATAAATTAATATTTACCTACTAAGCAAAATTAAATCTATACATATAAAACAGTAAAAGCTACAATTCAGATATTATGAAAATCTTTATGGATGTGTGGCGTTTCTGAACGCAATTTTTGGCTGTCAAAATTATCGGCTCTGATTGGCTGCCTTCGGACATCCAAAGATTGGGAGAGGGAATTTCCCGGGGATGTCAGGGAGAAAATATAAGATAGATATAGACTGGTGATTCGCCCAAACTATTATAAATGTGTAGTTTTTCAAATGTACGAGATCCTGTGTCGGTAAACATTAATAAAAAGTGTATATTGTGAATTGTGTTTCGTGTGGTGTTACTACCAAAGGTACCCCAAAGATGTATTGTATACTGAATTATTGTTTTTGTCTATCTGTCTATTTGTCAGTCTGAACTACTGAATTAATTCAAATAAAACCTGGCACGATTTGATATCATTCCACGAGGTAGGACACTGGATACTTTTTATCCCGAAATTCAGCACGGTTCCCTTGGGACAAGGGATGAAAGTCAAAATGTGTTCTTAGTTGTAATTCATTATCGTGTAGTCCGATTTAAAACAATAGTTTTTTGTTAGAATTAGAGTTACTTTAAAAGTTGTCCCGTAGATATTTCATGGTCATCAGTTTTGTAGTTCTGATCTTTAGTGTAAAGTTCTAACTCAAATTCAATCTCAAGTATCGTTAGTATCGTTCAAATAAGTTGAACTCCGGAATGTATGAATGTACATTGAACCTTTCAATGTACGGCTCACCTTAAGCTGGCGTTTTTACTTTATCGCAATTGCGAACGAAGTCGCGGGCATAGCTAGTAAATATATAGAGTAGGTTTTTTATAAAATGTTGACGTAAACCTCTTCATTTCTATTAATATATTTGATAATCTTTACTACGATTTAGATTTTATTAATATAGGTATTATTAATGCATAGCATTTGTCTTGTCAAAGTCAGTTTCATTATTAATATAAGCTCACTTGTTTCCCATAGCGATACATACAGAATAATTTAATTAATAAAAAAAAAATATGAAAATTGTACCTTTTTCGGCGGCATCGGCGCCGATTTCGTAGATTTCACTTCAGCTGAATTATTCTCACTAGTCCTGTTATCAGATTGCTTTGCTCTTATTTCGACGCACAGAAAAACTACAAAAATCATCACTGAAAGTCTTGACGGACCCATTTTTATCGTTTCAAGGTCGAATGTCCTCGACAACAGGTTCTCACCGTCATAAAAAAAAAAATATGTCTCTATGGACTTGACGTTGAAAAGCGCGGGACCTGTCAATAGGGAGGCGGTCTCAAGATCACTGGAAGCAGACTGCAAGTCGGGATCTATTCTTAGTAAAATCGATGATACGTCTGCGTCAAAAGTTTTATTTCGAGTGAAAATGTTATATCTCTTTCATGTTGGACTATTAAATATTGTGGATCGCCTACAGGTTGTCATAGGTGAAGAAATAGTTTTAGAAAATATAAAGCGTATATCCGGTATGACTTAATTATAATACCTGGCATCTGAGACTATGCAATGACTAAAACTTAATTCACGTGGAAAAATTCTGGAAAACTTACCTATCTTTATGTGAGCGACTTTTACAGACCGGCATGTCTTAGAACCAAAAATTCGAAGACATGTGACGTCTACCAATCCGGATTGGGCTCCCTTGGTAGATTAAAGCCCTTTCACTCTCAATTAACGAGGCTGGTACGGTGAAGCCCGTACCAGCCTCGTTAATTGAGAGAGGTTCTTTACGATGGTCACCCCCGTAGCTCGTAGACCTACGTAAACGGGTGGGATCTGTGGCCCCATCACCTAATGGCCAAACTCAATTGTTCCTTTAGATATCAAGTATCGTTTGGACTCGTCAAATTTTACACACAAGTAAACATATTCGTGAGCATATAACGTGGCACAGGAGCTCCTTAGCACATTACATGCACAGATATGTCAAATTACAGTCAATTTTCATGTTTTTGCTAGTCTTATTTGTCAAGTTTACGGCGCTTCCAACCTGGCCGCAGAAGATACGGAGAGCGACACCCCTCTTCTTCTGCGGCACTCATACACTCCTATCTTGATGTAATTAATGAATAAGCTATTTGACATAACTATTGAATGACTTGTATATAATTTCTATCATGTTATGTTGCGCCCCTTTACAGCGAAAAATGTTCGATGGTCATCATTATTTGATATTTTTGTGTTGTGTTGTAATTAATTGAGTAGTTCTTGTAAAAATATTGAATTCACTATTTCATTTTGTGTATTAAATGGATTCATAGATAATTGAACGAGAATTTGATAGCAGATAGATGAGAAATTGATAGCAGTTAACTTCGCTAATTAAGTTTAGCAAACGTTAAGTAGCAGTACAACTTGTGCCAAGTTCGTCCGGAGAGGTACTGCTACCACATCTGGAATCTGCCGCCAAGCAGTATTACTGTGGAAGGGTGTGGCTGCCCGAGACGTATCATCCCCGTCTCGGGTGATGGACGCAGCAGGATGAATGCGACTCAGTAAAGATTTGAATCTCATACTGAGTCGCGCGCATTACTGTTGTCATGGGCGAGGGACACCACTTAAAATCAGGTGGGCCCTCAGCACGTACCGCCACATACTAAAATAAAAAATAAAACGTGAGCGAAGCACAGAGACACAGAACAAACATCATCAACATTCGTCATAGATATGACGAACATTTGTTCTGAAAGTTAACGACCCTCTGTCCTTCTGTGCTCTGACAAGGTAGATATGCAAGATTTCATGATGATCGTAAACACACAAACACACAAACAAACTCACATTCACGAAATATAAGGTTAGGTATATAATCAATATCATATAATCATATAATCAATATTTTGAATCTATGTATTTAATTGTTTTTTAATAAATAAACGGTTCAGAATTACAATAAATATATATTAATGGATTTTTCATACATCGATAGCCACAAGCTAAGCATAGCTTGTACTATGGGGATCAGATAACTGATAGAATAATTATTGAGTATTTTATTTGGAAATATATCTTTATCCCAATATAAAACACAACAATTGTCCGTTATAGACTTTGAAACTAGCGAAAACTCGGCGTGTGCTGTTACGTTAAAAAATAAATACATTTTATGCTTAATGCATTGTTTTAGTGATCTAAAACCATCTTCGCATACCCTCTATTCAAACCGGTTTGGGGCCATCGGTTGGATGGTTTCAAAGTCTAACGGACATAGGTAGAAACAATTTTTGTGTTTAAATATTAGGAATAACACCTAGACGCAGAACAAACAAATGTTTTTCACACAAATGCTTACCCTAAATGGGAATTGAACCTAAAACCTCCAGAAGGCAGAGCTAGCAACTGCAAAGGCTACTCAATATCAAAATAACAACTATTTTATTTTATAAATTGTCGAACTTGTAACGTCGAGTTTGTATCGGTGTAAAATTGGCAACAATCCAACGCCGTCTCGTGAATAATTTATTTATATTACACCTTAGAATTTGTTCAGATGCCGAAATTGCAGTCGTTGACAAAATAAACAAAATGATTTTGACATTTGTTATTTGAAAAGCGTCAAATCAAATTAACTGACTCTTACCGTAATTATGTAGTTAATGAGGGTACCTATTTATAAGTAACTACAATACCATAGACATTTTCCATGATAAACTAAGAGCGAATGATTTTAAAATCGAAAAAAATCGACTTTCTTTCTTCCCTATCATTTAAAAAGAAAACATCCAATTATACGACGAAGAGAAAAGTCACAAAATACGCAATTTCGTTTACTGGGATGATATATTTTTTACAGTTACTTTGATTTAACAACCAAACTATAGAATCGAAAAAAAAATCCATATCTATACTATAATATTATAAAGCTGCAGTGTTTGTTTGTTTGAACGCGCTAATCTCTGGAACTACTGGTCCGATTTGAATGATTCTTTCAGTGTTGGGTAGTCCATTTATCGAGGAAGGCTATAGGTTATGTTTTATTTTTTCAAAATTAGGGATTCGTAATAAAATTGCTATTTTGTAACACAAGGTGTAAAATCGAAAACCTATTTTTGCGTGCGCTGCGAAAACTATTGACAATAGAACAAAATGATGTACTACGGGTTTGTATATCATCACCATTAAGACCTACAAAAAAGTCCGCAAGAACATATATCTAGCTATCATGGTTTAATCACAATAACCGATTTTGTGTTCAAAATAATTATTAAATCATCTGAAGAAAAAAAAACTAGAAAAACGCGGGTGAAACCGCGGAGCATAGCTAGTCTGTCAATAAATGACGGAGGAAAGAGGTAAAAATCATTAAAAAAACAGTGGTACTCCGGGAGTGCCGACAGAAGTGAAAACAAAAGCTGACTACACTACATATACTTACAGAGGTGTAACGGTAACGGTAACAGCGTCGCGAGTTTTTTAATACAAATACAAATACATTTATTGTGAATCAAAAATAAATAAATTTTACAATAACAATTAATAGTTTAACAATATTTTTTTATAATATTGTTGCACTAACAAATATCATCATACAGTTACAATTAATTAGGAGAATAGGGTCACTAGCTCCCACCCTAGGTTAAAACCTGTGTTGTGGAAGCTAGTCTCTTTCGTCCGTTTCGAAATAACAAGGATACAAAATTTATTAAATTTACTTTATTAATATTATAATAGTTCAAAGGTTTCTTCGCATCACAAATGCCTCAAGAAGTTTTCACTTCAATAACAGGCGAATTGAAAACCTGCTTTGGAAGTTGATTAAATATAAGGGTCTAATTATTAAAATTAATAGAGTCTTGAAGTTGACACGGCGCAGACAAATCGTTGTAATAATGTCACATTTGTAATTTTGTGTTTATATTATTTTGAAATAATCTAACCTCAAAATGACAATAAAGTCCAGTCCAGTTTCTCGCGTCCGCAGGTGTGTACTCTTTGATTCCCTACTCGTACCCCCTGGGTGGTGCTAAAGGAGCAACCAAAAGTAGCAGTAGAACTTGTGCCAAGTTCGTCCGGAGAGGTACTGCCACCACATCTAGAATCTGCCGCCAAGCAGTAGTGGTTGCATTACTGTGTTCCGGTGGAAAGGTGTGGCTGCCGGTGAAATCACATGCGCATGAGACATATCATCCCCGTCTCGAGTGATGGACGCAATAGGATGAATGCGATTCAGTAAAGATTTGGATCTCATGCTGAGTCGCGCGCATTACTGTTGTCATGGGCGAGGGTCACCACTTACCATCAGGTGGGCCCTCAGCTCGTTCCGTCACATATTAACATAAAAAAAAGATTTATTATTATTTATTTGTTGTGTTGGACAATCACAGAAATACTACAAACATCTAAGACCCGAGAACAACCGGAATCGATCCTGGTCCTCTTATTCACCAGACAACGCGCAAATCGTGAAATCTCTGGACCCATAACCTATTTACAAGCTCTAATCGTCTCTAAAATTTTCTATCACGAGTTTCTGTCTGATTTACGAGACATTTTGATCGACGTGAAGACGTTAGCCAGGCTGAAAAACACGGCGCGTAGCAAAACATAAACTTTTAATTTCTATAGGTTTACCAAACTATGCTTGATTATTTTATTGTACTATAACAAAAAGCTTGTCTTTGTTTAGATACAATACGTTTTGATCGAAAAAAAAGACTTCATTAATTTCATCCATATCTCGCTCACAGGTCGCTCACTCTACGATTTTCTAAAAGATACATCCAAATCGGTATGTAACGAGCGAAGAAAGAGACATAGTACCCTAAAACCGTCTTTTAGAGTCCCATATATCTTTTAGCAAAATTCATCATATTCGATTCAGCAGTTTAAGCATGAAAACGTAACAAACAAACAAAGAAAATAACTTGCGCATTTAGAATCTTACTTTACTACATAGTATAAAACAAAGTCGCTTTCTCTGTCCCTATATTTCTATGTATGCTTAAATCTTTAAAACTACGCAACGGATTTTGGGGCGGTTTTTTTGCGATTCAAGAGGAAGGTTTATATGTATAATACACTAGCAAGTCACCCCGGCTTCGCACGGGTAGTTTCTGATACTACACTGATGCTTTACTAACCGTGCGACGCCGGGGCAGGTCGCTAGTATATTATAAAGGCGAAAGTTCGTATATTTGTGTGTGTAGGTTTGTTCCATCTTCACGCTCAAACGGCTCAACGGATTAGGATGACATTTGGTACCAAGATAGCTTATATCCTGGATTAAAACAGGCTACTTTTTTCCCGAATAACCACGCAGTGTATGTGTTTTTGCATGTTTGTTTGTTTTGCCGTTTCTTCGCCAATTGGTGAATTTGGATGAATGGAAAGTTTGGAAAAGTTAAGTAATAATATAATAAGATATTAAATAAATTAATAAGTGTTCTTGTATATATCTTTTCGTCTCGGGTGATGGACGCTGGATGAATGCGACTCAGTAAAGATTTGTATCTCATACTGAGTCGCGTTACTGTTGTCATGGGCGAGGGTCACCACTTACCATAAGTTGGGCCCTCAGCTCGTTCCGTCACACATTCACATAAAATAAATGCCTGCAGTTATTTCTAACAAATTTTCAGAATACCTACTGAGTGATAATGGCGCCAGGAAGATAAAAATACATGTGTAACTCATTGTCTAGGCATAATCATGACAGTGCCTTTGTAATGGTCAGACAGACAGTTTTATAGTTTTCACAATGTTAACGAGTATGGTAGATTTTATTACTTTAGTTTTGTAAACGTTTTTTTTTTTATGTAGTAGAAGAGACGGCCAAGCCTCTAATGTTCCCACTGACACCGGCCTACTCTCGATAACTGAGAGTGAATGGGCTTTAATCTACCACGGGAGCCCACCTGATAATTACCTCCGCCTATGACAACAGCAATGTACCTTACGTCCCCGATCGAAGTATGATGACCTGTCACACCCAGTTGCGCCCGTCACCCGAGACGGGGATGTTGCGTCTGATGCGCATGTGATTTCACCGGCACTTCTGCCGGAACACAGCAATGCGAGTGCACCACTGCTTGGCGGCAGATTGCCAGGTGTGGAGGCAGTATTTCTCCGGGCGAAATTGGCACAAGTTCTGCTGGTTTTGTTGCTTCTTTAGCACCACCCAGGGGTCAGGGGACTGAGGATATTCACCTACGGACGCGTGGAACTGGAATACTAATCAACAATTGTATTAGGACATTTTCAAGAAATAGCAAAGTTATTATTATAATTTTGCATGAGATTTACATGAGTAATAATATTAATAGTAATAATAAACAATGGATACCAGTTATCCATTATATTACAATAAATAATAAAATAAAGGATGACTAATATATATTATTAATAAAAAAATAATTTTCATTCATGTTAAATCAAAGAAAAATTCTCAATTCGATTCATTCGATTGCATAGTTTTTTTTTGTTTGCTTCGATGTTGCCCGTAATCTTGACCTTGATTTTGGATTAAATTTTTTTTTATGGTGTATAATATTCTTGTAATTTCTAAGCATTATATTTCAACAAAAAAAAATACATTGTGTTCGATTTCAATTGCCTCTTCAATTCTCAATTCGATTTCATAGTTTTTTGTTTTGTTTGCCCGATATCTTGGCCTTGTGAACCATCTTAGATTATTTTTTTATGCTTTATTGTATTTTAGTAGTTTACACGTTTATTCGACTGACACACCGGAAACGAAAAGACAGCACTTCGGAAAAGATTTTAGTTCTAATGAAACGGCTTACAAAAGAGGATGTTTACATTGGGCAGTAGTTGTTTTTGATTTTGTATGTTTTTTACGCGCTCTCGTCACCAATTGGGAACCAATACCGTTTATTATACGCGTGAGCAATATCTCATGGTAAGAAAACGTAGGTATTTCTACTTTGCCTGCAACTAGAACAGCGCCATCTAGCGGTGAGTAGCAAAAATAACTGGAAGAATAAATCAAAATCCATTATTGAAAAACATTAACTGAAAAAATTACAACCAAATAAACGAAATTGCTTATTTTGCTTTCCTTTTACGGGTAAGTTCCACAGTGTAAGAGCCAAATCTTATACTGAGTCGCATTATTGTTGTCATGGGCGGGGGTCGCAACTTACCACCTCAGCTCGTACCGTCATTTAATCACATAAAAAATAAACGAAATTGCGTATTTTCTTTTATTACTTTGAAAGTATTGAAGTCGGTTTTATTTATTATTAATCTGGTAATTGTGACATAGCAATAAGATCTGAATTATCTGATGATTGAGATACAGCACAGGAAATAGTATAATTTATTTTTACTACAACTTATAATAATCATATTATCAATTTCGTGAAAATATCGGCCAAAACAATTAAACAAAACTGTAAACAAAGATTACAAATTTATTCTACCATATTGTTTCTGCTACTCGCCGCTAGATGGCGCTGTGCAAGTTGCTGTTTAAAATATAAATGCTTACATTTTCCTAGCAATCAATAACAATGCATTAAATTGTAGCATACACGCTTGTAATACCAAAGGTATCATTCCTATGTTACCATTTAATCCCTACACTTACCCTCTGGATACCAGCTTAGTAAAAATCCGTATGCTTTTATAACTAACTAGCGACCCGCCCCGGCTTCGCACGGTTAGTTAAGCATCAGTGTCGTATCGGAAACTACCCGTGCGAAGCCGGGGTGAGTTGCTAGTGTATTATACATATAAACCTTCCTCTTGAATCACTCTACCTATTCAAAAAAACCGCATCAAAATCCGTTGCGTAGTTTTAAAGATTTAAGCATACATAGAGACATAGGGACAGAGAAAGCGACTTTGTTTTATACTATGTAGTGATAACGAGTTTATAACTAACATATTATAGTAATTTTGAAACAACACAACTATTATTGAAGTATAGTGGGACCATGTTAGTCGCATCCGTATGTGAATACCCTCAGAGTCCCTCCAAGTATCCCCCGGGCGGTGCGAGGACCAACAAAGTAGCAGTAGAACTTGTGACAAGTTCGTCCGGAGAAGTACTGCCTCCACACCTGGTAATCCGCCGCCAAGCAGTGATGGTGAGCGTCTGTGTTTAGCTCATCCCAATAAAAAAAAAAATAGTTTATTTCTACCTATGTCCGTTATTTACTTAGAAACTATCCAACTGATGTGCCCCAAACCGGTTCATGAGAAAGGCAATAACGCGATGGTTTTAGACCACATAAACAATGCATTAGGCACAAATATTTTATTAGCGTAAAACCACCGCATTATTGCCTTTCTAATGAAATCAGTCAATAAGTCACGTTGGAGGCTTTCGGAAGGCTCGAAAACTCGACAACAGAGTTGGCCACGAACACGAATTAAGACTTATCTGTTCAATGTTCGATAAGCATCTTGTAAACTAAACTTTCGTGTAATTCTGTTTCAAGTAACAATAAAAACAAGAAATCTATTTCCAAATATTTATTTTTGAAAATCATTTTTGACATCCCTGGTTTACAAAACTTAAAAAATAATTTATACAAAATAATACACAAAAATATACATCGCAGCGTCTTCTATTAACAATAAAAACGGTAGCAAGAAATTTTAATAATTAATGTTTGCCAGTGGGAAAATACTTTAGAATTTAATATTATACTTTCAATTAGAAATAATAGTTACAAGGATTATTTTACTTCTACAACCAAAAACAATTTTGATTATGATTTACTAAACAAATTATACATAAATTCGTGGTATATACAGCGGGAATGAATCTCATCATTCAAGGAAAAGGATAAAATATCACTTTACGAAATAAAAAACTATGTTTAGAAGTGATTTTTTTAACAGAAAACAAAACGCCGACAACATTCTTTTAACAAATACAGTAATGAACAATTATAACTTTTTGGTTTACGGCAAAAACGGAGATTTTTTTATAAAAAAAAAACAACTTTTACGTTTGATTGTTCCGTCAAGAAAAAAACAAAAAGAGTGTGCCTTTAAAACTGTTACTGTTACTGTGAAAATGGCAACACTGATGGTACAAAATTTAAACAATATTGTACGTAAAAGTACAGTTACAATATTAATTTTTTTTTTTTGGAATAGTGATTATATGGAAAACAATTTCGGAGCTCTGGGCATTACAAAAAAACATGGTTAGAAGTGTTTTATTACTTGCGAATAATCACCAATAATTATATGGATATTGTAAAAAAACGCTTTTAATACATAATTTAGTGAAATTGTTTTTAGCAAAACGCACAAAATTGAGCTCAGTGTATAAGTTTTCTCAGACTTGTGGATTCATTCGGATGTAGATGTTATGACAAACAGAAGAAATCGTTGCGAGCGATACTTTAATAAATGGCCGTACCCGCGCTACGCGTGTGTTATTAAAACTAATTAAAAAATATCACATTGCAACTTGTGTATATGGGCTATGGAGACTTACCTGCCAGAATGCGATGTTTTTACACTAAACAATCAAAATTATTACTATTTCTACATGGTGAATTCAGAATATCTATTCAAAATCGGCTAAAAACCGTTGAGGGTAATAATTCTGAGAGTAGCATAAAAACACAACATTCTAGCAGAGAAATCTTGAACTATTGTAGATTGTGGAGGATAGGGGGTAAGGGGAATTGTGTATATGTGTATAATAAATATATCTTTATTTATTTATTTACACTACAGCTAGGTACGTGGCACGCAACGCGGGTAGCCGTAAATTCAGTCTTATATATAGGTAGTATCTTGAAAATGAAATATAAATAAAAATACTGTAAATAAAAACTTGAATTATTCAAACACTGCCTCAATATAGTGTAAATTGTATGTAAAAAAATTTTTGGAAATGAAATGGAAGAAATGGTTTAACTCAAAAATCTGTTGTCCAGTAATTTCTTTACTGACCTTCGTCCGTAGTTAAATAAAAATATAAAAACTGGTTTACCCCATTCAAGTTCAATAGCAATTTTGTGAAATGCAAATCTTTTATCAGATACAAGTTTCTCCCCATGTGAAAGGGATTTGAGCCGCGGATTTTTGTGAGAATTCCTATTCCTTGCGACAGATGCTGGGATCAACAGATGTTCAGCTGACCACGTCTGAGAATTTCGACTGTTGAATATACGAATTAATAACAGGGAGATCTATTTTTTATCTTGAAGGTCAGTAAAGGGTGAATATTTAAGACAAGTTATACCAAATTAATTTTTTTATGTTTAAACTAGGCAAACTTGCAGGCAGCGCTTGATATTAAGCGGTTACCGGCGCCAATAGACGTAAGCAACCCCGAGGCTGCAGATGCGTTGTCTACCCAGAAAAAATATCGAAGTCTTGGGAAAAAACTCGAAAGGAAGCTTATTTCATTACTACTAAATATATATTTATAACATAATCACAACTGGCTCGGACCCCCGATTCTGCTAACGCAGCGCTTTGACCTCAGGTCAACGATCCAAGCCAATGTGAAAATCACGGAAATCTTGTCTCTGTATACGATAGACAAAATA
This sequence comes from Aplocera efformata, assembly GCA_921293045.1. Taxonomy (NCBI): domain Eukaryota; kingdom Metazoa; phylum Arthropoda; class Insecta; order Lepidoptera; family Geometridae; genus Aplocera; species Aplocera efformata. The sequence continues at coordinate 978,080 of OV121068.1, read as the reverse complement.
TGATGGTAAAAGAAAATGTGTAAATATTTATTCTAGGTGAGTTTAACTCCAAGACACTACCAACGTATGTTTCGCAACGATTTCTTTAGTTTCTTGGTGCGCTAAGCGCCTTCTGGGCCCGCGCGGGCGTTTGCAGCGCGCGGGAACTGTCAACGGACCTATATCTAAAACCTAAGTTGTCTACATCACATTATCAACAGACCTTAACAAACAGTATTGCTATCCCTTTCATGTCAATATAAAGCAAGAGACAGCAACGTCAATTTCATTGAAACAAAAAGTCCGACACAAAATTGTGGTCACACTACTTTTGCTTTTTGAATGAAAAATTGAATTGCAACTGGTGCGTTGGATTAATCGAGGTTTTTATTATGTGAAATTACCTATGTTTGCAATACCTGTGTTATAATTGCCCTGTTTAATAATGTATGTGATGTAGACCACTTAAGCAGACCTTAAACTAAGTCTTGCTCCTAATGTCTAACTCGTGAACACTCGGGCAGTAAATGCTTTTGAATAAGACAGCGATTAACCATATTTATTAATGATAATTAACTTCGTAATCTTAGATCCGAGTTCGAATTGAAACCATATTCTGTAATATTCAGAGTGTTTACTGTCCGGTGTTTGATATGGATAAAGCTTGTCTTCCGAACATATAGACATGATACAACAAAATTTTGGGTGCTCCTAATTTCAAGATTGATGTATGGGAACAGTTTTTAGAAAGTTAATTTGCTCGTCCGCATGTTTTAAAACAATATGTGTTAATAATATTAAGAATTATGGATAGTTTCTCATGTTTTGTTGTTCAAAAGACAAGTTAGGTTCCCGTTTTAAGCAAGACTTTGGTATTGTTAGCTCTGTATAGCTGTGATAAAAGTACTGTTGTTTCAGTAGTTATTCTTCTGTTAAAAAAGGTCTCATTTTGCTGGCTTTTAATGGAAAAACTAAGATTTGTTTTATTTTGGCATGTTAACCACATTTTTACATTATTATGTACATATGTATTAGCAGAATTATTGAGATGCATCTTTGGATTTCGACAGATGTTTATGTTGAGAATTTGGCACAAATAAATGTGGTTTGGTTAAAACTTGTTCAAACTTGTCTTAGTTCATTGGAGGCAATTTTTGTGAAACTTACAAGTAGCTGACTCATCAGATGTTGATTTACAATCAGACAAACAGCTTTCAAACAACATAATGGTAAAAACGACATAGAAATATGTACTTACAGTTCTTCCCGGCTACAGAGATTTCCCATATATACTATAAAAACCTTTTATGAACACAACCAAATTGGTCTAGTCATTTTTGAGTTTTAGTGTGACTAACAAATCACAATTGATTTTTATATATATTTGTGATGCTTAAGACACTTGACACGTAAAAATTGTTATTCTTCAATTGTTGGATTTCAAGACACCCTTATCACAGCCATACAGAAGTAGGAAAAGAAGTAGATTAAATATATTAACACTTAATAATAACAAGTTCAGTTTCACGCTAACGGTATGTGAATACACTGTCTTTTCACCACGACTGAAAGTTGCTGGGTGCTCACTAAAGTGTCGGCTAAATGCATAAGATACTGTCAATCTACGGTGGAAAGTGTTGTTTTAAAACCCTTTTTTAAAACAAAAATGTTAAGTAGTTTTTTCTTCAAAAAAACATAAACCATTGGATATTATGGCCAATTTGATTCAAATTTAGTAAATGTTGAATATAGATTTTAAGTTATAATTGATGGAATATGAGAAATTACAAAAGAACTTACATATTTCACAGTGAAAGTCCAGTGCATTCACAATCCTAAGCATATTATCACATTTCCTATAACTAAGGTTGCATGGCGTTGGTGTTGTGGACCCTGCAGGTCTGGTGAAACCGGTTTACGCGACAAAGTCCAGCGGTCGGTTGAACCCACCCTTTCGGTTCATGTACTGTCGATACTTCCTCTTTAATACAACGTGCACCTCCCCCTCAACATTATCCTCAACTTTCTTACCTTTGGTCGTGTCGAAGCCACAGAAACCCATGACTTTGAGCATTTCTTGTTCCTCCGGAGACTTTCCTTCCAAATCTGCCGGGGTGACTATGGGGCGTTCACCGAAGGTTTTCTTCGGTTTCACGAAGGAAGTACTGGGTCCAGGGGAGATGGACCGTGAGCGGCGTCGGCGCGGCGACGGGGATCTTCTGCGGTCTGGGGAGCGCCGTCTGCGTTCTAGGGACCGAGAGCGAGACCTAGTCCTGGGCCTTCGCCTTTCTCGTTCTCTCTCTCGGTCCCGGTCCCTGCGGTCGTGCCTTCTGTCGTCGCGCCGACGCGGGCTGGGCGATCTGCCCATGTTTCACCTGTAAAGAAATATGTTTCATGTAACGGCGTATACGTATTTTATCTGATTTATAACACAAATGCTGTGAAACTTATACAGGTGAGTATACAAAATGTATGAAAAAACAATTAGAAAATGTCTTACCTTATTTATAAGTCAACAGTGTTAAATATTTTAAAATAAAAAAAATAACAACGCGTGCAACCTAGACCAACGCCATTTTGTAAATGATGTCGAATTTTTTTTTTTAAGTGTAGCTATTGATTGTGTTTCCAACTCGTTACCAAAATTATTAAAAGTCATGTTTTAGTATTTATTCATTTGAAAGGCCTTTCATTTAAAACAAACCGTGGAACTTTTTATCAATTAGAATAGGGCCATGTTGCAAAATTCCCTAAATTGAATGGCCCCATTGGACTTTGGACTTACTTAGGCTTGACTTTTTGATGTGAGAGGACTAACTTTTAAAGGATAAACATTCACTACATCCAGATAATAATTGCGGGTAGCTTTTTAAACTACCTTTTAAATATTGTATGAAGTCTATAAATATAAATATTATAATAATAATAATAATCCCTGGATAAAGCATATGGTCATGGCTGTTTCAAGAATAAGTTCTTAATTTGTCCAGATAATTATTATTCATAACTAGCTGTTCTCTGCGACCTCACCTGAGTTGAATTTAACTTTTCTTTTGCGTGGATACCTTTATTTTTAACTATATTTTGTTATTCCTTATAACATCAGCTATTTGGTAGTGAAAGTCCTGTCAAATTTGATCCAGCTTTTTCTGAGACTAGCCGAAACAAACATTTTTTTTTTTATTGACTTGTGGTGAATTAAATTACTCTCATCAATCTCATCTAGTGATCTCGCCGCGTCTAATGTCTCAGAAAACGTATTGCAGAATATTTAATTAAAAAAAAAATAAGTGTTAACGTTTTCCATAAAAATGCAAGAGAATTTTGGTTCTACACAGTGTATTTTTATTTTTTCCTGTCAACTTAATTAAATATATTTCCAGCCTAACTTGTGGCTTGAAATATTTTTCATGAAAATTTGAAATTATGGACTCAGTATCTAAGCGACCGAGTAAATAATGGCCTTAAAGTAATCTGTAAGTTCAGTTGGCAATACCAAAATAAGCGTTTTCTTACCAACATGACAACATCTTCAGCTAGTGTTCGTTCTACGCAATGCTATTATTGGCTGTTTAGAAAATATAGAAAAAAAAATTACTGTTATGAATTACTGGTTAAACCATTCGAATATTAATTACATATAATAGCAATATAAAAATTAAATGAAAATATGATCTGAACAATTGAATCATGAATAATTAACTAAATTTTCACGCTATTGTATAAAATAAATATTTGATTGCTAATTAATTGTTATTTTTTCAATCTCAAGATTGAATGGATAATTTACTTAATGTTTTATGCATGCCATATTGAAGCATATTGTACCTTGATCTCATTGTACCTACAATAATAATAAAAAAATGTATTGAAAAGAATATTATATATTTCGTTTGTTCATAATGACCCATCATATTGATATAAAATATGCCTCTTAAGGGTAATAAAAAAAAACTAATTATATTAACCGAGTTTTCGTAACAACGTAAAACGGAACGTTTATTTGCTGGGATGCCAGTTCAGATATTTTGCGTACTTCTAAGGTAAATGGCTATAGCTCTTTTAATGTAGTGCTTGAACAAAACCGCTTACTTTTAAAAAAAATATATAGAAATTAGTTGTACAATTTCGAACTGCTCAGCTACAACTGAATAATTGTCATGATAATTAAGATAAGATAATTTTAGTCAGTACGGTGGTCAGTTATGACTAACTAAGGCTATTAGGATGTGAAGATCTTGGATCGTTGCTTCAAAAACTACTTTGACAGTTTTTTTTTTGCTTCATATGCTATTTTGTCTTAGTTGCAAATTAAATTAACATGTTCTGTAAAAAAAATGTTTATATAACCGCTTTTTTATGTGAACGAACGTCGAAAATGCGTAGAAATTACGCGTTCATCTTACGCATTTCTGCCATGTCAAACTGCATTAAATCAATCAGGACATTTTGTTGATAGACATGGCAGCCCTTTTCGATTTCAGCGCCATCTGTGTTCAGTTTACTCAGCGACACTAGCGACGTTGCGGCTCGCCCAAATGCGGAGAAATGACGAAACTCGTGTCGACATCGATCTAGCCCGGTGGCGTGTTGGGATTTTCTTTTCCACGAAGGAAACAAAATCTATTACCGCGTTTACGCGTAATGTAATGTGGTAGTGTTTCAATACCGAATAAAACTGTGCATATTGATTTATCATGTTACTTCGTCCAAGTGCTTAGTGTTTGAAATAGCTAAACAGTGTAGTGAGTGGAAGTGATTATAAATTCGACTTTGCCGTCTCGGAGTCTGCTGCCGGTATGTATAAACTGCATTACAACTTTCTTCCGATTCAATTTGTTTACATTTCCGATAGGAACGTGGCCAATATAGCGTGAAATACAGTTTTTTGGTCGAATAACGATTTGGGTGTGTCGAGTCAGGCGACCCCATTATTTGCCGTTTACGATTTTTGGACGCTTGTTTTTTGTGGCGAGCTCTATTCCTGTTTTTACGACTTCTCCCCCCGCTAATTCCTGTTATCCCCGTCAGAAAACGGATCTTAGAACTTCTTAAAACTCACAAGTGCGAAAATCAGTTACAGATTGTTCGATAATATTACAATCCGATTTCAAGTTTTTTCACATGATGGGCGTGCCAGTTAGTAATCAATTACACCTTTTATCATCTGAAAGAGGTATGACATCATCTTGGGCCGGGCGGAGCGGAATAAACCGACCGATTTCAGTGCGTCGACTGGTCAATGCAAATTGTATATGTTTGAGGGTTGCGCAACATTGGCGTGTAATACTGTAGTACTATCGGCGGGTACCTATTGCACGGGTTTGATGTTCCAGTGATTTTGGTGATTCTAGCTGACGCCCACGAGTGCGCCGGAAGCAGCTAATCTAAATGTCTTATTCTGATAGGTAAATTGACTTGATTTCTTGTATGGGATATAGAGCAAGCACAGTCTGAACAATTACTCTAATAAAAACATGAAACTGATTGTAATTAACATATGTGTAAGTAATGTGCTAAGGAGCTCCTTTGCCAATTATGTGCATGAGTGTTCTTGGTGCATATAAATTTTGATATATCCAAGTGATACTTGAGATGTTATGAATAAGTAATTAAATTCGAGTTTATGAATGATTAGCCGATCCCCGTGACTTTGTCTGTGAGGATTTTTTATTGTGCAGTTTGTAATTCTTTTTGGTTTTTCTAAAATATAAGAAGTTTTAGTTTCTTGCTTTTTTCTAGCCATTTCGGATATTACCTTGTACAAAGAGATAGACAAAATGAAAAAATTTACACTCATCACACAAAGACTGCTGCTGGGAAACGAACCCATGACACCTCTTTTAGGCAGGGCTACTGCTTAAGCTATGGTGCTGTTTTATTTATGCAGAATATGAATTTTAATGGTATAAACATTGAAAGACATTATGCTGATTACAACATAATGTCTCCGAAGCTAATATAGTTAGCATAAATATACATAATAATTTAGTAATGGCCTTGGAGAGTCTACATGCAGTTCTCTGTGGGTCAGTTTTGATACATCATGTTTTTTATTATTATTATATTATTAGGGCCTTTTTCAAAACAGCTCCTAGAATGTTTTTTTGACTTAAAACTAAAACCTCAAGTACTAGATGGACGTGTTAAATTTTACACACACAAACATAGTTGTGGGTATATAACGTGTCACAGGAACTCCTTAGGCACATTACGTGCACACAGATATGTGAAGTCACAGTCAGGTTTCATGGTTAAGTTAGTATTTGTTAATGTTCCAATTCTAACTAATGTGTTAAGTGATTCCTGCCATCCATAAAGAGCAAAAAGGCTCCTCCGCCACTACTGAAGTTTGAGACCTAAGTTGTCCGTCACTGAGACATGGATGTAACGTCAAATGCGCCTGTAATTTCTCAGCACAGCAATGCTAAATCACCACTGCGTGGCGGAGGATTACCAGGTGGTGGTATCTATACTTCTCCAGATGAATTTGGCACAAGTTCTACTGCTATTTTGGGTTCCATGTTTTTGCACTGTCCGGGGTGGATATGGACTGGACCTCCTAATAGCCAATATCATGATCATTATGCTCATAGCTATCTCGGAGGATATCTAAGAATAGAAGACTAGGAATAAAAAAAGATTGTGTGAGCACAAATCTGTCGCCATATTTTGTATAGAAGCACGACTGCTGTAGCGCTGGTTTTCATGGTGCCGTAGTATGTGACAGCAACTGCCAAAATTTCGGTCAATCTTGTCCGTAATGTGTATAATTTATTGTATTTACTATATTTATAAGTTTTTATGCAACTTTCCTTATTACTTAGGTACATATGAGGATAAAATAAATCTACCTATGTGTATAGATTTATTACATAGTATATACAATATTTCAAATGTAATGTATTTTTCCCTTTTACTAACTAACTGTTACCCGCGACTTAGCCCGCGTGGTATTTAACAAAACAGACAAGATACCGTGATTCAGTTTGTAAATACAATAATTAAGCGCAATTTCAGTAATTAATAACAACTTACTAAGAGATCATTTGAGAGGCTTCGTCAACATATTAAACACCCAGGTACAGAACAAATTTATGTTCCTCCCACAAATGCTAGTCCTGAGTGGGAATCAAACCCCCTGCACAGAAGGTAGAATAGCCCAGACGTTTCAGGTCGTTTTAAACACACAATGTATTGGACTTTTTTGCTAAACTTTGACCATAAGAAACGTGTTTTATGTGGATTATATTCATCGCGCCATTGAAATCTTGGAGTTTATTTTTTGTGCGTTTTTTTACGGCACCTTACCTGCTGGTGAGTAAGCTAACGAGTTAGTTTTTTAAGCAAAACTGACGAATCTATAATGTCCTATCTAGGGGCATATTTACTGACCAAGTAACTGGCACAGGCGATGAGTTACAATCTGATGGTTGCTGGTTCAAACCCTCGCGTGCACCAATGACTTTTGTATTTGAGAACTGTATGTGCACGATACCACGTTCGTGGAACGGTGGAGGAAACCGGCATGTCTTAGAACCAAAAATTGGGAGACATCTAACAATTCGGATCGCTCCCAGGGTAGATGAAAGCCTCACTCTCATATAACGAGAGTCGGTGTCCCTGCAGTGGGAACATTAGAGGCTGGTACGGTACTTTCTTATTAGCTAGTAACTACACTAATCGGCACATATTTCTTATATTCGCTTGTTATTTCTCTATAAGAAAATTTGAAAATTTTTATGAGAAATAAATATCTTAAACTGTGGGTAGTTTTAAAATGGCTTAGTGGTTTAAATGTGGAGTACATTTCCAAAGAACAGTGCAATACGCAGCGGTTTTCGCCTCGGAGTTTATAAGCAAACAATAGATTAAAATCCCAATAAAATACCCTACAATTCTCATAGTTTTGTCCAGTTCTAAATAGACGGGAACATATGACGTCACAGCCTGGCACATAGCCAGCAAATCTCGTAGCAAAAACTTAGCATTGATGATGGCCAATTTCAGACTTAACTTTGGTAATAATACGGTTTATTTTATGCAACGCCATCATGGAATTGCCTAGACAGAATTTGGAAGATTAATTATCAATGGGAATGTTCGAAAGCCCTTTTTAACTTCAAAAAGGGGATCAATTCGACGCGTAGGTACGCAATTTTATTGGTATTGTAATATTCATTAATATTCATGGAATTGTAATGGTCCTGTGACTCGATAATTGAGAGTGAATGGGCTCTGATCTCACGGGAGCCCAATCCGGATTGGTAGATGTCACATGTCTTCGAACTTATGGTTCTAAGACATGCCGGTTTCCTCACGATGTTTTCAGTCACCGTTTCGAAAACGTGATAATAAGAAATTAAGCGAGTTCGACTTCGAAGCGAGCGACCCCGGGTTCGATTCCCGGCTGGGGCATACTTTGTGTGGTGAGCATGAAGTTTGTTCTCGGGTCCTGGGTGTTTGTCTTGTGTTTCTGTGTTTGTCCATGCCATCTGCGACACAGGGAATCCTAGTGCAGAGGTATGAGTGTGTAAACGTTTATTATTTATTATTTAATACACTGAGAATGCTTACTCCCAAACTTAAGTTGAAACTTACTTGCGTGTTTTTATCAATTTCTCCTGTGTCCCGTGTGGTGTGGAAGGATGTTCCCCGCTATGCTTAGTTTGGGGCTAGATAGGATCGTGTGTAACGTCCTCGTATGTTGATTATTATATTTAGTAACTGGACGACCGAGCTTCGCTCGTTTTATCTCATATATTTCTTTCAAGTAACAGTAGAATACCAATCAAGTAGCACAATTTATCTGATATATTTTTTTCAAGTAACAGTAGAATACCAATCAAGTAGCACAAAAATTGACGAGATGGCGCTGTATTCAATGCAGCATACTTTACGATAAAAAACGTTATTTTTTTTTTTGTAAAATTTAAACAATTTAACTTATACCGTATCTAAACACAAAATTTCATCCCAAACGTTGGAGCAGTTTCCGAGACACTACGCTAAAAAAATAAATACATTTTGTGCTTGATGCATTGTTTTAGTGGTCTAAAACCATCTTCGCAATAACTTTCTAATGAAACCTGTTTGGGGTACATCAGTTAGATGGTTTCAAAGTCTACTCAAACGAACATAGGTAGACTTTTTTTGTGTTTTATATATATACATTTGTGAGTAAGCAGCCAACTCTATTGTAGCAGTTTTCAAGCCACCGAAGGCCTTCATAGACCGGCATCTTAACGTGCCCTCCGAAGCTCCGTTATTGTTTGTAATATAATGAATTGCTGCACTAAGAGATATGCGGGCTAGAGGAATCTTACACTCATTTGGCGTATAGCCAGCATAGATCGTGAAAAGGCGCTGTAACAAAAGGATTGCATTGTATGGAGCCGAGAGCTTTGAACTCTAGTTCAGAGCGAGTTAGACTCCGGCTACAGAATAGAATAGAAATATTAAGCCGACTCTACTTTATAAATCATTCTTTCTGGGCCATACACAATCTCATTCAATTTTCATAACTTACCTGTAGGATATAAAAAGAGAAAATCTGTATTATATATGTTAAAATGAATCCCTATTTCCCTCGGTCACGGTTCACGCGTGAACGGCAGGACCAATTGTAGTAATTCTTTTTTGTTGTGTTTGTTGTCGTTCGGAGAAGGTTCTTTTGAAAGAAAAAAATCAAAATTTTGCGCGGAACTTTAGAAAATTTAAGAAAACCATATTAACTTTTCTAATATAATGTAACTTTCTTAGTGCTTTTGACAATATAAACTTTATTTTTTCTCTCTTCTCTTGGCTTTACACGACTTGTTGTATTGCCATTCTTCAAGTGGTTTTTGTATTCAATAATATTTAGTGTACATCATTGAAAAATAACAAAAAAATTAGGATACTTAATACGCGAAATAATATTTTACATGGATTTGGGTTAATATAACCCTTTTTAATGTAACCTTATAGCGTTTGACATAACTGTCAGCGATTGACAGAACGCGCCCTGCAAATATCTTTTCACACAGATGCTTCTTCTTTTGGCCTTTTGTGTCTATAGCTCACACAGATGCATCGGTCGAAATTATTAATTATAATATTATTAATTAAGGTCAGCTAGGAACATGATAAAATTCAAAAATAGTTAAAAAAATATTTAATACTATTGTTAGAATGTTTTTTTGAAGACCGAAATAATGTTTTATTAAAATTTTGTTTTAGACTGAAGTTCTTCTATTATGTTCAACTAGCAGCGCCCCGCAGTGTTACCCGCGGTTGGACTTCCTACGGGATCCGTACATTTTTCCGGGATAAAAAGCAACCTATGTGCTATTCCAGACTATAATCTATCTCTGTGCCAAATTTCATCCAGGTCCGTTCAGCCGTTCTGGCGTGATTGAGTAACAAACATCCATCCATACTTACAAACTTTCGCGTTTATATTAGGAGTACAAATAAGATTCCGCCGTTTTATTGTAGATGGCGCGGCACGGAGTTTCGGTTAGCTTTCGCAGATGATAACCGGCTTAAAAAATAGTTTGGACATTCAAGAGCAACATAACCTATTAATATCATTGATTTTATATTGGTAAAATATAATTTTTATAAGTTGAAAATGTCAAAATTTGAGCCAAGTAAGCGTCATTTGCGGGAAATATTAGTTTACTTCTTTATAATTTAAAGAAATCTGCTGCTGAGGCGCATCGATTGCTCGTAGAAGCATATGGTGAGGTTGCTTTGAGTGAGAGAACGTGTCGAGAGTGGTTTCAAAAGTTAAAAAATGGTGATTTCGACGTAGAAGACAAAGATCGCAGTGGAAGGCCAAAAATGAGGATGCAGAATTGGAGGAATTATTGGAGGAAGATTCATCTCAAACACAAAAAGAACTTGCTCTAACATTAGAAGTCACTCAGCAAGCAGTCTCACATCGTTTAAAATCATTAGGAATGATTCATAAACAAGGAAATTGGGTTCCGTACGAATTAAAGCCGAGAGATATTGAACGCCGATTATGCTTAAGTGAAATGCTGCTAGCTAGACATAAAAAAAGGGTTTTTTACATCGTATCATAACTGATGATGAGAAGTGGATACATTATGACAATCCAAAAAGAAGAAAATCATGGGGATTACCTGGCCACGCGTCAACATCAACAGCAAAACCGAATATTCACGGAAAAAAACTTATGCTGTGTATTTGGTGGGATCAGCTAGGTGTAGTGTATTATGAGTTGCTTAATCCGAGCGAAACAATTACTGGAGCCCTCTATCGAACACAATTGATGAGATTGAGCCGAGCTCTGAAGGAAAAACGCCCTCAATACTATTCTAGACACGAAAAATTATTCTTCTGCATGACAATGCTCGTCCACATGTTGCGGCTCCCGTGAAAAAGTACTTGGAAACACTTGATTGGGAAGTGTTACCCCACCCGCCGTATTCACCAGACATTGCACCGTCCGATTATCACCTGTTCCGGTCCGTAGCACATGCTCTGACGGCGCAGCGGTTCACATCTTATGAGGATACCAAAAATTGGGTTGATTCGTGGATAACCTCAAAAGACAAGGAGTTCTTCAGACGTGGGATTCGAATGCTGCCTGAGAGATGGGAAAAAGTGGTTGCAAGTGATGGGCAATATTTTGAATAAATTTATATTACCGTTCTTCTACAATAAATATTTAATTTGTGTTAAAAACGGCGGAAACTTATTTGTACTCCTAATATTATAATTAAGATAAGTGCAATAAATGATGGTCTGAAACCACTTGACTGGCTGATGGGCTGTCATTTCCGAGTGTTGTGGTGGTGATCTCATGGTGCCGAGTCTGCCACTCTTCGTCCAGCGTCACTGGGTGCCAATGCCAAGCCAATGAGGGGACGGAGATCCTCGAGTGTTTAGTAAATAATTCGGCAGCCGTGTCCAGAACTATATTAAGGCTCCGATAACGGAGGCCCGAGGGACGTGGATTCTGTGGGATTTTTGCCGTGTCCGGTGAAATTGCGGGCTCTTGACGAATTTTTAAATGGTATATTTTCTTTTTTCCTATCTTGTATTTTATAAATGGCGGAGAAATCGGTAAACATACATACAAAAAATATAAACATCCGGATTGATAACCTCCATTTTGAAGTCTGTTTAAAAGTCCTCGTTTCCATTTTCTATCATAATAAACACATAAAAAGTACATTCTAAAGTCATAAACCAAGTGGAAAGTCCTGTTTGGCTTTACTGGCTAATGTCGCCCGTTTACTCGGGAACAAGCAACATTAACTGCTTAGTTAAATCTAAGTATTAATCTATACTATAATATTATAAAGCTGTAGTGTTTGTTTATTTTGTTTGAACGCGCTAATCTCTGGAACTACTGGTCCGATTTGAATGATTCTTTCAGTGTTGGATAGTCCATTTATCGAGGAAGGCTATAGGCTAGGTCTTTTTTTTTTCAAAATTAGGGATCTGTAATAAAATTGCTATTTTGTAACACAAGGTGTAAAATCGAAAACCAATTTTTGCGTGCGCTGCAAAAACTATTGACAATAGAATAAAATGATGTACTACGGGTTTGTAGATCCCATTAAGACCTAAAAAAAAGTCCGCGAGAACATATATCTAGCTATCATGGTTTAATCACAATAACCGATTTTGTGTTCAACGCGGGTGAAACAGCGGGGCACAGCTAGTCCTAATATATAAGACACGAGTATTGATTCAACCTATGTCCGTTATATACTTTGAAACCATCCAACCGATGTGCCCCAAACCGGTTTCATTAAAGAGTATATCTTTATCTCTATAAATACTATTTTGAATCCCTTTGACGTTTTAGGATACTTGAGATTTAAAGAAATGAGTTTGATATTGAATGTACCATGTCACATATATTTTGAACCCAGACCCGGTGAATCCGTTGGTTATGTGCAAGTCCGCATTAAAAGTAATCGCGTTGCGTAACAAAGTTCAAAATTATGGGTGCGCAGGCGCACGTTGCAACCGGCTGCGCGCGGTGTTGTCGTCCACTGCGAGTCGCTGTTAGTCATACTATGCTATGCTACAAATACCACCAACTTATTTGCTACTCGCTGCGCCCCGCTGTATAACCCGCGTAGTTCCCGTTCCCGTGGGAATACGGGGATAAAATGTAGCCTATATTACTCGCTGATAATGTAGCTAAAGAAATTTTATAATCGGTTCAGCGGTTTAGGCGTGACAGCGCTCCACACAAGGCATGGCTATTCATAGTTTGGGACTGATGATACTGTGAGATGGATATCGGAAGGGATCTGGTACCAAATTTCATCCAAATCCTTTGAGCCGTTTCAGCGTGATGAAGTAGCAATCACACAGACATACATACTTTCGCCTTTGTAATATAAGTGTGATCGGTGGGTATTTCGCGGGTACAACTATTTAGTTGGACACATACAAATATAAAACACAGACGGATAATACAAATACACACATAACTTATGTGTACATACAATATATTATATGTTTTGGAGGCGGGCGCTGACTTTGCTGCAGTTTTATAACAGTTTTTATAACTTTAGCAATGTTATCGTTTTAAGTTGTACCATGTCAACCTGTTTTTGTTCCAATAAATATTATTATTATACATACAAACATCAGGTGGGTCCTCAGGTTGGCTCCACCGGCTTGGCACCGCGACTCCTCGCTCCCACTGCTCCGTGTGCCTTACCATACCGGTTTGCAAATCTCCCCGGCGAGACTCAGACGGTTGGGTTACAAGTTAATCCATTAGATGGTTTATTTTTATCGTGCCGTTGCGATATCGTGAATAATATCTTGTCTTGTAGTAGCTTGCTGCTTGCAAAACGTCAGTTCACAGGGCTTGGCAAACTATGTATTTGCAGATCTATTTGAACGGTGAAATTATTGATGATTAAAGACTTTTATTCTCAAAAGAAATTACATTTTAATTTATGAGAAATACATTATGTATTTATATTTATAAAGATAATACATTGCTGTATTTTCAATATTTGAATTTACCACGCATAGCGCTACTGTGCGTTTTGAAATTAGTCTATGGTTTGATTGCATCTGTAGTCTATGGTTCAAAAGAGATTTTTGGTTATGAAAGGAATTGTGAAGGAACGAAGGATAAACATAAATGTCGTTTCTATGTTTACAGGTGCGTATTTTGGGTAATAGATTAGTTATGTACTTACAGGTTGTGTAGTGTTAACAATTAAAACTTTGTTTACATAGCAACGCATGTTTATTTCGTCGAAATACTTCGCAAAAGACCCTAGACTTATATATATTTATTTTAGTATTATTGGGTGTGTGAATATGACTCCGCCCCTTTTTGTCAAAATAAAACACATTTGTTCGCTTACAAAATTAAAAAAAAAAATTATTGAAAGTATGCTCCATCTGCAGCTACAACCTTCGCCCATCGTTCAGGTAGTTTTCGTATTCCTTGCTGGAAGAAGTCCTGGTCTTTTGAGCTTATCCAGTTGTCAATCCAAATTTTGATACTTTCACATGAAGTAAACTTTTCTCCAGTAAGGTCTGTCTGCATCGTCCGGAATAGGTGGTAATCCGAAGGAGCTATGTCTGGTGAATATGGCGGGTGGGGTAACACTTCCCAGTCCTGTCCCTCTAAATATCTTTTTACGACTTCTGCGGTATGCGGTTTGGCATTGTCATGCTGAAGAACTAATTTGTTATGTCTATTCACCCATTCTGGTCGTTTTTCTTCTATGGCTCGCTTCAAACGCATTAGTTGTCGTCGGTAAACTTCTCCATTAATAGTTTCAGAGGGTTTGAGCAACTCATAATATACAATACCTTTCTGATCCCACCAAATACAGAGCATGACCTTGGCACAGTGAATATTTATTTTTGGCTGTGATGGGCCTGGTTCGCCTGGTTTCACCCAAGCTTTTTTGCGTTTAGGATTTTCGTAGTGTATCCATTTTTCGTCTCCTGTGACTATCCGATGCAAAAATCCTTTTCTTTGCTGTCTTTGAAGCAGCATTTCACAAATGGTTTTCCGACGTTCCATGTCTCTTTCTTTTAAATCATGTGGAACCCAGTAACCGGCTTTTTGAATCATTCCCATCATTTGTACACGCTTTGCAACAGTTGAACGATCAACATTTAATGCTGCAGCTAATTCTGATTGAGTTTGGCAAGAATCTTCCGCCAATAATGCTTCCAATTCAGCATCTTCAAATTTTTTTGGTGGTTTTCCATGTTCTTTATCCTCAGAACTAAAATCGTTATTTTGAAATCGTCGAAACCATTCCTTGCAAGTTGTATTAGACGGAGCATGCTCACCATAAATCTCCACAAGCAAACGATAAGTTTCCGCTGCAGTTTTCTTCGCAATAAAATAATGTAATAACACTTCCCGCAAATGACGTTTATTTGGAATAAAAACCGACATTTTCGAAAAGGTGAAAACAATTGTTGCTTACACTTCAACCAAATATCATAAAATGCGTTAGATAGCTGACATTCAGTACTATCGAATACAAGTATGGTCATTTATTAGTACACGTAAACAATACTAAAAACGACATCTGTTGAGAAAGGGCGGAGTCATATTCACACACCCAATATATATAGTATTTGTATGTATAAGTATCTTTAATAATATTATATAGTAATAGGTGTGTGAATATGACTCCGCCCCTTTTTGTCAAAATAAAACACATTTGTTCGCTTACAAAATTAAAAAAAAAAAATTATTGAAAGTATGCTCCATCTGCAGCTACAACCTTCGCCCATCGTTCAGGTAGTTTTCGTATTCCTTGCTGGAAGAAGTCCTGGTCTTTTGAGCTTATCCAGTTGTCAATCCAAATTTTGATACTTTCACATGAAGTAAACTTTTCTCCAGTAAGGTCTGTCTGCATCGTCCGGAATAGGTGGTAATCCGAAGGAGCTATGTCTGGTGAATATGGCGGGTGGGGTAACACTTCCCAGTCCTGTCCCTCTAAATATCTTTTTACGACTTCTGCGGTATGCGGTTTGGCATTGTCATGCTGAAGAACTAATTTGTTATGTCTATTCACCCATTCTGGTCGTTTTTCTTCTATGGCTCGCTTCAAACGCATTAGTTGTCGTCGGTAAACTTCTCCATTAATAGTTTCAGAGGGTTTGAGCAACTCATAATATACAATACCTTTCTGATCCCACCAAATACAGAGCATGACCTTGGCACAGTGAATATTTATTTTTGGCTGTGATGGGCCTGGTTCGCCTGGTTTCACCCAAGCTTTTTTGCGTTTAGGATTTTCGTAGTGTATCCATTTTTCGTCTCCTGTGACTATCCGATGCAAAAATCCTTTTCTTTGCTGTCTTTGAAGCAGCATTTCACAAATGGTTTTCCGACGTTCCATG
The DNA here is from genome assembly GCA_921293045.1 of Aplocera efformata. Taxonomy (NCBI): domain Eukaryota; kingdom Metazoa; phylum Arthropoda; class Insecta; order Lepidoptera; family Geometridae; genus Aplocera; species Aplocera efformata. Next base: position 961,727 of record OV121068.1, on the reverse strand, counting down.
TCTCTTTCTTTTAAATCATGTGGAACCCAGTCACCGGCTTTTTGAATCATTCCCATCATTTGTAAACGCTTTGCAACAGTTGAACGATCAACATTTAATGCTGCAGCTAATTCTGATTGAGTTTGGCAAGAATCTTCCGCCAATAATGCTTCCAATTCAGCATCTTCAAATTTTTTTGGTGGTTTTCCATGTTCTTTATCCTCAGTACTAAAATCGTTATTTTGAAATCGTCGAAACCATTCCTTGCAAGTTGTATTAGACGGAGCATGCTCACCATAAATCTCCACAAGCAAACGATAAGTTTCCGCTGCAGTTTTCTTCGCAATAAAATAATGTAATAACACTTCCCGCAAATGACGTTTATTTGGAATAAAAACCGACATTTTCGAAAAGGTGAAAACAATTGTTGCTTACACTTCAACCAAATATCATAAAATGCGTTAGATAGCTGACATTCAGTACTATCGAATACAAGTATGGTCATTTATTAGTACACGTAAACAATACTAAAAACGACATCTGTTGAGAAAGGGCGGAGTCATATTCACACACCCAATATAATAAATTTATGTTTCAAAGTATTTTTACCTTTATTATGTATTATTTTATGTTCTTGTGTACACCGCCGTCTAATGTGCCTACTATCCATCCAAAGGTTGCATGGAAGAGATCACTTTTAGTGATAATGCCGCCCATTGTGCATCTACCAAATTGTTGTCTGTTTATGTAATTTGTATGTAATTGTTTTTTTTTTCTTTCTGGTGTGCAATAAAGAGTATATCTATCTATCTATAATCATTACATAGTATAAAACAAAGTCGCTTTCTCTGTCCCTATATCCCTATGTATGCTTAAATCTTTAAAACTACGCAACGGATTTTGATGCGGTTTTTTTTTAATAGATAGTTTGATTCAAGAGGAAGGTTTATATGTATAATACACTAGCAAGTCACCCCGGCTTCACGGGTAGTTTCTGATACGACACTGATGCTTTACTAACCGTGCGAAGCCGGGGAAAGTCGCTAGTTGGTATATAAATAAGCACAGTTTAAGTGTCATTTTGGTGATATTGTTCATTTTAATGTCAGTTTCAAGTGTCAGGGCGGGGAGTTGGACCAATTTATTTGCTATTATCCGTCTCTAGGTTACGGGAGCGGCGTTACACATGCTCTAAAAATAACCCCGGAACATCGCTCCATTCGTAAATCGTATGCTCTTTCCCACGTCGATGCCTTATCGAAGAATCTGGCTACCTTAAAATTCTGGACCGAGGGTTAAAGCTCTCTAGAATATAATATAGAATTCGAGGATATAAATGGCTATTGAAAATCAATTTAAGTGTTAATTTTTCAAGTCGCGGCTAATTGATCCAGGGTACGAGAGAGCGTGGTGGTCCAGGGGCACAGACGCCGACTTTCAATCTGAAGGTCGCCGGTTCAAACCCAAGCGTGCACCAATAGATTTATGTGCGCAGCAATACCACGTGACAAAAACATCGTGAGGAAACCGGCATGTCTTTAAACCAAAAATTCGAAGACATGTGACATCTACCAATCCGGATTGAACTCCCGTGGTAGATCAAAGTCCATTCACTATAAATTATCGAGAGTAGGCCGGTGTCTGTAGTGGTTAGTGGCTGGTATAACAAATTTCATCCATATCTGTTGAGCCGTTTGAGCGTGGCGACACATACAAAGTTTCGCCTTTATAATATTAGTGTTACGCTTTTTTTCCGAAGGGTAAGGCAGGGCCAACAGTACGTCACTTTGAGCACCCACAGTACATAACCTATTTATTATACAGTAACCTATTCCAATACCGTTAACAAATATCATGTTTCTCAGAACATTCCAATAACCAGACTCAAGCACACAGTTTGTATTTGGTTTGGTGAGTGTTTTTTCTAAGTATCACGAACCGGTCCTGCCTAAATCCTTTAGAGGGAGACGGGTTGTCGGTGACGGAGACAGACGATAGCGGTTGTTATTTCAAATTTTAGAGTTCCGTGGCCAATTAGCAAGACGAGAGCCTAATACGGACATATTTGGCCCTCGTCACGCATGTATGAACTTGATTGATGTATGCACTGATACTTACGTTTACATTTAATATACAAATAAGGTTGCAGTGTCTGTTTGTAATGTCAAAATAACAGGTTATTACTAAATGAATTTAAAAGTAAACGCGGTATTTACATGCTTTTTTATTTATCTTTTCTGTTTGGCAGTCTATCTGTCTGTCTGTTTGTTCTGGCTAATATCCGAAACGGCTAGACCGATTTTGAAGGGACTTTAATTGGCAGATAGCTGATGTAATGATGTTTGGAGTAACAAAGGCTGTTAAACAAATTATTGTTGAAATCCACGGGAACGAAGCGCGGGAAACAAGTACAATAATTTTCATAGACATTTAGAATGGCTTGTTCTATGGGAACTAGATAATTGATACGGTACTTATAGCATAGTTTTCCATCACCCGTGACGGGGCTGATACGTTTCATGCGCGTGTGATTTCACCGGCGCCCACACCCTTCCACCGGAACACAGTAATGCGAGCACTACTGCTGGACGGCAGACTCCAGGTGTGGCGGCGGTACCTCCGGGCGAACTTGGCAAAAGTTCTACTGCTACCTGCGAGCGACATGATCCAAATGGACATATACCACGGAACCGATGTTGTAGTAATTCACCCGCTTGCCAGCGCTCATTATCTCGTAACTAATGGCATGGTCTGCTTGAGTGGCGAGCGTTTTACTGCTACGTTATCTGTGCCTAGTTTTTGCGTGAGGTCTTTGACTGGTGCTGACATTTTACGGTTCTCAAGCGGCTGGATGGATGGAGAGCGTGGTGGCCCAGGGGCATAGTCGCCGACTTTCAATCTGAAGGTTGCTGGTTCAAACCCACACGTGCACCAATGAGTTTTTTCACTTGAAATAATATGTGCGCAATACCACGTTCTCGAAACGGTGACGGAAAACATCGTGAGGAAACCGGCTTGTTTTACAACCAAAAATTCAAAATGTGACATCTACCAATCCGGATTGGGCTCCCGTGAGATCAGAGCCCATTCACTCTCAATTATCGAGAGTAGGCCGATGTCTGCAGTGGGAACATTAGAGGCTGGTAAGCGGTTGGATTGGACCTTGGTTTAGTTGATGTCGAGGCTTCAGATAACCGTTTTGGGGGGTTCAGTAAGTACCCTCAAAGACCCTACACGTGTTCCCCGGGCCGTGCGAGGACCTACTGCTGGCACAACAGTCAGCTCTCGTGTTCATTGTTTAGTTTTTATGTTATTATAATCGGGGGAGAACGGACCGGGTGAATACGGGACGGACGGACGGCCCGAACCAGAAAATATTACATTTATATATAATGTTTTTTAATGAAATACATGTAATACATGTGGAATGAGCTTCAGCGTCCTAATAGCTGTTTATTTCAATTAATAATATGGATGGAAAAATTATTACGTAATATATGTAAAACTATGTATGAACCTTTTTCTTTAAACTATGGCGATACCAAGTATTCTTTAAGTTCCTAAAATAAAAGATAAATACAGCTATTTGTAAAAAAATAATGATTTATATTGTATATGTAATCATCGATTATTTTACCCGGCACAAAAAGAGGAGATAAGGCCCGATATGGATAGCGATGGTAGACTCGTAGAAATTTCACCGCGCTATCGGCCTGTTATCTTATCATTATCGCTCTACTTGGAGACGAATGGACGAGCTGATTGCGCTCCAAGTTAGTCATTCTTTAATATTTTTATAGGCACTCATGCACATTCCACGCAGCGCCATCTAGCTCCACCCCCTGGGTGCTAAAGGAGCAACCAAAAGTAGCAGTAGAACTTGTGCCAGGTTCGTCCGGAGAGGCACTACTGCTCAGCGACAGATTCCAGGTGTGGTGGCAGCTTTGGTTGCTCCTTTAGCACCCAGGGGTACAGGGAATCAAAGGGTATCTACGGTCGCGAGCAACTGGACCCCCCAAAACGCCTTTGGCAAAAGGTACCAGTGCAATAATAAATCTACTGTGAAGTGAACTGTTTGTGTTGACAATGCGCCTGCGCACACTTGGCAATGTGTCTCCCGAGCCTCATTCAGAGCCATCCTAACCTTGTACCCACTTGTTGATGCGGTCATAGGTTGATGTCATTATTGTCTGAGGCCAGCTCAATTTGCCAAAGGAGCAATTGGCTGAAACGGCTAAGCGTTTACGTCATCCCGGTGTTTTGAAGGTTACGTGTGAATGTGGACTAAATTCGGTGATTAATTTTCATTTAATCATCACAGACGATCACAAAATTAATCACCAGCAGAATCCAGCTTCATTTTTTCTATTGAGCATGGTAGAATATTCTTCTTAGCCGATGGAAACAGACTGTACTGCTTCCATCGGCTAAGAATTCTGACAGCAGACACCTTCTTTATAAATCAATCCTACCAGGTAGACTACCGGGGGGTCTCGCTTGCTCGCGCCCGTAGGTAAGTACCCTATGAACACACTTACCCCCTGGGTGGTGCTAAAGGAACAACTAAAAGTAGCAGTATAGCTTGTGCAAGGTTCGCCCGGAGGAGTAATGCCTCCACATCTGGTAATCTGGCGCCAAGCAGTGGTGCATTCGCATTGCTGTGTTCCGGTGGAGGGGTGTGGGTGACGGGCGCAACGGGTTACGACTTGGGTCTTCTCACGTTTCGGTCGAGGAAGACCTAATTCGTATTGCTGTGACGGATGTAACCACTTACCACCAGGTGGGCCTTCCGTTCCGTAAGACGTTCAAATAAAGATTAAAAAGTCGCACGGGCTTTTTAAATTCCACTGTTGCCTCCTCCAGCAGAAGCAGCACCTTGCGTGAATGCCCATCCTTCCCTTACACCTACACGATGGACCATATTGCTTTCACAGAGGACGCCATAGAAGTTGCAAGCTACAACACAGTATATTCAGTTGCGGCCTTAGGGGGTGGCAAGCAGGGCAAACGCCCGGGGCCTCGCACCCTCGCAGAACAACCCGTTTTATGTTTCGATGTACTGCAGCTGTCTTTAGGAGGATGCTGACTGATTACCAGGAGCCCTGTACACTTCCAACTCACCTAAATTCCTCATACGCCAAGTGCCTTAAAGAGATCTATCGGCCGGAGCCTCGCAATATGTAAGGCCGCCCTTGAGTATATCACAAGGCTTATAATACTAATATTGATACACTTACGGACGCGAACGTGTACCCCGGTTCGCAATCTAGACCATCTTGTTAGTATTTCCAACGGTCTGTTCGACACACCCGTGACACCTTTAGGACACGACAATAGGGTTCGCCGACCCGATACCATCGCCCGGTGAGAGTGGCGCATTGTTCGGCCGTGTTTAATTGGCGTGGCCCACCCTGATGTGCATTTATTTGATTTGATTCGAAATGCTTTCGTTGCTCCGTACTTGGCGAACGTGAGTGAATACTTGCTAGCATGAACGAAGGGGAATTGTGCTCGTTGATTAGGTCTGATTGTGTTAAAAATTATAATCGTAAATTGTTTTTTGTTAAAATTGTAGTTACAATGGAAACTTGGATAACTGATAGACTGACATTTTTTTTGCCCGGGACCATGACGCATGTAACTGCGTCGAAATATCGGGAGTCAACAAAACTCACAAATCATGGTAAATATCTCGGTAACACGAATAATAATGATAGAATGACGGCTCCGTGGCTTAGTTTTTAGTAGTCCTGCCTTTGAAGCAAGGGTTCCCGGGTTCGATTCCCGGCCGGGGCACACTTTGTGTGGTGAGCATAAAGTTCGTTATCGGGTCTTGGGTGTTTGTTTTGTGTTTCTGTGTTTGTCCATGCCATCTACGACACATGGAATCCTAGTGCAGAGGTATGAGTGTGTTAAAACGTTAAAATAATACTTTTGATGAGATTGAGCCGAGCTCTGAAGGAAAAACGCCCTCAATACTATTCTAGACACGAAAAAATTATTCTTCTGCATGACAATGCTCGTCCACATGTTGCGGCTCCCGTGAAAAAGTACTTGGAAACACTTGATTGGGAAGTGTTACCCCACCCGCCGTATTCACCAGACATTACACCGTCCGATTATCACCTGTTCCGGTCCGTAGCACATGCTCTGACGGCGCAGCGGTTCACATCTTATGAGGATACCAAAAATTGGGTTGATTCGTGGATAACCTCAAAAGACAAGGAGTTCTTCAGACGTGGGATTCGAATGCTGCCTGAGAGATGGGAAAAAGTGGTTGCAAGTGATGGGCAATATTTTGAATAAATTTATATTACCGTTCTTCTACAATAAATATTTAATTTGTGTTAAAAAACGGCGGAAACTTATTTGTACTCCTAATATATCTTTTTTGTAAATACTTTCATATCACAATGAATAGGCAGACACAGGACAATAAGCTATGTTTGTTACACAAATGCTTGTCATGGGTAAGAATGGAATCTACGTTTTTACAGCGTAATAGGCAGAGCTACTACCAACTTAGCTGTGGCGCATACAAATGTTGTCCAGACAATTACAAGTACAAGAAAAAAACACCCAGACCGTTTTCAAGACAAGCCTGGAATTCAAATTCAAATCATTTATTCGCGAAACATAGGTTACAATGATGACAGTTTAGAATATAATTTGAGGCACCGCCATGTTTCTGCTTAACAGCATGCAAATTCAATATAATAATACTTAGTTAATAAAGATATAGTAAATAAAGATATTAGTATGTCAACATTAACAAAATAAATAGAAAATAAAAAATAAAAAATAAAAAAAATACAAAATTACAAAAAAAGAGATCGCTTTTAGCGATAAGGCCGCCCATTGTGCCACCTATCTGTTTTTTTTATTTTTGTATGATTACTTTTGATGTTATGGTGTACATTAAAGTAATATTCAATTCTAATCACACATGCAACAATTTATATTTAATATCTACTAGCTGCGCCCCGCGGTTTCACCCGCATAGTTCCCGTTCCCGTGGAGAATACGGGGATAAATTGATTTTATTTTCTCGTCAATTTTCCAATGTTTTTAATAGTTATTCTGCTATTCGGGACGGAAACAAATCCAACAAATCAAAAACCATGGCAATCGGTCCAGCCGTTCTCGAGTTATAAGTGTTGTAACAAACACGACTTTCTTTTATATATATAGATTTATTTATAGATACCGTACCGTTTTATTCGATCACTTATTGCTTTCTAGTCCTAAGAGAGACATAGTCACGCTGATCAAAAAAAAATACTTGTACATATGTACTTTCAGCAGTTCTCCTTAAATTAAACTTATAAACCACCTTACTAACTACTTAGCTATGCTTAGTAATAACGCATGATTGTATTGGTAGATACATGGTTGATATTTACTTAAAAAAGTACCCTTTCCAATTATTTTATTAAGAACTAGCGACCCGCCCCTGCTTCGCACGGTTAGTAAAGCATCAGTGTCGTATCAGGAACTACCCGTGCGAAGCCGCGGTGACTTGCTAGTGTATTATACATGTAAACCTTCCTCTTGAATCACTCTATCTATTAAAAAAAACCGCATCAAAATACGTTGCGTAGTTTTAAAGATTTAAGCATACATAGGGATATAGGGACAGAGAAATCGACTTTGTTTTATATTATACTATGTAGTGATGCCACGGAAATAAAGTATTTTGACTTTGAAATAAAGAAACATTTCCACGAAATTAATTAATTAATTGATACGAAAAAAGACAGTGTCTTCACTTCGTTGGTTGGCTGTGCCGCGATGATGCCGCGCTCGCGTAGCGCGAACGAACGTATGTTCATCACTTCGTTAGGTATGGATGCAGTATCTCCATGGTGCAGTTGGACAGGTGGTAGATTTTGTTTGCGTGTTCAATTTTGGCGAAAGTTTTTCTTGGTATCATGACCTGCCGCGACACGCCTTGTGGATTGTTGGGTTTCATTTAACTCAAGGTATTATCTGTAATTTGTTTTTTTTAAATTGAGATCTGATCGAAAAAAAAAATCGAATTGGATGTTTCTTTTTTTAAATGGTAGGGTGTGGTGTAAGGGTTGAAAGCATTATATCGGATTTAGATTTTTTTTATATCGGTCAATTACATCTTTAGTTTGAGTAAGTGGCCAACTCTGGTGCTGGAAAGCCGTCAGAAGACCTCAGATATGGCTCAGCGTGCTCTCGGAAGCGCTCAGGTCAAATGCCACTCAATTGTCACCCATCCAACTCCTGACCGGACCGAGAGTTGCTTGACATGACGATCTGAGAACAGCTAATCAAGCTACGCCACGAGAGCGTCGCCAATTATATCCTCGCAGTGGCGGCCTTAGGGGGTGGCAAGCAGGGCAACCGCCCGCGGCCTCGCACACTTGCAGAATAACCAGTTTTTTTGTTTCGATGTACTGCAGCTGTCTTCAAGAGCATGCTGACTGATTACCAGGAGCCCTGTACACTTCCAACTCACCTAAATTCCTCATACGCCAAGTGCCTCACAAAGATCTATCGCCCGGAGCCTCGCAATATCTAACGCCGCCGTTGTACCCTCGTAATCCACATGTAAGTGAACTTAGCAGGACAGTGCGTTGTGCGGCACAGATGATAAATAAATGGGAGTTCTTTTCGCATGCAGTTAATAATAATAATATTTATGTAATGTTCTACAGGACAGGAAGCGTACAGGGCTCTTGGTAATCAGTCAGCATCCTCCTAAAGACAGCTGTAGTACATCGAAACAAAAAAAGGGTTGTTCTGCGAGGGTGCGAGGGCCTACAAAAGCGAGGCCCCGGGCGTTTGCCCTGTTTGCCATCCCCTAAGGCCGCCACTGATGTCGCCTACAAGGGCTTCGTATAAATTGCTGTAAATGACGGATATTACGCGTTACGGCTTTGAAATTGTAACAAGGACACGCTGTGGTCGTGCGTTACGATAATGCGCCCACCATTGTGGTGTCTGATTTGATTGGGAATTGTGGGCAGGAATGGGTTTGCCGATCAAACGTAGGTAGATTATTCGTGATTAAAATCTCCTTTCATAACTTTTAAGAAAATGATAAAAATGTTTGTTGCCAACAATGCTTAGTTCTGTTTGAACGGACTCTTTGTCCAAATGATACTTGATAAATGAGTTTGACTTTGGCCTTTTGAGTTTATGACCGCGAAATTGGAATACAAAGTCAAAGTCAAAGTCAAAGTCAAATTCATTTATTCCTTTAGATCTCAAGTATCATTTGGACACGTCAAATTTTACACATGCATGTACACATATTCGTGAGCATATAACGTGTCACAGGAACTCCCAGGCACATTACATGCACACAGATATGTCAAATTACAGTCAGTTTTCATGTTTAAGCTTATCTTATTTGTTAAGTTTACGTCTGTTCCAACCCTAACCGACCAACCCGAGGGGAAGAAACAGACAAGAAACCCCTCGGAGACAGTACTACATATTCGCGAATATGGTCCTGCGTCTAGAGTGGAGCAAATTCATTCCCAAGCCTTTTTGTCATCTAGGTAATCTGATATTTTATAGTAAGCTTTTGCGACAAGTTTACGTTTGATGACAGTTTTAAATTTATTTATTGACAGTAATTGAATTTCGCTCGGGATTTTGTTAAAAAAGCGTACACATTGACCTTTAAAAGAATTGCTAACCTTATGGAGCCTAGTAGTGGGCACAGCGAGTTTATTTTTATGCCTAGTGTTTACACTATGATTGTCACTTTTCTTTGTGAACGAGCTCATATGTTTACGAGTGTACATCACATTCTCATATATGTACTGACATGTAACCGTTAGTATATTTATATCCTTAAATTTTTTCCGTAATGATTCTTGGGGACCCATATTGTAAACTGCGCGAACAGCCCTCTTCTGCAACACAAATATGGTGTTGATATCTGCAGCATGCCCCCACAGCAGTATGCCATATGACATAATGCTGTGAAAGTAGCCGAAATATACAAGCCTAGCGGTATCTACGTCTGTGAGCAGGCGGATCTTTTTGACGGCATATGCTGCAGAACTAAGTCTCTTCGACAATCTTTCAATATGTGGGCCCCACTGAAGCTTATTATCTAAAGTTATTCCTAAGAACGTTGTGGTATCTACGAGATCTAACTGTTCATCTTTTATTTTAACATTAATATCTACTTTTTTAACGTTGGGTAAAACAAATTTTAAACACTTTGTTTTCTTTCCATTAAGTAGCAAATTGTTTACATTGAACCAATTTACTACTTTAGAGAGAGCATTGTTTACATCGTCAATAACGACTTGTTGCCGTTTCAATTTAAATAAAAGCGAAGTGTCATCTGCAAACAATACAATCTCATGATCGTCCTTTACAATATAGGGAAGATCATTTATGTAGATTAAGAATAGGAAGGGTCCAAGTATAGATCCTTGAGGAACGCCCATAGTAACCACTGACCCCGGGGATCGCTTTCCGTTAACTTCAACTCTTTGTACTCTTTCACTCAGATAAGAGGAAAGAAGATCTAGAGCATTGCCCTTTATACCATAATGGTGTAGCTTCCTGATCAACGTTTCATGGTGTACGCAATCAAAAGCCTTGGACAAATCACAGAAGACACCTAATGCATCTTGTGATCCCTCCCAGGCATCAAATATATGTGTTACTAACTCAACACCAGCATCGGTTGTTGAGCGACCCCTTGTAAAACCAAATTGTTTATGATGTAGTAAGTTATTTGAGTCAAAATGATTTTGTAGTTGATTTAAGATCAACTTTTCAAAGATTTTACTGAATGTTGGCAGTACTGATATCGGTCTAAAGTTACTGGGGTCAGATGTACTACCAGATTTGAACAGAGGGATTATTTTACTACATTTCATTAAATCAGGAAATACCCCACAATCAACACATTCATTAAATATGATAGCTAGTTCAGGTGCAATGGTGTTAATTAATGGTTTTACGATGCTAACAGAAATACCCCATAGATCAGTAGTTTTTTTTACATTAATTAGTTTAAAAGCTTTGTAAATGTCAGTACAATTAACATAATCAAATTTAAAATCTCTGGAACATGATGGTACATTGTCAATTAGCAATGACTCTGCCATTACATGCGAGGATTTCAATAACTTGGTAGTAGAGACTGGAATGTCAGTAAAAAAGGTTTCAAACGCCAGGGCTACTTCGCTGTCTTGTTTGATGTCTGTACTGCCTATACTCAAGTTATAGGTGTTTATATGAGTTTTGGACTTTCCAGTCTCACTGTTAATGATTTTCCACGTTGTTTTGACTTTGTCTTCACTATTTCTGATTTTAGAACTTATAAACCGCGATTTTGCTTCGCGACATACTATTTTAAAAATCTTAGAGTATTTTTTAACATAATCTTTAAATGACTCACTAGTATTAAATTGTTTTTCACTATATAATTCATACAACTTTATTCTACTTTTATGTAAACCTACTGTTGCCCACTCACTAAAAGTTGGTGTATCAGATACCATGATTGATTTGGTTGTAAATATTGAGCTAAATAATGTATTAAAATTATTAAAGAAATAATTATAAGACTCATTGGGTCCATTGGGTAAAAAGGGCATATTTGTAATTAAATTTAATTTTAACCTTTCCAAACGTTCAGTGGTAACTGGTACAAAATTTATTTTTCTTTTAACAATTGATTTCTTACAGCTTTCGAATTTAATAAATTGACCACAGTGATCTGAACTTAATTTGTTAATTACACATTTATTTAATATGTCAAAATTAGTAAATATATTATCTATGCATGTAGCCGAAGTGGCAGTTATTCTAGTTGGCTCCATGAACAAATGGTTTAAATTATAAGATTTAAATAAATTTATCAACCTTGCGCTTGAAGGACTATTTTCTAATATATTTATATTAAAATCTCCACAAATTATTGGGTGTGTGAATATGACTCCGCCCCTTTTTGTCAAAATAAAACACATTTGTTCGCTTACAAAATTAAAAAAAAAAATTATTGAAAGTATGCTCCATCTGCAGCTACAACCTTCGCCCATCGTTCAGGTAGTTTTCGTATTCCTTGCTGGAAGAAGTCCTGGTCTTTTGAGCTTATCCAGTTGTCAATCCAAATTTTGATACTTTCACATGAAGTAAACTTTTCTCCAGTAAGGTCTGTCTGCATCGTCCGGAACAGGTGGTAATCCGAAGGAGCTATGTCTGGTGAATATGGCGGGTGGGGTAACACTTCCCAGTCCTGTCCCTCTAAATATCTTTTTACGACTTCTGCGGTATGCGGTTTGGCATTGTCATGCTGAAGAACTAATTTGTTATGTCTATTCACCCATTCTGGTCGTTTTTCTTCTATGGCTCGCTTCAAACGCATTAGTTGTCGTCGGTAAACTTCTCCATTAATAGTTTCAGAGGGTTTGAGCAACTCATAATATACAATACCTTTCTGATCCCACCAAATACAGAGCATGACCTTGGCACAGTGAATATTTATTTTTGGCTGTGATGGGCCTGGTTCGCCTGGTTTCACCCAAGCTTTTTTGCGTTTAGGATTTTCGTAGTGTATCCATTTTTCGTCTCCTGTGACTATCCGATGCAAAAATCCTTTTCTTTGCTGTCTTTGAAGCAGCATTTCACAAATGGTTTTCCGACGTTCCATGTCTCTTTCTTTTAAATCATGTGGAACCCAGTAACCGGCTTTTTGAATCATTCCCATCATTTGTAAACGCTTTGCAACAGTTGAACGATCAACATTTAATGCTGCAGCTAATTCTGATTGAGTTTGGCAAGAATCTTCCGCCAATAATGCTTCCAATTCAGCATCTTCAAATTTTTTTGGTGGTTTTCCATGTTCTTTATCCTCAGTACTAAAATCGTTATTTTGAAATCGTCGAAACCATTCCTTGCAAGTTGTATTAGACGGAGCATGCTCACCATAAATCTCCACAAGCAAACGATAAGTTTCCGCTGCAGTTTTCTTCGCAATAAAATAATGTAATAACACTTCCCGCAAATGACGTTTATTTGGAATAAAAACCGACATTTTCGAAAAGGTGAAAACAATTGTTGCTTACACTTCAACCAAATATCATAAAATGCGTTAGATAGCTGACATTCAGTACTATCGAATACAAGTATGGTCATTTATTAGTACACGTAAACAATACTAAAAACGACATCTGTTGAGAAAGGGCGGAGTCATATTCAATATTATATTCTTAGTTGATTTACATATTTTGAACAAAATTGATTCTAATGTTTTTTCAAAAATATCATATGAACCAATTGGTGGTCTGTACGCACTAATAACTATGAATTGCTCCAGCTCGACACAGGCTATTTCAATAATTCTTTCAACAGAGTGGTGGACTATATCTGCGCGTTCTTTGAATTTCAGCAATTTATTTATGAGTATTAATGAACCACCATGTATTGCATTGACTCTGCTGAAAGAGCTACCCACTTATTTAAATATATATACTTATTTTAATATTTTTTATTTTATTAATATTATTGTAGGACATTATTTCAATTAAATTGTGGAATTTAATAATTTTTAATAATACAGTTAGTAAGTGTTTTTTTTTATGTAACAGAAGTGGCAGGACGAGCTAGAGGTCCACCTGATGTTAAATAGCTACCTCCTTCCATAACAACAGCAATGCAACTTAGGTCCTCTGACCGAAGTATGAGAAAACCCAAGTCGCACCCCGCTGCGCCCGTCACCCGAGACGGGGATATTACGTCTCATGTGCCTGTACAGCAATGCGAGCATTACTGCTTGGCGGCAGATTACCAGGTGTGGAGGCAGTACTTCTCCGGGCGAACGCACAAGTTCCACTGTTACCTTTTGTACGCTTAATCTTATAAACTAAACATTATATTCTAATGCAGTTTGCAGTTTTCAGCTATAGATAGAGTGATTCATGAGGAAGGTTTTATATGTGGTACTAGCAACTCACCCCGGCCTCGCACGGGTAGTTTATACACATATTTATAGTGTACTAGCTGACCCGGCCACGCGTTGCTGTGGCTAACGTTTTTGACATATGATATTCTTGTAAACTAATAATATTGCGATCATAAATTGAGATGTGAGCTATCCTATCTTTCAAGTTGGATCAAACTGCACACGGTGTACAAATTTGATTAAAATCGGTTAAGTAGTTTAGGAGTCCATCGCGGACAAACATCGTGACACGTAATTTATATATATAAAGATTAAGATAAACTACCCGTATAGTACACTGATGCTGTACTAACCGTGCGAAGGCGAGGCGGGTCGCTGGTATTTTTAACAAATATCTAATACTGCCACAGACTACAACAACATTGAGTCACAGAAGTGCACGGTAATGCCAGTAATACTGAATATTGAGCTCTGGTTCCAATTCCGTAAGGTTTGAAAATCACGGCACGCGCACCGCCCATATCGGACACAGCGCGCGCGCCGGCGCCGCCACGCCACCTGAGTAATCCTCTACTCGTTATTATGATAATTACGCTAAATACGTATTGTCGTTAGTCTAGTTAGGATACGAATTGCAGAGCCAACGGGTATGGGTCGGGGGCCGCTAGCACGGCTCCTTATGTCTGAGGGGGATCCCATCATCATGTTGCCAAGGATCCCCCGCATTGGTGACCACCGATATGGTTACACTGTTGGGGCGGGATAGTGAATGCTAGATCGATCCTATCTCGTCCCACCATAGCAGTCGACGGCAACCCGCGGGTTTTAGTGAGTAGGACGGACAATATGTCTGGGAGCCTCACATAACCCCTCAGGTTCCCCCGGACCTGAAGGGTAGGCGTAAATGCTTTTCCCGCGGTTAAAAAAAAAAAAAAAAGGATACGAATTGCAACCAGTTTTGTATAACTGAGTACCCTGCCAGCGATTGGCGAAGCTTGACTAAATGATCCTTACATACCATATAAATTATGGGAGTTTCTTGCTTGTTCTTCCCGTGGACGGTCGGATAGGGTTTTGAACAAGCGCTTAACTTAGTACCGCATGATTTTGTATGTACATATTTATTTAAAAACACTGACATTTTAAAGTATTTTTTTAAGAATTCAACGTAAATACAATTCGTCCGGCCGTATTTGGATGGGTGGTCGTGAATTGAGTGATTCCATATTTCATATTTTCATATATCATTTATTTAGCCAAATAACAATGGATGTCATATAATTTACAATAAAAATTAAAAATTAATAAGAATACAAAATTTAAACAAAATAAAGTGAAGAAAAAAATAAAAAAAATTTTTTTGTTACATATTTTTTCTTTTACTTTGACCCGACTTCGAATGGAGCAGGTTATCAATTCGGTTTTTTAAATGTTTGTTACCTCAGATCAACCTTTCCTTTTTTTATTTGAAAGGATATGCTTTCAAATTGGTTCCATAGAAATTTTACGAGTTGAACCAGCGTCATTCAGATTCAAAGTCTGTGCCACTGCGCCATCACGCCTTGTTAAGTGTTATTCAGTCAAATCATCGCTAGCCAGACCCAATCAATGCGTGTATGGCGACAATTGATTGTTGAATTGTTATCGTGGCGAGGTCATCGGTGTCACCGGGCGTTTTCACACGCCGACACGATTGCGGTTTCCGTTCCGCGACGATCCGATAGCGACTTTTCGTCAGTTTCACCGCTTGACTGAGTTGTGGTCAAAAAATAATAACGTTTACACACGCATGACGCAGATGGCATGGACTAACATAGAAACAAATGCAACACCCAAGACCCGAGAACAAATTTCATGCTCACACGTCTGCTCGCTTCGAAGGCAGGGCTACTACCAACTAAGCCACGGCCGTCAATGGCCCCTTGACATCTGACATTCCGAACTGCTGATGAGATGGAGCCCTGTGTTGATGAGATACTGCGGTCAAGGGTCAGATTGGTTTTTAAGCATCTCAATGAAGATGGAAGCGATGAGGTCGATGACCTGGACGATGATAAAATATTTATATGTTTTCTCAGTGTGCGTGGTTTGTTTATATGTGTATTGGGTCTCAAACATAAAAGAATGCGGTGGCCCAGGGGTATAGACGCCGACATCTGAAGGTCGCTGGTTCAAACCCACACGTGCACCGATGAGTTTTTGCACTTCAACAATTGATGTGCGCAATACCACGTTCTCGAAACGGTGACGGAAAACATCGTGAGGAAACCGGCATGTCTGTCTTAGAACCATAAATTCGAAGACATGTGACACCTACCAATCCGGATTGGGCTCCCGTGATAGATCTGAGCCCATTCACTCTCAATTGTCGAGAGTAGGCCGGTGTCCAGTGGGAACATTACGAGGCTGGTATTGATCAAACATTAATGACATTAAATGTATACTAATAATAGGTATTAATAGGATAACGGTTGAGAAGTCGAACAATTTTTTATTTTATCAATATATAATAGAATATTGCTGAAGGCTCTTTCGTACTCCATCTGCACCATGAGGCCGAACGCCTCATTATGCAGTTCCAATTTCGAAGTGCTCTGCTAATGCGAAATGACTCAATGCGGTTTTGTATACTTTCCGCTCCAGTTGGCGTGATGAATACCGTTCATGGATGACCCATGGCGCTGCTTCGATTGGAGACGCGATTAAACTAACATTTTTGTCTTTGACCGGTCCGTAGCTGAGCTGGTTGATGGCTCAGTGACCCTTAGAAAAATTGGGGTAAAATAATAGAAAATTTGTGGTTTCGTAGCACCAATATTGGTGCGGTTTTTTTTCTATTTGAAAGCGGACGTGGTACAGATCAAACTGCGTCGAAATATCGCGAAATATCGAGAGGCAAAAAAATTCGCAAATCATCTATACAAATAAATAAAATTGAAGTACCGTCTGTAATGTGAAAAAACCAGCTTTTTACTAAAGTCATTTAAAGGTATTTATATTATTAGAATGAAATATATATATATTTTTTTGTTTGATCCGTTTGAAACAGCTGGCCCATTTTGGGACTTTCACTGGCAGATAGCTGATGTTATAATATAAGTAGTAACTTAGTTTTATTTTAGAAATATAAGGTTTCTGCAAAACAATGGTTTAACTAGCAGCTGTTAAATATCTCCGAAAAAAATGGGCTTTATACTCTGGTACCCTTTAAATACCCGTTTAAAAGTAATGTCTCATCTCTTCCTCTTGTTCCAGGGTTGTGCATGAAGCCAAGAAGATTGGAGCCCTTTCGCTAATCACGACTGAGTAACGGGTGAGTGTTACGTTTAGTTTTGGTGTGAGTTTGGGTAGAGTTGCTCGCGTCCGTAGGGGAGTACCCTTTGAATCCCTAGACGAGCCCCCCGGGGTGGTGCTAAAAGAGCAACAAAAAGAAGCAGTAGAACTTTGCAATGTTCGCCCGGAGAGGTACTGCCACCACACCTGGAATCTGCCAAGCAGTGGTGCTCGCATTGCTGTTCCGGTGTCGGTGAAACGTATCATCCCCATCTCGGGTGATGGACGCTGCAGGATGAGTGCGACTCAGTGTAAGATACAAATTTTATACTGAGTCGCATTACTGTTGTCATGGGCGGGGGTCGCCACTTACCAGGTGGGCCCTCAGCTCGTTCTGTCACATATTAACATAATGGTTTGCGTCTAGCTCGTCCTGTCAATTAATTGCCTAAAGAAAGTAGGCGTTCATGTAAGCTTCCTAACGTTGTACGACGTATAGCCCATAAGTTATTAAAGGGCTGTAACCTCCGTAATGAATATTCGATGCAGCTAACATCCCCTTCAGACTAACGACGTCCTTGAGACGGGACTCAATTTGTTTTTATTGCGGAGGGTAGAGAGCCCTCGCCAGGGGCTGGATTATTAATGAGCGTTTTTTTAGTTTTGCCAGTTTATGCTTGGCAATAGTGCAAATTCTTATGTGCGCTCGAATTATTCAAACTAAATAAATCTTCATGTACGTTTTTCACACAGCGCCAAAGCCCCAAACTAAGTATAGCTTGTAATATGGGAACTAGATAACTGATAGAATATATATAAATAATTTAACTTGAAAATAGTGTTAATACAACCGATTTGATTATCTCAGCTATAAGATGATTGAACAGCACACACTAGGATTCACTGTGTCACGGATATGGCGTGGACAAACTCAGAAAAACAAGACAAACACCCAAGAGAACAAACTTCATGCTCTCCACACAGTGTGTCCCGGCCGGGAATCGAACCCGGGACCCGTCGCTTCGAAGGCAGGGCTACTACCACTAAGCCAAGGAGCTGTCAGTAGGGAGGGGTGAGGGAAGCTCGGGCGTAGGGTGCCAGATTATCGGATTTATTGGACTACTGAAGAGTATTAGTGAGACTCTACTGTACTTACTATTTAAGAAGTAAAAAACCCGGCGGTCGCAAAAAGAGCTGACTCAGCGTAATGCTAATTGACCGGCAAAAACTGTGCTACGAGTTACGCGCATGCGCATGCCGGCTTCCGGTGGCGCGCGCGCAGTATTACAACCTGGGGCCGTTCCGCAGGACGACTCCAATTGGGGACGCGCGCCGGATGTGGACCGCGGTATACTGGTTTGAATTCGTAACTGTTGTGTATCGCGAAACCATTAGAAGAAAGAATAGAAGTTTTCTTGTCAGCCTCTAATGTTCCCACTGGGCACCGGCCTGCTCTCGTTGATTGAGGGCGAATGGTGCGATCTGCTACGGGAGCCAATCCGGATTGGTAGATGTCGTATGTCATATTTTTCGTTCTAAGACATGCCGGTTTCGTCGCGATGTTTTCCTTCACCGTATCAAGATTGACATTGCGCTCATAGTATTTTTTTGTAAATCTACACTAATATTATAAAGAGGAAAGATTTGTACCTATTTTTGTATGTTTGTATGTTTGTAATGAATAGGCTCAAAAAGTAGTGGGCCGATTTAAAAAATTCTTTCACCAATAGAATGCTTCATTCTTCCAATTTGACATAGGCTACATTTCATTTTGAAAAAAATTAGGGATCCTTGGTAAAATTTGAACAATGTAACCGAAGGTGTAGAAAAATGAGTCTTAAAATGTCTTTCGTCGAATGCGCTGCCGAAACTATTAGCGATAGAACAAAATAATGTACAACAATATTGAAGAACATCATAATGTCTACAAAAAACTCCGCGGTAGCATATGTCCAACTATTGTATTGTAGTTATGTCACTACCCCGTGCGAAGCCGGGACGGGCTGCTAGTATCTGTATAAATATACAAACAACATATCTGTTTTGACGACTCCGTGGCTTAGTTGGTAGCCCTGCCATCGAAGTGAGGGGTCCCGGGTTCGATTCCCGGCCGGGGCACACTGTGTGTGGTGACCATGAAGTTTGTTCTCTTGGGTGTTTGTCTTGTGTTTCTGTGTTTGTCCACGCCATCTGCGACACAGGGAATCCTAGTGCAGAGGTGTGAGTGTGTTAACGTTTTTTTTTAACATGCCCAGACACAGAACAAACATGTTTGTTACAAATGCTTGTCCTGTGGGAATCAAACCCGTGGCATGAAGCTCGGAAGGCAGAGCTAGTACTAACTGAGCTATAAGGTTTGCATTGATGTAGATTTGTTCAATTTTTCATTGTCACTTATGTCGCAAGCGCCTTCCTTCGCCAATGCATTATCCGTATAATATGAAATCATCGTTATATATAACTTTTGTCTACGCAAGATGAATACGTATACTCATACTCATTTATTTCCACCGTAGGATCATATAGCGAACACTTGGTTATGTCAAATTTAAAATTTCATTACAATGTTACAGAATCTTAATACTATTAGGAGTACAAATAAGTTTCCGCCGTTTTTTAACACAAATTAAATATTTATTGTAGAAGAACGGTAATATAAATTTAATCAAAATATTGCCCATCACTTGCAACCACTTTTTCCCATCTCTCAGGCAGCATTCGAATCCCACGTCTGAAGAACTCCTTGTCTTTTGAGGTTATCCACGAATCAACCCAATTTTTGGTATCCTCATAAGATGTGAACCGCTGCGCCGTCAGAGCATGTGCTACGGACCGGAACAGGTGATAATCGGACGGTGCAATGTCTGGTGAATACGGCGGGTGGGGTAACACTTCCCAATCAAGTGTTTCCAAGTACTTTTTCACGGGAGCCGCAACATGTGGACGAGCATTGTCATGCAGAAGAATAATTTTTTCGTGTCTAGAATAGTATTGAGGGCGTTTTTCCTTCAGAGCTCGGCTCAATCTCATCAATTGTGTTCGATAGAGGGCTCCAGTAATTGTTTCGCTCGGATTAAGCAGCTCATAATACACTACACCTAGCTGATCCCACCAAATACACAGCATAAGTTTTTTTCCGTGAATATTCGGTTTTGCTGTTGATGTTGACGCGTGGCCAGGTAATCCCCATGATTTTCTTCTTTTTGGATTGTCATAATGTATCCACTTCTCATCACCAGTTATGATACGATGTAAAAAACCCTTTTTTATGTCTAGCTAGCAGCATTTCACTTAAGCATAATCGGCGTTCAATATCTCTCGGCTTTAATTCGTACGGAACCCAATTTCCTTGTTTATGAATCATTCCTAATGATTTTAAACGATGTGAGACTGCTTGCTGAGTGACTTCTAATGTTAGAGCAAGTTCTTTTTGTGTTTGAGATGAATCTTCCTCCAATAATTCCTCCAATTCTGCATCCTCGTAAATTTTTGGCCTTCCACTGCGATCTTTGTCTTCTACGTCGAAATCACCATTTTTAAACTTTTGAAACCACTCTCGACACGTTCTCTCACTCAAAGCAACCTCACCATATGCTTCTACGAGCAATCGATGCGCCTCAGCAGCAGATTTCTTTAAATTAAAGAAGTAAACTAATATTCCCCGCAAATGACGCTTACTTGGCTCAAATTTTGACATTTTCAACTTATAAAAATTATATTTTACCAATATAAAATCAATGATATTAATAGGTTATGTTGTTCTTGAATGTCCAAACTATTTTTTAAGCCGGTTATCATCTGCGAAAGCTAACCGAAACTCCGTGCCGCGCCATCTACAATAAAACGGCGGAATCTTATTTGTACTCCTAATAACTTTTGTCTACGCAAGATGAATACGTATAGAAGTTCCACTCTTATGTTAATCCAGGATATAAGCTATCATTATCATCATCATCATCATCATCAGCCTATACATATCCACTGCTGGACATATGCCTCTCCTAGTAAGCGCCACTGAGCCCGATCTTCGGCTCCCCTTAACCACTTCTTACCAGCCTTCCGCAAGTCGTCGCTCCACCTGGCCGGGGGCGCCCTACACTACGTTTGCCTACTCGCGGTCTCCACTCAAGAACTCGTCTACCCCAACGGTTATCGGTTCTTCGGCATATGTGGCCAGCCCACTGCCACTTCAGCTTGCTAATCCTTTGGGCTATATATAATATATATATATAAGCTATCCTGGTACCAAATTTCGTCCATATCCGTTGAGCTGTTTGACCATGAAGGGTAATAAACACACTCATACATACAAACTTTCGCCTTTATAATTTACTAGCTGCCCCGTGGTGTTACCCGCGGTTGGACTTCCTACGGGACCCGTACATTTTTCCGGGATAAAAAGTTGCCTATGTGCTGTTCCAGACTATAATCTATCTCTGCCAAATTTCATCCAGGTCCGTTCTGCCGTTCTGGCGTGATTGAGTAACAAACATCCATCCATGCTTACAAACTTTCGTGTTTATACAATAATATTAGTAGAAGGTGTGGTATATGAGTTTCACCCGCGTAGTTCCCGTTCCCGTGGGAATACGGGGATAAAATATAGCCTATGTTACTCGCTGATAATATAGCTTTCCATTGGTGAAAGAATTTTTAAAATCGGTTTAGTGATTAAGTTGTGAAAACGTAACAAACAAACTCACTTTCTCATTTATAATACTAGCTGCGCCCCGCGGTTTCACCCGCATAGTTCCCGTTCCCGTGGAGAATTCGGGGATAAATTGATTTTATTTTTTTCGTTAATTTTCCAATGTTTTTAATAGTTATTCTGCTATTCGGGACGGAAACAAATCCAACAAATCAAAAACCATGGCAATCGGTCCAGCCGTTCTCGAGTTATAAGTGTTATAACAAACACGACTTTCTTTTATATATATAGATTAGTTAGGAAGTGTGGCTATGATTGTATGATTGTGTATGGTGTATGTATGTAGGAGTCGATTGTGGCGTGTCGTAATACATTCAAAATTCAGTCGTGATTCACCATTAGCTAAATCCAAGGTTTATTTAGAATTGAGAGGCGGCGTTGAATGGCAGTGTTGCAATTCTGTTGAGAAATCTTTATTTTAATGCCAGATGTACTTTGTATTAACGTATATGCAGCTCACCATGAGGGTTGAGCAGTTGGTATCTCGCCATAATGTGAACTTTAAGTCTTTCATGGTGAGAGTACCGACTGCTCGTCTTGCGACCTTTATGAATGCCGAATTTTGGCCGAAGGGAATTGTGTTCCGACGATTCCACGGGCGCCTTCAGAGTACTGTGGCGCCATTGCGTAACACGGCGCAGACAATTCGTGTAACTTAGTGTCAATTTTTGTGTTTATATTTTTATATGTATGTTAGTCTGTAAGGTATTTATTATATGGGCCTGTTTTTAGTATTTATACAAAAAATGTAAGAAGCCTGAAATAAAGATTTATTATATTATTATTATTATTAATGCCTTCTGCACTGTAGATCTTGGGGTTGATTCCCACTCAGGGCACGCATTGGCAAACATAAAAGCTTGTTGTGTCTGGGTGTTCAAGTATTGACAAAAATGAAAGTTGGATCTGTTGTGTCAGTAATTTTGTTTTTGTAGTACCAATCTGAGCTTAGTTTGGGGCTATATAGCTCTGTGTGGAATGTCCATGAACATTTTTAATATTATCTATACTAATATTATAAAGCTGCAGTGTTTGTTTGTTTGTTTGAACGCGCTAATCTCTGGAACTACTGGTCCGATTTGAATGATTCTTTGAGTGTTGGGTAGTCCATTTATCGAGGAAGGCTATTTTCTTTTTTTTTTTCAAAATTAGTGATCCGTATTAAAATTGCTATTTTGTAACACAAGGTGTAAAATCGAAAACCTATTTTTGCGTGCGCTGTTTCCACGGAAACGAGAAAAACGCGGGTGAAACCGCGGAACACAGCTAGTACCGGATAAAGACAAAGAAATATAGGTACTAGATGTAACTATTTCTAACTACTAACGGATGGCTGGACCCTATCTACTGTCATATAATATATTAACAGATGACTCGCATGCCATAGCAATATTGTTATGTCAAACACATGCGCATGAGACGTAACATCCGCTTAGAACTGCATTCGAGGCGAGGGGTCCGGCGTTAGATTACCCGGCCGGGGCGGACTGTGATTGAGGTGATGACCGTGAAGTTTGTTCTCGGGTTTGTGTCTGTGTTTATCCATGGCCAGTTGCGAATAGTGCAGAGGTTTGATTGTGTAATAAACGTTTCTTCGCTAACCTTTTCTAAATTCACTCTGCACTCATCAACTCTGTGTTGGTTATGTCATTTGTGTCAAACATAATGTCCACACATGTCCAAGTGCTGACGACAGTCGATGAGCAATAGAACATAAACACGCGTTATCCGCCATTGTGTCCGTGCACACTCGATTCTCCACCACATCGGTATGGAAATAGGTTTGCTATATGTGCAGCTGTGTCGTCTCTTGGGCATTGTGCGGCACATCACGACGTGCCAGGGTCTCCTGCCTGTGGAGTTGTAATTTCACTTTTGTCATTCCCACTTGTTGTGTAATCAGC
This sequence comes from Aplocera efformata, assembly GCA_921293045.1. Taxonomy (NCBI): domain Eukaryota; kingdom Metazoa; phylum Arthropoda; class Insecta; order Lepidoptera; family Geometridae; genus Aplocera; species Aplocera efformata. The sequence continues at coordinate 937,954 of OV121068.1, read as the reverse complement.
AGACGTGTCTGCTCGCGTCCGTAGTTGATTATGATTACCCTTCTCGTGTCCCCCGGGTGGTGCCAAAGGTGTAGTACAACCTGTATCAGGTTCATCTGGAGAGGTACTGCCACCACACCTGGTGGCTGGATTTTAGCTTGAGAGATGTAGTTAAGTGTGAGACACACTACCAAAATTATAAAAATTAAAATGACCGATTTCTGGCGCCATATTTGATTGTCTTCAAAAAATGATTATCGATCAGAACCTATCAAGTGTGGTATCAAAATATAGGGTTTTAATAAATGGATTACATAAATCTTAGCCTTAGTTGGTAGTAGCCCTGCCTTCGAAGCGAGGGGTCCCGGGTTCGATTCCCGGCCGGGGCACACTTTGTGTGGTGAGCATGACGTTTGTTCTCGGGTCTTGGGTGTTAGTCTTGTGTTTCTGTGTTTGTCCATGCCATCTGCGACACAGGGAATCCTAGTGCAGAGGTATGAGTGTGTAAACGTTTTATAAAAATTTGTACCACTTATACGTTTAAATGTTATTTGTAATTTTTCATGCAGCCCGTTTTTTATGGCAATTTATTGGTAAATCAGTGAATTATTTCTTTGTTTCTTTCTTTTAATCTTCGACAAAATGGAGGAGGCATTAATTTTTGCTTCATGTTTTTTTTTGTTACGTGATTTCTTCAACAATTGTGGACTGATTCAAATAAACCTACTAATTAAGAACATCCGTAGAAGAAAATGATTGTATTTGAATATGCTTGCACATCGCAAACATAATCACTGATCGCTGGTTCCCATTATTGATCGGGGCATCCCTGCTGCCATAACATACTAATCTTTTCTATTTATTTTCTTTCCCGACATTTGCATTGGCATCCCCTTGCGCCCACGATCAGGTGTACCATACCACCCAATAGTTTTCAGTGAAGGACAGGTAATATGCTTACTCTCGGCAAACGAGGATGCCTTGATAAGTTCTGAGGTTTTAAGGCTCCATTAGCTCTTGTTAACACTTTCAATTATGGATTTGGCTTCCGAGGAAACACTATTACGTAATCGTTTTGTATCTTGAAAAGAATTCTTCTTTTAATTAGAGCAATTGCACAAATGATTATTGCAATTAGCAGCAATAACATTTATTTATAACCTAAAATTAGAAGTATGTAGACTGGCCTCACAGCTCTGTTGACTGCCTTCTGGTCTGACGGTCGTTGGTTTTATTCCCATCTAGGACAAACATTTGTGTTGCGAACATTCATATTTGTCTCTGTGTTAAAACAAATATGAATGTTATTAGGAGTACAAATAAGATTCCGCCGTTTTATTGTAGATGGCGCGGCACGGAGTTTCGGTTAGCTTTCGCAGATGATAACCGGCTTAAAAAATAGTTTGGACATTCAAGAACAACATAACCTATTAATATCATTGATTTTATATTGGTAAAATATAATTTTTATAAGTTGAAAATGTCAAAATTTGAGCCAAGTAAGCGTCATTTGCGGGAAATATTAGTTTACTTCTTTAATTTAAAGAAATCTGCTGCTGAGGCGCATCGATTGCTCGTAGAAGTATATGGTGAGGTTGCTTTGAGTGAGAGAACGTGTCGAGAGTGGTTTCAAAAGTTTAAAAATGGTGATTTCGACGTAGAAGACAAAGATCGCAGTGGAAGGCCAAAAATTTACGAGGATGCAGAATTGGAGGAATTATTGGAGGAAGTATACAACTAGTATATTGTACTTCCTCCAATAATTAAGTTCCTCCAATATTAAAGTATACAAATAGTATACAACTAAGGAATTATTTACGGCAAAAAATATATTGATAATATTTATAATATCATCGTCATTTCACATAACGTTAATATTCTATCAGTACCAACGTTTCTACAGACTAGTCCCTATAGCTATGCTAGATAACGCTGTGTCAAACCTTTGTGTATAACCTATTGTTATCAATAAATAATCTGAATCTGAATCTAACTGACTTCAAAAAAGGAAAAGGTTATTGATTCGGTTTTCCGTTGTTATTTTGTTGGCCCAAATATGGCCCGATTAAACGAGAAGGGGTAAGAAGCTACGAGTGTTTCCTTGGGAGTTAGATCCAAAGGTTTTCCTATACGCACCGTGCCCTTACAGTACCCTAGAAAGTTCCTGGAAAGTGGGTTAATCTTCTGCGCAGTAACTCCACCCCCACGGCCCTATGCATCAGGTCAAGGACCTTTCTTTGTTTGGTTTCGATAGCCGAAATTTGCGGATATTCGCTACATGTTACAACGCAATAAAGGCGTGAGGAACCAGTTGAAATATAAACGTTTACACACTCATACCTCTGCGCTAGGATTCCCTGTGTCGCAGATGGCATGGACAAACACAAGACAAACACCCAAGACCCGAGAACAAACTTAATGCTCACCACACAAAGTGTGCCCCGGCCGGGAATCGAACCCGGGACACTTCGCTTCGAAGGCAGGGCTACTACCAACTAAGCCACGGAGCTTTTGCGGGCTATTTCTTCCGGAACACCGCGGGGCAATTAAGAAAATATTCTTTTTCAAAACAATATTTGAAAGCCAAAGTATTAGCTATTCTTAACTAGTTTTTATTTCTGAACAAACTTAGTCCCGTTCACGTTCTCATTATGTAGTTTTGTTAATAATAGTCGAGGTTAATAATCGGGGTGCTATTTTCGAATCAATTAACTAGATTAGATCGACATTGGAGCGAGATTACGTCGACGTTGTTATTCTATGTCCCGCACTCACTGTGAGTATGTCCCGCACTCACTCAATCTGAACCGATTTAATTGATAAGATCCCCCTGTGTTGACCTACTTGTCCTTTTCAGGCCCCCTTTAATAAAATTCTTGTTTTCTGATAGCGGGCGAACTAGGGTGGTCTCCAAAAAGTGTCGTAATGCCTGTCTTACTTGTTTATTCCGTTATATCTAAAGTATATTTATTGTTATTTATATTATACATTTCTATCAGCAAATAAATAGAGGGAAAATCACATAATTAGGAAATTGGAACATAACTAGGCATGGAAGTGAATGGAAGTAACGGAATAGGTAGACCAAAGAAAAGATGGATTGCGTGAAAGATGCATGGGTAAGGAGTAAGTACTGAAATATTATACGTATGTATTCACAAAAAGTAATTTAAGTATTCTATCAGTTATCTTGTTCCCATATTACAAGCTATGCTTAGTTTGGGGTTAGATGGCGCTGTGTGAAATATGTCAATGAATATTTATTTAATGGAAATCGAAAACATGTACCGGTGGGCAGGAACATGATAATATTTGTTAATCATTCAATTAATGATTCAGGGCAGTTTTTTATACAAGATATGGCTTGGAATGATATCTTTATTTTTTCTCTTTCTTTCTCTCTCTCTCTCTCTCTCTCTCTCTCTTTAAAAGAGATTTGTTGAGATGTTTAGGGGAGGCCTACGCGACCGAGGCGTTTACATTTTTATAATTCAATGGAAAATATTTGTTAATTTCAATTGTATTAGGAAATAGAGGCTGGAATGTGGCTATTATCGGCTTTGGGTGGTTCTATACCACCCGATGTCACGATACCTTTCAATTATAACGGGCGCGGTAAAAATACCCTGTAAACCAGACGTGCGTGAGTCCGCTATCGATCGGAGCCGCCAGGACTTGTGGCGCCCAACGTGGGGCAGTTGCTATGCAGCGCTTGCCGGATCTACTTTGTGCCTTACGCTGTAGATTCCAAGGATTATTGTTGTGTGAGTTGTTTTGAAGGATCTGCTTGGTCTGCTGTGATTCGACGAGAAACTTATCCTTTGTTCAGTAATGTTGTATCAGTTTGTTTCAAGGATTTGGTGGTGAGTTATTGTAGTATGAGGTCATATTTTTTTTTATTTGATAAATTGACGGAACGGGCATAAAGCTCACCTGGTGGTTAGTGGTTACCCTCGCCCATGACACAGGAATAAAACTCTGAACAAGAGCTGAGCTTTATCCTGCTGCGTCCATCATCCGAGACGGGGATGGCACATCTCATGCACCGGTGATTTCACCGGCACCCACACCCTTCCAGTATGCATGAACTACTTACTGCTTGGCGGCAAATTCCAGGTGTGGTGGCAGTACCTCTCCGGATGAACTTGGCTCAAGTTCTACTGCTACTTTAGGTTGCTGCTTTAGCACCAACCTGGGGACTCGTGCAGGGATTCTAAGGGTATTCTCCTACGGACGCAAGCACCTTGATCCCCCAAAGTTTATAGTTATTCAAAAAATATTTATGTAAAATAAACCCGCTTTTACACTGATACTCCTATAGGTTTTCCTGTGTCGCTGTGGGCATGGACACAGACACCCAAGACTCGAGATCAAACTACATACTTATCACGCGAATATTCTCCCTGGATGAGAGTTACTACCAGCTTAGTCTCCAAGCTGTTAAAAGATTTTGTCAGATATTTCTCCTGTTTTTATTGCCATGAGTAATATGGCGCCGTTATGTCCATATTTTGATATGAAACTCGATCAACACAAACAACATTAACGAGAATTTTCGTCTTTCACTGGGTTCATTCCAGTCGCGAATTGCAGACAGAAATATGTACCCTATTTCATGTAGTATAGGATCAGTTTTTCAAGAGCTCGCGTAAGGTGGCGCCCAACGTGGTACACCCAAGTTACCGTGACGGTGGCTACAGTAAATTGAGTCGTGTGTGAACACGCTTTGAGTTATATTACCATGTTTGCGATGAGGGGTGACATCAGAGAATGGGGTTATTTATACAAGGTCTATTCAGCGTACCGAAGGTTGTGTGATGCTATTTTTAATCTCGCTACTGATATAGGCTTGGAGTATAGCGTTTAAAATGCAGTAGGAATTAAGCCTTCGACTTAGATTTGAAATATTGTATATAAATCTTACTGTTATTGTTACTTATCATAATGAAAAGGCAACAATCATCAAAATACATTCAAAATGTATTCAAACCTGATGACCTTGGAAACGGCCGAAGTGATTTCCAGTAAACGGGGCTAAGTAACATCTTCCATGTATACTAACTTCATATAATAAATGGTTTAAAATCGAACCATCCCTTGTGGAGATACGTGGCTCCGAAGAAATGAACACACACAAAGCCGTCAAACTAAGAACACCCCTCTTTTTGTCGGGGCTTGAAAAGGATCGATGGAGTAAATTTCCGAAATGTATTCGTGGCTTGAAAGTCAAGTCCTTATTTCCTTTGACTGTGTACTTAAAAATCGTTTGGTAGGGCATTTTTTTTTACTGAATTTGTACCTGCTAGATCACGCGGTTTTGTTCACGCGCTACTTAGGCACATTACACGCACACCTATATGTCAAATTACACTGTTTAGCTTATCTTATTGCGAAGTTTATGCCAGTTTCAACCCTCGGGCAAAAACGCTGATAAATCCAATTAGTTGTATGCGTTTCCATTAACAAAACACATTGCATACGTCTCTAATTCACGGTTCCAACATCATACCCTTGAAGGTCGTAGAAATACAGACATCCAACCCCTGTAATCTCCAAGGGGAGCGTAGGACGGCCGAGCGTCGACCCCGCATCGACCTGAATTCCATGAAACCGCGGTACTCCTCGCTCATAAAGTCATAACATATCATGGTAGTGAAGACACGGAGTCTTACAGCCAACAAAACCTTTCTCTTGTCATTCCCAAGCGTATTTGTGAGGTTCGCAGATAACCCTTTGCATTTATACAGGTCTCCAATCTCTGTTTACTCATAACATCATAGCAGTGAAATCATGAGCCAATCTAAATATTCCCTGGTGATTTCCAAGCGTATTTGTGGTCCGCAGCTAACCCTTTGAATCTCTACAGGTCTATAACCTCTGTTTACTCATAACATATCATAGGGGTAAAATCACATACCAATCTAAATCTTTCCCGGCGATTCCCAAGCGTATATGTGAGGTACAAAGACCTTTAGAATATCTACACGTGTTCCGTCATAATATAATTTACTGCTGCTATTTGTGAAATTACTTTTCCACATTTCTCAAACGTTCATCTGGAAGAATGCTTGCTAATATTAAGTTCATCTGTGTGATATACAATATAATATTTTTACAATATATATAATTGTTTGTGCATTAATTGATTATCTGTCTGCTATAAAATATCATGGAGGTTAAATTTTGCACCGTCTTTCAAATTTCGTAGTTTTACTGACAACTTAAACCTTCAAGTATGATTTCCAAGCGTCGCGTCATTAGGTGATGAGATAAACTTTTGACTCCCTGCAGTCGTATTGTGAAAACAAAGCAAAGCGACTGCACCACTGCTTGGCGGCAGATTTTTGTAAAAGACCTGGTGTGGAGGCAGTATTTTTGTAAAAAACAGTAGCAGTAGAACTTTGCATAAGTTTGTTGCTCCAAGGGGTTTTTGAGCACCTGAAACCCCTGAGAATGATTTGCGTGGTAATCTGAAAGTATAGGAACCAGTATTTCTCTAGGGGAACTTTGCATAAGTACTACTGCTACTGTTTCTTACTCCTTTAGCGTAATACGTGTAGGGATTCAAAGGGTGCTCACCAACGGACGCAAGCACCTGGAACTGGAACCTTGGAGAATGATCTACCGCAACGTGGCGATGCGGTCGAAGATTTCGCGTAGGACGGCCGACCGTCGACCCCGCATCGACCTCCATTCCTCGAAACCACTCGGAACATGACATCACGCTGGTGAAATTACGCAGCTACTTTCACAATGCCAAGACAATAATGTCTGAGAAATCCAACGACTGTCTAATTGAGCTGTCTAAAATTGGATTTTTTTGAAGTGAATTTTTTTTTTTTTATGACCGCACCGCACCGCACTATAATACCGCACGAGACACATCCCCGTCTCGGGTGATCGACGCAGCAGGATAAATACAACTCAGTCTAAGATCGAAGTCTTGGTCTTGATTGCTTTTCATGGGCGGGGGTCGCCACTTGCCACCAGGTGGGACCTCAGCTCGTGCCGTCATTTAGTCACATAAAATAAATGTGCCATCTACCAACCCAGATTGGGCTGAGCCCCGCCACTCTCCATTATCGGTAGTAGGTCGGTGTCATTGCAATGGGAAAATTATAGGCTGGTACGGTGCGTGTATCTTAAGACTCGTCATGATTATAATAAATAATTATAATAAACGTTTACACACTCATACCTCTGCACTAGGATTCCCTGTGTCGATGGCGTGGACAAACACAGAAACACAAGACAAACACCACTAATGAACTAACTTCACGCTCACCACACAGTGTGCCCCGGCCGGGAGTCGAACCCGGCACCCGGGCTCCGAAGGCTGGGCTGCTACCAACTAAGCCAAGAAGTCGTGATTCAGGCCGGTGACCCTCGCCCCGAACAATAGGCACCTCATGGTGCCAATTATGATAATCAACGTGGTATTTGAAGAGTTCCTTATGAGTCAGTGCTGTGGCTAACCAAACACGACCACCCACCGGAGCAGGGGATTCAGAAAACTAGCGAATACTTTTGTATCTTAAGATATTTGACGGCTCCGTGGCTTAGTTGGTAATAGCCCTGCCTTCGGAGCGAGGGGTCCCGGGTTCGATTCCCGGCCGGGGCACACTTTGTGTGGTGTACATGAAGTTTGTTCTCGGGTCTTGGGTGTTTGTCTTGTGTTTCTGTGTTTGTCCGTGCTATTTGCGACACACGGAATCCTAGTGCAGAGATATGAGTGTGTAAACTTAAAAAAAACTATTGATTATGTTATGAATATCCGAATATAAATTGTCCCCTTCTGCGAATTTCCCCGAGGGGTTTCTTACTGATTTTTCTCGGCTTAGGTAAGATTTGATTAGTAGGGGGTTTACTCAAAACCAAACATGGCAAGTGGCAAGTTTGGAGACCTCTGTATTCAGTGTCGGGATGGCCCTAGCTTTTGTATAAAGACATCTGTTCCATGAAATCCTTGAGAAGGTTGGCAACGAGTGTCAAGATCACACCGAGGCCTCTGTGCTCGGTGCCGCAGGTTCTGTGCGCCCACGGGGTCATCGGCACCGGCGCACGCTGACTCACCCTAGTGCCTATACGTGGACGTATCTGAACCTTCGGTTGTGGACCGATAAAAATAATAAATATATAATATCCTACTAATATTATAAACTCGATTTTTGTTACTCAATCACGCCAGAACGGCTGAACGCCGTTGAAATTTGGCACTGAGATTATGGTGTGGAATAGCACATAGGCTACTTTTTATCCCGGAAAAATGTACAGTTCCCGTAGGAAGTCCAACTGCGGGTTCTTGGATCTTGGGATATTTAATTTATTTTTGTTTCTAGTACACAGCATCCCGTAACTTCTAAACTAGTAGTCATAATTTTACATCTCAGAAAATTTTTCGTTATAAACGTCTTGTATGCCCGCTGGTATGCACGCGTTATTGGAAATTTTCCAAAATGGCGGATTTGATTATCCAAAATGGTGGATTCGCAAATTGCCTATTCCGGTTTAAAGTAAAAATTCGGTTTAGTCAATTTTCATTTACAATCTTGCTAACGGCTTTTGCGTTGTCGGGTTTTAGTTTTGAACAATATATTTTATTTACAAATGCTACAATGAGTCTCTAAAGAGAGACTTATCTTTTGAATTCGTAGTAGCATTACAATGTTGTCGAAATTATGTACGCAAGATTACGATTCCTAAAATCAATAAACGTCGAAATGTCGGTGCATAGACAAGTACGGAGAAAACAAATCTAGCGCTCGCTGGCCGTATACAAACAAAATAAAAACATAAGGTTGGTGAAAATTTTAAAATTGGAACGCCGGAAGCGCATTCCTTCGCCGCACGTCTTCTATTTCGGTCGATTTTGGTGCGCTCTACAAATGGTGTTTGTTTTCTTTCTAAAAATAAATTAATAAGTGATACAAGAATGTTTAGAAATAAAATTGATCTTCTTTGAAGTTATTGATCGTGTAATGTATTGTTAACATTTTTTTGATTGTCAGGTCGGATTCAAACAATCGCCAAAGTCCGTGGCTTAGTTGGTAGTGGCCTTCGGAGCGAAGGGTCCCGGGTTCGATTCCCGGCCGGGACACACTTGTGGTGAGCATGAAGTTTGTTCTCGGGTCTTGGGTGTTTGTCTTGTGTTTCTGTGTCATGCCATCTGCGACACAGCGAATCCTAATGCAGATGAGTGAGTAAACGTTAAACTTATTATAGTATTTAATATAATCAGTGATTTAGTATATGTTATATTAAAAAAGTGCGTTTCCATTACTTTGACTTTAAAATATAACTATTATTTCTCACTACCGAAAAAAGAAACAAACATTTTTATAACCAGTAAAGTAAAACCCGTTATATTTCAACCCCAAACCTAACAACCGCATTCATTCCAAAGAACTCGATATCCCCAGCATTCAACGCCGTAATATAATAAAACCTGCACTAGAGCCGCTTTGTAAAGGTTTATAAAAAGAAGGCGAACCCTCTAATCGGGCTGTCAAAACAACTGCGCGTCAACTGACAGATCTCTCAAAATGGCCGAATGTTGAGATGCTTCGAGTGCCATCGGGATTGGAATTTATTACCGTCTGTGATATAGGTGATGAAAAGAAGGATTGTTATTATGTTACAAAAGGCATTTTGTCTGTTAAGCAGTCTTCTTAATTTATATAGTTGGACGCTTTCATAAGTTGAAATGGATATACCACAGCAGCATATGTTGTAAGCATAGTTATGGTCCAAGATCTGACTGGAAGATTACTACGTTCATCGAGTTTTTAATCTATTTTTAATGGGGGGGTATATATTTTTGCCAAGGCGCCTTTTATACCATGGCCGCTAGAATTTTTATAATAATTAAAATAATATTAGTTGTTTATTCACTGGCCTTTAAATAACGTGGTGGAGATTAGGGTTTTGTTGTTTTAGTTTACCAGTACGCATTTTTTTTACAAAACAAAGCGTAATCTGTCGCTCAGGTACTTATGTAGAAACATAGATTAGATACTTAAAAAGAATGATAGATATAAATTGGATGATTACTAGTTATTTAAAGCAAATCCAACCAAACCCAACAAGCTACTTGAAAGCATCAATTATGATTCTTTCAAGTAGCTTGTTGGGTCAGTAGGTCAGCATGTGTCACCACACCAGGTGAGGAGTAGCGCTTGTCGTATTTGGTGGAAAAGATTTTAGCCGCTTCCAAGGTCAGCTCTGAGATCGTTTGAAATTATTGCGATGATTGTTGCTTCGTGGTAACTTATTATTACCATAAACTTACAACTTTAATAATATTTTGGGGGGGTCCAGTTGCTCGCGTCCGTAGATCCAGTGGCGGTCTTAGGGGGTGGCTAGCAGGGCAAACGCCCGGGGCCTCACTTTTGTAGGGCCTCGCACCCTCGCAGAACAACCCGTTTATTTGTTTCGATGTACTGCAGCTGTCTTTAGGATGCTGACTGATTACCGGTAGCCCTGTACACTTCCAACTCACTTAAATTCCAAATGCCTCACAAAGATCTATCGCCCGGAACCTCGCAGTATCAAAGGCCGCCCATGCGTAGATCCCTTTGTATCCCCACACGTACCTCCTGGGTGGCGCTAAAGGAGCTACAATAAGTAGCAGTTTAACTTGTGCAAAGTTCGCCCGGAGTAGCACTGCCACCACATCTGGTTATCTACCGCCGTGACGCACTCGCATTGCTGTGTTCCGGTGGAAGGGTGTGGAAGCCACGAAGAGTAGCTAGTTCAGAAGGAACTCAGAACTAATCAGAAGGATGTTGCTTAGTCGTACGATTCCCTGATTGGGCATGTTCTAGATGCAGTCCAATTGACTGATAAACCGCCTTGTAGGGCATCCATGTTTTGTGTTCACGCCACAAATATATCTTATCTATCTTATCCGCGAAGTGGTTGCATTGTTTGCTATCAGTATAATTTTGATAGGTACTGCACAAATTATGTGAATGTTAGTAAAAATATTGGTATTTATTTGAGAACTTTTACACCTTTAAGGGATGTGGTTGATCGCGTCCGTAGGTGAGGACCCTTTAGTATTCGTACACGTACCCCCTGGGTGGTGCCAAGCAAGCAACTGAAAGTAGTAGTAGAACTTGTGCCAAGATCATCCGAAGTACTGCCTCCACACCTGGTAATCTTCCGCGAAGCAGTGATGCACTCGTATTGCTCTTCTGGTGGAAGGGTGTGGGCGCCGTCGAGATCACTGGCCAAACGCTGATGGAAGAGCTCGATAGCGTGTCCGTGGTCTCCGGCAACTAAACCGTCGCGTGTAGAAAAGAAAACGGACGGCATAAGTCTGGTATGACTCTCGCTGCTGCTTCAGGGGAGGGGGGGGGGGTTGGAATAGTCCTGAAGATTCCCAAAATTAATAAAATAAATATATAGTGTGATGTTATCCAGAACACCTTCAGAACTGGCTCACTAATGTCTTCACGCGGAGAGACTGGCTCGCTAATTCGGCCATGAACCCTTTTTTGGAGTGTAGGAGTCCGGTACAACTCTCGCTGCCGCTTCAGGAGACGGTTGGGTAGCCCTCAAGAACTCCCAAATGAATAAAGACACAGGTGCGATGTCAGAACACCTTCAGAACTGGCTCACGCGTGTCTTGACGCGGAGAGACCGTCTCCCTCGCTATTTCGGCCGTGACCCAGCGTTTAGGAAGCCATATGCGACCCACATCCCGCCGCGACCGGTAATAGGATGTGATTCGCAGGCAATGGTCGCCGTTCTCGGATACCGTTCAGGTATATTTGAATGTTATTATGTGTTATTATTATGTAGAAGGATCATGCTCGCGAAAAGAAAATAATCCTTCCATTTGGGGTTTCTTGCTTGTTTTTCGTCATGTAGGGGGATAGGGTATGAACAAGTGCTAAAGTTAGCGATAAGAATGCGTGATTTTGTAGGTTTTTTTTTTTTATTTGAATTTTCCTATTATATTTTAAAGAATTCAATGGTAATAAAGTATTTGGACTTTAGGATAGAATAAAATCAGCAAAAGCATATTTATTTTGTCTACTTAATTATTTAATAAATTGCCTATAAAAATAAAGAAACAAAATCTTAATATACTTCGAATTAAATTTCTTATTGCCAAATACAATTAATGAATTTTGTAATGAAGCTAATGACTAGTTTTTTTAATGAAACAAAATATCAATTGTGCTCCATGGATTAATATTATAAATAATTAATTAATATTGGAAATTTTGTGTTGAGTATTTTTAATAACTTTGTGTTGAATATTGTAAACTCGAATGATTATCTCACAGTGATACTCTGTTTTGGATGTGGTAGGATATACGACAAGAGGTAGGCCAAAGAAAAGATGGATGGATTGTGTGAAAGATGATATGCGTAAGGAGTGAGTACTGAGATGACGTCTGACAGAGGGGAATGGAAGAAAAATACATGTTGTGCTACCCCCTTAGTGTGGATAAGGGCAGGAAGATGATGACAGTGATACAACATAATATGTGACCCACACTACCTACCTATGATAAACAATAAAGGATTTTGATTATGTTTTTATGTGCTGCTATGGAAGCGTTCAGAAAAACGTATTACTAGGTATGATATTGTAGTTCATAGCTCACTCCACAAATGTTTACTTGTTGCCTCCCGTCAAACATATAGGTCATCTATTCCACGAAATGCCCAGAGTCAATAATTCCATGGTCGCCGTAGCGGGTCGTCGACCCCGTCGGCCATCTTGGAAATTTCACTGACCAATTTATGCTCTGCATGACATATGATTTAATAGTTTGGGGTCTCGGTACAAGCGATACTTTTGCCCCGCTTGCGCGATTGTTCTAATCTACATGATTATGACCGGAAATGGGGCCAAGTGAAATATATGTCTTGATATAATTTATATGACTGGCCTCACGTATCAGTTGGTAGTTTCTCTGCCATCTGCGCTGTAGGTCTTGGAATCAGTTCCGACCCAGGACTAAGATTTGTGTGACGAACGTAAATGTTTGTTCTGTGTCTGGGTGTCGATATATTTGCAAAAAGTACTATTTAAAGTATTCTATCAGTTATGTAGTTCCCATAATATTGGTAGTAACTTGCTCTGTAAGTCTCGATTTTCACCTGGGACAAACATTTGTATGTCAAAAAGTTCATTTTTTGCACATGTGGGTGAGGCGCCTGACCAGAAAATGAAAATTTGTGATACTTTTAGTATCATATGATATAGAGTTAGAATTTTAAAGAATTTTTTTTTTTTTTTTTTAATTTTAAATAATCGATATACTAAGCTATTCGTGCGAAAACGACATTTTCCTTTTAATAGAGCATCTATTCAAGAGTACTTCACAAAAAATAGACTGAGAGAATATCTTGATTTGTGGAGGTGCCATCGAAGAGTGACCAAGGGTGTTATTATTATGGATTTTGAAAATGTTCATTCATATACTGGAAAACTATGATACTTTCATAAAAACTAAACTATGATCAGTAATGCCACCTCCCCCCCACAGGTGACGGGTTGACCCCTCTTTACGCCAGACCCTGTATAATATAGATATGTTTTCCATGGCATCGATAAAACCACAGGCTATAATTACGGAGCATAAAGAGTTTATCGCCAACGCACCTTTGTTGGTCGGGTCGATGAACTGGCGGTAATCACGTTACGTAATATGGTTGGTTCATATTATATATACCATTCGGTACTGCCTAGATTATAAAAAAAATCTGAGCAAGTGCGAGTCGGATTCGCAAAAACCTTGAAAGTCTTTTACTGGTTTTTTTTTTTAATAATTTACTGTTTTCGGTTTTATTCCTTTACTTTTGCTACGTGATATTACCTCTTGCTAAATTTCATGGTTTAGGTCAACGGGAAGTACCCTATAGGATTTGCTTCTCTTGCGTAATTTCAACTTGATACCATCGTGAGAAAACCGGCATGTCTTAGAACCAAAAATTCGACGACATATGACATCTATCAATCCGGTTTGGGTTCCCGTGGTACATCAGAGCCCATTTACTCTCAATTATCGAGAGTAGGCCGGTGTCTGCAGTGGGAACATTAAATGGCTGGTACGGTAGGTCAGGCGATTGAAGCTTGTTTTTAGGATTATCAGCTCGTTACGATTGCACCGAGATGGGGATTTTTAGATTGCCGAATGTATGTAAACGCATCGCTTCAGCCATTTGGCTAATGATTTCTTTGATGTGTTTGTAAGGACAAAGTTCGTATGAAATTATATTTTTGGCAGAAACAAATTTTTGTAAAGCTTTCTGAAGCTATCTCATTTGACAGCCGGTTGTCAACTGAATCGAGACAGGAAAACGTCTGTCGTGTCATTCAGTGGATAATGAATTAATTATACTGGCAATCATTTCGGGTTGAAAGGTTGAAAATCAGTGCTGACTCACTGGTGATGGCCGTTCTCGTAACCGCTCGTTTGTGGCCAGAACTTGCGTCACTTACCGTGGGACTGAGAATTAACAATCAAATTGTAATTGCTTGTTTCGTAAAGTGTATGATAGCACTGGATTCAGGGTTGTATTTTTCTGCGGCCGAACAGATCGGCAGTGAAAGTGGACGGGTAAAATATGCTACCGCGGGACCATTTTTGAATTTATTCTTTTTCTATTTAAACAATAAATTATAACAAAAATTGTTTCTACCTATGTCCGTTATAGACTTTGAAACCATCCAACCGATGGGCCTCAAACCGGTTTTATTTTCAAAGGCTGTGAAGATGGTTTTAGACCAAAACCGCCACTGAAACAATGCAGGCACAAAATATATTTCTTTTTTAGCATACGCCAGGTATCTGCTAGTTTTAATGCTCAGAACATGTTTAGATTCAAAAGTAAATGATTTTCATCTTAATTTGCATATTCTTAATATATTTTCCATGACCGGGCGGCGCGCCGGTTGCGTCTTGTAATACTTGTAAATACATTACTACTGATCTGAATGGCTTGTAATAAAGAAAGTTTGAATCTAGATAAAATGCAGGATTATAACTCCTATAATTTTTTTGCGATCCCAATCCACCGTTTTGGATAAAATTTCATAGCCTACGATTATTATACGTATTATTATATAAACGGATTATTGTATTTAATAAGAAGTTCAAAAGTTACTCGGGATTACCAATATACGGTAGGTAATTAAAACTGTCGTCGCCATTTAAAGAAAAAGACAAAAAGACTTGTCATTGGCTTTTGACTATACTTTGGTGATACAATGCCATATAATTATTGATAATTAAATAACGCTAATTAATGAACATACTTGTAACTTCTGCGAAATAAACTGGCCGTTTTTTGTTCTAATTAACTCAAATTCAGAAAAAACTTAGTTTTAGAACGTTTAAGAATTTAGAATTTGTATGGCTAAAACAAAAAACCAAAAATAAAGAAATCAGAATTTATTCCATAGATTATATTGCAACAGGTACGCTGATAAGACAAGGTATTGTGATTTTAAATAGTTAAAATATTAAGCTCACAAAACCGCTTATTCTTCCTATTCATTGTTAAGAGTTAGTCATAATTGATAAGATTTAAGCTCGTGTCTATCCATTGGCTTCTGGGTTCGTGTCAGTGGACCTTCATCATCCGTTCGCGGCGCAAGGAAACCGATATGAAAAATGGATATATGACTTTTGTCTGTGATTAGTTTCTATTAATTAATTCAATATAAGTTCCCGATTTAAGTGTTAAAAAGTGGTGTTATCTAGTGATTCTATTAATATCCTACTTTCTACTAATATAAACGAGAAAGTTTGTAAGTATGGATGGATGTTTGTTACTCAATAGCGCCAGAACGGCTGAACGGACCTGGATGAAATTTGGCACAGAGATAGATTATAGTCTGGAATAGCACGTAGGCTACTTTTTATCCCGGGAAAATATACGGTTCCGGTAGGAAGTCCAACCGCGGGTGACACCGCGTAGCGCAGCTCGTTTATTATAGTTGCAAAAGTGCATCAAATAGGAACAATTTAGCGCAACTTACAAACACGTCACTTAAGAACAATACGTATTTAAAAGTTGGGCACACAACATAACAAGGTAATAATAAATAGTATATAGGTATCGATTCAAAAGAAATGCATATTCACTTTTGATTTGAATAAAAAAAAAAAATCTTCAACTATAATCAAATCCAATACAAACAAACAATCATAACAAGATATAAACAGCTTTGAACTAAACGGAGTCTGGTATCTCTTTGTTTTATGTTATTTTTTCCCGTAGCCGGTTTAACCCCACTCTCCCCTACCAATGCTGAACATATTCTCCTCTTTTCCAGAGAACAAGTGACAACGATGGCGGATACGGATACGGAAACGTTGCAGAACGGGACGGCGATGCTTTCTCTCGAGGAGGAGGAGAGGATGAAGCAAAGACCCGCTGACATAGATGCTGTGAGTACAAACCTACGCAATTGCATTTATGTTATACCTGCAGAGAAACTAGGGTGGTAGTCACAAACTACCTTGGCCAGTGTAGAGGTCCCTCAACAGACTGCGGACTCAGGTGGGCCGTTGCAGTTGCTCGCGTCCGTAGGTGTGTATCCTTTGATTCCCTACACGTACCCCCTGGGTGGTGCTAAAGGAGCAACCAAAAGTAGCAGTAGAACTTGTGCCAAGTTCGTCCGGAGAGGTACTGCCATCACACCTGGAATCTGCCGCCAAGCAGTAGTGCTCGCATTATTGTGTTCCGGTGGAAGGGTGTGGGTGCCGGTGAAATGACAAGCGCAGAGACGTATCATCCCCGTCTCGGGTGATGGACGCAGCAGGATGAATGCGACTCAGTAAATATTTGTATCTCATACTGAGTCGCGCGCATTACTGTTGTCATGAGCGAGGGTCAACACTTATTATCAGGTGGGCCCTCAGCTCGTACCGTCACTCATTCACATAAAAAAAAAAAAATGGGGTGTGATTGAGGTGTGATCACTATGGGTGATTTAATGGCTACCAGAGGGGCCATTGACGTAGCGAATTTTTGGGCAAGTTCTATATAAAGGTTTATTTTATCGACACGAAAAAAGAAGAAGGCTATTTACCCTTGAGTGTATTTTGTCGGACACACTAACATTTTAGAACGGTTTGCAACGCTTTTCTCAAGAATAAGGATCGGGTAATCGATCCAGACAACCAACCCAAAATGGAAGAATCCATGTTGCTCGCGTCCGCAGGTGAGTGTCCTTAGACTACTTGGCCTTAGTGTATCCTGGACGGTGCGAAAGGAGCACTCAAAAGTAGCAGTAGGACTTGTGCCAAGTTCATCCGGAGAGGTACTGCGACCACACCTTGAATCTGCCGCCAAGCAGTACCGCTCGCAGTATTGTACTAATATTTACTTATGTAAAAAACTTCCGTCTTATCTCTTTGCAGGATGTCCGCGAGATGGAACGTCGCAAACGCGTCGAGGCTCTGATGTCCTCGAAGCTGTTCCGCGAGGAGTTAGAGCGGGTCTTGGACCAACAGATCCATGAGGGAGGAGATGCACCGCTCCTGCAGCGCATCAGGGAGATGGTCGGAGGACGGCTGCATAGTGGTTCTTTGAGGGTAAGGGGTTTCTCTTTGGTCCTTGGATAAATGAAGCTTAGAGGCAGTTCTACTGATATATGGACACCTAAAGATCCACTGAAGAATCCTACTCTTCGCGCTAAACGCTCCCATCCATCAGATGGCAACAGACGAAACCGTTTACCCTTCCATTCATTACTTACTTGCAAACTGCAATATCCCTTGTATTTCTTGTATAATATTTTGCATATTAAAGAAAATAGAACCATGTCTATTTGCTTACTCTGGAGACCATCGAATCTGAGAAAGAAGGTAAAGCAAGGTGGTATTCTCTCGAGGAACCTGGAAATAGGTCAATAATATTTGCAGCTGTGACATGGTAATCCAAAATACACAAGGACAGGAAAGCAACAGGTCTACTGTTGGTGTATTTGGAAACGGCTTTGAACTCTAAGCTTGAACTCGTCAAGAGCTGGAGTCCAGCTAGGACTTCTGTACTATGAGGGACTCTGCTTTAGATCGCAGAAGTTTAACCGATGCCCATAATTCCAGGGTCCAACCTGCGTGCTGCCCATCAACGACATCCGCGGTACCGAGGGTTTTGGCTATGAAAAGGGCGAGAAGATCCTGAGATGCAAGCTCGCGGCCGTCTACCGGCTCGTGGACCTGTTCGGGTGGACTCAGAGTGAGTGCTAGACCTTCTCTTGGATAGTTACCAAATCAATGATGACTCGGCTTTGTTAGCAGGAATGATAGCAATGTTTCTACTACTAATTGCAATGTGTTTAATACTTTCAAAGTAGCAAATTAAGCAATTTCGTTTGCTTGGATGATTTGGAAGAATTTGATTTCAGATTGGTCCCATGGAATTTTGATCAAAGTCGGATCAATAGTTTGTTTGTTAAATCAAAATAACTGGAAAAAATATGTCATCCAAACAAACGAAATTGCGTATTTTGTTTTCTTGTGACTTTCTTCGCCCAGTATGTACCTATTTCAAAGTTTCTCTTGTAAATTGGTAGGGCGTACCCCCTAAGTTCGAGAAATATGGGATGAAAGTAGTTTTATTTTTTCGATTTTATAAATCATCCACTTGTTTTTTGTAGAAAATCAAAAGCCGTCGGTAATTTCAAATTCTACGTTTCCAGCCGGAGTGAACGGCCAGATCACCGCCCGCCTCAACACGGCCGAGGAGGCGGTGCTGACCACCCCCCGGGGCCTGCTGCCGCACGAGGTGACAGCCTCCTCGCTGGTGAAGGTCGACATGCAGGGCGCCGTCCAGAACCAGGGCACCACCAACTTTCCCGTCAACGTTGAAGGTACTGTGGTGGCACTGATGCGCTCGTTGTGGCTTCTTTACAGATCAGCGAGATGAGCAACTTTTGGTCCAGTATGAAGTTGGATAGGATTATATTCTATTGTATTCTAATAAGTGTGTCTGTCTGTCTGTGGCATCGTAGCTCCAGATCGAATGGACCAATTTTGATGCAAACTTTTCTGTTTTAAAGCTGTATCTGTGTATCTGAGTGTCTGTCTGTCTGTGGCACCGTAGTTCCTGTACGAATGAACCAATTTGGAAACGGTTTTTTTCTGTTTGAAAGCAGACCTATCAATATCTTTTCTATTCAAATAAGTGTGTCGACGTAGAAATGTATTTTGTATAAAATTCCAGGGTTCTCCATCCACGCGGCGGTGCACTCCGCGCGGCCCGACATCCGCTGCGTGTTGCATGTGCGCTCCGCCTCCGCTCTGGCGGTGTCCTGCATGCAGGAGGGGCTGCTGCCGCTCTGCAACGAGGCGGCCGCTCTGGGGGAGTGCGTACTCCACCGCGTTCCGCTTGGTGAGCATACGTAGTCATACGTAATGAGCATACGTAATAGATTTAGGAGATAGATGTTAAATCTACACATATAGGGCCTGTAGAATAAAGTTGTGTAGGATTGGGCACAAAAAATGGTAAATATATCATTTTTAAAAACTAAGGAGGTCCTCAATTTGTCTGTATCTTTTGTTGATTTTTTTTTTGTTGGGGAGGTCACGATTTGAGATTGGTCCTATAATTTTTTTATCATAATCAATTAAATCAAAATAACTGGAAAAAATATGTCATCCAAGTTAATTAAATTGCGTATTCTGCTACTTTTAAAGTCGGTTTTATCGATTTTGAAATCAGTTACTTGGCAACAATGATTCGATTCGACAATGCCAATTGAGTTGTTTAAGTAGTTGTGAGTGCTGCTGTAAAGAAGCATTTTGTAGGTAAAATGACTTGTTCCCACCCCTCAGGCATCTTGGACAATGAGGAGAAGGACAAGCTGGTCCGCGCGCTCGGGCCCTCCTCCAAGGTCCTGATCCTGTACAACAGCGGCGCCCTCTGCTGCGGCGCCACGCTGGAGGAGGCGTTCCACCACGCGCGCCTGCTCACCGCCGCCGCGGACGTGCAGCTGCGGCTGGCCGCGATACCGCTCGAGAGGCTGGCCATCATTGACGAGGACACCAGGAAGCAGGTGAGGGGTTGGGTGTCCGTTGCTTTTAGAGTGTTCTCCTGAAGCTTCGAGGGCCTAGGTCATGGGTAAATCAGGTAGCAGTAGCGGTGGTTGGCTATCATTGGCGAAGACACTAAGAAGCAGTGGAGGGTCTTGTTGCCTCTGGCTTTTGGACCGTTCTCCTAAGTCCTGAGGGTTCGGGGGTCAGGAGGTCAAGGGGAAAGTGATGATGACGATTTAGCAATTCAGCGACATAGGAACAGAATGTTCCTTCAGCAACGATACCCCCTTATGGCGAGAAATATGGAAACTGTAGGTTTCTTGGATTTCTTCTGATCAGTCTATCATCGTTGCAGATGTACGAAGCGGCCCACAAGCCCCCCACTGACGCCACCAAGTGGCGCGTCGGGGGGGAGGAGTTCGAGGCGCTCATGCGCATGCTGGACAACGCTGGCTTCCGCACCGGCTACATCTACAGACACCCGCTTATCAAGGTACCCTTTATTTTATTTTTTTCGTGGGGAAAACCTTCATCGGTACCCGCCCCCCCCTCGGGGACGTTGGACGGGTTCTGCCGGATTCTTACCGGCAAAAAATCCCACGGTACCTTCTAGACGCCCACTGCTGGGGCTACGGGAACGGCTTGCACTCTTCCAACGGCCCCAGCGGCGTTAATCCTCCCTTATGGCGCACCGGAACCGTGTACGCCGTTCTTTTATCAAGGTACCCTCACCCCCCTTTCAGGACATGAAGAAACACTTTTGGGGTGTCCCGTTGCTGCGTAGGTGTATACTGTCACTGTCCTTATATGTACTCTGGGTGGGACACTCCTCTCTCGGTGGATACACATCACGGAACTGTCCCCCCGTCCCCGTCCGTGCTAGGATATTTTTGCTCGAGTGTACCTTACAGTTGAATCGTTGTAAATGAATATTGATTTTGTGTGTGCATAAACCCTGGTTTAATTGGCACGAGTGCCTGCTCACGTCCAGCGGCTATGTCGACCGGAAATGGAAGTAAACATGCTGATCACCTCCCGTACCAGCCTCTAATGTTCCCACTGCAGGGACACCGGCCTACTCTCGATAATTGAGAGTGAATGGGCTCTGATCTACCACTAGAGCCCAATCCGGATTGGTAGACGTCACATGTCATCGAATTTTTGGTTCTAAGACATGCCGGTTTCCTCACGATGGTTTCCATCACCGTTTCGAGAACGTGGTATTGCGCACATGAATTTTTCAAGTGAAAAAACTCATTGGTGCACGTGTGGGTTTGAATCAGCGACTTGGTTTTGAAAGTCGGCGTCTGTGCCCCTGGGCCACCACGCTCTCAACCACCACCACCTGACCACCTCCCGACATATAAGATATTTTATATATAGATTAACTGTAGTTTCTTATTGCAGAACGACGTGCCGAGACCGAAGAACGACGTGGAGGTGCCGCCGGCCGTCTCCTCCCTCGGATACCTCCTGGAAGAGGAGGAACTGTACCGTCAAGGGTGAGTCTCACACCACGGTGGGTCCCTGTCGTTCGCGTCCGTTGGTACACTCAGCTCTTCCACGTGTCCACACAGTGGCAAAAATATTTTTTTTATGTTTTTATTTAGAAGGTTTTTTTGTATGTGAAAAGTGACAGAACGAGCTGAGGGCCCACCTGGTGGTAAGTGGCGACCCCCGCCCATGACAACAGTAATGGGTCTTACACTGAGTCGCATTAATCCTGCTGCGTCCATCACCCGAGACGAGGATGATACGTCTTATGCGCATGTGATTTCACCTGCACCCACACCCTTCCACCGGAACACAGTAATGCGAGCACTACTACTTGGCCGCAGATTCCAAGTGTACTTCTCCGGACGAACTTGGCACAAGTTCTACTGCTACTTTTGGTTGCTCCTTTAGCACCACCCAGGGGTTACGTGTAGGGAATCATAGGGTACACACCTACGGACGCGAGCAATTGGACCCCCCAAAGGTTTTAATATTTAAACGTTTTTTTTTGTACTGTTTGTCGGTACCAAAATTGAATTGTCGTTTCAGGCTCTGGAAGAAAGGGCAGGGGAAGTCGGGCGAGCGCACTCGCTGGCTAAACTCCCCCAACGTCTACCAGAAGGTGGAGGTTCTGGAGACGGGAACCACCGATCCCAAGAAGATCACCAAGGTAGAATATCTGAGGGTTGAGGCTGAATAATACACAGATAGGGGAGCCCTACGATTTTCAGCGTTTTTGCCATGCTAGCCTTTCTTACGGTGTAAAGTTTTGGGGTAGGTGTCTGGAGAGATTTGCATAAATATGCTATAAGGGCTTATGTTTACTTTTGTCTAGGGCAGGAAATTTCAATACTTTGTTTTGCAACTGTTTTTTGGGGATAAAAATACCATAGAAATTCTATCAGTTGGGTCAAGATTTTAGAGGAACAGCTGATCCCAATAATATAATCTCCGTAGAATACTTGAGGGTTATGACTGAATTTGAATTGTGTGACATGCTATACTATTTTATGGTATAAAGTTCTGGGCATAAAAAAAATTGCTTATAAAGACCGAATAATGTACTCAGGACTTGCCTAATTATTCTCATGTTTTCTGTGGTAGATATTCGCTGTAATAGGATATTATGTCTACCGAGAGAGAAAGGCTTGGTGGTCCGTTACATACGTACACAATATCATAATGATTTCCTAATTAAATCTGTAGTTATGTCGAAAATTTTGTAGAATACTTTGACATGCCATACTATACTATGTTATAATACTCTGGGGGAGAAAATTCGATGAAAATATGTTACTTTTTAATACGTAAATTATATTGTTTGTATCTTCACTTGTCGCTTTACAAGTGTATGTATAATTCTTTCAGTTATATAGCTCCCATATTTATGCGTACAGCGTAGATATTTTCCATAATAACAAATAGCACAGGTAGTTATAGAAACAGAATGTTTCTATTAGTATCTACCTTATATTAAATACATACATATATCATCGCCTTACGGTTAACCTGTAGTGATGTAATACTGTTGTCTAAATAAATATTACAAGCCATGCTTAGTTTGGGGCCAGATGGCGCTGTGTGAAATATTTCAATGAACATTTATTTACTATTATTATTTATGTATGTAAGGTATTGTTTCTGAACATCCAATCTCAAGATCATCTTAATGTCCTTATATCATTCCAAAAATATTTCCATATACCTATATAAACAGTGTTTTAAAACTCCTAAAAGTAGGTTTTCTCATATTCTTACATGGGAGGAAGTGGCCCAGTATGGTGTGGGTGTTTACAAGCCATTCGAAGGCCTCCAACATGGGTTATCTTCTGATAAGCTGAGTTTCCACTGTGACTATTGTAAAGCAAACTGTAGGCGATCCACAATTTCTGTATTATTGTGGATATTGCTAGCGTCTTCAATGATTATTTTTTTATTTTTGTCTTTACAAATACTGTTTAAAGATTATATATTGTCGGCATCATCACAAATTAATTTATAACTTTATATTTATAATGTTAATGATCTTTTTTTTATTTTATTATTTAATAATTACATAATTTCATAACATTCCAATAACATTTTTATAGTTTTGGGTTCTTGGGTTAGTGACTTTTTTTTATTATATTTTTTTATTATTTTTCTTTATATTATATTATTTTACCCATTTTGAATATAATTTTCTACTAATATAAATATTATAGTTATTAATAGGCAGAAGTTGAAAACGTTAATCATTTATTAAAAATAGTCTATTAGTATATAACTGTTAAAATTTAAGAGTTTTGTCTAAAATTTCAAGCATTTTACTGTTTACGCTCAAACTAGCTCAACAATGATTTTTTTATCATTTTTCTAATTTTTTTAAAATTTATATTCATGCAAATTCATCGAAATCTTGTCTAGGATTAGTAATTACAGATATATAAAAAAAAGTATTTATATTTAACGCTTTTGATGCTAAAGTGTGTATTAAATATTTATTAGAACTGATTCAGAATGAAAATGGGGCAAAAATATTTGAATAGAATACTAATTAAAATTTAAAATTTTCGATACAAAGTCAATATGCCTTTTTTTAATAATAAAAAAGTGTTTTTGCTCCATTAGGTAAAGAAAAAAAAAATGCTTTTATTATATTGTGCTTATAGAAATGTTTAATTCAATAAATATATAAAATAAATAACTCTGTTTCGTATCGCTTCTCTCACAATGAAATGCTATTGACGGTTCTAACAAAACTATTAATTTTTTTTCTTGTCAAATAGTTTTAAAGCTGGTTTTTTATAATAAGTTTGTTTGCTACATTTGTAGATATGATATCATCGCGGCAGTGTCCAAAGTCAACATATTAATACTATAAGATGCACTTTGTTTAAACAGCGCATCGTTTACAGTTGGTTTCTATATTTAAGCAACAGATAACTGGAGATAGATTGCGTTAGTATAATAAATTAAAAATTATTATTATTATGTTTATTATATTTTGTTGGTTTTTATGTAATTACTAGCTATGTTCAGATTAGTGTATTTGACTTTGTAATTTATCAACTAGTGTAAGTGTTCCTAATTAATTTAATTAATTAAAAATCAACAGTTATCTGTCCAATAAAAGTCATTTAATTTTATTTTCCAATTATACAAACTATTCATCTGTTAGTTGATGTTAAATATATAAACTATCTGTCGATGTTTTTAAAAGGGGTTTGGATATTTTTTTCTGAGCTAAGTTCAATATTTTGTATTCAGGTATTTGACTCCTTGAAATGTGAACCATGTCTTGTCATATAACAATATATCTGTCAGATCTTATATGTGAACGAAGCGCTGATGCCAAATGTATTGAGTCTGAACCCTGCCTTCGAAGCGAGGGGTCCCAGGTTCGATTCCCGGCCGGGGAGCACTTTTTGTGGTGACCATGAAGTTTGTTCTCGGATCTAGGGTTTTTGTCTTGTTTCTGTGTTTGTCCATGCCAACTGCGACACAGCGAATCCTGGTTCAGAGGTATGAGTGTAAACGTTTAAAACTGAACTAATATATCCATCTTTTTCTATTTCACTTGAGCTGAAAGAGACGGCAATTATATACAACCGTCAAATATATTTTGGTTTAGATTGACGTCAACTATATCACGTAAAACTATAAACTTAATTTTAAATAATTGTTATACTGATGGTCTAATATTATAATCGCGAAAGTTTGTAAGTATGTATGGATGTTTGTTACTCAATCACGCCAGAACGGCCGAACGGACCTGGATGAAATTTGGCACAGAGATAGATTATAGTCTGGAATGGCACATAGGTTACTTTTTATCCCGGAAAAATGTACGGTTCCCGTAGGAGGTCAAACCGCGGGTAACGGGTAATTTTTTTGTTTTGTAGTTCGTGTGACATTTATGGTTCACATTTCATAGATTATTGAGTCGGTAGAATATATTTTTTTAACTCACATATTTTTCTTATCTTAGTTCAAAAATATCCAAATATCTTTACTGTATAGTCCTTTTGACGCTGTCTGCTGTTAACTGACTTGTGTTTTTTTTTCGTGTTACTAATGTTATAATGTTTTGCAGTGGGTGGATGCTAACAACGAAGAGGTAATTAATGATAATTGAAAGTATTATTCTTTAACATTCTCTCCTTCTTAATTATTCTCTCTGGGTTCTTGGAGTTACAATTTTTAAATTTAACAATACAAGATTTACCCTAGAATCTCCTGTCGTAATCCTTGATGGTAAAATGTAGAGGCAACTTGAAATTGAATTATTTTAAATACTTGTTTAATTGAATTATTTTAAATATTTGGTAAATTGAATTATTTTAAATATTTAGTAAATTGAATTATTTTAAATATTTGGTAAATTGAATTATTTTAAATATTTGGTAAATTTAATTATTTTAAATATTTGGTAAATTTAATTATTTTAAATATTTGGTAAATTTAATTATTCTAAATATTTGGTAAATTGAATTATTTTAAATATTTGTTAAATTTAAATATTTTAAATATTTGGTAAATTGATGGATGCAATATTTAAGGGTGATGTACCAATGGGATAAGGGTTCACTATTAAGCATTTAATATTCTATGGCCATCTCGAAAAAAATTTTTTTTTTTGTTATGTCTGGTCTTTCGAGCCTCTTTGGTCTTTCGAGTTCTTCTATCGGGTTGGGTATTGTTGTGGTGTCCATCGTTATGTTTTTCACAGGATTCTAACATGACGCTTTGAATTTTAAAACAAAACGTTTAGTATTAACGAGTTATTATATTTATTTTAAACAACAATTGCTGTGAGGCTGCACGTATCTTCAAAACTACATATTTACACAGACTAAAAATTTAAGTGGTTACAATCGTCGAATTCCTGTCAAGAAATTTATTCAGATACCTTAATCTTTTTATTTTTGATATTATATCTCGTTTTGTATTAGGTATCGCAACAATTTTGAGGGTTGACGCAAGTAGCTTACAGGATAAAAAGTTATCTTAGATTAGGTATTAGCTGTCTTTAGCTAAAAAAATAAATCGTTTGTTAGAGCTGAGATACCGTATCAGCCTCTAATGTTACCACTGCAGGGACACCGGCCTACTCTCGATAAATGAGAGTAAAAATAAATAAAAAAATATATATTTCGTGTTCCATTATAACTCATCATCATTTGAGATTGAAGGCCAAAGGACTACCATCATATATATTAAAAGATTGAGATATATTGAGATAAGATAAGATAACTCATTAATACTAAAAAAACAGCATTAATAAAAAACCGCTTTAAAATTAATACCATGTCAACGGCATTTCATTGAACACCCCCTGGTCCGAATGAAATTATCGATCGTATAATTTCGTTCCCGCATCGAGTTTGTACAGTGATCGAGGAAAAGGAATTAGTTAAAAATGTTGCCATACTCACCCTTCCCGCATTACCTTTTTGTTTTGATTTCCCATTTGCCTATACCGGGATTTCGATCTAGTCTCGCTGTTGCATGTCTATAATGCTATAAAGTCGCGATTTTTATCAAATTTGTTTATTATTTAAAAAAAATATTAGCTTCCGTTTTGAGTCCTAAATAAGGATCCAAAGTTAAAAGTCAAACTCATTTATTCCTTTAGATCTCAAGTATCATTTGGACACGACAAATTTTACACATATTCGTGAGCATGTAACGTGTCACAGAAACTCCCCAGGCACATTACATGCACACAGATATGTAACATGTGTCTTAATGAACTTTATTTGTTGACAAAGATTTTTTTTAAAATGTCGAGCGTTTTTTTTATATTACGAATAAAATCCTAGTAAAAAATTAATATTTTGTAATTGAAATGTTAGGATTAAATTCAAAGCTTTGCATGAGAAATGGCCTTCTATAATTCAAAATAAAAAAAAATACTGTACATGCTCGATGACTAGACGGGTTTGAATGATACCATCAACATGTAATTCCACCGACTGCATTCTCGCCTATACCCACCTTTTACTTTCACCTGCACTAACCCAACCGCTCCTCAACGATGGGGAAAACCTATCGTTTTCTGGCAACATTTTTACTAATGTCTCTTTTTTCTCCCCACAATAAATGGTCACCGTACAACGAACGGTCCCCAACGGATTTTGGGCGTTGCGAACGGAAGTGGGTGCAAGACGGATCGCCGGGGCACAACAGTACGCCGGTGAAAATTGACACCCTCCAGTTTGTGCCCAAAAACACCAACCCTAGGGAGTTCAAGAAGTTACAACAACAGGTATGTACCTATATATTTATATAGTACACATAGATAGATAACAATTAATTGATCACCAAACAAAAAAAAAATTGTTAAACAATAAGGTAATACGGGCGGCCTTATCGCTAAAAGCGATCTCTTCCAGCCAACCTTTGGATGGACCAGACAAAGAGAAAAATAGAAGGGGCATGTTGGTGTGCATAGAATGGAAAATAGAATTAAGTTTTTAAACGCTTACCGAAGCGGCAAATAATGTTTGGTTACCATGTTCTTGATAAAAGGGACTTGGCATGTCTAATGTCGACAGGCAGAGCGTTCCGTAGACGGACTGCCTGAGCACATGTACTTAGAGTGGATGCCGCAAACAGAACTTAATTGTACGTAACTTAGGTACTTGTATTTGTATATATTGATCAATTAAATACATTGTGAAATGTGTTTTATTTGACGGCTCCGTGGCTTAGTTGGTAGTCGCCTTGCCTTCGAAGCGAGGGGTCCCGGGTTCGATTCCCGGTCGGGGCACACTTTGTGTGGTGAGCATGAAGTTTGTTCTCGGGTCTTGGGTGTTTGTCTTGTGTTTCTCTGTTTGTCCATGCCATCTGCGACACAGGGAATCCTAGTGCAGAGGTATGAGTGTGTGAACGTTGTTTTTTTTTTATTATATTATTATAGACAGATGACACTTTATTGCACATTAATAAAAGTCACAGTGAAAATCTCTTTTCCGTCGAATTATTAAAAGTGACTTAAAAATTTAGTAATTATAATATATCAAGGGCTGTGGGTTTTGGTCAACAAACCCCACTAATATTATGAACGCGAACGTTTGGATGTATGGATGGATGTTTGTTACTCAATCACGCCAGAACGGCCGAACGGGCCTGGATGAAAGGCACAGAGATAGATTATAGTCTGGAATAGCATTAGGCTGCTTTTTATCCCGAAATACTGTACGGTTCCCGTAGGAGGTCCAACCGCGGGTAACTGGTAAATAAATAAACAGCTTTTGAAATATATATCTCATCGTCCGGAACCTGTAGATAAAGGACAACCGGCGCGCGGACAAGATCAGCGCCGGGCCGCAGTCACACATCCTGGAGGGTGTGACGTGGGACGAGGCCAACAAGCTGGTCGGGGAAGACGCCGTGAACACCCAGACCGGAGACCACGTCGTGAGTGTACCTACTTAAATCGCGCTTTTAAAAACGAAAGTTTTTTTTTTACGTGATAACGTTTTATAAATTGATGCACGCACGAAAAAGCATTAATTGAATCACACTTTTGAGAGAGAAAGTTTTTGTTACGTGATAACGTTTTATAAATTGATGCACGCACGAAAAAGCATTAAATGAATCACACTTTTGAAAGAGACAGTTTTTTTTACGTGATAACGTTTTATAAATTGATGCACGCACGAAATGGGCGGAGCTAACCACTTAACGTTATGTGTTTTTTCAGCTCGTCCCGTCACTTTGGTCTTATAAAAAATATACCATCTTACTTTATTAAGTATAAGAATAATTTTATTTGCCAAAAACTATCTAACACTGCAAGTTAACAGGGAATCCCAAACTAAGGTTGTTAAAAGCTTGTCTTGAAGACTCGGAGTACGAAATTGTAGACGCTGGTCGTTAGACGCCTCCGTGGTTTAGTTGGTAGTAGCCTTCGAAGCGAGGGGTCCCGGGTTCGATTCCCGGCCGGGGCACACTCTGTGTGGTGAGCACGAAGTTTGTTCTCGGGTCTTGGGTGTTTGTCTTGTGTTTCTGCGTTTGTCCACGCCATCTGCGACACAGGGATTCCTAGTGCAGAGGTATGAGTGTGTAAACGTTTATTTTTTTATTTATTGTTGATCCACCACCCCCAGGTGCTGATGGGTGCCGCCTCCAAGGGTATAATCCAGCGCGGCTACCAGCACAACGCGACCATGTACAGCGCGCCGTACGCGCGCAACCCGTTCGACCACGTCACGGACACGGAGATCGAGGACTACCGCCGCGCCGTCGAGAGGAAACGACACGGGAACGAATGTGAGTCTTGAACACCTCTTGGTTGCTAAGGGTCACTGGCCTGCTGGATCTCCAGGACATTGGGTGGCTGGGCTGGTATAAAATCCTCCACCATTCATGCAAAAGGGTCCGCTGGTGGTCCACTGGTCCAAGTAAGTTTAGATCATCTCTTGGAGTGCGGAGTGTGGCACCCCAGGCTATCCTGCGGCATCAGCGGGCTGCTGGCTCTCCTGGAGGACATGGGGTGGGTGGGCTGGTATTAAATCTTCCACCATTCACGCAAAAGGTTCCGCTGGTGGTCCACTGGTCCAAGTAAGTTTAGATCACCTCTTGGAATGCAGTAGCGTTGCACCCCAGGCTATCCTGCGGCATCAGCGGGCTGCTGGAGGACATCGGGTGGCTGGGCTGGTATTAAATGTTCCAACATTCACGCAAAAGGGTCCACTGGTCCAAGTAAGTTTAGATCATCCCTTGGAGTGCTGTAGCGTTGCACCCCAGGCTATCCTGCGGCATCAGCGGGCTACTGGAGGACATCGGGTGGGTGGGCTGGTATTAAATGTTCCAACATTCACGCAAAAGGGTCCACTGGTCCAAGTAAGTTTAGATCACCTCTTGGAATGCAGTAGCGTTGCACCCCAGGCTATCCTGCGGCATCAGCGGGCTGCTGGAGGACATCGGGTGGCTGGGCTGGTATAAAATCCTCCACCATTCATGCAAAAGGGTCCGCTGGTGGTCCACTGGTCCAAGTAAGTTTAGATCATCTCTTGGAGTGCGGAGTGTGGCACCCCAGGCTATCCTGCGGCATCAGCGGGCTGCTGGCTCTCCTGGAGGACATGGGGTGGGTGGCCTGGTATTAATTCCTCCACCATTCACGCAAAAGGGTCCACTGGTGGTCCACTGGTCCAAGTAAGTTTAGATCACTTCTTATATAACTATTTTTATAGATAGCTATTTTAATTTAATTATTTAACTTGTTGTTTTGTGACGTTCCTATGCTTGTCTGTTTTGAATGGCTCTGATCATAGATCTTGTGTTTTGTTTAATTTTAAATTTTATAATCATATATTATGTGTTGTGTGTGTGTATAATTTTAATTTTAACGTAACCAAGTGTACCTTATGGTTGCTACAGTCAAATAAATGAGTATGAGTATAGAAGGGTCAAGGGACGCCGATGTCGCCCAGGGAATCCTGTGGCTTCAGCGGTTTACTGGATCTCTTGGAGGATATTCGGTGGCTATAAATCGTCTACCATTCCTGGACCCTTCCACTAGTACTGGTGTTAATATTATAAGTGTGTATTTACAAAAGATAAAACTATTATATGAATTTTATGGGAACTAGATGTTAGCTTGTAGCTATGTTTAGTTTGGAGCTAGATATCGCTGTGTGGAACATCCATGAATATTTATATATTCATAATGCATATTTGTATGGTATTTCAGACGACACAGACCTGTCCGAATCGGAGGCGATAAGCGGGGCGCAGATCACATCCCCGGCCAGCGCCCCCTCGGAGACGGAGGAGGAGTCGCGCGATGGTGAGTGCCTTTTGTGTGTGAGGTAGTGACGGCACGAGCTGAGGGCCCAGGTGGTAAGTGGCGCCCCCCGCCCATGACAACAGTATCGACTCAGTATGAGATTTGGATCTTACACTGAGTCGCACTCATCCTGCTGCGTCCGTCACCCGAGACGGGGATGCTACTCATGCGCGTGTGATTTCACCGGCACCCACACCTTTCCGGGGCACAGTAATGCGAGCACTATTGTTTGGCGGCAGATTCCTGGTGTATCTTAAACCAGTAATAATTTATTTTTGTCTCGCCGACCCGTATTATAAACAATATTTTGATATTGTTTTTTTTTTTGTTCAGAACACCGCGTGCTGAGAATCGAAACGACACAAGCGCCGGTCAGGAGTCAGCCGGAAGTCGTACTGAGCGATGGTGAGTGATATATATGATAGAAATGCTGTTCGCTGGTAAACGCACCTTTAGATAACATCTGGGACAAAGATGGCAATCATTTTTCAATGTTCGGAACAGTCCAAATTAGGATTTTATGCAACTTTGCACAAGTTCTACTGCTACTTTTGGTTGCTACTTTAGCACCACCGAAGGGGTGCTTGTAGGGATTCAAAGGGTATTCCTACAGACGCGAGCAGCTAGACCCCCAAAAATATGGCGGCGGCACGTGTTCCTTCACGAGGCATCCTCAGGTGCGTTCACTCGAGATGCACATTAAGTATCAGTTAGTGGGTCTCGCTGAAAACCAGCGCCTGCCTGTTCACAACAACTTAACACTGTGAACAATGTTACTTCCGTACGTACGTACCGGACGTATTTTAAAGCTCGTGTGTGGGTATGGAATGGACAATTTTAGCGTGTTTTTTTTTAAATGTTTTAGCATGTAACTTGTTAGCAATAATTTAGCTAATCTAGATTTGCATTTAGCATGGTTTCTAAGATATTTAGAATGTCGAAATAGCGTCTTGTTCAAATATTCTGTGATCCAAATCAAGATTTATAAGTGTCTCATAAGTAATGTCGGTTTTGATTTGTGAAAATTACTTTCCAATTGAAACATGTAACTTGTTAAGACTTGTCTCTGAATCTATGAAAACCGTTCACAAAAAAAAAATCACATATGAAAAACGACATTACTTTAAGCAGTGGTCGGAGTAGGTAGATTGATTTGGGGTCAACGATCTCAAATGTATATGTTGATATGTTCATGTAAAAAATAGCAATCAAAAGAACCATTTCGTTAGTCGGGAAATAAATAAAAATCTATAAAAAACGTCTTATTATCGGTTGAATCGGTTACTATCGGTCTGAATTAAATAAATCGTATCACTAAATTAAGTCAATCTCACAAAAACCGGAAGTTTGTGACAAAAAACCGGAATAAGGCATATCCATGTTATGTACGATATCATGCAAGTACGCAAAATCAATGTACCTACTCGGATCACTGCTTATGAGACACCCCTATACATATTAACATAAAAAAAGTACAATTGAGACGCCTCCTTTTTTGTAATTGGATAAAAAATTCTGGTACCGTTGACGTTGGACATCTGATTATTAAACAAAGTTCCTGGTACTTACCATACGGAGAACTGAATATTTGAGCAAGGCGAACCTTAATAGAATTACGCATGTCGTTAAAGCATTATATACCTTTTTTGTAGTTGACACAACTGATTTCTTGAATGCCGAACGTTCGCATGCCGACCGGACTAAAGGTAAGAGTTTACACCTGAAATTTGCCACGCCACTCGGCGCCGGTAACCACTTAACATGAGTTGGGCCGTCCGCTCGCCCCGTTATTATACTCACATAAATAAAAGATTGTAAATATTCAATATTTCCGTATGCAAGTTTTTTTTTTAATCTATAATATTTC
This sequence comes from Aplocera efformata, assembly GCA_921293045.1. Classification (NCBI taxonomy): domain Eukaryota; kingdom Metazoa; phylum Arthropoda; class Insecta; order Lepidoptera; family Geometridae; genus Aplocera; species Aplocera efformata. The sequence goes on along the minus strand of OV121068.1, from coordinate 904,821 downwards.
TTTTCAATAACTTTGTGGTAATTATTATTAATTTTATTGATTTGAAAGTTTTTCTTTTAAAGTTGACCAATTTTTAATTTATTATTTACGTAAATCGAATTGTAATTTTAAAAATTGATATTCAATCTCAAATAAAAACGTATTATTATTTAAAGAACGGGGTTTTGTAATGTACTGTATATGAAACGGTGAATGGGGAGACATTTGAAACTAGATGTCGCTACGGTCTACGACGCCATTGGTCAAAATTTGACAGCGAGATTCGTAATTTAAAAATATCACTAAATTAACCAATGGCACAGCAGATTGTGGCGCCATCTAGTTTTCTGCGAGTTAAGTAGGTGTTCTACGAGTTTGATATTATATTTTTACTTAAATACTAATTTAATAGCAATGGGTCGGTGTTAATATATATTTACTTGCAAGTTTTTTTTTTTAATTTGCAATCTAATATTTTGAAGTGATGCTAACACTAACACTATCTTATAGCTTAAACGCGGGTTCGATTCCCGCAATGGGTCGTTTGCAGACACTATTACTAAAACTTTTTTGCATATGTATGTATTTTTTATTGTTTCCCATTAATGTTCCTTGAGGTATCTGATGGTAATATATACTAAGTAATAATAATAATAATTTGTGATCATAACTCACCTACTGCAGCCACTGGAGTGCACTTGGCTTAGGCCCGTGCACCGATATATTATCGATATAACCGACTCCAAGGAGCAGAGCTGAACAAATTCAGAAATAATAATAATAATAATTTCTAACTGCGTACCGAATTTCGTCCAAATGGGTTCGGTAGGTTCAGCGCAATCTACCTCTGCCGTGCGTGGCAAGTTTTTATGCTGTTTCCGTGCAATGGCCGGTGAAATTACAAGTACTCGAGAAGTCACATCCTTGATAATTTTCATCTCTAGTTTCCGGACTAATTAATGCTATATTGAGAGCGTGGTGGCCCAGGGGCATAGACGCCGACTTGCAATCTGAAGGTTGCTGGTTCAAACACAAACGTGCACCAATGAGCTTTTCACTTGAAAAAATGCATGTGCGCAATACCACGTTCTCGAAACGGTGACGGAAAACATCGTGAGGAAACCGGCATGTCTCAGAACCAAATATTCGACGACGTGTGACATCTACCAATCCGGATTGGGCACCCGTGGTAGATCAGAGCCCATTCACTCCCAATTATCGAGAGTAGGCCGGTGTCCCTGCAGTGGGAACGTTAGAGGCTGGTACGGTAATGCTATATTACACACATCCAAAATACCATCAGGCATCTCCCGTCTCTTACTAACATCTATACTTCTCTTTCTATCCTATCATAAGACACCCGCGATCCGACCGTGTTGTCAGATGACGATGTGTTTCTGCCGGCGCAGCGCGGGCCGATTGTGTCGCGCGCCCATCATAGAGGTGAGATTCTGAGGAAGATCCATTTGGATAGTGCAGATTGGGTTGGGTAGTGCAGATTGCGTTGGGTAGTGCAGAAGTGACGTCTCAAATCTCAGTCGGGTAGTGAAGACTCAGTTGTGTAGTGAAGACTCAGTTGGGTAGTGAAGACTCAGTTAGGTAGTGAATGCTCGCGTTTTCTTCCACGCACGTGTTGTGAGATGACCTTCCTGCTTCGGTTTATAGGTCCTGCAATACTGGGTGAATCTCTTATATATGGGAAGATCTGTTATATATGGGCGAAGATGAACGTTTTTCGTCTGGCTCGTTTGTCAAACATAAAAAGATTCAGTTGGGTATGAAAGATTAAGTTGGGTAGTGAAGATTCAGTCGGGTTGTGATATTGTTTCGGGTGAACGAATGAGTTTTTATGTTGTATCACAATATTTGACAGTTATATTGTGCAAGTATATTCGAATGAATATCAAAATCTTTGTATTAGGAGTACAAATAAGATTCCGCCGTTTTATTGTAGATGGCGCGGCACGGAGTTTCGGTTAGCTTTCGCAGATGATAACCGGCTTAAAAAATAGTTTGGACATTCAAGAACAACATAACCTATTAATATCATTGATTTTATATTGGTAAAATATAATTTTTATAAGTTGAAAATGTCAAAATTTGAGCCAAGTAAGCGTCATTTGCGGGAAATATTAGTTTACTTCTTTAATTTAAAGAAATCTGCTGCTGAGGCGCATCGATTGCTCGTAGAAGCATATGGTGAGGTTGCTTTGAGTGAGAGAACGTGTCGAGAGTGGTTTCAAAAGTTTAAAAATGGTGATTTCGACGTAGAAGACAAAGATCGCAGTGGAAGGCCAAAAATTTACGAGGATGCAGAATTGGAGGAATTATTGGAGGAAGATTCATCTCAAGCACAAAAAGAACTTGCTCTAACATTAGAAGTCACTCAGCAAGCAGTCTCACATCGTTTAAAATCATTAGGAATGATTCATAAACAAGGAAATTGGGTTCCGTACGAATTAAAGCCGAGAGATATTGAACGCCGATTATGCTTAAGTGAAATGCTGCTAGCGCTAGACATAAAAAAAGGGTTTTTTACATCGTATCATAACTGGTGATGAGAAGTGGATACATTATGACAATCCAAAAAGAAGAAAATCATGGGGATTACCTGGCCACGCGTCAACATCAACAGCAAAACCGAATATTCACGGAAAAAAACTTATGCTGTGTATTTGGTGGGATCAGCTAGGTGTAGTGTATTATGAGTTGCTTAATCCGAGCGAAACAATTACTGGAGCCCTCTATCGAACACAATTGATGAGATTGAGCCGAGCTCTGAAGGAAAAACGCCCTTAATACTATTCTAGACACGAAAAAATTATTCTTCTGCATGACAATGCTCGTCCACATGTTGCGGCTCCCGTGAAAAAGTACTTGGAAACACTTGATTGGGAAGTGTTACCCCACCCGCCGTATTCACCAGACATTGCACCGTCCGATTATCACCTGTTCCGGTCCGTAGCACATGCTCTGACGGCGCAGCGGTTCACATCTTATGAGGATACCAAAAATTGGGTTGATTCGTGGATAACCTCAAAAGACAAGGAGTTCTTCAGACGTGGGATTCGAATGCTGCCTGAGAGATGGGAAAAAGTGGTTGCAAGTGATGGGCAATATTTTGAATAAATTTATATTACCGTTCTTCTACAATAAATATTTAATTTGTGTTAAAAACGGCGGAAACTTATTTGTACTCCTAATATAAAAATAATAAGTATTAATCAATTTATTAAAATAAATTTTTTATAAGATGTTTTATTATTCAGTAATAAAAAAATTATCACACAGTTAATGAGGGCTTTTCGCGGCCATGTTTCCAGCATGGATACTAGATGGCGCTGCTTTGTAGTAGGTTGGATGTCAAAAATGAATTGCATGTTAATGTCAACATTCGATTGAAATATTTTTATTTGAATCAATCAAAATAAAGTTTCGAGACGAATAGAAGATTAGAAATAATTAGTATCAAGGTTTGTCTGAGTTACGTACGCTACGTACGCTTTATCCAACAACCAAATATTTTTGCCAGTGACTTCTTTAATACAAACTTTGCGTCAGCTGACGACAAAACAGAGTCGTCCATCGAGCCAATTGGAACTATTTCTTTCTTTTTAAATCTAAAATTAAAGGCCCTTTGTTTAAATTTCTCATAAGTTTAGGGCTTCACTTATTTCAGTGGGGTTTTTATTAGTTCAAGAGAACGAATTAATGATTCTGGAAGTATGAATGATCCATGTTGATTAATAAAGTTTACTGTACTGTATTAAGAGCGCTTTCTCGTTCGCTCTTGAAGATCCGAACCTGCTCGCTGATGATGAGTTGTTGCTGGATTCTGACGCGTTCTGAATGATTCTGGAAGAATGAACGATCCACGTTGTTTAAAAAGTTTACTGTATTTTACTGAGAGCGCTTTCTCGTTGGCTCTTGAAGATCCGAACCTGCTCTCTGATGATGAGGTGTTCCTCGATTCTGCCGCGTCCACCGTGACGTCAAGCACGGGCGTGACGTCACCCCCGCCGCGCGTCGTCATCCGCGCGCAGACCACCGCCGTCGCTCAGAACGTTAGAGGTATAGGTCTGCGAGTGTTTACTCGAGGTCTTGTCTTGTCTCAATATTGTGAGGTCAAGTATACAATTAAAGTTGATTTACACCAAGTCTGGGGTATTAAAAATAGATGTTCTTACAAGGTCATGCATTCTTAATTCTGACTTTGGCGCTTGATAAAACTATATCCGACCCTCAATGGGGAACAAGCAATCCCCTTTTTGAGGGATTCCATTATTAACTTACACATCCTCTTTGTCAATATTGATATGTCAGATAATTATCAGAATTATTAAATGTGTTGCTATGCCACCTGTGAAAAAGAGTATTCTAGCGCAGGCATATAGGCAATACTATAATTTTAAGCTCTCTTTTCTTTATAGCTCAATTTCAATTGTATATTGGGTGCTGTTTGACCTCAAAGTTTTGAGACAGGCACTACACCTCACGTATTTCGTTGGATACAAACCAGGGGGTGATGGGATGTGTTTTTTCGTTCGATCGCTTTGCTTCCAATGAGGTACGGATCCAGTCTTAGTCAAGGTGTGTATACTATTATAAAGTATACGTTACCAAAATGTTTGACGTATCACTCAAATTTGGTAATGTTATATGTTTCAATGTGCTGCGTTGCCTTTCAAAACCCGCAGTTGGGCATCCTACGGGAATCGTACATTTTCCGGGATAAAAATTATCCTATATGCTATTCCAGACTATAATCTGTATTTGTGCCAAATTTCATCCAGATCCGTGCAGCCGTTCTGGCGTGATTGAGTAACAAACGTCCATCCATCAAAACTTGTGCATTTATTATAGTAGTTAGATTTTAGTCTATCGATGTCAATTAGAGTTATGACGTCATCAGTCATCGTGTCCACAGGGCTGGATCCGAACCTGCTTCTAGTTTCAGATGTCGGTTGTCTCGCATAGTCTCGTCTATATAACTCTTTTGGGTTGTCAGTGTTGTGATTTGTGAGTTCATCAATAGTTGATGGCATACTGTCTGCGTTAGCTTTCGCTTCATCTGGGTAGATTCTATCTTTATTATGAGGTGTAGCATATAGGGTAATGTTCAGAATCTTAAGGGTGCCCTTATGTACATAATAAACTAGAGTTGCTTGAAAATTTTGAGTTTGTAATCACTCTAACATCTAAGATGTTTTTTGCCTTATCAGTCTTATCATTGATCTTAATTGGTGACTGGTTTGGAAAATTTGTTGTTGCGATTTTTATGTACAGAATGATACCCTTAAAATGTTGGCGTATAAGGAGTATCTGTTATAACTTGTTGTCAATGTGCAATTTGTTGTGGTCATCATTTGTTAGTTTAGTCGCTATATCATCTTGGTCATCGTTCGGTTTGGACATCACGCCATCGGATCTTGGTGTCTCTTTTTAATTTCATTCTGTTTTATTTATGTTTACCATATCTCCGTTATATCTATCCTACGTATATATGTATATTTTGTTCTTAACTTTTAACATTGTTTATTCACCATATGTTTTATTGTCAAAGTTTTGTAGTCCACGTGTGTTCAAAAACGTTTCCACTCGTGTTACTATCGTATTACTACATAAGGTAGATGATACTACATCATTCTTTGACGCAGGATCTGATGATGGAACGTTTTTGGATACTTTTGTAAGAAATCACCTCCACTTTTCTACAAAGCTAGACAATACTCCACGTGGTCCTTGCTAACATGTTTGTTCGCACTTGCACGCTGCACGCTTGCTTACAGGTACTAAAGAAGATACCGACGAAACGCATACCACTAACAAACGTTCGCTCCACGACTTCAGCCGTAGTCCTAACTTTGATAACATTGTCAATGTATACGATAAGATCCCGCCAAAATGTAAAATTAGTCTCAGCAACCGTTTAGATAACGCGGAGGGTAGTAGTAGTAGATCTAGTTTGTACTCCATACCTTCTTTAGAATGGGATGGAAGAGTTAGATCTGATTATGTCTCAAGAACGAGATCCTTGCCAAGGCAGAGAGTTAGCAGTGTTAATAAGTTGTACAGAACTAGGTCGCATAGTGGTTTTATTAACGCATACATAAAAGATCCAGAACCTTTGCACTATCATTTGCCTAGATGTCGGTCTTGTAGCTTTGTTAATTCTCACACGTCAGTTGACAAGGCGTATGCTATTAAAGAAAAACTTCCAAGAGCTTATTTATCAGCTGATGATATAAATAAAAAATGTAACGAAGAAACTGCAATAGTAAAGGTGAAAGTGGTGGAGCTGCCTGTATTTAAAGTCCAGAAGGTGCCAGAATTTGTAGAGAGTCAAGAGTTTAATGAAGAAATTTATTTAGGTGATCTTAATTCGTTCTCAACACCTAACAACCAAACCGTTATTGATAAAAATGATGAGGTCACGCATACAATAGACAATGAAAAGATTGAAGAAGATGAAAAAAGTAGTGAATTGTACAGGGCAGAATTGGCTGAAATAGATCCTGAGGCTGATGTCTCACTGGAAACAGCAGAAGGAGAATACCACAGCTTCACAGATGACTTTGAAGAAGCTTATGAAAGCCCGGTTAAAGATCTAGTAATAAAAGATATCAGAGATTATTCAGTGCCTATAAACACTTATTGCGATGATTATAATAAGAAAACTGACAGCCCAAAAAAGTCTCCGTTTAAAGGTCGTGAAATACCAACGACTATATTAGAGCCTATTTTGGAAGAATCTAAAAGCTCATACGGTGACGAATCCAGTAACATATCTCAGGAAAAACGTGACTCTGATGTACAATATATTGCAGAACAAACAGTAGATGATGTATTACATAAAGCTGTAGATATTGTTGACTTAAAAAACAATGAAGATTGTTATGCAGTAGAAATGAAAATATCAAACATTTGTGTCATATCAGAAGTTAACAAAGACATGACTTTAAGGAAATGCAATGGTGATAGTAGTATTTTCACTGCTACAAAACAAAGTCAAAACGAAGCACACGTTGATTACGAGGGCCACCCGAAAATGGCTAAACTGGAAATAATTTCCAATGATTCTAAAACCCAAGATATGATAAAGGATCAAAGAAAAAGCTCGATTGATTACAGTGTAACAAGTTCAAATACTGAACCTGTTAGCTTTAACTCAACGGCAGAGTTTGAAAAATATGAGGCCATCACTGATTTACTGACAAAATTGTTGGACAGAATAGATTACGAAGAAGTAGGTACAAGTTTCTTCAAACTCTCGGAAAATAATTGTAACACTGTTGGTTTTTCAGAAGATAAATGTATTAAAAAACCAATATATGACGTCAAAATTAGAGATGAAAGTTTGATGCACAATGAAAATTCTAATGATGTCAAGGATAGAAATGAAAGTGCTCTTGAAGGTATGGCTCATAGTGAAAACTTAGAGGATAACTTCTCAATAACTAAAATGATTCAAGATATCGAAGAATCTGTCTACCTCAATGAAACCATTTTGACAGAAAGTGACAGTGGCATCTCCGAACCTTTTAAAGTGGCTGAAAGTCTTTTGTACTATATTTTCGATCGGGTGTTTATCGTTGATGACAAACAAAAGAAGAGAAGTAATAAAAGAGTTGTAACTGTGGTCGACTCGGAAGATATCTTGTACACAGCTGTTACACTATGGCCAGAAGTAGACGAAAACGAAAATGTTCCATTCAGTTTAAATTTGAATGTAAGAAACTTTAATGAAACAAGACAATTGAGCGATGAAAACAGTGATAAAAGTATATCTGACCTTAATCCAAGTGATTTGGCTGACTTTTATCTATACCCAGAATGTAACGATGATGCGTATACTTATAATGATGTAAGTTTTGGGGAAGAAAACAATCTCAACACAAACTTTGACGTTGCAGATAATCTAGAACTCCCTGAACCTCTGGAAGTATGTAAGGGGACAGTAGAAACTGAGATTAATTCCCAGTTAAAAAAAATTGAAGCTACAAAGGAATTCGAAGATTTAGAATTAGAGTTAAACGCAGAGGTTATAAACAACAAATGTGATTCAACTGAACCAATTCGTAATGATGAAGTTTCCTTAACAGACGATGAAGAATGTAAGGATTTGTCTGTAAATAGTATCGAAATTGCTGAAGACATTATTTTTGTAACATTCTCTAAAGCGTTTCATGATGAAACTGACATAAGCAATGAGAAATATGAAGATGTCGAACTTACACAATGCTTCAATAGCTGTGATTATAAATATAATAGTCCAGATAATTTAAACAAAGTGATAGCCGAAGAAGTATGTGACGATAATAACACATTTGTCGAAAAAGATGACACAATGAATACAGCGTTTGTGCAGGACGATTTGCGCAGCCATTCCTCATCACCCAGAAAAGATTACAAAATATTCGACGCTTGCGAAGAATCTCCTATTCGAAAGCCCAAAACTAGTTTCGTAGGCCAAGACTTATCCATAATGTACGACAAAGATGACACGATACTGGGTTCACCTTTCGTAAAGCAAGCGGCAGTGATTTCTATGTCACAGAATGAAAACACAGGCGGTATAAAGTACTGGCTCTCATTTGATGAAAGTTTGACGGAAACTAATGTGAGTTATTGCAGGAGATTAAAGAACACGGATGATGCTATTCCAAGTTTTTACGGAATAAATTTCCGAAATGATGGCAAAGCTATCGGTGATGAAAACCTCAACGTTAGTCATAGTACTTTTGTTCGTAAACGCGCCGTTTTAGTCAACGAAATTCCCGATAATAACGAATCTAACAAACAAGAACCACACATAAATTCATCCGAAACATCGCCTGAAATGAAAAATTTCACATCTCATGGTAGTTCGTACTTTTACCAAACTTGCGAATCTACATTGGACGACAGTCTGCTTACATATGAAATAGAAAGCCCGCCTAATGAATTGAAAAACATATGTGCCTATGAAACATCTCTAAATGATTTTGACAATTCCCAAAAGAAACTGCTTTATCAAGTGCAAAGGAGAAAGGATAGATTGTACAGTACATGGCCCCCGTTTGAAGATACTCTGTTTTACAGAATAATTTCGAACTTCAGAATGTCTGAGAGTTTTGATCCGAGCGTACTCGATCACGCTAGGATAGACAGTATGTAGAAGAAAAAATACATTTCGGACTTGTCTAAAATTACTGGCATTTTAACTAAAAAAATAATATCTATGAATGTTATGGAATGAGAAACAAAAGCATTTAATTCTAATTTTTAACTCGCCAATGGTGCTATATGTAAAAATAGTAACTGTAAGTAGTTTTCGAACATGATTCGTCTGAGCTTAGATAAGCTATAGCGTTATTTGCCAAACGTAATGAAATTCACTGCATTTAAACTGCAAAGAAGATATGCAGTAATGATGATGACAATTCCAGACAGGAAAATACATATATAGATGAAGTATCTGAGATATTCTCAAAGATCTTATGCCTCAGTATGCGTTGCGTTCCCTAATTTAATTTAAATTTATACGACAGGGGCAGCGTTAAGAGAATTTACATTCCGTTTTAGATTTAAAGAAAGAGTATGCAACATAATTAGCGTTTTAATATAGAAGTCCACAAGTTCATCGGCTATGATCGCTTGGTTTTAGTATAATTTTAGATAAGAATTGTCTGTGCATTTGTGTTTCTAGTTCCTTTGTTTGTAAGTTTTGTTTTTGTTCGTAGTTCCTTAAAGTTTTCTAATAACGTGTTTAAAGTAGAACTATAATGTACTGGAGCCTTCTAACTAATAGTAAAGGTTAGTTCTTTATTAAAAACTTTCAAATTGGCGTATATTTGTGGCGTGGCGTCACTTTTATTTTGGTAGAATGGTGAGAAGTCTTTAGCCATCTAATTAAATGACGTCCAACTTTTTCTGATAAATCTTTCAAAATGTCAATGTCATCACTAAACTATATGATGTCTTCATATTATATATTTTTCAATCACCCAAGGGTACTTTGTTATTTAAGTACATGTTTTTCTCCCCTACGATATCTTTATCCCCCTATATTCCTTTCATCACCTTTTGTTTTTAATATTTTCATCCAAAATAAATAAACTATTGTGTAATTTCATACTCAAACTGAAATTAAACTGTAGGAAAACGCCTAATATTACTAAATATTTCTCAGCTACAAGTTTGCATGCCAATTAATTTAGATTGCTCATTAATATGTTGTCTTTGTTGTCTTTTAATTAATCAAATTGTAGGTTTCTTTTATTATATCACCGGCAATATTATTTATGCACTCGCCCCAGCAATATACAAAGCCATTAATCAAATACCAGACACTGGCAGAGTTGTGTGGCATAAGACACAAAAGTCATAAGGAAGAAGTGAAGCGAAGGCTAAAGACATCAAACCATTCAGCCAAAATAAAAATATTTATATTGAATTGAAAAGTGCGCGTAAAAATGAATTGATAGTTCCACTTTAAACACAAACATTTGTGTGTGTTTTTATAAAGCTGTGTACGTTTGCTATTTGGTCACTGGCATGCTGTTTTGTGTTTTGTGTATGTTATTAAAATAAGTTAACATAATATTGCATTTTATTTACTATTGTTTTTACTCGTCAGCAATCCTGTTTACTTAAGGTAATGGGATGGTTGAAAGTTTGCTTGAGGGCCTGTTTCATCAATCTGTCTGATTGATCTCAGGAATTTAACTAGGGAGTGGTGAAACGAGCCCTAATTCTAATATAACTAATATTGCACTAAGCGAAGCCACGTTTTTAATTGCCTAATATTTTTTAAGTCCTTTTGTTGGTTGAATCTCCCGCTGTATCATCACTAGATTTTTGGTTATTGATGATTGTTGATCAACCCGCCAATCTCAACGCGGGATTATTTTTGCCCTTTACTGAATTGTCTATGGGATCTTAGAGGTACATAATATCAAATAAAAAAAATATATTTTTATATGATTCACAATTGGCGTATTATAATTATAAAGTAAAAGTTATTTTCAATGCTTTCATCCCATATTTTTTGCTCTATATGATGAAATTTTATTGCAAGATTTCATCCACCTCGGAGGATATAAAATAAAATAATAATTCAAATTGGTTTGCAAATAGTGAATAAAGCGTAACAAACATACACTTTATAAAGAGCCGAATTTAACATCCTTTTTTTGAACTTGATTTATAAACTGTACAGCTGGCTTTAAAATTCAAGGTATTACAAAATCGTGGCTTTGCTTCCATTTGTGGCATGTTCTGCTTGTTTCTGCTTGTCCGCATTTGCATGGAAGCCGTCGGATGGTTTCGACAGAATCGCTTCGTTGTTGTTATGAGAAGTGAGTACTTTTAATTTCTGCTTGTTTTTTACACTTTTAAATACTCAACAGGGATATAGGCAAATTCTTTTTAAATAAAAAAGGTGGCCAATAGATGTTTCACATCAAAAATACAATAAGAAATATTTATTTAGACGACATAATAATATGTACATACAGAGGGACAAAGTAAATGATAGAAAATGAAATAAGAATTTATTCATAAAAAAATCCCAACTGTGTGAAACAAATTTTTCAGCCTATAAATGCCAGATGCAATTATATCTGTAGGTTGCGTTTTTTTTTACTAATTGACATATACAGCTCAGTAGTAGCTCTTGTCTTCGTGCTGTTCGCGGGTTCGATTCCCACGCAGAATAAGCATTTATGAGACGAACATAGATGTTTGTTTTGTCTGGATGATAATATGTTTATTCAAAAGAAAAGTACTGTAAAAGTAAGTAAATATTGCATCACTTATTTGTCCTATAGTACAAGCTTTGTTTAGTTTGGGGCAAGATGACGCTGTGTGAAATATCCGTGACTAAAATAACAATAAAATTATTTTTCAAAAAATGCCTTGATATTTTGTGATTAAAATAAAAGACTAATTTATGGTGCTGTGGTGGAAGGGTGTGGGTGCCGGTGAAATTACATGCACTTGAGGTGTAACATCCCCGTCCCAGAGGCTTGAGTCTTCACATATTATAGTACGAGTTGACTACTATAGTAGGGGAAGACTTGAGTAGTATTTTTGTAGTTTATGGGCGGCGGTAATCACTTACCATCGGGTGGGATGTCTGCTCGTCCCGTCACTTGAGGCACATAAAAAAATGTTTATAATATACATGTTATGCTTAGTTTGGGGCTAGATGGCGCTGTGTGAAATGGCCATGAATAAGATTTTCTGTTTTTTAAATAGTGATTACTGTATTTTCAGGCGAGCACACTGTCAATGGTGACCACTCCGACGCGCATCAAAGCACCTTCTCGCATAGCAGTAAAGAGGTAAGCAAGTTTGATTCCCGCGTCTACGTGAGTTGGGTCGGAACGGGCATAATAATAGTATAGTTGTAGCATAGTAGCCCTGCCTTCGAAGCGAGGGGTCCCGGGTTCGATTCCCGGCCGGGGCACACTTTGTGTGGTGAGCGTGAAGTTTGTTCTATGGTCTTGGGTGCTTGTCTGGTGTTTCTGTGTTTGTCCATGCCATCTGCGACAGGGAATCCTAGTGCAGAGGTATGAACGTGTTGTTGTTGTAAAAAAAATCCTGATAACATCAGCTACCTGCCAGTGAAAGTCACGTCAGACAAACAAGAATGTTGAAAATTGTTTTTATTTTTTATAAGTACCAAATTTCTTTTTAGAATTCAACGGATTAAAGTATTTTGACTTAAGCAGTTGACTTTGATTTGACTTGACTCGTATCATGATTAACATTACGTTAACCATAATAATTAATTGCTACGATCGATTTATAAGATATACTTTAACAGTTGTGTCTCTTCCAGGGCTCCCCCTCGAAGGAGATGTCCACCGAGGACTCCCCGAAGAAGGATAAGAAGAAGAAGAAGGGCCTGAGGACCCCCTCCTTCCTCAAGAAGAAGAAGGAAAAAAAGAAAGAGAAGTCCAGCACGCCACAGCCCGCCTAGATGTGAGAATGTTTGCTTTAGCTTTGTTCTCTTGTGTTTTGACAGTTTTCAAGTTGTTACTAGCCTCTAAGTTTGTGGGTTTGTTTGTGGGTCCGATTCCCACTAGATGTGAGTATATTTGCTTTAGCTATGTTTTCATGTGTTTTGTCAGTTTTCAAGTTGTTACTAGCCTCTTTCTAGTTAACTAATACAACTAGCCTCTAGGTTGGTAGCTCTGCCTTCTGGTGTTTGTGGGTTTGTTTGTGGGTTCCATTCCCACTCAGAACAGGCATTTGGATGTTAATATGTATTTTCAAAAAAGTAGTATATGTATTCTATCAGTTATCTAGTTCCCATATTACAAGCTATGTTAGTTTGGGGCTAGATAGCTCTGTGTGACATTTTCAAAAGTATTTATTTATTATTGTTAGGTATATATAAAGTCATTAATATAATGAAAAAAAAAAACAATTATGTAGTATGTATCTATATAATAAATAATATTTATTTTATATTTATTTTGACACTCTTTCTTTCAGATTATATCCACATAAACACACTGCCATCGCTTCCGACATTTTAAATAAGAAAAACGCGCGTAATAGCTTATACAGTGTGTAGCTGCCGTGGTGTAAATAATTGTGTGGATATTGAGAACACGCTGTTTGTTAACCGTCGGCACGATACAACCACTCCCCTCGGAGTCTTCCGTGGCTTTAGATGCCAACAAAAAGTCGCTCAAATGACTTCCGATGTGCCCGATGGCGTCCGCCATTTTGAATTGCAAAAAAACCTGTTGATTTAAATGAGTTGTTATTTATTAATTTGAATGTTAACGGATTGCAAATGGCGGACGGTACAACTCATTTTAATGATACCCACCTATTGGCGTTTTGTTTGGTGCACTGTAGGTTATCTCCTTCCCTCTTATAGGTAAAACTATATTCCATCTCACTCTGATTGTGACGCCAGTGCTCTAATGTGAAACTAGATGGCGCTAAAATCAAGCTCCATATGTTTTAGCTATGTAATAGTGATTTCACTCTGCGCGATATATTTTTCTTTTTATTTTTATTTTTTTTTTATTTTTAATACCGTTGGCGTTTTTACGCGACTTGCCAACCGAGGTCATAAGATGGAATATTTTTTATTTACTTTACGTAATTTTAATTTTTTTTTCTCTCGTTTAGTGCGGTTTTGCCGGGAAAATAATTAGGCAGCTTAAATGCAAAATTAAGTACATACAGATGACGCATTTGTTTTACAATTTTAATGGACTGTACTTTTGACCTTTTGACTTCTTAATCAATAATTTTCAATATACATAAAAATTTGAATGTAGTTGTTTTTTGTTCATTGACTAATTGTTTGACTAAAACACGTTAAGTACAATTGTTTTTCGTAAAGAAATCGCACTAAACTTATATTTGGTGCATTCATTAAGTACTAAGTAGGCATGTGATGCTTGTAAGGGCCCTTTAGCCATTTGTGCTTTTAATTATAATATTACTATATTAATTAAATAGTGATTCGGGGACACAAAAGTATTTTTTTATTAATATTTTTATTGATTTATTTTTGTCTAATTATTTAAAATTGAATTTGAAGGAACTAAAAAATCTAGCAAAACACTTGGCTAAAAATTCAATATTATGCAAAAAAAAATTGAAATTCATATGAGATATTTTTGTGTCACCGATTTTTAGCTATTATTAAAGTATAAAACAAAATATAATATATGTTAGCACTTTAAATAAATTAAGATTCGGCTAGCCTACGTATTTAGAATGTTTAAATTATCTTTTTTTATTATTGGGAAGTACGTAATTTTTGTTTCGTCTTGACTGCAAACGCATTACAATTACAACAAAAACGAAAACATTAATTTGACATTTTGTTTTTACGTAAATAATATGTCTGGTCGAAGCAAATACATATTTATCTAAATTATAATTGTTGTATATTACTTTTAAAAACGGGGCACAATTATTATTGAGTGTAATTTTTTAATATTCCTTTTCAATTTGCCCCGTTTCAATTTGACATTACCTAGATTGGTCTAGTGTTATTAAAATGACAAATTGAAATTTTGAATGTTACTCAAAATAACCTTATTTTGAGTAACATTTAAATGTTTAATTCATTCTGAAATTCTGAATGTTACTCAAAATAAGGTGATTTAAATGTTTAATTCATTCTGAAATTCTGAATGTTACTCAAAATAAGATTTTAATGTTTAATTTGAGCACGAATTGGCCAACATTTAACATTTTTTATGTCAATGTGTTAAATTTCATCAAATGATACGTAATGATTTTATGTCCAAGTTTTATTAATTTGTGATTATGTTGTTTTGAGTAATATTTCTGAGGATTACGAGAATCGTGTTGAGAGATGAGACACTCTTGATTGTCGATTTGAGTCCCCGAAAATTAATTATGTAATTTGACAATGATTTGAAATTCTGTATTCAATTAATACGTATTAGTTGAAACTTTTTAACAGAACTGTTCGACGTTTTTGCACATTGAAGAAATTGGCACGGGCATTTTACATCTAAAACATTTTGTTGTTTTAAACCGTCAATGTGCGGGGATAATTTTAATTCAATTTGAACCAACCTACATAAACTTTAAGAGTAAATGACAAAAAAATTGGCCGTCACGGAACAGAATATATGAAACATGACGGCATAAGTGAAACATGATGGCGTAAGTGAAACAGCCAAGAGAGCGTCGTGTCGCTTGCCGTCAAGGCATACGAGTTTTACTGCCAAGGCGCGCCAATAGCTGAAACTTCCAGTATTTTTTTATTTTACGATAATAGCAGTAGTAGAGAAAAATTGTGACGGAGATGGAGGAAGAAGCTTCTGGCGCAGCTTGGCAGTAAAAATCGTATTATATTGTAAACTCGTATGCCGTGACGGCAAGCGACACGGCGTCATGTTTCACTTATGCTGCCATGTTTCACTTATGCTATCGTGTTTCACTTACAATGTCGTGTTTCACTTACGCTGTCATGTTTCACTTATGCGGTCGTGTTTCACTTATGCCGGGCGTTCCGTGACTGCCAATTTTTTTGAGGCACGAGGCTGGGTGTTTGATAAACTCATTTGTCACGAGTTAAGCGAAGGTGTATTAAATATTATCCCCTATTTAGATCAGTTTTGCGTTGGAATATGCAAGGTTATGCATGGATCCGTCGATTTCATATCAAAATCAGAAATGGCGAACAGTTTCCGACAATCCGGTCACAAAGCTGTCAGTGGCGATGTTTAGAGTAAGTTGAAGCTTATGAAACGTCATATTATGAATTTTGTATGTAACGTGTTTTTTTTTTTAAATATATGCTATTTCGAAGATTATTATTTTTTGTGGTTTTATTTGATGCGTTCCCCGCGTCGTCTGAGGAGTTTATTTTTTTGCGTGGATCTCAATTTTTCTTTTAAATAAAAGTATACGAAGTTACTCTATATAACATCAGCTATCTGTCAGTGCAAGTAACGTCAAAATTTGTCCAGCCGTTTCGCAGATTAGCCGGAACAAGAAATACAAATAAAAATTGTTTTTTTTTTTTATAAGTACTGTTTATACTTATTATCAAACTAGCTGACCGGGCCACGCGTTGCTGTGGCTAACATTTTTGTCATACGATATTATAATTTGCAATAAAATAATATTGCGATCATAAATTGAGATGTGAGCTATCCTATCTTTCAAGTTGGATCCAACTGCACACGGTGTACCAATTTGATACACAAAATCGGTTATTGTGATTAAACCATGATAGCTAGATATATGTTCTCGCGGACTGTTTTGTAGGTCTTAATGGGATCTACAAACCCGTAGTACATCATTTTGTTCTATTGTCAATAGTTTTTGCAGCGCACGCAAAAATAGGATTTCGATTTTACACCTTGTGTTACAAAATTTACTTACGGATCCCAAATTTTGAAAAAAAAAAAACATAGCCTATAGCCTTCCTCGATAAATGGACTACCCAACACTGAAAGAATCATTCAAATCGGACCAGTAGTTCCAGAGATTAGCGCGTTCAAACAAACAAACAATCAAACAAACAAACTCTGCAGCTTTATAATATTAGTATAGATTTATTTAGTATCAAGTATAAAACATTTGAAAATCGAAAAAAGTAGCAAAATATGCAATTTTGTTTACTTGGTTGTCATTTTTCAGTTATTTTGTTTTAACAACCAAACTAATGAACCGATTTTGATAAAAACTCTATGGGACCATTTCGAAATGAACGCTTTTCGGACAAAAAATAATTTAGCAAACCCGTCTATATAAAATATAAACATCCGAATCCCTGCTTTTTGAAGTCGGTCATAAAGCTGTTATTTTTGCATTACAAGCAAACACTTCAATTTTATTTATTTGTATAGATTACTGGCAGTTCAGTGAATCTTTGACATAACTTATGTCACGACATAGCTTGTTGTCTTTGAGTGTTATTGTATTTACACATAAAAGTTGCTTGCGATTGTTGAAAGAATTTTTAAAATGGGTTTAGCGGTTTAGGCGTGAAAGCGTAAGAAACAAATAAACTCACTTACGCATTTATATAAAAAATAATTATAATAAAAATGTATCACAGGGAATGCTATAATCCTGGGTGTGTGTGTGTGTAAACGTTATATCTCAACAAAAGTGGCGATCTATTATCAGCTATGATAGAGTATTTTGTTTAAAGTGGGACTTTTTGCTCTATGCCGTCACTTCAAGGTCAATTTTGACATGTAGCTATAAAACCTTGTCAAAGTCGAAATTATGCCCGTAAAGAAATCATCACAAAAGTTTTGAATAAATTCCAAATGTGTTTAAGATAATTCACTGTCCATTCTCATCATGGACAAAGAAACCGAGGACGCCGCGGAAACATGGAGAGTCAAGGTTACCGAAGTAAGTAGGAGTAGCAGTGGAAGTAGTAAAAGATGAGAACTGGTACTTACGTATGAGCTGTGGCGGTCTTGGGGGGTGGCTAGCAGGGCAACCGCCCGGGGCCTCGCTTTTGTAGCGCCTCGCACCCTCGCAGAACAACCCGTTTTTTGTTTCGATGTACTGCAGCTGTCTTTAGGATGCTGACTGATTACCAGTAGCCCTGTACACTTCCAACTCACCTAAATTCCTCACACGCCAAGAGCCTCACAAAGATCTATCGCCCGGAGCCTCGCAATATCTAACGCCGCCCATGTGAAAACTTCGTGAGGAACCCGGCATGTCTTAGAACCAAAAATTCTAAGACAGCTGACATTTACCAATCTCCCGTAGTCGACAAAGCCTCACTCAATTATCGAGAGTAGGCCGTTGTCTGTGGGAACATTTGAGAACTAGAAATAAAGGGTACAAGTATTGTAGTTTTTACGACATTAAAATAATTCACCTCCTTTTTTTTATTTTAGGCGCCCAACAAAAAAGCGAAACCGCCAAAAAAAGAACATGCGTCAAAAAAAGAGAATGCACCAAAAAAAGACCGCAAACGTGGGAAGTCCTGCAACTCGAAATGCCACAGGAAACCGGAGCCTACCATTACGGGTATGACGCGAAACACTAAGGAGAACTGCTGCCACTGCTGCTGCCTAATGGCAGAGTACTTGAGGGCAGTAGCCAATCTAGTTTGCTTCCAGTGCAGTGACCCCGATGCTCCACGGGTATCCGAAATCATAAAAGGCATGTATCGCACCGCTAGTTGCATCTGTCACAACTGTTTAGGTATCATAATAGAAATTCTTAAGATCCTAATTGTTATAAAGGACTGAATGAGGATTTTGAGTTGGGACTATTGATATGTTTACATGTTTTTTTTATTCTGTTAATCTGTTTGATATTTTAAAACTACACTCAGTTTTGAAATTTTGGAATAAATGTTTTTGTTTGTTGTTTTTATTTACAATGGTTTTTTTTTTACCGCGTATGTAAGAACTAATCATAGCTTGCAATATAGGCTCCAATATATATATAATACTTTACTTAATATTTGTCTCACTGTCTTATATATGAGACGGCTGTCTCTGTTTTTTAAGACAATGGCGCGAAATGGTTGATTTCGCGGTATAACTTCTGATAAATCAATGATATTACCTACACAAAAAACAAGATTTTTTGTAAGCTAAAGCGACAAAGCGCTTTAAAATGCGTGTCATTTAATAATTAATTACTATTAGTACATAT
Source organism: Aplocera efformata (assembly GCA_921293045.1). Taxonomy (NCBI): domain Eukaryota; kingdom Metazoa; phylum Arthropoda; class Insecta; order Lepidoptera; family Geometridae; genus Aplocera; species Aplocera efformata. The sequence goes on along the minus strand of OV121068.1, from coordinate 885,705 downwards.
TTCTCTTTTTCACAATAACAATGAACTTCGTAATTTTATTTGACACAGACTCAGTGTGGAATTGCTCGAAGCACAGATAAGCAGATGGGAATAAATTATGGAAAGTAGCCAGAAATAAATAACGGTTTCAAAAGTAATAATTTATTACAAAAAGAATGTATAATTTATGCTTAAGAACAGAATACTTATAATATTAAAACTAAATAAAAATAATGATTTATTGTTTTAATCGCTCAAAAATAGGGAACCAATGTATCGCCTGATTATATTTTACATTCAATTAACTTATCGCCATCTCAGAACATTAAAAAAAATCATATGATAACCATTATAATTTAGTATTTTAAATAATTGGAGCATAGAATAAGCCCTGGTTGGGGCTGCTAATGAAGCCGAAATTTCGTGCAAGATTATACGAGTATTAGTGAGTGTAAAGCTGCCTTTAGTAATTTTTTTTTTTTACAATTATTAACTTATATTGAAAGAAATGGAAGTTATATCAGATGTTACAATAAATTCAATTATCGGGATTTGAATTCAACTCCTGTTCACTCTCGCCCATTGAGAGTGCGCGTCTCTGCAGAGTGAATATTAAAGGATTGCCACACTATTTCCATCGATTCCAGCCAAGCCAAGCCAATTTCGTCCGGAGTACTGCCACCACACCTATTTTACCACCAAGAAGTGCACTGCTTGCTTTATTCAGGTGGAAGGGTGTGGGAACTGGTGAAATTACAGGCGCATGAGACGTGATAGTGACAAGCGCAACGGAATGCGAATTGGATGTTCTCATGCCTAGGTCGGAGGACCACCGTAGTAATGCTGTGGTTTATAGGCAGCAGTAACCTCTTAAATCAGGCCGGCCAACTTGTCCAGTTATTTTTGTAGTGTAAAAATAAGGTATTTGCAAAGTAGTAGACCATTGGAATTTAAGTGATCGCCTCTTTAGAATTTTAACCGCCAAAAATAAAAATGCTCCCACCGCCAAATACAATATATAAAAATAAAAATGCTTGCAAAAATATCTACAATCTACTTTTGTCTTATATATGAGCCGTCAGCGTTTTGATCTCGATGTCGAGTCTTATATTATAGACCATGGCTGTTAAAAGACTTTGTAGGTTCAAATTTATAGGTTATATTAATTTATTCTTTAGGTACATGATATACCCAGAGCGGGCTAAAAATTTGAACCTAAAAAGTTTTTTTTAATCGCCATAGCCTAGAATTGGAAGCTATGTTGAATTGCTGTAAGATATTCAAACAATGTTTAAAGTTTGATTTTTTATTGTGTAATAAATAGAATATTTCCTTAATTACATAAGCATACACTCCCGTCTCGTACAAAAACCAGGCGTTACACTCTCGCCATAAAATCTAGAAAGAGTAGAGCCCGCGTGGCATATTTCTTTACAATCCCACAATCAAAATGGAACCAAATTCATCTGCCATTTGTATGGTAACTGTGGCAAAGATAGTTTAGATGTTCTGTACAGATCTAAGTTAAGCTACCCTCCCCCCGGTCACTGTTTTGGATGGGTGACGGTATTGAGGCATTTGAGCTAAGCGCATTACGCGTGTTTTGTCGATCCGCGCTACACTAGTGCCTACTACGGATGACTTGAAAACTGACCCCAGAGTTGAACCACCAAAATAACCCACATAAAAGATCACTGCTAGTCCATACTACGGTGTTGTATAGATAGTTTTCCAAACTGGAAAAGTTGTGACATTATAATAGTATAAGCCGTACCAGCCTCTAATGTTCCCACTGCTGACACCGGCCTACTCTCGATAATTGAGTGATCTACCACTCTAAATTTTTGGCAGTTTAGGATAAAGATTTCGAGAAATAAAAAAAAAAAAACAATGTTAACACACTCATACCTCTGCACTAGGATTCCCTGTCGCAGATGGCATGGACAAACACAGAAACAAGAAACACCCAAGACCCGAGAACAAACATGGTCACCACACATTGCCCCGGCCGGGAATCGAACCCGGGACCCCTCTCAAAGGCAGGGCTACTACCAACTAAGCCACGGAGTGTAAAAGTCAATAAAACAGGATTCAAATTTTATAGAGAGCGCGTGGCCCAGGGGCACAGACGCCGACTTTCAATCTGAAGGTTGCTGGTTCAAACCCACACGCACCAATGAGATTTTTCACTTGAAAAAATTTATGTGCGCAATACCACGTTCTCGAAACGGTGACGGAAAACATCGTGAGGAAACCGGCATGTCTTAGAACCATAAATTCGACGACATGTGACATCTACCAATCCGGATTGGGCTCCCGTGGTAGATCAGAGCCCATTCACTCTCAATTATCGAGAGTAGGCCGGTGTCAGCAGTGGGAACATTAGAGGCTGGTACGGAAAATTTTATAATGATATTTTTCTTAAAATAAGAAATTAAAATTGCAAAAGTTTTACAAAACATCCAAATGCAATTTACTAAACCATGTATTAAAATACATTTTTAACCTAAAACAAGAAAGCCAGCGAGTCCCAGGGTCGATTTCCGGCAAGCATTGATCAAGATATTTGTGCTCAGGTCTTGGACCTCCATATCTTTAGCAGCGAATGAGTGTCCACTCTCAATTATCGAGAGTAGGCCAGTGTCCCAGCAGTGGGAACATTAGAGGCAGGTACGGAGTGTTAAAAGCCTTTTTATTGTTTTAATAAGTTTAAGATGCTTGATCTCAGAATGCGTTCAATCACCACGATTTTTTGGGGTCCGTATCCAAATGTAAACGGAACTATAGTTATAAATATAATCTTATCTACCTGTCTGTTTGTCCTTTTAAGTACTATATTTTCAAATAACTAAATTGTAATGGACAACTAAAGCGTATCCCCAAACTAAGGTTGTACTATGGGAACTAGAAAACTGATGCATTATTTACTCATAACTACATAGTATAAAACAAAGTCGCTTTCTCTGTCCCTATATCCCTATGTATGCTTAAATCTTTAAAACTACACAACGGATTTTGATGCGGTTTTTTTTAATAGATAGAGTGATTCAAGAGGAAGGTTTATATGTATAATACACTAGCAAGTCACCCCGGCTTCGCACGGGTAGTTTCTGATACGACACTGATGGCTTACTAACCGTGCGAAGCCGGAGCGGGTCGCTAGTTAGTTATAAATACATACATATAATACATATTAACAGACAGAACAAATTCTGCGCTGTAGTCCGTGTGGATTCCCACTCAGGACAAGCATTTGAAAAACATTGTTCTGTGTCCGGGTGTTAATATGTATCCGCATAGATCCTATCCATCCATAGGTTGCTGGAAGAGATCGCTTTAAGCGATAAGTCTATTGCCACCTATCTGTTTAATTTTGTATGATTACTTTTAAATTTTATTTCTATGTATTATAGGAATGTATTTAGAAAAACATACTAAAATCAGTATTCTATCAGTTACATGCGCATGTAATTACAACAGACAGACAAATAGGCATAGTAAATACACCAAATCCGTTACTTTTTGTCCATCCAAGGTTGTCTGGAAGACATCGCTCTAAAGCGATAAGACCTTCATTGTTTGACATTAATGTGTAATTTTTATTACTATAGTTACTGTTATTTTGTTTGTAAGCAATAAAGTGTTACCTCCGTGGCTTAGGAGTAAGTGGTCCCGGGTTCGATTCCCGGCCGGGGCACACTTTGTGTGGCGAGCATGAAGTTTGTTCTCGGGTCTTGGGTGTTTGTCTTGTTTGTGTTTGTCCATGCCATCTGCGACACAGGGAATCCTAGTGCAGAGGTATGAGCGTGTAAACATTTATTTATTTATCTATCTAATAAGCTTCTTATCATTTTGGGTACGGACCCCTAAAAATTGCGCAGGAACGAAACTAAGCAACGAAAAGTGCTTCTCGGCCATGGACCAGCAAAACTTCCAAGGTCACCCATCCAAAAGGGGGCCGCTTAGAACGTCTTCCGGTGCACGGCCCTGTGTCCTTCCTCGTCGTACTCCCGCTTGGAGACCCACATCTTGCGGAATGTGTCCAACGAGGCCAGAATCGAACCCCCTATCCATGTAGAGTATAGACGCTCTTGCGGCGCTGAGATCTGCAACAATATATTACGTCAGCTAATGTTCCCACTGCCACCGGCCTACTCTCGACAATTGAGAGGGAATGGGCTCTGATCTACCACGGGAGCCCAATCCGGATTGGTAGATGTCACATGTCGAATTTTTGGTTCTAAGACATGCCGGTTTCCTCACGATGTTTTCAATCACCGTTTCGAGGACGTGGTATTGCGCATATAAATTTTTTCAAGTGAAAAAACTCGTTGGTGCACGTGTGGGTTTCAACCAGCGACCTTCAGATTGAAATTCGGCGTCTATGCCCCTGGGCCACCACGCTCTCGGCGTAGACACCGGCCTACTCTCGACAATTGAGAGTGACGGTACGAGCTGAGGGCCCACCTGGTGGTAAGTGGCTCCCCTCGCCCATGACAACAGTAATGCGCGCGACTCAGTATGAGATACAAATCTTTACTGAGTCGCATTCATCCTGCTGCGTCCATCACCCGCGACGGGGATGATACACATGCGCGTGCGCTTCCACCGGCACCCACACCCTTCCGGAACACAGTAATGCGAGCACTGCTTGGTGGCAGATTCCAGATGTGGTGGCAGTACCTCTCCGAACGAGCTTAGCACAAGTTCTACTGCTACTTTTGGTTGCTCCTGTAGCACCATCCAGGGCGTACGTGTAGGGAATCAAAGGGTAACTGACCTACCTACGGACCAACTGGACCCCCCAAGTTATTATAAATAATTTTTCACCCGTATATTCATGGCCTTGGGCGCCAGCCACCTTTCTACCAGCTTACCGTCTCCGAACCCTCAGAACAGCACCACCCTCAAAATCCCAGATGCGATCTTTGAAATCCAAGATGGCGGGCTACATAACAAGTAATTCCTCACCCGTATCTTTATATGCTTGCCAGCAGGCGATCTCTAAACCCTCAAAACAGCATGAATTCTCAAAATCCAAGATGGCGGGCTACATTATACGTGATACCTCACCCGTATCTTCATGTCCTTGGGCGCGAGCCGCTGGATCTCGGCCAGCAGACAGTCTCCAAACCCTCAGAACAGCATAGATCTCAAAATCCAAGATGGCGGGCTACATTATAAGTAATTCCTCACCTGTATCTTCATGTTCTTGAATGCCAGCACCCTCCGAACCCTCAGAACAGCACAACCCTCAAAATCCAAGATGCGATCTTTGAAATCCAAGATGGCGGACTACATTATACGTGATCCCTCACCCGTATCTTCATGTCCTTGGGCGCCAGCCTCCTGTCTGCCAGCATATCGTCTCCGAACCCTCAGAACAGCACAACCCTCAAAATCCAAGATGCGATCTTTGAAATCCAAGATGGCGGGCTACATAACAAGTAATCCCTCACCCGTATCTTCATGTCCTTGGGCGCGAGCCGCCGGATCTCGGCCAGCAGGCGGTCCCCGAAGCCCCGGAACAGGGTGGAGCCGCCGCTCAACACTATGTTCTGGTAGAGCACCTTCCGCAGGTCCATGTCGGACTTCTGTATCGCGTACATCAACACCTCGTGGAGACCTGGAAAAAAAATTAATTCAAAAAAAGACCTGGGTCGAAAAAAAAAGACCTGGGTCGAAAAAAACAGACCTGGGTCGAAAAAAACAGACCTGGGTCGAAAATAACAGACCTGGGTCGAAAAAAACAGACCTGGGTCGAAAAAAACAGACCTGGGTCGAAAAAAACAGACCTGTGTCGAAAAAAACAGACCTGGGTCGAAAATAACAGACCTGGGTCGAAAAAAACAGACCTGGGTCGAAAAAAACAGACCTGGGTCGAAAAAAACAGACCTGGGTCGAAAAAAACAGACCTGGGTCGAAAATAACAGACCTGGGTCGAAAAAAACAGACCTGGGTCGAAAAAAACAGACCTGGGTCGAAAAAAACAGACCTGGGTCGAAAAAAACAGACCTGGGTCGAAAATAACAGACCTGGGTCGAAAAAAACAGACCTGGGTCGAAAAAAACAGACCTGGGTCGAAAAAAACAGACCTGGGTCGAAAAAAACAGACCTGGGTCGAAAAAAACAGACCTGGGTCGAAAAAAACAGACCTGGGTCGAAAAAAACAGACCTGGGTCGAAAAAAACAGAGCTGTGTCGAAAAAAACAGACCTGGGTCGAAAAAAACAGACCTGGGTCGAAAAAAACAAAAATTCATTCAAAAAAACAGTCTAATTGAGAGTTTCTTAGATCTGTTGGTTGCCTTCTGCTGTAGGTCGTGAGTGATTCCCGCTGCCAAGTATAAAGTATATATATATATATTATTCGGCTCCGTGGCTTAGTGGTAGTGGACCTGCCATCGAAGCGAGGGGTCCCGGGTTCGATTCCCGGCCGGGGCACACTTTGTGTGGTGAGCATGAAGTTTGTTCTCGGGTCTTGGGTGTTTGTCTTGTGTTTCTGTGTTTGTCCATGCCATCTGCGACAGGGAATCCTAGTGCAGAGGTATGAGTGTGTAAACGTTTTTTTTTTCATGTGTCTTTTTTAAGGCCCACCCAATATTAGTTTGCGACCCACTTGCCCACTGGTGGGTCCCGGTGGGTCGGGACCCACTGACATAACCCACCTTCACACTCCTCGCCAATGAGATCAGGTCTGAATAATACTTCTGGTGCCCGAAACCTGGCCTGCCCGATCTGAAACAGAAGCAAGATGATTTAAAACTCAAAATATAGACGGTTCCGTGGCTTAGTTGGTAGTAGCCCTGCCTTAGGGGTCCCGGGTTCGATTCCCGGCCGGGGCAAACTGTGTGGTGAACATTGTTCTCGGGTCTTGGGTGTTTGTCCTTAGTTGGTAGTAGCCCTGCCTTCGGAGGGGTCCCGGGTTCGATTCCCGGCCGGGACACACTGCGTGGTGAGCATGAAGTTTGTTCCCGGGTCTTGTTTGTTTTGAGTTTCAGTGTTTGTCCATGCCATCTGCGACACAGGGAATCCTAGTACTGTACGAGTGTAAAACATTAATTATTATATTATCATCATTCTGTACGAGAGCCCTCTTAATATAAATTTTATTGTTTTTTAGTATTTTTTGTTATACAAGAAGTCTGTCTGTCTGTCCGTTGTAATGTTCACAGATGATGTATCTCTGTCGCCGCTATAACAACAAATACTAGAGAACAGATATAAATAAATATATAAGGGGGCTCTCGTACAGAAACGTGACTTTAAGACATAGTTCCATATGAAGAAACTAGATGGCGCTAGTACTTTAGTTCGGGCTAAAATATAAGCGCTTTGCGCTTTTTATCATAGACTATGGTAAGGAACCCTTGGTGCGCGAGCCCGACTCGCACTTGACCGGTTTTTTTCTTACTAGACATAAATCATGTTGTATGCACATAGACGCCGACTTTCAATCTGAAGGTCGCTGGTTCAAACCCACACGTACATAAGTTATTTCACTTGAAAAAATTTATGTGCGCAATACCACGTTCCCGAAACGGTGACGGAAAACATCGCGAGGAAACCGGCATGTCTTAGAACCAAAAATTCGACGACATGTGTCTTCTAATCCGGATTGGGCTCCCGTGGTAGATCACTCTCAATTATCGAGAGTAGGCCGGCATGGACGTACCCAGCTTCTGGCCTAGGGCACACTACACAAACACACCCACATGAAACATTAGCCGCAAATGATGAAATAAATATAAAATATAATTCTTTGTCAAAGTTGTATCCATCCAAAGGTTGCCTGGAAGAGATCGCTGTTAGCGATAAGGCCGCCCATTGTGCCACCAATTTTATGTTCTTTTTATTTGTTTCTCTGTACAATTTCTGGTGTGAACAATAAAGAGTTTATCTATCTATCTAAATATAAGTAAATTTGATTATGCATGCATTTTTAAATTTCCATTTTTAGGGGGGGGGGGCAGCTGCCTCCCCCTGCCCCCTGGGTACGCCCGTGTAGGCCGGAGTCAGCGGGAACATTGGTGTCATGTAGTACGCATGTAACGTGCTGCACCGACCTCGAGCTGCGTGCCGTCGGGCAGCATGTAGTGCGCGCGCTCCGCGTCCAGCGTCTCCTCCTTGAGGGGGTTGGGGGAGAGGTAGCAGGCGCGCTCCTTGATGGCCTTCACGATCTCCAGCTCGGCGGACGTACGCAGGTTCACGCCCTCCTTGCGCAGGAGCAACCTGCAACACGCCGGCCACGGGTCACGGTTATATGTATGTGTGAGTGTGGGTGTGCGTGTGTGTGTGTGTGAGAGAGAGAGAATGTGTGTATTTGTATATCAGAGCGTGTGTGTGTGTGAGAGAGAGAGAGAATGTGTGTATATGTGTGAGAGAGAGAGTATGTGTGTATTTGTGAGAGAGAATGTGTGTATTTGTGTGAGAGAGATAATGTGTGTATTTGTGTGAGAGAGATAGTGTGTATTTGTGTGAGAGAGAGAATGTGTGTATTTGTGTGAGAGAGAATGTGTGTATTTGTGTGAGAGAGAGAATGTGTGTATTTGTGTGAGAGAGAATGTGTGTATTTGTGTGAGAGAGAATGTGTGCATTTGTTTGAGAGAGAGAGAGAGAGAATGTGTGTATTTGTGTGTGAGAGAGAGAATATGTATTTGTGTGAGATAGAGAGAGTGTATATCACCGCAGGTGTGTGTATGTCAGAGCGTGTGTGTGTGTGTGAGAGAAAGAGAGAGAGATTGTGTGTGTGTGATTTTCTGTGCGTCTTATGCATGTATTTGTGTTAGGTGTGAGTGTAAAAGTGTGCGTGTGTGCATGTATGTCTCTGTGCGTGTGTGCGTGCCTGTCTGTGCGTTGTTGTCTCACCGCAGGTATCTGGTGACGTCGCGGCCGGCCACGTCCACCCGCATGATGCTGTGCGGCATCGCGAACCCCTCGTATATGGGGACCGCGTGCGTGACCCCGTCCCCCGAGTCCAGCACCACGCCCGTGGTGCGCCCCGTCGCGTATCTACCAACGCAGACCACACTTTAATACCATTGAATTTTTTTTTTAAATATTTACATATATAGAAATATTTATACCTATAAGACTTGTTCAAACCCTATCACCGCCCACGGGGAGAACAAGCAAGAAACCCCTAATGGAAGGATTATTTTCTTTCCGCAAACATGTCTCATTATTGTTTCAATCTACATAAGCAGCATTTGAGTAGCAGTAGAACATGTGCCAAGTTCGTCCGGAGAGGTACTGCCACCACACCTGGAATCTGTCGCCAAGTAGTAGTGCTCGCATTACTGTATTATAATAATAAATAATAATAATAAATGTTTATTTGGAACTGTTACAAGGCACATTATAAAACAAAATGGAAACGATGCTACCTGCAGAAGTATAAAAACTGTGTCGCAGATAGCAACGCCCTCCTCCACGACATAATAAATATGTTCCACATTTACATTTTATTAAAAGTGAAAAACAGGGAAAAAAAAAATAATGCTAAACAGTTAACAGTTTTGCTAGACTATCATAAAAAGTAAATGTTACACAATATAAGTCTTTAGTAATAATAAAAATATGGATCATAATCAACCAAAAACGAAATTAGAGAAATAGTGTTTGTGTGTGTGTGTATGTGTGTGTGTGTATGTGTATGTGTGTGTGTATGTGTGTGTGTGTGTGTGTGTGTGTGTGTGTGTGTGAGCTTGGGGGGAATCTTTATGGTGGCGTCAGTATCTTAAGAGCCTGGGCACCCACAGGGAGATAACCATGCACAGTGTTATGAGAAATAGGAGGGGGGGTTAGTGTAATGAGCTTATTTGGAGACCTCTAAAAGATTTTCTGTATCTTCATAAGATAGAGATTGTAACCATTCAAGACAGATAGTCTTACATTTGTAACGAGATAAAGGATATATATTCAATTTGTTATTAATCTTATTATATAGACTGCAACTTAAATAATGAAAATGGCGACTTGCAGCAGCGGTCCGCCGTGGTTCGATGGGACAGATTTTATCTGGTCTGCGTTTGGAAAAAACAAGGCTGGGATCATATGTAAGATGACTATGCTTCCGAAGAACAGAGTGCAAAATAAATAGTTGGCGAACCGTTGGAACTTGGAACAGAGAATAGAGTTCAGATGTAGAAAAATATATGGGTTTTTTTAAGATTACTTTAATAACGGCCCTTTGGCTTCTCTCAATTCTGAGCATGTGTGTTTTTACTGCGCCTCCCCAGGAGGTTATACAATACGATAATATTGACTGCGCCAAAGAAAAGTACACCATCTTGAGGAGATTCATATCTAGAGCGGATCTTAAATTTTTAAAGACGTACATCAATTTCCTCACTCTAGAGACTAAAGAGTCGATTTGAAATTTCCAAGTTAGGGAACAGTCCAGAATTACTCCAAGATATTTTATTTCGGAGGAACGTTCAATAAAAGTGCAGTTACAATTACAAGCATCCTGAGTGATGTTGCTAGTACAACTATGTACACCGATGGAGAAGGATGACGGGGGAAGAGTAGAAAAAGTTACAAATTTAGTTTTAGAAATATTTAGGGTCAAGATGTTCATTTGCAACCAATTCATAACTGATTTTAGTACATATTCTGACTTCACTCTAGCATCTTGCCAAGATCGCCCGTGCACTAAAATGGCTGTATCATCTGCGTAAGTAATAATTTTACAATTTGGAAGATTGAGGTCACACAACTCATTTATATACAATAAGAACAGGGTAGGTCCAAGGACACTACCCTGGGGTACGCCAAAAAGAATGTTCTGTTCGTCACTTTTAAAGCCGTCTATGGAGACATGTTGGGTGCGATTAGTTAAATAGCTTCGAAAAATGTCGTGAGCGACACCCCTAATGCCAACTCGATGAAGCTTGCGGAGTAAAATGGGAACCGAGACAGTGTCAAAAGCCTTAGACAGGTCAAGAAAAATACCCACAGTTTTATGTTTTTTATCGAGGTTTTTGGTTATAGTTTCAGTTAACTCTAAGACAGCGTCTTCCGTTGATCTGCTTTTCCTAAAACCAAACTGATTCTTAGATATGATATTATTTTCATCAGTAAATTTTAGAAGTCTGCTGTTGAGGATCTTTTCAAATATCTTTGAGAAAACCGTGAGGACAGAGATAGGCCTATAGTTGATGACACTGTGTCGGTCTCCACCTTTGAAGATAGGATATACGATGGCCTTTTTAAAGACATGCGGAAATATGCCTGCAGCGAAGGAAATATTAAAAAGGTGACTTAGAATAGGAATAAGAATATGTCTGGCCGATTTGACCAAAAGGGTAGAGATGCCGTCCCAGCCAACCGCACACTTCACTTTGAGTTGGCAAATGATATTTTCAATTTCATTATTATCTACATTGAAGAGTACCATAGAATTCACGGGAGAGTTAATTTCTGTATGGTCCTCAAAAGATGTATTGGGAGGTTGTGACTGTATTGCTGCAGCAAGATTTTTTCCTACATCAGCAAAATAACTGTTTACAAAATTTACGGAATCAATTGGAGTTGCCTTTACTTTTAAGAGGTGTGATGAGTAAGACTGTCTTTTTTGCAGATTGGAAATTTGTTTAACAATATCCCATGTAGCTTTAGGATTATTTTTGGCTTTCTGGATTTCTTTATGTTCGTATTCACGCTTGACCTTTTTTAATAAGTTGTTACAGAAGTTACGATATCGGTAATAAATGATTTTATTCAATTCGTCTTGCGAATTTCGTTTAAATTTGCGGTATAACTTATCCCTGTGTCGTATATATTTCAAAAGGCCAGGAGTAATCCATGGCTTTATATTCCGGTGGAAGGGTGTGGGTGGCGGTGAAATCACATGCTCATGAGACGTATCATCCCCGTCTCGGGTGATGGGCGCAGCAGGATGATGCGACTCTGTGTAAGACCCATATCTTATATTGAGTCGCATTGCTGTTGTCATGGGCGAGGGTCGCCACTTACCAGCAGGTGGGCTGTCAGCTCGTTCCGTCACTTATTCACATAAAAACAAAAAAAAAAAAAAACAACGCTGATATATTCGATCGACCGCTCGTTCCGCCACTTTCATAGCACAAAAGAATTGCTTAGTCAAAGTCAAACTCATTTATTCCTTTAGATCTCAAGTATCATTTGGACACGACAAATTTTACACACACAAGTAAACATATTCTTGAGCATGTAACGTGTCACAGGAACTCCCAGGCACGTTACATGCACACAGATATGTCAACATTACAGTCAGTTTTCATATTTTATATTGTCTTATTTGTTAAGTTTAAGTCTGTTACTTACAAGCTGAGCTGGTGGCATAGACCCAGACTTTCAATCTGAAGGTGGCTGGTTCAAACCCACACATGCACCAATGAGTTTTTCCACACAAAACATCGTGATGAAACCGGCATGTCTTAGAACCAAAAATTCGAAGAAATGTGACATCTATCAATCCCGATCGGGCTCTAGTGGTAGATCAAAGCCCATTCACACTCAATTATCGAAAGTAGGCCGGTGTCAGCAGTGGGAACATTAGAGGCTGGTACAGTGACTTACAAACTGAGAACAGCCTGCATGGAGAGGAACAGTGCTGGCACGTTAAAGGTCTCGAAGAACACCTCGGCTGCCTTCTCGCGGTTCCTGCGAGGGTTGAGAGGCGCCTCCGTGAGCAGAACCGGATGCTCCTCAGAGAACGTCGAGAGCTGGTCCTGGGGACGTGGAATATAGGAACCTGTAGGTTATATCTTTAGCAAATAAATAAACGTTTACACACTCATACCTCTGCACTAGCATTTCCTGTCACAGACAAACACAGAAACACAAGACAAACACCCAAGACCCGAGAACAAACTTCATGCTCATCACACAAATTAATTTATTTAAATTTTTGATCGATAAAACATATCGATAAAAGTTAGATAAAAAGTATGAATTTGAGTATGTATGTAGAATCACGAGAGACGTAACATCCCCGTCTCGAGTGAATGGTGGAATGGTGAGACGGTGCACTTACCTTACTGTAGATATAATTCCAAACCCGCTCCATGTCATTCCAATCCGTGACTATGCCATGCTCCATTGGGTATTTAATGGTCAGAAGACCCCGGTGCTCCTCTGCCCGGGGGCCTACAAACAGCTCACCCTCCAAAGCACCTGCCATCACTCGGACATGTTTTGGGCAACCGATGCTGAAACATTTAAGAATTTTATAATCTCACAGCTTTCATTTTATAACAAACGCTGAAACAGAGCTGCCAACAACCCAGGGTCCTTCTCCGATATATAAAGGAGTTGGGATGGCTGGGGTAGGGTTTAGTTTACAACGGGAGACTATAAACTAAACCCTATCTCTTTTTTTTATGTGTTTGAAGTGATGGATGAGCTAAAAGGCCACCGGATATTAAGTGATTACCTCCACCCATAACTGACAGACTAGACAGTCCCTTACAAAGGCACTGGGTCTTAACAGTGATACACCCCAAGGCTGACATATTATATTAATAGGTGTGTGTGAATATGACTCCGCCCCTTTTTGTCAAAATAAAACACATTTGTTCGCTTACAAAATTAAAAAAAAAATTATTGAAAGTATGCTCCATCTGCAGCTACAACCTTCGCCCATCGTTCAGGTAGTTTTCGTATTCCTTGCTGGAAGAAGTCCTGGTCTTTTGAGCTTATCCAGTTGTCAATCCAAATTTTGATACTTTCACATGAAGTAAACTTTTCTCCAGTAAGGTCTGTCTGCATCGTCCGGAATAGGTGGTAATCCGAAGGAGCTATGTCTGGTGAATATGGCGGGTGGGGTAACACTTCCCAGTCCTGTCCCTCTAAATATCTTTTTACGACTTCTGCGGTATGCGGTTTGGCATTGTCATGCTGAAGAACTAATTTGTTATGTCTATTCACCCATTCTGGTCGTTTTTCTTCTATGGCTCGCTTCAAACGCATTAGTTGTCGTCGGTAAACTTCTCCATTAATAGTTTCAGAGGGTTTGAGCAACTCATAATATACAATACCTTTCTGATCCCACCAAATACAGAGCATGACCTTGGCACAGTGAATATTTATTTTTGGCTGTGATGGGCCTGGTTCGCCTGGTTTCACCCAAGCTTTTTTGCGTTTAGGATTTTCGTAGTGTATCCATTTTTCGTCTCCTGTGACTATCCGATGCAAAAATCCTTTTCTTTGCTGTCTTTGAAGCAGCATTTCACAAATGGTTTTCCGACGTTCCATGTCTCTTTCTTTTAAATCATGTGGAACCCAGTCACCGGCTTTTTGAATCATTCCCATCATTTGTAAACGCTTTGCAACAGTTGAACGATCAACATTTAATGCTGCAGCTAATTCTGATTGAGTTTGGCAAGAATCTTCCGCCAATAATGCTTCCAATTCAGCATCTTCAAATTTTTTTGGTGGTTTTCCATGTTCTTTATTCTCAGTACTAAAATCGTTATTTTGAAATCGTCGAAACCATTCCTTGCAAGTTGTATTAGACGGAGCATGCTCACCATAAATCTCCACAAGCAAACGATAAGTTTCCGCTGCAGTTTTCTTCGCAATAAAATAATGTAATAACACTTCCCGCAAATGACGTTTATTTGGAATAAAAACCGACATTTTCGAAAAGGTGAAAACAATTGTTGCTTACACTTCAACCAAATATCATAAAATGCGTTAGATAGCTGACATTCAGTACTATCGAATACAAGTATGGTCATTTATTAGTACACGTAAACAATACTAAAAACGACATCTGTTGAGAAAGGGCGGAGTCATATTCACACACCCAATATATTAATTAATTGTAGTTTGTTTTTGTAAGTTTTTTTGTTGTCTGTATCTATGTTATCTGAATAAATAAATTTTAGTATTATATTATTATTATAACAACAACTTAGGTCCTCCCCGACCGAAGTATGAAAATACTCAAGTTGTGTCCATCACCCAAGATGGAGATGTAACATTTCATACATGTGATTTCGCTAACCACTCCCTTCCAACAAAGCAAAGCGAGTGCATCAAAACTTGGAGGCAGATTACCAGCTGTGGTGTCAGTACTCCGGGCAGACTTTACACAAGTTCTAATTCTAGTTTCTATTGCTCTCTTATCACTACCCAAAGGGTACGTAGCGATTCGAAGAGTAATCTACGGACGTAAGCAACGTCATTAAAAACTCAACATAAATACAAAATTAAATGTGTAAAAATATACCCTATATTTTATCACCAACAATACTAGATTTTAGTTTGCAATACTTACTAGTTTGGAAACCTGCATTTCGGTATCTGATCACCAGCGAAGCCTGCTTTGATGACTCCCGAACCCTAGAAACCACCGGTGCTTAAGAAACAGTTTTGGAAATGCCGACGTCATTTGTGACTCATACCATGCATAAATTACATGTAAATAAACATAAATATTGCTAAACACACGTGGGAGAATAATACAATGATATAGTCCTGAACTTCTAAGGGCTTTGTAGCATATTTGAATGCCTTTTTATAAATGGAAGGTGCGCCTTTAAGTAAAGTAAAACCTGAATATTTTTTATATTTACATTATCGATGACGACGGGCTGGTTTACAATAACGTCGTTTAACTCCATATTGCACTATTTTATTAATTTATGACTGGGCTTTAGACTTTAATTTAAATACAATTAATTCATAAAATTCAGCAAAACCCACATTCGGTAGGATTTTTACTTTTTGTTAATTTGTTCCAGAGCTTTAGATGTCATTTGAAAAGCTAACGGCATAAATACTGTGACTCTTTCGCACTTGTATATAAAGCTTTTTGTATCTCTTTCTCAGACTAAGTTAACGATATCATATAGAGGCATGGAACAATTAATGACATCAGCAGCAGAGTAGCCAGAGAATATGTAGTAAATTATGCGAAGAAGAACCTGATAAGGATTTATTGTATGATTTTTAATATGGTCTGAAGTTATTTTTTTACGTAACCAGCTAGCTTTTGGCTCATTTTAGATTTTGACCTTTCAAAAGATGAAGGCGACACAAATGAATTTTGTATGGAGTTACTTAAAGTGCCCCCCTGGCGGTCGATATCTCAGATACAAGTGTCTGATTATAAATACGATTTAGAGGATTGAACGAATCACGTAAAATGACCTATAATAGTTTTTCACTTTTGTTGGTGTGACCTTATCAAAGGTAATTCTCATAATGCCGAGAACGCATATTAGATAGACTATGTAGGTACTTAATACCTTTCTAAGAACAGCACTTATTAATTGTATGGCAAAAAAAAACAAACACAAAGTGACAGGAAAAAAATTGATTGTAGCTGTATCGTGGACACGGCTATGTTTTACGTGATTACGTGTACGTAAACGGTCATTAAGTGACGAATTCTTTGATCTTTAGCTATCGAATGGTTTAATTAAATTTTGAATGTAACAAATTTTATCCCCACGTACACAGTTTTACATAAATTAGTGACTGGTACGAACGGTACAAATATGCCCTAAAAATTGCAAAGTTCATGCTTGTTAAACTGGTCTGGTCACACTGAACTGCATTGCTGTATTTGTGTGACTGTCAGTCAACTGTCAATCACCTTATGTTATTATAGGTCTCTGTGGTTGTGTGGGCTTTGTTTGTTTACAATTAATGTTTTTTATTTTTTTTACATCAATATCTACGAATTTCATAAAGAAAATGTTAATGAACAGTGTTATTTTTGCCCACATACTGCTTGCATCCTGTGAAATAATTTCACCGGAGGAATATTGTGATATGAAAGGAAACGCATGCAAAAAAGTCGACAATCAGAAGAATCTCATATTTTACGATATTAATCCGCCTGAGGGCTTTAATTTGAGGCGCGACGTGTACATGAGGTTTGCTCTTATGCTGGCGGAGGCCAGGAGCCAGGGTACCAAGTCTAAATGGCATCTAGTTTTACCTCCTTGGTCCAACCTCTATCATTGGAAGTCTGACTCAGAACATGGCAAACAAAGACATTGGAGCACTTTTTTTGATCTTGATTCCCTCAAATCATACGCTCCAGTACTAGAAATGTATGAAGTATTTGCGGAAACGAATGCCAAAATATTGGAAATTGATACGCTTTATATTCTTCAAAATTACCAAGATGCATTTGAAAATGGTGTTTTTGAAGAAAAATGGGAAATAGTTGGCCCTTGCGACTATGGTGGCACCTTTTGGGGATATAAGAATATCACTGCGAAAGAAGTATTATGCGTGAAATTTCAGGGAAAGATATCACAATTGTGGAGTGTGATGGCAACACATATAACTGACAAAAAAGTTATGTTTGCACACGGAGAAATACCACTGCATGATACATACGGTTCTAAGTCCTATTGGGACTGTCGTAAGAGCATGAAATTCAATTCTAAACTTATTAAATCTGCTGAAAAATATATATCGGAGCACTTAAAATGTAACACAAGAAAGTGTCCAAACTATGTGTCAGTCCACTGGAGAAGACAGGACTTTGCTCGTTATCGCAGCAATGACGTTCCATCAATCAAAGGAACGGCCAAGCAAGTAGAACGAGCTATAAGAAAAAACCAACTGAAAACCAAGAAGGTTTTTATAGCGTCTGATGCAACAGATAAAGAATTACAACAATTGGAAACGGAACTTAAGAGATTTGGTCTCGCAGCTTATTTTTATGTGCAAGATGAAACAGAAATTGATGACTATTCCAGCGGTGAAGTTGCTATTATAGATCAAATCATTTGTTCCCGTAGCGCCTACTTTATAGGTACACATGAGAGTACGTTTTCATTTCGGATACAGGAAGAGAGGGAGATTTTAGGATTTGACAGTAGCACTACGTTTAATAGACTATGTCCTGATAAAGGGACCTGCGAAAGACCTTCCAAATGGACTATTGTGAAGTAAATAGTGTTAGGAGCCCTGTATCTTAATATCGAGATTTTATTTGACAAGGCTGCATTTTTTTATTGGTTTATCTGATCTTATGTCTGGTGTCCCTTGCCTGAAGCTATACTAGTCCTGATCCAGACCTAATCGTGGAATTGTAATATTAAGTACAATATAATTTACTATGAATTTGTGCCATAAATAGTACCAAAGATTTAGTACCTTATAATAAAATCAATTATCTGATTAACACGTTTCTTTTCTTTTCAATTCTAGTACCCAAATCATTTTCAGGAAGTATAGAGGAGCGTTGTTCTTATTTATCAGAATTTCTATTTCATTTCGACATAATTCAAGGCTAAAAGTGCAGTCGCCAGAAAATGCGATTAGCGCGTTCTAAGTAATCACGTGGCAACAATCCGCGCGTTGTGATTGGTCGTCTTTTATTAACCCACCAATCAGAAGGAGGGATTAACGTTAGGCGATGTCATAGAACGTAATAGCGTAGGAAATGTAGGGATGCGCTGTACTAACGTCATAAGTAAAGTATCGTTGAATAGTATCGATGGTTATTTACAACTTCACGTTGCTGAAGGTGAAGAGAAAGTGTTCAATCAAACAAAAGTTTAGATAATGTGCAAACAAAAAATATATATGACCAAAAGTTTCTTATTTATCTAACCTAACTTATATAAGTTTTATGTAACTTATTACGTTTTTTATACAGTAAAAAATTCAACCGATGGCGTGGATGTCTAATCATGCGAGTTGAAGTCACACATATGTATATTCTTTTAATTAAATCTGTCGCGTGTGAGATTTCATTCAATTGATTCATCAACTTTTACATTTTAATATTCTTTGACTGTATTGTACAGTTTCTAAAAATATATTAGTAACGGCATTCTGATTTACATAAATTCCTTTATTGGTAGTCAAACTACAAGCTATATTATTTTAATATCAACAGAATCGCCGTTCTTGAAATTATTTGTATATTTCATACATAATATTATCTTAGTCCATATCGTTCTGTTTCATAGGAACTAAAAGAATCAGAAATAATTTTCGAGCTGAATCGATTTAGATTAATCGCAATAGAATCGATAAAAAAATCGATAATCTACGCGTACTTCCCTATTAAACTATTATAAAATTAATTCGTTCGGTTCGATTGATTTGTTTTGTTGATATTATTTTGTGTTTTGTGCTGTGTTTGAAAATAAATGGTAAGAAACATTACATATCTCAAAAAAAAAAATGTGTTCTTGAAATTATATTCTCGATCACAAATATAAGTTACTGGTAATAAAGCAGTATAATTATTTTGTATAATTCACGTATTTTCATTCTCAATTTTGCCAGGATTTACAAGCTAATAATTCAGAATTTGCTAATAATGGTAAGTTGTAGTTGTGTAGACTTACTCGATGAGATGGCATGGACACGGACACATTTTTCACCCTTGAATGCATGAATAACATAAATATTTCCGTTCAATATTTCGCGCGAAAAAAATTCCAATATTTGGTTATTTTATCGTACAGCAACAAGATTGATTTGTAATTAATACATAATTTCTACAACCTATGACCTTTACGTATTAGAAAAAGATGAAGAGATAAATTGCTGTAGAAAATTAGAAAATCATTTTTATCTACCAATATTGTTCTGTGCATAATATTTTAAGCAAAACCTAGGGATATCATTTTATAATAACATGTATTCTGTTATTTCTGCAGACATGACGGCCATGGTAAGTATCAATGAATAATAGATTTGCATGTTATTTTATCACTATGCTGGGCCAATGCACCAGTTCTGTCTGAATACTTTTCAAGACCACTCTTAATATTTTTTATAATTTATATGATATTATTTATCTCTATGGATTAGTTGTAACCCTGTGTTCCTGGGGTTTCTGGTTCGATTCCTGCCCGGAGCACACTTTGTGTAGTGAGCCTGGAGTTTGTTCTCGAGTCTTGGGTGTTTGTCTATGTTTGTTCATGTTGTCTGTGACAAGGGGATCCTAGTGCACCGGCATGAGTCTGTAAATGTTTATTTTTTATTTTATTGGTATATGTGGGACTACCCCAGAACATAATAAGTATTTTTAAATAAAAACAATGATTTCTACAATAAGAATACATACGTACATTGGTAGCATTGGCGCTAAACTTAGATAAAAGAATGTGATATTTTGTAGATATGTAAATCAAAAACTTATTACAAAGAATTTATTAGATTATAAAGTATTATAAATACCTAAATCTTTTTTAATTCACTGAAGTAAATGAAAACTGACAGTTATTTGACATATTTATTATATATATAACATAAATAATTTTATGTTCTTATTTTGTTAATTATTCAAAAAAAGTTACTTTTTTACTTTTATTAAATATGAATTATTAATTTTAATATATTAATGTGATATTGGCGATGAAATTATTTAAAGTTGCTTTATTAGATTATCATGGACATTTCACATAGCACCATCTAGGCCCAAACTAAGCATAGCTAAGCATATGGGATCTAGATAATTGATAGAATACAATACTTAAATAGTTTTTTATGTTGTAAATACATACATGTAATACATAATAACACCCAGACATAGAACAAACATCTTTTTTCATCACACAAATGCTTGTCCTGGTGGGAATCAAACCCGTAACCTACAGTGCAAAAGGCAGAGCTACTACCAACTGACCTATGAGGGTCGTCCTATTGTGAAGTAATTTACATCCCCCTCCCCAACTACAGTTTTGAGAATTCAGTTTCTTCTTTATGGCTATTAGTGTCTCCACACAAATTGTTTACCACTACCAGTGTTGCCAGTTTAAAAAAATATTTACATATTTCACATAGCGCCATCTGTGGCCCCAAACTAAGCATAGCTTGTAATATGGGAACTAGATAACTGATAGAATTCATATAGTACTTTTATTTTGTAAATATTAACACAGAGACACAGAACAAACATTTATGTTTGCACACAAATGGGAATTGAACCCACAGTGCAGAAGGCAGTGCTACTACCAACTAAGCTATGAGGCCACTTTAAGGAGTTTTTTGACTTTGACATCTAATTCTAATTCTGGGTTGGGGTGACTAGGCCTGTACTTTCGACCTGCATAGGGGTGTATTGTACATTGTCCGTTAACTATAAAATAAAATAAAATAAAATAAAATAGCCCTTTATTTCTACTACACAAAATTTACAATCATTTTCCCTTTATCATTAATATTAAGTAGTAGTCGCCTCCTTGGCGTAGGCCTCCCCTAAACTTCTCCACAAGTCTCTTTCTCTTGCCTTCCTCATCCAATCTGGTCCACATCTTTGCATGAAGATGTCACGCCATCTCTTTCTTTGTCTTCCTTTCTTTCTCTTACTGTTCCATGGGGTCCATTCTGTGACTTTTTTTGTCCATCAGGTATTGTGTAGTCTACAGACGTTAACTATACGCTACCCCAAATCCTTCATGTTCATGATTTTGGGTGGTTAGCAGCACTGCTGTAGCGCTTCAGGAGAATCAGATCCTGTTAGTTATGGCTTTTTGTGTCGTAGCCACACAAATTCTGCCAGTGTTGCCAGAATTGTTGTGTATTCAGCCACACATTCTGCCAGTGTTGCCAGAATTGTTGTGTATTCAGCCACACATTCTGCCAGTGTTGCCAGAATTGTTGTCTTTAGCCACACTTTCTGCCAGTGTTACCAGAATTTCGAAGGAAATAGATTTTTTTTGATTTTGACTTTGACTTTGATATTTGGCAGACATCCAGTCGGGACATCACATCCACCTCAGACTTCATCATGCCGATGGCACCCGTCATCCAGAAGAGACCCTATAATGGAAGAAATTGTGAGTATTAGAACTAGCAGTAGAACTTGAATGGTGGCCCGGAGTACTGCCTCCAGACCTGGTGGTGTGCCGCCAAGCGGTGCATTCGGATTGCTGTTCCGGTGTGGGTGTGGGTGTGGTGAAATTATATGCACGTGGGACGCAAGATCCCCATCTCGGGTGACGGGCGCATGAAAGCAATATATACAGTAGCAGATAATGGTAGTAGCAGCAAGACGGGAGCGAAACGCATTTCGCATTTTCATATACAATATGTACTTGTAGTTGAATTTCGTTTGATTTTTGATCGTCACGAGGTTCGAAGGGGATTACCCGAATAACGGTTCATTTAAGGTAGAACGCCACCTGTCGATTCGTAATTTTTATACCCTCGACGAAATAGGTGTAAGTACCAGCCTCTAATGTTCCCACTGACACCGGCCTACTCTCGATAATTGAGAGTGAATTGGCTCTGATCTACCACGGGAGCCCAATCCGGGTTGGTAGATGTCACATGTCGTCGAATTTTTGGTTCTAAGACATGCCGGTTTCCTCGCGATGTTTTCCGTCACCGTTTTGAAAACGTATTGCGCACATAAATTTTTTCAAGTGAAAAAAGAAAAAAAAACTTCGTAATAACAGAGAATCATATCTATGACCTCAATGAGTCGATTCAAAAATTATAAGCGTTATAAACTGCTATAAGTTCTACGAATTTGAACGTGGCTTGTAAACAATGAGTGTTTATTTTCTATCAGTAATGCGCCCTTTGACAATGCGTTCGTTGTTTTATCGTTTCGAGTTTAGATATTTAAGCATTGCTACCACGAACTATATAATTAACGAGTAGCTGATTTTAAAATAGACAGAATCGTCTTCAATACTTTCAAAGTAGCAAATTACGCAATTTCGTTTACTTGGGTGCCAAATTTTTCCAGTTATTTTGATTTAATGAATCAACAACCAAACTATTGGACCCATTTCGATAATGTTTATAAAATTTCAAAGCAACATGGACCCCTCTTCAAGCAAATTCTGTAAGCTACGTCAGAGGCCTTCGGGTAGCTTGTAAACTGAGATCAGAGTTGGCCACTTAGACAAGCACTTTGCAAGCAATTTTATTTATTTTATATATTTCTTTACATTGTTTATTTCATGACAAGGCCTCTCTACAGCCGCTTAAATAATCAATTGTTATTATTATTTTTATTATATTAACATCGACATTCTTTTTATTTCAATTATTTATTATTAATCAAATTATTTATTAAATTGTTTTATTGTAAGTCTTACTTATATAGATACAATTTGATTAATTTTATTGTACATGAAGAGATATTTTCTCATTTTGACAAGGCTTATGTACAGCTGCAACAAAAACTGTTGTATTAACGAAAGTAAGTGTCCATTGTGTCCTATACTGAATAAATGAATTATGATTATGGCTTCTTACCGTACGAAAAGAAAGTGAATTTATATATAATCCAAAATGAAATCGTAATTAACTTCATTTTGTTTCATGGTTTAACTGCGAAGAACATCAAGGTCTCTCGTTTTAAATTGAATAAAATTCTAGGCAGGTAATTTTCTTATCTGTTCGGGTTGCCATGTTAAAAAAACGTTTTAATGCAGGCGTCTGAAGTGCTTTGGTGCATTCGAAACGACAAGCCGAGTCGTTTCTTTAACGCAGCGGTTCCGTCTACCGTTATTCTTTATTACATAAAGAATCAAATTTTGTATTTTAAAAACACGATTGTAACAGCTGTATACAAGATTGGAATGAAAATTGAGTTTAAAGCCGATTACATATTAATACTATCCAATCTGATTACTAATAACAATCTATTCTGATTATAATCTTCTTTTATGGCGTTTGAGCAGTCGGGTTTTAGTTTTAACACTATTCTATTTTGTTTTG
This sequence comes from Aplocera efformata, assembly GCA_921293045.1. Classification (NCBI taxonomy): domain Eukaryota; kingdom Metazoa; phylum Arthropoda; class Insecta; order Lepidoptera; family Geometridae; genus Aplocera; species Aplocera efformata. Next base: position 862,076 of record OV121068.1, on the reverse strand, counting down.
ATCTTTAATTGCAGTTATCTTGAAAAGTACTAAGCTCATTACGAAACCAAAAATTGTATCTAATTATATTTAGATAAATAAATCTATTGCCGAATGTATGTAAACGCATCAGAATCATTTTATCATAATTTTTTACATTTTTACATACCTTGTCAGGACAAGGTATGTAATAGGTATGTAAAAAGGGAAAATTTTGGGAAATTTACGTGAAAAATCGGAAATTGGAAAAGTCATTTTTGCTACTACGCCGTTTGACAGCTTATTGTCAAATCAAAATGGAAAAAAAATATATCATAAAGTAAACGAAATTGCGTATTTTGCTTCTTGTGACTTTTTTTCGCCCAGTGTATACCGATTTGGATGTTTCTTATCAAATGGTAGGGTATAAAAGTAAAGTCGGTAATTTTCGATTTTTTTAAATCATCCACTTGTTTACATCATTTTAAGTCGTTGAAATTCTCGGTGAATAACATGCTTGTATTGTATATATTATATAAACAATCGAAAAAAACAAAACTATAGGAGTACAAATAAGTTTCCGCCGTTTTTAACACAAATTAAATATTTATTGTAGAAGAACGGTAATATAAATTTATTCAAAATATTGCCCATCACTTGCAACCACTTTTTCCCATCTCTCAGGCAGCATTCGAATCCCACGTCTGAAGAACTCCTTGTCTTTTGAGGTTATCCACGAATCAACCCAATTTTTGGTATCCTCATAAGATGTGAACCGCTGCGCCGTCAGAGCATGTGCTACGGACCGGAACAGGTGATAATCGGACGGTGCAATGTCTGGTGAATACGGCGGGTGGGGTAACACTTCCCAATCAAGTGTTTCCAAGTACTTTTTCACGGGAGCCGCAACATGTGGACGAGCATTGTCATGCAGAAGAATAATTTTTTCGTGTCTAGAATAGTATTGAGGGCGTTTTTCCTTCAGAGCTCGGCTCAATCTCATCAATTGTGTTCGATAGAGGGCTCCAGTAATTGTTTCGCTCGGATTAAGCAACTCATAATACACTACACCTAGCTGATCCCACCAAATACACAGCATAAGTTTTTTTCCGTGAATATTCGGTTTTGCTGTTGATGTTGACGCGTGGCCAGGTAATCCCCATGATTTTCTTCTTTTTGGATTGTCATAATGTATCCACTTCTCATCACCAGTTATGATACGATGTAAAAAACCCTTTTTTTATGTCTAGCTAGCAGCATTTCACTTAAGCATAATCGGCGTTCAATATCTCTCGGCTTTAATTCGTACGGAACCCAATTTCCTTGTTTATGAATCATTCCTAATGATTTTAAACGATGTGAGACTGCTTGCTGAGTGACTTCTAATGTTAGAGCAAGTTCTTTTTGTGTTTGAGATGAATCTTCCTCCAATAATTCCTCCAATTCTGCATCCTCGTAAATTTTTGGCCTTCCACTGCGATCTTTGTCTTCTACGTCGAAATCACCATTTTTAAACTTTTGAAACCACTCTCGACACGTTCTCTCACTCAAAGCAACCTCACCATATGCTTCTACGAGCAATCGATGCGCCTCAGCAGCAGATTTCTTTAAATTAAAGAAGTAAACTAATATTTCCCGCAAATGACGCTTACTTGGCTCAAATTTTGACATTTTCAACTTATAAAAATTATATTTTACCAATATAATTCAATGATATTAATAGGTTATGTTGTTCTTGAATGTCCAAACTATTTTTTAAGCCGGTTATCATCTGCGAAAGCTAACCGAAACTCCGTGCCGCGCCATCTACAATAAAACGGCGGAATCTTATTTGTACTCCTAATATAATATGTGAAAAAATGATAGTGAAAACCGCTGCGTGGTTTTGAAGTTAGCGAAGAAACAGTTTGACGAAAACAGCAATTTCCTAGTACCTAAAGATTTGAGATGGTTTTTTTGTCTGAGGAACCCCAGTTCTCAGTATCGGCCTAATAAAATCCGTTGCATCCGCCATTTTTCTTTGGCAATCGCGCCGATGAAAAATGAGGGTGGTTTCGTCGAGTATTATTCTACGGGCCTGTTTGTACGACCCAGGCATCGGAGAAAAACACACGTTGTTTGTTCTCTAGAATATTTTTGTTTTGGCTCAGAAAGTTGGTCTATTTCCCGCGTTATTTGAATACGGAACATTGTGTTATTTCGTTTTTTTTTTTAGTTTGTGTTCGCTATTTTTCGGCTACGAAAGTTTGGTTATTCGTCCATTGTGTTTGTGCTTTAAAATTTCTCTTTTTAGTTCTTTTTTTTTGTTTCTTTGATATGTGTGAGGTTGTTACCGTCGAGTGCTGTGTAGTTTCTCAAGGTATGCACTTTATATAACTTATATGTGTCTAGCATTCGTTGGTGTTTATTTTTAAATGGTAACTGCCAGCGCGGCTTTGGCTGCGTAGACCAAATAATATTTATCAAAATAAAAGGCTTTTTTAATATTAAGTTATCTTTTACAGTTAATCTTGAACCACTAACTTTTAAGCAAATAATCTGCTACTCACAAAGATGACAATCACTACATAGTATGAAACAAAGTCGCTTTCTCTGTCCCTATATCCCTATGTATGCTTAAATCTTTAAAACTACGCTACGGATTTTGATGCGGTTTTTTTAATAGATAGAGTGATTCAAGAGGAAGGTTTATATGTATAATACATACATATTAAAGTACAGAAAAGCCGAAATTTAAATATTTTTAATGTGATGTCGTAAAAACGTAAACGCTGGCTAAATCTTGCGAGATAGATCCAATTAATGTACTACGGAATATTATATGTAAAAAGATCAATAAAAAAGTCCGCGATGGTATATATTTCATAAGGATAACTCAGAGTAACCAATCTTTTGTCATATTATTATACAAAGAAATATATCTTTTTACCAAGATATTTTACACAACACAGTATTATTCCTTATCCATCACCCGAGACTGGGATGATACGTCTCATGCACATGTGATTTCACCGGCAGCCACACCCTTCCACCGGAACACAGTAATGCAACCACTACTGCTTGGCGGTAGATTCCAGATGTGGTGGCAGTACCTCTCCGGACGAACTTGGCACAAGTTCTACTGCTACTTTTGGTTGCTCCTTTAGCGCCACCCAGGGGGTACGTGTAGGGAATCAAAGGGTACACACCTACGAACTGGACCCCCCTGGAACATTTTGCTTAATACGCAATTATTAGAATGTTTAAAAAAATCATCTGTCATAATACAATGTTGGTTTAGCCATTTCGTGTTGTGTGAATAATGTCCATGAATATATATTTATTTATGTATTTTTGCGTAGATGGGGAACCACCAGCCAAAAGACCCTCGGCGACCATACGGGTTGGGTCGGGATTCAAATGGAACTTGCAGGTAAGAAATTTTACTCACGCCCACCGCGAGTAGGCATGTCCAGTGAGAACATGAAAAGAAAGAAGAAAGAAAGAAAGAAAGACTTTATTGACAACACAAAAAGTAGGTACAAATAATATAATATATAATAATACAGTAAATATTTCAGTATGTGCTTCCGCACGTGAAGATGTCTGTGCCGGCTATTCTAGTCGATGCGCCGTGTCGGAGGCCTTCAAGCTCGAAAACTCCGACAACACAGTTGGCCACTCACAAAAAGAAGTGTTTATTTCTATTCATAAACAATTTATTTTTCATTAAATTTTCGTCCGGAGAGGTACTGCCACCACATCTGGAATCTGCCGCCAAGCAATAGTAGTTGCATTACTGTGTTCCGGTGGAAGGGTGTGGCTGCCGGTGAAATCACACGCGTGTGAGACGTATCATCCCCGTCTCGGGTGACGGACGCAGCAGGATGAATGCGACTCAGTAAAGATTTGTATCTCATACTGAGTCGCGCGCATTACTGTTGTCATGGGCGAGGGGAGCCACTTACCATCAGGTGGGCCCTCAGCTCGTTCCGTCACTCATTCACAAAAAGAAAAAATATCTTTACTATGTAAAGATAAAGATGCACGATTGTCAGTGTAAACAATAAGTCGCTTATTAGCGCGTTTTAAAGTATCTTATCAGATCCAACCCTTAGCATTTGAAAGCGAACCGCTACTTCACTACATAGTATAAAACAAAGTCGCTTTCTCTGTCCCTATATCCCTATGTATGCTTAAATCTTTAAACCTACGCAACGAATTTTGATGCGGTTTTTTAATAGATAGAGTGATTCAAGAGGAAGGTTTATATGTATAATACACTAGCAAGTCACCCCGGCCTCGCACGGGTAGTTTCTGATACGACACTGATGCTTTACTAACCGTGCGAAGCCGGGGCTGGTCGCTAGTATTCGATAAGATCTTCAAACCTTCCCTTACTAATTTAATATATGGTTTCGTGTACGAACGTCTAATGCGATAGAGATTGTAAATAATACGTGCATTATCTTTGACAATGAACCGCAATAAATTCTGCTTATTAATTGGCAGCTAACCCCCTTTTACTTAGAATGAGGGATATTAAAATTATGTTTGAGTAGCTTAACCGCGGTTTTTCGGTATCAAAAGTAGCCTATGTATTAATCAAGATATAAGCTACTAGCAGCCCGTCCCGGCTTCGCACGGGGTAGTGACATAACTACAATAGTTGGACATATGCTACCGCGGAGTTTTTTGTAGACATCATGATGTTCTTCAATATTGTTGTACATTATTTTGTTCTATCGCTAATATAATAGTTTCGGCAGCGCATTCGACGAAACACATTTTAAGACTCATTTTTCTACACCTTCGGTTACATTGTTCAAATTTTACCAAGGATACCTATTTTTATTCAAAATGAAATGTAGCCTATGTCAAATTGGAAGAATGTAGCATTCTATTGGTGAAAGAATTTTTTAAATCGGCCCAGTACTTTTTGAGCCAATTCATTACAAACATACAAACATAGGTACAAATCTTTCCTCTTTATAATATTAGTGTAGATTAACTGGTACTATAACACTCACACGCACGCCCACACCCACACATACATCAGTATGTGTGGGTGTGTGGCTTAGTTGGTAGTAGCCCTGCCTTCGAAGCGAGGGGTCCCGGGTTCGATTCCCGGCCGGGGCACACTTTGTGTGGTGAGCATGATGTTTGTTCTCGGGTCTTGGGTGTTTGTCTTGTGTTTCTGTGTTTGTCCATGCCATCTGCGACACAGGAAATCCTAGTGCAGAGGTATGAGTGTGTTAACTTTGTTGTAACTTTGTATTCAATTCTGGATAGTACACCAATTTACACACATATATCCTTGAACTAGGATTCCCTGTGTAGCAGATGGCATGCACAAACAACAATAAAAATCCACGATCCATAACTTCACACTTACCAGTCTCCCCGATCGGGAATCGAATCCTAAACCCCTCACATCGAAGGCTGCTACTACCAACGTAGCAGTCAATATATTAATTTGTAACCTACAGTCTAACATACCCACTTTATCGGTTGGAACTTACCAAAATGGCTGCAACAAGTCAAAAACATATTTCATGGCTTCCAAATCTTTAGAGACATCACCCAATCGAAAACCCACTTAATGGCTTTCAAAATGGTAAATTAAATACTTTAGATCGAAAGTTATCACGCTTCCATGGGCGTACCCAGGGGGGGGGCTCCTGCCCCCCCCTGGAAATTGAAATCTACACTAATATTGTATTATAAAGAGGAAAGATTTGTACCTATGTTTGTATGTTTGTAATGAATAGGCTCAAAAAGTACTGGGCCGATTTAAAAAATTCTTTCACCAATAGAATGCTACATTCTTCCAATTTGACATAGGCTACATTTCATTTTGAAAAAAATTAGGGATCCTTGGTAAAATTTGAACAATGTAACCGATGGTGTAGAAAAATGAGTCTTAAAATGTCTTTCGTCGAATGCGCTGCCGAAACTATTAGCGATAGAACAAAATAATGTACAACAATATTGAAGAACATCATAATGTCTACAAAAAACTTCGCGGTAGCATATGTTCAACTATTGTAGTTATGTCACTACCCCGTGCGAAGCCGGGACGGGCTGCTAGTTTAAAATAAAAATGCATGCATAGTTAAATTTAAGTATATTTATTTAACTACACACTACACTACATATACCTAATGTTTCATGTAGTGTATATGAAAAAAAGCCGCGAACGATTCGACCTAAAAAATTAATCTTGCCCCCCCCCTCTCCCCCCCTCCCCCCCCCCTTGGCCAGAAGCTGGGTACGCCCATGCACGCTTCCTAACTTTCTGAATCGAGGATGGCTTTGAAAGCAGTTGGTGGTCTCCTTTAGACCATATCATCGCGTTCCTAAACTGACTGAATTAAAAATAAGTTTCCTATAGAATAGTTATTGTGGTCCCGTATTTACTGAAACAAAACTGGCTTCGAAAAGGGTGCGTAGACTGCTTTAGGCAGAAGTTATTGAGCTTCTAAATTTACTGAAACAAAAATCGCTTTGAAAATAGTTGGTAAATTTCTTCAGAGATTTCGCGCCTCCAAATTTAGTGAACCAAAAATTGCATCGAAAATAACAACGTTCAAGTTTTTAACGTTAACACACTCATACTTCTGCACTAGGATTCCCTATGTCGCAGATGGCATGGACATAGACAGAAACACAAGACAAACACCCAAGACCTTCATGCTCACCACACAAAGTGTGCCCCGGCCGGGAATCGAACCCGGGACCCCTCGCTTCGAAGGCAGGGCTACTACCAAGTAAGCCACGGAGCCGTCAACGGGGATAGTTGGTAGATTCCTTCAGAAAGATTTCGTGCCTCCATATTTACTGAACCAGAAATTGTATCTAAAATAATTGGTGGTAATATTTTAGATAAAAGTTATCACGCTTGCGAATTTGCTGAACCAAAACTGGATCCAAAAAGGGTGGGTCATTTAAACCATACTCAAACTCATTTGACGGCTCCGTGGCTTAGTTGGTAGTAGCTCTGCCTTCGAAGCGTGGGGTCCCGGGTTCGATTCCCGGCCGTGGCATACTTTGTGTGGTGAGTAGGGCATCGAAACTCGGTTCAATTTTGAAAACCCGGGTTTTCGGGTCTAAGAGTAATCAAAACCCGGGTAGACCGGTTTTTTCGAGCATTTCGGTCTTTTTATTGTAATTTTTTAAAATACACTTATTTGCGTTTATATATCGTTTTGCTACAATGAGTACAAAATATAAAGGAGGAGAAAGAATTTAAATAAATTAAACCGTACTTTACAAATTACAAAAACAGTTTCAATGTTTAAAAAAGTGATAAAGATTTAATTTTTCTTCAGAATGTCTTAAAACTTATTAGGGCATTCAAAGTTTTGTCACTCAAAGACGAACGCAATCTATTGCAGACAATTCCAGCCGAAGATAATATACGCTCCGGCTCGACGCTAGTGGGTAATAGTTTTTAAATGTTCAAATACCAGCGATAGTTAAAGCCCTCGCTGTCGCGTACCGCCATTCTCGAAGAGTGCCATTTCTACCCTCACAGTAGTAAGCAAATCGTCTGATGGACAAGCTGATCCAGTTTTAGGAGCAGTGTTATCAGTAGCAACAGCTTGACTTAACTGTCTGTTCAGTTACTCTTCATTTGTCAAAGTGGACAACTGAATGTCAATTTCTCGCAGGTCTTGGTCTGGCGAAAGACCTACGTCCGATTAGTATTTTACCGTTCCTTGCTAAAATTGTGGAAAAGGCTGTATGTATACAACTTACTAATTATTTGGAAGTAAACCAAATGCTGCCAGAAAAACAATCGGGATTTCGCAAGGGCCATAGTACTGCAACAGCCCTCCTTAGCGTAATGGATGATATTCTAGCGGCACAGGATAGTGGAAAGGGCACGATCTTGACATTACTTGACTTTTCACGTGCTTTCGATACCATAAATATTTCACTTCTTCTTTCCAAATTATCTTACTATGGATTTGATATCACAGCGACGAAATGGTTTGCAAGCTATTTGAGTGATCGCTTGCAATTAGTTGAACTTAATAATGTGGATGGTACTAAATCGTTTTCGTCGGTGATGCCCGTAAATCGTGGAGTTCCTCAGGGATCTATTCTAGGACCCACGCTTTTCATTATTTACTCTGCAGATGTTATAAAACAAGTTAAATATAGTACGTATCACTTGTATGCCGACGACCTGCAGTTATACATATCTTTTAATCCTCAAGTAATAGACGTAGCAATTAAAACCATTTACGAAGAGCTGGATCGAATTGTTCATTGGAGTAAAGCACACAGCTTAGCGGCTTCAAAATGCATGTGTGCGTTTTTTTTTTCCGATTCCAAAGCGAGCACACATCTCACCATACATAAATCAACATGTTTTACTGAATATGTCATCTCGTAGTGCACTGCACTTTGCAACTTTGCTCTTTGGTATAGTCAAAAATCAAAATCCTATATACAATATTTATTCGAAAAGCTTACTTTTTCAAATCGTGACATTCGTTGTGCCTCCCGTTTAATTGGAACACACCATGGAACGACTGCATTTCGTGGCAGCTTCCGCTACGCTGCTACGAAATGCTGGAACAATCTGCCTCCGCCAATCAAGAACTCGCAAAGTATTTATTAATTTAAAACTGGTCTCAAGAAACTTTTATTGACATCTCAAGTATATCCCAATACAAGCAGTCGTTCTGGGTTTAATTTTAATTTTAGTTTATGTTATTTTTTGTTTTAATATGTGATATTTTTTTTTAATATGTTATATTATATTTTATTTTTCGTTACTTCATAGATTTTAGATATTGTAAAGTGTTTTAATTTATAATGTTTTTTTGTACACGTGTATTTCACTGTCGTCGCACGCTCTCACCACGGTGCCACAAAATATTTACCAGGATTAGTCAAGTACTGTAGTGTTGCAGCTAGAGTTAGTCTTCTTTTTGCGTATCGTTTGCTCAATGCAGTTGCCATTTTGTTATTTAGTGGTGTCTTCAGTTCATCCATTTTCTTCAATGCAAATTTTAGGGAAACATCAGCTGTAAGTAATGTTGCATCGCGTCGAGATAGCGCCTCGACAAAGGTTTTAATAACATCCAATATTTATGGATCTCAACTATATTTCTCTAGTCATCATCAGTAAATGCAATGTCTGTAATTAAATCAATTAAAGCTTGGCAGATATGCTACTCCAGCGCGTTTTCCCATCTAAAAGCAGGGAGTACTCCTGTCCATAATCAGCTTTGACATGTTTTTGAAGGATGTCATCGTTTTTTGTCTTCTTGAAGATTTTTACCACTTTTCGTACTTTTGATAGCAGATCGTTGTATCTAAAAGACTATGAACTGAAAGACTCCACAAACGAGGATTTATTATTAAGTTCAAAACCATCCTTGTCATTGTCTGCAGAATTCGTGTCGTCGTTAAATTCTACAGTTCGCAGTCTTTGAGCCAATACCGGTAAAGGCAAATCTTTATCCTCGTCAAGTTCGGCAGGGCAACGCGCACGTTCTATTTAACTTGCATGGCTTGTTTTATTGGTAGGAACGTAGCAACGAAGCTACTTTTTACGTAATAAATAATAATTTATAAAAGCGTGTTTTATCATTTACTTATTAATGCATTCGAAGTGGCTTAAACTTAATAAATAACAAAAACAAAAATATTTAAAAAAAACCCGAAAAACCCGAGTTTTAAAAATAAAACCCGGGTTTTTTTGGACCGAAAAAACCCGGGAAATCCCGGTTTTTTTCGGTCCGGGTAAACCCGGGCTCGATGCCCTAGTGGTGAGCATGAAGTTTGTTCTCGGGTCTTGGGTGTTTATCTTGTGTTTCTGTGTTTGTCAATGCCATCTGTGACACAGGGAGTCCTAGTGCAAAGGTATGAGTGTGTAAACGTTTATTTTTTTTATTTATTTCTTTAGATCTCAAGTATCGTTTGGACACGGCAAATTTTTCACACAATTAAACATATTCGTGAGCATATAACGTGTCACAGGAGCTTCTTTGCACATTACATGCACACAGATATGTCAAATGCAGTCAGTTTCATGTATTAGCCAGTTAATAGCTTATTTGTTAAGTTTACGTCTGTCGCTTTCAAATATACTGAACCAAAAATTACTTCCAAAATGGTTGGTAGAATCCTTTAGATCGCAGTTATCACGCGTCCAAATTTTCTGAACCAAAATTAGCTTACAAAATAGTTGGTATATTCCTTTTGACAACATATCGGGCTTTCAATCTTTCTAACTCAAAAATGGTTTCCAAAATGGTTAGTTAAACCTGCGTTTTCCCGCGATATATAATAGCTTATGTGTTAATCCAGGATATAAGCTATCCTGGTACCAAATTTCATCCAAATCCGATGAGCCGTTTGAGCGTGAAGGAGTAACAAACATACACACAGACAGACACATTACCTACAAACTTTCGTCTTTATAGTATAAGTGCGATATATAGTTCACCCGATTGGAATGTGGTGGCCCAGGGGTACAGACGCCGACTTTTTATTTGAAGGTCGTTGGTTCAAACCACACGTGCACCAATGAGATAACACTTGAAAAATTTATGTGCGCAATCTCGAAACGGTGAAGGAAAACATCGTGAGGAAACTGGCATGTCTCCAAAAATTCGAAGACATGTTTCTACCAATACGGATTGGGCTCCCGTTGATCAAAGCCCATTCACTCAATTCTCAATTATCGAGAGTCAGTGGGAACATTAGAGGCTGGTACGGTTACCCGAATGAATTGAGAAGTCGTATTGTCCTCAGGCTACCCGAATAAATTGAGAAGTCGTATTGTTCTCAGGCTACCCGAATAAATTGAGAGGTCGTATTGTCCTCAGACTACCCGAATAAATTGAGAGGTCGTATTGTCCTCAGACTACCCGAATAAATTGAGAAGTCGTATTGTCCTCAGAGCAAAGAGCAAAGAGCGTGGTGGCCCAGCGGCATAGACGCCGACTTTCAATCTGAAGGTTGCTGGTTCAAACCCACACGTGCACCAATGAGTTTTTTCACTTCAAATTTATGTGCGCAATACCACGTTCTCAAAACGGTGACGGAAAACATCGTGAGGAAACCGGCATGTCTTAGAACCAAAAATTCGACGACATGTGACATCTACCAATCCGGATTGGGCTCCCGTGGTAGATCAGAGCCCATTCGCTCTCAATTATCGAGAGTAGGCCGGTGTCCCTGCAGTGGGAACATTAGAGGCTGGTACGGATTGTCCTCAGGCTACCCGAATAAATTAAGAAGTCATATTGTCCTCAGGCTACGGTTACCCGAATGAATTGAGAAGTCGTATTGTCCTCAGGCGCTCACGACTGCGGCAGACGCGGTAGAGTCCGGGGGGAAGTCGCCGGTGTCTGCACTAAACGAGCTAGGGGTGCGTGTCAGCTACTCCCTGCTGAGGCAGGGTGGGCCGGCCCACTGCCCCATCTTCACTGTCGCCCTCAATGTGAGTACTTTACAGATTTCCACGGCTCCGTGGCTTAGTAGCCCTTCGAAGTGAGGGGTCCCGGGGTCGGTTCCCGACCGGGGCACACTTTCAAAGTCAAAGTCAGTTATTCCTTTAGATCTCAAGTATCATTTGGACACGTCAAATTTTACACATGCATGTACACATATTCGTGAGCCTTTGTCTAACCCTTTGTCTGGTGAGCATGTTTGTTCTCGGGTCTTGGGTGTTTGCCTTGTGTTTCTGTTTGTCCATGCCATCTGCGACATAGGGAATCCTAGTGCAGAGGTATGAGTGTGTTAACGTTGTTACATTGTTTAAATCTATGAGATCCTACTAATATTATAAACGCGAAAGGTTGTAAGTATGTATGGATGTTTGTTACTCAATCACGCCAGAACGGCTGAACGGACGTGGATGGAATTTGGCACAGAGATAGATTATAGTCTGGAATAGCACATAGGCTACTTTTTACTCCAGAAAAATTTACGATTCCCGTAGGAAGTCCAACCGCGGGAACACCGCGGGACGCAGGGAGTCCTTTATATGTAGACCTGTATATAGTACTAGTAGATAACCCGGCGTGTAAAATAAGTAATAAATACATTTTGTGCCTAATGCATTGTTTTAGTGGTCTAAAACCATCTTCGCAGCCTTTCTAAAACCAGTTTCGGGCACATCGGTTGGATGGTTTCAAAGTCTATAACGGAAGTAGAAACATTTCTTTGTGTTTTAAATTAGAATGTCTTAGAACCAAAAATTCGACATGTCACATCTACCTGGAAAAGATCGCATTTACCGATAAGGCCGCCCATTGTGCCACCTATCTGTTTTATTTATTTTTGTATGATCACTTTTGGTGTTATGGTGTAAATACAATAAAGTAATATTCTATTCTACCAATCCGGATTGGGCTCCCGTGGTAGATCAGAGCCCGTTCACTCTCAATTATCGAGAGTAGGCCGGTGTCAGCAGTGGGAACATTAGAAGTACATTTATATTAGAATGTATGCTGGTGAAATTACAGTCGCAAATTTGCTTTCCGTCATCGTGACAAGGCGTATGTCCTTGTAATTTTATCGTTCGTGATTTTTGGCAGTAAGTTATGCGTGTTTAGCGATATTGAATTGGAATTACTATAAATGAATATTTTTATATTGAAACATAAAGTTCTGTTTAATACCGAGACCTTCGCCGTGGTCGATGAACGATCCAAACTTGATAGGTAAATAGGAAATTCTTTTATGCGCACATGATTAGATACACGTAACAACGCTATCTCCCAATCAATCTGTCTATCTCCCGCTATCTCCCAATCAATCTATCTACAACGCCAAGCCAGGGCCCTCGGGCACTAGAATTTGGGGCCCAGTAGGGGGTAGACAGGGGTGGACAGTAAAAAAATCGAACGGCAAAACATTTTTATTTTGGTGGTTTGAATCGTTTTACAACAGTGGTTTCTTTCGAGATTTCTGTTGTGCAGTTTCTAATATAATATTCAATGTCTATTTTTTGGACAAAATAGATTTCTATATATAGACTGGAAACTCGGACTTTGCAATCGAAGTGGTTTGTGTAGGTGTCCGCTGCAAGGGCGGCCTTAGATATTGCGAGGCTCCGGGCGATAGATCTTTGTGAGGCACTTGGCGTATGAGGAATTTAGTGTGTTGGAAGTGTACAGGGTAATCAGTCAGCATCCTCTTAAAGACAGCTGCAGTACATCAAAACAAAAAACAGGTTGTTCTGCGAGGGTGCGAGGCCCTACAAAAGCGAGGTCTCGGGCGGTTGTCTTGCTTGCCACCCCCTAAGGCCGCCCCTGGTCCGCTGTTATGGTGGGGTTAATTAGTTATAAATTTTGGGTCTGGCACATATTCATATATATATTTAAGTTCACTGTTCAGAAAAAGATTACTTGTCACTGCTTAGGGTTGGGTAGGGTTTACACAAAATCACTTATATAGGAGAGCGTGGTGGCCCAGCGGCATAAACGCCGACTTTCAATCTGAAGGTCGCTGGTTCAAACCCACACGTGCACCAATGAGTTTTTTCACTGGAAAAATTTATGTGCGCAATACCACGTTCTCGAAACGGTGACGGAAAACATCGTGAGGAAACCGGTATGTTTTAGAACCATATATTCGAAGACATGTGACATCTACCAATCCGGACCCGTGGTAGATCAAAGCCCATTCACTCTCAATTATCGAGAGTAGGCCGGTGTCCCTGCAGTGGGAACTTTAGAGGCTGGTACGGTACGGTACTTATACTCAGCCTTCCTTTACTCTATAAACTTTTTTGTGGGATTATATCTACTTAAAATAGAAAAACAATTGTATGTAAGGGTTTATGTAATTGCTTTTCGGGGCTCCCGTGACGATGGGCATGTGCCCTTATGGTAAAGACGGCACTGCAGAGACGCGAGCCCCTAATCTTTTTGTCTTCGCTTATCGTTTAAAATATATTTTTAATATATTTAAAATATATTAATAAAATATATTTTATTATTTATATGTTTAAAAATATTACTAGCTTCCCGCGTTGTTACCCGCGGTTTACCAGTATCAAAAGTAACTTATGTGATACTCCAGGATATAAGTTATCCTGGTACCAAATTTCATCCAAATCCGTTGAGCCGTTTGAGCGTGAAGGAGTAACAAACAAACAAAATTTTTTTTTCTATTATTAGTGTGTCATATTCATGCCTTTGACAGGTGGCGGACATGACATTCGAAGGGTGGGGCCACAGTAAGCGCGAAGCGCGCGCTGCCGCGGCCCGCTCCTGCCTCGCGGCGTTGCTCGCTCGCGCCGGCAGAGTCCTACCCTCACAGCAGAACCAGGTCATGGACTTCACTAGCGACCTCACGGACAAGATCACAGGTAACACAGGCTCATTTATTTATATAGTAGGAAGCAGTTTACAAAGGGTGGGGCCACAGTAAGCGCGAAGTGCGCGTTTGTTTAAGCCGCGTTTGCGTAATAAATACGTTTTTACAAGAAATAGAATAATGCAGGTAAACTTAAAAAGCCTATTTTTATCTAAATACAAAATTTGAGCGAAATACTCAGAGCCGTTTGCGAACACGCGAAATAAATAAATAAATATACATGGTGTCTAAGAAATCGACGTCAAGCCGGAATCGGGTAAAAGGCTAAATAAAAAAAAAAATCAAAGATACGTATTTTAAAAATTTTAAACATGTTTATGCTCGTTAAAGTAATAAGATAAGATGCCATAATTATGTTCTTTATAAATGTACTTATAAGTGAATAAAGTTATTAAAATGTATTATAGCAGTTTACGAAGGGTGGGGCCACAGTGACTGCGAGCAAATCGTGGTCCTTAGAGTTGCTATTTCTTGAAATGTCTTCGTTTATTACGTTTAAATACGTAAAAAGTTTTGTATTAGTTTCAGAATTCCAGTGCCTTGAAGCGACTTCCAACACGTCATTTAAATCAACAGACGACAATCCAAATCCAGGTATGTGTACATTCACAATTATATTTTTTAGGGTCCCGTACAAACTTGGGTATAAATAAATAAGGGACGTGGTGTACATCCCTTCCTTTTCCTTTAGTTTATAAATCAATTTGTATGGGACCACCTCGAAGGTCCATTAAAAATAATCTTCCAAATATATCCGTAATTTATTTCTGACGCCTCCGTCGCGTTTTGGTAGTAACTTTGCCATCGAAGTGAGAGGTTCTGGTTTCGATTCTCGGCCGGGACACACTGTGCGGTGAGTATGAAGTATGTTCTCGGTCTTGGGTGTTTTTCTTGTGTTAATGTGTTTGTTCATGCCATCTGTCCCGTCGCAGATGGGTGCAGGTGAATCCTAGTGCAGGGGTATGAGTGTGTTAACGTTAATAATTGGCGAAGAAATAGCGTAAAAAATATCATCATCATCATCAAAATAAAAAATAATTCAAAATATTTTTACAGATTCACCCTCAATGACGCCCTCTACAGCCCTCTTCGGGGGCCTCCCTGTGGCTCAGTCCTTCTCAAAGAGCCCCATCAACTTGCTGTATGAGAACTACCCTGGCCTCACGTTCGTGTGTACCTTTGGAGACGGTTCGCCCTTGAACGGACCTCAAGGTAACATAGGTACAACATGAATTTGCTTATATCCCTAACTTATATCATAAATGCTGAAGTAGCAAAAAGTCGCACTGTAACTTGTGCAAAGATCGCCATGATCTACCATGCAGTGGTGCGCTCGCATTGCTGTGTCCCGGTGGAAGGGTGTGGGTGCCGATGAAATTACATGAGACGTAACATCCCCGTCTCGGGTGATGGGCGCAGCTGGATGAATACAACACAGGCCAAAATATGTCTTATTTTGAGTTGGATTGCTGTTGTCATAGGTGGGCCTTAAGCTCATTCCGCCACTTCTTAACATAATCTTTTTTAACAATCATTGTCATATTTCGGCTAATTTACACAAAACTTTAACAAATATACACCCAAACCTACTTTTTGAATCACACCGTTCTAGTAATCAGATAGACAGACGCGGTGGGTGAGTTTTTTTCAAACGACTTCCAAAGGAGGTTATCAATTCAATTGTTTTTATTTTATGTTCGTAATTTTTTAGTGACTTCCAAAATACAGTACTTATGATAGTTTTTACCCAACTACGCCAGAAGTAGAGTTATGTTTTGTATGTATGTTACTTTTTTTTGGCACGCTCTGTACCTTGACGAATTTCTGAGAGAGACAATAAAATATGGTGCCATATTATGTCATCAAAAAAAAAAGTTTTTCCTCCAAACCTGTCGAGTGGTTTATCAATATACAGGGTTTATAATTGGCTTACAAAAATATATAGAAATCGTAATTTGGAGTTACTCAAGCAGTTTTTTTTAATAATTTCCCATTGTCATTGACTTTAACCACGGGTAACACCGCGGGGCGCAGATAGTTAACATATAGTGATTGTGTTTCAGCACCCCTCCAGCTCAGCCACAGTATGAGGTTCAAGGTCGTTTGTCATATAAAGGAGCAAATATTCGAAGGATATGGTAAGTTTTTTTAGCCACGTAAATATGTATCTCATTTTCTTCTCTTATTTATTATCCAACTTTCTTCTCTTATTATGGCTATTGTGTCTTTTATTTAGTTCTATGTTCTTGTTGTTGTGTTTTATTGTTTAATTAATTTAACAAGTAATTGTTTTCACATTAACAGAAAGAAAAAAACATTTGGATTCTGATTTTCAGGCATATGATTAAAAATCTGTAATATCACCTTGTAATATGTTTTGTATTTCAGGGTCCAGCAAGAAGCTGGCTAAGCTGGCCGCGGCGCGCGCTGCGCTTGCGCAGCTGGCGGAGGGCAGGACGGATTACGCGCCCGTCAGCGACGGCGCCCTGCCGCAGACCCTGGCAGACCACGTCTCCAAGTGAGTGACATTACATCAGCGGGGGACATTAGGTCCCATTAGACTATACGGATTATATATTTGGCTGAAAATCAGCGCTGAGTTACGCCCAGCACATGCTGAGCCGACCCCTTCTTCGGCATGGGACGCATAGAGACTCAATACACGTTTTCTTGTTAATTGTTTTTAATGTACTTGTGCCGTATTGTCTGTTATGTTATATCTACATTACCCACTCAAGCGTCCGGTCCGCGCGGCGAATTATGTCCGTAACGTCCCGCGTCTAGTATCGAATAGCAGTATTAATAACAGCTGAATTTGCTATATAAATTTTAAAACTATCATGGTTATGAACATTATTATTCGTGTTACCGAGATATTTACCATGATTTGTGAGTTTTGTTGACTCCCGATATTTCGACGCAGTTACACGCGTCATGGTCGCGGGTCACAAATCATGGTAAATATCTCGGTAACACGAATAATAAAGCTGAATTTGCGTCTGTTGACGCGTGAATCGATGACCGCGCGAGTTTTTCGACCCAATCGAAGCGTAGACGCTACAGCAATTGTAATTTTTTGACCCAATCGAAGCATGGACGCTTGAGTGGCCCATAATTATGTAATTCCACGGTTCCAGGCTGGTGAATGAGAAGTTCAACGAGCTGATGAAGGATGACCTGAACCACTCCAAGCGCAAGGTCCTCGCTGGTATCGTGCTCACTATAGACAAGAAAACGGAAGGCGCCAAGGTATACTGCTCATTTTAAGGTCCAAGGCTTTTGGTCCAAGGGTTCAGACAAGAGTACGGAACATTATTATCCGTGTTACCGAGATATTTACCATGATTTGTGAGTTTTGTTGACTCCCGATATTTCGACGCAGTTACATGCGTCATGGTCCTGGGCAAACTGAAGTCTGAAAAGAAAAGAGTGTGTAAACTTTAAAAAAAAAATGTGTCGTATCCGTTATTTTTTAAGAATCTAACGGAAGTTAAGTATTTTGACATTAATTAATGTTCATGGTTTTTCTTTTCTTATCTAGCTCAAAACTAGGTATTTATATTATCATATCAGACTGCGCGGGGTTTCCCGCAGTATTCCGGGATCAAAATCCGCCTATGTGTTAATCCGGGATATAAACTATCCTGGTACCAAATTCATACAAATCCCTTAAGCCGTTTGAGCGTGAAGGAGGAACATATAATCTTTCGCCTATATAATATGAGTAAGATTGTATGTCTGTTTGTAGGTCATAACTGTGACGACGGGAACAAAATGCGTTTCCGGGGAACATATGTCGGTGAGGGGGCGAGCTGTGAACGACTGCCACGCCGAGGTGAGAACTCACTTATTTATAACTGTTTTATTTGTGGGGGGAGGAGGGGGGGGGGTCCAGCTCGCGTCCGTAGGTTTTTTTTGTGGGTTTTATTGTGACGGGGCGATTTGAAGGCCTACCTGATGTTACCACCGCTGATATACAACCGAAATTTGACTCACGTGCTCTGCTACCGAACGCAGAACGCATGGTCTAGTAGGTAAATCCGTACCAGCCTCTAATGTTCCCACTGCAGACACCGGCCTACTCTCGATAATTGAGAGTGATCTCACCGGAGCCCAATCCGGATTGGTAGATGTCACATGTCGAATATTTGGTTCTAAGACATGCCGGTTTCCTCACGATGTTTTCCGTCACCGTTTCGAGAACGCGGTATTGCGCATATACATTTTTCAAGTGAAAAAACTCATTGGCACGTGTGGGTTTGAACCAGCAACCTTCAGATTGAAAGTCTGTAATTTCGCCGGCTGCCACGCCCTTCCACCGGAACACAGTAATGCGAGCACTGCTTGGCGGCAGATTCCAGATGTGGTGGCAGTACCTCTCCGGACGAAACTGGCACAAGTTGTACTGCTACTTTTGGTTGCTCCTTTAGCACCACCCAGGGGGTACGTGTAGGGAATCAAAGGGTACACACCAAATATTGTTATGGCTTGTCATATTCCAGGTGGCAGCCAGGAGATGCCTGCAGAGGTACCTGTACGCGCAGCTGCTGAAATACGCTGCACAATCAAGTACGTTTACATATATACTAGCTATAGTTTCACCCGCGTAGTTCCCGTTTCCGCGGGAATACGGGATCAAATAAGTATATTATATTATTTAAACTATCTGACCGGGCCACGCGTTGCTGTGGCTAACGTTTTTGTCATACGATATTATAATTTGCAATAAAATAATATTGCGATCATAAATTGAGATGTGAGCTATCCTATCTTTCAAGTTGGATCAAACTGCACGCGGTGTACAAATTTGATACACAAAATCGGTTATTGTGATTAAACCATGATAGCTAGATATATGTTCTCGCGGACTTTTTTGTAGGTCTTAATGGGATCTACAAACCCGTAGTGCATCATTTTGTTCTATTGTCAATAGTTTTTGCAGCAACGCAAAAATAGGTTTTCGATTTTACACCTTGTGTTACAAAATAGCAAATTTTATTACGGATCCCTAATTTTGAAAAAAAAACATAGCCTTATAGCCTTCCTCGATAAATGGACTACCCAACACTGAAATAATCATTCAAATCGGACCAGTAGTTCCAGAGATTAGCGCGTTCAAACAAACAAACTCTGCAGCTTTATAATATTAGTATAGATTCAGTGTGATTCAATATATTGTAGATGCACCAATCTCATATCTAATACTTCTTGTCCATCCATAGGTTGTCTGTAAGAGATCGCTTTATAGCTATTTTTTATGTAATACTGGTTCCCACAAAAAATAAATATTCATTGAAAT
The DNA here is from genome assembly GCA_921293045.1 of Aplocera efformata. NCBI lineage: Eukaryota > Metazoa > Arthropoda > Insecta > Lepidoptera > Geometridae > Aplocera > Aplocera efformata. Next base: position 842,488 of record OV121068.1, on the reverse strand, counting down.
TTCACACAGCGCCATCTAGCCCCAAACTAAGCATACTATGGGAATAAGATAACTGATAGAATACCATATACTACTATTTTTGTAAATACTTATAATACATATTAACACCCAGACACAGAACAAACATATGTTCGTAACACAATTGTCCTGGCTTAGAGTCGAACTCACGACCTGCAGCGCAGAAGGCAGAGCATCACATGGACGGGACTCGAACCTACTACACCGCTGAAGGCAAAGCTACTACCGGGCTATGAATAAGATTAGCTTAAACATGAAAACTGACTGTAATTTGACATATATGACAAAGGTTGCCTGGAAGAGATCGCTCTTAGCGATAAGGCCGCCCATTGTGCCACCAATTTTATGTTCTTTTTTTTTTATTTGTTTCTCTGTACAATTTCTGGTGTAACAATAAAGAGTTTATCTATCTATCTATCTATCTATATGTGTGCATGTAATGTGCCTAAAGAGTTCCTGTGACACGTTACATGCTCACGAATATGTGTACATGCGTGTGTAAAATTTGACGTGTCCAAATGATACTTGAGATCTAATGGAATAAATGAGTTTGACTTTGACTTTGACTGTGATGATACCATTGCAGACCCACAAGCGGTGATCCCGGAGGCGGACATCGAACCCGCGGCCGGCGGCGGCTACCAGATGAAAGCCAACCGCCACCTCCACCTGTACGTGAGCACGGCGCCCTGCGGGGACGGGCGGATCTTCTCGCCCCACGAGCCCAACGAACCGGCCCCAGACAAGCATCCCAATAGGTGAGTCTGCATGGCAAAGTGACTGAACAGTTTGTGGCTCTGCTTTCTGTGCTGGCTACCCCTATCAGAGCCATCAGTCGTCATCATCATCATCGACGATATCATCATCATCATCATCATCATCTTCATCGTCGTCATCATTATCATCATCATCATCGACGATATCATCATCATCATCATCATCATCATCTTCATCGTCGTCATCATTATCATCATCATCATCGACGATATCATCATCATCATCATCATCATCGTCGATATCATCATCATCATCTTCATCGTTATCATCATCATCATCATCATCATCATCATCATCACCATCATCATCATCATCATCATCTTCATCGTCGTCATCATCATCATCATCATTTTATTCCGGCCCCAGACAAGCATCCCAATAGGTGAGTCTGCATGGCAAAGTGATTGAACAGTTTGTGACTCTGCGTTATGCGCTGGCTACCTCTCCCAGGGCCATTAGTCGTCATCATCATCATCATCATCATCATCATTATCATCATTCATCATTAATTTATTCCGGCCCAATAGGTGAGTCTGCATGGCAAAGTGATTGAACAGTTTGTGGCTCTGCTTTCTGTGCTGACTACCCCTATCAGAGCCATCAGTCTTCATCATCATCATCATCTTCATCGTCATCATCATCATCATCATCATCATCATCATCATCACCATCATCATCATCATCATCATCATCATCATCACCATCATCATCATCATCATCATCATCTTCATCGTCATCATCATCATCATCATCATCATCATCATCATCATCATCACCATCATCATCATCATCATCATCATCTTCATCGTCGTCATCATCATCATCATCATCATCATTTTATTCCGGTTTATATGTATAATACACTAGCAAGTCACCCCGGCTTCGCACGGGTAGTTTCTGATACGACACTGATGCTTTACTAACCGTGCGAAGCCGGGGCGGGTCGCTAGTTGTATATATGTTGTTTATTGTTGTTTATTGTTGTATATATTATGTTGTTTATTGTTGTATATGTGTTGTTTATTGTTGTATATATGTTGATTATTGTTGTATATATGTTGTTTATCGTTGGCAGACAAGCTCGCGGTCAGCTCCGCACCAAGATAGAGTCTGGCGAAGGTACTATCCCGGTGAAGAACTGCACCAACGTGCTTCAGACGTGGGACGGCGTCATGCAGGTAAGGGGCACCCAGGGAAATTACAGGCCCATGAGGCGTTACACCCTCTAGAGTGACGGGCGGGACAAACTCGCTCACCCGGAAAATTACAGGGCCATGAGGCGTTACACCCTCTATAGTGACGGGTGGAACTCACATCACCCGGGAAATTACAGGGCCATGAGGCGTTATACCCTCTAGAGTGACGGGCAGGACAAACTCACTCACCCGGGAAATTACAGGGCCATGAGGCGTTACACCCTCTATAGTGACGGGTGGAACTCACATCACCCGGGAAATTACAGGGCCATGAGGCGTTATACCCTCTAGAGTGACGGGCAGGACAAACTCACTCACCCGGGAAATTACAGGGCCATGAGGCGTTACACCCTCTAGAGTGACGGGCGGGACAAACTCACTCACCCGGGAAATTACAGGCCCATGAGGCGTTACACCCTCTAGAGTGACGGGCGGGACAAACTCACTCACCCGGGAAATTTATTCACCATGACTTACCATAGTTACAAAGATACATAATCTTGAAATTCTTGAAAAAAATACACACACACACACACACACACACACACACACACACACACACACACACACACACTCGCACACACTCGCACACACTCACACACACACACACAACCACATACCCACACACACACACACACACACACACAAACACTCACACACACACACACACAAACACTCACACACACTCACATATGCAAACACACACACACACACCTTTATAATATGAGTGTGATAATTGTATGATGTTTTGTTGGCAGGGCGAGCGTCTTCTAACGATGTCGTGTTCGGATAAGGTCGCGCGGTGGTGCGTAGTGGGTCTGCAAGGTAATCTTAATCCCCCCTATCATACTCCATCGCCCGAGGCGTATCTTGCCACTAAGTTAGGCAACTTTCAGCCCAGTCAGAAGTTGATGGGTGACCATTTTATTTTATTATTTTATTACATTAGTGACGCTACGAGCTGAGGGCCCACCTGATGGTAAGTGGCTCCCCTCGCCCATGACAACAGTAATGCGCGCGACTCAGTATGAGATACAAATCTTTACTGAGTCGCATTCATCCTGCTGCGTCCATCACCCGAGACGGGGATACTCATGCGCGTGTGCTTCCACTGGCACCCACACCCTTCCAGAAACAGTAATGCGATCACTGCTTGGCGGTACATTCCAAGCGTGGCAGTACCTCTCCGGACGAACTTGGCTGCTGAAGTAATCACCCACTCGGGGGGGTGGGGGATCTCCACCCCCCTATGTCATCAAAAATAAGCAAAGCAAAGACCTCCCCCCCTATAGTGCTATAGTACTTGAACGAACTGTTCAGTCTGGTGCCCGCAGCTGACCACCATCGCGCGCGCCGCGAAACCATATCCCATCCGCACCCCCTGGATGGGTGGTTTTCACCACCCGCTTTTCGCGATCTTTCCTACCGCGTACGAGTAGGTTGTGGAATGACCTTCCTTCAGCGGTTTTCCCCCAGATCTTCGATTTGGGGTCCTTTAAACAGCGGGTTAATATTATAAAGCTGCAGTGTTTGTTTGAACGCGCTCATCTCTGGAACAGAATAATAAGCTATTGCGTACCAATTGCTGTGTAATTCACAGGTGCGCTGCTGTCCCGGCTCATCAAGCCGGTGTACTTACATTCCTTGGTCCTGGGATCCTTGCTCCACCCCCACCACATGTACAGGTAAGTCTTATATAATTATAATAATAAACGTTAACACACTCATACCTCTGCACTAGGATTCCCTGTCGCAGACGGCATGGACAAACATAGAAACACAAGACAAACACCCAAGACCCGAGAACAAACTTCATGGTCACCGCACAAAGTGTGCCCCGGCCGGGAATCGAACCCGGGACTTCGCTTCGAAGGCAGGGCTACTACCAACTAAGCCACGGAGCCGTCAGCTGTTATATAACGACTCCGTGGCTTAGTTCGTAGTAGCCCTGCATTCGGAGCGAGGGGACCCGGGTTCAATTCCTGGTAGGGGCACACTGTATGGGGAGCATGTTTGTTCTCGCGTCTTGGGTGTTTGTCCATAAATTCGAGGACATTTCACACATTATCTAGAGCTTAGAGCCAACTTAGAGATGAAGGCTCTGAAGTGGTTACCTCCGCCCCTAATACCAGAATTACGACTCGGGTCCTCCACAACCGAAGTATGGAAAGACCCAAGTCGCATCTTGTTGCAACTCGTTGAATCAAAGAAGCAGATAACGTGTCATGAGACTGTCGTTTCACCGGCACCCACACCCTTCCACTGGAACACAGTGCGAGTGCACCACTGGTTGGTATATTACCAAGTGCGGAGGCAGTACTTCTCCGGGCGAACTGGTCACAAGTTCTGCTGTTACTTTTTGTGGCTCCTTTAGCACCACCCAGGGGGTACATGTAGGGACTCGAAGGGTACTCACCTACGGACGCGAGCAACCCCACCCCCCTAAAAACCCCTTTAACTTTAAATCTTTTTAGGGGTCTAAAAAGAGGTAAAAGATTTAAAGTTAATATACTCACACTTATTCGGCCGTAGTTTGAAGTGGCTGATACGGATACGGAAGGATACGGAAATAAAACGAATTGGTTTATATCTAACTTACATTTTATATTACTGGTAACATTATTCTAAGGAGTAGGGAGATTTTCTTCTCGTCATCAAATAGAATGTTCCTCTGGCCCTTGAAAATAAAATGCTATTTATATTTCCATCTACAAGTTATCATTTTAAACTTTATCATTCGAGTTACTGAGATATTTTGATTGAACCAGTTGATGGTAGATGAAAGATCGTAGATAGATGATAGATATGACAAATATATGGTATGCAATGGTAGATGAAAGATCGTAGACAGATGATAAATATTACAAATATATGGTAGGTAGATGGTTGATGAAAGATTGTAGATAGATGATAAATATGACAAATATATGGTAGTTAGATGTTAGATGAAAGATCGTAGATAGATGATAAATATTACAAATATATGGTAGGTAGATGGTAGATGAAAGATTGTAGATAGATGATAAATATTACAAATATATGGTAGGTAGATGGTAGATGAAAGATTGTAGATAGATGATAAATATGACAAATATATGGTAGTTAGATGTTAGATGAAAGATCGTAGATAGATGATAGATATGACAAATATATGGTAGGTAGATGGTACATGAAAGATCGTAGATAAATGATAAATATTACAAATATATGGTAGGTAGATGGTACATGAAAGATCGTAGATAGATGATAAATATTACAAATATATGGTAGGTAGATGGTAGATGAAAGATGGCAGATAGATGATTGATATGACAAATATATTGGGTAGATGGTAGATGAAAGATTGTATGGATCTGAATGCTGGGCCACCAAGGGGATGGATGAAAGAAGAATGCATGCAGTGGAGATGCGAATGCTGAGATGGATGTGTGGAGTGACAAGGAGAGACAAAATTAGGAATGAGTATATAAGAGGGAGTATGAGAGTAGCTCCAGTAACGGAGAGGTTAAGGAGTAATAGGTTAGCGTGGTATGGACATATTATGCGGAGGGATGAATGGCATATAACAAAACAAGTGTTAAATATGGATGTGGAAGGATATAAGACACGAGGTAGGCCAAAGAAAAGATGGATGGATTGTGTGAAAGATGATATGCGTAAGAAAGGAGTGAGTACTGAGATGACGTCTGATAGAGGGAAATGGAAGAAAAATACATGTTGTGCCGACCCCACTTAGTGTGGGATAAGGGCAGGAAGATGATGATGATGATGAAAGATCGTAGATAAATGATAGATATGACAAATATATGGTAGGTGAAAGATCGTAGACAGATGATAAATATTACAAATATATGGTAGCTAGATTGTAGATAAAAGATCATAGATAGATGATAGATATGACAAATATCTGATAGGTAGATGGTAAATGGAAGATCGTAGTAGAAAGATGGTATAAATTATTAGAATTTCAATAAAATTTTATTGCTTAATGCTCTGAATAATTAAAATCTCGAACATATCTTAGGTTTAGATTAAAGTATTATTTCAAGGAAAACATATTTACAGCATAAATTATAGTGAACCACTGTCTACTTTCCAGTCCCACTGATACTCAGCCTGTCACCCTTAGGTACCACCCCTAGAAGCTTCTTAACAAAAGCCACTACCCTGTTCTCATTTCCCAATTCCAAATTATAAGTTATTGGGGTAAAAGCCGGCGGTGTTGCCCCTATGTAGTTGTTGCTCTCCTTGCTAAAGTGATTCAACTCCCCGTTGCCGCTCCTGACGAATGTATTTATCTCCCGCATGACGGTGAAAACTGGCAACACATTTTTGCGGTTCTTGATCAAGAAATCCAGCATTTTGAACAGTATATTGTCGCTTTCTTCTCTTTGGAAGAATGGCAGGAATCGCTTTTGTCTTCTCAATAGTTTGTTCTTGATTGAACCTGTTTGTTTGAATCCTAGGTTAAGTCCAAGTTTCCGTTCCGTAGGCAGTCTTTTGATAAACTTGGACTCTATCTTTCCAAATTTGGGTCTGTTGGATTTGGATTTACGCTTATTTTTCTGGGTAATTCTGGGCAGGTTCCTGATTATGAGTCCAAGAAGTGGACGCGGTCTGAATATATTAAATTGCAGTGGATTCAGTGTCTTTCCTTTGCTATTCAAGTTATGATTATTTTCGACTTTTTTGTCTGTGTTGTGTAAAGTTTTTTTTAAATCATCTAGTTCAGCTGTGGGCTTGTAATCTGATTTCTGTGTACTGCTTTCTGCATTATCTTTGCTTCCATTTCTTGCAATATCTTTGACTGTTGAAACTACTCTATCAACTGTTGCATTGTTGACAGAGTCATGAGAACCAAGTCTACCTTTAGTGTTTCTGTCGTTCAGTGTGAGGTTTCCACTTAGAACTGTCAATTCTATGGCTTCATTTTGATTCATATGAGTGTCACGTTTGGTACGCGATCTAACGTTTACTTGCATTATTTTTCTTGTAGCGTTTTCGCCAATATTGACTTCATTTGATTTAGATTTGATTTGATTTCTATAGGTATCTGTTTCTTCGGCTATTTGATCTTCTTTATCTTTGTTTATGTCACTATCCGATTTAGCTTGTTCAAGTTTGTCTACCACTTCAATTAGTACAGTATCATTATTAACACTTGTGATCGGCTGTTCGTCGTTTGGTTCTTCATAATCTTTGAAAGTAGTATCTTCTTCGCGTACGCCATCCTTCTGGTCACTTGTACCTCCACTGACATTAGCATCACCGTAATCTTTCAAATAATCAGCGATAGTATCCTTAAAGTCGTAAAGACTATGAATATTTGCCTTCATCTTATCCATTGCAACCTCTCCATCCATATTACTCTTAGCTCTAACAGCTTGTATGTACGCGAATAGCTTTTCGAGTTTGTACTCTAAGCTGTTGTGTTTTAAGTGCGATTCTTTGCCTCTTAAGTAATACGTGTAGAAGCCGTTGGTTCGGGTGTGTTTATCGCCTGAAAAAGCAGAAAGTGATTGTGCATTGAAACTACAGTGCTTTTGTGAGAGCTACAAAGAAAAATACAACCATAAACTTTGCCCTTGCATTACGAGATTCTTTTATGTCAAATACAGTTGATGAAGATAATTTTACAACGTAAATTATCTTTACCTATATAAAAATACAGTAGTTCTAATGTGTAATGTGTGTCTAAATAATGAGGTCTAAACACATAATGATTTCGGAATGCAATGACAAATATAGTGATAGTACTTGCTTTGGTTGGTGCTTTATACTAAACAAATTGCGATGGGTGCCCTGAAAACATACAAGAAATCTAATGTGCGATGTAACAATGCTAAACTAACTCATTGTAGATGCAAAATAGTGCAAAACGTGGAAGCAAAAATCAGCTTTCTTTCCCCAGGAAACGACTCCATACCATATATACGCCATTACCAACTGATTGAACTAAAAGTGTGCCATATCCGCTCTAATGTGAAAAACTGATACGATAGCGAGCCAACATCAACCTATCCAGTGCCCACAAATCTCACTTTGTATCCACGCCATATCCCATGTGAGTCGTGCGCCCAAATGCGCACGCGCCGCTTTTATAATCCTTCCAAGAGCGACACTCCGTCGCCTTAAATCCGATCGGTCGGATCACGGACTCTGAATAGTATTGGTAGGATCTCCAGTGGCTGCAGAAAACTGCCAAAAAGGAAGGTGCATTGAAATATTTTTTATACAATATATTCTTTTTTTTGGGGATCTTTGGGTCTTTTTGTGGACCATGTCAGACCCATAATGGACTCTAATGTAATATTTGAACAGTCTTCGTGGACCAGTTTGGAAGCAGACCTGTAGAGCATGATAGATTCAGAAGTTTGTGAAGCTAACAAACTCTGATACAGGCCCACATCCAGCCGGTTCACATGAATCTTGGTAGACAAATAATGGAAATAATGTTGGAGATTATAATGTATTATTAACAGACTTCAAAAAGGAAGATGTTATCAGTCGGGTGTATATATTTTTCATGTTTATTACGCGATTTTTTCGGTAAGAAAAGTAAATGAAAGTATCGAATTCGCTTTATAAGATTATTGATTAATTATGTTGGAACTTAATGGATTATCGAGATATCATCGAGATAAGACTCGGATAAATCTTTCATCAATACTTTGGAATAAGTTTTTTTTTGCTGATAATTGCAATTCTTTTTGCTAATTAACTAATATTTAACGGTCGTTACGTGACATTGTTTTCAAACCGTTAATTAATCGAAAAATGTTTACGAAATCGTTTTTATGCTGAAAGCAAATTCTAGATCATTTCAGAACTGGTTAAACAATGAATAGTTTTGGACGAATGGCGCCTCTCTCACTCCTCATACAATCGTATCTAACTAGTGTCATACATACATTTGTTAAGCAGCAGCTGTTTGGGGATCACCACCTCTAGCTCGCACCCTGGTTGGGGGCTGATACCCCCGTTGGGGAAGAAATCCACGTGTCCAATGGGCGCCTTATAACCTGTACCGGTGAAAACTCAGAAATATTTACTGTTTCAAAAAAGTGTTCATACAAATCAGATTTTGAAAATACATCATAAATTTAGCAATTACATAAAACGGATAAATATGAAATAAATTACAACAGAAACTTTTGATCGTAGGGTAGGGTGCCAAGAACATTGGCTTCCCGCGTTGAACATTCCGGCATATGATTTTGAATCATATGCCGGTAAATCATGCCATACAAGACAAAAAAATAATTATTTATTGTTTTTTGGACAGCCCTAATGAGAGGTCACTGACCGCGCTCATCATTCCACACACACGCGTGTGGTTATCTACATATATCTTTTAGGGTTGAACCTTGTGAAGTTTACATTAAAGTTAGCCTTGATATAACTTGTAACCTGATGCTGAGGATGGATTTGAGGGAGACCTTGGGGACACGCCATGTGTCCTGTCGCAAAAAAGGAGTGGTACTCGATGCCAAAAAGAAACGTCCGGAAACGGACACCCGCAACGGGTTCGCGGAAGTATCTACCAATTTTCCCGTGTTCCCGCCACTAAGCGGCAGAGGAGACAGTGGAGTTTTAATGTGTTTACCATGTAGTTCCACAACTGCTCCGTCTCCCCGTGGCAGGGCGGTATGCAAGCCCAAATCTCCACGAAAAAGGTCCACGTTACTATGGTTACCTAAAAACATGTTGAGTTCTGGCACATCATCATCTATCCATCATCCCCTTCTCAGGTGACGGACGCAGCAGGATGAATACGACTCAGTAAAGATTTGGATCTCATACTGAGTCGCGTTACTGTTGTCATGGGCGAGGGTCACCACTTATCATCAGGTGGGCCCTCAGCTCGTTCCGTCACACATTCACATAAAAAAAAACATACCAAATATCCCGGAGTCTGTGTGTATGACATCAACGAACATGGCATCACTCGGGTCCAGTCTCTGCGCGGGTGGTAGACCCTCGAACAGCGGGAGCGCCGCGTCAAGACCAGTGATCCTGGCCACTTTACCTGCAACGCATTAACGTGATTCTCATATTTTGACACTGACAACATTGATTAAACTGTTTTTTTTTAAACTTCAAAAAGGAGGAGGCTATTAAATCGGAAGTACAGTATAATCAAGGCTTAGGGCAGCCCAGGGCTCTTGGGTACACAGGAAATTGGGGCCTGGAAAATGTAGCGGCGACGCGGTCGAACGTACAAGACGAGTGCGCAAGAGGGTAGACCGATATGTCTCCCAATGATTTGCACACTCCACCTCGCAAAGACTTCAGTTTGCCCGAGACCATGACGCATGTATCTGCGTCGAAATATCGGGAATCAACAAAACTCACAAATCATGGTCATGGTGATAAATATCTCGGTAACACGGATAATAATGTTCATAACAATGATAGTTTAAAAAAAAATATATTGAGTACTAGCTGCGCCCCGCGGTTGGACTTCCTACGGGAACCGTACATTTTTCCGGGATAAAAAGTAGCTTATGTCCTATTCCAGACTATAATCTATCTCTGTGCCAAATTCCATCCAGGTCCGTTCAGCCGTTCTGGCGTGATTGAGTAACAAACATCCATCCATACCTATTATATAAACTTTCGCGTTTAAAATATTGGTAGGATTGTTAATTCCAAGAGGTTTACCTGATTGTAAGGAGCTGCCTGTCACACCAGCTACTTGTGCCCCTAGACTGTGTCCAACCAAATGCGTGTTGTTCAGATTGAGACCCCTGGAATCAGATATACAATGTCACCATAAACACACAACTCAGTTCCTCCATATAAGTATGAGAAGAGCCATGTTGCAATTGCGCCCTTCACCCGAGACGAGAGCGTGGTGGCACAGACGCCGACTTTCAATCTGAAGGTCGCTGGTTCAAACTCAAACGTGCACCAAAGTAATTTCACTTGAAAAAATTATGTGCGCAATACCACGTTCTCTAAACGGCGACGGAAAACATCGTGAGGAAACCGGCATGTCTTAGAACCAAAAATTCGACGTCATGTGGCATTTACCAATCCAGATTGAGCTCCCGTGGTAGATCAGAGCCCATTCACTCTCCATTATCGAGAGTAGGCCGGTGTCCCTGCAGTGGGAACATTAGAGGCTGGTACGGTACCTGAGGCGGGAATATAGTGTGTGTAAAATTCGACGTGTCCAAACGATACTTGAGATCTAAAGGAATACATGAGTTTAAGTCTAAACCGAGGGGGTTTTCGGTTAAAAATTACATATAACATTCCGCTAGAAATTTCTAGAAACTTCTAGAAGCTTCTAGATATGACGATGGTTAAGTTACCTGGAGACGAGGTAGTCTATGAATTGGGCGACGAATCTGCCAATGTACCAAGTGTTCTGAGCCGCTGTGAAATACCACGGGCCTGCCTGCAAGGTCCTCGCGTCCACCATGATCACGTTGGTGTCGCCTCGCTGCATGTACGCTGAGGACAATAAAATATATATTATAAATAAACGTTTACACACTCATACCTCTGCACTAGGATACCCTGTCGCAGATGGCATGGACAAACACAGAAACACAAGACAAACACCCAAGATAGGAGAACAAACTTCATGCTCACCACACAAAGTGTGCCCCGGCCGGGAATCGAACCCGGGACCCTTCGCTTCGAAGGCAGGGCTACTACTAATTAAGACCGGGTGAATACGGGACTGGGTGAGAACGGACCGGGTGAATACGGAACTTGGTGAGAACGGACCGGATGAATATGGGACTGGGTGAGAACGGACCGGGTGAATACGGGACTGGGTGAGAACGGACCGGGTGAATACGGGACTAGGTGAGAACGGACCGGGTGAATACGGGACTGGGTGAGAACGGACCGGGTGAATACGGGACTGGGTGAGAACGGACCGGGTGAATACGGGACTGGGTGAGAACGGACCGGGTGAATACGGGACTGGCTGAGAACGGACCGGGTGAATACGGGACTGGCTGAGAACGGACCGGGTGAATACGGGACTGGGTGAGAACGGACCGGGTGAATACGGGACTGGCTGAAAACGGACCGCGAAAACGGACTTGATGTTATAATAAGTTACCCTCCCGAAAGTCGTTTGTTACTTCAGTTCTTCATCATATGGCAACCGATTTGGAATGTATTTTTTTTTATATTATATATATAAATGATATGCTTTGAAATTCGTCCCATAGAAATTTTTATTAAAACCGATTCAATAGTTTGGTTCCTAAATCAAAATAACTACAATATGTCATCCAATTAAACAGAATTGCGTATTTTGCTTTCCTGTGACTTTTTCTTCGCCCGTTGTATACCGATTTGTATTTTTCTTCTGTTATTTTAAACGTGTACCCTTTAGGCCAAGAAATGAGGCATGTAAGTTTTAAAGCAAATTTTTTCAATATCTAAATCAGACACGTGTATTTTTTACAATTAATAAAAACATATTAGTTAGTTATTAGTTATATATTAGTTACTTTAATATAGATACACCCAATGCCCCTAGTAATATCCGTTACTTCTTGTCCATCCAAGGTTGTCTGTAAGAGATCGCTTTGAAGCGATAAGACCGCCCATTGTTTCATATTACTTGTGTAATATTATTTTGTTATGTGTTGTTTTGTTATGTGAGCCATAAAGTATTATCTATCTTATCTATCTATCTATATTGCACCTTCTCTGACCATGACCGCGCTGCCGTCTTCTGGCGTTTCCATCCAGGCGTGGAAGTACAGCACCGTGTTGTCGTTGAAGTCCATGTTGGACGCGAACAGCTCCTCATCACCATCCACCTTCAGCTCTTGGAACACCGTTGGGTTGTGCCTGCAAGCGTCGAACTCATGATGCAGTGTAGTATAACGGATTCTGCCTATTAGAACGCGTTCGTCTTAGGAACTTGTTAGGGAAAAATAAAAAACGTTAACACACTCATATCTCTGCACTAGGATTCCCTGTGTCGCTGATAGCATGGACAAACAGAAATAAGACACACTCAAGACCCGAGTATAAACTTCATGCTCACCACACAACGTGTGCCCCGGCCGGGAATCGATCCCGGGACCCCTCGCTTCGAAGGCAGGGCTACTAGTGTGTGACGTAGGTCGTCATACATTTCTGTAGTACATCATTTTGATCCATCTCGAAAGGTTTAGCCAGCATTAGCAATGTAAGCGTCCGAAATATGTTTTTACGACAATTCTCGGGTTTTTATACTATTACTAGCTCCGCTTCGCACTATTACCCGCGGTTGGACTTCCTACGGGAACCGTACATATTTCCGGGATAAAAAGTAACCTATGTGCTATTCCAGACTATAATCTATCTCTGTGCCAAATTTCATCCAGGCCCGTTCAGCCGTTCTGGCGTGATTGAGTAACAAACATCCATCCATACTTATAAACTTTCGCCTAATGAATGGAATTACCTGGTGAACAGTTGGAATGCCACATCGTTGCCTTCCTTCACGAATGGACACTTGGATTTTTCCACGGGCGCCACCTGGAGTAAGGAGTTCTCGTACTGGACTCCTGGTGGACCTGGAACCAGGACATTTTTACGTTTACACACTCGAAACAAACAAAAATTACACCTGCGAACAATCTCCATGCTCACCACACAGTCCATCGTACCGTATCAGCCTCTAATGTTCCCACTGACACCGGCCTACTCTCGATAATTGAGAGTGAATGGGCTCTGATCTACCACGGCAGCCCAATCTGGATTGGTATATGTCACATGTCGTCGAATTTTTGGTTCTAAGACATGGTTTCCTCTCGATTTTTTCCGCCACCGTTTTGAGAACGTGGTATTGCGCACATAAATTATTTCAAGTGAGAAATCTCATTGGTGCACGTGTGGGTTTGAACCAGCGACCTTCAGATTGAAAGTTTGCGTCTGTGCCCCTGAGCCACCACGCTCATCCACCCACCCCGGCCGGTAATTAAACCCGGGCCCCTTAAATAAAAAAGTCAATAAAAGAAATTGACTTTTGTAAGTAATTTTTAATAATTCACCGGAAATAAATATGTTTTGACTGAGTTGTCACAGTGACAGATTAAAAATGGTCAAGTTTTGGCTTCAAAATTGAATATAACTATTTGAAAATTTGCCTTCTACGTTTATATTAATTCTATAGCTATAACGCTATGTTATTGCGCAATTGCGATGCACATTTCCTGATCGTAATATGCGGTTAGGTTAACCACAGGTGATAATATTAAAGTGTTTTGCAAGACCCTAGGTTCATTCATTTATCCACACGCATAAAATACTCCTCAATACTCAATAAAATTATATATTCTAGCGACCCGCCCCGGCTTCGCGCGGTTCGTAAAGCATCAGTGTCGTATCAGAAACTAACCGTGCGAAGCCGGGGTGACTTTCTAGTGTATTATACAATACATTTAAACCTTCCTCTTGAATCACTCTACCTATGAAAAAAAACCGCATCAAAATACGTTGCGTAGTTTTAAAGATTTAAGCATACATAGGGATATAGGGACAGAGAAAGCGACTTTATTTTATACTATGTAGTGATAATATAATATTAGGTGCAGATCATTATGGACCCTGTTGGGAATCCAATGATTTCAGATTGGTCCCATAAAAATGGGAAAATATCATTCCAAATACTTTTTTTTTTTCAAAATCTGAGTTAACTAATTTATATAAAAAATACATTCGAATTGATAACGTCCTCCATTTTTGAAGTCGGGTAAAAATATACAGTGTTCCAATAGATGAATGAAATTAAAAACGGCACAGGTAAGAAAACTACTTGTGGGTCTAACCAGGACCCTGGTTAGACAAATATCTTATCATGAGCAGACAGGCAAGTGGTTACCTACAATTATGTAATCAATTCATGGTTACTCAACATCCCGACCACATCGTGTTTCTAAGATTTTCCTAGATTTTCCGGTTTTACATACTTGTCTCTGCTATTGCGTAAATTTAATACTGCTGTGTACACTACGAAAGTTTGGATACATGGAAAAAATGCTAAAGTTTGGATGGACGGCTCCGTGGGTCCAGGGGTCCTGGGTTCGATTCCCGGCCGGGGCACACTGTGTGGTGAGCATTTAGTTTGTTTTCGGGTCTTAGGTGTTTGTCTAGTGTTTCTGTGTTTGTCCATGCCATCTGTGACACAGGGAATCCTAGTGCAGAGTGCAGAGGTATGAGTGTGTTAACGTTGTTTTTTTTACGTTGTTGTTTATGGAAAATATGCGAGTTTGTAGGGATGGAATCACGTTAGAACGGCAAACGGACCTGGTTGAAATTTGGCGCAGAGATAGATCTAATAGGACATAGGCTACTTTTTATCCAGGAAACATGTACGGTTCCCGTAGGAAACCATATTTAATGTGAGTAAGTGACGGAACGAGCTGAGGGCCCACCCCATAACAACAGTAACGACTCAGTATAAGATTTGGATCTTACACTGAGTCGCACTCATCCTGCTGATACGTCTGATGCGCATGCGATTTCACCGGCACCCACACCTTCCACCATGAGACGTATCATCCCGTCTCGGGTGATGGACGCAACAGGAATGCGACTCCGTGTAAGATCCAAATCTTATATGAGTCGTTACTGTTGTCATGGGCGGGGGTCGCCACTTACCAGGTGGGTTACCGTTCCGTCACTTAAGATTTGGATCACTGGTTTTAACCAACCATGTTATATTATGAATAAATTAATTCTAGACCGATTTTGTCGTGTGGCAAGGTTTCATGCTCCAAAAGGCAAGTATTCAGTACCATTTCATAAGTCTGGCCACATTTATGTAATATCGAACGTGTTGTGAACAAATTATTTATTGCCGTCAAGCTGCGGTGCTCGCGCTTCAGGGGAAGGGGGTGGGTGAAATTACAGATTCAGATCAATTTATTACGAAAATATATATATTTTTTTTTTTAATGTGAATTCGTGACGGAACGAGCTGAGGGCTCACCTGATGGTAAGTGGTGACCCTCGCCCATGACAACAGTAATGCGTGCGACTCAGTATGAGATCCAAATCTTTACTGAGTCGCATTCATACTGCTGCGTCCATCACCCGAGACGGGGATGATACGTCTCATGCGCATGTGATTTCACCGGCAGCCATACCCTTCCACCGGAACACAGTAATGCAACCACTACTGCTTGGCGGCAGATTCCAGATGTGGTGGCAGTACCTCTCCGGACGAACTTGGCACAAGTTCTACTGCTACTTTTGGTTGCTCCTTTAGCACCACCCAGGGGGTACGTGTAGCGAATCAAAGGATATACACCTACGGACGCGAGCAACTGGACCCCCCGAATATATGTTTATTACGGGTCTTAAAGCGATCTCTTCCAGGCAACCTTTGGATGGATACGATTTTAACAAAGAATAAAGGGGAGGCGGTGTCTCAATAATATCTACTTATGTATAATTTTGTTATAGAAAAATGTGAGGTTCACTTTATATAAATTTAAAAGGTAATTTCCTGAACATACTTATGGTTAAACTAGCTGACCGGGCCACGCGTTGCTGTGGCTAACGTTTTTGTGATACGATATTATAATTTGCAATAAAATAATATTGCGATCATAAATTGAGATGTGAGCTATCCTATCTTTCAAGTTGGATCAAACTGCACACGGTGTACAAATTTGATTAAAATCGGTTATTGTGATTAAACCATGATAGCATGATAGATATATGTTCTCGCGGACTTTTTTGTAGGTCTTAATGGGATCTACAATACAAAAATCCCGTAGTACATCATTTTGTTCTATTGTCATCATTTTGTTCTATTTCTTTGTTCTATTTTTGCAGCGCACCCAAAAATAGGTTTTCGATTTTACACCTTGTGTTACAAAATAGCAATTTTATTACGGATCCCTAATTTTGAAAAAAAAAAAACATAGCATATAGCCTTCCTCGATAAATGGACTACCCAACACTGAAAGAATCATTCGAATCGGACCAGTAGTTCCAGAGATTAGCGCGTTCAAACAAACAAACAAACTTTGCAGCTTTATAATATTAGTATAGATAGTATAGATTAAGGAAATAAAAATAAAATAGAGATACTACCAACTAACATAAGAAACCATAACAAAAATACTTACGTATCACCGATAGAAAACACGCCAAAGGCACGACTGTCTGCATTATCACTTAAAAATCCAAATAATACTACTAAACATACAACACAGGTTTTGCACAAAAAATTGCACTAAAAATGGCGATTATTCTAAATTTGAATTTGAATTTGGAACGTGCGCGTGCGCCTATTCCTGACGCATTGGTAATGTACAGGATTGTAACCGGTGTCTGTTGGAATTCTGTTAGGAGGGGCATAGTTTGATAGTGGGCATGGTTCCCAGATTGGGGCAAAATTAATGTGATTTATTTGATCAACCAACAATCTAAGAAAATGTTTCAGAAATCTCTTTATTTAGACTAAAATTTACATGTTATTAAATGTAGCGTGGTGGCCAAGGGGCACAGACGCCGACTTTCAATCTGAAGGTCGCTGGTTCAAACCCAAAACGTGCACCAATGAGTTTTTTCACTTGAAAAATTTATGTGCGCAATACCACGTTCTCAAAACGGTGACGGAAAACATCGTGAGGAAACCGGCATGTCTAAGAACCAAAAATTCGGCGACATGTGACATCTACCAATCCGGATTGGGCTCCCGTGGTAGATCAGAGCCCTCATTCACTCTCAATTATCGAGAGTAGGCCGGTGTCCCTGCAGTGGGAACATTAGAGGCTGGTTCGGAAATGTAATTCGACCAAATCTAGATTTTTAAAGTTTTATATAATAGGTATATATTAGGTATAGGTATATATTGTTGGAATGACTTTCTGAAATGTATTATTAGAATTTTTTATTTTTATGTATTTAGTTAACCAATTTATTTTATTAAAATCGTAATGTACTTTTAAATATGGATGATTTGTCTGAATTAAATTATTATTATTATATATGTGATAGAAGTGAAGGGCTGATCTGAAAGCCCACGTGATATTAAGTGGTTACCTCCGCCCATAACAGCAATACGACTTAGGTCCTCCCCGACGTTTGAGAAGATCCAAGTCGCGCCCCGTTGGGGATGCTATAATTTCACCGACACCCACACCCTTCCACTGTAACTTGGCAAAGCGAGCGCTTGGCGGCAGATACCTGGTAATCTGACCAGGTGTGGTGGCAGTACCCGCCAAACTTTGCACAGTTCTAAAGCTTCAAAAAAAAAAACATACCTCTGCACTAGGATTCCCTGTGTCGCAGATGGCATGGACAAACACAGAAACACAAGACAAACACCCAAGACCCGAGAACAAACGTCATGCTCACCGCACAAAGTGTGCCCCGGCCGGGAATCGAACCCGGGACCCCTCGCTTCGAAGGCAGGGCTACTACCAACTAAGCCACGGAGCCGTAAAGCTTCTTTCTCTTGTTGTGTATATTATAATAGCAAAACTTGATTATAAACAACTAATTAAGTATTTTATCTCCGTAACTTCTAAATTATCTCTTACAATTAATGCCATGTAATTAAGTACATTGCATCAATTTTAACAATAATAAAGTAACAATTTGAGTTCTTATACATTAGATAGGTATTTTATAATAATACTAGCTGACCGGGCCACGCGTTGCTGTGGCTAACGTTTTTGTCATACGATATTATAATTTGCAATAAAATAATATTGCGACCATAAATTGAGATGTGAGCTATCCTATCTTTCAAGTTGGATCAAACTGCACACGGTGTACAAATTTGATTAAAATCGGTTCAGTAGTTTAAGAGTCCGTCGGACAAACATCGTGACACGTAATTTATATATATTAAGATGTGCGAACAAAATTGATGCAAAGATCACTATCCCCCACCCTCCAAAACCTGTGTTGTGGGTAGATAGCCTCTCGTCCACATCAGGATCAATGTTTTGGTGTTAAGTATTTATATATTTATTATATGTTTATATGAATTCTTGTTCTTGTAAATAATTAATTAATGTTAATGAATAATCGACGGCTCCGTGGCTTAGTTGGTAGTAGCCCTGCCTTCGAAGCGAGGGGTCCCGGGTTCGATTCCCGGCCGGGGCTCACTTTGTGTGGTGAGCTTGAAGTTTGTTCTCGGGTCTTGTGTTTCTGTGTTCGTCCATGCCATCTGCGACACAGGGAATCCTAGTGCAGAGGTATGAGTGTGTTAACGTTGTTTTTTTTTTTGTTTGTTAATGCATATAAAGTAAGTTTTTTTTTTTTTTTCTTTATTTATTAGTCTGTTTCGTTTACGCTTTCCTAGAGGTAAAAATATCTTTATGAATTTCTATTGCCGAATGCACTTCAGAAGGGATGTTTGGCTATTTTTTTAGTTGTCTTCTTAATTGTTAGCCACAAGGTTTGTTAAACTCAAGGAAAAACGTGAATAAAATTGGAAATTTTCACGGAAAAAAATTCGGAAATTTGGAAAAAGTGGAACCACGTATTTCTATGGGAGTTTAGTAAAATTATTAATTAACAATACTGAGTTTGCCCGGGATCATGACGCATGTAACTGCGTAGAAATATCGGGAGTCAACAAAACTCACAAATCATGGTAAATATCTCGGTAACACGAATAATAATACTAAGTGATTAACGCGGAAAACAAACCCGTGACCCTTGCACATTTCTTCGCACCACTACGCCAGTTACCACCATACCAATCACTCATAATTTCTTCTTATGTCAGAAACTATTAGTTACATTGTAACCAATGAAGCATGTTCTTACAAGATACAGTTTATGCATTATGCATAAACTGCATCTTGTACTTTTACCGATTTCAAAAAGGAGTAGATTATCAATTTTTTTTTATACTAACTGTGCCCGTGACTTCGTTCGCGATTGCCATCGGTACAGACTAGCTATTTGCATCTATAAATTTATTAGGTGGTTGTCTGGAAAAAATCCCCTTAGGGGTGAATTTTCACATATGTAAACCGTCATTACTTATGAGACACCCTTATATTAATGTAGTTCCCATAGTACAAGGTATGCTTAGTTCCGGGCTAGACACGTTAATCACATTTTCATTTTTTTTTTTCATGTAAATAAGTGACGGAACGAGCTGAGGGCCCACCTGATGGTAAGTGGTGACGCTCGCCCATGACAACAGTAATGCGTGCGACTCAGTATGAGATCCAAATCTTTACTGAGTCGCATTCATCCTGCTGCGTCCGTCACCCGAGACGGGGATGATACGTCTCATGCGATTTCACCAATATATAAAGGGTTATCACTACATAGTATAAAACAAATTTGCTTTGTCTGTCCCTATATCCCTATGTATGCTTAAATCTTTAAAACTACGCAACGGATTTTGATGTGGTTTTCTTTAATAGATAGAGTGATTCAAGAGGAAGGTTTATATGTATAATACACTAGCAAGTCACCGGGGCTTCGCACGGGTAGTTTCTGATACGACACTGATACTTTACTAACCGTGCGAAGCCGGGGCGGGTCGCTAGTAATGACATAATCATAACCCTTTCAAATTCTTTGGACCAATTAAGGACCAGTTGACTGGTTATACAAGTTGAAAAAGACAATTCCTTAAGCGAATTATCATAATTGCAGTTTCCCGTAAATCCAACTTATTACGATACTAACTGCAAGTTAGTGACTATATTTTTATTAACCGACTCCGTGGCTTAGTTGGTAGTAGCCCTGCCTTCGGAGCTAGGGGTCCCGGGTTGGATTCCCGGCAGGGGCACACTTTGGTGAGCATGAAGATTGTTCTTGTCTTGGGTGTTTGTCCATGCCATCTGCGACAGGGAATCCTAGTGCAGAGGTATGAGTGTGTAAACGTTTATTATTATTATTGAAAAAGGAGGTTCTATCCACTGTATATATATGGTCACCGATTTCTCTGCCATTTAACAAGTGATTTGGATTTATTTTTAATTTTATGGCATATGCCGATCGCTCCCATATATTTGTGTGCATGTAACGTGCGTTTCTTAGGCACAACATGCAGTTTTAAATTGTTTTCAGTGTACATTTTGATCTTCAATTCTATGTTTTCAGAGCACTCTGTGGGCGCATTGAAGGCTACATATCCTCCCTCCCCCCGCCCTTCAAGCTCCACAAGCCGATCCTGGCGCGCGCCGCCAGCACTGAAGCCAGGACCCCGGCCCGCGCGCCCTCCTTCAGCGTCTGCTGGTCGATCACAGCTCCTGTGAGTACCAACTGCTAAAAGGTGTTTGAAGAATACATTTGACATATTTGAAGAAAGAAATATATTTTATTTGTGTCACCATTTTCAATTTGGTATAACAACAATAATGATAATAAATATAAAAAAAAAAAAGTAAGTAAGCACTTACAGAAAGGACTGACACAGCATAATGTCTTCTGTTCTGTTCTGTTGAGTTATATTCAGTATAATGAGTCAGTCCTTTCTATTTTGAAACTACCATTAGAGTCTCTACACGTGACCCCTGGGTGGTGCTTAAGGAGCTACGAAAAATAGCTGAAGGGTGTGGGTGCCGGTGAACTTACAGGCCCGTGAGACGCTACGTCCCCTTCTCGGGGCGGGAGGACTAAGTCGTTTAGCTGTAGTTTATGGGTGTACGTTTGTACGTCGCTTTATTGACATAAAAAAATATGAGAAATTCAACTTTTCATCATAATCAAGTTACTCCAACAAAATAAACCTCCAAGTAAGCTTCACTGTAGATATATAAATTGATGAAGAGCAATTGATATTTCAGATACCTGAAGTCCTGAACGCGATGACTGGCAAACTGGAGAGTGGCCAGCCATCTCTGCTCTGCAAGCAGAGTATGTTCGCGCGGTGGCAGTACCTGATGAAACGCCTCGCCCCAGTCAAGGTGTGTCGATAAACATTGCTCTCTCTTTCTTTGCCGTGATTTGTACAGGAAGAGATGTAAGGAAGCGGATGCTCCGTGGTTCCTACACGAAAGTAAGACTTAAGGCTCCCTTTTACTCTCTTGCCTGCGTCCTACTATAAGGTCGAGAACGAGTCACGAATGTAGCTGGATCCATTGGCTGGGTTTACATAATACATATCAATAATGATTTTTCATAAAATGCTATTGAGCTTTAGAAGATAACAAACAACAATAACAATAATAAAATCTTGTTAGTGTAAAGTATCAAGATCTATACAGGTAGAAGCTAACTTCTTACACTCCTGGTTGTATGTCACTACTATTTCGCATATCAACAACATCATCAAGAAATGATTACACGCACACACACCCCTACTAGGGTTCCCTGTGTCGTAGGTAACATGGACACACACAATCTCAGCCCATACATCCACGACCCGAGAACTTTCTGAAGATTGGACAGTCTTTCCTTTGCAAGCTGAGTATGTTCTCATGCTGGCAGCATTTGATGAAACGCTCCAGAGTTAAGGTGTGTCGATAAATATTACTCAGATTTTACAGGCACTTAAGACGTAACATCCCCATCTCAGAGTGACAGTATTATTGTTGTATTTTTTTTTTTTTTTTTTTTATTTGAATAAGTGACGGAACGAGCAGAGGGCCTACCTGATGGTAAGTGGTGACCCTCGTCCATGACAACAGTAATGCGTGCGACTCAGTATGAGATCCGAATCTTTACTGAGTCGCATTCATCCTGCTGCGTCCATCACCCGAGACGGGGATGATATGTCTCATGCGCATGTGATTTCACCGGCACCCACACCCTTCCACCGGAACACAGTAATGCAAACACTACTGCTTGGCGGCAGAATGAATTTAGAATGTCTATTAATAAAACTGGTATAAAGTGATATGTAATACGGTATTCGTTCTAATGTGTGCTGGTTTCAGGATGAGCTTTCGACGACAAGGCCACTCGCTAGGATCGACGAGAATTTACTCTACGGTGAAGCTAAACAGCAGTGCCCTGTTTATCAGGTAATGTAACTTAAGCTAGCTAAGCTTCGTGCCTGATGGATTAGATCACAGCACATTTTTCACTGCCAAAACATAATCGAATAAATTTTAACATGTAAAAAGTCAGTATTATTTTTATCGCCGGCAATGTCGGTAATTTTTGTCACTGAAAAATGCGCTCTGATTTAGACCTTATTTATATATAGATCCTAAAAGAAAACCAATTTATCAGTTACTAAATATTTTTGTAATCTTATTGTGTTGCAATACTGGGCCAAACGTGAAATTTTTAACAATTAGATACTAATAACTCTCAAATCATTAACCCAACAAGATTTATAATTTCACATTTTTAACTTATTTACGAATCTATATTGACATAAATCGACATTACAAAACAGGAGGCAAAAACCCGCCTATTCGACGCGTTCGAGCGCGCCAAACTCGGCAAGTGGATCAAGAAGCCGTTGGAGCAAGATCAATTTGTTTGCGAGCTCATTGATGCAGACCCTCGATTTCTGTTCGCCTAGGCGGGCGACGGTCTACGCGGCTATAACTCTATGCAGCACGTACTCAATGATATGGTCAGAGAACTAGGTAGAAGGAAAGGTGCAATTTTAGATAGAAATGAGTTAGATAATAATGTAGGAATTGGTAGGGAAGTTGATGGGGAGACTGGTAATAATGCAGCTGGGAATAGTGTTTTAGTTAGTGGTAATAAAGGCGTTGATTCAGGGAGTAATACGGTAAAAAAGCCTGCAGGAATTGTGTGGAAGTTGATTAAAACTTGTAACAATAAAGATTCAGGGGCGGCGAGTAGTAATAAAACATATTTGCAAAGTAATGTAGATGATTTGGCAAAAGCGGGCCAAAATATGAATATGAATGATGGAATGAACCATTTAGAAGTAGCGAAAACTAAAGGAATTTTTAGAGGTAATGATGCTATTATGTGTCAAAATGTCTTTAGTGTAAATACTGATCAAATTACAGGATTTGATGAATACGATAATGTAGCGAAAGTAGGTAATGAAAATGTAGAAGTTAAAGCAATTAAAAGAGTCACAAGTAGAATTATTAGTGATAAAAGTAGGAATATGGAAGGAATTGATTTACAAAGCCATTCTGGCGATGTCACTTTTAGTAGCAGTTTCAGTCAAAATGAAAGGACATTAGTTGACAGTCAAGAAGATTCTAAAAAAGAAATTGATGATACAATAGCAATAAATAATAGAAAATATCTAGACTTAATTAGAAAGAGTAGCGTTTCTTATCACGACGCTGACGACATTACTGTTCATGTGGATCGTGGTTGTAGAAATGTTAGTACAAAGAACGACACTACAGTTGATCGTAATGACGCTTATGGTTCAACATCTATTACATATGAAACGATAGATAGCACAGATGCTAGTTTAATCATTGACAGAGATTTCAGATACCGCTACGTTATGGAGACTGAAAAATTCTGGAATCCTCTTGAACGTTATAATCCAACATACTACCAAAAAGATGATGGTGGACCAATTGCATCTATAAATATCAACTATAACACAAAATTGAATAACATTGATAAAACCAAAGAAACAGATAGTCAATCTATTAATGACTTAATAAACAATTTAAAGGTTTGCAACTTACAGAATGATAAACAGTCAAAAGAAACTCAGCAACACTACGAACACCCTAATGATATAAATAGTCAAGACACAAATTCAAATGTCGAGCATCCCAACAGCGTGTTGCTTAACAAATTAAAAGCGATAGAGAGAATAAAAGCGGCTAATGAATCTGAAATTGACTCTAATATTTCTAATTCAAACAACAGTAAAATATTCCATATACTCGATGAGAAAGATAGCAAACAAGTTTTCAAACCCAAAACTGGAGTAAGCAACGTAACTATACCGACTGGAAATAAAGATACGCCGCATACTTCGAAAAGTTCTTGTGAATTAGAAAAGATCACACCCGACCCGCCTAATGCCAATATCAAATGCTGTGAATCAACCCGCGACTCTCACATTGAAAGATTCAAAATTAATGTTATTAACAAAGAAAATGTCGCGAACAACGCGACAGAAAGTGATAGAGTCGTCAACATAGACGATGGTAAACATATCAGGAGTGCTGTGTTATTGAGGAGACTAGGATGTAAGAAAACTTGAGAGAATATACAGAATATTTCATGGAATTATTCATCACAATATCACCACGAATAATCAAATCCCTTAGCTATATTTGTAAAATCGGTTCAACGCTTCGGACGCAATTGCTCAAAGACACACGACATGTCCACAAGTGTGCGCTTCAAAAGTAAATAGTAAAGAAATTGAGTAAATAGTAAATGTAGATGGTACACCACTCAAAGGAATTCCACTTTACCCGGACACCAAACTCAAAATGAAGTTGCGCAGTGGTGTGCACATAGCTTATATAGCAGAATAAAAAAATATTGTAGATTTTTTAAAAAATAATGACTCGATCTTGCATATCCTGGGGAAAACCAAAAAAAAATCTACATTCTTCAATATATTAGTGAGAAATTATCAGACAACAAAACGTTCATCATCGATATGGAGGAATGAGGGTATTTTGTGATTGAGAAGAGGCAAGGAGTGCCCAATAGTTTGTCTTTATAACTTTGTGGACCAACAATATTCAGATAGTGCATATGTCTCTTGGCATATCTATGAAGATATGCACAAATTTCGTCCTGCATTTTACCGTTAACCAGATATCAGAACAATATCAAAAGTGTCAATTTAGAAGCTAGATTTTCGTAATAATGTGATTTTAAATATTTGGGATGTTTTCCTCGAGGTTTCTTAACAACTCGCTTAGTTCTTTTACCGTAGATAACATCAGATATTGGTTATTGATCGTCTACGGAAAATCATAGACCAATTATGATAGAACTGCATCGAATTATACGCGTGATTGTCGTCAGCCTTGACAACAGACTTTAAGTTTGAAGTTACTTAAAATATTTAAGTTACTAGTCACTTAATACAATTATAAATGTAAGTTTCCAAGGCCATACTCGGTGCCAGTTTTGTTGTTGTCAAACCAGACTAAAACTAAATGTATCTTGATTCATGAGAGTCAATGGAAGAGCAATGATTTTAGTATAGTCCAAATAATGTTTAGTCTAGTTTGATGCCGACAGAATCAATACCATTTTACATTGTAAGTTATTTTAATCGATTTTAATATAAATATTTATTAAATCACATTTATTAGTTTAGTTACTTAAAATTGATTTACATTGTTGATGTCTGCAATCTGCTGCAATATAGTACCTTAACATACGTTTTTAATCTAATAAAATTATGTAGCATACAATTGTTTCCAAACCAAAAATAGCTTGAATACCTTTTCATACACAAATGATAATAATTAATAGTACAAGTTCTTGTTTATTTAGTTATAAAAAAAATTGTTTTAAATCTAAGATTCAGTAATTGTTTTTAAAATAAAACGTATTAGCTGATATTAGTAAAACAAATAGTTAGTAAATTTGCTTGTTACTTTAGTTTTAAGTAACTTATATATTGTTTACAAACTAAGATTAAGTAATTGTTTTTTTGAAACCAAACTTATTAGCTGATGTAAGTAAAACTGAAGTATTATTAATTTTAATTGTTGTTTGTAATTGCATGGATATTTTATAGTTAGTGACCCAATGTCAATTTAATAGTCTCTTAGATAAATACAATTTTAATAGAAAAAAATACTTATAACAAATTGTTTTAATATTAATAATCTACCACCAAGCATCCACTGAACACGCAGCTACAATCGCTCAGATCATGTTTCAAATATATCACTGCTTAGAGAGTAGCCTTCGATTATTGCCATTTTTATATTTCATGTATATTATATTATGTATATTTCACTAATTTATATTTTAAAAACTCAGTTTTATAACTTATGATAATTTTGTAAGATACTTCTTGCTGAGTTTTTGTGTGTTTTTTAATGTTTTTATGCGATATCATCCAAGTCGGTTTTAAAGCTAATTGAAAACCGAATTGGATGATATTTTTTTTATTTAAAAGAGCGTACATTCGAGTTGGTCTCCCTTCAGGATAATAAGTAGATGAAAGTATTGCTAATGCAATCGTCTTAAAAAAATATTTAGACGTCGAAAATTTTTTTTTTTATATTAAATCAACAGATAATTATTGTCATTGAAAAATGCGCTTGGATTTGTCAATTCTGAATTATGTCTTCCATACTCTTGTTAAACTATTTTATACTTATGTTAAGCATTATTTCAACATCTACTTTTAATGATTAATTTTTGTCATTTTTCAACTGGCAATGTTGATAATTTGGCACTTTTCATGCGCATTTTTTTCATAGATCTGAATGTGGACATTATTATCCAAACATCCATGCTTGGTAGCGAATATTTTATTTATAATAAAAGATCGTGAATCTTATTAAAACAAGAAAATAATTAGAACTTATATATCTGTAGGTCAAAAATAGGCATCTATCTGTATAAAGAGGCTTCTGAAATTGTGAAAAAATTACATATTTGGAAGATCTTCTCAAAGATGTCAATTTTTGATCTATCCCTGTTCAAAATTTAAGTTAACTCTGAGCTGTGGATTTTACTAACAATAAATATAAAAATTACTACGATTTGTTATAAGTAATATTTTAAAATACCAAATAATATGCACTTAGTTACTGGCACTTCGTTAGTTAGTGATATCACATTTTAAAGTACTTCCACGTAATATTTATTAAAATATAGATTGTGATACGGTGTCTTAGGTGCAAACTAAACTAAAAATAATAGATTGGCAACACTTAAGTTATGTGGGTAGTCGAAAAACAATTTTTAAATTTCCATTAAATTCTTCAATAACTATTTGGAAACGTACTTAAATGATCTTTCAATCTAAAAATGCTCGCCCCTCCACCGATGTTTAAATGTGTGAAAATAAATATTTATTATAAAGGTTTACTTGTGTGCGTGAAGCGATTTTCGTCCGTACGATGTCGATACGAGGTTGCGTGTCTGCGGTTTTACTATTTTGCATGTGAGGGTGAAGATAATGGAGGTGCGTGCATTTAAAATGCACAACTGAATTTTTTCGAGCTGCTGTTATATATACCATGCAGCATGAAAAATTATGTTCATAACCGGGATAGTTTTGAAAGATGATAGCTTACGGAATAACGCTTGTTTTTTTAAATTGTTAATTGTTACAAAACTTAACATAAGTTTTGTAACAATTTTTTTTTTAATCCACTGGTAACAACGGAAACTGGGTGGTATTTTTAAAGATTCTACGCACGTGTGCTAGTTAAAAGTGAAAACCTTTTAAGGCTAGTTTCGACACATAATAACGATACTTGATTTCTATTATTGAAAAAACAATTTATTAAACAAATTTTAAACTTAAGACTTCGAATATCGAAGTCTTATCTCGAAAATAATGTTTTTCTTGTCAAAGTCACTATTTTCATGTTATATTATGACGTTGTAACATTTATATTTATATGAAAATCATCTGCCGTGGGGTATTAATGCAACAATTCGAGAATAACGCGAATCATTGAGATAGGTTTGTATAAAATATTTTTTTGGAAATTTCACGGGTGAAATCGGAAATTGAAGATAACCTGAAAGTGTGTTTTTCTATGGGGTTTATGCCACTACGCCGTTTGGTAGAAAATAAATTGTCAGCAGAAACTCCTAATGGAAGGATTACTCTCTTTTCGCGAGCATGATCCCGTTCTCAAACATTACATTATAATGTTTGAGAACGGGGCAAGTTACAACGGACGTGTTGTAACTTGTCCCGTAACTTGTCTTGGCTTGTCCCGTAACACGGCAACGGACAGCCGTAACCGTGTTACGGGACAAGCCAATATTGAAATGTTGAATTGATGATACAAGTTATTTTGCGTGTCGTAGAACAGAGCGATACAATGCCGTTTTTTGGTATAAGGGAAGATACTATTTTAGTTTAGTTTGTCCTTAATAGAATTGACACCACTTAAAGGTTTTTTAATTAGTCTTAAGGTGCGTTCACGCCGTATTTGAGCAACGTTTAAATTTATAGTAACTCTGTTCATTCGATTATATTGTTTAGTAATATATTATTCTCATTGAATATATTTCTGTATGAAAGTTACATAACGCTAACGCACTCATACTGCACTAGGATTGCCTGTGTCGCAGGTGGCGTGGCAAACATTTAAGACGTGAAAAATTCATGGTTTGCCCGGTCGGGAATCCCATCGCTCCGAAAGCTAATACCAACTACAATATGTCAACATATCAAACGTTTTTGAAACTTTTTAATATTGTTTGATGAATTTTGTTTAACATAGAATCACAGTTTTTAGTATTTGTAAGTATTGTAGTACATGTAATATGTAATCAAAAATGGTGAAGAGTGTGCGTGTGTTTTTGTTAATAATTTTACTTGTATTTTTTTAATATATAACTTTTATGTGTATTTATTTTATTTGAATCTAAACGGATTGATCTTTTATAATAATTAGAAATGTAGAAAATTATAGAGGTTAAGGTTTTATATAAGTTAGTGTTATAGAAATGGTCAGACAAACAATAATAAAGTCGTATAAAAATAATTATATTGAAATTGTTATTATATATAATATAATAATAAGTTTTAGTAAATATATTTGTTAACAAAGACTAACTTTCAATAATACTCAATGTTTGAATTTTTTTATGTATATTTTGGGAAAGTTACTTCTACGCATTCCTGCGACACAGCGCTAAACTAAAAATAAAATAGTATATATTTTACAAAGTTCAACAATAATTCTAAAGTTTAAACCACTGTTTATGTTTAAATAAGTATGGCAATATGGCTCAACATAGAACTAGAAAGAAAAGACATTTATTTGAATACACACAATACAGATCCATGGGCGTACCCAGGGGGCAGGAGAGGACAGCTGCCTCCCCCCTGGAAATTTTAATTAAGAAGCGATTTAATAAAAATGCATGCATAGTCAAATTTACTTATATTTATTTAACTACCTATAAAGCAGGATCATTTGCGGCTGTTTGCCCTACACGCTACACTACATATACCTAATGTTTCATGTAGGTGTGTTTGTGTAGTGTATGACAAAAAAGTCCGATCCGAACTATATAATCTGACTTGCCCCTCCCCCCTAGAAGCTGGGTACGCCCATGTACAGAACTTATACATACAAAAAGAAAAATATATACAATAAAACAAGTACATAAGAGACCAGATACGTACACATTATGTACATCGTGCAGACAAACAGTTCTAGGACCTGTTTCTCAGCATGTTGCAGCACAGAATCCGTTGGCGTCAGTGCTGCGCTGGTATTCTACGAAATAAACTAGAAACATTAATTTAACGTTGCTAACCAATCGACGTGAACGCACCTTTATAATTTCATAGAATTAATATTTTGTAATGGGTGATATTACAGCCTTTAATAAATTAAATAATGTTATATAGAATCCTAAATAAGTATTTTAATTGAGGTCGGTTTCATCAGTTGGGATTATAGCTGGGGTTGATTGCGAGTCGGAAAATCATTTTCAAATATTATAATAATCTTTTTTTTTATCGAATTTTCGTTGTCTCTTTAAATGGTACACCTTACGCTTTTGGTAAGAGCGGTATGTTCTAGAGCACGCGGGCTTTTGGTAAGAGCGGTATGCTCTAGAGTACGCGGGCATACCACTCCCAACAAAAGCCCGCGTGCTCTAGAGTGCGCGGGCTTTTGGTAAGAGCGGTATGCTCTAGAGCACGCGGGCTTTTGTTGGGAGTGGTATGCTCTTGAGTGCGCGGGCTTTTGGTAAGAGCGGTATGCTCTAGAGCACGTGGGCTTTTGATGAGAGCTGTATGCTCTAGAGCACGCGGGCTTTTGGTGAGAGCTGTATGCTCTAGAGCATCTATCCGTTGCGGTAGCTTGCTATAATATATTATATTAAAGTACAGTATAATTATTTATATTATAGCTACGTGTATATTACAGTCATGATTAATTTTCTTTAATGAACTGCATCTCCGTAGTTTTCCGTAGATATTTCTTGGCATTGTTTCTCTTAGAGCGAAATGTAGATTAATATATATATGATCTTTAACATACACTTTTTTGAAAATGGTTTGACGGATTCCAAAACCTTCTCCCAGCTATTTTGGCGACTGATCAAGCCGGTGCGTCTTAGAAATGACGGTAAAACAGTCCATATCGAATTAATTGTAGTTTAATTAGAAGGTACACCGATGCAGAAATACTATTTTATTGGTGCCAATGCAAACGTCGCGCTATACCAGTGTTGCTATCGTAAAAATCTGGGATGCCGTATGCCACATTCTGATTTGCCGTATTTTAAGGGAAAATATACTAAAATGCCGTATATAATTTAAAAATGTTTATTCCTCATTTGTTTGTTCTCCATACAGGTTTCTAATCGTTTCTATAACTTCGGATTCATCCAGATTTCCCCGGCTATCTGCTGTGAGTGTGCTAAAAAACGTTTCGTTTTACTTACATTTTCCTTGATACGGCATTGAAAGGCCTGCCGTATACCGTATTTTGTAAAAAAAAAAACGTGGATTACCGTATATTACGGCAATTGCCGTATCAATAACAACGCTGCGCTATTATATACGCTTTATATACGGTATAGTTCGCGAGAATAAAAATTTTATTCGCAATTATGTTATTTTGTGATATGGGTATTGAGTATTATCCAGTTCACTTAATAGATGAGCTTCCGAAAAATTATCTTCTTTGTATCGTCTTCCAACTTGTAATGTAAGGAGAACTAGAAACTCGTAACTAGAATTGGAAATACTCGACGATAAAATCCATGAATTACGTCACACAAATTTAATGGTTTTTCAACCCCGTTCTTGTCACAGATCACTTGTGAAACCCTCCCCCTGGTGACGTCAACATATCTTTGAAAAAGTGAAGTTTTTTCTTCTTAGCTTCACACGGCTTGTGTCATTTCATTTCATTTCATTTATTTCCAAATAAAAACATGATTGCATGTGTAGGAACTAAAACTTAAATTCTAAATAAAACATAATAATTAATACAATAACATAAAAAAAAAAAATTAAGAATTAAAATAAAAATCTTTAAATTTTAACATAACACAATCATACGAACCAATCAATCAAAAAAAAAAAATAAAAAAAAACAAAAATATAAATAAATATAAAAAAATTCAAATTGTGTATGCCATTCTTCTGTTATTAGGTTGCATGATTTGTCTAATAAAAGATTGGGTAATTAACGCGAATAATCATTGACAGGAGAAGTGAAGTATCTTTACGCGGGTAACACTGGACGCATTAAAAAAATTAGCTTTTGTTTAGGATAAAACAGAAATTGGGGTTTTGTCAATAAAATAGGATTTTCGTATGCACGGTGCTCCTTACGAGAATTGTTGATTAGATAAAATTAATTAGAGTGAGTTATAATAGATAGATTGTTTTGATTGATTTTTGGTTCGTTTAAAATATTTTTTCTATGGCAACTGTCACTACGATTGTCAAAGATGGAGAGGTTATTCTGACGTATGTCAAGACAAAATAACTGTAATTGTTTGAACATACGATATTAATTGGTGTAGTGAAGAGCATTTTGCCTCACCAGGTTTGCCTCTTTGGTATACAAATTTCAATTGAATTTATATCAAATTCAATTCTGTTAATATTGTCCTAGCGTACGTACAGATATGTAGGCAGCGAACAGTCTGATCGTACTTAGGGTCTCTCTTGGCCTGACCTCATATGTAACAAAAAAATCAATTTATTTCGCATTAATACATATAATATACTAAAAAAGCTTTACATATTTTGTCATATCCCACCGTTACATTAAACTTTCTGAGTTGGTTTAAATCGAATTTAATTGTTTCGTTAGTTTATACTTACTTACATAATATTGTCGAATCGTGCTGTAATGTTATTACTAGTAAAGACTATTATTATTCCACATTATTAATTTTCAATCTCATTTTATATACATCACTAGAAAATAATATATTATTTATATAATGAACAGTATAAAAACATTGTATGAAAAAATATTATTATTATTATTATCGCACCAGGCTGAGAGAGAGAGTCTTAAGTGTATTTGATAACAGTATGTTAGGATCTAATATGTAAATGATTTGCATTTGGATTGCAAGACAACTGCGCCAGTTGAAGACCTGTAACTTATTTGCGGCGAACGCATTTTACTGACTTGCAAGAATTAATGACAAAAAAGTGAAGTTGGTTAGTTTTGGATCTAGATTTGATAGCGAAGTTGATAATGCTTTGGGAAAAATGCGCTAGGTTTCAAACCTTCAGATAATATATGGTGTGTGAATATGACTCCGCCCTTTCTCAACAGATGTCGTTTTTAGTATTGTTTACGTGTACTAATAAATGACCATACTTGTATTCGATAGTACTGAATGTCAGCTATCTAACGCATTTTATGATATTTGGTTGAAGTGTAAGCAACAATTGTTTTCACCTTTTCGAAAATGTCGGTTTTTATTCCAAATAAACGTCATTTGCGGGAAGTGTTATTACATTATTTTATTGCGAAGAAAACTGCAGCGGAAACTTATCGTTTGCTTGTGGAGATTTATGGTGAGCATGCTCCGTCTAATACAACTTGCAAGGAATGGTTTCGACGATTTCAAAATAACGATTTTAGTACTGAGGATAAAGAACATGGAAAACCACCAAAAAAATTTGAAGATGCTGAATTGGAAGCATTATTGGCGGAAGATTCTTGCCAAACTCAATCAGAATTAGCTGCAGCATTAAATGTTGATCGTTCAACTGTTGCAAAGCGTTTACAAATGATGGGAATGATTCAAAAAGCCGGTGACTGGGTTCCACATGATTTAAAAGAAAGAGACATGGAACGTCGGAAAACCATTTGTGAAATGCTGCTTCAAAGACAGCAAAGAAAAGGATTTTTGCATCGGATAGTCACAGGAGACGAAAAATGGATACACTACGAAAATCCTAAACGCAAAAAAGCTTGGGTGAAACCAGGCGAACCAGGCCCATCACAGCCAAAAATAAATATTCACTGTGCCAAGGTCATGCTCTGTATTTGGTGGGATCAGAAAGGTATTGTATATTATGAGTTGCTCAAACCCTCTGAAACTATTAATGGAGAAGTTTACCGACGACAACTAATGCGTTTGAAGCGAGCCATAGAAGAAAAACGACCAGAATGGGTGAATAGACATAACAAATTAGTTCTTCAGCATGACAATGCCAAACCGCATACCGCAGAAGTCTTAAAAAGATATTTAGAGGGACAGGACTGGGAAGTGTTACCCCACCCGCCATATTCACCAGACATAGCTCCTTCGGATTACCACCTATTCCGGACGATGCAGACAGACCTTACTGGAGAAAAGTTTACTTCATGTGAAAGTATCAAAATTTGGATTGACAACTGGATAAGCTCAAAAGACCAGGACTTCTTCCAGCAAGGAATACGAAAACTACCTGAACGATGGGCGAAGGTTGTAGCTGCAGATGGAGCATACTTTCAATAATTTTTTTTTTTAATTTTGTAAGCGAGCAAATGTGTTTTATTTTGACAAAAAGGGCGGAGTCATATTCACACACCTATTAGTTCCAATTGGATTCTATTTTGATATGTCAACAACCAGACAATGATTTTACAAGCCTATCTAAACATTCAAATAACTGTAGATATTTCAAGTATCTGTAGATATTTCAAGTATCTGTAGATATTTCAAGTATCTGTAGATATTTCAACTATCTATAGATATTTCAAGTAACTGTAGATATTTCAAGTATCTGTAGATATTTCAACTATCTATAGATATTTCAACTATCTATAGATATTTTAACTATCTATAGATATTTCAAGTAACTGTAGATATTTCAAGTATCTGTAGAAGTAAAAGAAACATTTTAAAAATGCAAATCATGTGCGTAGACCTTGATAATCGACCGGGGTGGCCATAAAGAAAAATGTTCACAGAGTTTGTTTATTAATATAAGTGTTGCCTTACAGGGGGAAATTCTACGCCTAATGTGACATTTTAATTAATTCTATTTTATAGAAAATAGCAATGCTTCCACTAGGATTTTATGATCATGATTATGTAACGACAGTCGTTGTGATTGGGCAAATTAATTAGTTTAATATTTGGCGTAGAAGACCCCCGAATTAAACTGTACTTTTGTTGAGAATAAAATCATAATGTGTAGTTAATTTTACACTATCGATAGATAAAAAGTTTTGACGTGATAACGTTTTATAAAACGATGAACGCCGGCTGCACGCAAAAGCGTGACTCGTTGTCATTTTCCGCCTGAGCCGCGGCAAGCGAGAGCGCGGAACAAGTCATAAAAGTATACAATGTCTTTTCTTATGACGTTATCACGTAAAACTCGTCCGTAAACCGACTTTACAGACAACCAATTTTTAAACACCTCTTTAGATTGATTAAATACATAGGTGTTGCCAGTAAAAAAAATGGGGAGAAGCTGTGGAGACTAATTGGCGCCACTGTCGACTCTATCTGACATTGACATTGACATTGGTACATGGGCGTACCCAACTTCTGGCCTAGGGGGGGGGCAAGTCAGATTTTTTAGGTCGGATCATTCGCGGCTTTTTGTCATACACTACACAAACACACAAACACAAACTATATGTAGTGTAGTGTGTAGGGCAAACAGCCGCAAATGATCCTGCTAAGTTTAAATAAATATAAGTCAATTTGACTATGATTGCATTTTTATTTCAAATTTCCATTTCCGGGGGGCAGCTGTCTCCTCCGGCCCCCCTGGGTACGGCCATGCATTCGTAATGTCAAATTACTTGAGGTTTCGTTATTAACGTTACTCTTAACATAAACGGCTTGACGGAGACATGAAATGACATGTCACTTGTCAGAAATGACAGATTTCTGACATTTCCATTAGATGTTCCGGTCGTACTTTTAATTAATTAGTAATTAATGAGTCTACTTTCCGTAAATAATTTACATAAAATATGTGTCACTTGTATTGTGGTGCAGACAATAATTTCCAAAGATATTCATAATATTATTTATTTTGTAGACAATTTAACAATTATTTTAATGATATAACTAACTATTGCGGAATCTAGACTTATATGATTTAGTAATTATATCTGGCGGCCGAAAATATCTAAAGAAATTCCCATTGGTGGTTTTTGCCCCCGCTTCTCACCCTCCCAATCTACGAACAATTTGTAAGGCAACCGATGCTTCCAAGAGTATTACTTGTATTTTTGTGTGATATTAATTAATCTTTGAATAAATGCACGTTTTGTTGATATTGTTGTTTTATTCCATTATAAAATGCATTATGGGTCCCTCCACGTGTCCCCCGGGTGGTGCCAGGTAATCCGCAGCGGTGAACTATCATAGCTGTGTGGCCAGGTGTGGGTGCCGGTGAAATTGCAGGCACATGGGACGGGCGCAACGCGATGCGACTTCGGTCTTCTTATACTTATGACTTAAGTCGTGTTATTGTTATGGGCGGTGGTGACCACTTAACATCAGGTGGGCTTAAGCTCGCTCAGTCACTATGATCGTATAAAAAAGGTGATCTACCCAGTTAAAAGATCCACGACATAATGATAATCATACCCGTACCAGCCTCTAATGTTCCCACTGCTGACACCGGCCTACTCTCGATAATTGAGAGTGAATGGGCTCTGATCTACCACGGGAGCCCAATCCGGATTGGTAGATGTCACATGTCTTCGTATTTTTGGTTTTAAGACATGCCGGTTTCCTCACGATGTTTTCCGTCACCGTTTCGAGAACGTGGTATTGCGCACATAAATGTTTTAAGTAAAAGTCATTGGTGCACGTGGGTTTGAACCAGCGACCTTCAGATTGAAAATCGGTGTCTGTGCCCCTGGGCCACCACGCTCTCGAAATAATCATAAATTATAAAATATCACATTACGTAAAAAAATAGGGTTTGTCTGTTCTAATATATTAGCCGAAATAAAAAACAGTTTCGATATATTGAAATATTTATTGATACAATAAATCCAATAGTATTAATTCAAACTGGTAACATTTTCAATATAATATCTTTACAAAGTCATTCGATTTCTAAATCTATCTATTTACCATAGAAACGTATATATATATATAGTTAAACTACTTTTTAAATAAAAAAATCTTTAAATTACAAATTATATATAAAATATTGCACAGAGTAAACTGGAGTAACGATACACACTCATACCCCTGCTAGGACTCCCTGCGTCGCAGGTGGCATTGACAAACAAGGCACCAAAGACCCGGGAACAAACTTTACGGTCCAGTCTGCCCCGGCCGGGAATCAAACACGACACCCGAAATTACACTCCTAAGACCGAAAAATAGGGTACTTCTTGACCGTCTCTGATGGAGATTCCAACCCGCCGAGGCCTACATCTAAACGTGCCCTCAGAAGCACGGATCAATTCAAATGCCACAAAATAGTCACCCATCCAATATCTGACCGGGCCGAAAGTTGCTTAACTTAGATCAGTGTTTTTCAATCTGTGGGTCGCGACCCTTAGTGTGGTCGCGAAGCCTTACTTGGGGGGTCGTTGGCAAAAGGCAAAAAGCGAAAACACTTCAATAAAAACATAATTTCAGCTCTGGATATTTTTGTGTCCTCGCAGCTTCTTGCAGAGTGTAAGGTCTTTACATAATGGTAGAAAATCATAAACTTCTTCAGTTACTAAAAACTACTTCAGTTACTTAAACTTCTTCCCCTTGGACCATAGACAAACAAAGTTAGTATTGTTTGTCTATGGTCCAAGGGGGTCGCCAGAATTTTTCTACCTGTAAAGGGGTCGCGTATTCATAGAGATTGAAAAACACTAACTATCAAAAGGATTTAAATCTTTTTATTGGAATTTTAAGATGTTTGTAGATATGTCGCCATTTGAACCCGGTCAGCACTCGCAACGGTTCAGGGCTTCGTGTATGAGGTCAGTGAGTTCGATGTACAACATGCACCGTCTGCTGGAGGGCTTGCATATCTCCCGGTGGTCCACAGAGACGCCTAGCAGCGTACCCAGACCTGCATCTGTGGGGGGGAATTGTTTTACGGGGGGTAAATACCCACAGTCCCTACAACCCCCTGGTTCAAAAAGCAACACAAGACTTGGCGTAGAACTTGTGCCAAGTTCGTCCGAAGTACTGCCACCACACCTGGAATCTGTCGTCAAGTGGTGCTCGCATTACTGTGTTCCGGAAGGGTGTGGGTGCCGGTGAAATCACACGCGCATGAGTATCATCCCCGTCTCGGGTGACGGACGCAGCAGGATGAATGCGACTCAGTAAAGATTTGGATCTCATACTGAGTCGCGTTACTGTTGTCATGGGCGAGGGGCACCACTTACCACCAAATCATACGATACAAAAACAATAGTCGGTATCGTGCATGGTCCAAGTAAACAAGTTCTACTGCCACTTTTGGTTGCTCCTTTAGCACCACCCAGGGGGTACGCGTAGGGACTGAGGGTACACAACGGACGCGAGCAGACCCCCATGGACATATGAAAACCATCACTTTAAGACACCATAAAATAGCAATGTATATAAAGAATTTGAGGATACGCACCGGCGGAGTCGACGCTGACTATTCTGAGCCAGAGCACCGACATGAGCGTGCGGCAGGTCTCCACGAAGCCCCGCACGGCAGGGCTCCGCCCCCGGCCCGCCGCCGCCGCCAGCCACCGGTCCTGCAGCTCCAGCACTAGCGGACAGTCTACCGCCAATACAATAAAAATAAACGTTTACACACTCATACCCCTGCGACAGTCTACCGCCGATACAGTACATCATAAACAAAATAAACGTTTACACACTCATACCTCTGCAACAGTCTACCGCCGATACAGTACATCATAAACAAAATAAACGTTTACACACTCATACCTCTGAGACAGTCTACCGCCGATACAGTACATCATAAACAAAATAAACGTTTACACACTCATACCTCTGAGACAGTCTACCGCCGATACAGTATATCATAAACAAAATAAACGTTTACACACTCATACCCCTGCGACAGTCTACCGCCGATACAGTACATCACAATAAAAATAAACGTTTACACACTCATACCTCTGAGACAGTCTACCGCCGATACAGTATATCATAAACAAAATAAACGTTTACACACTCATAACTCTGCACTAGGATTCCCTGTCGCAGATGGCATGGACAAGACCCGTGATCGAATTTCATGTTCACCACACAAAGTGCGCCGGGAACCGAACCCGGGAGCCAATGGCCGGCTGCACGCAAGCATGACTCATTGAGCACGGAACAACCGATAGAGAGACCTTAAAGTTTAAGATTAGATTAGTCCGTTTTCTTAAGACGATTTATGAATATTTTTACATGAAGAGATATTTTCTCATATTTGACAAGGCTTATGTACAGCTGCTACAAAAACTGTTATATTAACGAAACTAAGTGTCCATTGTGTCCTATAGATAGTGAATAAATGAATTAATGATGAAGACGTTATCACGTAAAATTATCGGCCATAAACCGACTTAAGACAACCAATTTTTGTGTACAATAAAGTATTTTTGTATCATATTGTATGTGCAGTACATATCAACGAGAGTACTGACCTTTGCTGATCTCCAGCAGTTCCAGACTCCTGGCCGTGACGGGGGTCTTGATGTCCGCCAGGGGGGACCCCCGGTGCGGCACCGAGTAGAACATGAAGCCAGCGCTCTGGGTGTACAGAGACGCTCTGGGGGACAACCTGGATTCTGGAAATTTATGAGGGTAGTTTTTTTTTTTTGTTTACTCACTCATACCTCTGCACTAGGATTCCCTGTGTCGCAGATAGCATGGACAACAGAAACTCAAGACAAACACCCAAGACCCGAGAACAAACTCCATGCTCGCCACACAGTGTGCCCCGGCCGGGAATCGAACCCGGGACCCCTCACTTCGAAGGCAGGGCTACTACCAACTAAGCCACGGAGCCGTTTCATTACGTCATAAACAGCATTATTGTAATTGCACAGTTGGGGGGACCAGTTGCTCGCGTCCGTAGGTGATTCCCTCCACGTGCCCCCTGGGTGGTGCTAAAGGAGCAACCAAAAGTAGCAGTAGAACCTGGAAGTAGCTGAAACCTGCCGCCAAGCAGTAGTGTTACTGAGTTCCGGTAGAAGGGTGTGGGTGCCGGT
This sequence comes from Aplocera efformata, assembly GCA_921293045.1. Taxonomy (NCBI): domain Eukaryota; kingdom Metazoa; phylum Arthropoda; class Insecta; order Lepidoptera; family Geometridae; genus Aplocera; species Aplocera efformata. The sequence continues at coordinate 802,344 of OV121068.1, read as the reverse complement.
GACATCGCGTGCGCGTGAGACGTAACATCCTCGTCTCGGGTGAAGGGCGCAACGGGGTCTGACGTGGGTCTTCTCATATTTCGGTTATAGAGGACGTTAGACGTCTTGCAATTGTTATGGACGGAGGTAACCACTTAACATTAGGTGGGCCTTCAGCTCGTCCCGCTACTCTAATTTTATCAAAAAAATCTTATTAAAAACAATTATATTTTCTCGTATATTTCGTAATCTTTTGATAAATAACAAACGTATGGTTATCAATTGAGCTATATTTTTATGTATAATAAAAAATACAACCCAATTGATATCCACCTCGTTTGGAAATCGGTTAAGACTCAATAATTAAAAATAAAAACATACCTTCAATATTTGAAGACAAATCACTTTCCGCCACACCTCCATTTCCGTTGGGATCATTATTACATATATTATCGTTATCAATTACATTTAAACCCGTTATATTTACATTTAATTTTACATCTCTGTATATTTTGGCACATTTTTGTAATCTATCATTACACATATTTTTAATAGAGTTTTTTTCATTAATGTTATTTTTAACTTTAATATTATCAGTATAATTATGCTGTGTGTACATTTCTTTATTGTCAAACATGCTGCCAACTATATTGTCTATGGTTTCAGCTATGACGTCATCGTTTACATTTTTTTTGTATATTTGATCTGTGTGATTTATTTTTGGCTCAATATTGGTTTTGTTAGTTTTATTTAGCTTCTGATGGGCTTCGTATGCTGAAAATTAAAATAAAAAATATTATATATCGTTAGACGGTTCCGTGGCTTAGTAGTAGCCCTGCCTTTGAAGCGAGGGGTCCCGGATTCGATTCCCGGCCGGCGCACACTTTGTGTGGTGAGCATGAAGTTTGTTCTCGGGTCTTGGGTGTTTGCCTTGTTTATGTGTTTGTCCATGCCATCTGCGACACAGGGACGTTGTGTTAACGTTGTTGTTGTTGTTGTTAGGGGTTCAGTTGCTCGCATTCGTAGATAAACCAGAAAATTAATCAAGACCCGAGAACAAACTTAATGCTCACACAAGGTGTGCCGCGGTCGGGAATCGAACCCCGGAAGCGAGGGGTCCCCGCTTCGAAGAGCTACCATCGTTTGAATTGAGGAGGTTCTTGCAAGTTACCACTGAGCCATTTTGATTGTAACGGGTGTGTTAACAAAACTGATAGCATACCTTTGCAATATATCTGCTTTATAAAAAGTCCACCTTTGGAATGTCCGACCCAGACGATAGGTTTGCTCCCAACGCCCATGTCTAGGAGCTGCTGCATCATCTGTTCTGCTCGCACGTGGAGACTTAGTCTGGAACGAAAGAAACCAGGTCATATCCTATCCCGAAATTCGATGGATGCTGGATTGTCGAGTTTTTTTTTAATGGAATGAATAGCGGAACGAGCTGAGGGCCCACCTGATGGTAAGTGGTGACCCTCGCCCATGACAACAGTAATGCGCGCGACTCAGTATGAGATTCAAATCTTTACTGAGTCGCATTCACCCTGCTGCGTCACCCGAAACGGGGATGATACGTCTCACGCGCATGTGATTTCACCGGCACCCACACCTTTCCACCGGAACACAGTAATGGAACCACTACTGCTTGGCGGCAGATTCCAGATGTGGCAGTACCTCTCCGGACGAACTTGGCAAGTTCTACTGATACTTTTGCTTGCTCCTTTAGCACCCAGGGGGTACGTGTAGGGAATCAAAGGGTACACACCTACGGACGCGAGCAACTGGACCCACCATGATATTTGTTTCTCCTGAGTTCGAGGGCAGCAGATATCTAAGCAATCTATCATCGGTCAGCGGCATGGGCAAGATACCTTCCTCATATAGTATATCTACAGAGTAATTTATATCTACTAAATGATTTTTATTATAAGTTTAGTGAGGTGGTTGTCTGGGAGAAATAACTTTAGGAAATATGACCGCCCATTACAGAGCAGAAGTATCATTATAATTATAAGTAATAATATGCTACTACTCAAATGTTGTTACTGCAATAGTAAAAAAATATCAAACTAAAATCTTAAAAATATACTATAAGAACTAACATATATTATTAAAAGGAGTCCCTTTAGGCAAGGTTCCGAAGATACTGGCAGCGTTCCCCCTTTGAATAGCTAAACTTATTCTTTGTCCGAGGTAGCTGCCAGCTCTTCGGTCTCCTGTGATGTCGACTAACCTATTTGCTATTATATTTCTTTAAAAAGCCTTATAGCGCTAGGACTCCACGGACCAATAGTTATTTTATAATATTAGGGGTTGCAGCAAACTCCGGTCTCCCCTACTGTATGAGAAGAATGATAACTGTCGTAATATCCTGCCATCGACGAAGCATAAACCGATCAGACAATGAATTCAAACATCTTTAATGACTGCATTGAATGCATTAATACCAAGAATTTGCGGAACACGCAAGCACTGTATCTACAAATTATCATGCGAACTTTTTTTTAACGTTTTATTTCTGGTTTGTATTGTACACTAATATTTTATAGGCGAAAGTGTGTATACGCTTAATAGATGGGGGCCATTCAGTATTACGTAAGAACTATAGGGGGACAGGGGGTCTTAACTTTGCTTATTTTTGATGACATGGTGAATCTGGATGGTGATTACGTCAGCAGTAATTATTTATTTAATTAAACATTATGGCTTCAATTGTATAAATCAATTGTACCGATGTTTACGTAAGCATGGAGTAGCTTTGCTTACTTTTGGTGATGAGGTTAATTTGGGTTGGTTATTTGCAAAAAATCTGCTTACGTAATACTTGAATGGCCCATGATCTGTAAAGACAACGTAAGCAGCTATACTATACTGGGCCAAACAGCCAAACAGTAATCACTATCACAAAGACATTACAATTGTCTACTCCATCCTATTCAACCCCGAGTACAAGTTTCATGGTAATTACGAGTATAAAATATAAGTGTATTGTTAGTTATAGATTTATTCTCTTTGTTAATTAAGTATCTGTACTCTGTGGGCCATTTTACTGAATAATTTTCAGTATTATAACAAACAAAAAACGTTACAACACTCATACCTCTGCACTAGGATTCCCTGTGTCGCAAATGGCATGGACAAACACAAAAACACAAGACAAACACCCAAGACCCGAGAACAAACATCATGCTCACCACACAAAGTGTGCCCCGGCCGGGAATCGAACCCGGGAACCCTCGCTTCGAAGGCTACTACCAACTAAGCCGCGGAGCCGCTAATAATATTACATTATACTGAATATTTTATGAATATTTTTGCCATTTAAATGGATAATATAACTAATGTTTGTTAATCCTTCACGCTCAAAAGGCTCTACGGATTTGAATGAAATTTGGTACCAAGATAGCTTATAATTAACTAATAATTTTCGTCCCAGTAAGACCGTGGGACACAACTAGTATCGCATAAAATAAGCGTATATTTGTATACAAAAGAAACACTTGTTTAGCTATTGCAATATCATTATTATAAATGGGTACATAATATCAAAATAACTGCTTTGTTTAATCACAATATCGCGTGAGTTGGTAATGCAATGATGATTGGATTATGTTGTGTATAATTTAATGAATTAGTACTTATGATGTTTTACTATCGGCATCCATTTGGTCACGCGATGTTAATAACAAACTTGAACTTGGATGGTTCCGTACTAAAAATCCCGGGTTAGATCCCCTGGGAAAACATTATTATTTATTTCTAACCCACGCCCCGCGGTTCAAAAGTTCAACATGTCTCATGTTGAGTTTTCGGGAAAAACTATCAAAAGTTGTTATTTTTACAAGTCATTAAAAATTGCTTCATTTTTTTCGGACAAAACGTAGCCTATGTGTTAATTCAGGGTATGAGTTCTTTTAATAACAAATTGCATCCAAATCCGATCAGCCGTTAAGGCGAAACGGAGTAACAAACATACATTTACACTTTCGCATTTATTATATAATAGTATGATTGCAACGAAAGCCTACGAACGTTTTATTTTATTTCTTAAATATATTTCATATTTGATTCATGTTAATAATACAAAAATAAAAACTTATTGTGCTGAAAACATAAATAAAGAATGCTAAAACCATACCTTTTATTCTCCTTTATCCATAGGGGTCTCCATAGGTAGGGGTCACTTGTGTAGTTAATAGATATCACCCTCGCTCCCGGAAAGTCCTCCCTTATCCAATCCCGAGGCCAACACGTGGAGTAGCAATCGTCACAAACACAGCCGCATCCAACCTCACACTGTTTATCATTACATTTACACTCGTTATATGTAAGTTCATATTTACATTTATTTCCGTTATCGTTATCACAATTATCACAGTTGTTTTCCCTCTTGAAAAGGTCGCGCACAAACTTAGCTTGTGTCTCGTAGTTATCGACAATTTCAACTTGATCTAAAAGAGTATTGTTGTAAAATTGTTCAGTTATCAAATCGTTCTCTTTAGGTAATATCTTCTTGAATAATTTTTCGTTTATTTTCTTCAGCGTCATTTCGGAGTCATTTATATCCGTTATATTAAAAAAATCATCGTTTGAGTTACATTTATTTTCATTATTGTTCCCGTTACATTTATTACTGTTTGACTCGTTACATTTATTTTGATTATTTAAGTTACTATCATTATATATGTTACTGTTTTGAGATTCGTATGAGCCATCGTTACATTTATTTTGGTTATCTACGTTATTCTGGTTATATATGTAATTGTCTTGTGATTTATATGCGCTTTTGTGGCATTGGCATGTTTTGGCCGAGTGACTCCTGAGGGTTAATTTTTTGGGATCTGCCTGGTACTTATGCCGCCAATCGCCTTGCCGCCAAGTATTGCCAAGGGAACCTGAAATAAATACATGAAAAATTATTATTATAATAATATTATATCTTTATTTCAGGCAACAAGAACTCAAAAATAAGTACATTGGCCCATAGATATATACCTTAATCTAACATACAATACAAGAATATTAAAAAGAAATATATTTATAACTCTTAAAACTACGCCAACTGGGAACTTTCTTCTTAGGCGCGTCCCGGAAACGGTTATTGCAACTGTTTTTTCATGTTTGGACGAGCTGAATGCCGTTTTTTTTCCAGGGTGGAAATACCTGCGTATACCGCTCCGTCCGGGGGAGGGGGCGGTTATGTCGTGATCCGACTAAAACCACCCTGGTGTTCCTTTATGCTGGTACGGTGGGATTACTCTTCCGCGGCCCCAGCGGCTGTGACGGAACGAGCTGAAGACCCACCTAATGTTAATTGCTTATGTCCGTCAATAACAACTGCTATACAGCTTAGGTCCTCAACCGAAGCACTAGAAGACCCAAGTCGCACGTTGCGCCTATCACCCGAGACGGGGATGCTACATGGGATGCACCTACACCCTTCCATCGAAACAGCAATGCGAGTGCACCACTGTTTAACCAAATTTGGAGGCAGTACTTTTACTAGCCTATGTGTTAGTCCAGGCTATAATCTATCTCTGTGCCAAATGTCATCCAGGTCTGTTCAGCCGTTCTGGCGTGAGTAACAAACATCCATCCATCCAAACATCCGCATTTATAATATTAGTAAGATCGCCAGACATAACAATGATCTATTATGTCTGCTATTCTATTACTCTTGCGCGCGTAAAACTCACAGTCAGAACACGCGTGACGCAACCGGCGCGCCACCCGACCGTGGATGAAATACAATAACAACGGACTGTTTTAAACATGACTTCAATACTGTCCTTCCTTAGTTCCTGCCCTTAGGGGTACACCCTACCGTTATAAAAGAAACATCCAAATCGGTATACATCGGGCGAAGAAAAAAGTAAAAAAAAAACGCAATTTCGTTTACTTGGATGATATTTTTTTCCAGTTATTTTGATTTAACAACTAAACTATTGAACCGATTTTGGTGAAAATTCTTTGATCTTTGAATTTCCTACAGACAGGGTTGGAACACGTAGGGCGGGGCAGGGTTTATCCTTTTGGATAAGGCCTGGCCTACCTACTCATCCCGTGATGAGTATGGGGGTGTGGTCTTGGGGAGTAGCTCACAGTTGCGTTGATCCCTCAAGGCAAGTCCGGTGTCCGGCCGTGTAGCCGGTTTAGCCTTTTCGAGGTTCACCAAGCCCATAAGTACTCACTCTTTTGAGTGGGGAAACTAAAAACACCGGGCGCCGCGGGTGTGTGTATGAAGATGTGTGAGTGCGGATGAATGTATGCGTGAAAGAGTGTGGAAGAGGAGGCGGGATAGGGGGGGTTTAGTTGTTGGGTTGGGTAGAGGGAAATGGGGTAGAGCTTCTCCGCGTGTCCCTATGAATTTAGCATAGGGCACAGTGGATGGGGCTCGCGGACCCGCCTTTTGGGTTCCGCAGGGGGGGATGAGTTGGCGCTGCGGGAGTGCAGCGGACGCGACATTGCGTGTTTGGGGCGCTGAGGTTGGATGGGACTTCCGTCTCTTTACAGCGGTTGTTTCGTCCTTTCTCTGGCACTCATGGCTGGCTCAGTCGAGCAGCCGGAGGTGGGGGCTGCGATGCTTTTGCAGCAGCCCGAGGTGTGCGGGTGTCGGGGAGAGATGAAGTTCTCGCTTTTCGAGATCATCATCCCGCCCCGACTCCCCCCCCCCAATCCTACGGTCCCGTGCCCGCCTATGGGATGTATGGCCGGAGGGAGTCCGGTCCCAAGGGCACGAGAGTTGAGGTGGAGGTAGCTGCGTTTTCGCAGCAGCCTGAGGTTTTAGGGCGCCAGGGCGGGGTGAGGTTCTCGTTTCCCGAGTTCATCACCTCGCCCTGGCTCCCCCCAATCCTACGGTTCGGTGCCCGCCAAGGGGATGCGTGGTCGGAGGGAGTCCGGCCGCAAGGGCACCACCCTATGGGGACCTCACCCCTTAAAGGAAAAATATGTAAATGGCGAATTGTAAAAAGACACTACCCCAGGGAGGTACCAGCCGAGGTGACTTGGCTGGAGAATCCTCCAGTGTGGCTTCGGCCGCACTCAGCCCCTCGTATTCTGGGGGGGGCAACAACCGCCATGAGGGATCAGGCCCTCGACGTGGAGGAAGAACGGAAGGAGGAGAGAAAGACGACGACCTTTACAGGTCAAAGTCTATCGAGTCGATAGACGTCGACTCCGATGACCTGACGTCCTGTTCATCAGGAGCGTCTACGCCTGCGATGTGGCGGAAACGCCGCAGAGATGTGGCAAGTGAAGAGGAAACTGGGGATGATGTATGTCCATCCCCCAAGGTCCCTACGGCACGACGTGGTCGCGGGCGACCGCCGACCACCGGCCAATACGTCGGTTTGGCTAAGGCCAAGGCCTTACTCAACAAGGCAAGAGAAGAAGAGCTGCGGCTCGTGGCTGAAACGGAGCTCGCAGTGGAGTTGAAGAGGCAGAAGGAAGCGAAGGCTGCCTTCTTCAAAGAGGCGCCGCCTATCAAGGCGTCAGACGTAAAGGGCTGCGACGCGGCCCAACTGGACTTTGTGGTGACGAATGCTGTGGAGAGAATACAGCACATCGCCACAAAGTCCAAGAATCTGAAAGGGGGCTTCGTCAGGGAGCTGAAGGAGGCCGCAGAGCTCATCCAGGCCTCCTTCAAAGAGACGCAGGCGAGAACAGTGCCAGAAGAGATGGCACTGTTGATAACCGCCAACCAGAAACTCACGACGGAACTCAAGCAGATCCGTCGTGAGATGGCAGAGCTGCGGGCTGGGCAGGCTATGCCCCCCCCAGCTCCGATCCAGGCCCTGGCACCCCAGGTTCCGGACCTTGAAGAGGTCATGCGGGCAGTCATGGTGCAGGTGGGCACCATGATCACTGCCCGCTTCGAAGGCCTCGAGGAGCGTCTGCTCCCCGAAAGGCGCCTGAGGCCACCGCTGGCCGCTGACAGGCAGAGGGAGGCTGCGTCAGCCGCAGCCAGCATCAGAGAGGAGGATCTACCCCCACCTCCCTCCCAGGGACCTAAGCCCAAGAAGGGCAAATCTGTGGGACAAAAGGGGAAGAAGTCCGCGCCCGCTACGCTGCCTCCAGCAGAGCCGGCCACGAGAGACGGGACACCAACCCCCAGTCCACTAGCTCCTCCTTTACAGGAGCAGTGGACAGAAGTGGTCAAGCGGGGCAAGAAAGGCCGCAAGGTCAGTAGACCCGAAAGCCAGGCCCCGCTTGAGCGACCACAGGTCCCCAAGACGCGACCCGCTAAGCCCGCAAAGAGTCGCAGGGTGAAGGCGGCAAAACTCCGCACCCCTCAGACCGCAGCTGTGGTGATCACAGTGCGTCCCGAGGCGGAAGAGCGTGGGGTCACCTATAGGAAGGTGCACACCAAGGCCAAGGCCAAGATAGACCTTGCGGCCTTGGGGGTGACGGCTCTCCAATTTAGGATCGCGGCAACCGGCGCTCGCATTTTGCAAGTGCCGGGCGCCGAAAGTTGCCAAAAGGCGGACCTCCTGGCTGAAAAGCTAAAGGAGGTCCTCCAAAATGACGAAGGGGTGTTGGTGTCCAGACCGGTCACCACTGCAGATCTGCTAGTGACTGGTCTGGACGACTCCGTGGGCCCTTTCGAGCTCATGGAGGCCCTCTCCATTGCCGGTGACTGCTCTGCGCCAACAATTAATGTTGGCGAAATTAAAAAGGGCCGAGGGGGTTTAGGCACCGCATTCGTTCGGTGCCCCGTAGCGGCGGCCAAACGACTCGGGGAGAAAGGCCGAGTCGTTGTCGGATGGGTGGCGGCGCAGGTCCGGATCCTGGATCCAAGACCTCGCCGCTGCTTCAAGTGCCTGGAGCTGGGCCATGTGAAGGCCCAGTGCAAGTCCGACGTGGACCGCAGCGATGATTGTCACCGCTGCGGTCAGAAGGGCCATAAGGTCGGCAGCTGCACTGCAGCTCCCCACTGCAGCCTTTGTGCAGCAGTGGGAAGGAAAGCCGACCACGTAGCGGGGGGTAAGGCCTGTGCCAACCCCCGCTCCAAGAAGAGCAGTCGGAAACGACAGCCGCCTAGCGCTACCACAGCGCAGGCGGCGCCGATGGAGAGTTAGGTTGCCCTAACTCTCCATCGGATGTAATGACGGAGAGGTGGGGTAATCTATCTCTCCGTCGGGAGGATCTGGGGTGGTGGTGGCGGAAGTCGGATTGCGGGGGCATCCGGCGCCCCAGAATCAAGTCCTCCCGAGAGTTGGATGCCCAGTATGCTCCTCGGCATCACTCTGAGTGGCCGAATGGGGGGGTATTCCCCTCCCGAGGCGGGTCCGTCCGGCACGGACCGTGGCGCTGACGGGGCCGCGGATGTATGCATATCGCGATTCCCGTAGCCCCGTCGTAAGCCAAGAGAGAGCATCATGGGGTTTTAGTCGGTAGTGGCACTCAGCTTTATAAGCTGAGTCCGACATACCCCTCCCCCCCCCGGGAGGGACGATACGTAAACGTATTTCCCCATGTTAAAAAAAAAAAAAAAAAAAAAAAGGGTTGGAACACGTAAACTTAACAAATAAGACTATCTAATACATGAAAACTGACTGTAATGTTGACATATCTGTGTGCATGTAATGTGCCTGGGGAGTTCCTGTGACACGTTACATGCTCACGAATATGTGTACATGCGTGTGTAAAATTTGACGTGTCCAAATGATACTTGAGATCTAAAGGAATAAATGAGTTTGACTTTGATTTTGACTTTAGCAGAAAGCATATTCTTTCAAATAAAAATATTACTTTATATTTTTTATTAAATCTTAATATCCACAGATTCTAAAAATAAACAAAATGATAGTGTATATATGTGGTTTCGCAGCTCCCAAACAAATGAACCAATTTTGATGGGATTTTTCTGTTAAAAGCTGACACTATCGAGATAATTCTAACCTATATATATATTACTAGCGACCCGTTCCATCTTCGCACGGTTAGTAAACCATCAGTGTCGTATCAGAAACTACCCGTGCGAAGCCGGGGTGACTTACTAGTGTATTATACATATAAACCTTCCTCTTGAATCACTCTATCTATTAAAAAAACCGCATCAAAATCCGTTGCGTAGTTTTAAAGATTTAAGCATACATCTTAATATATATAAATCTCGTGTCACAATGTTTGTCCTCAATGGACTCCTAAACCACTTAACCGATTATAATAAAATTCGCACACCATGTGCAGTTCGATCCAACTTGAGAGATAGGATAGTTTAAATCTCAAATTATAGTCGCAATTTTAATTTATTGCTAATTATAATATCGTATGACAAAAACGTTAGCCACAGCAACGCGTGGCCCGGTCAGCTAGTAGGGATATAGGGACAGAGAAAGCAACTTTGTTTTATACTATTATATGTATAAGCATTCGATGTTTATTAGTACATTACCATTATAAAATCATCATTAGCAAACGCCAATTCATACTTAAAATATGCTTTGTAAAAGCTAGTTTCGCCTTAAAGGTTGAAAACAGACAATACTGTTACGAGATGAATGCTGCATGATTTGGCCGAAGGTTGATATGTCGTAACTATTTCGATACGGGTGGACAGTATAATCTACACATGCCATACTTACCTACAATATATCAATAATATTATTATATTGTTTGAAATTACTCAATAACATATCAGTATTTATAAATATACACTAGCAAGTCGCCCCGGATACGCACGGGCACAGAGCATTATTATATTTATACTAGTATATTTGTATTTTGCAAGAATGTGGGTAAGTAAACGTTTTAGAAACGGTGAAGAAAAACGATACCAAAAAATTTGCAGTCAGATCAAAGGCCATTCACTCTCAGTTATCGCGAGTAGGTAGGTATGCAGTGGGGACATTAGAGGCTGATATAGAGATGAGTAAAAATAAAAGTGATCCTGTACACTCTATATAGTATACTCTTTATAAATTTTGTTATTACTACAATACATATGTAAATGTACTACATTTTCCGCCAAGCAATAGTGGTTGCATTACTGTGTTCCAGTGGAAGGGTGTGGCTGTGTGAAATCACATGCGCATGAGACCTATCATCCCCGTCTCGGGTGAAGGACGCAGCAGGCTGAGTGCGACTCAGTATAAGACCCAAATCTTATACTGAGTCTTATACTATTGTCATGGGCGAGGGTCGCCACTTACCACCAGGTGGGCCCTCAGATCGTTCCATCACATTTTCAAATAAAAGTAGAGTTAGGAAGATTAGAACTGCTAAATTGATTTAATTTTTTTTGGTATCAAAATAAAAATCATTATTAAACAGTCGTACAATAAATGTTGTGGTGGCCCGCCCGGGGCCTTGCTTTCGTAGGGTCTCGCACCCTCGCAGAACAATCCGTTTTTTTGTTTCGATGTACTGCAGCTGTCTTTAGGAGGATGCTGACTGATTACCAGGAGCCCTGTACACCTCCAACTCACCTAAATTCCTCATACGCCAAGAGCCTCTAAGATCTATCGCCCGGAGCCTCGCAATATCTAACGCTGCCCTTGGTTACTATAAACTATTTGTTTATTTCTTTACAATACTCACCATACAGTCCATGGACAAAGATGACGTCGAGGGTGTGTTCCTGGGGCTGATGCAGCACCTGGCATTCCACCTTCGGCTCCGGGTGGAGGTGCTCGGTGCCGGCGGCGCGCTTCGTGATCCGCCCCTTCGCTGGGGGTTTCGGACCTGGAATGTTCAAACTATTTTAACACCTAACTGATAACTGTCGTTCCGTTTCTGAGTGTTGTCATAAACGGATGAAAGAGGATGGATGGACATGGAACAAAGGAGTGAATATGAAGAGCGTGGTGGCCCAGGGGCACAGGCGCCGACTTTCAATCTGAAGGTTGCTGGTTCAAACCCACAAGTGCACCAATGAGTTTTTTCACTTGAAAAAATTTATGTACGCAATACCACGTCCTCGAAAAAATTTATGTGATTATTTATTTAATTATTTATGTTCTAAGACATGCCGGTTTCCTCACGATGTTTTCCGTTACCGTGACGGAAAACATCGTGAGGAAACCGGCATGTCTTAGAACCAAAAATTCGACATGTGACATCTACCAATCCAGATTGGGCTCCCGTGAGATCAGAGCCCATTCACTCTCATTTATCGAGATTACGCCGGTGTCTGCAGTGGGAACATTAGAGGCTGGTACGAAAGTTAGATATATATTATAACATGCAAGAAATAAAAAAGTGACATATAAAAACATAACAGTAAAACATAATTATTGCGATCAAACAGGCTTTATGTAAGTAACTAGCTGCGCCCCGCGGTTTCACCCACATAGTTCCCGTTCCCGTGGGAATACGGGGATATAATATAGCCTATGTTTCTCGCTGATAATGTAGCTTTTCATTGGTGAAAGAATTTTCAAAATCGGTTCTGCGATTTAGGCTTGAAAGCGTAACAAACAAACTCACTTTCGCATTTAATTAGGAAGGTTAAGTTACCTGTGATTGGCTGCAGAGGTGCTGCCATCAGTCTCTGCAGGAGTACTGTGGCAGTACTCCACAAACATGACACGCACCAGCGACTGAAAACAACACACGAAAATTTTAAATATACAGATATTGAAATCCCATCAAAAACATGATATGAAAGCAAAGTTCAATATAATGATATATATGCCTTGGTTGTTCTCTTCAACGAGAAAACAAATATCATAAGTGAGAGAGCGTAGTGGCCCAGGGGTACAGACACCAACTTTCAATCCGAAGGTCACTGGTTCAAACCCACACGTGCACCAATGAGTTTTTTCACTTGAAAAATTTATGTGCGCAATACGTACGTTCTCGAAACGGTGACGGAAAACATCGTGAGGAAACCGGCATGTCTTAGAACCAAAAATTCGACGACATGTGACATCTACCAACCCGGATTGGGCTCCAGTGAGATCAGAGCCCATTCACTCTTAATTATCGAGAGTAGGCCTGTGTCAGCAGTGACATTAGAGGCTGGTACGGAAGTGAGATCTAAATGGATGCCCAGTTCAATGGTCAGTCTTGAAATTATTTATAACAACATAACATATTTTCTATCATAAGAACCTTCGCCTGACATTAATAAAAACAACAAAAAAATAATTATAATAGCAAAATTGGTCCAGCCGTTAACGCGTGATGCCGTGACAAATGTATAGGCTGATGATGATGATGATGATGATCCCCGCCCGCCCCGGCTTCGCACGGTTAGTAAAGCATCAGAAACTACCCGTGCGAAGCCGGGGTGACTTGCTAGTGTACAATATTATACATATAAACCTTCCTCTTGAATCACTCTATCTATTAAAAAAAACCGCATCAAAATCCGTTGCGTAGTTTTAAAGATTTAAGCATACATAGGGATATAGGGACAGAGAAAGCGACTTTGTTTTATACTATGTAGTGATATAGATTTTTTTTAATGTGAACATGTGACGGAACGAGCTGAGGGCCGACCTGGTGGTAAGTGGCGACCCCCGCCCATGACAACAGTAGCGACTCAATATAAGATTTGGATCTTACACTGAGTCGCACTCATCCTGCTGCGTCCATCACCCGAGATGTGATTTCTTGAACACCGGAACACAATAATGCAAGCACTACTGCTTGGCAGATTCCAGGTGTGGTGGCAGTACCTCCGGACGAACTTGGCACAAGTTCTACTGCTACTTTTGGTTGCTCCTTTAGCACCACCCAGAGTACGTGTAAAGAATCAAAGGTTACACACCTACGGACGCGAGCAACTGGACCCAAAGATAGATAGATTAGAATAAATATTACCAGTAGGTACGTGTTTTGAAGAACTACATACCCCTGTACACATGTAGCCTATAACCAAGGGCGGCTTTAGATATTGCGAGGCTCCGGGCGATAGATCTTTGTGAGGCTCTTGGCGTATGAGGAATTTAGGTGAGTTGGAAGTGTACAGGGCTACTGGTAATCAGTCAGCATCCTCTTTACAGCTGCAGTACAACAAAACAAAAAACGGGTTGATCTGCGAGGGTGCGAGGGCCTACGAAAGCGAGGGCCCCGGGCGGTTGCCCTGCTTGCCATCCCCTAAGGCCGCCACTGTTTATAACGCCATGGCTATTCTAGGACATCATCAATTGAGATGATTGCAGGATCCGTCCAGTATATCAATGATGTCTACATATTCATACTCATATACTTTATTTGCAATGAGAACACTTAGGAACTGGTTTCATCCCATACACAATTAATTAGCGGCTGTACATAAGCCTTGTCAATTTTATAATGGTACTAGCTGACCGGGCCACGCGTTGCTGTGGCTAACGTTTTTGTCATACGATATTATAATTAGCAATCAATTAAAATTGCGACTATAATTTGAGATTTAAACTATCCTATCTCTCAAGTTGGATCGAACTGCACATGGTGTGCGAATTTTATTATAATCGGTTAAGTGGTTTAGGAGTCCATTGAGGACAAACATTGTGACACGAGATTTATATATATTAAGATAATTAACAATAAAATTTAATGAAATATGTAGCGGTGGCAGTGTTAACTTGTTATTGAATAAAAAACTACAAATTATAATAACAATAACAATAGAATATTTAATAATAATAATAGTAATCATTACTACGGTGCTCAGACTGATCAAACCCTAGTGGTTGCCCGCGTCCCTACACGTGTCAAAATTCAAATTCAAATCATACCCCTGCACTAGGATTCCCTGTGTCGCAGATGGCATGGACAAACACAGAAACCTAAGACCCGAGAACAAACTTCATGCTCACCGCACAAAGTGTGCCCCGGCCGGGCATCGAACGCGGGACCCCTCGCTTCGAAGGCAGGGTTATTACCTAGCCACGGAAATGAATTAATAGAATTTATGTCAATATCTGAGGGCAAGTGGTTGTCCTCTGGGCGGTGCGAGGATCAACACAGAGTAGCAGGAGAACTTGTGCCAAGTTCGAAAAGAAAGCGAGGGGTCCCGGGTTCGATTCCCGGCCGGGGCACCCTTTGTGTGGTGAGCATGAAGTTTGTTCTCGGGTCTTGGGTGATTGTCTCGTGTTTCTGTGTTTGTCCATGCCATCTGCGACACAGGGAATCCTAGTGCAGAGGTATGAGTGCGTAACAGAAAAAAAACCTGGGAATCTACCAAGATCCTGATCGATCTGTCACTTTTGTTGTGAACATTTAAAATAACCCAAAAATCCACTTTAATACTCTTCCTTCCTCGCCCTTTGCGAGAAATTTGAAAAAGAAACATCCAAATTTGTAAACAACGGGCGAAAAAAAATTCACAGAAATCAATATAATGCAATTTCTTTTAATTGGAACACGAATTTTTCCAGTTATTTTGATTCATCAACCAAACTTTTGAACCGAAATTGATAAAATTTCTTTACTAAAAAAAAAATTGTTTTCTGATCTGTTGATAAATAACGGTGTTCTAAGGTTACAAGCATAAAAATACAATTGAATTCATAACCTCTTTTGGAAGTTGGTTGAAACATAGCCTACAAGGTCACAAAACAGGTTGGAAACGTGTCCAAATAAATTTTTAAGATTTGAACGGAAATAATATATTTTGACCTTGATTTTTATGGTATTGTGTTTCTATTTGTCTGCTATATAAAACAAGAAATTATAGAAAGATTAGGAAATATTTAAAAAACCCGGCTGCGTTAATACCTGGACTTGAGGAAAAAATTTTTGGAAGATGGCGCCAAAAATCGGCCATTTTAATTTTTATAGTTTTGACATAACTAGTCAAATTAGGACGAATTTAAAGACACATCAAGCTAAAATCTATTAAGCCGTGTAGGCTACAGAGCGTGCCAAAGAAATATACATACACTAGCGACCCGCCCCGGCTTCGCACGGTTAGTAAAGCATCAGTGTCGTATTAGAACCTACCCGTGCGAAGCCGGGGTGACTTGCTAGTGTATTATACATAAAAACCTACCTCTTGAATCACTCTATCTATTAAAAAAAACCGCATCAAAATCCGTTGCGGAGTTTTAAAGATTTAAGCATACATAGGGATATAGGGACAGAGAAAGCGACTTTGTTTTTATATTATGTAGTGATACACTTGAAAAACCTAACCGTCGCAGTCGGGTAAAACCAGTAGGTTATACAAGTAGGTGTGATAATGTTGCGTCTATCGCTCAAACGCCAGTCTTGAGTTATTTCATTGTTAAGAAAAAAAAATTACGGCGTCAAAATATAGTCTTGTAATATTATAAAGGTGAAAGTTTGTGAATATATATGGATGTTTGTTACTCTTTCACGCAAAAACTACTATATGGATTTCAATGAAACTTTACAATAATATAGTTCATACATCAGAATAACACATAGGCTATAATTAATAACGCTATTATGTAAATTGGCCAAAATATAACGATAAGTGTTAGGCAAGTCGGAAAAAAACCTGTCATCTGCAAACTGTTTTGGCGAGCGGTGCAAAAACTGTAAGAGTTACACGAATATACGAGTAATATATGATGTTATTGTTATAGATGGATCACCTATGATTTAAACTATAATATGTACGCGGACAAAGTCGCGGGCAATAGCTAGTAATATTGTATAATAATATCGATAATAGTATCGGTGAGCAACGATAATGAATACTAGATGAGAATTCATCTGCGTCTTAAAAAAAAGTTAAGAGAGAGAGAATTCTCTCTTCTAGCAACTTTTTTGCACGTTCTCGTCTTTTCAACCGACTTCAAAATAAGAAGAAGTTGTCAATTCGAATGTTTTTTTTATAATATACTAGCTGACCCGGCCACGCGTTGCTGTGGCTAGCGTTTTTGTAATTGTGACTGTCAAATAATAGACAAATAATTTGCAATAAAATAATATTGCGATCATAAATTGAGATGTGAGCTATCCTATCTTTCAAGTTGGATCAAACTGCACACGGTGTACAAATTTGATTAAAATCGGTTAAGTAGTTTAGAAGACCGTCGCGGACAAACATCGTGACACGTAATTTATATATATTAAGATTAAATCACAAGAACCTAGCAGTAGAACTTGTGCCAAGTTCGTCTGTAGAAGTATCTACTGCCATCAAATAGTAAACCCCGAATTCTTGTAAAAATTTGAGAGATATAAATAGGTTTGACTTTGATTTTGATAATAGAGATTTTGATAACTTCTAATTCTGGGTAGGGGTGGGCCTGCACTGACGTCCCGCACAGGGGTGTATTGCATTGTCCCCCGTTAACTAAACCCTACCCCAGCCATCAACTCCTTTATATATCGGAGGTCTCTGGGTTGTTGGCAGCACTGTTTCAGCGTTTCCTCTGGTGAATCAGATATTATAGAGGTATGCAATGATCCTACGTGTTTCACGAGATAAGAATCTCAACGCGAGTCCGTTGGAAATAAATAACAATTGAGTCTTCAATTGAGCCATTTGGGTGGGCGTTTGGAAGACAGTTTAATCTTACAACTGAAGGTGAGATACCCATGTACTCATTTCTTGTATTTTAAAACAGTCCTGGATCTACGATTAACGATTTATTTACGACTAGCTGTGCCCCGCGGTTTCACCTGCGTTTTTCTAGTTTATTATTAGTTTTTTTTTTAAAACATAGCCCCCTCGATAAATGGACTACCCAACACTGAAAGAATCATTCAAATCGGACCAGTAGTTCCAGAGATTAGCGCGTTCAAACAAACAAACACTGCAGCTTTATAATATTAGTATAGATTACAGCTCCGTGGCTTAGTTGGTAGTAGCCCTGCCTTCGAGGAGTCCCGGGTTCGATTCCCGCCCGGGGCACACTGTGTGGTGAGCATGTAGTTTGTTTTCGGGTTTGTCTTGTGTTTCTGTTTGTCCATGCCATCTGCGACACAGGGAATCCTAGTGCACTGCTTCATTATCTAATAAAGATGATTAATATGTCTCTAATTATAATATTGTAATATTTGTAAATTTCATATAACACTAATTTTTGTTGTCAAGTTGTCATTATTGCGCAAGCTGCGATACCCTATTTATTATTAAGGGTACACCAAGTCTGTAAACAACTAATATTTGAATGTTCAGTGTAATCCTGTGTTGGGTATCCTATTAATAAAATAAATAAATATTAATCAATAAATATCTTGAATCTTGAAGTGTCATTTCGAAGTAATTCTTAAGTATTTTGACTTTGTCTTCTCTTGCGACTAGACACTGGCAAATCGTGGAAAGAAGAAGACTTTGTCTTC
Source organism: Aplocera efformata (assembly GCA_921293045.1). Classification (NCBI taxonomy): domain Eukaryota; kingdom Metazoa; phylum Arthropoda; class Insecta; order Lepidoptera; family Geometridae; genus Aplocera; species Aplocera efformata. The sequence goes on along the minus strand of OV121068.1, from coordinate 784,170 downwards.
CTAACAAGGGGGGCCTGGGCGTACCCGGGGGGCAGGGGGAGGCAGCTTCCCCCTCTGGAAATTTAAATTAAGAAGCGATTAAAATAAAAAGAATGCATGCATAGTCAAATTGACTTATATTTATTTAACTACCTATAAAGCAGGATCATTTGCGGCTGCTTGCCCTACACACTACACTACATATACCTAATGTTTCATGTAGGTGTGTTTGTGTAGTGTGTATACCAAAAGCCGCGAACGATTCGACCTAAAAAATCTGACTTGACCCCCCTAGGCCAGAAGCTGGGTACGCCTATGAAGGGGGGTTTCAAAAGTCAAAAGTCAAAAGTCAAACTCTAAATAAGTTTGACTTTTGACCTCAAGTATCATCCTTTAGATCCTTTAGATCTCCTTAGATTCCTATAGATCTCAAGTATCATTTGGACACGTCAAATTTTACACACGCATGTACACATATTTTGTGAGCATGTAACGTGTCACTGGAACTCCCCAGGCACATTACATGCACACAGATATGTCAAATTACAGTCAGTTTTCATGTTTAAGCTTATCTTATTTGTTAAGTTTACGTCTGTTCCAACCCTAACCGACCAACCCGAGGGGAAGAAACAGACAAGAAACCCCTCGGAGACAGTATTACATATTCGCGTTTGTGCATGCGAGCGGCACTGAATGTCATGATTGTCTTGTCTGCCATAACCACTACGCCGTCAAGGCTGGCTGTGACGTAGAAGGTTAGGTACGTAACACCTGTATAAGGTTTCTTGGTAACCTTGAGATGACCGCGGTACGCCTCAACGACCGTTGGATAACAGAATTAAATACCAACTCTACTTGAAATAATAGCTGCGATCATACTATATTTATGTGGCGGAACGAGCTGAGGGCCCACCTGGTAAGTGGCGACCCCATGACAACAGTAACGACAGTATAAGATTTGGATCTTAAAATGAGTCGCATTCCTGCTGCGTCCGTCACCAGAGACGGGGGTGATACATCTCATGCACATGTGATTCACTTAGAAGTTACGTAAGATTTGGTTCCCGAATTTCACACGAAATGTACTATTAAACCGATTTCCAACGGCGGTTATCAATTCGGTTCACTTTTAATGTTTTTAGGATCACATAAGATAGCAAATTCTTTCAAAGGTGTACGCTTTTTAACAAAATCCCGAACGAAATTCCAATACTGACAATAAATAAATTTTAAACTTTTATTAAACGTAAACTTGTTTCATAAGCTTACTATAAAATATAATATCTGATAACCTAAATGACAAAAAAGAATTTATTTTACGAATATACATACATTTTCCTAGCTTGAACGATATAAATATCTATGTTATTTAATCTATTGCAATGGCGATTAAAATGGCCGACCCAAAAACATTCAATACGCATTTTGAAATACATTATGTCACTGACCAAAAGTTGAGGTTGCGACAACGATGCCATGACATGAACTTGACCCGCTAAACCACAGATTATACACCAAGTTTACTTAATCAGCCTAGTCGATAATTGGCCATATTAGCCCGAGTGGAAGATTAAGAGATTTATACGTAAACGCATTATATCGAAAAGATTAGGTGGTGGTAGGTGAGTTAATTAATGTTTTGTTTTTAAGTTTCCCAAGTTAACGGTGACGGAAAACATCGTGAGGAAACCGGCATGCCTTAGAACCAAAAATTCGACGACATGTGACATCTACCAATCCGGATTGGGCTCCCGTGGTAGATCAGAGCCCATTCACTCTCAATTATCGAGAGTAGGCCGGTGTCCCTGCAGTGGGAACATTAGAGGCTGATAAGGAACTTTCGAAAAACGAGGTCATCAATTTGGCTGTGTTTTTTGTTTTTTCTCCTTTCGCTATTTTTCAATGTAAGCTTGGTCGATTTCTTATATCAAAATCGGTTTTATAATTTTGTTGTTAAATCAGTATAACCGGAAAAATTATGTCATACAAGTAAACGAAGCTTATTTTGCCTTCCTGTGACTTATTTTCTTCGCCAGTTGTATACCGTTTTGGTTGTTTCTTTTTTAAATTTGTATTTCACGCGTTTACAGGGTGCATCGTAAGGGATGAAAGAATTAAAGACAGTTTTTTTATTTTTAAATCAGTTGCTTGTTATATATATGGGTGTCGGTAACTGCTTAACATTAGAACGGCCTTGTGGCCAACTTATTATATCACACAAAAAATCATCGGAAAATGCGAGCGCTGGGATTTGTGACAAGTAGAAAGATTGTAAACGCGCCAAAATTTGTGTTCATATTAGCACAGATAACATAATATTAGTAATCTTTCGACACTGTTCAAGGCAACGACCTTGTGCCTATACAACCAACTAGTACTGATGTTTAGCGCACTACGAAATATCTAACAAATTTTCTTCTAGATTCATGATTCTAAACCACTGACAAATTAGCGTTCCTTGTGTTCCTTGTGACATATTTTTTTCCAGTTGTTTTGACACCCTACCACAGTAATGGTAGCACTACTGCTTGACGGCAGATTCCAGGTGTGGCAGTACCTTTCCGGGCGAAGTTGGCACAAGTTCTACTCATACTGGTTGCTCCTTTAGCACCACCCACGGGTCACGTGTAGGGAGTCAAAGGGTACCTACGGACGCTAGCAATTGGACCCCCCAAAGTGACAATAATAACGAATATGAATGATCTGGAGATATTTTATTTCAATCACCACGAGATGGGCCTCTGGTTTTCACTACTAAGCGAACTAATGATGGGCCTGTGGTTTGCCTGTATGAAGATACTTCACAGAATATGACGCAAGCTTTATCTAATCGACAAACACGTGTGGGTTCGACGACCTTTTGGCATTGAGAGCGTTCGCTAAAATTGTTCCCGCAATTTCAAATTTAGAATGATTCGTCTAATATCTGGGTAGGTATAGAATAGTGAGCGGACGGCGTTTTTTTAATACGACGATGTTAATTTTCTTGTCTGTGTACATTGGACTGTGACTAATATGTGATAGAAAATATTTATTTAACTGTGTTGAACAGAAGATGGTAAATATATTTAAAACGTGCTACAGTCTATCCATTACGGACGTACAATAAAAATAATGAGAAATAGAAATACTTATTAAACCACAGGCTGTGGTTTTGTTAGTTGTTAGTACCTATACTATGCTATAATACATAACAATAAACGTTTACACACTCATACTGCAATAGGATCCCCTGTGTCGCAGATGGCATGGACAAACGCAGAAACACAGACCCGTGAAAAAACTTCATGCTCACCACAAAAAGTGTGCCCCGGCCGGGAATCGAACCCGGAACCCGTCTCAAAGGCAGGGTTACTACCAACTAAGCCACGGTGCCGTGACTGATATGGGGGGTCCAGTTGCTCGGGTTCGTAGGTGAGTCCTAATACCACCTGGGTGGTGCGAAACTAAAAGTAACTGTACTCGCATTGCTGTGTTCCCGTGAAATTACAGGCGCATGAGACGATATATCTTAGTACAACGGGGTGCAACTTGGGTCTTCTATAATGTCGAATTACAGTTGTTAAGGGTGGGGATGACGTCTTAAAATCAGGTGGGCTTGTCCCATCATTAAAAGAGCAACAAATAGATAAACACAAATGGCGCTTGGTTGCCTGCCGTGATATTATAAACAAATATGTAAAAATGTTGAATAAGTTCACAGACAGAAACAAAAGACGTCAGCACATTCCTAAGTCTGTATTTTCCGTACTTTATGGGTTATTGTAACTACTACAAGTTTCAACAATATTTACATTGTAAGAACCAGAATACTTGTCTATTAGCAGTCTCAATAGGTTATAAATAACGCAGAAATAAATAAATTATTTCGTGCACGTGACGTCGCTGGCAGAATAAAAACTGTGTCCTTGCCAAAACACAGCCGTGAAAAAGAAAATACTCGTCTTTCGAATTTCGAAGGAATTTTCGGCGCGAATCCGAAGGGTGAGTGAATGACAAACTAATTTTAAACAATACGCTTTCAAACTTTCAACTTTTGTTTGTTTTAAAAGGTTTGTTACCGATAGAAATCATAAAAAAAATATAACCTCTAAATAAACTAATAGAGAATCATTTATTATAGCTAGATATTTGCGGGACTATATTAATTACATTTAATACAAATCAGCTTTTACATGTTTTGACACAGCGAGAGTGGTAGCAGTAGCAGAACTTGGCATTTGTTCTACTGGTGATCTCAGTTGGAAGTAGCCCTGCCTTCTGCGCTGTCGGTTGTGGGTTCCCAGGACAAGCATTTGTGTGCAAACATAAATGTTTGTTCTGCGTATCTGTGTTAATATGTTTTTACAAGGTCGCAGTTATAGAAGCTCGCACAGGGCGCAGAAAAGGTTATTTACTGCTTGGAAGTTTTATAAATTGCGCAATGGATGATCTATACTCACACTAAAGTCACCAGGTACGGATGTAATTTGGCGTGGCCATCAGACGCGATTGTAATATCCCCGGATCTCGTCATTTTGTGTCTTCACGATCTGGAACAGATAAAGAAATGTTTTAAAGCCGATCGGTCTATGATAGTGCGCCATTTTAAACGGATTCAAATTCAAAAATCGAAACCGATTTCAATACTTTTATATCTCTTGATTCTCGTTCATAGGGGGTAGATTTAAATTAAGAAACATTCCAATCCGTCTACAATGGGCGAAGAAAAGTAATAGGAACGCAAAATACGCAATTTCGTTTGCATAACCAACAAACTATAGAACCGATGTTGATAAAATTTCTTTTGAAACCAATTTGAAAGTATATCAATCCCGATTTGGTACGGATTCATCCTTACATAGTATAAAACAAAGTCGCTCCCGCTGTTTGTACGCTTAGATCTTTAAACGCAACGTATTTTAATGCAGTTTTCAGCAATAGATAGAGTGATTCAAGAAGAAGGTTTACATGTAGTATAGAAGTATATCATAGTAGAGAAAAGACAAGAAATTCAAAGATTTGTAATATGATGTCGTAACAAACATATTTTGGACGCTCACATTGCTAACGCTAGCTAAACCTCACGAGATAGATCAAAATGATGTACTATGGTATTGTATACGACTTGCGTCACACACGTTAAAACCGTGCGAAGCCAGGGCATTTCACTAGTTTATCAATAAAATTTAAATGGGTTCAATAGTTTGGTAGTTACATCAAAATAAATAGAATAAATATGTAATATAAGTAAACGAAATTGCACGTTTTGCTTTCCTGTGACTTTTTTCTTCGCCCGTTGTATACCAATCTGGATGTTTATTTTCTAAAATGGGAGGGTATATCCCCAGGACGAGAAATAGGAATGAAAGAGATGAGCTAAAGTATTTTTTTTTTATCTATACTAATATTATAAAGCTGCAGAGTTTGTTTGTTTGTTTGAACGCGCAAATAACGTAAACGTTAAACGTTTACACACTCATACCTCTGCACTAGGATTCCCTGTGTCGCAGATGGCATGGACAAACACAGAAACACAAGACAAACACCCAAGACCCGAGAACAAACTTCATGCTCACCACACAAAGTGTGCCCCGGCCGGGAATCGAACCCGGGACCCCTCGCTTCGAAGGCAGGGCTACTACCAACTAAGCCACGGAGCTTTAGCTAGTTTTTAAAACAGCTAGTTTTTATATCAAATGATAGTAATAATATGATATGGATGATATAAAATCGGTTAATACAATGTTTAAAGCATTAATTCGTTTTATCATTAGCTACTGTGTCTCGGCGGAAACCTGCCTTGAATCACTTGCAGTAACAAAAATGTCAAAATCAGATTCAGTTTTCCCAGAATCTTCAATGTCCAGTTTTGAGGGGTCCACTTGCTCGCGTCCGTTGTATACCCTTTGATTCCCTACACGTTCCCCATGGGTGGCGCTAAAGGACCAATTGAAAGTAGCAGTAGAACTTATGTCTAGTTCGTCCAGCGAGGTACTGTAACACCTGGAATCTGCCGCCAAGCAGTAGTGTTTGCATTACTGAGTTCCGGTGGAAGGGTGTGGGTGCCGGTGAAAATACATGCGCGTGAATTCGAGCACGCTGAAACACTTAGTACTCATTCCAGATAAATTCAACAATCCATTCCTAGATATGAAACAAGAATTGATAAAAAAATACGATTATAGTAGTAACATAAACAATACAAATTTTATCTTATTACTTGAAACAATCAGTCTTGTATATTTATTTGTTTCGAGTGTCTCGGAAACTGCTCAAACGATTTCGATGAAATTTTGTCCATAAATAGGATTTGCTGTTTAAGTTTTCCTATATTTCATGTAAAAAATCATCAAAATCAAAGACGCGAGCAACTGGACCCCCCAAATTGTAAAAATATTTAATTAAAAGTTATTTATTCAAGGAAAAAATACGATGTCTTGTATGTTTCGTATGTATCAAATCATATTCTCATTTTAGGTACATGTATTAGGTACAATATAGAAACTACTTTTTAAATCAAAATTATTTAAGAAGTCTTAAGGAAGAAGGTTATAATTATAGGTTGTATTAACGCCAGAACTGTGATTGAGATTTATCAACTGTTTTTTTTTTTAACTTTTTAGGCGCTTTAGGCATTGTTTGAGATGGAAAAAACCCATTGAACTCGCACTACTGTATACTATTGTACAAATCGGTATATAACTTCCCACTTTCTATATAGATTTGGATGAATCTTTTTTAAATAAATATTTACACACTCATACCTCTGTACTAGGATTCCGTATCGCAGATGGCATGGACAAACACAGAAACACAAGACAAACACCCAAGACTCGAGAGCAAACTACATGCTCACCACGCAGTGTGTCCCGGCCGGGAATCGAACCCGAGACACCTCCCGAAGACAGGGCCACGGAGTCGTCAAATAAAATAAAAATTGACTAATAGAGTAGGGTAGGGGGTAAAGTAATGAAGTCAGTTTTTTTTTCGAATTTTTCAGTTATTTCTGAAGTTTGAATTTTTTTACATGGCTAAAACTGGTCCATTTATAACCTTACGGGAAAGAGACGTGATTTTTATTTCGTATCAATCCAGATCGGTCTTGCCAGATGTCAAAATTCTACCGTCTTTATATTCCCCTTGAGGCGGGAGGTCAGTTTAATAAACTTGACCACCCAAGACCTTAGAAAAAACTTTACGCTTATCATACAAAGTCCGCCCGGGACCTCGCTTTAATGATACGATGGCGACTAAATCACAGAGCCGTCTTACATCCACTTATTACACTTTCCAGTAAAATGTTATAGTTATCATATTGAATGATGATGCAAATCTAAGTAAAATAGACAACATTTTTACTTTTTTATTTAATTTACTTTACCTTGATAGGGAATCATTCAGCCACACAAGAATCCACTTCGGTGATACAGGCTTAAAAATTGGGACATCAGAATCAGAACAATACACTAACAACGACACAATGAACTTATTTAAATTATTTTGAATACAATGTTACTACAGTTATAAACTATGTATAATAATATTGCTTTGTTTTTCTTTTTAATGAACGCGACCGGCCGCGGCCGAATTTCCCGCGCAACTAGATAAACAATATGGCGTCGTCGACTCAATCGACGACTGATGCGTCATTCTTTTGTATGTAATAAAAGATCAGTTTATCACTAGGTAAGTAGGTATGTGATAATGCAAAATGAATGAGACTTTATTGTGTAGTACGTGCAGACAGGCAGCTAGCTTAGAATAAAATCATTGTCACAGGACGACTAAATAAGTTGTATATTATATTAATCTGTGGTAAATCGTATTAAAGTAAAAATTCGCGTTCTGAATTTAAAATCAGAAAAAATGTTTGTCTCATTCAACAACAATTTGTAGTTTTCGTTACCAACGTCCTTATTCAGGCTTTTGTAAGTATGTTTGTCCGATTTGAACTTGTTTACTCAGATAGTGCTAGCACACGATACAATTGAATTAAATTCTTTCTTTATTTTAAAACTAGCGACCCACCCCGGCTTCGCACGGTTAGTAAAGCATCAGTGTCGTTTCAGAAACTACCCGCGCGAAGCCGGGGTGACTTGCTAGTGTATTATACATATAAACCTTCCTCTTGAATCACTCTATCTACTAAAAAAAACCGAATCAAAATCCGTTGCGTAGTTTTAAAGATTTATGCATACATAGGGATATAGGGACAGAGAAAGCGACTTTGTTTTATACTATGTAGTGATAAACATAGCCTTACAAAATAGTATTCATAAGTATTCCAATGCGTTACATTTATGAAAATATTTACAAAATAAAATAGTAAAAATAATAAATAAGTAAGTACTTTTATCTACACTAAATACCAACACAAGATGGAAATCCGAATGAATGAATACTCTTTATTGTACTCCTCGGTAGAATAATACATAATGTAAAATAAAATTAACAAAAAACAAAAAAATGTGGTAGGAGGTGCGCCAAAAAGCAAATTAAGTTACATGCAACTAAAATTACCATATTACCAATATCACCTAGCATATGTAACAACTTTAACTTTAAAGAGAATCATTTAACATTCAATAAACGTAATTAAAATTTGAATAAAATATAGTATAAAAACGAAAGGTAAAAAAAAAACATAAAAAAATTGATACAGATAAAGTTTGAAAGGTTTCATATTTCACAGCTGGAAGAAATGGGCATCGAAAAACATTTCAAAAGGAAAGAATATATTAAAGCTTTGCTCAACCAATCATAATGCCCCCAAGATATGCAAAATAGGCCCTAACCTCTTCATCTGACCTATGCATAAAGAACCTATAATTTCTAAAAATTATCTTTCTGACATGATGTCGTTAGCGGAATTGAACCCGCAACTCACGCATTTCACCCTGGTTGGCACTAAACATGCTTGCAGTTCAGCTACTCAACAACAGAGGACAGCATCTTTGTGCCTATTTATTAATTTATGGTGTAAGTAAGACGTTTTCAAGCGTTAGAACACTTTTAAATGCTTGAGATCTAGCTTTTCTGTGCAACACAAATTACAGTGACAGTTGACAGCTGATGATGGAGACAGTCGGTAACACAATTTAGTATTGCCAGTATATGAATTTTATCCTACCGAGTTCTGCATTAGATTTTAGTTAATATTTAATGTTAATGTTCTACCTAGGTAATCTATAACATTGATTGAATATTTTACTTATGCATTAGATAAGTTCCATTATCATAGAAATAGGGAAGAGATCATTATGTTTAAAAGAGCAATTACCTTGCATTGTAATGCCATAATGTAGTCTACTCTGCAAGATACTTATTTATACCATAAATGTGAGGCTCTTGACAGTCATTAGTATAATAATACTAAAAGAATGTTCTTTGAAATAATTTAGTCGCCAAAACTGCTTTTGAAATGTGTCATTTAATAACGCGTTAATTTTCCCATTCAATTTTACTAACGTATAAATTCCTCTAGACGAGATACTCTACTGTGGATTTCACAGTAATTATCCTATGTGGCATAAAGATACTATATGGCTATTTATTTATTACTTCAAACGTGATCGTTTGAAGTAATAAATAAATCATTGTATATTTATTTCACGTATCTCGGAAACGACTAACAATTTCGCTCAAATTTTGTATTTTCATAAAGCTAGGCTTTTAAAGTTGAACGATATAGGTATCAGCTCTGAAAAAACGCGTTAAAAATATAATACCTCCCCAGGTGCTCGGTCACCCAGGTACTTAATATAATCTTACGCATTTAATGATATTCTAAGTGTAGTTAAGGTGAGAGCTAGTTGGAAGTAATATTATATAATAGTCGATTCTGTTGGTATCAAGTAAAACTAAAATTGACCATGGTATATATAAAATTTTTGTTGTCTTTTCTTTACTTTCGCAATGAGATGGACGTGGTTTATTGTATTGTAATTTTAGTTTTGTCTTATGAATGTGCTCTAAATAGCTTCCAAATTTATTTCAATAATTTACTAATTTAGTATAAGTACTTGCCTATTGTTTTATACGTGCCTCTTTTCAATACTAAAAAAATGTCAGGAAGTTTTTATATTTCCACCACGGAACTCTAAAAATCAATATAGTTGCTAGAAAAATGGGGTAAACAAATGATAAATAGCAACACTGCAATAACCTCCCATTGAGAAATTTTATGACGCGAACGGAAAAATAATGTGATTTTTCTGTACTTTTTCTTTGTTCTTAGTAATTATTCCAAGTGTTTTAATTAGTTCAAATGTATAAAAATTAATTGGCTACATTTTGGAGATTACAATGTGGTGTTCCACTGAGTGCTGGAGGGAAAAAATAATCATTTTTTCATCAGTGTATCAATTCTTTGAAGCCTAAAAAGTGTTTTTTTGTGAAATCTACTGTTCACAGGTAGGTTTTTTTGCTCTCATGGTATCGATTAGCAGGCTTGGCTGTGGCATTGAGTGTTAAAACGCAGTTTCAACACGTAATTTGGATATAAAGCACCGATTTTCGTTTGTTTACATCATTTCTAAGGCTAAACATGCCATTTTTGGAATCGTTCATCGAAATACGATGCATTTTGAACCTTAAATAGAAGAAAACAAATTTGTAGAAAGAAATCACTCAATTTCCGACGACAGGGTAGGCAGAAGTGCAGTGATATATGATTCGAAATGTATACAGTTACACTAGGGCTATAGACATGGCAAGGAGAGAGCTCGTGGCTGTAATTGCCATCCTTCGAATATTTCGGCAATTGTTGTGGTGTAGCCCACTTAGAAAGCTATGAAAAAGTTGAAAACTCTTACTATAACTAATTTTTAATTTTAGAAATAAAAAAAAAAGTTACATTTACATACTAAAACCCCTGTACTACGATTTCCGTTGTCCCAATTCGCTGGTCGCATGAATTAACACCCAAGACCTGAGAACAAACTTTCCACTTATCACCCAAACTCTATACTTTAAAATATAAAATGTAACTAATGATCTATTAGTTACATTTTAGTTACGTAAGATTGCATAATATTGACCAAGAAGCGTGAGTTTGGAAGTGAATTTGTCCAACTGTCAGTGGATATCAACTTCAATCAATCAATTTTCTTTAGCCATCTATTAATTTGTGTCACAATTACAGTCCATTACCAGTAGGTTTGGGTGACGCTGAGTTAGTTTATAGATGTAGTAAAGAAAATATATCATGCTGGCAACTTAAATATAAAGCTGTAGATTTGGCCTAAAATAAAAACTAGATAGATTTCCGAAAAACTGTAAATCAACAGTTAAAACTGTAGTGTTGGCTGCACTGGTTTTGATTGACACATGGTGCGAGTGGGGGCCGAAATTGCTAACCCATTATGCCCACTCCTTCTTCATCAGACTTCTGATAAAGCTATCATACTCTACGGGTCTGCTTCCAAACTGGTTCACAAAGACTGGTAAAATATTATATTAAAGTCCATTATGGGACTGACATGGTCTACAAAAAGACCCAAAGTACCCAAAAAAAAAAAAAAGAATGTGATGCGCCTGTGGCTACTAAGCTGCATGAGTTATCACATTTTTTTTGACCATGACTGTCCCATAAATAACTCAAGTAATATGTAATTTCTTAACAACCTTATGGATCTGATCTGGAAGCAGATCATATAAAGGGTATAAAACGTTGAGCACTGTAATATATATATATATATATTTTTAATTCTTTTATTTTTGGGGACTTTGGGTCTTTTTGAAGACCATGTCAGTCCCATAATGGACTCTAATATAGTATTTTAGCAGTCTTCGTCAACCAGTTTGGAAGCAGACCTGTAGAGCATGATAGCTTCATCAGAAGTCTGTGAAGCTAACAAACTCTGAAACAGGCCCACATCCAGCCGGTTCACATTAATCTTGGTGGACAAGTTAAGTCTCAAAGGTCTGCTCCGGACACATTCCACTAGAAAGTGATAGACATCCTCCTTTGTTCCACACTGCTCACAATTTGGGTTCTCTAATATATAGAGCATGACATATAGCTCAAAGAACCGACAACCACTGCGGAACAAAAGTTCTCAGATGGTGACCACAAAACGGCAGACGCAGTACTCATTTATATTCATATTCTTTATTAACCATAGGGACACTTCGGAACCCTTGGTTCAATAAAACATATCATATCAGTGTAGGATGACCCTCCACCCGATGGAATGATGACATTAGGCTATAAGTATACTCTGGATGAAGATGACTCAAGACCGCATGACATGGAAATCTATGGGGAAGCCTATTTTCAACAGTGAAAGTCTGTGGGATGACGAATTGTCACAATTTTTTACAATGTCTTGATGTATTTTCCAGGTTAAAACATGAATAACTCAATGGACATGGATCCGCTGAGCTACGAAGCCCAGTACGATCCGTACAAAGATTACTACCCTCACATACCATACAATATACCGACCAACACACAGGCTGCAAACGCTACGGAATCACAGATAAACCTAGCACCGACCCAACCGAAAGCTATCAATAATGTTCCTATCCAACCAATTGTGGAAACAAGCGTTACCAATGATGCACCAAACGTAACCTCTGAAGAGGAAGATATAAAACCTGATATAACACAACTAAAACCGAAGAGGGGCAAAAGGCTTTGCGGTAAACGGAGCACCTATTGGAACAAAAAGATTACAGACAAAGATTTTAAGTTTTACGGGTGTGCTATCTGTAATATATCGTTCTTAGAGCTAGCAGAGTTGGATTCCCATGTAACGATTCATAGCAATCGCATTACAAGCTACATCATCCGTAAGCAGAATCAGGAGAAGCGCAAACGCCTTAAGAAAGAGAGGAAAAAGAAAAAGAAGGATGCAGCGATAAAGGATGAGTTTGAGTTGGATATTAAACCAGAAGATGGCTACATAGGAACGGAGAAAGCAGGGGATTTTAATGAGAACGCGGACGCTAATAAAATTGCTCAACCTGATGACAAGAGTAGTGAGATTATTAATAATGAAAGTGCAGAGAGTTTGAACGATGGTAAACGAAGTGTAGATGCAAAAGACACGTTGAATGGTAATAAAAATAATGCGAATGTAATTTTGAATGAAGAAAAGAAAGATAGCGAAAAGGAGAATAATAAAAAAAGCGAAGTTTACAAATGTTTTGCTTGCAACAAGCTGTTTGCATTGAGCTACTATTTGAAAATACATGTGCGATCCCACACCGGTTAGTATAAATTTATTTCAGATTTTCATTAATGACATTTACACACTCATACCTCTGCACTAGGATTCCCTGTGTCGCAGACGGCATGGACAAACACCCAAGACCCGAGAACAAACTTTACGCTCACCCGGGACCCCTCGCTTCGAAGGCAGGGTTACAAATGTGACGAGACTGAAGGCCCATCTGATGTTAAGTGGTTACTTCCGCCTATATCAACTGCTATATCACTAAGGTCCTCCTTAAAGTATGAGAAGATTCAAGTCGCACCCCGTTGCGCCGTTGACGGGAATGTTACGTCTCAAGCGCATGAGATTTCACCGGCACCCTCCCCTTCCACCGGAACACAGCAATGCGAGTGCACCACTGCTTGGTAGATTATCAGGTGTGGAGGCAGTACCTCTTCGGGCGGTTACTCTTTTAGCAGGGACGGGTAGGGATTCAAAGGGTACTCACCTATGGACGCAAGCAACTGGACCCCCCAAAATATATAAACAACTAGCTGACCGGGCCACGCGTTGCTGTGGCTAACGTTTTTGTCATACAATATTATAATTTGCAATAAAATAATATTGCGATCATAAATTGAGATGTGAGCTATCCTATCTTTCAAGTTGGATCAAACTGCACACGGTGTACAAATTTGATTAAAATCTGTTAAGTAGTTTAGGAGTCCATCGGACAAACATCGTGACACGTAATTTATATATATTAAGATAATTATTATATTTTAATTTCCAGATGAAAAACCTTACATGTGTACTTTCTGCGGACAGACCTTCATTACAGCGAGCAAACTTAACCGACACAATAAAAGGATACACCTGGCTATTCGGCACCAGTGTAGGATATGTTACAAATTCTATAGCAGGTGAGTGTTGCTATATCAATAAAAACAAAAAATAATATTTTAGTGTGGATTACTAACAGAGTTGTGGGTAAACAACGAAACAACAACGTTAACACACTCATACCTCTGCACTAGGATTCCCTGTGTCGCAGATGGCATGGGCAAACACAGAAACACAAGACAAACACCCAAGACCCGAGAACAAACTTCATGGTCACCACACAAAGTGCACCCCGGCTGGGAATCGAACCCGGGACCCCTCCGAAGGCAGGGCTACTACCAACTAAGCCACGGAGCCGTCATATTAGTTTTATAAGGTAGATTCAAATAATTATGAATAAAGGAGTCGCTGGAGTCTCAGATAACTCCACGCCTCCCCAACCTATTTCATAGCTATATTTTTTTTATGTAAATATGTGACGGAACGAGCTGAGGGCCCACCTGGTAAGTGGCGCCCCCCGCCCATGACAACAGTAACGACTCAGTATAAGATTTGGATCTTACACTGAGTCGCACTCATCCTGCTGCGTCCGTCACCCGAGACGGGGATGATACATGCGCGTGTGATTTCCCCGGCATCCACACCCTTCCAGGAACACAGTAATGCGAGCACTACTGCTTGGCAGATTCCAGGTGTGGTGGCAGTACTCCGGACGAACTTGGCACAAGTCCTACTGCTACTTTTGGTTGCTCCTTTAGCACCACCCAGAGGGTACGTGTAGGTATTCTAAGGGTACTCGCCTACGGACGCGAGCAACTGTACCCCCCAGATTTAAGCAATATATTATTTGTTTTAGGTTTGAATTACTTACAAAGCATTTTGACAAGAAACATGAAGATCAGAAATTGGAAGGGGAGCCTTATGGTAAGGAAACACTCAAGAAATATACCACAACCCTGATAGACGGCTCCGTGGCTTAGTTGGTAGTAGCCCTGCCTTCGAAGCGAGGGGTCCCGGTTTCGATTCCCGGCCGGGGCACACTTTGTGTGGTGAGCACGAAGTTTGTTCTCGGGTCTTGGGTGTTTGTCTTTTTTGGTGGCCCAGGAGCACAGACACAGACAATTTCAATCTGAAGGTCGCTGGTTCAAACACGCACGTGCACCAATGAGTTTTTTCATTTGAATAATTTATGTGCGCAATACCACGTTCTCGAAACGGTGACGGAAAACATCGTGAGGAAACCGGCATGTCTTAGAACCAAAAATTCGAAGACATGTGACATCTACCAATCCGGATTGGGCTCCCGTGGTAGATCAGAGCCTATTCTCAATTATCGAGAGCAGGCCGGTGTCAGCAGTGGAAACATTAAAAATCTGATACGGATATCACAACCAATTTCAACCCTTATTTTCAACCTACCCCTATTTATTTCCGATATCAATTCTGCTGTATTTTTTTTTTAATGATTTTGATTTCATTTCTTTGTCATTTATGAAATGATCCAAGCATATATACAAGTGAACAAAATTGCAACTTTTGCATTCCTGTGACTTTTCTTCGCCCGTTGTATACCGATTTGTTTCTTTTTATAATGGTAGGGTCTATGAGAAATAAAACTATGAAACTATAGTATTGACTACCTCTTTAATCAACCGTCTCTTTCCTCAAAGGTTTGCTGGAAGAAAACTCTTTATAGGGTTAAGTTCGCCTTTGTACATAGTTTTTTTTAATACCCAGTATAAATGTGTATTTGTGTACAATAAAGAATTACAGAAGTCTGTTTTCTTTCGGTCAAATGTTTTTGTTGTACGATGAAATTTGTTAGTACAAAAATATATTTTTTATAATATAATATTGTATTGTAAAATTTATTTTTTTGGATCATAATAAAAATTTATTTGTATTGTATTGTATATATATATATAAATGTTTTTGTTCGATATTTTTCAGATTATTTTGCTATTCTGCCATACTTGGCCGAGTTGGAGGAACAGCTGAAACTGGAAGCGGAAGTAAAGAAACCCAAAACCGAGGATTTGTGGGAGGGGGAATGTCCCCTGAAACAAGTGCCTAAAATCGAGGCTAAAGATGAGGAGGAAAAGGTACGTCCCATTAGGGTTTCTTGGCTATTCTAAACTAAAAAATCTTTATGTCCATTTGGTCTTTTGTATCAATTCACTCTTAATTATCGAGAGTAGGCCGGTGTTCGGTATATATTATATATCATTCTTGTACGGTATATATAGATAGATAGATAACCAAAAAGATAACAATAGGTTAAAACTAGAAATCTTAAATAATAAAAAGGTGACACAATGGGTGGTCTTATCGCTATATAGCGATCTCTTACAGACAACCTTTCGATGGACAAGAAGTATTAGAAATGAGAAGGGGCATTCGTGCATCTATATTAAATCATACTAAATTTTAAATATAATTTAAATAATATACTTATATAATCTAAAATACATATTACTACTCATTTATTATACATTCTTGTACGGTACATATATCATTCTTGTACGGTATATATATCATTCTTGTACGGTATATATATCATTCTTGTACGGTATATATATCATTCTTGTACGGTACATATATCATTCTTGTACGGTACATATATCATTCTTGTACGGTATATATATCATTCTTGTACGGTATATATATCATTCTTGTACGGTATATATATATCATTCTTGTACGGTATATATATCATTCTTGTACGGTATATATATATCATTCTTGTACGGTATATATATCATTCTTGTACGGTATATATATCATTCTTGTACGGTATATATATCATTCTTGTACGGTATATATATCATTCTTGTACGGTACATATATCATTCTTGTACGGTATATATATCATTCTTGTACGGTATATATATCATTCTTGTACGGTATATATATCATTCTTGTACGGTATATATATATCATTCTTGTACGGTATATATATAATTCTTTTTAGGTAAACACCTTGCTGCAGTTCCCGTTGAAGGAGGACATGGACCAGAAATGGCAGAAGATTGAGGAGGTGGACATGCAGGTGAAGCAGGAGTTCGTTGACCCCGAGTGTGACGTCACGGGGGCGGCCGCAGACGACGTGTACCACCCCATGTCCTCGGACGAGGATCCAGTTAAAGACGAAGGGTAAATAAACGTTTACACACTCATACACTCTCAATTATCGAGAGTAGGCCGGTGTCTGCAGTGGGAACATTAGAGGCTGGTACGGAGACACTCATACCTCTGCACTAGGATTCCCTGTCGCAGGTGGCATGGACAAACACAAACAGATGTTCATACAAAGTGTGCTGGGAATCGAACCCGGGACCTCTCCGAAGGCAGGACTACCAGTAAGTCACGGAGTCGTTTTTTTTTTTAAATGTGAGTATGTGACGGAACGAGCTGAGGGCCCACCTGATGGTAAGTGGCTCCCCTCGCCCATGACAACAGTAACGCGACTCAGTATGAGATCCAAATCTTTACTGAGTCGCATTCATCCAGCGTCCATCACCCGAGACGGGGATGATACATGCGCGTGTGATTTCACCGGCACCCACACCCAGGAACACAGTAATGTATGTGTGGGGAATCAAAGGGTACAGACGCGAGCCACTGGACCCCCCAAAATCTAATCTAACTTTAAACAAGCAATTCTTGTATATTCTTGTTTAAAAAATGGGTGACAATTATGAAAGGTTTTCATAGACATAAGAAATTATTCGTGTTACCGAGATATTTAACATGATTTGTGAGTTTTGTTGACTCCCGATATTTCGACGCAGTTACATGCGGTTACATCAGTTTGCCGGGGACCATGACGCATGTAACTGCGTCGAAATATCGGGAGTCAACTCACAAATCATGGTAAATATCTCGGTAACACGAATAATAATGTTCGTAACCATGATAGTTTTAAAATTTACATAAGACATTGTATTGGATGAAAATTTTGGATGAAATGTTGTTTTTAGATAGGATTTTGCTGTTGAATAGTACTGGGGGGGTCCAGTTGCTCGCGTCCGTAGGTGTGTACCCTTTGATTCCCCACACGTACCCCCTGGGTGGTGCTAAAGGAGCAACCAAAAGTAGCAGTAGAACTTGTGCCAAGTTCGTCCGGAGATGTACTGCCACACCTGGAATCTGCCGCCAAGCAGTAGTGTTGGCATTGCTGTTCCGGTGGAAGGGTGTGGGTGCCGGTGAAACCGCGTGGGACTTGTCCGTCTTTTATTAATATAGATTTTATTCCAGGGACTGTCCTTCGCCTTCGGATGATGAAGAGTACTTCCCCCCTGAAACGTGGGCCCGTTCGCCCCCCGCCGATGACCCCCCCATCCCCCCTGACCGGCCGGAGGGGACTCCGAAGGGGAAAGAGGGGGCGGGTGTCTGTGATCTATGCAATAAGAGTTTTAGCAGTAAATCATATTTGAAGATTCATTTGAGAACGCATACAGGTGAGTTTGATTCCCTGTACCAGCCTCTAATGTTCCCACTGCAGGGACACCGGCCTACTCTCGATAATTGAGAGTGAATGGACTCTGATCTACCACGGGAGCCCAGTCCGGATTGGTAGATGTCACATGTCTTCGAATTTTTGGTTGTAAGACATGCCGGTTTCCTCACGATGTTTTCCGTCACCGTTTCGAGATTGGTATTGCGCACATAAATTTTTGAAGTGCAAAAACTCATTGGTGCGCGTGTGGGTTTGAAGCAGCGACCTTCAGATTGAAAGTCGGCGTCTGTGCCCCTGGGCCACCACGCTCTACCTTTTGATTATTCGTGGAAATTTCTCACAGCGCCATCTAGCCTCCCAATTAAGTATATAGTATAGTAGATTAAATTAAATTATATCCTTCAAGACTCTTGTATTCTTCTAGTGAAGAAATGGCCGTCTCAAAAAGACTGAAAACAAGATATAAAAATATATATATATATATCATTTGTTATATCTATGAATATGTTATTAGAAGTTAAATGTATTATTATGAGAGTGTGGCCCAGGGGTACATACACCGACTTGCAACCTGAAGGTCGCTGGTTCAAACCCATGACCATGATTTTGATAAAATTTCTATAAATAAATAAACGTGTACACACTCATACCTCTGCACTAGGATTCCCTGTCGCAGATGGCATGGACAAACAGAAACACAAGACAAACACCCAAGACAAGAACAAACTTCATGCTCACCACACAAAGTGTGCCCCGGCCGGGAATCGAACCCGGGACCCCTCGCTCCGAATGCAGGGCTACTACCAACTAAGCCACGGAGCCGTCTATATATATATATATCATTTGTTATAATATATCTATGAATATGTTATTGGAAGTTAAATGTATTATTATGAGAGTGTGGCCCAGGGGTACATACACCGACTTGCAACCTGAAGGTCGCTTCAAACCCATGACCATGATTTTGATAAAGTTTCACCGGAACCAAATTTTATAAAATAAATGATTTCTTTATATTTCAGGTGAAAAACCTTTTCCATGCTATATTTGCAATAGAAGTTTCATAACTGCCAGCAAAATGCATAGACATGTATTGACCCACGAGGAAAGTTGGTCCGGTAAGTACTTCATGAATTAATGAATGAATGAATGAATGAATGAATGAATACTCTTTATTGACGGCTCCGTGGCTTAGTTGGTAGTAGCCCTGCCTTCGAAGCGAGGGGTCCCGGGTTCGATTCCCGGCCGGGGCACACTTTGTGTGGTGAGCATGAAGTTTGTTCTCGGGTCTTGGGTGTTTGTCTTGTGTTTCTGTTTGTCCATGCCATCTGCGACACAGGGAATCCTAGTGCAGAGGTGTGAGTGTGTAAACGTTTATTTATTTTTATTTTATTCTTTATTGTACACCTCGATAGAAACATACATAACACAAATAAAATTAACAAAACAGACAAAAAAAATGATGTTACAATGGGCGGCCTTATCGCTAATAGCGATCTCTTCCAGGCAGCCTTTGGATGGAATGAAATGAAAAATGTGAAAATCAGATTGATCTAGAACTCGGGGTGAGTTTTGAACGAGCTGAGGGCCCACCTGGTAAGTGGCGCCCCCCGCCCATGACAACAGTAACGACTCAGTATAAGATTTGGATCTTACACTGAGTCGCACTCATCCTGCTGCGTCCGTCACCCGAGACGGGGATGGTGCTCATGTGCGTGTGGTTTCACCGGCACCCACACCCTTCCAGGAACACAGTAATGTGGGCACTACTGCTTGGTAGATTACCAGGTGTGGTGGCAGTACCTCTCCGGACGAACTTGGCACAAGTTCTACTGCTACTTTTAGTTGCTCCTTCAGTACCACCCAGGGGGTGCGTGTAGAGAGTCTAAGGTGGGAAGTAAGGGTGGAAGTTGGGTTTACTTTTGGGTTTTTTTTACCTAATAATAAAAATATCTATTTTATTTGATGTACAGGTGAGAACGCAATAAAACCTGAAGGTGTTGAGGTGAAATCCGAAAACGAGGCCGAAGACAAAGACGACGAGAAGAAAGTTAAAAGGTTAGTATGTTTCACTTACTTTATATTGAAACGGCTCCGTGGCTTAGTTGGTAGTAGCCCTGCCTTCAAAGCGAGGGGTCCCGGGTTCGATTCCCGGCCGGGGCACACTTTGTGTGGTGAGCATGAAGTTTGTTCTCGGGTCTTGGGTGTTTGTCTTGTGTTTCTGTGTTTGTCCATGCCATCTGCGACACAGCGAATCCTAGTGCAGAGTATGAGTGTGTAAACGTTTATTATTTATCAATCGACTTGAAAAAAGGATTTAATATTTTTTTTCTTTTTATGTTTGACATCTCCGTCATTTATGAACCGATTTTGAATATTTTTTTTATTTTAATGTTGGTGCTTACCTTGTGGTCCCATTGAACATTTTTCGAAATCGGACGAGCGGTTTTTGAAGAAATCAACAATTTCTAAAAATCTTATACGTCGATGATATTCTGTTACTTTCAAACCTCGTTGTCTCATCATAGCAGTGGGTTTAGTTGGCCTACCCATATCTTAATATATATAAATTACGTGTCACGATGTTTGTCCGCGATGGACTCCTAAACTACTTAACCGATTTTAATCAAATTTGTACACCGCGTGCAGTTTGATCCAACTTGAAAGATAGGATAGCTCACATCTCAATTTATGATCGCAATATTATTTTATTGCAAATTATAATATCGTATGACAAAAACGTTAGCCACAGCAACGCGTGGCCCGGTCAGCTAGTATATATAATAAAATGGTAGGCTGTACCCCTTAAGGGCGAGAAATAAAGGGATGAAACAAAGGGAGACGCTATTTTCGACTTTTAAATCAGCCACTTGTAAATTTCAACCATTTTCATGACAACCTTTAGTATGAAGAAAAAAAAACGTTAAAACACTCACACCTCTGCACTAGGATTCCCTGTGTCGCAGATAGTATTGACAAACACAAACACAAGACAACCACCTAAGACCCGAGAACTAACATGCTCACCACAAAGTGTGCCCGGCCGGGAATCGAACCCGGGACCGCTTCGAAGGCAGGGCTACTACCATCTAAGCCACGGAGCGCTGTCATATGTCCATCAATAATTACATCATAGACTATATATAATACTTTTAATTGCAGAAAAATCAAAATAGACAAGGCGAAAGCGAAACTCCTCAAGAAACCCAAAAAGAAATTTGGCGCGAAAACTGCGAAGGAGAAGTCGAATCGACCGCATTCCTGCGATTACTGTGATAAAAAGTAAGTACACCTCCCAGGGGGTCATTGCTCGGGTCCGTAGGTACCATCAGAGTCCCTACACGTACCCCCTGGCCGAAAGATGTGCCCCGTCTCATGTGCCTGTAATTTATCACCCACACCCTTACACAGCGACGAGAGTACATCACTGCTTGGCCTACTTAGAGGTGAGAGTGAATGGGATGGGCTTTGATCTACCACGGGAGCCCGATCCGGATTGGTGGATGTCACATGTCGTCGAATTTTTGGTTCTAAGACATGCCGGTTTCCTCACGATGTTTTCCGTCACCGTTTCGAGAACGTGGTCTTGCGCACATCAATTTTTCAAGTGAAAAACTCATTGGTGCACGTGTGGGCTTGAACCAGCGACCGTTAGATTGAAAGTCGGCGTCTGCGCCCCTGTTACCTGCGACACAGGAAGTTCGCGGAAGCTATATGTGATGCAGTCAGAAGTCCAAGCCACCTGACACAGTCAATTACAGATTCTCGGGCCCTTGTATGTTCATGACAACTGCGACTCAGGAAACCTCATTGCTGTGTCAACGTTTCAGGTTTCGCCACATAGAAACCCTGCAGGTCCACGAGAAATCCCACGAGGGGGAGGAGCTTGTTCTGAAATGCTGTTTCTGCTTGTCCCCACAACTTGATCGCGTAAGTCAGACGTGATTGGCAAAAAGCATTCCCATTTTTAAAAATTTTCATCAAAGAAGATCAATTTGGCTGTGTGTAATTTTTTTAGCGTCTTCTTATAGGAGGTTCCGTTTTCCATTGTATTTTTTAGGGTTCCGTACCCAGAGGGTATAACGGACCCTATCCCTATCCTCCTAAAATCCCTAAAAGGGTAAAACGGACCCTATTTCTATCCCCCTGATATCCCTATCCCTAAAAAGGACGTTATTACTAAGACTCGGCTGTCTGTCCGTCTGTCTGTCGGCTGTATCTCATGTACCGCGATAGTGAGAGTTGTAATGTTCACAGATGATGTATCTCTGTCGCCGCTATAACAACAAATACTAGAGAACAGAATAAAATTAATATATAAGGGGGCTCTCGTACAAACGAGATTTTTAGGATATAGTTCCATATGAAGAAACTAGATGGCGCCACTTGTATTTTTGCTAGCTTAGTTGGTAGTAGCCCTGCCTTCGGAGCGAGGGGTCCCGGGTTCGATTCCCGGCCGGGGCACACCGTGTGGTGAGCATGAAGTTAATTCTCGGGTCTTGGGTGTTTGTCTTGTGTTTCTGTGTTTATCCATGCCATCTGCGACATAGTGTATGAGTGTGTAAAGGTTTATTTTTGTATTTTTATACATAGACGCGATAAGTTATGAGCGCATGATTGCAGGAGTCAAAAGCGGCGCACGAGGCGACCCACACGGGTCCCAAGAGGTACCTCTGCACGATATGTGGGAGGCAGTATAAAGACAGAGCCGCTATGGTAAGTACTTTATCAGTACCTGGTTTTTTTTGTGTAATTTTTTTTTAATATTGCTTTTTTTATAAGTAACACAATTATACAGGTCAACTTAAACAGCAAAACCCTCCTTGCCAGCCTCTGATGTTCCCACTGCTAACCTACTCTCGATAACTGAGAGTGATTGGACTCGGATCTACCACGGGAGCCCAATCCGGATTGGTAGATGTCACATTTTGAATTTTTGGTTCTAAGACATGCCGGTTTCCTCGCGATGTTTTCCGTCACCGTTTCGAGAACGTGGTATTGAGAATATAAATTTTTCAAGTGAAAAACTCATTGGTGCACGTGTGGGTTTGAACCAGCGACCTTCGGATTGAAAGTCGGCGGCTGTGCCCCTGGGCCACCACGCTCTCCATCTATTTAAACACAATTCATCCAAATCGTTGGAACCGTTTCCGCAATAAACCATAAAGTGTATTTTGGTGGGTCCAGTTGCTCGCGTCCGTAGGTACCCTTTGATTCCCTACACGTACCCCCTGGGTGGTGCTAAAGGAGCAACCACAAGTAGCAGTAGAACTTGTGCCAAGTTCGTCCGGAGAGGTACTGCCACCACATCTGGAATCTACCAAGCAGTAATGCATTGCTGTGTTCCTGGAAGGGTGTGGGTGCTGGTGAAATCACATGCGCATGTATCATCCCCGTCTCGGGTGATGGACGCTGGATGAATGCGACTCAGTAAAGATTTGGATCTCATACTGAGTCGCGTTACTGTTGTCATGGGCGGGGGGAGCCACTTACCATCAGGTGGGCCCTCAGCTCGTTCCGTCACTTAATCACGCGTTTATTATATATTTGTTTTAATTTCAGATATGCCATAGGAAGAGTCACAAAGCGAACAGCGAGAAGTCTTACAAATGCGATCTTTGCACGAAGAGATTCAATTCTCAACCGAAATTACAGCGGCATATAGTATCACACACCAGCGAGAAGTGAGTATACGGGGGGATTACAGGCCCATGGGATATTACAGACCCCACATCAGTAAATAAACGTTTACACACTCATACCTCTGCACTAGGAATGCAGATGGCATGGACAAACACAGAAACAAGACAAACACATATGACCCGAGAACAAGCTTCATGCTCACACAAAGTGTGCCCCGGCCGGGAATCGAACCCGGGACCCCTTGCTCCGAAGGCAGGGCTACTACCAACTAAGCCACGGAGCCGTCTATATCTATACTAATATTATAAAGCTGCAGTGTTTGTTTGTTTGTTTGACCGCGCTAATCTGTGGAACTACTGGTCCGATTTGAATGATTCTTTCAGTGTTGGGTAGTCCATTTATCGAGGAAGGCTATAGGCTATGTTTTTTTTTTCAAAATTAGGGATCCGTAATAAAATTGCTATTTTGTAACACAAGGTGTAAAATCGAAAACCTATTTTTGCGTGCGCTGCAAAAACTGTTGACAATAGAACAAAATGATGTACTACGGGTTTGTAGATCCCATTGAGACCTACAAAAAAGTTCGAAGCGAGGGGTCCCGGGTTCGATTCCCGGCCGGGGCACACTTTGTGTGGTAACCATGAAGTCTGTTCTCGGGTCTTGGGTGTTTGTCTTGTGTTTCTGTCTGTCTTGTGTTCTGTCCACGACATCTGCGACACAGGGAATCCTAGTGCAGGGGTATGAGTGTGTAAACGTTATTTATTTATTATATATCTAATCTACTTACTTAATACATAATTATTATTTTTTTTTTTTTTCAGATTCGTCCTCAGGTACGAGTGTCCCGTTTGCGCTAATATGTTCCACACGCGGTGGCACGTTCAGATGCATCTCAAATCACACCAGAAGGAAGGCTTGTGAGTATATACTAGCGGCTTTTGTAAATAAGTGACGGAATGCGACTCAGTATAAGATTTGGATCTTACATGGGGTGATGTATCTCATGCGCATGTGATTTCACCGGCACCCACACCCTTCCAAACAGTAGTGCGAGCAATGCTTGGTAGATTCCAGGTGTGGTGGCAGTACTCCGGACGAACTTGGCTTTATTATTATTATTACTATTATAATAGAAACGAGGAAAGTAGCAAAGGTACTGTAAAATAAAATTCAGTTATCTAGTTCCCATAGTACATTTTGTGCTTAGTTTGGAGCTAGATGGCGCTGTGTGAAATGTGCACCGTACCAGCCTCTAATGTTCCCACTGACACCGGCCTACTCTCGATAATTGAGAGTGAATGGGCTCTGATCTACCACGGGAGCCCAATCCGGATTGGTAGATGTCACATGTCGTCGAATTTTTGTTTCTAAGACATGCCGGTTTCCTCACGATGTTTTCCGTCACCGTTTCGAGAACGTGGTATTGCGCACATAAATTTTTTCAAGTGCAAAAACTCATTGGTGCACGTGTGGGTTTGAACCAGCGACCTTCGGATTGAAAGTCGGCGTCTGTGCCCCTGGGCCACCACGCTCTCTCATGGATATAATTTACTTATTTTAATATTATACTATATTGTATTTCACAGAATATTGGAAGAGAATCGCAACGCGGTGCTGGCTATGGTACTGCAGAACGCCCGCAAGATCCCCAAGGGGCCCGACGTGAGGCCCCAGGGGCCCGGCCTCAGCCAGCTGCCCGAGAGCCACGCGCCGGACCACAGCCAGGGCCCCGACAAGGACCACCCCGCGGAGCCGATCGCCAACGACGAGAGGTCCAGGATATGCAATATCTGCGGAGAGGTGCTGTTTCGTTTAGCTCTCACCCACATAAACACACACACCCACGCTGATACATACACACACGACCGCACAGACACCTTCACATTCATTATCACACACACATACGCACTCACCCACACATACACATACACACACACTCACCCACACACACACACGCACCCACACACACACACACACACACACACACACACACACACGCATACATACATTATCTGTCACACTCACCCACACATACACACACACACACACACACTCACATACAAACGCACTCGCCCACACACACATTCACTGTCATACACTCACACATCACACACACACACACTCACCCACACTCACACACACACACTCACACATACACGCACACTCACACACACACACGCACTCACACACACACGCACACGCACTCACCCACACATTGACTGTCACACACCCACACACACATTCAGTCACACACTCACCCACACAAACGTGTGTGTGTTTGTATGGGTTAACATTAAAAATGGTTTTTTGAATATACCAGGTGTTCCAACATTTCTACTATCTGGAGGAGCACCTCAAGAGCCACGGCTCCAGGATCGCGGTGGAAGATTTGGACAAGGAGGAAGATAAAAAGCACACCTGCGAGGTAATTTATTTACTGACAAACATTTCACTGCCTTATCTCAGGTTCATATGGCACGTGTCATTTTTATGTCGTTTTCAAATGGCACGTGTCATTTTTATGTCCATTTCAAATGGCACGTGTCATTTTTATGTCGTTTTCAAATGGCACGTGTCATTTTTATGTCCATTTCAAATGGCACGTGTCATTTTTATGTCGTTTTCAAATGGCACGTGTCATTTTTATGTCCATTTCAAATGGCACGTGTCATTTTTATGTCGTTTTCAAATGGCACGTGTCATTTTTATGTCCATTTCAAATGGCACGTGTCATTTTTATGTCCATTTCAAATGGCACGTGTCATTTTTATGTCCATTTCAAATGGCACGTGTCATTTTTATGTCGGTTTGAAATAGCACGTGTCATTTTTATCTCGTTGTCTTGTGTTTCTGTTTGTCCATGCCATCTGCGACACAGGGAATCCTAGTGCAGAGGTGTGAGTGTGTAAACGTTTTATTGTTGCACAGATATGTTCGAAATCGTTCAAGCTGCATTACTATCTTAAGCTCCACACATACACCCACACGAAGGAGAAACCGTTCATCTGCCAGCAGTGTGGGAAGGGCTTTATCACCAGGGGGAAACTGAAACGCCATCTGGAGACGCATCAGGTATGTTACTTACTTATTATGTGGGGGGGGGGTGTATATGTTGGGGTGTGTGTGTATATGTGGGGGTGTGGGTGTATTTGGGGATTTGTGTGTATATTTGGGGCTGTGTGTGTATATGTGGGGGTTGTGTGTGTATATTTGGGGCTGTGTGTGTATATGTGGGGGTTGTGTGTGTATATTTGGGGGTGTGAGTGTACATTTGGGGGTTTGTGTATATATTTGGGGGGGGGGGTGTATATGTGAGGGTGTGTGTGTATATTTGGGGGGGTGTGTATGTGTGTTACTCTTTCACGCTCAAACAGCTTAAAATATTTGGATGAAATTTGGTATCAAGATAGCTTATATCCTGGATAAACACAGGCTATTATTTTTTTATATAACTTTTGAATTATTTTGTTATATAATACTATCGACTTCGATTCCCGGCCGGGGCACACTTTGCGTGGTGAGCATGTTTGTTCCATGCCATCTGCGACAAGGAATCCTAGTGCAGATGTATGAGTGTAAACGTTTATTTTATTCCAGGGTCTGAAGAAGTACCAATGTCATATTTGCTACAAGTTCTTCACCCGGCCCAGCTACCTTCGGATCCACGTCAGGACCATCCATGGAACCCAAGATTACAACTTCATGGACTACGGGCTGGGGGTTCCAGTGGGACTGGGGCTGCCTTTGACCCAGTGATGATGGAGAATGGTTCAAGGACATTTCACCATTTCGGAGGGTTGGTGGTCCCCGTGGGATTGGGGCTACCTGATGTATTGTTCCAGGACACTGCAGACTCATTGACCCAGGGGATAATGAAAAATGATTGTTCCAAGACATTGGGCCATCTTGGAGGGTTGGGGCTTCCCGTAGACTCGCTTTGACCCAGGGGATGATGAAGAATGACTGTTCAAGGGTTCTGCGCCATCTTGGAGGGTTGAGGGTTCCCGTAGGATTGGGGATTCCTTTCACCCAGTGATGATGGAGAATGGTTCAAGGACATTTCACCATCTGGGAGGGTTGGGGGTCCCCATGGGATTGGGGATGCGTGATGAATTGTTCCAGGACACTGCAGACTGATTGACCCAGGGGATAATGAAAATGATTTGTTCCAAGACACTGGGCCATCTAGGAGGGTTCGGGTTTCTGTACACTCGCTTTGACCCAGGGGATGATCAAGAATGATTGTTCAAGGACACTGCGCCTGCTATGGGGTTGAGGGTTCCCGTGGGATTGGGGATTCCTTTCACCCAGTGATGATGGAGAATTGGACAAGGACACTCCGCCATGGAGGGTTGGGGGTTCCCGAAGACTCGCTTTGACCCAGGGAATGATGAATATTCAAGGGTACTGCGTCATCTAGGAGGGTTGGGGCTTGCCGTAGCCTCCCTTTGACCCAGGGGATGATGAAGAATGACTGTTCAAAGGTTCTGCGCCATCATGGAGGGTTGAGGGTTCCCGTGGGATTGGGGTTTCCTTTCACCCAGTGGTGATGGAGAAATGTTCACTGCGCTATCTAGGAGGGTTGGGGAACCCGTAGGCACCACCAGTGAAAGATGAGGAGTGATTATTCAAGGACAATGCGTCATCTAGGAGGGTTCGGGTTTGCAAAGGTTCCCTTTGACCCATCAACAGTAATACGACTTAGGTCTTTATGTAGCTGAGTCACCGTTCCTAATGCATAGTGGACAAGTGTGGAGGCCATCTTGTTTGTGTACCAAGATCCTGTTCTGGATAGGTGGTGGTGGCCCAGGGGCGCAGACGTTTCAATCTGAAGGTCGCTGGTTCAAACCCACACGGGCACTAATGAGTTTTTTCACTTGAAAAAATTTATGTGCGCAATACCAATCTCGAAACGGTGATGGAAAACATCGTGAGGAAACCGGCATGTCTTAGAACCAAAAATTCCAAGACATGTGACATCTACCAACCCGGATTGGGCTTCGGTAGATCAAATCATTCACTCTCAATTATGGAGAGTAGGCCGGTGTCAGTGGGAACATTAGAAATATACATATATACATACATAGCCCTCTTCCTGGCGCAGTCGGATAAACGCCTGTACCAATGAGTGGTATAATTTTTTAATTTTATTTCTAACGTTTGAGGTTCTATTAGTGAGAGAGATTACCTCATATTCTAAGGGATGGTTATTGTTAATTTGATAATTGTTAATTGTAAATATTTAGGCACAGGGTTTTTGATAGTAATTTCCAGTTTCTCTATCACAATGTGTTTTTATCTGTGTTTTTGCTTACCCCGAGGGTTCTAGGTATAATTATTGTATCATTGTTTGTTGCTGGTACTTAAATAATTTTAATATTGTATTATATTAGTTTGCATAAGATTCCTGGCAAGTTGTAGGTAGGTGATGCGCTCGCCACCTGCCACCTCTATTAACCCACTGTCAAATTCAAATTATGCCTGTTAAACTGGTAGGCGGAGATGGATGAAAAGATGTGGTATATTTCAATGTATGTCTTACATGAAATAGTACTATGTTACTTGGATGTGGCCAACTCTGCTGTCGGATTTTTCAGTCCGACACGGCCTATAGATTAGTACTTAAATCAATTAAACACTGTAATTATTTGTTTGGTAAAACTCACAAAATTGTAGGTTAGTTTGGATATTGAATGGTTCGGTGGATTTTCAAGTAATATTTTTCCACGTCTCGGTGTTTAAAATAAGAGGTTGTTGATTTTGTAAAAAAGATAATAAAAATTTGATTTTTATACCTTGTTTTCAATACTTGGGGAGTCCAGTTGTTTAAAAGTAGCTGTAGATTGGGCCAAGTACTGCATCCACACCTGGTAATTCCAGTGCTGTTGCGGTGGAAGGGTGTGGGTGCCGGTGAAATTACAGGCGCATATGGCGTTACATCCCGTATATAGTGACGGGCGCAACGCGATGCATACTACAATATATACATCGGTAGGAAAATATTGCAGTCGTTTTGCTATTGTTTATGGGTGGTAGTAAACGTTTAACATCAGGTGGGCTATCAGCTTGACTCAACACTTTAATCGTATGTAATCCGTAAATAGTATAAAACAAAGTAGCTCCCGTCGTTTGTACCCTTAGATCTTTTAAACTACGCAACGTATTTTACTAAGCGTGCGAAGCCAAGGCGGGTCGCTAGTATTTTATTATTAAAAACAAAGTAATGCCATTATTTTAACCACAGATAATGCAGAATCTTTAATAAAAATACATGGTTCAAAATAACTATAGTTATATATAACTATTGTTATTTTGAAATTGAATGGAATGAGTATTGGAAATTGTGTTAACTATAGTTATATACAATTTCAAATACTCATATTTGTCGAATCGAGCAGACAGCCTTTAAATACAGTGAACAAGTTTACTAAAACTATAAGATTATTTTACAAAAATAAAAATAAAAACTATTTGTATAGCGCGGCAAAACTTGTTACCACGAAACCCTCAGTGTTAATCGTTTATTTATTTATTGGATCACCAACAAAAGATACACAGTCTCACAAAATATATTTACAAATTTTTGGTCAATGTGCTCCCTCAATTACAGGTGACCACAGCATGCACTAAATATACTATACTATACTTCTATACTGTTCTATAATACTTACATTCATTGCTTACATTACATAATACCCTTATCTAACAATAAAATTGTGATAACAGAATGATATCCCATACTCATCACTTCTCGGGCCGTAGCGGAACGAAACGGTTGTTTTTAAAAAAAATGCCGCGTATACCGGTTTCTACTTTTAACAATGGGAAAACAATTCCTGTTATTGGATTGGGTACGTGGAAGGTGAGTTGATTATAATAATAATTAGATATAAGCATTAACCAATTTTTTTTTTTTCCTCTTGTGTTGGCTTCGCACGTCTTGTGCATTCGCCATTTTCCAAAGTGAACTTCAGTTGTGGTTGACTTGATAACTGCTGTTTCGACTTGGTCAGTATTGCTTGCGTTAACCAATATTTTACAAAATAAAAATAAAAAATGATATGGTACTAACTCAGTATAATATAATAGTATTGTTCATACAACACAACAATAATTCTTTGTGACGTGAGTTTGCAGAACTAATAGTGTGTACTTATTTTATTGCTCTGCCATAAATTAAGGAAGATATTTTTAATTTTAATTCAAAATTAAACGTGGTAATTTACTTAATATTGTGGCTTGTGAGTAAAAATGTATTCGTCACGACGGTTATTTACTTTTACTGCTGCTATCAACGCAACGTAAAGACATGTCAAAATAAGAGATTATTTAAAAATGTAAAACGCTTACTTCAATATTTTCATCCTTTATTTCTCAAATCAGTGTCCAATGGGCGACTAAAAAGTCAAACGAAAATAAAATACGCATGTTTGTTTATTTAAATGACAATTTTTTCCAGTTTTTTTTTTTTATTAACTACCTATAGAAATTTTGTCATAATTAGTCCTATTGACCAATGTGATTAGTGAAGAAGTTCTGAGGTAACAAACATTAAAAAAAATTACAATTGAACTGATAACCTCCTCCGTTGGCAGTCAGTTGATAAATATGCGAGTAGAGGACGGACAAGTGAAACAACCCATGGTTGGTAAAGCACTGTTTATTTTATTTATTTATTTACTAGCTGCGCCCCGCGATTTCACCCGCATAGTTCCCGTTCCCGTGGAGAATACGGGGATAAATTGATTTTATTTTTTCGTTAATTTTCCAATGTTTTTAATAGTTATTCTGCTATTCGGGACGGAAACAAATCCAACAAATCAAAAACCATGGCAATCGGTCCAGCCGTTCTCGAGTTATAAGTGTTGTAACAAACACGACTTTCTTTTATATATATAGAAGAAGATTTATTCATCTAGTAGGAGAGACACAGGTGGCGGGGCGGTAGGCGCAGCCACACACACGTACACATATATAACATCAGTTAAAAAACCTCTAGTCTTAAAAAATCTGTGAAAATAGTAGCAATCTGTGTAGTAATGAATCTGTGCACTTCGCAGAGTGGACACTGGACAATACTGAATACATCTCATTAGTCTGTGGTACTAAACGCCGGCTGCATTTTAATGTATTATCTCAATTTTACATTGCATTGTAATATTTCAAGCCGATTTTAACGAAAACACACTTTATTTTAATAATGGCTTCGGATATACTCAAAGTAAAGTTTACCAACGGCTGCGAGTGTCCCATTCTCGGTATTGGAACATGGAAGGTATGAAATGTTATTCTTGGAGGTAATGACACAAGACTTGAAGTTTTAAATCGACTATTTTACAATCTAAAATCTTCTGGAAAATGGCTCTGGTGGCTTAAATGGGAGCAATAAAACCTCGAATTAAAAACGTAGACAAAACACATTCCTAACTTATTCGTAATCTCAAGTATCGTTTAAAATTTTACACGCAAGTAATAATTCGTGTCACAGGAACTTCTTAGGCTCATAATATGCAGACAGATATGTCAGTTTTCCGTTACAAGAGACCCCTCGGAGACAGTATTACATATTCACAAATATGGTCATGGGTCAAGAGTGGAGTAAATTAATTCTAAGCTTTTTCTCACGTTTTTATGTTTGATAAAAGACTTAAATTTACTTAATTGGCCATTGCTAGGGATGTTGTTAAAAAAAAATTAACGTTAACACACTCATGCCTCTGCACTAGGATCCCCTTTGTCACAGGTGACATGGACAAGCACAGAAACAAAAGACAAACACCCAAGGCACAAGAACATTCTAGACGTGCATGAAGGAATCAAACCCGGTACCTCTAGTTTCGAACTGGGGGCTACAACCAACTAAATTATAGAGCCGTCACAAAAGTAAAAACAATTGTTGATATAAATATTTGATATTAACTATTATTTTAATTGGTACAAGTAGTAAAGATAAAATATTTGTGTTACCAAAACTGATAATATTTATTATTATTGAAATAGATAAAAATTGATCTCTTCAGTACGCTACTTCAAGATAAAAATCTGATAAATTCATTAGCTTTTATTTAACCCCCAGTCCAGCTGCTGTCCGTTGGTGTGTACCCTTTTATACCCTACACATAGCCCCTGGGTGGTGCTAAAAGAGCAACCAAAAGTAGCAGTAGAATTATATACATGTAAAGAACCCTTTAATCCTGACATTGAAAATGTGATTCTAAACAAAACAAGTTGAGGGCCCACCTGGTGGTAAGTGGCGACCCCCGCCCATGACAACAGTAACGACTCAGTATAAGATTTGGATCTTATACTGAGTTGCATTTATCCTGTTACATTCATCACCTGAGACGGTACCGAAACACAGTAATGCGAGCACTTTCCGGATGAACAAGCACAAGTTCTTCTGCTACTTTGGTGTTATGATTATGACATTGCGGGGTTTCTTTGTAGT
This sequence comes from Aplocera efformata, assembly GCA_921293045.1. NCBI lineage: Eukaryota > Metazoa > Arthropoda > Insecta > Lepidoptera > Geometridae > Aplocera > Aplocera efformata. Next base: position 750,656 of record OV121068.1, on the reverse strand, counting down.
TATTGGGCACATTCAGTATTTGGGGGAACCCCTTCTAGCTGTCAAAACTGCTTGCAATGATCACGGCCCTTTTGTATTAAGTACTTTTTGTGCACATTTCAGTCGTTTTTTAAGGTTCTGTACTCAAAATGGTTAAACGGGATCCTATTAGGAAGACTCCGCTGTCCGTCGGTCTGTCTGTCTGTCTGTCTGTATGTCACCATGCTGTATCTCATGAACCGTGATAGTTAGAGTTGTAATTTTCACAGATGATGTATCACAGTAAAATTAACATTTTAGGGTGATTTTAATTTTTCAGACAAAAAAGTGATTTTAATTTTTTTATCCGTTTTTGCTTGATATTGATATAGAGAAAAAAGAGTTATATTATTAGTTTTAAAAATAAATATTATAATAAAATTTATATTTTAGGCGGTCTCCCATACGAAAAACGTGTTTTTTTTTCTCTGTCGTAAATAGAACCCTTCGATCGCGAGTCCGACTCCCACTTGGCCAGTTTTTTCGATTGAAGAAGCGTACCTTTAATTTTGGCCATGAGTGTACAACCGTTATCGCAAAGGTGCCGATGTCAACTGCTATCGTAGAGGATAAAGTTTATCTGTAGCATTCGCTATGGGACAAACATACTATCTAAATACTTGTGATCAAGTGGGAGATACAACAATAGTGAACATTGATAGATAATTCTTGGACATTTGCTTGAGTGTGTATACGTTGCGTTATTTATGTACGCGTTTACACATGTAGATAGAGTTTTAATGTTCGTATATCTAGGAATAATATAGGAATATGGTGGTAAAATAATGGCAGTAGTCTTCTAGGTTATGTCTTTACCGGCGGGTTCGCGGTGTTGCTAATGAATATAAACATTAATTAAGGTATAACAAAAAATGGAAAACTTAAGCTATATTTAATATACTCAATATATTTATAAAGGTGGCTCATTACCTGAGCTATTATTACAATGGACGAAGTTTTTTTTTTGTTATGTAAACAAATGAATAACGGAACGAGCTGAGGGCCCACCTGATGGTAAATGGCGATCCTCGCCCATGACAACAGTAATGCGCGCGTCTCAGCATGAGATACAAATCTTTACTGAGTCGCATTCACCCGAGACGGGGGTGATACGTCTCAAGCGCATGTGATTTCACCGGCAGCCACACCCTTCCACTGGAACACAGCAATGCAACCACTACTGCTTAGCGGCAGATTCCAGATGTGGTGGCAGTACCTCTCCGAACGAACTTAGCACAAGTTCTACTGCTACTTTTGGTTGCTCCTTTAACACCACCCAGGGGGTACGTGTAGGGAATCAAAGGGTACACACCTACGGACGCGAGCAACTGGACTCCCCAAAATCATGCCTCATGCCTGTAATATCATTATTAATGTTTCATTTGGTTCCAGTCGAAGCCAGGTGAGGTGACTCAAGCGGTGAAAGATGCTATAGACATCGGCTATCGTCACATCGACTGTGCTTACGTCTACGGAAACGAAAAGGAAGTGGGGGAAGCCATCACCGCCAAGATCAAGGAGGGCGTTGTCAAAAGGTTTCGTACCCAATGGTAAAACGGGACCCTTACTAAGACTCCGCTGTCCGTCTGTCACCAGACTGTATCTCATGAACCGCGATAGTGAGAGTTGTAATGTTCACGGATGATGTATCTCTGTCGCCGCTATAACAACAAATAATAGAAAACAGAATAAAATTAATATTTAAGGGGGTTTGTAGGATATAGTTACATATGAAGAAACTAGATGGCGCCACTTGTATTTTGTTATTATAGATAATGGTACGGAACCTGTCGTGCGCGAGTCAGACTCGCAATTGGCCGGTTTTTTTATGTTAGTGACGGAGCTGAAGGCACCTGCTGGTAAGTGGTTACTTCTTATGACAAGCAATCTTACTCAGAACAAGACTTGGATCTTGACTGAGTTGTACATATCCTGCTGCGTCCATCACCCGAGACTGGAGATGTTAAATCTGATCGCATGTGATTTCACCGGCACCCACACCCTTCCTGGAACGCAGTAATGCGAAGTTTACTGCTTGGCGGCAGATTCCAGGTGTGGAGGCAGTAATTCTCTGGACGACCTTAGCACAAGTTCTACTGCTACTATTTGTAGCTTCTCTTACCACCTAAAAAAGGTACTCACTAAAAGAAATAAATCTTTCCATTACTAGTTTCTTGATTGTTCTTCCTTGGTGAGTCGGATAGGGTTTGAACAAGCGTTAAGCTCGGTAAAGCGCTATGTTCAATTGCTACTTTTGGTTGCTCCTTTAGCACCACCCAGGGGGTGTAGGAAATCAAACGGACGGACGCGAGCAACTGGACCCCTCGTGCAGGGGGACGAGTGTAAACGTTACTTCTCAATCCCCAAACTCCACCTTCCAGAGAGGACCTGTTCATCACGTCCAAGCTTTGGAACACCTTCCACCGGCCGGACCTGGTGCGGGGGGCGCTCCAGGAGACCCTGAAGAACCTCAACGTCTCCTATGTAGACCTGTATCTCATCCACTGGCCCCAGGCTTACAAGGTTTGTCTTAGTATACAGATCTTAGCAGCAGCAGAACTTGTGCCAAGTTCCTACGGAGAGGTAGTGCCACCACACCTGGAATCTACCGAGCAGTGGTGCTCGCATTGCTGTGTTCCTGGAAGGGTGTGGGTGCCGGTGAAATCACATGCGTATAAGTATCATCCCCGTCTCGAGTGATGGACGCAGCAGGATGAGTGCGACTCAGTGTAAGATCCAAATCTTATACTGAGTCGCATTACCAGGTGGGCCCTCAGCTCGTTCCGTCACTTATAAACTATTTCAACGCAAATTAACTCTTGCTCTTAATCAATACAGGAAGAAGGGTCCCTGTTCCCGACAGACGAGGCAGGCAATATCCTGTTCTCTGACGTGGACTATGTGGACACGTGGAAGGCTCTGGAGCCGCTCCAAGCTGAGGGTCTGGCCCGCAGCCTGGGGGTGTCCAACTTCAACCGGAAGCAGGTGGACAGGGTCCTGGAGGTGGCGAAGGTCAAGCCCGTTGTCAACCAGGTACGGAGCCTTGGGAGGGCGAGGAGATTGTACTGGTCGTTTTATTTTTCGAATCTCATTTATTCTTTAGGCATACAAGTATATTGCATTTTGAAATTTCATTTTCAACTTTTAATAAATCTGTAACAGGTGCAATTCTGTACATTGGAGATACATTGAATTTTTTTTTCGGAAGGCACTATTCGTTTGTGAACCCAAAACTATATCCTTTTTCATTTTTGTATTTCTGTCTGTATGACGCTGAAACTTCTAAATACATATATTCAAATAAAACTTGGCATGATTTGAGTTCATACTAAGGTTGGATACTTTTTATCCCGAAATTCAGCACAGTTCCCTTGGGGAGGGGATAAAAGTCAAAATGTGTTCTTAATTGAAAATTCATTAACGCTTAGTACAATTTACAAGCCAGATTAAAAATTTCCAGGTGGAATGCCATCCATACTTGAACCAGCGCCGCCTCAAGGAGTATTGCGAAGCCCGAGGCATCAAGATCACGGCGTACTCGCCGCTCGGGTCCCCGGACAGGCCGTGGGCGAAGCCCGGGGACCCTCAGCTGATGGAGGATCCCAAGCTGAAGGCTATCGCTGATCGCCTCAACAAGACCGTGGCCCAAGTGCTGATCAGGTGAGGGGGAGAGGGTCTTACACGAATATATGTTCAAGGGGAAAGGGTCTTTAGAGACGGCTCCGTGGCTTAGTTGGTAGTAGCCCTGCCTTCGAAGCGAGGGGTCCCGGGTTCGATTCCCGGCTGGTGCATGCTTTGTGTGGTGAGTTTGTTCTCGGGTCTTGGGTATTTGTCTTGTTTGTCCATGCCATCTGCGACACAGGGAATCCTAGTGCAGGGGTATGAGCGTCGTCTGATATGGTCTGTGGAGATCCCTGAGGCTTGAAATTTTGGAAGTTTTGAAGATAAGTATGTTCTAGTAATTTCACCGGCACACCCCGGAACACAGTAATGCGAGCACCATTACTTGGCGGCAGATTACAGGTGTGGTGGCAGTACCTCTCCGGTGGAACTTGTCACAAGTTCTACTGCTACTCTTTTTCGCTTAGCACCACCCAGGGGGCAAAGGATGCGAGGATCGACGCCCCCCCCCCCCCCCTTCTTAATGCATCAGCTTTATAATATGATTGTTCACCCCCAGATACCAGATCGACAAGGGTAATATTGTCATCCCCAAGTCGGTGACGAAATCCCGCATCCAATCCAACTTTAGCGTGTTCGACTTCAAGTTGTCAGCGGAGGATGTTGCTCTTATCGACAGCTTCGACTGCAACGGACGCTTGGTGCCTATGACCGCGTGAGTAATCTACCACTCTGGAGTAATCTACCACTATTTTGGTAGGCCGGAATGAATTTGTAATGTTAACATATCTGTGTGCATGTAATGTGCTTGGGGAGTTCCTGTGACACGTTACATGCTCACGAATATGTTTACATGTGTGTGAAAAATTTGTCGTGTCCAAATGATACTTGAGATCTAAAGGAATAAATGAGTTTGACACCCTTCCACCGGAACTCAGTAATGCAAACACTACTGCTTGGCGGCAGATTCCAGGTGTGGTGGCAGTACCTCTCCGGACGAACCTGGCACAAGTTCTACTGCTACTTTTGGTTGCTCCTTTAGCACCACCCAGGGGGTACGTGTAGGGAATCAAAGCGAGCAACTGCACCACACAAAAAAAAATATTTTTAAAATAATACTTTTGTTTCAGTTCACTCGGCCACAAAGATCATCCGTTTGAAAACGACGAATTTTAATTGCATTTTACCGTTAATTAACAATGTTGTAATGAATATATAAGTTTTACTAACTGTTTTCCTGTTGTTTTATTTTACTGATAACTTTAATTAGTGACTTGACTTTAGGTCTGCCTTCTGCGGTTGCAGGTTTGATTCCCAGGATAACCATTTGTGTGCGAACAGAAATGTTTGTTCTGTGTCAGGGTGTTAATATTATATGTATTACAAATATGTATTTACAAAAAAAGTACAATATAATAGTATATGTATTCTATCAGTTATCAAGTTCCCATAGTGCTTAGTTTGGGGCCAGATTGCGCTGTGTGAAATATGTACATGAATATTTGTTTCTGCATTTGAGCCAAGCACTTCCATGCTTCAGCGTGCACGTTAAGATGTCGGTCCAGGCTATACTGGCCGTAACGCCAGGGGTTGTAACTGTCCCCTCCACGGGTTCCCGCCTTGACGGGGCGGGGGGGCTTAGTAACCGTGGCCTGGTCACCCACGGTGAAGCTAAGAGGAACCCGGGAAGGGCTGCTCCTTTAGGCTTTGCCTCCAAGCCGACTAGGAGCGGCCACAGTAGGTGGCGGTGCCTTATGGGGGGCACCGCAACTGAGGCGGGCTGCGGTGCTGTATGGGCAGCACCGCAGCTGAAGGTTAGGGGCCGCGGCGGGAGAGGAGTGCCGGTATTACGGTGCGCCGCTCTCCCTACCTTCCGCGGCCACGGCGGGGTCGCCACTGCTGGATGGCGGACGCGGTGGGGCCGCAGGGGAAGAGGAGTGTCGGTATTGCGAGGCGCCGCTCTCCCTATCCTCTGCGGCCGTAGTGGCAGGCGACGGGGCCACAGATCTAACCCGTCGCAGGGGGACCTAGGGCGTCTAGACACGGGGTCGTCTGACGCCCTTTCGCTGACCTGGTCCCCGAGGAGGTTGCGACACGCCACGTGTCCTGGCGTGTCGCAAACAGAGGAGTGGCACTAGATGCCAAAGGTGATGGGTCCGGAAACGGACAGCCGCGGCGGGTTCGCGGATGTGTGTGTAACGTTCCCGTGTTCCCGCCAATAAGCGGCAGAGGAGGACACCGTGGGGTTTTAGTGGGTCTAGTCCCACATAACCGCTCTGCCTCCCCGTGGCAGGGCGGTATGCGAGTGCATTTCCCCACGGAAAAAAAAAAAAAAAAAAAAAAAAATGGTTGTAACTGTGGCCCTAAAAACGGCCAAGCGCTAGTCGGACTACGGACTCGCTTACGATCGTTACATTGCATTACGAAGCAAGACATAGGATTATAAAAAGGATCTCCAAATAAATGTATCTGGTAATTCTAGTTTTCGGATACCCGCGATACAGGCTAGCCCTAGTGCGGGATCCAATGTTACAAGTGTGTTTTGATAATTAATGTTTTGTTTCTTAATAAAGATATTTGTATTTGTATCTCATAGATTTTAGATCTATAGTGTTTTAATTTGAAATGTTGTTTGTACATGTGTACTGTCGTCGCACGCTCTCACCACGGTGCCACAGAATACCACCGCTGTATCAGCCCACTGACGCAGCACATGCTGAGTGGTTACCTATTTTGTTGTTGCATATTCTTCAACGTGTAATTTTGTTTTTAATTTTTAAGTGAGCCTTAATTATGTAACATAAAATAAAGTTTTTCTATTCTATATGTCCACGCACGTAGTCGCAGTATGAGAAATGATCAAAATCGACTTCAATACTTTTTTGGGTACCTTTGGTAGTAACACCACACGAAACAATTCACAATATACAGATTTTATTATTGTTTACCGACACAGGATATAGTACATTTAAAACTACACATTTAGTTTTGGCAAATCACCAGTCTAGAATCCTATCATGTACCCCAGTGTTGCTATCGTAAAAATCTGGGATGCCGTATGTCACATTCTGATTTACCGTATTTTAAGGGAAAATATACTAAAATGCCGTAAATAATTTAAAAATGTTTATTCCTCATTTGTTTGTTCTCCATACAGGTTTCTAATCGTTTCTATAATACAATATAACTACAGATTCATTCAGATTTCCCCGGCTATCTGTTTTGAGTGTGTTAAAAAACGTTTCGTTTTACTTATAATACATTTTTCTTGATACGGCATTGAAAGGCCTGCCGTATTCCGTAATTTATAAAAAAAAACGGTGAATTACCGTATATTACGGCAATTGCTGTATCAATAACAACGCTGCCTATCATGTATCCTTTCTTCTTTTCTCCCTGACATCCCCAGGAAATTCCCTCGTAATTTTTGGATGTCCGAAGGCAGCCAATGAGAGTTGATAATTTGGATAGCTAAAAATTGCGTTCAGAAACGCCACACTTTCATTCTTTATGTCTCGCGCCTAAGGGGTGCACCCTTTTATTCTACAAAAGAAAAATCTAAATTGGTCCACAATTGGCGAAGAAAAGGCACAGGAAAGCAAAAAACGCTATTTCGTTTACTTGGATGACATATATTTTCCACTTAGATTTAAAAACCAAACTATTGAAACGGTTAGATGAAATTTCTATGGTATTAACTTACAAGTACTAACAACCTTTAAAAAACCTCGTTTGATAATAAACGAGTTCTGAGTTAACAAACTTAAAAAAATTACAATTTCCTCGTTTGGAAGTCTGTTGAAGACTGTTTTAAAGCTAAATTCCGTTAAATTGACCTAAATTCGTAAATTATTAATAATCTTCCTCATCAACACAAACGTTACTACCAAAAAGTTTAACACCATGCATAAATTCTGGACAATTTATACCACTCATAAAAGACGCTGGCTTCACGATTTTTCTCGTAACATTTTTCTTGTCATTGGCAATAGTATCGTTACTTCCATTATATAACGGAATTACCGTTTGGTTGTTATTAAAAGGGTCGTAAAATTTTAAATATGTTCCGTTATTTGTGGTATTTTGAATGTTATTATTGTTGAATCTTTGGTTCATATAATTTGTTAGGTTATTTGCATTATTGTTATATAAATATGTGATGTTAGATCTTGCTGGAAGATGATTTACATAAAATGCATTTCCGTTATTAGTATAATTTGGGTTACGGTTTATGTTTCCGTTATAACCATTATAACTTCCGTTATTTATATTATTGTAATAATACGGTATTTGTGTAGGCGAAACGTTGGTCGGATAATTAGCTAATTGAATCCTTTGTGTATTTTGATATCCATATTGTTGTTTATTCACATTATAATCATGATTTCCGTTATAATTATATCCCGTATAATAATTATTTCCGTTATAATAATTCCTTTTGTGTCTCTTTTGTGCAACACCATTGTAGATAGATTTTATGATGAGAGAATCGCCTTGTTGAATGTACATCTTTGATTCTGAATCTTCGATCTTATTGTGGGGTCTGTGGAGTTGAGGGTCTATTTCTCGCCTCACTCGTACATCTTTCAAATGGGGGTTCTTTTCGGAGTCGATCCCGTAGTTGTTTAACTGCGCCCAAATGGTTATAAGTCCCGTTAATAAGATTATGGGCTCCATTATCTGAAAATGGTAATTGGATTTTTCTACAACAGTGGCGGAAAGGGGTGAGCTACCTCCACCCATAACAATAGCAATATGACTTAGGTAAAATTAAATTAGATTGATAGATAACAATGGATAACAACAACTGGAAAGCTATGGGGGAGGCCTATGTCCAACAGTGGACGTCTGTCGGCTGAAATGATGATGATGATGATGATAGATATTTATTTCACACCAAAAGATTACAATAGCTTAAAACTAGAATAATTAACTAGAATTCATTATAATGGTTATGGACATTTTTGGATTTGTGGGTTTTGTTGAGTCCCGATATTTTGACGCAGTTGCATGCGTCATGGTCCAGGGTAACCTGGAGTCTGCAGGGTGGTTCAAAAATTATCTTAAATATGTCAGTAACTCGAAAAAATTTATATCCATAACACATGCAAAAAAAATTCTTATGAACATCAGACTCATGCATTAGAATTTCCTGAATCGCAGGTGGCATTTGAGTAGCAGTAGAACTTGTGCCAAGTTCGTCAGGAGAAGTATCATCTCCAAACCTAGAAATTTGCCGCCAAGCAGAAGATATTCGCATTGCTGACAGACCAGAAACAAAAGCAAAACAAATGGTTTCAAATTTACTGCTCAAATTATAAAAAAAACTTTTTTTTTTTTTATTTATGGTTTATATATCTACAAATAAGTAGATACCAAAAATAAATAAAAAAGGTTTTACTTATTCGTATATTTATAATGAAATAAAATTTAATTTAGTTTTTTAATGTAAATTTTTTTTTTTTATATGAATTAGTGACGGTACGAGCTGAGTGCCCACCTGGTGGTAAGTGGCGCCCCCCGCCCATGACAACAGTAATGCGACTCAGTGTAACATTTGGATCTTACACTGAGTCGCATTCATCCTGCTACGTCCATCACCCGAGATGGGGATGATATTGTCTCATGCACATGTGATTTCACCGCCACCCACACCCTTCCACGGGAACACAGCAATGCGAGCACTACTGCTTTGCAGGAGGTGTGGTGGCACCTCTCCGGGCGAACCTGGCACAAGTTCTACTGCTACTTTTGGTCACTCCTTTAGCGCTACCCAAGGGGTACGTGTAGGGAGTCAAAGGGTACACTACGGACGCGAGCATGACCCCCCAAATACCTCAAATATTTTATAAGTTATCGCATTTTTTGCGGCCCAATGTTTATGATAAAACGCCATGTTATCGCTCTACTACACGACGCAAAATAACTTGTAATATTTAACATTTCATTACTATAAGATGCATACGTAGACATAAAGAACATTATATTGTGTTCACAAACAATAGGATCATGCTCGCGAAATGAAATTCTTCCATTAGAGGTTTTCTGTTTTTTCTTCCAATAAACTTTTTAATAATAACGCATGATCTTGTAATTACATATATATTAAAAACTGTGGCATGTCCAAGCAATTTTTACGAATTCTACGGAAATAAAGATTTTTATTTTGACTCAGAACACTAAATTGTATTTAAATATTTTGACTTACCATATTCATGCACTATTTATTGTAAAAACACATCACTTATCGCCTCCTCAAGGGTTATGCTTGTCAAATGTCATTTTAATGTCTAAATATAACTGTGACTTAATTACGCGCGAGTTCGCCGTAAACAATCGTCCAATTAATTATAAAAATACTGTTATCCTAAGGGATATACCAAGAATAACAGATGAGCGTATGTAAATATGACGATATTGTTACGAGAAGTTCCATTATTCAGAATAATAAGTATCTGGGCGACGTGCTAATAAAATGAGCATTAATTGTGAAATCGTGATTAATGCAATTATAATTTTTTGAAGTAACAGTAACAATCAAGTACCACTAAAAGTGACTAGATGGCGCTGTATTAAATTTTCAGCATAGTTATAAAAACGTCATTTTTGTAATATATGCGTTTTTACAAGAAATACAATTAAATAGAAAAACCCTATCTTCATAATAATAATATAAACACAACATTTCACCCAAATCAAGCCGTTTCCGAGATACGCGAAATTAATAAATATACAAAAATTGATTGTTTAAAGTAATATGTTTGTTTATGCAATTGGGGTTTTATACCCCAATTGCAGACAAGGCAGACAGGGTGCCTCTGCAGAGTATTATACTTTCTAGCTGGTCTGCCAGAACCCTAGTATTTTGTTAGAACTACTTAATATCTTGCATCTAATGGTCATTTTTTTTCTGCCGTTTTACTATAGATAATGGTACGGAACGCTTAGTGCACGAGTCCGACTCGCACATGCCCGGTTTTTCTTAAGCTCTAAGTGTATGATAAATAAAAAAAATACATTATTATGTATGCAAATTGCCTATAATTTATTAAATAATAACAGATGGAATTGCCCGCTTGATTTTACAAGGCTGTTTCACTATTTACTTAAAACTAAGTTGCTTCTAGTTTATTCATTTCTTGGGTGCTACCATTTCTTCCAGGGCTTTGATTTCAGCTGAAAGTATAAAGAAATATAATTAGTATATTAGTGGACATTCGTGACATAATCTGGTACCAAACTAAGCAAAACTTGTACTATGGGAACAGTTTACAGATAGAATACCTAAACAGTTTTTTTTTTCAGCGATTTATTTATTAACCTATATTTAAAACTATTGACAGATTATAAAAATTCGAAAATAACTGTTTTCAATAATTTCACCCGTTCTAGCCGCAGTTAAATAAAAAAAAATTGGTTGTCTGTAAAGTAGGTTTACGGACGATAATTTTACGTGATAAAGTCATAAACAAGCCAAACGCTTAGTCCAATCTTGCCTCTCTATCGCTTTTACCGCGCTCTCGCTTACACGCTCGGCGCAGGCGGAAGGTTTAATTTTTAGTAGAGCATCGAACTCAATTTATCCCTATTTTTACACAATTTTTCACTGATTCTTGAGGAAAAAATTATATGAGACTTGCTGAAACCCCCTCTCTTCTCCAAGTCAGATTGGGTGAGATTCCCCCCCCCCCTCCCCCTTAACTCATCACGTAATTAACAGATATTTTACTTGCAGGTTACACAATAGTATAACCCATTAAAATGAGGCCCATTGCAGCTCTACCAAACCCTCCGGAAATAAAGAAGAGGACCCATGTATGTTACAATGGCATTAATAAACTGCACACTCACAGTTGTGTTCCAGTGGAAGGGTGTGGGTACCAGAGAAGGTAAGAAACATTACCTGTGTCAAGCGAGACACAACATAATGTGGTCTTCTCATCGAGGATGGACCTGATTCATATTGGGGTGGTTTACATGTGACACCTACCTACTGCCAGAATATCCTGTCAATCTTTAGTCACATAAAATATATTATGTAATATCTTGTGGCTGTAAATACAAAATTACTCGAGCACCCGTACCCTTCCACCGGAACACCAATATAAGCACTACTGCTTGATGGTGGATTAGCAGTGTAGTTACCACCCTTTTCCAAGCAAATTAAGCAAGTTCTACTTCAGTCCGATTGCTCGTTTCACAACACTTGGGGGACATGAATAGGGACTCGGAGGGTACTGAAATTGTATGTTAAATAAATGCAAATAGATTCACCTGAGGAAACGCTGAAACAGTGCTGCCAACAACAACCCAGAGTCCTTCTCCGATATATAAAGGAGTTGGGATGGCTGGGGTAGGGTTTAGTTAACGGGGGACAATGCACAATACACCCCTATGCGGGACAGCAGTGCAGGCCTAGTCACCCCCACCCAGACTTAGAATTAGAATTAGAAATGCAAATGCTACAATGTCTTTACCAGCGGCAGCTCTTGCTTTCTCCTCCTTCAGCTTGGCATCCTTAACAACCTTCTCCTTGGCTTCAATCTCACGGAATTTTGCTTCTTTCTTGGAAAGCCTGTTCTGATGGAACGCTCCATATGCCACACCCACAGTCAGGAGCGACCAGCGGCCAAACTAGAAACAAAAGGTATTTATATATAATTGCAAGAATGTTGTCTTTCAAAACTGAAGTAGCGCTAGAGCATTAAGAATGTTATCAAATTCTAAAGTTGCGTTTTTCAGGTAGACAATAGTATAAAGTATGAATTTGTTTAGTTAGAAATTAAGAAAACACATCCAATAAGGTTTTAAATACCTACGTAACACTCAGGTAGGTATGTGATTATTTTTGTATTAAGATGTACGAATTTTGTTTAAGCAAGGAGGTTTTAACTAAAAAGATTTTCGTAGTGTAAAAGATAAAAAATTCTGGCTGAATGGCCAGTAGTCAAGTATGCGAACAATTGAGGTTCAATATGAGAATTTAATATACAAAACAGGGTCCAAAACAGTTGTTACATAATAATGTGGGTGAAAAACTACACTAAAAATCTCCTAACTTACCCTGATCAATGGCGATACTCGCACTGGAGGTCCGTAAGGAAGGTTAGACATTTTGATCCGTTAATTTGGACCTAGAAATTCCTAAGGATTTATCGAAAGAAACTAATTCTTTCTTGTCCCTTTTAAGATTTTTAATGGAGGTTGGAGGTTATGTGGTGTTGCCATGTAATCGATACAGATATGAATAAAAAACCCGCTAGCGTACTCTGTGAAGATAAAACATAAGTATGTGATGATATTTTCATTTTTTTTACAAAGATGTACACTGTGGAGAGGTAACAGCAGGAATAGGAGGCTTATGAAGTTGTGAGTTTGCTAGATTTTAAGGTTGTCAGCGATTTAAGGCGATCAGATGTCATTTTAATGGCAATTATTCATGTGACGTTTCAAGCATGACTTTGACTTTTGACAATGGCAGTAATCCGTTAATGAATATGGCCGCCACCGGCTGATTCATTGACAAAACCAATCAAAAATCAACAATCAATCAGTCGTCAAAATGGCGTTAGTGATGTCGTTTGTGTCGGTCGCGATATCAATACTGTACACGCCGTTTCTCCTATTAATCCTGTGTGTGATATTCCTCGCCTCTATCGGCAAATCCTTGGGTGTTCGCAAGCTGTATGTCAACATATTGCTCAAACTTTTCGAGGTGAGTGCTAAAACAGTGCGCAAATTAAAAAAATACATAATATTCCAAATCCAAACTTGTGTTCTACAAATAAACATAGTAAACAAAGAATTTAATATCGCTCATAAACAAACCTATTTCCGTTGACGAACAGCTAATTATAGGTAAATTTGTGCATCAAAACAAAATAATATCCTTATGAAGGTTAGGACATCACGCAGGTGTTCTAATGTACTCATTACCTTGTTCTACACGAGTTTATCCTTAATTTATGGTCCAAGGCACACGTATGTATAAAACGACTAATCTTCTTGGAGTAAAAAAACAGTTCTAATAAACCTACCTGCGACTTTGCCCGCGTGGTACCTATCCCGGTACTAAATTAAACTAGTGATTGTATTATTCCAAATGGCCATAGCAGAACCTAATTAAAAAACAAGCAATTCGTCGCAATAGTTTTGCTTGGTAGAATAAGAATCGTGCAATTTATGACATCAGATTATAGGTTTCAACTCATAGTTATGATAGCTCCTACTAAGACGCTATCGTATTTTATAGTTGTCCATAGTTTTATGATGCAATATATTATCAGTAATCACAAAAACTGAGTACATGCTTGGTGACAATCAACACAAGGTTCCTGTTGTTTTAGTAAAGGAATTAACAGACGGCCCACCTGATATTAAGTGTTTACCACCATCCATAAACAACAAAATGATAAACAATGCGAAGACACAATTATCATCCTGTTGCGTCTATTACTTGCAACTGGTCTGTAACATCTCATGTGCGGTTAATACTGCTCAGCGGCAGATTACCAGGTTTGGAGGCATCACTTCTCCTGATGAACTTGGCACAAATTCTACTGATAATTTTGGATGCCCAAACAATAAAGAAATAAATGAGTTTTAGTTTGAGTTTGCCCTTTTTGCACCACTCAGGGGTCACATGTATTTACGAAAACAACATGAACCCACATAGTATCAAAATTCATTGATCATTATTTCATAAGTTTTCAATTCAAGTATCATATAAACAAGTTAAACTATACATATAGACATACAGTTATGAAATCAATCCTAATTCTGTAGCTTAATATAGGAATGAATGAACGAAGACATAACAGACAAACTTAAATAGTACTTCAAGAGAATTGAATGTCAAACTAATTAGTTTGCTAATGGACACTTGAAATCTAAAGGAATAAGTTTGAGTTTGACTTATGCTCTATAAGTTCTCCTCGGACAGCAGTGCAGGGGCATTGCTGTGTTCTGGTGGAAGGGTGTGGGTGCTGGTGAGATTACAGACACTTGTAATTCCTGTCTCAGAGTGACGGGTAAAATTCAGTGTGACTTGGGTCAAATACTTTAGTAGACAAAAATTATTTATGACTCGGGTTTTTGTTAGAATAGAATAAAATTCAATAATCCTTACATCTATTGAATTCTCCAAGCTAGTTGGATTTTCAAGTGTTTTATTTATTATAAATTGTTTAAATATGTGATTGATTTCAAAAAATCCAAACCAACTTCAACATTTTCATCCGTTATTTCTTGCCCTTAAGGGGTATATCCCGCCATTTTAAAAAAGAGTCATGGTATTGGATTAAATACCTCACTCGATAAATTTCATTATATTATTTTTGACTGTCTTCCGGAGGACTGATCGGAATCAAATTGGTTGTTTTTTTTTTTTACTCAGTCATTTATCAAGCGATTTGGAAAAATCTTGGATATTTTTGATGGAAATCTTGGATCTCTTTGGAAGCAGTTGCTTTCAGCTTGATCCATATAAATTTTATCAAAATCGCTTCAATAGCTTGGTTGTTAATCAAAATAACTGGAAAAAATATGTCATCCAAGTTTTTCTTTCTTTTTCTTCGCCTGTCGTATACCGGTTTATATGTTTCTTTTTTTAAATGTGTTCCCCCTAACGGCGAGATATAGAGATTAAAGAATTGACATCGGTTTTTTTCGTGTGTTGTAAAGTTTGTTTTCGAGTCTTGGGTGTTTATCTTGTGTTTCCGTGTTTGTCCATGCCACCTGCGACAGGGAGTTCCAATGTAACGGTATTGTATTTCTGTGTTTTTCTTGTGAAATTCAAAGACATTAAACATATCGCATGCGTTGATAATAATAATTTTTAAAGCCATTGTGTTGGATCAGGAAAGAGTTATTTTTGGGAATACATAACGTGCCAAGAACGTAAAATGTTTGTAAGTTATTGTCATAAAAATTACAATATGTACAAACAAAGACAATATGTTGGGAATAACATCCTTTTTGTAATAACGTTTTGGTTTTGATGGGGTAGGCTGTAAATAAATAAGGCCTTCGTACTTATAAGTACGAACTGCGGGTGTTATAAGCGGGTGGATTTCCCACGGGAAAACTTCAGTTTTTCGGGATAAAAAGTAGGCTATGTTTTGAACCAGAGTATGAGCTACCTTTTTAAAAAACTCATCCAAATCCGTTGAGCCGGTTAGGCGTAAAGGAGTAACAAACATACACACACATACAAACTTTCGCCTTTATAATATGACTCCGCCCCTTTTTGTCAAAATAAAACACATTTGTTCGCTTACAAAATTAAAAAAAAAATTATTGAAAGTATGCTCCATCTGCAGCTACAACCTTCGCCCATCGTTCAGGTAGTTTTCGTATTCCTTGCTGGAAGAAGTCCTGGTCTTTTGAGCTTATCCAGTTGTCAATCCAAATTTTGATACTTTCACATGAAGTAAACTTTTCTCCAGTAAGGTCTGTCTGCATCGTCCGGAATAGGTGGTAATCCGAAGGAGCTATGTCTGGTGAATATGGCGGGTGGGGTAACACTTCCCAGTCCTGTCCCTCTAAATATCTTTTTACGACTTCTGCGGTATGCGGTTTGGCATTGTCATGCTGAAGAACTAATTTGTTATGTCTATTCACCCATTCTGGTCGTTTTTCTTCTATGGCTCGCTTCAAACGCATTAGTTGTCGTCGGTAAACTTCTCCATTAATAGTTTCAGAGGGTTTGAGCAACTCATAATATACAATACCTTTCTGATCCCACCAAATACAGAGCATGACCTTGGCACAGTGAATATTTATTTTTGGCTGTGATGGGCCTGGTTCGCCTGGTTTCACCCAAGCTTTTTTGCGTTTAGGATTTTCGTAGTGTATCCATTTTTCGTCTCCTGTGACTATCCGATGCAAAAATCCTTTTCTTTGCTGTCTTTGAAGCAGCATTTCACAAATGGTTTTCCGACGTTCCATGTCTCTTTCTTTTAAATCATGTGGAACCCAGTAACCGGCTTTTTGAATCATTCCCATCATTTGTAAACGCTTTGCAACAGTTGAACGATCAACATTTAATGCTGCAGCTAATTCTGATTGAGTTTGGCAAGAATCTTCCGCCAATAATGCTTCCAATTCAGCATCTTCAAATTTTTTTGGTGGTTTTCCATGTTCTTTATCCTCAGTACTAAAATCGTTATTTTGAAATCGTCGAAACCATTCCTTGCAAGTTGTATTAGACGGAGCATGCTCACCATAAATCTCCACAAGCAAACGATAAGTTTCCGCTGCAGTTTTCTTCGCAATAAAATAATGTAATAACACTTCCCGCAAATGACGTTTATTTGGAATAAAAACCGACATTTTCGAAAAGGTGAAAACAATTGTTGCTTACACTTCAACCAAATATCATAAAATGCGTTAGATAGCTGACATTCAGTACTATCGAATACAAGTATGGTCATTTATTAGTACACGTAAACAATACTAAAAACGACATCTGTTGAGAAAGGGCGGAGTCATATTCACACACCCAATAGATAATGTTACTATCTGCGCCCCGCGGTGCTTTCCGGGATCAAAAGTAGCCTATGTTAATTATAATGTTTGTGTTGTTAATTATAAACAACACAAACATTGTTTTTCCCTATGCCCGTTATAAACTTTGAAACCATCCAACCGATGTGCCCCAAACCGGTTTCATTAGAAAGGCAATGCGAAGATGGTTTTAGACCACTAAAGCAATGTATTGGGCGCAAAATTTATTTATTTTTTTAGCGTAGTTGCACGCGTCGGGTATCCAGTCCAGGATATAAGCTATCCTAGTGCCAAATTTCATCCAAATCCGCTGAGCCGTTTAAGCGTTTGATTAAGTTTTGTGTGTTGTTAAGATTATATCCTGGATTAACACAAAAGCTACTTTTGATCCCGGAAAACCGCAGCTAGCATACAAACACGACACAGAACAAACTTCGAATCCACGACCAGTGCAGACGGCAGAGATATGGTAGTATTAGACTCACACTTGGCAGAGTCTGTTTCAGCAAAACAGTGTTTCATCTGTTATCCAATCACAATGGTTAATCAACATTTCAGTTAGCAAAGTGAATTTATTGTTTACCTGTTTTATTCATGCCTATGATCCCGGAAGTTTCAGGGTTACCTTTAGTGGAGGCCTTAGGGGGTGGTGACTGCCTGGGGCATTTGAAGGCACCCTCGCAGCACAACCCTTGTTTTTGTTGTGATGAACAGGAAAAAAAAAAATTTAATTTCACTAAATTAAAAATTAAAAGTCGTAATAGTATTTTATTGGTAAATTAAATATTACAGGTCAACATTATATCGTATTATACTTATATATTGTACAATACATGGAATTTAAATAATATTTAAAAAAAATAAAAACTACAATTAAAATGTCAAAAAATGATATTAAGATTAATATAATGCGTACACTAAAGGCAAGTTAATTAAACTAATCTCAAGTGAGATTTTTCAAAATTTCTATTTTAAGTGTAAATGCGTTGGATTTATTTTAAAAACAATGTTTGCTTCATTATTTTTTTAAGACTAGTTGCTTGCTTAGAATAAAGTCTAAAGTTTTGATAAAATTGAACAATAAAAGTTTAATTTAACCCAATTATCTAGCATTTTTACACTGTTTCTTGCGGGGGACAATTACGTGATATTATCGAGAACCCCCCCCCCTCCTTAACATCTCACCTAATTAATGGACGCCCCCCCACAAGGATCTAACGCTCTAACACAAGAAAGATGGCTTCCTATTCCGGATATGATGTTAAGTAGTTTAGTTTTAAAATTAGCGGCTATGGCGTGACGCGTATTATACCCGAATTTCGATCTAAGTCGCTAATTATCCAAAGAGTTCTATTTTGTTATAATAGTTCTATGAGTTAATTCTAATTTGATATAACGGATTAAATTTTAATTTTATAATGTCAGTAAGCTATCTGTTTTTCCTACTTTATCAAACTTCCAAAAGAAGTTGCACAATAAGGCTTAAAAACAGCCCACTCTCGATAATTGAGAGTGAATGGGCTTTGATCTACCACGGTTGCCATCCGTATTGGTAGGTATCACATGTCTTCGAATTTCTCACGATATTTTCCGTCACCATTTCGAGAACGCAGTATTACGCACATCATTTTTTCAAGTGAAAATCTCATTGTTACACGTGTGGGTTTGAACCAGCGACCTTCTGATTGAAAATCGGCGTCTGTACCCCAGGGCCACCACGTTGCTCGCGTCCGTAAGTGTGTACCCTTTGATTCCCTACACGTACCCCCTGGGTGGTGCTAAAGGAGCAACCAAAAGTAGCAGTAGAACTTGTGCCTAGTTCGTCCGGAGAGTTACTGCCACCACATCTGGAATCTGCCGCCAAGCAGTAATGGTTGCATTACTGTGTTCCGGTGGAAGGATGTGGCTGCCGGTGAAATCACATGCTCATGAGATGTATCATCCCCGTCTCGGGTGATGGACGCAGCAGGGTAAATGCGACTCGTTCCGTCACTCGCTCACATAAAAAAAAATCGCATAAACCCCTGGGGGATGACCTGGCTGAATGAATACACTCTTGGTCGTGATTGCACCATATCTGCACTGCACTCTTCGTGCGGAGCGTATTATGATCATGTAATTTCACCGGTACCAACGCGTGCCGTTATCGCACGACCTTCGACTCTTGCGCACTTTGTGACAGCTGTGCTAACCTTAGCACGCGCGTATAACATGACCTTTTTCTATCTAACAGTGAATTCTCCAATGATATCGATTCTTCTATTCATCCTACTTCCTACTAATATTATAAACGCGAATGTTTGTAAGTATGGATGTATGTTTATCACTCAATCACGCCAGAACGGCTGAACGGACCTGGATGAAATTTGGCACAGAGATAGATTATAGTCTGGAATAGCCTTAGGATACTTTTTATCCCGGAAATATGTACGGTTCCCGTAGGAAGTCCAACACAGCGGGGCAAAAGTAGCCTATGTGCTATTCCAGACTATAATCTATCTCTGTGCCAAATTTCATCCAGGGCCGTTCAGCCGTTCTGGC
The DNA here is from genome assembly GCA_921293045.1 of Aplocera efformata. NCBI lineage: Eukaryota > Metazoa > Arthropoda > Insecta > Lepidoptera > Geometridae > Aplocera > Aplocera efformata. The sequence goes on along the minus strand of OV121068.1, from coordinate 730,970 downwards.
GTGATTGAGTAACGAACATCCATCCATACTTACAAACATTCGCGTTTATAATATTAGTAGGACTTAATAAAAATCTGTACAATAAAGTAAATAGCTATTCTATTATTTTTGTAACATATCTTATTTCCGATCAAAAGATCTATAGATGAACTCACGCATTACAAAGTCTAAAACATATTTTTGATAATCGGCCGTCATTGAAATAATGACAAGATTAATTATTATATAATAAATAACAATGACTAATCGTGTATTTCCAAGTCCATAAATGAAAAATATTTGTATTGGCTTCCGTATCGATTAAGAGAAAAAACAATTCAATATTTTTTTATTCATTATAGGCCATCGGTTGACCGCTATCTCACCTGATGGTAAGTGATGATGCGGTCGAAGATGTAACACGCTGGCCTAGATAATACCTATTCACTTTTCTCTTGAACATACCCAAATTGTACTGCTCGGGAAAAAGCCACGCAAGCAGCGTACAATGTACCTTTAATATATCTATAGGTACTTAATATTATAAAGCTCCAGAGTTTGTTTGTTTGATTGTTTGTTTGTTTGAACGCGCTAATCTCTGGAACTACTGGTCCGATTTGAATGATTCTTTCAGTGTTGGGTAGTCCATTTATCGAGGAAGGCTATATCCGAGGATCCGAAAGTAAATTGCTATTTTGTAGCACTAGGTGTAAAATCGAAAACCTATTTTTGCGTGCGCTGCAAAAACTATTGACAATAGAACAAAATGATGCACTACGGGTTTGTAGATCCCATTAAGACCTACAAAAAAGTCCGCGAGAACATATATCTAGCTATCATGGTTTAATCACAATAACCGATTTTGTGTTACAAATTTGTACACCGCGTGCAGTTTGATCCAACTTGAAAGATAGGATAGCTCACATCTCAATTTATGATCGCAATATTATTTTATTGCAAATTATAATATCGTATGACAAAAAGGTTAGCCACAGCAACGCGTGGCCGGGTCGGCTAGTTTAATATATCTTTAATGAACCTTTTCGAGTTTTGTTATAAGTATAGGTTTACATGTACTTAACAGACTAACGGACATCAAAACAGCTAATTACCATTTACAATGCAATAAATCTACAATAATCATTTGATCCAATAATCGTACGATATACAATCTAATCGGATTAAAAAAATATTACCGTATATCAACACTTCTGGCATATGGCAACACGATAATAGAAAAATATGTCTCTTAAGACTCATAATATAATTGATCACTTGCATTCATAATAATAAGATATCTAATATTTTTAAACGAGCAATTCTTGTATATATATATCACATATCGTTTGGATGTCATATCACTACATAGTATAAAACAAAGTCGATTTCTCTGTCCCTATATCCCTATGTATGCTTAAATCTTTAAAACTACGCAACGGATTTTGATGCGGTTTTTTTTAATAGGTAGAGTGATTCAAGAGGAAGGTTTATATGTATAATACACTAGCAAGTCACCCCGGCTTCGCACGGGTAGTTCTTGATACAACACTGATGCTTTACTAACCGTGAGAAGCCGGGGCCGGTCGCTAGTATCGCTATATATGACATTCAAGTATTAATTTGTTCGTCTCACATCCGATAGTAACAATGCAATTATGTTAAACAATTAAGTAGTATAACGAAATTGGAGCAATTGCTTCTTTGCTTATTTTTAACCTACTTTTTGTGAATGAATGAATGAACAGACGTAAACTTAACAAATCAGATTAGCTTAAACATGAAAACTGATTGTAATTTGACATATCTGTGTGCATGTAATGTGCCTAAAGAGTTCCTGTGACACGTTACATGCTCACGAATATGTGTACATGCGTGTGTAAAATTTGACGTGTCCAAATGATACTTGAGATCTAAAGATTCTCTTTAATGTACACCTCGATAGAAACATACATAACACAAATAAAATTAACAAAACAGTCACAAAAAAAAATATATCTTACAATGGGCGGCCTTATCGCTAATAGCGATCTCTTCCAGGCAACCTTTGGATGGAAAGAAATGAAAAATGTGTAATATATTTTTATCCTTTTTTTTTGTATTAATGCTGAAGAAATGTATTTTCTATTCTATTGTATTCTATTCAATAAGAAAATACAAAATTATTATTTAATCAATATGTAATTCGTATCTTATCAATATAATCACTGATAAGAAAGGATTTTACAAAAAAAAACCCAGCGAAACCCGGTCGCCTACAATAAAATGCGACAGTGTTTTTTCCCGAACGCGACAGACCTTAACGTGATCTCCGAAGCCCGGAAGCGCTGCGTTCGAATTCCACTAAATGGTCACCCATCCAACTGACCGGGCCGAAAGTGGATTAACTTAGATGATCTGTAAACAGCTGCTACGAACGTTTCTCAGCTATGTCCATGTCGGTACGGAAATCATCGAATGCCACTAAATGGTCACCCATCCAACTTCTGACCGGGCCGAAAGTTGCTTAACTTAATGGTGTGTAAAGAACGGCTGCTACGAGCGTTTCTCAGCTATGTCCATGTCGGTACGGAAATCATCGAATGCCACTAAATGGTCACCCATCCAACTTCTGACCGGGCCGAAAGTTGCTTAACCTAATGATGTGTAAACAGCTGCTACGAGCGTTTCTCAGCTATGTCCATGTCGGTACGGTCCTTAGCTGGTGGAATGTCGGTGCTACGTGGTGCATTACGAAACCATTGCGGAGTACGGGCTACTGGACACTGTTTTCACAAACGAAATTACACTGGTTGCGCCCCGCGGTGATGCCTGCTTGTAGGATTGGGTCGATGTTTCGATTTTGGTCGATGTTGCTCGGTTAGTGTTGGAACAGACGTAAACTTAACAAATAAGCTTAAACACGAAAACTGACTGTAATTTGACATATCTGTGTGCATGTAACGTGCCTGGGAGTTCCTGTGACACGTTACATGCTCACGAATATGTGTACATGCGTGTGTAAAATTTGACGTGTCCAAATGATACTTGAGATCTAAAGGAATAAATGAGTTTGACTTTTGACTTTTGACTTTTGTTTACATAGACTGAAATTACTATCATATTTATCTGTTGTACTTTTTTTTTAATCAATCATTTCAATTTTAATATAATTGTGAATTTATTGTTTTTTTATGTGATTTTGTTATGTATTATATGACTTGCCTTGTGTTATAATGTTATAAGGGTCAATAAATGAAAATCTGAAATCTGAAAATTTACTGAATAAGTATTTTCTTTGTCTTTGTTTTTTTTTTCGTCGTCTTCGTCTTTGTCTTTGTCTTTGTCTTTGTCTTTGTCTTTGTCTTTGTCTTTGTCTTTGTCTTTGTCTTTGTCTTTGTCTTTGTCTTTGTCTTTGTCTTTGTCTTTGTCTTTGTCTTTGTCTTTGTCTTTGTCTTTGTCTTTGTCTTTGTCTTTGTCTTTGTCTTTCACCATAATATACTGCAGTTGAAAATAAATTTCGTTTGTTGTTTGTGAATTCTCTGAATGTCGTTAGGCTTGCAAATGTTGAAAAAACCTCAAGTTGATTGCAAAATTGGTCGGTTGCATAATCATTGCGCAAAGTTAATGCGAACTTTCAACTGAACTAGACAACTTTTCAACCGGTTTGCAAAGGAGCGCGAAGCCCTAATTGTTTTTCTTTTTCTAATAAAACTGGCCAAGTGCGAGTCGATTCGCACACGAAAAGTTCCGTACCATTATCTATAACTAGCGACCCGCTCCGGCTTCGCACGGTTAGTAAAGCATCAGTGTCGTATCAGAAACTACCCGTGCGAAGCCGGGGTGACTTGCTAGTGTATTATACATATAAACCTTCCTCTTGAATCACTCTATCTATTAAAAAAAAACGGCTTAAAATCCGTTGCGTAGTTTTAAAGATTTAAGCATACATAGGGATATAGGGACAGAGAAAGCGACTTTGTTTTATACTATGTAGTGATAACGAGTAAAAATGAAAAAAAAAATAAAAACCCCTTTTTTTTACTGTTTTCTAGTATTTGTTGTTATAGCGGCGACAGAGATACATCATCTGTGAACATTACAACTCTCACTATCACGGTTCATGAGATACAGCCGGGTGACAGACAGACGGATAGACGGACAGCGGAGTCTTAGTAATAGGGTCCCGTTTGCCCTTTGGGTAACAAAAACCCTAATTAAACTAGCATAAGTTACTCATAACATCACCTATCTGACAGTCAAAGTCTCTTATTATTAATACTAAGTTTAGCACTTGTTCAAACCCTATCCGAGTGGGAGAACAAGCAAGAAACCCCTAATGGATGGATTATATTTTCGCGATCATGATTCACAAGCGCTATAATGTTCTTAATGTCTACAGACTATATATATTGTTAATGAGTATTTAATTGCTATTATTGTTGTACCTGTGTTTCTTAATAAACTCTTTGGGGGCGTCCATAAATTACGTGAGGTGTTTTTTTAAATTTTCTGTCCCTCCCTCCCCCCCTTGGTGAGATGTCGTGAGATTTTATTCAACCCCCTCCCCCGACCCCTAATCTCACGTGAGATTTTTCAGAATGTGGGTTTATTACGTAAACGCGTTGGATTGTTTATAGTAAAAAGAAAAAAACAATTTGGTTCGTGCTTTTATTTACGACTAGTTAAGACTAGTAATCATATTGCGCTTAAGATTAAATTTTAAACATGTACATACAATTGTGGATTAAATGGACCAAAATAGTATAATTTTTTTTTTTGTTTCAATATCAGAGAATAAATTGCGTGATATTTATCGAGACCCCCCCTCTCCCCAACGTGAGATTAGATGAGATTTGACTCGACCCCCTCCCCCCCTCAATCATCTCACGTAATTTATGGACGCCCCCTTTGTGTTTAATTGTAAAGATTACATTTTAAAGAATATCCTCATTAATTGTGTTTAGTAAACCTAATTAACCTTTAAATAGGATATCTAATCTATGGAAACATAAATAGAAAAAGGTCTACGCCCTTTAGATTGCACAGATAAACATGTTATTGCAATCTTTCCACAGATATTTAACACTATCTGTGTTCCGCGGTTTCACCCGCGTTTTTCTCGTTTCCGTGGAAACAGCGCACGCAAAAATAGGTTTTCGATTTTACACCTTGTGTTACAAAATAGCAATTTACTTACGGATCCCTAATTTTGAAAAAAAAAAACATTGCCTATAGCCTTCCTCGATAAATGGACTACCCAACACTGAAAGAATCATTCAAATCGGACCAGTAGTTCTAGAGATTAGCGCGTTCAAACAAACAAACACTGCAGCTTTATAATATTAAGTATAGATAAGTACATTTCTGTCAAAGACAACAGATAAATTTTAGATCGATAGATATATTATAACTTTATCACTACATAGTATAAAACAAAGTCGCTTTCTCTGTCCCTATATCCCTATGTATGCTTAAATCTTTAAAACTACGCAACGGATTTTGATGCAGTTTTTTTTTAATAGATAGAGTGATTCAAGAGGAAGGTTTATATGTATAATACACTAGTAAGTCACCCCGGCTTCGCACGGGTAGTTTCTGATACGACACTGATGCTTTACTAACCTTGCGAAGCCGGGGCGAGCCGCTAGTTGCAAATATACAGAACATTTATACAAAAAGAAAGTACTTACAATAAACAGAAGTTCCTTTACAACCTTACACAGAAACGTAACGGCTCCGTGGCTTAGTTGTTAGAAGCCCTGCCTTCGAAGGAAGGTTCCCATGCTCGCTTTGTGTGGTGAGCATGAAGTTTGTTCTCGGGTCTTGGGTGTTTGTCTTTGTTTCTGTTTGTCCATGCCATCTGCGACACAGGGAATCCTAGTGCAGAGGTATGAGTGTGTAAACGTTGTTTAGAAACAGTAATACGAGTGCAGATCACCAGGTGGTGGCAGTACTTCTCCGGACGAACTTTGCACAAGTTCTGCTGCTACTTTGTGTGCTACTCCCACCGCCGGGGACACGTGGAGGGACTGAGGGTATTCACCTACGGACGCGCCCAACTGGACCCCCCACATTGGTGATTCGTATTAGTGGGAAATAGGCAGATCAACCAATTGCAAGACCCAATTTTATATGTGTCACAGCCCATTATTCATCATGACCCACCAACAGTAATCAAACGCATAAGAGTGTAGCTGCTCGCGTCCGTAGGCGTGTACCCTTTGATTCCCTACACGTACCCCCTGGGTGGTGCTAAAGGAGCAACCAAAAGTAGCAGTAGAACTTGTGCTGCTGCCACCACACCGCCAAGCAGTAGTGCTCGCTTTGCTGTGTTCTGGTGGAGCCTCAAATGTTTCCACTGCAAGGACACCAGCCTACTCTCGATAATTGAGAGTGAACGGGCTCTGATCTACCACGGGAGCCCAATCCGGATTGGTAGGTGTCACATGTCGTCGAATTTTTGGTTCTAAGACATGCCGGTTTCCTCACGATGTTCTCCGTCACCGTTTCGAGAACGTGGTATTGCGCACATAATTTTTTCAAGTGTAAAAACTCATTGGTGCACGTGTGGGTTTGAACCAGCAACAGATTGAAAGTCGGCGTCTATACCGCTGGGCCTTACACTTTAGAATAAAATTTTCCCTTTACAGTATGGTAGACAGCATATTGAAGTCGCGAAGAAGATCCAGAGGATCGACAGTTCTGATGATGAGGAGGATCCGCCCATACCTGATGACAAGCCACCATCAGCGATCATCAAGGAGAACGGCGTTGGGAACGGTAAGTTCCATTGCACCCCGCCGGGGGATCGAGTCCTTCTGTCTTCCCCCTGGAGTCAGTCCAAACGTCCCGATCAGTAGCGAGCCAAGCCGAGGTCCGTACCTAGTGGTGCCCTTTGTTTTCTGGTATATTAAAATTTTAGTTTTTAATTCGGTTGAGGGCCATCCGCCCTCAACAAAAGCCCGGCCAACAAAATGGCTAATAAAATAGCGTGGCAAAAAAATCTACACTAATATTATAAAGAGGAAAGATTTGTATCGATGTTTGTATGTTTGTAATGAATAGGCTCAAAAATTATTGGGCCGATTTAAAAAATTCTTTCACCAATAGAATGCTACATTCTTCCAATTTGACATAGGCTACATTTCATTTTGAAAAAAATTAGGGATCCTTGGTAAAATTTGAACAATGTAACCGAAGGTGTAGAAAAATGAGTCTTAAAATGTCTTTGGTCGAATGCGCTGCCGAAACTATTAGCGATAGAACAAAATAATGTACAACAATATTGAAGAACATCATAATGCCTACAAAAAACTCCGCGGTAGCATATGTCCAACTATTGTAGTTATGTCACTACCCCGTGCGAAGCCGGGACGGGCTGCTAGTATCGTAATAAAATGGTGTAGAGGCAGTACTTTTCCGGGCGAACTTTGCAAGTTCCACTGCTACTGTTTTGCTGCTCTTTTAGCACCACCCGAGGGACACGTCCAGGGTCCAGTTGCTCGCGTCCGTAGGTGTGTACCCTTTGATTCCCTACACGTACCCCCTGGGTGGTGCTAAAGGAGCAACCATAAGTAGCAGAACTTGTGCCAAGTTCGTCCGGAGAGATGCTGCCACCTGGAATCTGCCGCTAAGCAGTAGTGCTCGCATTATTGTGTTCCGGTGGAAGGGTGTGGGTGCCGGTGAAATCACATGCGCATGAGACGTATGATCCCCGTCTCGGGTGATGGACGCAGCAGGATGAATGCGACTCAGTGTAAGACCCAAATATGTATTATATTGAGTCGCATTACTGTTGTCATGTGCGGGGGTCGCCACTTACCACCAGGTAGGCCCTCAGCTCGTTCCGTCACATATTGACACAAAAAAAAAACACACACACACACTTGTAGGGATTCTGAGGGTATTCGCTAACGGATGCGAAACAAAAAGTGAAAAACAACCGAATTGATAACGTTTTATTTTGGAAGTCTTTTGATAAGGAAAATGTTATCTGCTGTCTCCCCCCCAGGCACCCTGAACACGGTGATAGAGCGAGACGAAATACTCGGTCCGTCTCCAGAGCTGAACTACAAGCGAAGTTCCAGCCAGGAGCGGATGCAGAATGGCGTCCGAACAGACAGCAGCAAAGGAGAGGTGATTATGATATATATATGATCTTAATATATATAAATTACGTGTCACGATGTTTGTCCGCGATGCACTCCTAAACTACTGAACCGATTTTAATCAAATTTGCACACCGTGTGCAGTTTTATCCAACTTGAAAGATAGGATAGCTCACATCTCAATTTATGGTCGCAATATTATTTTATTGCAAATTATAATATCGTATGACAAAAACGTTAGCCACAGCAACGCGTGGCCGGGTCAGCTAGTTGTTTATATTTTTAACGTGCAATCTTATTGCGAGAAAGTGGGATCCTTCCACTGAGGTTTCTTGACTGTTCTTCCAAATGGAAGGTCTAAATAACGGAGCTATATGCTCACCTGTCTAAATACTGACCGGGCCGAGAGTGGCTTTACCTAACATCCAAGCGAGCTTCATGCTACCATTTCAATCCATTCCCTCCCCAATAATAACCATGCTACCATTTCAATCCATTCTCTGGCACACCAATGATTGATGCTACCATTTAATTCCATTCCCTAGCACCCCAATGATTGTCATGCTACCTTTTCACCCCATTCTCTGGCACACCAATGATTGATGCTACCATTTAATTCCATTCCCTAGCACCCCAATGATTGTCATGCTACCTTTTCACCCCATTCTCTGGCACACCAATGATTGATGCTAATTTTTCACTCCAATCTCTGGCACCCCAATGATTGATGCTACCATTGCAATCCATTCTCTGGCACCCCAGTTGCAAACCTACCTTTTCACTCCCCTCTTCAACCCTAGTGATCATGATATGTGTGTGGTTTCCAGAAAATCCTGGACTTCCACCTGTCCCATTGCCTGGACCTGGTGAAGGCCGGCATGGAGTCCATCATCGAAGACCAGGTCACGTCAGTGTTCGAAGCCGAAGAGTTGCGCAGTTGGAACCTGCTGACCAGAACTAACAGGTACGTTTTTTTATATCTGTGGAAGTGATCGGACGAGCTGAAAGCCCACCCTTTTATTGTGTGAATGAGTGACTGTACGAGCTGAGGGCCCATCTGATGGTAAGTGGTGACCCTCGCCCATGACAACAGTAATGCGCGCGACTCAGTATGAGATACAAATCTTTACTGAGTCGCATTCATCCTGCTGCGTCCGTCACCCGAGACGGGGATGATACGTCTCATGCGCATGTGATTTCACCGGCAGCCACACCCTTCCACCGGAACCCAGGAATGCAACCACTACTGCTTGGCGGAAGATTCCAGATGTGGTGGCATTACTCTCCGGGCGAACTTGGCAGTAGTTCTACTGCTACTTTTGGTTGTTCCTTTAGCACCACCCAGGGGGTACGCGAGCAACTGGACGCTTGATGAAATGCGGACACTTGGGTGTTTCTCCATGTATCCTACAGGGTATCCTAGTGTAGAGGTATGAGTGTGTTCCCTAAGGCTTGTGCTGAAAATCAGCGCTGGGTATCCCATTTACCCAGCACATGCTGAGCACAAGCCTTTCTCGCGAGCGCTGTATACGGCAGCGTTCCGCCAAGGCATGGTTTCTTTTTGTTTTTATTTTTTTTCTTCTTTTTTGTTTTTTTTTTCTTTCTTTCTTTCTTTCTTTCTTTCTTTAAACGTTTATTTATTATATTTCCTTTCAGACAATACGAATTCCTGACGTGGCGACTCACGATCATATGGGCGATGGGTTTCATCGTCAGGTACATGTTCCTGCTTCCTCTGAGGATACTGATCTTCCTCATAGGGGTGAGTTGAAGGCATTTTACCCAAAAATCATTAACCCCCCCCCCAGGCCCCCACCTATGATAAGAGTACTAGAATTGTACTGAGTGTTAGGCAAGGCATTTTACCCAAAAATCATTAACCCCCCTTCACCCCCCCAGGCCCCCACCTGAGCTGTCATTTTACCCAAAAATCATTAACCCCCCTTCCCCCCCCCCCCAGGCCCCCACCTGAGCTGTAATTTTACCCAAAAATCATTACCCCCCCCTTCCCCCCCCAGGCCCCCACCTGATCTAAAAGAGTATTAGAATTGTACTGAGTGTTAGACAAGGCATTTTACCAAAAAATCATTACCCCCCCCCCTTCCCCCCCTTCCCCCCCAACCCCCACCGGAGCTGTAAGAGTACTAGAATTGTACTGAGTATTAGAATTGTATTGAGTGAGTACTAGACTTGTTGTTTGGCCCTTGAAAGGGTCCCGGGTTCGATTCCCGGCCGGCACACTTGTGTGGTGAGCGTGAAGTTTGTTCTCGGATCTTGGGTGTTTGTCTTGTGTTTCTTTTGATAATGCCATCTGTGACCGTTTGAATTTAATATAAAAATGTTTTCTTAGAATATTGAACACAAAACCACAGACAGACAAACAGGTGACAAATTTAAAGCATTTCAAAAGATTAGATAGAAAATAAATTCCACACCATCTTATATAAGTTTTCTTAACATCCAATTTCATACGAATTCCTAGGTACAGTCAGCGCTTTTTGCGTTTTAATTCTCATTTTCTTAAATATAAGTTGAATATAGAAATGGTAGAGATGATTTATAATATACTGGTTTATCGAAAAACCAACTAAATATTGAAATCATCACTTGCGTTGGATTTTTTTATGCAATGTCAATGGGACCACCTCGGTTCTGTGGGACCCTACATATATAAAGAAATATCAAAATTGGTCTAAAACTGACGAAAAAAAACCCCCTGGGTGGTGCTAAAGGAGCAGTAGAACTTGTGCCAGGTTCGTCCTAGGTACTACCAAGCAGTGGTGCTCGCATTACTGTGTTCCGGAAGGGTGTGGGTGCCGGTGAAATCACACTCGCATGAGTACCATCCCCGTCTCGGGTGATGGACGCAGCAGTAATGCGACTCAGTGTAAGATCCAAATTTTTTACTGAGTCGTTACTGTTGTCATGGGGGGCGCCACTTACCAGGTGGGCCCTCAGCTCGTTCCGTTACACTCACAAAAAAGGGGCGTTCAGTTGTAGAATAGAAGGTCTCTACAATAAGTAAAAATACTTTAGAAATCAAATATATTGAGTATATGACGCTGACTGTACCTTATTTTATTTTCTCCTTACGTAAGAAATTATTTAATTAAATTATATTGTTTATATGTTGTGCACTAATTTTTATGTTTTCCTTTCTGATTATTCTACTAACTATGGCAACACTTCGGTCTTGGATTGGACACCGATGGCAACATTTCCCTCAAAAATTTCAAACCTCGTATCATAATTTTGAAAACAATTCCGAAATCCCAATTCTTAAATTTTTTCAAATTCTACCAAATGCTACCATTTCCTACCAAAGATTGTCACGATGGTAGTCACGACTTCCCTGGTCAGTCTGCTCCCCCCCGGCCGCATCCGCAGATACTTTGGCGCCCTATCCTACACGGTCCCAATGCGGACCCTCGCCAGAGGCCTATCTTGCACCGTTACCTACCACGATATGCAGCACATGCCAAAGGCCAACGGGTTCTGTGTTGCCAACCACACGAGCCCCATCGACGTCGGCATTCTCAGCGTCAACAATTGCTACTCTTTGGTAGTATTTTTTTCTGTTGGCAACACTTTTGGTAGCTTCGGGTTTGCGCTGGCAACACCTCGGGGGCTTTGTGTCTGTCCTTAACTGTAATCTACGCCTGTATTACCAAGTTGGCATATTATATATGAATGCCTGTTTTGTGTCATGCAAGTTTTTGTGGATGTCTTGGTATATTATTAGTTGGGAATACATCATTTATTATAGGGATTGTTATCGGCCAATTCAGAGTTGGCAACATTCTTTTTTAGTTATTATTTTTAGTTTTAAGTGCGGTTTCAATTTAGTTATACATTTTTGTGTTTGTCTGTTGTTTCTATTTATTTGGGTCATAAAAATTTTCTACTGGGCGAGTCAAAATTAATATTCCGAAATGGGGGTTACCTCTACCCCGAGGGAGGATATGTTAAAATCAATTTAAGCCACGTTTCATGTTAAAAAAAGCACATGATACACAAAGGTCGAGCACACTTTGTGTGGTGAGCATGAAGTTTGTTCTCGGATCTTGGGTGTTTATCTTGTGTTTCTGCAGACGTATGAGTGTAACGTTAGCGTTAAAAAAAGTGTGGATTTCGACAACTTTTTCGAAGTACCCTCTTCGGAATAATAATTTCTGACTCTACGTTTGACATCGTAGTTTAAAAATAGTCTTGCACATTTTGACAATTGATATTTTGTTATCAATAAGGCTATATATTTTGCTAGATATTTTGTTATCAATAATTATAATAAGGAAGATATTGAGAAACAAAAAATCATTCTAGTGATTTCTTTGAAGTCAATCTAAAGTCATGCGAATTCAAACTTGGATTTAAATTTAATTTTAAATTTGACTGAGTAATTTAGCGCATTAGCTCAACGGCGAGCTTTTTGTCAAAATGTGCTGTTTTTTTAAGCAGCGACTCCCCATTCGTCGTTTCATTTACACTGATCATGTTATGATATGTCTGTCTCTGTCTATCACTGGGTCGTAATGAATGATACTTTTGGTGTTGATGATTAGTTGGCATCGTAATTAATAATATTTTACGTATGAATATGAGACTCAAAGCGAGAGTAAACATAAAAAAAAAAGATTTACTACGGAAAATATTTCTTGGAAAATACATCTATAATAATAATAATAATTGTTTTTTTTTCAGACCATTTAAAAATCCATAGCTTGTTAGAAATTAATTACTTTAAAATATTGTTAGTAAAATAAAATATAATAAAAATTTAATGTATAGAAACCCTATGAGGAATCACTCTCCTCACAAGGCTCCCCCAAAAATGAGAGTCGTAGCTCTCCGCCACAATTTTCAAGATGGTGTTGGGACTGTCTCGCAGCCTGCTTATCAGGGATGCAGTCTTCTTACGCATGATGGCGTGAAAACCGTCGGTGTGATGTTGCACAAACATCCCCGATGCGCTACAGTAGCGAGGCAACCCCAACATCATCCGAAATATATTATTATATTGGATACGTAGGACATCCAGCGACCTTTTGGTATGTCGGACCCACAGACTGCCCGTGTAAAAGCTCTGACAATATATATACCCAAAGACAATTTTGCAACATTCTCTTAATGTCCTAAGCTGTTCTCTTCTCCTGGCACTTGTCTACATACGAAGTGAGGTTATACTAACCTACTTCAGGCACGAGTCTCTCACAATTGTTAGTTTTCACTTGTTTCCTTGGTTAACTGTTACACTTAAGGCTATATTGTGAGAGAAAAATAAATAAATATTATATTATTATATATTTATAATTACGTGCAAACCATCTTTGCTTATTGCATATCGCCAAACATGTCGCAAATATAGTGTCGTGGAGAGACGCCAATTAATTCGCATTATAAACCGTGTTATAAATTACTAACTACCTGACAAATACCTGGACAAGACGCCAATTAATTCTCAAATATTGTCATAAATCGGTAGCTACCTGACTCGCCAATTGACTCGCTTATACCGTGTCTTAAAACGCCAGTTAACTCGTAAATACCTCGTCATAGTAAGACGCCAATTAACTTTTAAATATAATGCAATATTAAATGCCAATTAACTATCAATAATTCTTAAATATATTATCTTAATAAGACGCCAATTAACTCTCAATAATTCTTAAATATAGTGTCTTGATTAGACGTCAAGTATTGTCATAAATCACTTACTAACTGGCAAACACGGCGCCTTTTAACTCGCAAATGCCTTGTCATAGCAAGACGCCAATTAACTCGTTAATAACGCCTTAATTCGCCAGTTCACACCCAAATACTTTGTCTCAAGACGGTAATTAACTCGCTAATACCGTGTCTTAAAACGCCACTTACTCGCTAATACCGTGTCTTAAATCGCCAATTAACTCCCAAATACTTTTTCTTAAATCGCCAATTAACTCTCAAATACCGCGTCTTAAAATGCCAATTAACTCTCAAATTATCGCGCCATTGTGAATCGTCAGCATCGAAAGTGTCATTCCAAAACCATTGGCCAACCCCCATTCCGTTGACCCCGGGCTAGGTGTGGTGGCTGGTGGTGTCTACCTGGTGCGTGGGCACCCTCCCCGACGGCCCCCTCAAGCAGCGCGTGAACACGGCCGCCGCGCACGTCTGCTTCAACTTCCTCTCGCGGTGTATATCTGCGCTCATCACTTATCACGATCAGCACAACAAGCCCGCGAACGGGATCTGCGTCGCTAACCACACCAGCCCCATAGACGTGTTGGTGTTGATGTGTGATAATTGCTACTCTCTGGTAAGTCTTGTGCCAAGTTTGTATGGAGTAGTACTGCCATCATAACTTTTTTTTATGTAACAAAATTCGACATTTTGGTGTTGATGTGTGACAACTGCTTCTCTATGGTAAGTCCTGTGCCAAGATTGTCTGGAGTAGTACTGCCATCATAACTTCTTTTTATGTAACAAAATTCGACATTTTGGTGTTGATGTGTGACAACTGCTTCTCTATGGTAAGTCCTGTGCCAAGATTGTCTGGAGTAGTACTGCCATCATAACTTTTTTTTATGTAACAAAAGTCAGACGTTTTGGTGTTGATGTGTGACAACTGCTTCTCTATGGTAAGTCCTGTGCCAAGATTGTCTGGAGTAGTACTGCCATCATAACTTTTTTTTTGTAACAAAAGTCAGACGTTTTGGTGTTGATGTGTGACAACTGCTACTCAATAGTAAGTCCTGTGCCAAGTTTGTCTGCAGTAGTACTGCCGTCACATTTTTTTTTTTGGTAATATATGTTTTAGTGTTGAAGAGAGACAGGTGCTTCTCTCTGGTAAGTCCTGGGTCAAGTTTTTCTGGAGTACCAGTACCTACCTACGGGCGTTGTTAAGTAAAATATAGGAATTGGACATTAATAACCGTATATTGTATGTTAGATATAGAACTATATTTATTTTGCATGTACGTAATGTATGCATGTATATGTCAAGAACATAATGGGATTTTATTTTCGTATGTGTAAATGGTAGACTCTAGTGTCGGAGTTTTCAAGCATCGCGAAGGCCTTCGACATGGCTTAGCGGCTAGTACAGCCGGGTCCGAAGTCTTTACTAGCCCTCCGAAGCACGGAAGCGCTCGGTTCAAATGTCACCCATCCAATTACTGACCGGGCGGAGAGTAACTCAGATGATATGTAAAGTATATCCTGGCAAATCATTATCACCATTGTAAATATAACGGCTGGTATGTTTGTCCGTTCTTGGGGTTAGACATAATGTATTTCGAAGTGCAGGATATTTAAATTAGAAAAAAAACCGTCTTCTCTAGTTACATTCCGTTTCTTTGTCACTCTTTTTTATACCGCCTTAAAAAGTAGGGGATTCGCAATACGGCTGTATGTTATAATATTTTTTTTTTTTTATTTCGTTTTCGCAAATGTTTGAATATAAAATGAGTTTTCCACTTGAAAAATTTATATGTGCTTTACCGCGTTCTCTAAGCTGAAGGAAAACATTTTGAGGAAACCTGCAAGTCTTAGACGGGTCCGTGGCTTAGTTAATGCCTTCGAAGCGAGGGGTCCCGGGTTCGATTCCCGGCCGGGGCACACTTTGTGTGGGGAGCATGAAGTTTGTTCTAGGTCTTGGGCGTTTGTCTTGTCTTTCTCTTTATCCATGTCATATGCGACACAGGGCGTCCTAGTGCAGTGGTATGAGTGTGTTAACGTCGTCTAGTAAAATTTTGTAGAATTTTCACTTCGAAATGTATTATAATATGTGTAACGCTTTGTTATGCTAGCTTTTGCTATATTGATTTGCTTAAGGGTAAGTTTTATGGTTTTTTTAAGGATATGGGATCCGCGTACGTAGGTGTGTACCCTTTGATTCCCTGAAATCTACCCTGGAGACAGGGATGGTATGTCTCATGCACATGTGATTTCACAGGCACCCTTCCGGAACACAGTAATGCGAGCACTACTGCTTGGCAGATTCCAGGTGTGGTGGCAGTACCTCTCCGGACGAACTTGGTTCAAGTTCTACTGCTACTTGGTTGCTCCTTTAGCACCACCCAGGGGGTACGTGTAGGGATTCTAAGGGTATTCCTACGGACTCGGCAAATTGGTATCTATACTAAAATACTGTTTCCTATAACCAAGAATTCAAGAAATGATCTCTTGGTGTATCAGAGCACTCTCTATTGTCGAGAGTAATAGGCACTATAGGAACATTAGAGGTTTCTCGAATAATAAGAATGCCCTGTACTTATTGGGGGACTAAATTTTAGATTGGCCAACGCCACGGCGGGTTCCTGGGTCTCCTGCAGAGGGCGCTCGCTAGGGCTTCGCCCCACATCTGGTTCGAGAGGTCCGAGGCGAAGGACCGGAACGCCGTTGCTAGAAGGTATGTCCCATCTATCTGTAAACTTGGTTTGAGCCAAGTCCTTCCAGGGATATGCTACGGGAAGTTGGCAGATCAATATATTAGTCACATCATCACGCGTGAACTTGTAAAAAGGGATTAAAAGGGACAAAAAAGAAAAAAAAGGGATAAAAAGAATAAAAAGGTATTCATTATGATATATGTATTAATAGAAAGACTATGTATGTATTTTTCAGATTGAAAGAGCACATTTCAGTGCCAGACAACCCTCCCATCCTGATCTTCCCCGAGGGCACCTGCATCAATAACACATCCGTCATGCAGTTCAAGAAGGGCAGCTTCGAGGTCGGCGGCACCATTTATCCCGTCGCCATCAAGTAAGCCACCTTCAAACTCAAACTCGTTTATTCCTTTAGATCTCAAGTAGACATCTATCTACACTAATATTATAAAGAGGAAAGATTTGTACCTATGTTTGTATGTTTGTAATGCATAGGCTCAAAAAGTACAGGGCCGATTTAAAAAATTCTTTCACCAATAGAATGCTACATTCTTCCAATTTGACATAGGCTACATTTCATTTTGAAAGAAAGATTTGTACCTATGTTTGTATGTTTGTAATGAATAGGCTCAAAAAGTACAGGGCCGATTTAAAAAATTCTTTCACCAATAGAATGCTACATTCTTCCAATTTGACATAGGCTACATTTCATTTTGAAAAAAAATAGGGATCCTTGGTAAAATTTGAACAATGTAACCGAAGGTGTAGAAAAATGAGTGTTAAAATGTCTTTCGTCGAATGCGCTGCCGAAACTATTAGCGATAGAACAATATAATGTACAACACTATTGAAGAACATCATAATGTCTACAAAAAACTCCGCGGTAGCATATGTCCAACTATTGTAGTTATGTCACTACCCCGTGCGAAGCCGGGACGGGCTGCTAGTCTATCTATATAATCAGCCGGTACCATCCACTGCTGAGTATAGGTCTCTTCTCTAGCACGCCTGTTGCCGGTCTTGTGCAAGGCCAGTTCATTCCTACTGCCTTTATTATGTCTTCCGACCATCGGGCTGGCCTTGAGGTCGACGCATATCTCTTGGCCACCATTCGGTTACTGCCTTGGTCCGTCGGAGATCTTCCCGTCTAGCCAAGTGTCCAAGTAGACATAGATATTTATTTATTTACTAAAGTAGCACATTATCATAACATATATCATAACATTTTACAAAAAATAAAACAACAGTATTTAACAAAAAATAACACAAAGGTATGAAATTTTCATAAAATAAAAGCAATATAAAACAGAAACAGGAAAATAAAATCGTTTGGACACGTCAAATTGCACACACAAGTAAACATATTCGTGAGCATGTAACGTGTCACAGGAGCTCCTTAGCACGTTACATGCACACAAATATGTCAACATTACAGGGAGTTTTTATGTTTTAGCTAATTTCCAGGTTCCGGGTTCGATTCCCGAGCCACACATTGTGTGGCTATCATGCATGTTCTCGGGTCTTGGATATTAGTCTTGTCTTGTGTTTGTCCATGCCATCTGCGACACAGGGACTTCTTCAGATTCTGATATTTAGTTAAATCAAGTACCTACTGTTCCCTCAGATTCTGATGTTTAGTTAAATCCAGTACCTGCCGTTCCCTCCAGATTCTGATGTTTAGTTAAATCAAGTACCTACTGCTCCCTCAGATTCTGATGTTTAGTTAAATCAAGTACCTACTGCTCCCTCAGATTCTGATGTTTAGTTAAATCAAGTACCTACCGTTCCCTCAGCTTCTGATGTTTAGTTAAATCAAGTACCTACTGTTCCCTCAGCTTCTGATGTTTAGTTAAATCAAGTACCTACTGTTCCCTCAGATTGTAATGTTTAGTTAAATCAAGTACTGTTGCCATCAGATTCTGATGTTTAGTTAAATCAAGTACCTACTGCTCCCTCAGATTCTGATGTTTAGTTAAATCAAGTACCTACTGCTCCCTCAGATTCTGATGTTTAGTTAAATCAAGTACCTACTGCTCCCTCAGATTCTGATGTTTAGTTAAATCAAGTACCTACTGTTCCCACAGATTCTGATGTTTAGTTAAATCAAGTACCTACTGTTCCCTCAGATTGTAATGTTTAGTTAAATCAAGTACTGTTGCCATCAGATTCTGATGTTTAGTTAAATCAAGTACCTACCGTTCCCTCAGCTTCTGATGTTTAGTTAAATCAAGTACCTACCGTTCCCTCAGCTTCTGATGTTTAGTTAAATCAAGTACCTACTGTTCCCTCAGATTGTAATGTTTAGTTAAATCAAGTACTGTTGCCATCAGATTCTGATGTTTAGTTAAATCAAGTACCTACTGTTCCCTCAGATTGTAATGTTTAGTTAAATCAAGTACTGTTGCCATCAGATTCTGATGTTTAGTTAAATCAAGTACCTACTGTTCCCTTAGATTCTGATGTTTAGTTATTGTAAATACTGTTGCCATCAGATACGACGCCCGTTTCGGCGACGCGTTCTGGAACAGTTCCCGTTACGGGATGCTGCACTACCTCCTGAACATGATGAGCTCGTGGGCCATCGTCTGCGACGTGTGGTACCTGCCGGCCATGACGCGCGCCCCCCACGAGACCGCCGTGGACTTCGCCAACCGCGTGAAGGCGGTCATCGCGCGCCGCGGCGGCCTCGTCGACCTGCAGTGGTGAGTGCTAAGAGGTCAACTGTACTCTAAGGTCAACTTGACTCTAAGGTCAGATTAACTCCAAGGTCAACTTAACTCTAAGGTCAACTTGACTCTAAGGTCACTTAACTTAAAGGTCAATTATACTCTAGAGGTCAACTTAACTCTAAGGTCAACTTGACTCTAAGGTCACTTAACTTCAAGTCAATTATACTCTAAAGGTCAACTTAACTCTAAGGTCAACTTGACTCTAAGGTCACTTAACTTCAAGTCAATTATACTCTAGAGGTCAACATAACTCTAAGGTCAACTTGAGTCTAGGGTTAATAAATCTCCAAGGCGAACTTAACTCTAAGGTCATTTAACTTCAAGGTCAGTTATACTCTGAGGTCAACATAACTCTAAGTTCAATTTAACTCCAAGGTCAACTTGACTCTAGGATCAATTAAACGCCAAGGTCAACTGTACTGTAAGGTGTACATGACACTGTCAATTGACATTGGAAAATATACTCTAATGTCAACTTAACTCTAATGTCAACTTAACTCTAAGGTCAACTTAACTCCAAGGTCAACTGAACTGTAAGGTGTACTTGACTTTGGGGCAAGGCGGTCATCGCGCGCCGTGGCCGCCTCGGTCGACCTGCAGTGGTAAATGCTATGACAACTCAATCCCATAGTACAAGCTCTGCTTAGTTTGGGAATAGATGGCGATGTGTGAAATTTCTAAAAAATTTTGTCTTTACCTTTTGTGTCTATGCCAACTGCGACACAGTATGAAGGATTTTTTTTTTTAATTCCAGGGATGGTCAGTTGAAGCGTGTGAAGGCAAAGAAGGAATGGCGGGAGATGCAACAAGAGGAGTTTAGTAAGAGGTTAAAATGCGAATAAATTAGTTTTTAGTACTAAATTTAGTATTAAGGTACGTTTAGACCCGCTAAAAAGGGGGCAAGGGGGGTGTTATTGTTTTTATATAAGTGGCACGGGCCGAGCCCACCTACTGTTAAGTGGTTACCTCCGCCCATAACAATGATATGGCTCAAGTCGCGTCACATTGAGGGGGTGGTCTCATGATTTCATATTAGTTTGTTTGTTGCTTTAAAACAGTTTTTTGTATTAAAACTTGGCAAATATCCCATATGCCAAGTTTGGAGTACTGCCACCAGACCTGGTGCTCCAAGTGCTGTCCCGGTGGGAGGGTGTGGGTGCCGGTGAAGATACGGGAGAAACGGGACGCGACTTGGGTCTCAGGCCTGGTGCTATGGGCGGCGGTAATCATTTAACATTAGGTGGGCTATCAGCTCGTTGTCGCTATAACGGCATGAAAAGTATGGTTCATGGTTGGTGGAAATCATTTCTGCTGCCAAAACCGTAGTTTTAATTATTAAAATACAATTTATTTTAATTAAAATACTAAACTATACTACTATTGTCAACGAATAACTCGGGTTGGGGTTTATGTTTTTTTATTGCACCCAAAGTGTGTTAAACATCATTTTTGTATAATTTCCCCAAGTCTGTTATAAAACATCATTTTTGTATAATATCCCCAAGTCAGTTATAAAACATCATTTTTGTAAAATTTCCCCAAGTCTGTTATAAAACATCATTTTTGTACAATTTCCCCAAGTCTGTTAAATAACATCATTTTTGTACAATTTCCCCAAGTCTGTTATAAAACCATTTTTGTACAATTTCCCCAAGTTTGTTATTTTATATTACTTGTGTACAATTTTCCCAATTCTGTTATATAATATATTTTTTGTACGGCTTAGTGGGTACGACGCGAGGGGTCCCGGGTTCGATTCCCGGCCGGGGCAAACTGTGTTTGCTCTCGGTTCATGGGCGTTTTCTCTTTCTGCGTTTGTCCATGCCACCTGCGACACGGAATCCTAGTGCAGTGGTATGTGTAAACGTTACTTACCCCTCCGCTAAAAAATAACGCAAAGTCCATCAGTTATTCTAAATCCGTTAGTTATTCTGATTCCATCAGTTATTCTGAGTCCATCAGTTATTTTAATAACTGAAACATGCCTAATATAACTATTTCCCCCGGATTTGTTCGTGTAAGTTCTGGGTGTCAGATTATTAAGGAATGTTTAGTGTAGTAAGTGTTAGCTGAGTTATTCGTGGGGAGACTATGTATTTGAGCTCACCTGTCACGTCTACGTCGCCGTAGCCCACATGGTGGGGAGGCCGGTTGAGGCTCTGCCTACTCCTTCGCGGATTAGGTGTGAATACTTTAATTAATATTTTTATGGATATTTCACGCATCTTTTACTCTGTGGTTCGATTGCCCGGGCAATTGTATTATGAACATAAATGTTTGTTCTGTCTCAGTGTTAATATGTTATAGCTTTTGCCCGCGGCTTCGCTCACGTTTATCAAATTTAATTGAGGTGCATTCATCGGTATAGCGCCATCTAGTGGGTAATTACGAACTAAACTATGAAACAGCGCCATCTAGGGAAACATGTAACGAACTAAACGAAAAACCCTTCGAACCGAGTCCCGGGTTCGATTCCCGGCCGGGGCACACTTTGTGTGGTGAGCGTGAAGTTTGTTCTCGTGACTTGGGTGTTTGTCTTGTGTTTCTGTTTGTCCATGCCATCTGCGACACAGGGAATCCTAGTGCAGAGGTATGAGTAACGTTTATTAATATTATTTATTAATTTCAAAATATTTATTTACACAAAACAGTACCAAGCAGTTGTATAATTCCCATAGTACAAGCTATGTTTGGGGCTAGATGGCGCTGTGTGAAATTTCCATGAATATTTATTATTAATTGATCAAAAGTGTAAAAATTGTGACATATAGCAATGTTGCGAAGGTAATGTAATTACGGTAATGTTAGTTGAATATAGAACCTGGCTGTATATCGTAATGGCTAATGCCGGGTTCCAATAACATATGAAATTGAAACTTATCGTGGAGTGTTGTGATATTTTTAATATTTAAAAATGTATATTCTTTATTGAATATAGGAAACAAGCTGTACCCGCGACTTTGCTCCCGTGGTTTATGTTAGTACCTCACAATCGCGATTTTTTTTCTTTGCATCCCAAAATCATCATTCATAGCCAAATTGAAACAGCTAAACATTATGCTGAATAGTATATAAGAAATAACTATTCAGCGCTGGTTTTCAGTGAGAAATAAAAACATAATACCTTCCTTCTGAATCACTATCTATTGCTCTATCTATTCGTGGCTTAGTTGGTAGTAGCCCTGCCTTCGGAGCGAGGGGTCCCGGGTTCGATTCCCGGCCGGGGCACACTGTGGTGATCACGAAGTTTGTTCTCAGGTTTTGGGTGTTTGTCTTGTGTTTCTGTCCATGCCATCTGCGACACACGGAATCCTAGTGCAGAGGTATGAGTGTAAACGTTTATTTATTTAAACTGTAGTATAAAAGATCGAAGAATAGAAACGGGAGCGACTTTGTTTTATACTAAAGGATGTTTGAGTCTATTTTCAATAAAGAAATCATACATTTTTGAATGTTAATATTTCTAGGAAACGGATGTGGTTATAAAGAGTGTAATATATTTTTGGATGGCTCAATTGGAAAGGATTTTTCGAATTATTCGTCTAATATGTATTGTATGGAAATATATAAATATTCTTGTAGTCGTTTTAAATGTTGAAATATATGGTTATCGAAAGTACGGGTTGTAAGCCGTGACGGCATATCGTAGATACACTTTATTCTTCACAAATAAAATAACAGTGATTATAACAATAAAAATTACACATTTATGTGAAACATTTGGCGGTCTTATCGCTTTAGAGCGATCTCTTACAGACAACGTTGGATAACCAAGAAGTGACAGATTTTACAAAGGGTATTTGGTGTATCTGTTTATTAAACAAACGTAAAATTCCTAAATTACTTCAAAATAAATGTAAAATAAATACTTAATATTGTGTTAATATAAATATATATTGTATCGATTGCCGTCACGGCATAGTTTTACTATCAACGCGATAAAACACTTTTACAGAGTCTGCACGAAATTTCGAACTGTTTATATATGCATAAGCAACGGAAGTCGTGTAGATAGAAATGAATTTTGTTTGTTTGTTTGTTTTGTTGTTTATAGGGGGTGGCAAGGCAAAACAAAAAGCAAAAAAAATATCGCTTCGTTTCTCAGATTCAATATATCGCATATTGCGCTTTTTAAGTGAAAAAGGGGGTTAGTTTTGTCTGTATTTTTTTTACGTCGTCTTTCGCCAATTGTGGAATTATTATGGTTAATTTTTAATTTCATAGATTGCATCCCAGAATTTTGGGAAGGGGTTGGCATCCCACCTTTTCGAATTTTTACAAAATAACATTGGTGTTGCCACATAGTTTCCAGTATTTATGTAATGCGACGAAAATTTGGTTGTTTTAATAATTTATTGTATTATAGGAATTGCATTTAGAATTTGTGGAATTGGATGATATATTTTTAAAGTCTCTAGACTATTAATGTTTGCATATCGTCGGCTTTTAGTATCGGAAAATTTTCGAAACGTTTTTCGCGTTGTGCGGAATGGAATTTTTGAGTTATGCGTACAATCTTTCTAACTCATTCAACTCAATTTCACGTCTTATTATATTTTTTTTTTTGTTTTACTCTCTTACCCCTGCACTAGGCTTCTCTGTCGCAGGTAGCAATGAAATAATTATCGCGAAATTACAGCAATTAGTAGTGCTCGCATTACTGTGTCAGGAAGTTGCCGGTGAAATCACATGCGCATGAGATGTATCATCCCCGTCTCGGGTGATGGACGCAGCAGGATGAGTGCGACTCAGTGTAAGATCCAAATCTTATACTGAGTCGTTACTGTTGTCATGGGCGGGGGGCGCCACTTACCAGGTGGGCCCTCGGCTGGTACCGTCACTTATTCATATAAAAAAGAGGTTCATCTGACGTTAAGTGGTTATAATAACAATAGTAATACGACTCAAGTCCTACCCGACCGAAGTATTATGACCCAAGTCGCACCCCGTTGCGCCCGTCACCCGAGACGTGGATGTCACGTCTCATGCGCATGTACCCGGTAATGACAAAAAGGGAAAAGAAAATATTAGTCATTTTTGCTACACAAATTAGACTAAAATGTTAGTTACCACACAATAAAGTATCTTAGATCCGCATTTAATTAAATTAATGTAATAAAAATAATATATTTTTGGAATAATAATCTGGCAGCAAGATTGCTACGTGAGTTTTTAATCGAAATCGATTCTTTAATATATGAATGAGGAAAGTTGATTATTCCGAAAAAAATAGGGGTTTTTTTTTTTTTTTTTTTTTTTTTTTTCAATTAATCTACAATCTGCTTCACAGCAATATGTATAAATAATTTGAAAATCTGGTTGCAGCCAACTGTGCAACAGCAAAAATGTTTCAACAGGTAAAATTACATTTTACATCTACGATTATATCCAACTTTCAATGACTCGAAACGTCATATTTCGAAACAACATGGGTACATTAAAAATGTGACCAACAATATACAATACTTACGAATTATGTATATTTTTTTCTTTATTTGTGTCTCTCACGCTTAGATGCATTTATCCGAGAGAATATTATGTGCTACTCTAATAAAAGTACGATTTATATTATAAAACACGATTAATTTATATTAATATTATGTGATTAAACGAGGGCAAAAATAATGCTCGGTTGCCATAATACACTTACGAATTCTTACACCCGTTGTCACATATTCTGCCAAATTTTGAATCAAGGAACGTATATTATGGCAACCCAGCCTAATTGTTATAAGCTACCATTAGATAGTACTTTATCATGTAAAATATTTAATAAATCAATCGTTATTTAATTCCATTGTTACATTTCAAGTTCTGTTTGATTACTAATAAGTTTTGATACCGTCTTTAGTGCGGGATCCAGCGGAAGATTGATAATTTCATCGAGTTTTTAATCATCGATTTATCGTATTACTTTAAACGAGCAATTCTTATATTTATTTCGTGTCGCGAAAATGGCTCTAACGAGTTGGATGAAATTTTGTGTTTAGGGTTATGCTGTTAAAGTTTACCTATATAATTGTATTCCTTGTTAAAAAGTTTTATACAAAAAAATCGAGCGAAGCTAATGAAGGGAACATATTTTTACTGAAGTGCCTAACAAAAAGTTGCCGCTAATAATATTCTAATTTTCAAGTTCATATATTGCTGTGAAGTTTATTGTAATTTATTTCAATAACAAAATTTAATATAGCTCATACATCAGAATGACACAGGCTATATATAATTCGTAAAGATGTTTTATAAATTGGCCAAAATATAACGATAAGTTCTAAGTTGGAAAAAAATCTGCCATCTGCTATTTTGTAAGAGATATACGAATATAATGTATGGTAGAATTGTTATTGAGTCGCGTGCAAAGGCTAGTTGTATATAAAAATGGATTTCGATTAAAAACTCGATGAACTGGTTACAGAAGTTGGATCTTGTGCTTGAAAATAATCAGACAGTGAAACCGGGCCTTTTAGGTATATGATTAATCTTGTAAATATAATTTTGAATATTTTGGTTTTAGTAATTTATCATGCTTACCACAGATATTGTAAGTTAGGTGTTAAATAGTATTTTTACTGTATTTATTTATATTAAAATGTATGAGTTATTTCGAAATAAAATGTGGCCTACATTATTTTTTGTTTTATTCGATACTACCATACAACAATGTCAATATTACTCGCGTCCGTTGGTGGGTACCCCCAGAATCCCTCCACGTGTCCTCCGGGCGGTGCGAGGAGCAACACAGTAGCAGCAGAACTGTGATAAGTTCGACAGAAGTACCACCTCCACACCTGGTAATTTGCCGATAAGCAATAGTGCTCGCATTACTATGTTCCGGTGGGATTACAAACGCATGAGACGTTGCAACCCCGTCTCGGGTGATGGACGCAGAAGGATGAACACTCTGTTTACGATCCATGTCTTATTCGGATTTACACTTACAACCAGGAGGGCCTTCAGCTCGTTCCATCAGCCAATCATTCAGAAATTAGTCATTCAGCACAATTTAATCCGCCGCTAAGCAGTGGAGCACTCGTATTGCTTTTCCAGTGGAAGGTTGTGGATACCGGTGAAATTATAGGTGTTAGAGGGGTCCAACGCATATGTAGTCTGTAAAAAAAAAAACAATTATCAGTTTCTCCAAAGCTAATTGCTGGACCAGAAAGAGAATACAGATATGACCTAAGCTCCATCCTAGTAAAGCGCTAATACTAGCTATTTTGCGACATCTAGTGAGTTATCAATCGGCTTCTTAGCGACATTTAATAAAGTCGAGTTGGCAACACTGTTCATAAACGCAGTTCGATATTTTGGATCTCACTCAATCACTTGCATTTGTTTGTTTTGAAATTTGTTTGCAACATATTGATATTTATGTTCTATTTGTGAATCTTCGTAATGCAACTATTAAAACAATGACATAGTAATCGTTAAATACTCGTATATTGTCAATTAGAAATGTCTGTTTCGTGTGGAGATGACCGGAAAAAAATACATCCCTGGTGTGGAGTATGCCTCGTATCTCATCTGAGGATGTGCTCCATTCAGAACATTCAACTTAAACAAATATACGATAAACTTACGAATAAGGTACGTTTTTACTGTAACTTTCAAGCAAATACCCGTGCTAACCAGCAAACCGAGGTATTGTAATTCTATCAGTTCTGATGCTGTACATTCTTGGGAGTAATTTCCTAAATGCGTAGTATTCAACAACTACTGGAATTTTAACCTCAGCCTTTTCAACATATTGAGCATATAGACGGCTCCGTGGCTTAGTTGGTAATAGCCCCGCCTCCGAAGCGAGGGGTCTCTGGTTCGAGGCCGGGGCACACTTTGTGTGGTGAGCTTGAAGTTTGTTCTCGGGTGTTGTCTTGTGTTTCTGTGTTAGGCCATGCCATCTGCAATCCTAGTGCAGAGGTATGAGTTTTTGGTGATAGTTTGCTAGATTATGATATTATGATAGGCTCGGAAATAGAATGCTGTTTTATAATTGACTGATTATGAATGGTCCTATATATATATTAACACAATGTAGGTGGTGCAGTATGAAAGGCAATTATATAATACTTGTATAGTACTTTTATGTTTCTCACACTAATTTTTTTCATAAGTGGAAATCGAACCTGCAATCCAGTTAAACCATAAACTTTATGTATTGTATACTATTTAGCTGCGCACCACAATGTCAAAAGTAGCCTTTGTGTTAGTCTATATATAGTATATAGTAGTACTATATACTATAAACTAGTAGTACTAGTATAGTATTATTATATCTGTGGATAAGTCCAGGATAGATAGCATCTGTTGAGTCGTTTGAGTGAGAGTACAATCATACACACAGACATACATACAATCTTTTGCCTTTATAAGTGTGACAATTGTTTCAGTTTAACAATGACTGCGGAACACCTGAAGTGATATGCTATATCTGTTACTCACAGCTTAAGAGAGCACACAAATTCTCCGACATGGCACAGAAATCACAGATGATCTTGCAAGAAATACGTCTACAGGGCATTGAGGTAAATATATAAAATAATATATTCCTTTAGATCTCAAATATTGTTTGGTTATGTTAATATTTACATGCAAGTAGTGTCAACATAGTGTGTTTCTGTGTTTGTCCTGAACTAGGACTCAGCACAGCTATGCCACCTGTGCTGCTTAAGCGTAGTTGTATAACTGTATCCACGGTACCAGCCTTTAAAGTTCCCACTGCAGGGACACTGGCCTAGTCTCGATGATTGAGACTGAATGGGCTTTGATCAACCACGGGAGCTCAATCCGGATTGATAGATTCGGAAATGTCTTCATACTTTTAATTCTAAGTCATGCCGGTTTCCTCACAATGTTCTCCTTTACGGTTTCGAGAATGTGGTATTGTGCACATACATTCTTCAATTGAAAAACATGTGGATTTGAACCAGCCTACCTTCAGATTGAAAGTTGGCGACTGTGCCCCTGGGCCACCATGTATAAACATTATTTATTAACATAATGTTATGATTGAATTCCGTTTTCTCCTTTCAGCCATACAACATGACAATAATGCCAAACTTTGGAATAGCAATAAATTTATCTCCATCAGCCATTACTAACACTTCTATACCTAATAATACCAACAATGAGAATGTCGAACCATCAGGCGTACACCCCATAAAATCACCACATAACTCTATTAAAACGGAACCAATTTGTGAACCGGAAATTATTGATGAACCATCATCCATACCAGAAGATGAAATGTATTTGCTAGAAAACAAAAGTCTGTTATCGCATGATAACGCAGTAGAAAAGATGTATTTTCTTGAAAACACAAGTATGGTATCCAATAATGATAGAACAGAAGACATCTTAGATGCTTTAGATGACATAGATGCTGTAGATGACATTGATGCTACATATAACAAAGATGCAATAGATGTTGATGACACAGAAATAGTAAACGCTGATATTAAGCCAAGCGATGATGACATAGCGAAGATCAATACGGAGCTCAATATCATCAACGAAGACACAACATCTCAAACCGAATTTATAGTTGGTATGAAACCTGTAAATATAAATAAGGCAATTATTTCAGAGAACGGTATTAAAATCAGCATTGAGGACAGAACTTTCGCATCAATCACGTCCAACGAAAACTTTAATGTGCCTCACAAAGGAACTAAGCAGTACACCCACATATGCAAAGTTTGCAAAAGAACCTTCAGTTCAGAAGAAAATTTACGGAGACACATAATAAATAACAAGGAACATAAGAGATACTCCTGCAACAACTGCAATAGAACATTGCCTAGCGCTAGAGCATTGAAATACCACTTAGCAGTACACGCTGGGAAGAAACCTTATGCCTGCAACTTCTGCGACAAAGCGTTCTACCAGAAAATCCATATGCATCGACACGTTATAACCCACACCGGAGAGAAGCCATATTTCTGCAAAATCTGCAGCAAATCTTACAGCGATCAAAGCTATTTCAAAATTCATTTGCTAAGCCACACTGGGCAGAAGCCATTTGCTTGTGATTTGTGCAAAAAATCATTCACTCTGAGGAAGACTATGGAGAGACATAGAGAGTCTCATAGCGGCTTGAAACCCTTCAAATGTGATGTTTGTCTGAATTATTTCAGCAGCAAAAGCGCTGTGAGATCACACATGATATTCCACAGTGGAATGATGCTTTACAAATGCAAATATTGTGACAAGAAATACTCACAGCGCAGATATCTGATATCCCATCTAGTATTGCACTCGAGTGAGAAACCGTATGTCTGTCAGCTTTGCAATAGGGCTTATACGAGGAAACATACTCTTCGCAATCACATGAAATTTTCCCATAAAATAATACATTTAACGGAAAGACCCTACGTCTGCCAACTTTGCAATAAAGGTTATACGAGGAGAAATAATTTGCGGAGTCACATGAAAACTCATGATAAACTAGGAAATAGCCAAGCTGGCTTCAGGCCCGTTCAGGTTCGTGGTTCGGGCCAGGACGACGTAGGATTGATAAGTTAAATTTAACAAATGGCTGATAATCTTCAAACGCCTGAATAGATATTCAGAAATTATAGCTATTCCAGGTGTGGAGGCAGTTCCTCTCCAGACAAACTTGGCACAAGTTATACTGCTACATTTAGTTGCTCTTTTAGCACCACCCAGGGGGTACGTGTCGTGAGCAACTGTACCCCCCCTTTTGCGTCTGGGGTCGGGTAGGGGGGAGAACTTTTTGAGTTAGTTAACAGAAATTATGTTATTTTAGACACCTCCGTAGCTTAGTAGGTAGTAGGCCTGGCTTCGAAGAGAGTTTTTGGATCAAACTTTCCTCTTTTGCCACAGATATGTGTAAATGTCTTTCAGAGGGAGTTTTACTGGTCCATTTTCTGTATATACCATTTTTTGTTGGGAATTCGATTTGTCAAATAATTCGCGGTGTTAATTGCTTCTGCTCAATGTTTTTCAGGTAATTTTGCACCAATCAGGGTACAGTGGACTTTATCTAAGATTGTTCGATTTTTTCCTTCAGCAATGCCATTTTGCTGTGCCGTGTATGTGTATGGAGCAAATAAGCGTCTCTGTATAATTTCAAAAAATCAGTGGTTTGTTGAAGTATTCTTCAACATTATCACTGTAAATTTTTTATTCTTTTTCCTGTAAAATTTTACAGCTACATTTTTAAATTTTTTAAAATGTTTCATGACTTTTTCTGAGCCATAATATAAACTTTAGTATACCTTGTGTAATCGTCAATGAAGGCGAGCATCCTTGTGACGCAAATGAGATATGTCATATAAATTTGAAAACTATCATGGTTATGAACATTATTATTCGTGTTACCGAGATATTTACCATGATTTGTGAGTTTTGTTGACTCCCGATATTTCGACGCAGTTACATGCGTCATGGTCCCCGGCAAACTGAAGTCTGCGAAGTGGAGTGTGTAAATCATTGGCAGACATATCTGTCTACCCTCTTGCGTCAGATATGTCGTCGACGGGAGTAAAGTTGAATACTTCCTTATTTTTTGAAAACATTTTTGTAGCATATTTTATAATGGGAAAGCCATTATTATGTTTTGTTGGCGTAGTGTATGACTGTACTACATCCACATAGTGTTTGGTAGATTTTTTAGTACAAAATTTTACCAAGAGCCAATCTTTACCAATCTTTTTACCTATTTTTATAGACTCGGTTAAAATTTTTCATTATCAGGGTTAATGTCCTTACTTTCAGTCTCTTCGTCATGTTCTCTTTATCATCATCATAATTTCATCCTGGAAGTCTATTTTGCACTTACTTTCACTCGAAGAAAATGAAGAACTTCGCATTTCTATAGTTTGTTTTTGAGCTTTAGAGTTTCGTTCTATTTCCTTCTTGATAGCCTTTTTTTTATTTTTATTCCGTTCCTTGTATTTACTCTTTCCTCTTTTATTAGAGTAGTTTTGTTGTTTGATTTTATCATCGCATTCGTCCTGGTGGTCAATTTTGCTCTGAATTTAATTCGAAGAAATAGAAGAAATTCGTTTTTTATAGGTCATCTTTTAGCGTCAGGTTCAGAGTTTTGTTCTGTTTCCTTTTTGATTGCGATGGCCTCCTGTTTTTCTGTTATTTCTTTCTTTTTACGAACCATATTCCTCTTTTCTTGGTTATTTTTTTTAATGTTTCCTCTTCTATTATTGTTTTTTTGTAGACATCATCATGAGTTATCACTTCTCATACTCATACTCATTTATTCTGCCTTAGGAACAGTACGGAACACTTGGTGTACAACTTACAGCATAGAGTCCTTGCCGTAGGTCTGATAAATTGAGGATCAATTCATAAAAATGCAACCCGATTGATAATTGAAACGATAATCACATTTAGAGATTTATTATTGTCAATAAGTAATCAGTACAACAGTTCATACAATATGTTTATGTTCGCCAACCTGATACATCACCGCGTGTTCCTGTTCTTTGACACTTTCGGATCCGGAACCGTTGGCATATGAAATTTGTTGTAAGTTTTCTTCCTAAGGAAGCTTCCAGTATTCCAGATTCTCATTTCTTCCTTCTAGGACTTTGCCAATATAGTAAATTATTTGCTTTTTGGAGTTCACCTTCCATTGGAGGTCGAGGTAAAGGCTCTTTGAGATCATTTTCAGTTAAACCAACCGTTTGTATTTCCATGTCTTCATCCGGCCACTCCTTGTCATCATCTGATTCTTGATATTGAACATGCATTTCGTCCGAGTCACTTGCCAGCACATTTTTAACTGTTTTTTTTTCTATGGCATTCTTTTTTTTCTTAGACACTTTGGCTAGTTCAATTTCCTGTTTGGAGTATCAGTAAATCATGCTTCGTCCCAATTTTCTAGGTTTCCGATTCGGTTTTTTGGGTCCAGCCTTAATTGAATCTCTACATTCAAATGGAGAAATGAATTTCATATTGTATTTCTATCTATAGATCGAAGAGGACTGACCTTGCTCTCAGTTGACTGTTGCGTTGTAAGTGGAGAATGCAGAAATACTGTTGATTACTGCGAGGTCTCAGCTGTGAATTTTGGTTGCTGGTGCAGGCGCTGAATCAAGTGAACTTGAGTCTGGTGATGGTAAATTTTCTCTGGCATCTAACAGAGGTGATAGTTGGTCATGAAGGCAACAGTCTTCTTCCAATCGTGCATCACCGGCTACCGTATTTATTTGGCCAAATCTAATAATATTATCATTCTCTAAGCAGTCTGTCTCATCAGAATCAATCAGATTTTCTTGGCTTCTTTGAATTTCATCAGTTGACTGATTTAGGTCTCACAGGATGGGCCGGGCAACGTGGTGTGACTTACTGACTCTCTTTCTGGATTATCTGGGTACGGGCGACTTAACTAGGCATTAAGTCGTCATCAGTGAATATATGGCGATCGGATAGGAAAATTTCGCACTGCCTAAAAGCGTTGATGAGGTTAACTGGCGGTAACAAGATTACTTAAATAATCTTGAGGCCAAAAATTCTGAAGCCTGTTCTGAATCCTTGCCTAGTGAGAAAACTTACGTTAGAATTTTCAATATTTTGATCTGCACCAGCGATTCTCTGATTAAAAAGTGGAGTAAGCGGTAAATGCTCACTCTGATCTGAACTATTATTATTGGATATATATATAAATATTACCAAACTAATCACTGTTCGTTTTATTATACCCCTTAACCTACAGCCAGCCAGCCTCTAATGTTCCCACTGCAGACACCGGCCTACTCTCGATAATTGAGAGTGAATGTGTTTTCCGTCACGGTTTCGAGAACGTGGTATTGCGCACATAAATTTGGATATATTTCATACACACTACACAAACTCTTAATCGCTTCTTAATTTAAATTACAAGGGGGCAGCTACTCCCTCCTGCCCCCACCTGGGTGCGCCCATGGTAGTGGGGCTACATTACATTTTTATTTGCCCCAGGGCCCGTGGTTACCTAGCTACGCCACTGCCCACCTTGGTTTATTTTAACCTATTTTAGCTGCAGATATCGAAAAGAAACAAAATAAATTTTTCATCGTTTATTCGTACGGAGCCGTACACAAGTGCCTTCGCACAACACAATGCACAATATTTACAAATTGCGAATAAAAAATTATTAATTTATCGTAACATTCAGACGGACGCTAGACATAGGCTCTACTGGTGACTGTGACACAGATGTCATAGAATATTACTTTAAATCATCAAAAGTAATTATACAAAAATAAAAACAGGTGGCACAACGGGCGGCTAACGGCGCTAAAAGCGATCACTTCCAGACGATACGGCCCAAGAAACACTGTTTCAAATATCTGCCCCTTATTCTGCTATTTAAAACCGTTTACATGTAAGATACAATCTGACAATTCAGCATCACAAATTTATATAAATATAAAACCTGTCAAATATATCAAACAGTGTTACATAAAATAATTTCAGCAGTCATTAAGAATCAATAATAAATCGAATTTCAGATATAAAAATACAGTTTAACGTTTGCACATTTTTCTGAAATCTAATAATTAAATAAAGTATTGTTTGGGCATAATGTCAAACTACAGAACTGATTGTGTTTTGACATGCGCATGTCATGTGCCTAAGGATCTCTGACAAGTTACATGCGCACGAAAATATGTATTTTAAAATGATTCTTGTAAGATATCTGAAAACAGTTTAGTACACAAAACTCAGGGTCATCTTTTAAACTAGCTAAAAACATTTTTGACCAATTAATAAATAATATAAAACTAAAATTGCATAAAAATTGTCATTCATATTGGGACAGACATAATTCAGAACGCAACATTTGTGTTTCTAATAACGCTAATAAAACAATTAATTCTAAATGAACATATAATTAAAATCACAATTAAAATAAAATAGAAATCACCACATTTTTATATCAACTTAAAACAAAATTATTTATACAATAACAATTTGCAATTTTCATTTTAATACAATACAATTTGCAATTTTCATAATTTTAAGACGGCTAGATTAATAATTTCCAAAGTCCCTTAAACATTTCACGGAATATTCTACCCCGCAGACCGAAAAACAGGGGACGAAAATAAAAGTCAAAGTAGGACGACACTTATTACTTAAGTATAATTTATAAGTATAGTTTTTTATGTTATTGACATTATGTATAAAATATGGATTGGGAATCTGAAAATAAAACAATAATAGTAGAATTTCCCGTGAAATTTTTAAGGGACTTTTGAAATACGGGTTGAATTTTTTAAGTGACTTTTGTCATTAATTGTCCAAATGACAAAATTGGCGGAAATATTGCGTCCTCGTTCTTTTGAAGTAGGTTAATACCCAAATGTAACGAAAACTGGCAATTTGCGGAATACACACAATCAAATCCTTGAAACAGCGTTTATAATGAATTATTATATATGAAAATGATAAAGTTCCTTTGACCTTAAAAAAATATAGCGATAAAAAATGTCTTTATCCATAAAAAAACCAGTATTTCTTATCCAACGTCCATCTCTCATACACCAATATTTTTTATGTAATTAAACCTACCAATTCAGCTACTTGGCTAACACGGAGTCATTCAAAAATCAAAATATTCATACAAACATTTACATCCAAATGCAAATAATTGTATGACCGAAGAAATCCCTCTTACAATTCCAAATAACTATGTATTATTAATTGGGAATGTGTTTTGACTGTTCTCGTGGCTCAGTTGGCATCTCTGCTTTGCGACCGCAAAGCAGAGATGCCAACTGACGACCTTTGGGTTCAATTCCAATCAGGACAAGCATTTTTGTGATGATCAATATAATAAAATCAATATATAATATTGTACAAATAAAATGCTATGTAGGTAAACATTCTATCTGTTATCTAGTTCTCATAGTGCTATGCTTAGTTTGGGGCTAGCGCTGTGTGGAATATCAATGAATATAATTTTTCTATGTTTTATTATAGTAAGAATATTGTTAACTTTAATAAATATTTAAACTACCGGATTCAAATAAAACTTTTCTTCCAAATATTAATTCTTTTCATGTCTTTACTTTAACATGAAACATTCTGAGTAAGATTAAAATCAATGTACATTTGCTTTGTTTAAATATTCCAACAATAGTATTGCCAACAAGATCAAAAACTACGGAATTGGCTTTGAATAGCCATCATTTATGTATGTATGTAACGGACCTGATTTATGGAATTTCATATCTTACGTCTTTTATTATCTATGAAACTTCTATAGGACCACTGGAGGTACATCCTCTCAAACACCTAACACAAATAGGTCCACAATCGAAGACATCTGTCAACACCAACATACATATAGAATAGAGAACCTAATGTGCTACCTTGAATGACTCCGTCGAAAGAATAATTAGATTTTTAATAATATCTACTATTTACAGTTATGTAAGAAACAAATTACTCAAAATTGTTCCCGACATTAGTTTCCTATACACATTTGCGAGATCATGGCCGATGCGTGCGCGTGCGCAGCCTCCACTGCGCAGCCGCGCGATATATCTTTGCCGTGCAAACACAGATGATCTTACCATCGCCGTGTCGGCTCGAATCAGACAGGGATGAAATTTAAGTGTCTAAATTGAGACTTGCGAGCTCAGTTGGCAGATATGGCCGCGAGTAGGTCGCGGATTCCATTTCCCACCCAGGACAAACGTTTGTTATCACTGGGTGTTAATATGTATTGTGTATTTACAAAATCAGTATTATGGTTCCCATAGCACGAGTTTAGTTAGGGGCTAGACGGCGCTGTGTGAATATTTAATTGTCTTCAAGCACGGTTAATATTGTATATCTTAAACATTATAAAATATCGACCTTAATATACAAACAATTCCAACCTTAGTATCTCGTAATTTGTAAAACGATGGATATTGCTATATAGCTTAGTTGGTAATGCGAGGGGTTCCAGGGTCGATTCCCGGCCGGGGCAGTTTGCGTGAAGAACATCATTTGACTCGGGTCTTGGGTGTTTGTCCATGCCAAGTAAATCCTCGTGCAGGCATGTGTAACGTAATTTAATATAATCCCCATTTCGACCCCCTTATTAGGGGTTGAATTTCTGCCCTGTCTGTCAGATTCCTAAGCATAATATGTTGAAGGCATCAGTGCCTTGTCTACGAAGATAGCTGTAAAGCTATGTATGCATATAATTAGAATACTATACTATAATTCCCTGTGTAACAGGTGGCATAGACAAATACAATGATATAAGACCTGAGAACAAACTTAATGTTTACTAACAAGTCTTTTACGGCTGGACATCGAACCCGCGCCCCTCGAAAGTGCCACTAAGCCACGGAGCCGTCATATTTAGTCGACAATTCTGTACGAATTAATATAACAATATATTACTAAAACATGAAATTTCACATATATCATAAAATATTTACACAAAACAAAACAGTACCCCCCGGTGTCCGTACAGCGTTTTACAAATAGTTAATATATTACAAATTGACATATATTAAAATCTAATCTACCAAGCGTGATCTATGAGCGTGGTGGTCCAGGGGCACAGACGCAGCCTTCCAATATGAAGGTCGCTGGTTCAAACACACGTGCAACAGAGATTTTTCACTTGAAAAATTGATGTGCGCAGTACCATGTTCTGGAAACGGTGACGGAAAACATCGTGAGGAAACCGGCATGTCTTAGAACCGTAAATTCGACGACATGTGACATCTACCAATCCGGATTGGGCTCCCGTGAGATCAGAGCCCATTCACTCTCAACTATCGAGAGTAGGCCGGTGTCAGTGGGAACATTAGAGGCTGGTACGGAATCTATAGTCTTGACATCAAACATCAAATTCAACAATATTTTCACTATTTCTTCACACCGGAATGTCTTAATACAATCCCGTAACTAAGTGTCAAGTCAAAAAAAGTCAAACTCATTTATTCATTTAGATCTCAAGTATCATTGTCACTTATAACCCATAACAATCTATACATCACCCAAGTCTCAGTTAATTCTCATAGTAATTTGGGGCTAGATGGCGCTGTGTGAAAATGTCCATGCATATTTAAGGCTGGAGGTTGGCAAATTTGGAATTCCAAAAGTTAGAAGAGATTGCTTTAAGCAATAAGGCATCTCAATTATTTTATTCCCATAGTAAAGCTTAATGGGGCTAGATGGCGCTGTGTGAAAAGGTCCATGCATATTTAAGGCTGCTGGTTCCCAAATTTGGAATTCCAAAAGTAAGAAGAGATTGCTTTAAGCAATAAGGCATCTCAGTTGTCTTATTCCCATAGTACAGCTTAGTTTGAAGCCAAATGGCGCTGTGTGAAAATCTATACATATTTAAGCCTGGAGCTTGCCAAAGTTGGAATTTCAAAGGTTGGAAGAGATTGCTTTAAGCAATAAGGCTTCTCAGTTATGTACAGCTTAGTTTGAAGCCAAATAGCGCTGTGTGAAAATCTGGCTTAAGGCTGGAGCTTGCCAAATTTGGAATTCCAATGGTTGGAAGAGATTGCTTTAAGCAATAACACCGCTCATTGTGTTTCGTTTGGCTAATTACTGTTAAGTATGTTTTTATCTCATTGTGTACAATAATGATTTTAATATCTATTTATTGAAGCAAGTACTGTTGCCAATCACAGATGTACAACAACAAGCCATGTCCACCTCCAAAACACCAACACCAGTGTTGGCCACACGTGAAAAACACAGAAAAAAAAATCTGCTGTATTTTACTATAAATAAAATATAATAAAATATCGTTTTGAAAAATTCTTTTAACGACATTATTATTCGTGTTACCGAGATATTTACCACGATCTGTGAGTTTTGTTGACTACCGATATTTCGACGCAGTTGCATGCGCCATGGTCTCGGTAACGAATAATAATGTTCATAACGATGATAGTTTTAAAATTTATATCTTCTAATGACTCTTGATATTAAGGGATTGTAAGGTTACATTATCTATGTGACTAAAGGGACGGGGCGGCGGCTGTTAAGTGGTTACCGCCGCCCGCCGCCGACACTAATCCCTACCGAATGAGAGAGAGAGTAGAGTAGAGTAGGCGTCAACAGCCAGTTTCAATATTCAACGCTCTTGGTCCATCGCTTAAATCCTAGACTCAATATTGGCGTAAGTCGCTTCAAACGTGCGCTAAATAGGCCAACGTACTAACTTAAATGAGGGTAGCTCGAAACAAACTTTTAAATTGATCTTGTAGCTTTAAACGAGCAATTCTTGTATATTTTTTTTTGTATATATATTTTTTTATATATATTGGACATGGGGGGAGGTTTCTGTGGGTCCTTCTGGCCAGACCCCGCGGAATGCGCAGAGGGGGTCGTTGTCGACAGTGATGGGTGGTTTGATTGTATTTATTTTGGAAATGGCTTGGATTTGGATGATATTTTGTGTATAGACAGGGTTTGGCTGTATAATTGTATTTTGGTCCGTTCGAGTATTACATAAGCATATATTAATTGGGGGGTTCTTTGCTTATTGTTTTGACATTAGGGGGTGGGGGATGTAGATGGTGATTACGTCACATATTGTCTACGCTTGAAAGCGACCTGAGTAGGGGAAGAGCGTGGTGGTCCAGGGGCACAGACGCCGACTTTCAATCTGAAGGTTGCTGGTTCAAAGCCAAATGCACCAATGTCTTTTCCACTTGAAAAATTTCTGTGCGTCATTCAGTAAGAACTGTATAAACCAAACAATTTAAAAACGGATCACAACAAACCCTCAAAAATGGTTGCAAACTCCTCAAAAGTTCAAAACCCCCCCTAATTCTTCTGCGTGGGGTTACCAACGCCCAAATTCAACAGGTTAGAGTACCCCCTGAACTGGTTGGCCATCATGTCCCTGTAGGCGGCCAGTTGGCGAGGGTCCATCTGCCCCGCGAGGCTGTACAGCGCCATGTAGGGGTCCATGAACGACATGGGGGGAGGTTTCTGTGTTTCCTTCTGGCCAGAGCCCGTGGAATGCGCAGAGGGGGTCGGTTCTTGGACCTGGTAGCTGGGGACAGTGATGGGGGGTTTCTTTTGGATCTTCAAGTCCTTGGGGGGCGTGGGGGTCTTCGCCACGAACTTGCCGTTCGATGACCTCTTTATCGGCTTGGGCTCTTTCTTTGGGGGTGTTTGGGCTTTGTTGACTAGCGTTATCTCCAGGTTTGACCCGACCACTGCCTTCCCGTCGACGATGGAGTAGTTCTTGGGCAGGGCCTGCGCTGGCTTGGAGGGGGACGGCGCTGTTGGCACCCTCACTATCTCCACCGCCGGTTTGGAGAGTTTGCAGGTCAAGTCCAGGATGTCCTGAGGCGATTGGAATGGTGTCACCTGCGACAAAACAAATAGTCCTTTAAAACTCTTTTTTATGCTACTAATGTGACGGGATGGGAAGAAGGCCAACCTGATAAGTGGTTACCGCCACCCATAAACAAAACAACTAGAAAAATGACATTTATTCACACAGACTGTACACAACAATGAATAACACATGACCTATGTTGCACTGTTACGCCTTATGTCCTTGTAAATTCACCGGCACCCACACCCTTCCAACGGAACACAGCAATGCAAGCACCACAGCTTGGTAGATTCCAGGTGTGGTGGCAGTACCTCTCTGGACGAACTTGGCACAAGTTCTACTGCAACTTTTGGTTGCTCTTATACCACCAGCCAGGGGGTGCGTGTAGGGAATCATAACCTTGGACCCTTTAGCACCACCCGGGGGGTGCGTGTTGGGTTATAACCTTGGACCCTTTAGCACCACCCGGGGGGTGCGTGTAGGGAATCATAACCTTGGACCTTTAAGCACCACCCGGGGGGTGCGTGTAGGAAATCATAACCTTGGACCCTTTAGCACCACCCAGAGGTAACATGTAGGGTTATAACCTTGAGCCCTTTAGCACCACCTAGGTGGTACATGTAGGGAATCATAACATTGCACCCTTTAGCACCACCCGGGGTGATATAACCTTGCACCCTTTAGCACCACCCGGGGGGTACGTGTAGGGTTATAAACTTGGAACCTTTAGCACCACCCAGGGTGATACAACCTTGCACCCTTACCTGCACTCTCGGCGGTTTGAAGGGCGTCCCGTGAAGCACGTGCGGGGGCGGCATGAACGGGTCCTTGGGGTTCCCATACACCGTCTTCTCAGGACTGGACGACCCGAAGATGGAGGTCGCCTGTATCACCTTGGGAGGCTGGTTGGGGCTGTTCGGGAAGGGGGGGATGATGTTATACATCCCGAAGAGCTGCGCGTTCGCCATGATCTGGTGCTGGACCGCCGGGTTCAACAGCATCGGGTTGGGCGTGAGGACGGGGGTGACGGGGGCGGGCCAGGGGGTCGGCAGGGGGGTCACCTCCAGCCCCCGCTCCTTGAGGATGTCCAGCTTCTTCTTCTTGATGGCCTGCGGGCTCTCCGGGTACTCGTCCAGGTCGATGATTTCTGGTGTTTTCGGCTTGTACGGCACCTGGGGGATTATAAATAAACGTTTACACACTCATACCTCTGCACTAGGATTCCCTGTGTCGCAGATGGCATGGACAAACACAGAAACACAAGACAAACACCCAAGACCCGAGAACATACTTCATGCTCACCACACAGTTTTCCCCGGCCGGGAATCGAACCCGGGAATTTTGAGGGGTCCAGTTGCTCGCGTGCATATGTGTGTACCCTTTGGTTCCCTACACGTACCCCCTGGGTGGTGCTAAAGGGGCAACCAAAAGTAGCAGTAGAATTTGTGCCAAGTTCGCCCGGAGAGGTACTGCCACATCTGGAATCTGCCGCCAAGCATTGGTTGCATTACTTTGTTCCTGTGGAAGGGTGTGGGTGCCGGTGAAATCACACGCGCATGAGTATCATCCCCGTCTCGAGTGATGGACGCAGCAGGGTGAATGCGACTCAGTAAAGATTTGGATCTCATACTGAGTCGCGCGCATTACTGTTGTCATGAGCGAGGGGAGCCACTTACCACCAGGTGGGTCCTCAGCTCGTTCCGTCACTTAAACAAAATTACCACAATTAAAGTTACCTCGACAATTTCATCATCACTGTTGTTCCCGGCGGTGGTACCCGAGGGGGCGCTGACGGGGGGGTGGTGGATCCCGAAGTTGGTGACCGGGGGTGCCGCGGGGACTGCGGGCGGCGCGGGCGGGGAGCTCGACGACGACAGCGACTCCGCCAGCAGGGGGTACGCGTTCGGCGCTGGAAACAACAATAAATATTAACATTAATAATTTCACCGGTACCCACACCTTTCCAGAAACACAGCAAGCACCACTGCTTGGTAGATTACCAGGTGTGGTGGCAGTACCTCTCCGGGCGGACTTGGCACAAGTGCTACTGCTACTTGTTGCTACGGCCAAGTGCGAGTCGAACTCCTGCACGAAAGCATCCGCACCATTATCACTACATAGTATAAAACTAAGTCGCTCTCTCTGTCCCTATATCCCTATGTATGCTTAAATCTTTAAAACTACGCAACGGATTTCGATGCGGTTTTTTAATAGATAGAGTGATTCAAGAGGAAGGTTTATATGTATAATACACTAGCAAGTCATCCCGGCCTCGCACGGGTAGTTTCTCATACGACACTGATGCTTAACTAACCGTGCGAAGCCGGGGCGGGTCGCTAGTATATAATATCGAGCAAAAACGAACAGAAAATAAACCCGTTTTTGTATGGACTCGCGCCCCATAATCTATGAACGGCAAAGCGCTTATATTTTAGCCCGAACTAAAGTACTAGCGCCATCTAGTTTCTTCATATGGAACTATTATATATCCTAAAAATCTCGTTTGTACGAGAGCCCCCTTATATATATATTTTATTCTGTTCTCTAGTATTTGTTGTTATAGCGGCGACAGAGATACATCATCTGTGAACATTACAACTCAACTATCACGGTTCATGAGATACAGGCGACAGACAGACGGACAGACAGCCAAGTCTTAGTAATAGGGTCCTGATTTACCATTTGGGTACAGAACCCTATTATCACAAAAAACTACAACGTTAAACGTTACCTCTGCGCTAGGATTCCCTGTGTCGCAGATGGTATGGACAAACACAGAAACACAAGACCCCGACCCAAGAACAACCTTCATGCTCACCACACTAGCGTGCCCCGGCCGGGAATCGAACCCGGGACCCCTCCGAAGGCAGGGCTACAACTAAGCCACTATAATTTCAATACTCACGTGTGTTGGGAGCCGTGTGCGTGGGTGTGTGTGTGGGTGTGGCGGAGTGCGCCGCGTTCTGCCGCGCCGGCTTCACGCGCACGGCCCGCAGCGAGCTGGCGCCGCGGCGGTGCACCTTCTGGGAAACGAACCTTTGTCAGCTCTTTACCATGTCTTATTTATGTTACTAAAATGCCCCAATGCTCTCATTTCTAATACTTTTTGTCCATTCAAAGGTTGTCTGTAAGAAATCGTTTTGTAGCGATAAGACATTGTAATAATAATAATAATTTATTTATTTCAGACATAACATATTATTACTAACTATTGTTAGCTTAAACCTGTCTTGTACCTTAAGCAAATAAATTTATTTTTAATTTTTGTTTTATTTCATATGTTACCTGTTCCAAAGGGTTCCCGTTCTGCGCGTGCCCGTTGACCGAGGTGGGGGGGTAGGGGGTGACCTGACACGGAGGGGGGAGGTCGCTGGCCTTCAAGGCATCGCTCTGGTACTCGTGAAGACCTGAATATATATTTATTTAGACACTATTACATCATCATAATGTAAACAGACGTAAACTTAACAAATAAGATTAGCTTAAACATGAAAACTGACTGTAATGTTGACATATCTGTGTGCATGTAATGTGCCTGGGAGTTCCTGTGACACGTTATATGCTCATGTTTACTTGTGTGTGTAAAATTTGACGTGTCCAAATGATACTTGAGATCTAAAGGAATAAATGAGGTTGACTTTGACTTCATCAAAAAATAAAAAGAAAAATAGTTATTTTGTTTGGTACCTTGAGTTTTTTGTGTTGTTTCGTTTTGTTTAAGTTCATATATTAATTTCTGTTTTAATTTCTTATCTTGTTTGTTATGTTTTTGAAAATTATATTCTATGTTAATAATATATGTATCTATTGTACTAATGTATGTTCCGTTGTGTTTTAATTTATGTTTATTGTGTATTTCTAGTAAAACGCATTAGATAATTCTGTAATGTTATATTTTAGACTTTATAATAATAAATAAATAAGTAAATAGAGAGCGTGGTGGCCCAGGGGCATCGACGCCGACTTTCAATCTGAAGGTTGCTGGTTCAAACCCACACGTGCACCAATGAGTTTTTAATGTGAATGAGTGGCGGAACGAGCTGAGGCCCCACAATGACAACAGTAATGCGCGCGACTCAGTATGAGATCCAAATCTTTACTGAGTCGCACTCATCCCGCTGCGTCCGTCACCCGAGACGGGGATACTCATGCGCGTGTGATTTCACCGGCACCCACACCCTGCCACCGGAACACAGTGGCAGTACCTCTCCGGACGAACTTAGCACAAGTTCTACTGCTACTTTTGGTTGCTCCTTTAGCACCACCCAGGGGGTACGTGTAGGGAATCTAAGGGTTCAGCAGGATGAGTGCGACTCAGTGTAAGATCCAAACCTTATATTGAGTCGTTACTGTTGTCATGGGCGGGGGGCGCCACTTACCACCAGGTGGGCCCTCAGCAAGTTCCGTCACCAATTCAAATAAAAATAAAAAGTGTTATTGTTACCTTTGTCAGCACTCATCCAGTGCTGCTTGTGAGGGTCCAGCAGGGTATCGGCGGGCTTCACGGCCAGCATCGGCTGCTCCTCCTTAGAGAGCGAAGCGAGGAACTCCAGGTTGAGCTCGGACGCCGGTTTTGAGGTTATGTTCATTTCTTCTTTCACTTCACCTGGATATAAAAGAATACAGTGTAACTTTTAATCTATTTGCGACCGCTGGGTTTTGTTTTGGCCAAAGGTTATCATTGCCGTCCAGCGTGGCAATGCTGCCAGCATGTTGGGGTAGCATCAAGTTTTAGTTATTTATACTACGTATATTAAGAAAGTGTTTATGTATTTTTAACTAATCTATACAAATAAATGGTATTGAAATATGTTTGTAATGTCAAAATAACAGTT
Source organism: Aplocera efformata (assembly GCA_921293045.1). Lineage (NCBI taxonomy): Eukaryota > Metazoa > Arthropoda > Insecta > Lepidoptera > Geometridae > Aplocera > Aplocera efformata. The sequence continues at coordinate 686,687 of OV121068.1, read as the reverse complement.
TCTAAATGCGTTTCAAAGAATACACGGTACATAAAACAAAACACAATTTAAAAATTTTTGTCCGTCTGTTTGTTCCGACCAATGTAAAGCTACATTATCAACGAGTAACATAGGCTGTATTTGATCCCGTATCCCCGCGGGAACGGGAACTACGCGGGTGAAACCGCAGCTTGTAATAACAATATTATTAATACAAAAGTGAGTTTATTTGATCATGCTTTTACACCTAAACAATTAAACCGATTTTAAAAATTCTTTCACCAATGGATAGCTACACTATCAGCGAGTAACATAGGCTGTATTTGATCCCGTATCCGCACGGGAACGGGAACAAAGCGGGTCAAATGGCGTGGCGCTGCGTACCGGTCTCGCTGTCAATGTGCTTGATTATGCTTTTACACCTAAACAATTAAACCGACTATAAAAATTCTTTCACCAATAGAAAGCTACATTATCAGCGAGTAACATAGGCTGTATTTGATCCCGTATTCCCGCGTGAACGGGAACAAAGCGGGTCAAACGTCGTGGCGCTTCGTGCACGTACCGGTCTCGCTGTCAATGTGCTTGATGTTGATCGACACGGGCTGGGGCGAGGCGGGCGCCTCCTCGCGCAGAGGGGAGTCGCTCACGTGGATCGTGTCTATGGGTAGCGTGATCCCGTTCAGTTTGGTGCCGTTCCGCCGCTCGTGGTGCTCGAACGCTAGGAGGTACCTGCAATATATTATATTTGGGCTAAACTCAGATGCGCTGATAAATGGTTGCACCCTAAATTTGATAATTTGATTTGGTTTTGTCGAATGTCTTGAATAATAATTAATGTAATCTATACTTAATATTATAAAGCTGCAGAGTTTGTTTGTTTGAACGCGCTAATCTCTGGAACTACTGGTTCGATTTGAATGATTCTTTCAGTGTTGGGTAGTCCATTTATCGAGGCAGGCTATAGGCTATGTATTTTTTTTTATTCAATATTAGGGATCCGTAAGTAAATTGCTATTTTGTAACACAAGGTGTAAAATCGAAAACCTATTTTTGCGTGCGCTGCAAAAACTATTGACAATAGAACAAAATGATGTACTACGGGTTTGTAGATCCCATTAAGACCTACAAAAAAGTCCGCGAGAACATATATCTAGCTATCATGGTTTAATCACAATAACCTATTTTGTGTATCAAATTTGTACACCGTGTGCAGTTTGATCCAACTTGAAAGATAGGATAGCTCACATCTCAATTTATGATCGCAATATTATTTTATTGCAAATTATAATATCGTATGACAAAAACGTTAGCCACAGCAACGCGTGGCCGGGTCAGCTAGTATATACTAATATTATAAAGCTGCAGTGTTTGTTTGTTTGTTTGAACGCGCTAATCTCTGGAACTACTGGTCCGATTCGAATGATTCTTTCAGTGCTATGTTTTTTTTTTTAACTAGAAAACCGCGGGGCACACCTAGTATATCAATATGGACATGAGTCTGAAATAAAATAAATTGAATTGAATTAAAACTAGGCTATTAGTTTTAACGGTACCACTTTTTACGCGCAAATAACTTATCTCACTCTTTATATATTAAGAGTACAAATAAGTTTCCGCCGTTTTATAGATGGCGCGGCACGGAGTTTCGGTTAGCTTTCGCAGATGATAACCGGCTTAAAAAATAGTTTGGACATTCAAGAACAACATAACCTATTAATATCATTGATTTTATATTGGTAAAATATAATTTTTATAAGTTGAAAATGTCAAAATTTGAGCCAAGTAAGCGTCATTTGCGGGAAATATTAGTTTACTTTTTTAATTTAAAGAAATCTGCTGCTGAGGCGCATCGATTGCTCGTAGAAGCATATGGTGAGGTTGCTTTGAGTGAGAGAACGTGTCGAGAGTGGTTTCAAAAGTTTAAAAACGGTGATTTCGACGTAGAAGACAAAGATCGCAGTGGAAGGCCAAAAATTTACGATATGCTGTGTATTTGGTGGGATCAGCTAGGTGTAGTGTATTATGAGTTGCTTAATCCGAGCGAAACAATTACTGGAGCCCTCTATCGAACACAATTGATGAGATTGAGCCGAGCTCTGAAGGAAAAACGCCCTCAATACTATTCTAGACACGAAAAAATTATTCTTCTGCATGACAATGCTCGTCCACATGTTGCGGCTCCCGTGAAAAAGTACTTGGAAACACTTGATTGGGAAGTGTTACCCCACCCGCCGTATTCACCAGACATTGCACCGTCCGATTATCACCTGTTCCGGTCCGTAGCACATGCTCTGACGGCGCAGCGGTTCACATCTTATGAGGATACCAAAAATTGGGTTGATTCGTGGATAACCTCAAAAGACAAGGAGTTCTTCAGACGTGGGATTCGAATGCTGCCTGAGAGATGGGAAAAAGTGGTTGCAAGTGATGGGCAATATTTTGATTAAATTTATATTACCGTTAATAATATTACAATAAATATTTAATTTGTGTTAAAAAACGGCGGAAACTTATTTGTACTCCTAATATAATATCTTTGCCTGGAATATATTGTTTTATATATAACATAGTAAATATATTGTATCATCCCAGATTTAAAAAAACAGCGGTAACACTACTCCTACCGTCGCAGATGGCATGGACAAACACAAAAACACAAGACAAACTTCATGCTGACCACACAAAGTGTGCCCCGGCCGGGAATTGAACCCGGGACTTTAAATTTAATAAGTTAGGACAGCTAAGCTTTACATATGATCCGGTTCGAAGGACCTGAACCAGAGCTCAACATTATGGTCCTTCGAGCCGGATCATTCTTTCCGCAGAATAAAGCCTTAATCTGATGGACACGGGCTGATACACCCTGTGTCACCCCCGCACACCGCGTCACCCCACTGACCTCTCGTAGTGCCTCCGGGTGTACACGGGCTGGTCTGCGAACAGCGCGCGCCACAGCCGGTGCCGGCACACCGCGTCGTACCCCCCGCGCGCCGTCACCCCCGCGTACACCGCGTGCAGGGATACTGAAATGGAATACTCCAAGATATAATCTCTGCTGAGGACCCACCCGGTGGTAAGTGGCTCCCCTCGCCCATGACAACAGTAATGCGCGCGACTCAGTATGAGATACAAATCTTTACTGAGTCGCACTCATCCTGCTGCGTCCACCACCCGGGATAGGGATGATACTCATGCGCGTGTGATTTCACCGGCACCCACACCCTTCCAGAGCACAGTAATGCGAGAACTACTGCTTGGCGGCAGTTTCCAGGTGCGGAGGCAGTACACAAGTTCTACTGTTACTATTAGTTTCTCCTTTGGCACCACCCAGGGGTTCGTGTAGGTACTATAGGATCCTACCAACTTGGATACCAAATGGCACTGAGTGAAATGTGCTTGAATTTATTATGTGTGACAGTTATTTCTCATATGACTTATCTGCTGTTAAGTGGTTACTGCTGCCCATAGACACGATCGCCAGTATACTCACTGTGTTTCAACGTGATGGCCTTCGAGAGCGACTCGTTCCGGTCCTTGTAGAAGTGCCTCAGACGGCGGAGGAAATCCTTCTCCCCCCCGTGGGCGCGGTCCCCCTCCTCGGCCCCCTTCTCCGGCCCGTGGCGGAGGGACAGGCGCCGCGGCCCGGGCGGCGGGGACTGCAAACGACAATAATATATGGCGTATGTTTTTGCCGTGACTGTATAAATACATGGACATAAAGAATTTGTGAACGGGATCATGTCAGCGAAAAGAAAATAATCCTTCCATTAGGGGTTTCTTGCTTGTTATTCCATGGAGGATCGGATAGGGTTTGAAAGAGTGCTAAAGTTAATAAGAACGAATGATCTTGTAGGTAGATATATAATTAAAAAAGGTGTCGCTTTCAAAGTAATTTTTAAAATGTAATGGAAATAAAATATTTTTGACTTTGACGTGATAACGTCTTATAAAACGATGATCGCCGGCTGCACGCACGAAGCATGACTCATTGTCACGTTATATAGAGATAGGTATACAGGCACGATAGAGAAACGATCGGCCTAAGGGTTCGGATATTACATCAATTTATTCTTAACGGTATCACGTAAAATTATCGTTCGTAAACCGACTTCACAGACAACCAATTTTTTGTAAAACTTTGTTATTAATATAGTCAAACTACCTAACCCGCTATTATGATTTGTTGTTTTTTTTTGTTTTATGAATATCAAGTTTATTCAATGAACCTAAAACCTAAAATATATTATTAAATTTGTTATGTATGTGTGGTAACTTGAGCATCATCGATCTATATACATAAAAATCGATTGCTGTTCGTTGGTCTCGCTTAACCCGAGAACGGCTGGACCGATTAGTCTGATTTCCATTGCTATTCGTAATAATCAGGGCAAGGTTTGTACCATATCATTTAAATGAAAAAAATCATGGGAAAAATCTGTAATCGGGAACAACTGAAACTACATTTAATCTATACGATGTTTGCCAACATATCGTTTGACGGCCGATATCGTTAGATGTAAATCAAAAAAGGAATACATCAGTATTGTTAGCTAGTAATACATATTGTCTGCAGTATTGTTAGCTAGTAATACATATTGTCTGCAGTATTGTTAGCTAGTAATACATATTGTCTGCAGTATTGTTAGCTAGTAATACATATTGTCTGCAGTATTGTTAGCTAGTAATACATATTGTCTGCCGTATTGTTAGCTAGTAATACATATTGTCTGCAGTATTGTTAGCTAGTAATACATATTGTCTGCAGTATTGTTAGCTAGTAATACATATTGTCTGCAGTATTGTTAGCTAGTAATACATATTGTCTGCAGTATTGTTAGCTAGTAATACATATTGTCTGTAGTATTGTTAGCTAGTAATACATATTGTCTGCAGTATTGTTAGCTAGTAATACATATTGTCTGCAGTATTGTTAGCTAGTAATACATATTGTCTGCAGTATTGTTAGCTAGTAATACATATTGTCTGTAGTATTGTTAGCTAGTAATACATATTGTCTGCAGTATTGTTAGCTAGTAATACATATTGTCTGCAGTATTGTTAGCTAGTAATACATATTGTCTGCAGTATTGTTAGCTAGTAATACATATTGTCTGCAGTATTGTTAGCTAGTAATACATATTGTCTGCAGTATTGTTAGCTAGTAATACATATTGTCTGCAGTATTGTTAGCTAGTAATACATATTGTCTGCAGTATTGTTAGCTAGTAATACATATTGTCTGCAGTATTGTTAGCTAGTAATACATATTGTCTGTAGTATTGTTAGCTAGTAATACATATTGTCTGCAGTATTGTTAGCTAGTAATACATATTGTCTGCAGTATTGTTAGCTAGTAATACATATTGTCTGCAGTATTGTTAGCTAGTAATACATATTGTCTGTAGTATTGTTAGCTAGTAATACATATTGTCTGCAGTATTGTTAGCTAGTAATACATATTGTCTGCAGTATTGTTAGCTAGTAATACATATTGTCTGCAGTATTGTTAGCTAGTAATACATATTGTCTGTCTGCCTGCCGTGTGACTCACGCTGGTGTCCTCCCCCCCCTTGTCCCCCTCCCCCCCGGAGCTGGACTCGGGGGAGTGCGTGCGCGAGCGCTGCTGCCGCCGCCGCCGCCCGCGCCCGCGCCCCTTCAGCTTGGGCGCCAGGTGGTTGCACACGAACTCGTGCCCCTCCAGCTCTGGGTACTCGAACGTGTCCTGAAAACGTGCCACAACCAACTGTAAGAATACGAGAACCACTAATAAATGAATTAACGTTAATACACTCACCCCCGCGCACACCACTTCACCCTCACTGACCTCTATCCTTCGCATCGTCACCCCCACGCATACTACGTCACCCCCGCGCACACTACGTCACCCTCACTGACCTCTATCCTCCGCATCGTCACCCCCACGCAGATTACTACACCCCACTGACCTCTATCCCCCGCACTAGGATTCCTTGTGTCGCAGATGGCATGGGCCAAGAAAAACACCCAACTTCATGCTCACCACGAAGTGTGCCCGGCCGGGAATCGAACCCGGGACCCCTCGCTCCGAAGGCAGGGCTACCAACTAAGCCACGGAATACTTTTCAAGTCTTTAATTCAAGTGGTCACCCCAGAACAACAGTGATAAGACCTAAATCACATCACCCGAGACGGGAATGTCGCCTTGCACCTGTAATTCTACCGGCCCCCACATCCCATTAGAACACAACAACACAAGTGATCCACATACCTTGCAGTATAAGATCCTGGTGTTGGTGGTGGGCGCGGCGTACCCCCCCAATGCTGCCACCAGCGAGTCCCGCAGCCAGTCCGCGTGGAGGCCCTGGAGGCGCGCGGCGATGGCGCGGTACCGGCAGTACCGAGGGTACGAGAACACCACCACCCCCGGCTCGTCGGGCTCCACCACTGGAAGGTCGCATCTTCTATTTAACCTTGCACATTCACGTCTTGCAAGAGTTGCTTGCGCCACATTTTATGCAACAAATGTAACGGGACGAGCTGAAGGCCCAGATGATGTAGTTTTTTTCTTTCTTTTCAGTTTTCTTTCTTTCTTTCTTCTTTCTGATAACAGCAATTTTGGTTATCCAGTTACTCGCGTCCGTAGGTGTACCCTTTGATTCCCTACACGTACCACCTGGGTAGTGCTAAAGAAGCAACCAAAAGTAGCAGTAGAACTTGTGCCAAGTTCGTCCGGAGAGGTACTGCCACCACACCTGGAATCTGCCGCCAATTAGCCAACGACTTAGGTCCTCCCGAAGTATAAAGTCAAACTAAAAATACTTTATTTCTTTTAAATCCTCAAAAAAATACTTGGAGAGTAATTATCCCGTTGCGCCCGCCACATGAGACAGGGATATTACGCTCCAAGTGCCTGTAATTACACCGGCACTAACACCCTTCCACGGGACGCGGCAATATGAATGCAGCACTGCTTGGAAGCAGATTACCAGGTGTGGAAGCAATACTTCTCCGGACGAACTTGGCACAAGTTCTACTGTTACTTTAGGTTGCTCCATTAGCACAACCCAGGGAGTTATTGGGAATCCTAGGGTACAACACACCTGCGAAATTCCGTTCCGGTGAAATCCTCATTTCGGGAGACGGAATGCGACTTGGGTCAGAGGCCCTAGGTGGTATTGCAGTTTTATGGACAAAGATACAATAGATAGATAGATAACACTTTATTGATCACCAAACAAAATATTGTCTGGAAGAAATCGCTCTCAGCGATAAGACCGCCCGTTGTCCCAAATTTAGAATATTATTTTTAATAAGCTGCCATCTAAAAAATTCCGTTGGTGTACTATAAATTATTCATTCATTCATTCAAACATAAAAATAAAAATATTGTAGTTAAACATTAAATTATTAACATAAGGTAATACAATGGGCGGCCTTATCGCTAAAAGCGATCTCTTCCAGCCAACCTTTGGATGGACCAGACAAAGAGAAAATAGAGGGGCCATGTTGGTGTGCATAGAATAGAAAATATTATAACAAAGGTAACCACTTAAAACGCAACACACCCAGAAGCAAGAACAAGAAACCCCTAATGGAAGGATTACTATCTTATATTACCTATAGAACTTTTCTCCTTCTCCACGTCGCTGAAATCCAGCTCGTTCCTCTGCAGGGGGGCCGTCTCCGCCTCCTCGGGGGGAGGGGCGCAGGCGCCGCGCCACACCGCGCGCATGCCGCAGTTCCACGTGTCCCCTGAACATATCCAACTGAGGAGGTCTTCGGCTTTCAGCACCACCTTGTCGTTAATGGCCAGGACCTCGTGCTGAAAAGATGGAGAGCGGTAGTTTAGCAAAGCGCAGGAAATAAAAAATTCCCGTATTTTATAAGCATATTCAGATTAATTTAATAACAAAAACTATGTTTTAGTTTTTAGTTTTTACTAGAGACCCGCCCCGGCTTCGCACGGTTAGTAAAGCATCAGTGTCGTATCAGAAACTACCCGTGCGAGGCCGGGATGACTTGCTAGTGTATTATACATATAAACCTTCCTCTTGAATCTCTCCATCTATTAAAAAAACCGCATCAAAATCCGTTGCGTAGTTTTAAAGATTTAAGCATAAATAGGGATATAGGGACAGAAAGCGACTATGTTTTATTACTGAGAAAGTTATAAATATAAAATGGAAGGAAACAAATGTTAAAGTAAAGGAATTTCTCATTTAAAACCACGGGGATAACCGCGGGGCGTAGCTAGTTTCACATCAAAATACTATTCTTATTCAAATAAATAATAGCACGACAAAAGTCGGTGTGAAATTACTATCGGCCGTGTGCGCCGGACCTAAGCCCTGCGAGGAGCGCGTCGCTTCAAACAGAGTCAAGGGCAGATCCTTGTACAGAAATAATTAAATCTCACAATAAATCGAAGAAGCGACAGCCCTGGGAAATTACTAAGTAGGGTGGGAGTGGGCGGAACAGGGTCGTATTCGGTATAACTCCGTATATTGTTAATATTGTTTGTTATTTTATTTTGGTACTAGTAGATATATAAATGGTATTTTGGTAGGTAATACTAAATAGAAAATAAAACATGAAACGAAATGATTTATTCAAACAGCAAAAACAAGTACACAACACAATCATATGGTAAATATATATTAACAATAACAAACAAAGAGAGAAAAACAATCAAGGTTATATAATAACACAATTCACAAATAGAGCATATGCTGTGTACGGGCTGTGGAAGCACTGTGCTCAGCATGTGCTGTAAAGAAGTTCACAGCGCTGATTTTCAGCACAGCACTAGTTAAGAGCGTGGTGCACAGACGCAGACTCGCAATCTAAAGGCCGCTGCTTCAAATCCACACGTGAGCCAATGAGTTTTTCACTTCAAAAATTAAAACATCACTTGAAAATTATCAGCAATGTAAGCGCACAAAAATATTTACGAAATCATTATAAATTTTTGAAATGCCCGGCTATGCTTTCTTTCTTTCTCGCCCGTCACCCGAGACGGGGATGTTACTTCTCAAGCACCTGTCATTTCACCGGAAGCCACGCCCTTTCACCGGAACACAGTATCCAACTGCATCACTGCTTATCAGCAGATAACCAGGTGTGAAGGCAGTACTTCTTGTACTTCTACAAATTCTACTGCTAGTTAATATTTTATTATCATTAATATCTACTTACTGCTAGGGAATCCTAGGTTTGAATATAAGATTAACTTAAAAATATAATCAGCATATATCGCTTTGAAGACAACCCTGGGACCAGGGGGTGGTAAAATATAGGGGGTGGAACAGAAATTCTGATATTTTTAGTTCATACTCTACTTCTCATATTTGCTAATGTATAAATTTCGTGATTATGTGTATATTTTAATTCTTATATAAGCGTTATATATTTTACGGTTAGGGTTGGATCTGGCGTAAACATATCAATTAAGACAATCTAAAACATGAAAACTGCCTGTAATTTTGACATGCATGTAATGTGCTAAAGGAACTCCTGTGACACGTTATAAGCTTATCTTGTCTTAATACTTAATAAATAAATAAAAAATACTTTTAATGAGCCCTACCAGCCTCTAATGTTCCCACTGCAGACACCGGCCTCTCGATAATTGAGAGTAAATGGGCTCTGATCTACCACGGGAGCCCTATCCGGAATGGTAGATGTCACATGTCGTCGAATTTATGGTTCTAAGACATGCCGGATTCCTCACGATGTTTTCCGTCACCGTTTTGAGAACGTGGTATTGCGCATATACATTTTTTTTTTGTTTTTTGGGTTTTAACCAGCAACCTTCAGATTAGTAGTAAAGTAGGCGTCTATGCCCCTGGGCCACCACACTTTAAACGAGCAATTCTTGTATATTTCGCGTATCTCGGAAACGGTTCTAAAGATTTGGATGGTTGTTTTTGTTTAAATTGAGTTTTGCTGTATAAGTTCATCTGTATTTTTTTCAGCATTTCTTATAAACAAAAAGTAAAAATATGTTTTTTATAACTAACTATGCTGAAAATTAAATACAGCGCCATCTCGTCATTTTATATGGTACTTCATTGGGAAATTACTGATACAAATAAAACAAAAACAGATTTCACAAAATCTAAAATGTATTGGTTTAACCTTAAAAATCTTATTAATCTCCTAATCACCGACCTCAACATCAAAATATTTTATATCAGTTGAATTTTTAAAAATTACAAGTTATATTACAATATTTTTTTTTTTTTATATGTATCGCTTCGCCGGTGAGTTTAGGAAAAAATTAACCTCATTTGTCTGTATCGAAATTGCCACTTCAGAATTCAAGGTACAAAGTTCACTGATTAAACGTAATCTATAATAATTGATAATGTTTTTACTAGATATACTAGATTTAATAGATCGACACAAACTGCACATTTTAACCTACATCAAAACAAGTTATTATGATTTGGAAGTATGTTTTTTTTTTGTGTTACGAATTAACGATACGTCTCATGCGCATGTGATTTTACCGGCACCCTTCCACCGGAATACAATAATGCGAGCAATATTGCTTGGCGGCAGATTCCAGATTCCAGGTTAGCTAATAGTATTTCTTATGAAAATATTAATCTTAGAATTGATCCGGGACCCGTCGCTTCGAAGGCAGAGCTAATAGTTCCCGTTCCCGCGGGAATACGGGGATAAAATATAGCTTATGTTACTCGCTGACAATGTAGCTATCCATAGCTATTTTTTTTAAATAAAATCGGTTTAGTCGTGGCAGCGTAGCAAACAAGCAAGTCACTTTCGCATTTATCATATTAAAAGATAGGATTATTGAAAAAAATATAATTAAAGTTAGTTAATTAATTGTTTTATATCTTTATAATTATGTAAACGTGTTTTTAGATTTCTATTTAAATAATTCTATTCTACTAAGCTACGGAACTGTTAAAAATGAAATAATGTTCCACCATTTCAGATAATTTCAAAGCACCTACAGTAATTTGTATTTAAACATCAGACAGTAAAACAAAATAGTGCTTATAGAATATAAGATTTCGTAATTAATTAAGATTTCTATTTAAGCACAACCCTGGGAACAAGAGGTGGGGGTAATTTGGAGCAGAGCCGAATCTAATCAGAAAATATATGTTACTAGCTGCGCCCCGCGGTTTCACCCGCATAGTTCCCGTTCCCGTGGAGAATACGGGGATAAATTGATTTTATTTTTTTCGTTAATTTTCCAATGTTTTAATAGTTATTCTGCTATTCGGGACGGAAACAAATCCAACAAATCAAAAACCATGGCAATCGGTCCAGCCGTTCTCGAGTTATAAGTGTTGTAACAAACACGACTTTCTTTTATAGAAACCTCAAAAATTGTAGCCTATATGTTATTCTGATGTATAAGCTATATTGTGGTAAAGTTTCATTCAAATCCATTCAGTAGTTTTTACGTGAAAGAGTAACAAACATCCATACATCCATACATCCATACATCCATACTTACAAACTTTCGCCTTTATAATAGTAGTAGGATTGCTCAAAACATTTTGCTACTAGCGACCCGCTCCGGTTTTGCTCACGCTCAAACGGCTCAACGGAAGGGATGAAATTTGGTACCAGGATAACTTGTATCCTCAATTGACGCATAGGACACTTTTGATCCCGGAAAACCGCGGGTAACTCCGCGGGGAGCAGATACTATTAGATAATTACAATTTTAATAACAGTTAACACCTCTACATTTGGAATAAAGGATACCATTATGGAAATCGGTTTTTTTATTAAATCAACCTCTTGGTTTTTTTTATGTGATGATAGTGGACGAACAGACGGCGCGCCTATATTTGACGTAATGCTGTCTTTATAGGCAGCGGTAACCACTTAGGTTAGGAATACTTAGGTCTTCTTAACGTCGATAGGCGATAACCGTAATCGTTATATAGTTTAGGGGCGGCAGTAACCGCTTAACATAAGGTCATCAAATTGTTTGGAGAGATGGAGAAGACTTAATAAATTGAAACTAAAAATAACTAGAAAATACATTTAGTAAAATTATCTTTTCATGCGTCCTTGGATCGGGGGGTGTGATGGGGTGGGGTGAGGAGAGCCAGGGCAGCACTCAGTGGGTATCTGTTTGCTGTCGTACCCACCGGGTATTTATTAACCGACTTAATATAAGGAGATTAAAACAACAGCTGCTTCAAAAATTGTTTTTTAACGAAACTAAGTGGCTTAGTTGGTTTTAGCCCTGCCTTCGAAAAGAGGGGTCCCGGGTTCGATTCCCGGCTGGGGCACACTTTGTGTGGTGAGCATGAAGTTTGTTCTCGGGTCTTGGGTGTGTGTTTCTGTGTTTGTCCATGCCATCTGCGACACAGGGAATCCTAGTGCAGAGGTATGAATGTGTTAACGTTTAATTTAAAAAGTTATTTTGATTTGAAAACCAAACTATTGAACCGATTTTGATGTATAACTTTTAAAACTATCACGGTTATGAATATTATTATTCGTGCTACCGACATATTTACCATGATAACAAAACTCACAAATCACGGTAAATATCTCGGTAACACAAATAATAATGATTTTGATGTCATTTCTATGAAACCAATCTAAATAAATATAGTTTCAAATAAATACAGAATTTTCGATAAATGACCGCGTTCTGAGGTAAATAACAACTGAAATCATAACCTCTTCTTTTGGATGTCGGTTGAAAATATGATGTATTAAGTAGCCTATGTGTTAATCTAGGATATAAGCTATCCTGGTACCAAATTTCATCCACATCCGTTGAGTCTTGAGTGTGAAGGAGTAACAAACATACACCCACACATACATACAAACTTTCGCCTTTATAATATACTAGCGACCCGCACGGTTAGTAAAGCATCAGGGTCGTATCAGAAACTACCCGTGCGAAGCCGGGATGACTTGCTAGTGTATTATACATAACCTTCCTCTTGAATATTTCCATCTATTAAAAAAACCGCATCAAAATCCGTTGCGTAGTTTTAAAGATTTAAGTATACATAGGGATATAGGGACAGAGAAAGCGACTTTGTTTTATACTATGTAGTGAAGTGCGATTGCTACAAGCCTCCCTTTTCTCAGGTTGTACAAAGACCTAAAAGATATTTTCAATGTATATTACGTGACCTAAATGGCTAAACGACATTATGTTGGAACAGACGCAAATTTTACAAATAAGACTATCTAAAACATGAAATATGACTGTAATATTGACATATCTGTGTGCATGTAATGCGCCTAAATAGCTCCTGTGACACGTTATATGCTCATGAATATGTTTACTTGTGTGTGTAAAATTTGACGTGTCCAAACGATACTTGAGATCTAAGGGAACAAAAGAGCTAGAGGTTAAGTGATTACCGACGCCTGTAGCAGCAATACGACAAGTAAATTAATGAATGGATCTCGCCAAAACAAATCAATGCTCACAGGTTTGAACCCACGTGCCTTAAGTCGGGTACCGCAGTTTATCAGCAATAGTTTTAACCCAAATAATTAAACATTTTCCCAATAAATCGGCTTGGCACAGCCCTGGGCGGGGGCGGGGGGTGGCGGGGGCAGGGACGCACTTGCTATTTTATTTTAGGAGAGATATAATTTTAACCGAATGAAAAATGATTAAGTTGTTTGATTTTAAGGGCAGGAGAAAATAGATAGATTTAAGTGCACAATAGAGACACTTTATTGTGCGTACACCTCAAAGTAAAGAGAAATAAAATAATCTTAATATATATAAATCTCGTGTCACAATGTTTGTCCTCAATGGACTCCTAAACCACTTAACCGATTATAATAAAATTCGCACACCATGTGCAATTCGATCCAACTTGAGAGATAGGATAGTTTAAATCTCAAATTATAGTCGCAATTTTAATTTATTGCTAATTATAATATCGTATGACAAAAACGTTAGCCACAGCAACGCGTGGCCCGGTCAGCTAGTATAAATATAAGAAAAAATATAAATAATCGTTCCTCGCACAAAGATTATCTTTGTCCGTCCAACGCGGGAATGCAGCCAGTGTTCTTGGCACCCCACGATCAAAATTTTGCCTCTGAGATTATGATGTATTTTTTTTGTCCTCCAAGATTTTTGTTTTAATTTTTATGTGTAAATAAACAGTATTATTTAATTTAATTAATTTTGACAATAAATATAAATAAATAATAATGGACATTTCACACAGCGCCATCTATCCCCAAATTAAGCATAGGCTGTATTATGAGAACTAAATAACTGATAGAATACTTATGTAGTACTTTTTTGTAAATATATACACACTAGCGACCCGCCCCGGCTTCGCACGGTTAGTAAAGCATCAGCGTCGTATCAGAAACTACCCGTGCGAAGCCGGGGTGACTTGCTAGTGTATTATACATATAAACCTTCCTATTGAATCACTCTATCTATTAAAAAACCGCATCAAAATCCGTTGCGTAGTTTTAAAGATTTAAGCATACATAGGGATATAGGGACAGAGAAAGCGACTTTGTTTTATACTATGTAGTGATAATACATATTAACACCCGTATACAGAACAAACATTTCTTTGTCACAAAAATGCGTGTCTTGAGTGGAAAACGAACGCACTACGTACAACACAGAAGCTTACAACATTCGGTTATATCGAGAAGGTTTTAGGGCTGAATTATTTTTGTGTGTTTCTTGATATATTTATTGATTAAGAATATTGACTTCTTCACCTAAATAAATGGTTGAACGACATTATGTTGGAACAGACGTAAAATTACTAAATGAGACTATATAAAACATGAAAACTGCCTGTAATGTTGACATATCTGTACATGTAAAGTGCCTAAGGATCTCCTGTGACACGTTACATGCTCACGAATATGTGTACATGCGTGTGTAAAATTTGTCGTGTCCAAACAATACTTGAGATCTAAAGGAATAAATGAGTTTGGAGTTTTGAGTTTTAATTTTAATACGGCCAAACAAACATCCCTCAATCCAACCCTGCGACATTCTAAATGAAGGGGTGGGGGCTGAACTAAAATTGCTTTCAAATAAGTAACCAGCACACGGAGGTATTACGCGAATCGCCCTGAGATCGCAACTCTCTCGAAACCATATCGCTGTGATAATTGTTATTAACTACTGTTTAAGTACCTAGTTAGTAAATGAGACGTATCATCCCCGTCTCGGGTGATGGACGCAGCAGGATGAATGCGACTCAGTAAAGATTTGTATCTATCTTTCAAGTTGGATCAAACTGCACACGGTGTACAAATTTGATTAAAATCTGTTAAGTAGTTTAGTCCATCGCGGACAAACATCGTGACACGTAATATATATATATATATATATATATATATATATATATATTAAATAAATAAATAAACGTTTACACACTCATACCTCTGCACTAGGATTCCCTGTGTCGCAGATGGCATGGACAAACACAGAAACACAAGACAAGACCCGAGAACAAACTTCATGCTCACCACACAAAGTATGCCCCGGCCGGGAATCGAACCCGGGACCCCTCGCTCCGAAGGCAGGGCTACTACCAACTAAGCCACGGAGCCGTCTGATTAGATTAAGATTATTATATCTACCAACTGAGCTGTACCAGTCAGTATGTACAATAAAAACCAGAATAAGTCTCTCAATTTATGCCGGCATTTTGTGAGAATGTACCAAGTAATCCACCCTTTATTAGTAAATTGTCTGTCTGTCTGTCTGTCTGTCCATCATCTAAACCTTTTTCTTACGTGTGAGTAAGTGTACAAATCCTTGCTAACTGCGACATATTTTATACATTATATAAAATGAAGTCGCTTCCTCTGTACGCTTAGATCTTTTAAACTAATCAACGGATTTTAATTTAGTTTTCTGCAATAGATAGAGTGATTCAAGAGGAAGGTTTATATATTACTAGCGACCCGCCCCGGCTTCGCACGGTTAGTAGAGCATCAGTGTCGTATCGGAAACTACCCGTGCGAAGCCGGGGTGACTGGCTAGTGTATTATACATATAAACCTTCCTCTTGAATCACTCTATCTATTAAATAAAACCGCATCAAAATCCGTTGCGTAGTTTTAAAGATTTAAGCATACATAGGGATATAGGGACAGAGAAAGCGACTTTGTTTTATACTATGTAGTGATATATCCGTCTCGGGTGACGGATATAATCCTAAATAAATAATGTTATCGAGACTTCAATAATATGTATGAAAAGAAAACACATACATAATTTATTTGCTAAGCGCACTCCTCATTTTCTTCATTAGTAAATTAGATCCGTACAAAACCGGGGCGGATCGCTAGTACGAATACATCTATACTAACCATATGAAAAAATCCTTTTGTATATGTTAGCCACATTCGTGAGGAAAACTACAGGCTATCTAGTTATATACGGGTGAAACCGCGGAGCACAGCTAATATAATAATAAAAACAGTACAAATTTGGTTTGAGAGTTACTAAATGAATTAATAAATCAAGATACTTACAATTTAGCTATCCCTACAATCAAACACATATATTCCCAGAACAATACATCTCAATACAATACAACACTCGCCCCGGGGATCGAACCCGCGATCCCTGTGACAAAGTCAAAGTCAAAATACTTTATTTCCCTTGAATCCTTCAAAAAAATCTTAAAAATGACACTTTTTTCAATTAATTATGTACCTACAATACAAGAAAGTGCCTTCTTACTTCAATACAAAGTATACCAACTGTACAAATCCTATCCACTTACAACATAGCTACGGACCCTTCAACGATTTTCAAAAATTAAACGAATAAAATAAACGTTTACACACTCATACCTCTGCACTAGGATTCCCTGTGTCGCAGATGGCATGGACAAACGCAGAAACACAAGACAAACACCCAAGACCCGAGAACTAACTTCATGCTCACCACACAAAGTGTGCCCCGGCCGGGAATCGAACCCGGGACCCCTCGCTCCGAAGGCAGGGCTACTACCAACTAACCCACGGAGCCGTCCAAAGTATCGAGTAGGTAACTAAAATTTGCCAAGAACCCACTGTTAGCGTTTACAATTAAATTTAACATATACCTCTGCTTGTGTTTGTACACACACACACACGCCGCGTGTAATACACACGGATTTATATAAACAATATTGTGTGTTGTTTGCTTCCAACAAGGTGAAGATATAGATGGTGTTGCAATTTAATATGAACTAGCTGCGCCACGCGGCGTTGCCCGCGGGATTGAAAGTAGTTGGATTAATCCAGGATATAAGCTATCCTGGTACCAAATTTTTAGCAGTAGAACTTGTGCCAAGTTCGTCCGGAGAGGTACTGCCACCACACCTGGAATCTGCCGCCAAGCATTGGTTGCATTACTGTGTTCCGGTGGAAGGGTGTGGCTGCCGGTGAAATCACATGCGCATGAGACATATCATCCCCGTCTCTAGTGATGGACGCAGCAGGATGAATGCGACTCAGTAAAGATTTGGATCTCATACTGAGTCGCGCGCATTACTGTTGTCATGGGCGAGGGGAGCCACTTAACATCAGGTGGGCCCTGAGCTCGTTCCGTCAAGCACATAAAAAAAAATTCAAATCTGTTGAGCCGTTTGAGCGTGAAGGAGGAACAAGTAATAGATTTAAAAATAAAGAATTAACCGTCCAAAATACTTTGGAACTAGCAAAATACGCAATTTCTTTTAATTGGATGAAATATTTTCCAGTTATTTTGATTTAACAACCAAACTATTGAACCGATTTTGATAAAAAATCTATGAGACCAATGGCAAAAAGTAATTTAATTGAGTATTAAGTGCTTGAATAATAATATATATCACTAGCGGCCCGCTCCGGCTTCGCACGGGAAAAGTTGTTGTAGTGACATAACTACAATAGTTGGACATATGCTACCGCGGAGTTTTTTGTAGACATTATGATGTTCTTCAATATTGTTGTACATTATTTTGTTCTCTCGCTAATAGTTTCGGCAGCGCATTCGACGAAACACATTTTAACACTCATTTTTCTACACCTTCGGTTACATTGTTCAAATTTTACCAAGGATCCCTAATTTTTTTCAAAATGAAATGTAGCCTATGTCAAATTGGAAGAATGTAGCATTCTATTGGTGAAAGAATTTTTTAAATCGGCCCAGTACTTTTTGAGCCTATTCATTACAAACATACAAACATAGGTACAAATCTTTCCTCTTTATAATATTAGTGTAGATATTGTTCCTTTATTTTCTAGTATAGACTGTATATGTATACCGCCGTCCTTTAAAGCAACATCCTTTAAAACTTTAAAACTCCACCCTAATGTTGTCTGGAAGAAATAGCTTTCAGCGATATGACCACTCATTGTACTAGATCTAAGTAGATTTATTTAATGGTTCATGTATGTTTTTGGTGCCCAATTAATTGTTCATTCATTCAATTTAGAATAATGATTAAAATTGCAATACTATTTCAATGTTATATTCATTGTTTTAATTAAATATTTTTGTTTGATATATCCGTACAAACATGACTCCGTACCAGCCGTTAATGGTCCCACTGTCGCCACTCACCACCAGGTGGGACCTCAGCTCGTTCCATCATCGATTCACATTAAAAAAAAACTAACATAATACCGACGCAATGTATTACTGAAATACAGATATTCAGGTAGTTACAAGATAATCCACGTTACAGCATCACCCTGTAGGGGACATGTGACACGCACACAGGCGCACGCACACACGCTCACTGATAGCGTCGGATCTATTCGGTCGGTGCAACGCCCGGGCTAAGGGCGGCGTCACACCGGTCACCTCCCAGCACTACTCTTACTATCCCATGTTAAATGAGTTAGCTTTACAAGAAGAACTAAGAAATTGTGTTAGATTTATCATATAGAAGCTGCGTCCCGCGGTGGTCCCGCGGTTGGACTTCCTACGGGAACAATACATATTTTCGGGATAAAAAGCAGCCTATGTGCTATTCCAGACTATAATCTATCTCTGTGCCAAATTTCATCCAGGTCCGTTCAGACGTTCTGGCGTGATTGAGTAACAAACATCCATCCATGCAAAACATTCGCGTTTATAATATTAGTAGGATTACCTGTATCACGGAAACTGTTCTAACGATTTGGATGAAATTTTGTGATAAGATAGGAATTTGAAAACGACTAGAATAAGCAATTATTTTACAAAAAAAGAAAAACAATATACCGTTTCTTCACTATAGTATTGGCGATAGTGCCACGTGCATTCTTTTTTAAATCATAAATTATTTATTAGCTGAGTCAACCCTCGACTTTACAACCCATATTACCCTTAAAACCTACGTCTAATACCTAAATTAACAAGTCAGGTTTTGTATTATAAGTAGCTCTGACTACATAAAGAAAGTCGTGAATTGTAAATTATGATAATTGTATTATAAAATAGGATTTTTATTCTCGTTTCAAATTATGATTATACGCGATGTTTCCGCGGATTTCGGGAACAAAAGTAGCTTATGTAAATCCAGGATATAAGCTATAATGGTACCAAATTTCATCCAAATCCGTTGAACCGGTTGAGTGAACCGTGAAAAAGTAACAAACATACACACATACATACAAATAAATGTGATATTCAATGACGACAATAAATGAGATCTAAAAAAATAGGTTTCAAAGAGAGTATTCCCATTTCCACGTGTATTATTCCATATAAATAATTATTTGCACAATTAGAACCAAGAAAAACCTCAAATTATCAGTTGTATCCGTTGAATTTTGAGATGTAATAAACCACAATTTAAAAGTAAATAGGAAATAAAAAAATCTAAAAATATCACTTGAAAACATGACTATTTCAAAACAAATATGACACCTACGAGACACCGCATCATATAACAAAGTTTACCAATTGTTTTAAATGTGCACACAGCCTACGCAACATAAATTCTCAAAATTACTATCAATAGTGAAAATTGATGAAAATTATCGTATGAAATAGCAAAGTTACCAGTGTGCACAGAGCCTAAGCGACATAAATTCTCAATAACACGAAATGGCGGCGCGGGTCGCGGGGGGACGCCAGGGAGCGGACTCGGGGATATATATATTATTATTATTATTACTTCGAAAAATTGTTACATTTTAAGTGAATTGTTTCTTGTTGGTGTTATCGACACAAATTAAGTAAATATTTGAGTAAGCAAGAAGTAATTTTAAAATTATTTTATATACATAACTAGCGACCGTTTTGTAGCATCAGTTTTGTATGAGAAACTACACGTGCGAAGCCGGGGCGACATTCTAGTGTATTATTATAATACATATAAACCTTCCTCTTGAATCACTCTATCTATTATAAAAAAACCGCATCAAAATCCGTTGCGTAGTTTTAAAGATTTAAGCATACATAGGGATATAGGGACAGAGAAAGCGACTTTGTTTTATACTATATAGTGATTAACTAGATGATTTCCTTCCTGTTTTGATTCGCAATTTCACAATAGGACATCAAACTTCATAGTTGCAAAAATCTTAGGTATATATAATTACCTACATTTCTCAAATATTTTCTTTCATACAAACCTTGTTCTGACAATTGCAAACAACAAAAAAATGAATTAATCAAATAGGTGTAACCGTGAAAAAGTGATGCGCGTAAATACATCAGCTAGTTATGGATTCACCTCGTCCCTCTGCCTTAGACTAAGTTTGTAAAAGCATTTTTGCATTGATAAGATGCAATTCTTAGTATATAATAGTTTCTAACGCAGACTCAGCTGTCTCCATATCGTCGGCTGAGTCCCGTCATGTACTTTTTTATTCATTAAATAAGCGCCTCCAAATCGGTGTGGACGTAATCACGTACTTTTATTTTTAATTTTAATTAATTTTTAAAAAACCCGTTTCACGTTCCAATCATCCAAATTAAATCCAATCATTAAAAGTAAAATCATACAAACTTTACTCGCAAAAAAATGCAGGAAAATAAAGTCAAAGTCAAACTCGCTTATTCCTTTAGATCTCAAGTATCATTTGGACAGGTCAAATTTTACACATGCATGTACACATATTCGTGAGCATGTAACGTGTCACAGGAACTCCTTAGCACATTGTGCTACTGTGGCACATTGTGCTAAGGAGTTCCTGTGACACGTTACATGCTCACGAATATGTGTACATGCATGTCACAGTCACATAACGTGTCACAGTCACATAACGTGTCACAGGAACTCCTTAGCACATTGTGCTACTGTGGCACATTGTGCTAAGGAGTTCCTGTGACACGTTACATGCTCACGAATATGTGTACATGCATGTGTAAAATTTGACCTGTCCAAATGATACTTGAGATCTAAAGGAATAAGCGAGTTTGACTTTGACTTTATTTTCCTGCATTTTTTTGCACACAGATATGTCAAATAAACTATTTCATTCAAATAATACTTATAGATACTATATACAATATAATAATCATTAAAGTATTTTGAGAAGTAAAGATTAGGCTTAAGTTTGTATCTATGTGTGTGTATTTGTTACTCCTTCACGCTCAAACGGCCCAACGGATTTGGATGAAATTTGGCACCAGGATAGCTTATATCCCGGATTAACACATAGAATACTTTTGATCCCGGAAAACCGAGGATAACGAGGCGGGGCGAAACTAGCAACTGATAAAATTGTGAATGTATTAAAATAAATTATATAATTATTATTCTATCACTTATCTGTTATGTTATGTTATGCGATATTACAAAACGAGTCTTAAATATGGATGTGGAAGGATATAAGACAAGAGGCCAAAGAAAAGATGGATGGATTTTGACGGCTCCGTGGCTTAGTTGGTAGTAGCCCTGCCTTCGAAGCGAGGGGTCCCGGGTTCGATTCCCGGCCGGGGCACACTTTGTGTGGTGAGCATGAAGTTTGTTCTCGGGTCTTGGGTGTTTGTCTTGTGTTTCTGTGTTTGTCCATGCCATCTGCGACACAGGGAATCCTAGTGCAGAGGTATGAGTGTGTAAACGTTGTTTTATTGTGTGAAAGATATGCGTAAGAAAGGAGTTAGTACTGGGATGACGTCTGACAGAGGGAAATGGAAGCAAAGTACCCACTTAGAAGGGGGGAGATGATGATTCTATCAGTTGTCTAGCTCCCATAGTCCAACCTATGCATAGGGGGGGCTAATTGGTCCGTCTGCAATAACTAATGATTGACAGGTGCCGTCAAGCAAGACATCGATGGATGACAATAAAAGTGATCGGCGGAATGCGGCCCTGGCGCAAAGCAGTGAAAGATGAGAGTTGGGTCGAATACAACGATACAGCAATTTTGATACTTTTGTTGAATTACGTAACGCGGTGACAAAGGATTTTGGTATTTTATTTTTATCGCTGACGTCACAAGGTTACTTTATTAGGTATCATTAATTAGGGACGGTAATTATTGAATCCGTACCAGCCTCTAATGTTCCCACTGCTGACACCGGCCTACTCTCGATAACTGAGAGTGAATGGGCTTCGAACTACCACGGGAGCCCAATCCGGATTGGTAGGTGTCACATGTCTTCGAATTTTTCCGTCACCGTTTCGAGAACGTGGTATTGTGCACATAAATGGTTCAAGTGAATAAACTCATTGGTACACGTGTGGTTTTAACCAGGAACCTTCAGATTGAAAGTCGGCGTTTATGCCCCTGGCCCACCACGCTCTCAATTTCAAATATTGAATGTGCCTAATTAATTAACATTTTGTTAAGTAACTTAATCACTAATCCAATAAATAAATTTCATGGAAATCACAGTGTCATTGAAGGCTAAATAGTGCTATGTGAAATGTCCATGAATATTTATTCCTTTACTCATCGTCAAATAGCTCATATTTAATATATTTAAAATAGTGGTTTGCTAAGATTCTTTTACGAATTCAACCGATATAAAGCATTACGACCTTGACTTTGCATAAAGTATGTATGATACAAATATGTAAATATATTTAATCTAATTTAGGTAGTTAACATGTATTGAAAAATATTTAATATATATTTATATATTGTATTGTATATAAATCATTATTTTCATATTCATCATTTTTTAATGCAGTTGGCCATTTAGCCGAAACAAAGGTTAATTATTAATTAACTAGCTGCGCCCCGCGGTTTCACCCTCATAGTTCCCGTTCCCGTGGAGAATACGGGGATAAATTGATTTTATTTTTTCGTTAATTTTCCAATATTTTTAATAGTTATTCTGTTATTTGGGACGGAAACAAATCCAACAAATCAAAAACCACGGCAATCGGTCCAGCCGTTCTCGAGTTATAAGTGTTGTAACAAACACGACTTTCTTTTATATAACAATATATAGATTAACTGACTTCAAAACAGGTGGATTTTATTAATCCGGGTGTGTTTTGTTACATTACGCTTCGCACTTCAGCGCTACACGCGTTTGAAAAGTCAACATGATGGGAAATAACTTCAAGAAGTACCTAGTGTTTTTTTTTATTCACTTAAATAATTACTTTTTCGAGCTTAAAAGTAGCCTGTTTATCCAGGGTTATTAATACCTTCATAACAAATTTTATCCAAATCCATTCAACTTTTGAGGCATGAAGGAGGAACAAACGTACATACGAAATGACAAGTTTCGCATCACACTTCACACTAATATTAAGAATATAATACACTATGATATAATATTAATATAATATAATATCAATATACTAATATTAAGAAGTTTCTATGTTTGTGTGTATGTTTGTCACTTCTTCACGCTCAAACGGTTCGGCAGATTTCGATAAAATTTAAATATAATTAAAAAAAAGTGGCGTTTCCAAATAATTTGTAAGGAATTCAATAGAAATAAAGTATTTTCGACTTGAACCATATCTTAGATACCGGACAGCTAATTAAATATTAGCACGATGATAATCAAGTATCCAACAATATTATCGTCATTTAAAACGACGAAGACACCCTGCGAGCGACAGTAGCAAAACAAAACCCAAGTTCCAAGACTCGTCAGTCGCCGTAACAAACTGCTCACGAAGTTTCAACGCATAATGATCACAAAAGGGTATAAGTACAAAATTGTACATATCGTGTACGAACCAATTTGAACTCTAAAACCGCACAGCAGAGCCGGTAATCGCTGATATTTGTTTATCTTATTAATATACCTATCTCATACTGAATTTGGGGTATTAAGAAACCAATTTTTTTTTCCTTTTTTGCATTGATTTTTCTACTATTGCAGTGTGGCTGCATTTGTATGGATAAATCGAGAGTTGTCTAATGTTGTCTGCAGGGTCACCGGCCTTGATCTGCCACGGGAGCCATACGGACTGGAAGATCACATGATTGGCTGCCTTCTGCGCTGTGAGTCGCGGGTTCATAGATAATTAACACTATTGTACACCAGATGATAAGGTTAACAAAAACAGTGTTACATAAAAACAGTACAGAGGGCGGTCTTATGGCTAGTAAGCGATTTCTTCCAGACAACCGAATGGACAGATATTATAACAATATGATAAAATACTTACTATATTTTAACATAATGAGTTTTTTCACTTGAAAACATTTATGTGCGCAATACCACGTTCTCGAAACGGTGACGGAAAACCGGCATGTCTTAGAACCGAAAATTCGACGACACGTGACATCTACCAATCCGGATTGGGCACCCGTGGTAGATCAGGGCCCATTCAGTCTCAATTATCGAGAGTTGACCGGTGTCAGCAGTGGGAACATTAGAGGCTGGTACGGTTTATCATATTATAATAACTAAATATGCTTTAAAAGAGCAATTCTTGTATTTATGTCGCGTGTTACGAAAACTGCTTTAACGATTTGGATGAAATTTTGTGTTTAAATAACACTATTTAGACACAAAATTTTCTTTTAAAGCATATTTAGTTATTATAATATGATAAACCGCTTGCTTTTAAAGTTTACCTGTATAATTGTATTTCTTGTAAAAACACGTGTTTTTGTGTTTTTACAAGAAATACAATTATACAGTAAGTTTTACTCAAAAAACACGAGTAAAGCTCGGTGTCCCAGGTATATTAGATATACTATACGGCTCCGTGGCTTAGTTGGTAGTAGCCCTGCCTTTGGAGCGAGGGGCTCCGGAGTCAATTCCCGGCCGGGGCACACTGTGTGGTGACCATGAAGTTTGTTCTCGGGTCTTAGGTGTTTGTTTTGTGTTTCATCTGCGACAGGGAATCCTAGTGCAGAGGTAAGAGTTTAAAAAAAAAAACAACGTTAACACACTCATACCTCTGCACTAGGATTCCCTGTGTCGCAGATGGCATGGACAAACACAGAAACACAAGACAAACACCCAAGACCCGAGAACAAACTTTATGCTCACCACACAAAGTATGCCTAAGAGGTAAGAGAACGTTTACGTTTTTTCACGTTTATATTTATTTAAACCCTAGGATTACAAGTATCACTTGATGATACGATTTAAAAAAACCGACTACAATACGTCCATCCCTTATTGCCTGCCCTTAAGGGGTACATCGGCCAAACACCCCACAAACAAAAGTCACAGGAAAGCCTTAAACGCAATTTCGTTTACATGGACGACATATTTTCCAGTTATTTTAATTTAACAACCAAACTATTGAACCGATTTTGATCAAAATTCTATACAATCAATCTGAAAGCATATCCTGTCACGATGTTTTCCTTCACCGTTCCGAGATTGGTATTGCGCACATATTTTTTTTATCAAGAGAAATACTTTTTTTTTTCAAGGGAAAAACTCATTTTTTTTCAAGTGAAATACTTTTTTTTTTTTTTTTTTTTTTCAAGTGAAAATCTATTTTTTTCAAGTGAAAAATTAATTGTTTTACGTGTGGGTTTGAAAAACAGATTCTTCAGAATAGCAATCTTCAGATTAAAAGTCGGCGTCTGTGCCTTGGGCCACCACGCTCCCATATTTTCGTCCGGCCTTATTTCGACCTAATTACAGACAACAACAAATCCATATATAAATATATTAATTACCAAAGATAGATTCGATTATCCAGATCAGTCGCCTCCTACAGAGCATAGAATCGTGCTAGTTATTTATAAACGCACCAAGCTCAAATACGATTATTATTCATAAAAACACGTGTTTGCGAATCCGCTATTGTTATTTCATCTGAATGAACTTTCCGTACCGGCCTCTAATGTTCCCACTGACACCGGCCTACTCTCGATAATTGAGAGTGAATGGGCTCTGATCTACCACGGGAGCCCAATCCGGATTGGTAGATGTCACATATCGTCGAATTTTTGGTTCTAAGACATGCCGGTTTCCTCACGATGTTTTCCGTCACCGTTTCCAGAACGTGGTATTGCGCACATAATTTCTTTTCAAGTGAAAAAACTCAGTGGTGCACGTGTGGGTTTGAACCAGCAACCTTTAGATTGAAAGTCCAGCGTCTATGCCCCTCGGCCACCACGCTCTCTGAATGAACTTCATTACTGACATAACAAGATAACATTAATTATATATTTTTTTAAAGATGCGAAGATGGCTTTGCCACGAAAATGTCTGAAGAGATCACTCTAAAGCGATAACACCGCCAATTTTTTTACATTAATTATATATTTTTTTACACATTAATGTAAAACAATTGGCGGTCTTATCGCATTTGAGTGATCTCTTCAAACATTTTCGTGGCAAAGCCATTAATTTGTTAAGATTATGGCAATTTATGGCAAATGGTGTTTGTCTCGGAATCGAACCGTGCTCTTAATAAACAAACGCTTACGCACTCACTTGCACTTGGATTCCCTATGTCGCAGATGGCCTGGTCATGAAATAAGCCAATTCCCGCGAACAAACTTCACGTTCTTCATAATAAGTTTGGTATGAACCGGAACCCTAGACCCCCGCTTCGAAGGCAAGGCGACTTAACAATTTCACACAGAGTCATCAAATAATAACAAATAAACGTTCACACACTCATGCCTCTGCACTAGGATTCCCTGTGTCGCAGATGGCATGGACAAACACAGAAACACAAGACAAACACCCAAGACCCGAGAACAACTTCATGCTCACCACACAAAGTGTGCCCCGGCCGGGAATCTAACCCGGGACCCCTCGCTCCAGGCTGGGCTACTACCAACTAAGCCACGGAACATCACTTATTACTTATTGTATGTACTCGTTAGAAAATTCCAGAAAAAGCTAATTTCTAAGTGGTTTAATCTATCTAGGTTACTTAGTGAGAGTAATAAAATATAATGTGTGACCGCTACGTTAGCCAAAATAAGCAGTTCGCACGTAGGATTTGTTCGTGGACTACAATCCTGATATATATAAAACAAAGTCGGGTTTGTTCAAACTTATAACTCGAGAACGGCTGGACCGATTTTCAGGGTTTTTGATTTGTTGTATTTATCTCCGTCCCGAATAGCAGAATAACTATTAAAAACATTGGAAAATAGTATTCTCATAGGAACAGGAAATATGCGGGGCGCAGCTAGTTATAAAAAAGGGTTATCTTTTTAACACAAAAATAATCTGTTCGATTAAATTTTGAATATACTCGTAGAAAGATGTTTTATTAGGTATGAGTTTAGTCCGCAAGAGGAACAAATTAATAATCATTCAATTAATTATGTTCAATTCAACTTTTTTTTAATGTGAATAAGTGACGATACGAGCTGAGGGCCCACCTGGTAAGTGGCGCCCCCCGCCCATGACAACAGTAATGCGACTCAGTATAAGATTCGGATCTTACACTGAGTCGCACTCATCCTGTGTCCATCACCCGAGACGGGGATGTTACGTCTCTCTCAACTACGCTAATTGAATTTTATTTATTAGTAAGATATTAAAAATAACAATGATCACACAACCAATTATAGTGTAGATGATTCAATGGTTTATTATCGAAGTGAAATCATAAAACTTTAATAAAAAATATTATAATTACATATCATGTTTATTAATTTATTTTTAATCCAATTTAATTTCCTGGCGGCTCAGACTTGCTTACAAAAATTTATCAACATATTTTTCATATGTGCGCTTGGGGATTTTATTGTTGTTCCCACCACAGTGCCTGTACAGTCTAGAAATCTTCTAATCCGCGTGTGAAAATTTCAAGACGCGGTTGCTAAGGCCGCCATCGGTTGACCTAGCAACGACATGCGTTGCTAGGTCTCTTCTACTGCAGCGTCCAATTGCAAGACCATCCTATGACGCACCTACGGAATGACGCATGCGTCTTGTTATCAAAACAAGCAGCCGTAATATTTTGACTTTACATTTTTTATGGTTTCAGTGAACATTTTACTTTATTGTGTTTTTAAATTTGTCTTATGTTATTATTTTTGTGAATGTATTTAACTGTTGTGAATGCAGTCCGTGACCCAATCTTGTGATGGTACGTCGAACGCGACCTATACATGTACACAGTGCAACAAATCATTCAAATCTTTAAAAGGCCTCAACATACACACGACAAAAACACACAGGAAATATATTAGCCAAAACAATTCACCTTTAGATATCCATCCTATTATTCCGAGTGCGCCTACTTATGTAGCCAACGATCCAATTCCTTTCCACACATATCTTAGCCATTTGAAAAATAGTATACCCATAGTTAAAAGAATCCCTCGAGGAGCTCGCATAACCGTTGCCACACATTTGTCAAAATTAATCCAGAAATGTTATGTAAGCAATACTACTCAAGACTGGCAGAACCTTTTTTTATTTTCATACAGCACACTTCATATAATAAAAATCGATGAACCAAATTTATCCTTAACACAAAAGATTAAGAATAACTGTGCTGTGAGCTCCTCGCCTTCTCCCGCACCGCTAATCAAACATGATGCCCCTCGTAATCGCAACAAACTCATCGAAAACAAAATCTGTGATGGAGATCTCAAAGGTGCCGCTCGCCTTTTGTTCTCCAACGACGTGCTATCACCAGATACCCCTGACACCCTTCAGGCCTTACGGACAAAACATCCTCCAGCTCCAGTAAACCCATATTTCCTCGACCCACCAACAGCAGGGCAAGCGTGCCTTCAAATTCAAAACAAAGATGTTACGGATGCCATTTTATCTTTTAAACCAGGTTCGGCTGCAGGTTTGGATGGAATCTCACCCCAACATTTGAAAGACTTAACATCGCATTCTGTGGGTGATGCAGGTGAGCAACTTGTAAATTCGATCACTAAATTAATCAACTTTATGTATTGCGGTAATGTCAATGCAGGAATTGTTCCGATTCTTTTCGGCGCGAACCTCATTGCCCTCACCAAAAAGGACGGAGGGGTGAGACCAATTGCTGTTGGATCAACACTACGACGTCTGGCCTCCAAAATTGCTGTTCGACATATTTTACCAAAATTAAATTCGGAATTTGAACCCGTACAGTTAGGCTTCGGTGTAAAAGGAGGGTGTGAGGCAGCCGTCCATGCCCTACGCTCTTTCCTAACTTACGGACAGTCTGACGTTTTGCTCAAAATTGATGTCAAAAATGCTTTCAATTCGGTAAATCGGGATACCCTGCTGACGGAAATAAAACAACATATACCGGAAATATACAATTATCTTCTTCTCAGTTACGCTGATCCAACAAAATTATTATATCGTTCTAATGAACTGTCCTCGGAAGTAGGTTGTCAACAGGGTGATCCCCTTGGACCTGCAATTTTTAGCTTGGCTATAAATCCTATAATCAAAAATTTAAATTCTAAATTCAACGTTTGGTATTTGGACGACGGAACCCTAGGAGGTGATGTGGATACTGTGTTTTCGGACCTTTTTTTGATCAAAAACAAATTTGAAGCCATTGGTTTGGAGCTTAATTTTAGCAAATGTGAACTTTTTATAAATAACTGCAACTTAAATTTAAATGACGTAAAACAAAAATTTAATATTTTGGCTCCAAATATTAAAATAGTTAACAGTAATTCCCTTTACCTTTTAGGTTCTCCAATATTTGATGAATCTATTTCTGAATATATTAATAATTCAATTGCTAAATTTCAAAATTCTGCTGACCGTCTTCTTGAAATTAGTCCACATTATGCACTTTGCATCTTAAAATTCTGTCTTTTCGTCCCAAAATTTACGTATGTGCTCCGTTGCTGCTCCTTTTGGAATCACCCAGATCTTTTGAAACAAGTAGATGACTTAATAAAATTTAGCTTAGAATCGATTCTTAATATGCAGCTGAATGAGCAATCTTGGACCCAAGCATCCCTACCCATCCGTTATGGTGGTTTAGGGATTCGCAAAATTTCCAGTGTCGCTTTACCAGCCTTCCTATCTTCTATACATAGTTCAGCAAATCTCATAAGTAAAATTTTAAAGGCATCCCCTTCAAACTTTGAGATTGCTGGCTTGGAAGAAGCTAGAAACGCTTTCTTAATTGCATGCCCAGGTCAAAATTTTCCAATTTCTCCAAATTCACAGAGGAGCTGGGACGACATAAACTGCAA
Source organism: Aplocera efformata (assembly GCA_921293045.1). Classification (NCBI taxonomy): domain Eukaryota; kingdom Metazoa; phylum Arthropoda; class Insecta; order Lepidoptera; family Geometridae; genus Aplocera; species Aplocera efformata. Next base: position 656,276 of record OV121068.1, on the reverse strand, counting down.
ATTGATTTATGACAATCTTTTGGGCTGTAGTACAGGTTCGGCGCGTGCTAGGATTTTGGCCGTGGGTACGCATGAGGCCGGCTACTGGCTTCACGTGTACCCTTCGTCAAATACAGGAACATTCCTTGAGCCTGACACGCTCCGAATCGCAACCTGCCTACGGCTTGGGGTTCCGGTCTGCGCTCCTCACAAATGTCCCTGTGGCAGTGATGTCGACAAATTAGGACATCACGGACTGTCATGCCAAAAAAGTGCAGGCCGCTTCTCAAGACATGCCGCACTTAACGATATCATACGCAAGTCCCTTGCCACCGTCAACGTGCCAAGTCTACTTGAGCCGACTGGTATTGCAAGAGACGATGGCAAGAGACCGGACGGTATGAGTTTGATTCCATGGAAAATGGGCCGGGTGATGGTATGGGATGCAACCTGTTCAGACACGCTGGCCCCTTCCCATCTACATGGAACCAACAATAGAGCTGGTGCGGCTTGTGAAGCAGCTGAAAAAGCTAAAGCATCCAAATACAGGGGTCTAGGTGCCGAATATGATTTTGTCCCATTCGGTGTCGAGACCCTTGGTCCGTGGGGTCCTAGCGCTATAAGACTTTTTAAAGAAATAGCAAAGAGGTTAGTCGACATCACAGGAGACCGAAGAGCTGGCAGTTACCTCGGACAAAGAATAAGTTTAGCTATTCAAAGGGGGAACGCTGCCAGTATCTTTGGAACCTTGCCTAAAGGGACTCCTTTTAATAATATATGTTAGTTCTTATAGTATATTTTTAAGATTTTAGTTTTAGATTTATTATTGCTTGTAATGTGTAATCTGTGTCTAAATAAATTTTATATAATATAAATGTTTATTAATTGTACATATGATGTTTATTATCGAAGTGAAATCATAAAACTTTAATAAAAATATTATAATTACTGCGCGTAAGGCAGATATGATACAATTTCAAACCTTATTTTATTTATTACTAGCTTATGAACGCAGCTTCTTGGAAACTGCACTTTAGGGCAAAAGCAATTGAGACCATTATTGTAAAGAATTAATTTTCGCATCTTTTACTTAATGTAACTTTTTTGTAAAACTTACCGTTTACGATTTATAGAAATTTAGTGCAAGCTTAAAACCTGCCTATTGTCGCAGTACAACAGGCTTATTATTATTTTATATATTTTTGTATTTTCAACAATTCTATTGATCTTGTATCTGAAATAAATAATTATTATTAAATTCTTTTTTTACTGGTCTACCATGACAAATGGCGTATGTCGAAGACAACATAAAAAAAAGATCGTCCGGAGAGGTACTGCCACCACACCTGGAATCTGTCGCCAAGCAGTAGTGTTCGCATTACTGTGTTCCAATGGAAAGGTGTGGGTGCCGGTGAAATCACATGCGCATGAGAAGTATCATCCCCGTCTCGAGATGGAAGCAGCAGGATGAGTGCGACTCAGTAAAGATTTGGATCTCATACTGAGTCGCGCGTATTACTGTTGTCATGGGCGAGGGTCGCCACTTACCAATACGTGGGTCCTCAGCTGGCGCTGCGTAAAATCTCCATAAATTCTTGCCACGTGTTCGTACTTATTACTCTGCCCATAATCGATGGTTGTCATAGCGCCGAGTATCTACTTTGGAATGAGCAAAAACCGACTTTTATATGTACCTATTATAAGTACGTGTGATTCCTGAAGAGGTAGACGGAGGTAGATGTTTTATATTCATATTCATTTATTATTCACCCAGGAATTAGGTACAATAAGGTCTTTTAGATATATATATCCGCCAAATCCTACCCTTACAGGCATGAATATACAGAATTTTAAAGTTATATTTAATGTCAAATTTAAATAATTAATATGTCAAAAGCAATGTAAAAAAAAGAAATTGCTTAAAAATTATTTTAAACTAGCTTTTATCCGCGACTTTGCTCGGGTAAACGTTGATTTTGTCAACCAATTTCGGTTGTTTCATACAAAGTTTACCCATTCCCTCACCCTGCCCTACGAGTATTTAGTGAGAAAATAGCCTATAACCGTGTCCAGGGTCCCATCTATATATATAGATTAATTATAATGGATTCAGCGGTTTAGGCGTGAAAGCGTAAGAAATCAACAAACACACTTATTTATCATATTAAAGTTAAGATTATTAGCCAGCATATCAATGTAAGCGCCCAAGTACACTAATATATCTGTATCAGCCTCTAATGTTCCCACTGCAGGGACACCGGCCTACTCTCGATAATTGAGAATGAATGGGCTCTGATCTACCACGGGAGCCCAATCCGGGTTGGTAGATGTCACATGTCGTCGAATTTTTGGTTCTAAGACATGCCGGTTTCCTCACGATGTTTTCCGTCACCGTTTTGAGAACGTGGTATTGCGCACATAATTTTTTCCAAGTGAAAAAACTCATTGGTGCACGTATGGGTTTGAACCAGCAACCTTCAGATTGAAAGTCGACGTCTATGCCCCTGGGCCACCACCACAAACATATAAATCAAATAAATTATGAATAATTGAAATTCCCGGCCTTTTCTCTACTATAATATGCATGTATTATACATATATATATATTATAATACCTTACGTAAGAAAATCTCTAAACGATACTGAAAACTGTATAGAAATCCGTTGCGTGGAAAAGTTAGCGGAAACAGACAGACGGAAACATCGACTTAGCTTTGTACTATTTAGAGAAATATATACGAGTCATTGAAATATAAATATGCAAATTATTGTATGAAATCTTGTTTTTATTTATTTTAGAATAATCTAACAGTGCACTACTTGTGAAATTATTTTTCTACAATACCCAAAGGTTCAACTGTAAGAGAATGCTTTTTATTATAAGTTCACCTGTGTACTGTGAATCTACTAAACAGTAAGAACTTAGATTACCATACTTTACATTGTTTTAAATTGGCTCTAAGGAACTAAAGGGTCTACTTGACTTAGAAATCTAATGTTTATTAGACATATCACATTTATTAATATCATAAATGGGTGCGATTGTGGAGCCCCAGTTCAGTCCATGTCCCATTTACTTGTATGCCCCCTGTGCCCTGTGACCTGCACGTTTGATGATCTGCACAAAGCCACCAATAGAGCTGTTGAGGTGACAAAATTCTATCGCGACATCATTTAATTCGTTAGAAACATTTATACGATAAGAAGAAGATGATATTATAAATACTAAAGTGACTTTGTTTGTTAGACTTTCACGCCCAAACCACAAGACCGATTTGAAAAATTCTTCCACCAATGGAAAGCTACATTATCAGCGAGTAACATAGGCTGTATTTTATCCCCGTATTCCCACAGGAACAGGAACTACGCGGGTAAGACCGCGGGGCGCAGCTAGTAAATAAATAAACTAATATATTTGCTATAAGATTCTGTAATTGTACAAACACGATTGAAAAATTATCAATAAAGAAAATTAATGAAAATTAGCAGTTTTAAAAAAAAATGTCTGGATCTGGGGATTCCTACGAAACTCCAAGATGGTTTTTGGTTTGTCATGTAGGTAATAACTATTGGTTTGTTTCCATAATCTAATGTTTTTTAAGATCATACAATGTGTTTAAAAATGGTGTGACAATATTGAAAGGTGTTCCTACAAATCAGATTTTGAATCATATGACTGAAAATCAGAATGCAAATCTACTTTTTTTACTATAAAATCTAAAAAAAAAATTGTTATTATATTATATTTTTGGGCAGCCCTAATGACAGGTCACTGACCGCGCTCATCATTCCGCACTCGCACACGCATGCAATTAAATCAATGAAGGTCACCGTATGTCACCTGGTTAGCTTTTAGGGTTGAACCGTCAAGTTTACGTTAAAGTTTCATTTGTCATAGATTGCGACCTAACATGCTGAGGATTGGGAGACCTGGGGGGGGGGTGAGTTCTAGATCAATAGGCATGCGCTGTTTAAGTATTATCACATCTTTTGAAACATAAGGTGTTTAGGTTAACTTAACATCAGGTGGGTTTACAGATCGTACTGTCATTACAGCAGTATAAAAAAAATTGAGTCCTTTGTTTTCAGCATCGTTTCACAATTTATTAATATAAATAAATAGGTAGTTAAATATTCATGGAAAATTCACACAGCGTCATGCCCCAAACCAAGCATAGCTTGTAACCATGGGAATTAAATAACTGATAGAATACTTAACAGTACTTTTTTGTAGTAAAAACATAAATAAATAAACGTTTACACACTCATACCTCTGCACTAAGATTCCCTGTGTCGCAGATGGCATGGACAAACACAGACACACATAACAAACACCCAAGACCCGAGAACAAACTTCATGCTCACCACACAAAGTGTGCCCCGGCCGGGAATCGAACCCGGGACCCCTCGCTTCGAAGGCAGGGCTACTACTAACTAAGAAACGGAGCCGTCAAATACATATACATAATACATAAGTATAGTAAAAAACATTTATGTACGCACAAATACTTGTCCTCAGTTATAATCGAACCCAACACCTACTGCGCTACTACCAACGGAGCTACAAGGCTAGCAGACCTTTATCCGACTACCAAAGCACGATGACATTACGTATGTATGTAGTACACGTCCTGCAACTCAAACATACATATCACATTTAAGTCCGTATATCGATTAGAACTAATAATAGAATCGTGTATGGTCTGAGGCGAACAGACGACAGTGTACAATAGAATTTTCTAGACGATTGTAATGAATGATAGATAAATTTTATCTCTGCTATTGTTGACTGATTAAGAATATGGAAAAGCCAATTTTTATCCCTTTCTATCCTTATCACTTCCTAACTCATGTATACTAGATTCACTTTGGTTATTGTTTGTCAACAGAGGCGTTTAATTTACAAAATATGTTAAATATGTTTGATTCCCGCGATACAGGCCTAGCCTAGTGTGGGAATCATTTATAAATATACTAGCGACCCGCCCCGGCTTCGCACGGTTAGCAAAGCATCAGTGTCGTATCAGAAACTACCCGTGCGATCTCTATCTATTAAAAAAAACCGCATCAAAATCCGTTGCGTAGTTTTAAAGATTTAAGCATACATAGGGATATAGGGACAGAGAAAGCGACTTTGTTTTATACTATGTAGTGATACTGGCTAAAATCTCTCTACTTAGATACTCACCTAATATATTCTTTTGTAACTGTTATATCTTATTAAGTAGAAATAAAATTTTTTTTCATTTTTCTACTATATCCTATATTATAAACGCGAAAGTTTGTAAGTATGGATGGATGTTCGTTACTCAATCACGCCAGAACGGCTGAACGGACCTGGATGAAATTTGGCACAGAGATAGATTATAGTCTGGAATAGCACATAGGCTACTTTTTATCCCGGAAAAATGTACGGTTCCCGTAGGAAGCGCAGCTAGTAATATTATAAAAGCGAAAGTGAGTTTATTTGTTTGTTTGTTTGTTTTCAGGCCTAAACTATTAAGCCAATTATATAAATTCTTCCACCAATGGAATGCTACATTATCAACAAGTAACATAGGCTACATTTTATCGCCGTTTTCCCGCGGGAACGTTGAGAATTCCCCGTAAGCGAAATAAGCTAGTTTAATTGAAACCAACTTCTCATTGTAATCGCTACCGCTTATCACTTCCACCACAAGCATTCGTTATAAAAACAGTCCAGTATAAATTCTTCATTCTAACCGCTACATCTTATGACTCGAGACTAACTGCTCGGACCAGATTACTGACCGGGGGTTGATTTAACTGGAATATTCGGTGGGATGGGGTAAGGAGTAGGGGGTGACCTATTTAGCCCGCATAAGTCTAGATTCTAGATCATAAAGGATGTAAAGGTGAGCTAACAAAGCAGGGACATATAACTCTTGATGGTTCTTTGCTAGGGGTAATTTTGAAGTTTGCGGGAAATATTGTGTCCACGTGTCCCCCGGGCGGGGTGCAACACAGGGTAGCAGTATATAGATAGATAGACGGCTCCGTGGCTTAGTTGGTAGTTAGCCTTGCCTTCGAAGCGAGGGGTCCCTGGTTCGATTCCCGGCCGGGGCACACTTTGTGTGGTGAGCATGAAGTTTGTTCTCGGGTCTTGGGTGTTTGTCTTGTGTTTCTGTGTTCGTCCATGCCATCTGCGACACATTGAATCCTAGTGCAGAGGTATGAGTGTGTAAACGTTTATTTATTTATTTATATGTACACTTTATTATACACCTCAAAGCGAAATTAAAAAATATAAATACAGATTATAAAAACTAAAAACAAAATGGCAGTAGTGACTGACAAGTTCGATAGGTGAAGTATTGCCACCACACCTGGTAATCCACCGCCAAGCAGTGGTGCGCTCGCATTGCTGAGCTGCGGTGACAGGTGTGGGTGCTAGTGAAATTACAGGCACTCGAGTCGTATCATCCCCCCTCTCGGAGTGACTCGGGTCTTCCCATACTTCAGTGCCTCAGTCAAATTTTTACGCGAATGTGCCAGAAGAAGGGTTATTATTTTCGAGTATAGTATATATACATATAGTATTTCTTTGGTACGCTTTGTAGTCAAAACGGCATGATGGATTTAGCTTGAGAGGTGTCGATAGGTTATATACTCGTGTATATATATATTTTTTTTCAATATTTTTTTGTTTTATTTTCTGTTTTTGTTTTAGTTATATAATATTTAGTGTTCGTGGCGTAATTGTTTAATATAATTTATCCTGAAACTGAAAATCCATCTCAAAAGCATCGCTTGCGGTGGAGGGGAAAGCGCCGCCATTTTTTTCGTTTCGCTGAGTCACATAATGTCCGTTAACTTAGACTTATTCACGTAAAACAACGCAGCCACATCTCATTTCTTTGAGATCAAAGTAATCTCTGGGTCAATCCAGGGTATAGCTACCATCATGACAAATTTTACCCAAATCCGTTCAACTATTGACGCGTGAAGGAGACACATACATACCAACCAACTTTCGCATTTATAATATTAGTAAAATAACTACAGTTAACAACACAAAAAAAGGTTTTTTGTAGAAATATCACGAGATACAGGTAGGTCGTAGGTACCTATAATTGCGATGACATTGATATGACGGCATAAGTCAAATATTATGAGGTCAAGACAGAATTGACATTAAAGTTTTTTCTACGCGACTTAAGTGACGGCACGAGCTGAATCTAGTGTTTACCGTCGCCCAAAAATCCCACGCTCTCAATTATCGAGAGTAGGCCGGTGCCCCTGCAGTGGGAACATTAGAGGCTGGCACGGAAAACAACCACAACACGATTCCGAGCCCCCTTATATTTAAACTAAGGAATACTACAGTTTAATCCAGGATATCAGCTATCCTGGTACCGAATTTCATTCAAATCCGTTGAACCGTTTGAGCGTGAAGGAGGAACAAACATACACACTCATACACATACATACAAACTTTTGCCTTTATAATATAAGTGTGATGCAAGTAGTACAACTCCGAATTGGGCTCTCGCGGTAGATCAAAGCCCATTCACTCTCAGTTATCGAGAGTAGGCCGGTGTCCCAGTGGGAACATCAAAGGCTGGTTCGGTACTAAACTTATTTTGCGACACTTATTAATTGTGACCAAAAATACAAATTAGATTTACCTAAAGCTTCACTAAAATACGTTTATGAAAGGCCCTAAGGTTAATCTGTCTGTCTGTCCGACATTAAAAGCGCTTTTGAAGCGTAAGCCGTTGCGGTCTGAAATTTTCCCAGAATAGAAATGTCGTCAAATAGAAATGTCGGCTCCGTGGCTTAGTTGGTAGTAGCCCTGCCTTCGGAGCGAGGGTTCCTGGGTTTGTCCTCGGCCGGGGCACACTTTGTGTGGTGAGCGTGAGCACACCGGCCTACTCTCGATAATTGAGAGTGAATGGGCTCTGATCTACCACGGGAGCCCAATCCGGATTGGTAGATGTCACATGTCTTCGAACTTATGGTCCTAAGACATGCCGGTTTCCTCACGATGATTTCCGTCACCGTTTCGAGAACGTGGTATTGCACACATACATTTTCTCAAGTGAAAAACTCATTGGTGCATTTGAATCAGCGAACTTCAGATTGAAAGTAGGCGTCTCTGCCCCTGGGCCACCACGCTCTCTTACTATTCAAAACAGCTTACTAGAGATAATTGTAGCTGTACACAACAAATAAAAAAATCAATTAATATTCATGGTTATTTCCACAGGGTCATACGACCTCAAACTAAGCATAGCTTGTAATGGAAACTAGATAAATGATAGAATACTTGAGAGTGCTTTTTTTTTGTAAATACATATTTATGATACATATTAACACCCAGACACAGAACAAACATTGGCGTTCAAACTCAAACTCATTTATTCCTTTAGATCTCAAGTATCGGTTGGATTTGGTTCGATCTCACACTTTGTGTGGTGAGCATGAAGTTTGTTCTCTGGTCATGGGTGTTTGTATTGTGTTTCTGCGTTCATCCATGCCATCTGCGACACAGGGTATCCTAGTGCAGAGGTATGAGTGTGCAAACGTTTATTATTTAAGACCGCCCGTTATCTCAGATTTAGGATAATATTTTTACTAAGCTACCATCTAAGAATTTTTTTTTGTTGTACAATAAAGTATTTATTCGTTTATTAATATTATATTGTACATTTTGTAATCAACGCCCAGTTTAAACCGATTGTATTTTATAGGAAAGCCAAACGTCCTCAAGACGAAAGTATTTTTTTTTTTAATCTGTATACTAGCGACCCGCCCCGGCTTCGTACGGTTACTAAAGCATCAGTGTCGTATCAGAAACTACCCGTGCGAAGCCGGGGTGACTTGCTAGTGTATTATACATATAAACTTTCCTCTTGAATCACTCTATCTATTAAAAAAACCGCATCAAAATCCGTTGCGTAGTTTTAAAGATTTAAGCATACATAGGGATATAGGGACAGAGAAAGCGACTTTGTTTTATACTATGTAGTGATAGTGAAGTGCCTGTACGAGCTGAGGGCCCACCTGATGGTAAGTGGCTCCCCTCGCCCATGACAACAGTAATGCGCGCGACTCAGTATGAGATCCAAATCTTTACTGAGTCGCATTCATCCTGCTGCGTCCGTCATTAAAACTCATTAACATCTATAACCGATTGTATTTTATAGGAAAGCTATATTCTAATTCTCTATATTCCTCTAAGACGAAAGTATCAAAACTCATTAACATCTATAATCGATGAACAAACAAAGTATCAATACTGCACGGTCGCAGTACAACGGGCAGAATCCTGAGTCGCGCGTCGCTTACGAAATGTTAACGCGGTCCCCGTGTGTAACGACTTAAGTGGTTACTAACGAATAATGTATAAAATTATTTTTAACTAATAAATCATTTGTTAATTTGAAAACGAAGACCCCGTGGCTTAGTTGGTAGTAGCTCTGTCGACTCCCGGCCGACACTTTGTGTGGTGAGCATATAGTTTGTTCTCGGGTCTTGGGTGTTTGTTTTGTGTTTCTGTGTTTGCCCAATGTGCAAAGGTATGTGTGAGGTGTTTAAAACGTTTAAAAAGAAAACGTACATGAAAGATGGTGCATATGAACAGTTAAAATTGATGCCAAACATGTTTAGGCAAATATTATAATATATTACAAATGAAGTCAACATAAATAAAGCAATAATAATAATAAAATGACACTACTCCTGGACACGGCACGCATCGTCAGGAGGTTCCTCTATATAGCCCTGTACCAGCCATCGACTGCATCGCTTGCTTGCTTGCTTACTCTGCAGTCGGTGGTCCTCCGTTTTTACATATTTTTTACTACAATATTTTATACTGTTTATTTTATAAATAATGTATTATTTTGCAGTGAAAAATGTATATAAAATGTGAATGAAAATAAATAATGTGAAACATAAATAAAAAATAAATTCAATAAATAAAAGATGTTAAACAAAACAATGAATCAAAATTGTAACTATGAATATAATTGTTAGAAAAAAAATATTATTCTATAGTGTAACATAAATTGGACAAACGCCAAGTCAAAATATGTTAAATTTGCTTCTGCATTTGCCCACTTGTGCGGCTAAAGCGCGTTAAGTAAAGCAAGCAAACGAAGCAAACCCGAGGGCACAGGGCTGTCGCGCTCTTTAAAATATCATTTGTAATATAAATAATAAATATTCATGGCCATTTAACACAGCGCCATTTGGACCCAAAGTAGGCATACCTTGTACTATAGGAATGAGATTTCTGATACAATATTTATAGAGACGGCTTCGTAGAGCATGAAATTTATTCTCAGGTAAATAAATAAAATATAATTATATAAATTAAGATAAAATTGAGTCAATAAAAAAAAATATCGGTGTTTATTTCGTGTTTCTTAAAAATTGATCGTTGAAAAAATGGTAAACAAATATTGTATCATATCGTGTCGCTCTGGTTCAAACCCATAAGTACACCAATGAGGTTTTCACTTGAAAAATTGATTTATGCAATACCACGTTCTCGAAACGGTGACGGAAAACATCGTGAGGAAACCGGCATGTCTTAGAACCAAAAACTCGACGACATGTGACATCTACCAATCCGGCTTGGGCCCCGTGGTAGATCAGAGCCCATTCACTTTCAATTATCGAGAGTAGGCCGGTGTCAGCAGTGGGAACATTAGAGGCTGGTACGAATACAATTATTTGTTTGCTCGTTTAAATACGATTATCATATTGTAATTATCATAATGGTCTCGAATATATCGTTTTGCCTCAAATACTCTGTTATAAGTTATACTATAGACATAAATAAATATTTAATAAATTTAAAAGTAATAATAATAATAATATCGGCTCGGGACAGCCCTGCCGACGAGTATACGTCGTCCGATATTTTTTCACTGACGCCGACAAAAACCGTGGAGACGAAACACAATGAGAGTTTATTTGGATTTTGCAATTATATGTTTTTGTAAAACTATTTGTTTTACGGAATTCTTAAAACAAGGGGATCCTCTAAAATTCTACGATACACATTTGATGATTGAAATCGTACTCATTAAAGTAAAAAATAGTCAAATGCATTATTGTCACAAATTTCTTTAAAAAAGTCACGTTTGAGGGCTCCAGTTGCTCGCGTCCGTAGGTGTTTGATTCCCTGCACGTGCAACAACAAGTAGCAGTAGAACTTGTGCCAAGTTCGTCCTGAGAGGTACTGTCACCACACCTGGAATCTGCCGCCGAGCAGTAGTGCTCGCATTTCTATGTTCCGGTGGAAAGGTGTGGGTGCCGGTGAAATCTCATGCGCATGAGACGCATCATCCCCGTCTCGGGTGACGGACGCAGCAGGATGAATGCGACTCAGTACAGATTTGGATCTCATACTGATTCGCACGCATTACTGTTGTCATGGGCGAGGGTCACCACTTACCATAAGGTTTGCCCTCAGCTCGTTCCGTCACTTAATCACATAAAAAAAACGTCGTGCTGTCACTTTTTTAATATAAATATTGAACAACATCACGCATTTTTATAACCTACTAAGTTTGGTTTGGTGAGTATATAAATTTGCTCGCGAAAAGTAATACTTCCATTAGGGATTTCTTGCTTGTTCTTCCCATGGAGGCTCGGATAAAAGTTTGAAGAAGCGCTAAACTTTTTTTACAAATTAATCACAAATATAGTAATAGGTACATATTTAATTTAAAAATGTTGACGTTTCCTAGTATTTTATTAAGAACGGCTTTAAATATAAATACTTTTGATGGCTCCTTTTACATGAAAAAATATTATTTATTTAAAATTGCTTTTCATACACTGTACGCTTTACGCGCTCCCTTCTACAATACCACGTACCTGCAAGATATGGAATGAGCTTCTGTTGGAGGTGTTTCCAATGGGATTCAAAATGAATACATTTAAAAAGAGTGAAGAGATTTTTAGCTGATAGGCACCGCGATGGCAACACCTCAAGTGTTACTGGCGTCTATAGGCGATGGTAGCCACTTACCATCAGGTGGGCCGTTAGCTTGTGTGCCTCATCATTCACATAAAAACAAAAAAAAAACGAGACAAATTAATGAAAACAATAAAATTTTAAGACCTACTCAATTGTTTTTCATAATTTCGTTTGGCAACAAGAAATACTATAAGATGTAATAAATTAACTCAGTTCATGGCTTTAATAAAAGATAAGCGTTAATTAGGCAATATATAATAATATATGTAATTAAACGTGTGAATTTTGTTATTCCTTTTGGCCTGGAAACATTTGTTTGATGAACATGAAATTTATTCACGGGTAGTTCTAAAACGGTAAACATTATAACACTATTATTCATGTTACCGAGATATTTACCATGATTCGTGAGTTTTCCCGGGACCATGACGCATGTAACGGCGTCGAAATATCGGGAGTCAACAAAATTCACAAATCATAGCTGGTAAAAATCATCCAAATCTGTATACAAGAAACTACGTAACATGTCAACATATTTTATGTCAATATATCAACATATTATATTTTAATCTTTTATTTGGAGACGGTTGAAAAATATAAAAAAATTGAGACAAGTCTCCATGCCACCGTAATAAGAACATCGTCTGTCTCGCTCGCACCCCCCTCCCCTGCAGTTCGAAGGGTTCAAGGTGCGTTGGTGTATGTAGCTAATCTTACTGTTTTTATGATTTGAATTAGAGAATTTTTTTTTTAAATTAAATGAATTTGGTATCGTTTCACATGTTTAAAAAATAATTATCTTTATTTAAATCATCCGACTGATTTTAAAGGACAAATGACAAAGTTAATAATAAAGAGTTATCCCTTATTTGAAAAAAATATACATTCAAATCGGTATACAACGGGCGAAGAAAATAGTCACAGGAAAGCCAAAATTCCAGTTATTTTAATTAACAACCGCAGTATGGGGTGTTTCTCTTGTGTTTATTCAGTAGAGAGTGTAAGTGTAGAAAAAATTCGTCACACTTGAATATAATTTGCGTGCAACATCGGTGTAATGTCAGTAAAATGTAACTTTGTTATGCGATAAATCATTTTAGCCTACGAAAAAAATGGGCGGGGGTCGCAACTTACCAGGTGGGCCCTCAGCTCGTACCGTCACTTACCCAGATAAAAAATAAAACTATTATAATATAATTCATGAAGATCTGTTCAGGCGTTTGGACATCACCAACTAGACAATTTTTTTTTTTTTTTTATTGAATGTGTGACGGAACGAGCTGAGGGCCCACCTGATGGTAAGTGGTGACCCTCGCCCATGACAACAGTAATGCGCGCGACTCAGTATGAGATCCAAATCTTTACTTACTCGCACTCATCCTGCTGCGTCCATCACCCGAGACGGGGATGATACGTCTCATGCGCATGTGATTTCACCGGCAGCCACACCCTTCCACCGGAACACAGCAATGCAACCACTACTGCTTGGCGACAGATTCCTGGTGTGGTGGCAGTACCTCTCCGGAAAAACTTGGCACAAGTTCTACTGCTACTTTTGGTTGCTGCTTTAGCACCACCCAGGGGTACATGTAGGGAATCAAAGGGTACCAACTACGAATGCGAGCAACTGGACCCCCCAAAATTTGACTTAACTGTCAATTTTTTTTTTTTATTTTTTTTAAACTTTTACACACTCATACCTCTGCACTAGTTTTCCCTGTGTCGCAGATGGCATGGACAAACACAGAAACACAAGACAAACACCCAAGACCCGAGAACAAACTTCATGCTCACCACACAAAGTGTGCCCCGGCTGGGAATCGAACCCGGGACCCCTCGCTTCGAAGGCAGAGCTACTATCAACTAAGCCACGGAGCCGTCAACATCGAGGGTTTATACATTTTCACAAAATGAACTGGTTAATCTGAGCCGTCGCCGGCTACATACCTCGTCGCGCTCGGCGAGGGCATACAACTGTATGACGTGTCATATTATAACTTTTTTTATCTAAATGCTTATTACCTGCTAGAGGAAGGATTTGTGTGGATACCTCAAGCTATAAGCTAGCTATAGAAACAAAAATATAGACTGCTCCGTGGCTTAGTTGATTGTAGCTCTGCCTTCGAAGCGAGGGGTTCCGGGTTCGATTCCCGGCCGGGGCACACTGTGTGGTGAGCATGAAGTTTGTTCTCGGGTCTTGGGTGTTTGTCGTGTTCCTGTGTTTGTCCATGCCATCTGCGACAGGGAATCCTAATGCAGAGGTGTGAGTGTGTTAACGTTGTTTTTTTTACTTTTTTATTTATATTTTCTCTTTTCGTTTGTTATTTATAGTTATGTTGTTTATAATTTGTGCCTACTTTTTGTGTTGTCAGTCTTTTGCTTTCTTTCTTTCCAATATTGGTTTAAACCTAGTCTAAAGTTAGTCCACGTTTTGTAATAAGACCGATAGGGTACATCCGTTGATCTAGAACCATGAAATGTAGCAACAATGGCATATAGCACAAGTAAAGAAATAAATCTGAAGAACATAAATTGATAGTGAGCTTAAACAAAATACATGAAAAACATACAAGTTACAACCCTCGCTATGCAAGTCCGACTCACACTTGACCGGTTTTTTTTAAACATCGGAAATGTAGATTTTAGACGACGATTGGTCAACATAATTATTATATCAAAGCGCTGATTAGATGACAAAGCCTGAAGGCCTCTGACGGGGCATATAATCTTTAAACCAGTGTTTTTCAACCTTTTACATGATACGACCCCTTTAGTATAAAGAAATATGCGGCGGGTTCGCGGATGTGTGTGCTACGTTCCCGTGTTCCCGCCACTAAGCGGCAGAGGACACCGTGGGGTTTTAGTGGGTTTAGTCCCACATAACCGCTCTGTCTCCCCGTGGAAGGGCGGTATGCGAGTGGATTTCCCCACAAAAAAAAAAAGTATTAAGTAATATCACGCAACCTACCCGTTGCTTTCTTTTCATGTATTTTATTTTGTGACAAATATTCAATCCAACATATTTATTTCATAATTATGTTTTTTTTTTACTACAGTATCTTTCATTACCTTTTGCAACTACCCTATAAAAGCATCACGACCCCCTAAAGAGGCTTCGTGACCAGGGGGTCTCGACCCACACGTTGAAAAACACTGCTCTAAACAGTATAAAAAGCTATGTAGCTGTTTCCGTCTGTCTGTTTCTCAGCTAACTTCTAAACCACATAAAAGATTTTGATACGGTTTCCACCAATATATAGAGAATTATTTGGGGAATATGCATTATAGTACATGTAAAACTGGTGAGACCGTGGTGGCCCAGGGGTACTGACGGCGACTTTCAATCTGAAGGTCGCTGGTTCAAACACACACGTGCACCAATGAGTTTTTTCACTTGAATAATTTATGTGCGCAATACCACGTTCTCGAAACGGTGATGGAAAACATCGTGAGGAAACCGGCATGTCTTAGAACCAAAAATTCGACGACATGTGACATCTAACAACCCGGATTGGGCTACTTAAGTAGATCAGAGCCCATTCACTCTCAATTATCAAGAGTAGGCCGGTGTCTGCAGTGGGAACATTTGAGGCTGGTACGGAATGCATATTATAGTAGAGAAAATGCGAGAATTTCAATGATTAGTAATGATGTCGTAAAAACATATTTGTGTGCGCTTACATTGCTAACGCTGGCCTCACGAGATAGATCAAAATGATATACTACAGAATTGTATTACGACCTGCGACATACACTGTACACTGTACAACGAAGCCAGGGCGTGTCTTTATTAATAAATAAATAATTATTCATGGACAGTACACACAGTGTCATCTAGCTCCAAATTAAAACAAAAAAAAAAAAACAACGTTCACACACTCATACCTCTGCACTAGGATTCCCTGTGTCGCAGATGGCATGGACAAACACAGAAACACAAGACTTGCACTAAGCATAGCTTGCTTGTACTATGGGAACTAGATAACTGATATAATACATATTTTTTTTTTTAAAAGTACTTTGTACGACACAGAATAAACATCTATGTTTGCAATGCTTGTCCTCAGTGGGAATCGAACTCGCAACCTACAACGCAGAAGACAGAGCTACTACCACTGAGAGGCCACTTATATTGACTAGTAGAGACGGGCCCGACACTTGGCCTTCCAAGCACGAAGCAGCTCAGTTAAAACGGTCACCCATCCGATTTTTTTTTTTTTTTTTTTATGTGAATGATTGACGGAACGAGCTGAGGGCCCACCTGATGGTAAGTGGTGACCCTCGCCCATGACAACAGTAATGGGTGCGACTCAGTATGAGATTCAAATCTTTACTGAGTCGCATTCATCCTGCTGCGTCCATCACCCGAGACGGGGATGATACGTCTCATGCGCATGTGATTTCACCGGCAACCACACCCTTCCACCGGAACACAGTAATGCAACGACTACTGCTTGGCGACAGATTCCAGATGTGGTGGCAGTACCTCTCCGGACGAACTTGGCACAAGTTCTACTGCTGCTTTATAGACCGGGCAAACAGTTGCTAAACTTTATGACTGCATGTATGCGTTATGGCCAGTTTATGTTTCTGTTGGCCTACTGGCCCCATTTTGATAAGGTTTTATGTATTTACTGTACTTAGAAAACAGCGTACTAAAACTCTCATTTCAAGATAATTTTTAGGATTCCGTACAACAAAGTAAAAACGGAACCGTTAGGATCCCTTCGCTTTCCGGCCGTCTGTTTGTCAAGACCCTTTTTCTCAGGAACGCGTGGGGGTATCAAGTTGGAAATGACACCAAACACTCAGATCTGCGATCCCGAGCAGCAGAGAACAAATCAAACTTATAAGTCAACGCAATCAAAAGATACGACCGTTTACAAACAAAAAAATATAAAGTGTGCCCCGGCCGGGAATCGAACCCGGGACCCCTCGCTTCGAAGGCAAGGCTACTACCAACTAAGCCACGGAGCCGGAGTATATATGTATGTGTGTGTGTGTGTTTATGTCGCATATTTGATTCCTCGCGAGAGACAAAATATGCGACATACACATCACAAAAAAAGAATACATGTTTAAACAAGTTAGTAGCAGTAGAACTTGAACCAAGTTCGGAGAGGTACTGCCACCACACCTGGAATCCTTGGCTTAGTTGGTAGTAGCCCTGCCTTCGAAGCAAGCGGCCCCGGGTTCGATTCCCGGCCGGGGCACACTTTGTGTGGTGAGCATGAAGTTTGTTCTCGGGTCTTGGGTGTTTGTCTTGTCCATGCCATTTGCGACACAGGGAATCGTAGTGCAGAGGTATGAGTGTGTAAACGTTTTTATTAGTCAAGAACACGTAAAACTTTCTAGTCGATACGCCGTGTCAGAGACTCGAAAACTCCGTGGCTAGAGTTGGCCGCCACGTCATTCCAAATCCAAACTCATTCCAAACGATTCCAACGTTAATGAGACGAGTAAACCCTGTATTCTAATATAGCTAGGACATATTTCTTCACTGTGGTATTTATGCTGCTGATTGGATAAGCATTGCAACTCTAATAACGACAAGACACTCGAATGATGCATTAAATATGTGTTTATGTGACGGAACGAGCTGAGGGCCCACCTGGTAAGTGGCGACCCCCGCCCATGACAACAGTAATGCGACTCAGTATAAGATTTGGATTTATACCGAGTCGCATTCCATCACCCGAGACGGGGATGATACTCATGCGCGTGTGATTTCACCGGCACCCACACCCTTCCACAGGAACAAAGAAATGCGAGCACTACTGCTTGGCGGCAGCATGCCCTATTTTTTGAGCTTAAGGGTAAAATATTCCATGAAAATTCTATTGAGGTATCGCGGAAAAGAAAATAATTTTCACGTTTAGTGAATTATGGAAACAAATATAAAATAAACGATTGATTCAAATTAATGATTTACATTTCATACGCAACATAATATGAGAACAAGATAAGTAATAGAATACTTACATAGTACTTGTTTTAATACTTACAAGTACACATACACCATAAACAAGATTAATACAAAGATGAGGAAGAAAGGTATGTACACCAAACTTAACCCTGAAAAGAGTTTTCTTCCAGTAAACCTGGGGTGCTAGAGAGATGGGATAGAAAAGGTAGGTACATGAAGATAAAGAGGAAACGCTAAAACGCTAAACAACCAA
The DNA here is from genome assembly GCA_921293045.1 of Aplocera efformata. NCBI lineage: Eukaryota > Metazoa > Arthropoda > Insecta > Lepidoptera > Geometridae > Aplocera > Aplocera efformata. Next base: position 638,159 of record OV121068.1, on the reverse strand, counting down.
TTAACAGCTAGAAAAAAAATTACAATCTATGTAAATCATATGTTCAATGTTTGTCGTAGATGGGAATCAAACTGACAACAAAACAGGGGTACTACCAACTGAATTGTGGAGTATAATCATTAAGTTATTACTTAAACCACCCTAATTACCACTTCTAATAGTAATTTGTTATTTTTGTACTAATTACCATCACTACTAATTATGTTCACGGATTTCTAATTACGTATTTAGTTTTTTTTTTTTATTTCGTTTCGTTTTGGCAATCCACTTATTAATGACTAGCAGCCCGTCCCGGCTTCGCACGGGGTAGACGGGGTTTGGATATAAAACACTTTTTTTTCATGTAGTGGCATAACTACAATAGTTGGACATATGCTAACGCGGAGTTTTTTGTAGACATTATGATGTTCTTCAATATTGTCGTACATTATTTTGTTCTATCGCCAATAGTTTCGGCAGCGCATTCGACGAAAGACATTTTAAGATTCATTTTTCTACACCTTCGGTTACATTGTTCAAATTTTACCAAGGATCCCTAATTTTTTTCAAAATGAAATGTAGCCTATGTCAAATTGGAAGAATGTAGCATTCTATTGGTGAAAGAATTTTTTAAATCGGCCCAGTACTTTTTGACCCTATTCATTACAAACATACAAACATGGATACAAATCTTTCCTCTTTATAATATTAGTGTAGATAGCCATGTGTTATTCTGATGTATGAGCTACATTATTGTGAAGTTTCATTAAAATCCATACAGTAGTTTTTGCGTGAAAGTGTAACAAACATCCATACATCTACACATTCTTGATGCAAGCAAACCTGCGTAGGCGATACTAGATAGATTTTCGTTCATGAGCGAAGTTGGCAATTGTTTCATTTTGTGAATTGATTGTATGAGGTTATTAAAAAACGTGCTTTTAATTAAAGTATTTTATAATTATAAACAGATTTAACGACAAAAATCATATCATCATTTTTTTTCTTTTTCTATTAAAGAAACCTACATTTTGATATAAACAGTGATAAGCTTGCTTAAATTTAATTACGTTTCATGAAATTGATATATTGATAGAAATCTTGTGATTGCTGATTGTTATGTGACAAAAATAAAGTGCTTAACTTAATTTGATGGTTCCTATTTTTTTTCTAAAGCCGTTTCTTGTCCGATATGCAGCCGGATAGTAATTATAGGCCGAATACCGGATATCTACCGGATACGCGTTTCATCTCACCTTTGGGTACGAAACCAAAATAATGTCACCAAACCTCAATATTAATTCTCAAGTTACAATACTGTGCCATCAACGTTTACGAAGCAACCTTTAATATAAACGCGTCTCATTTTAAAGTGGCACAATTACAAAATACCTTTGAGCCAATATCGACTCTCTCACAACCCTCTAAAGTCCAAAACGGCTTGTAAAATAAACACACTTAAACCAACGTTGATCATCCACAATACTAGTCTGACATTGGCTTAGCCATTCGCTGCTTTAGTGCATAGATATAAGGTTGAATTTCGAGTGATGCGTTAATGTGTTTATTGCGATCCCTATTCCGTAGCGTAAAGGTTCAATTTAGAGTGTGTTTAGTGAACAGGAAGTGACGTAATGCATCCAATTAATAGTTTTTATTTATGTTGTAGTCGGATTTGAAATGTTGGCGGTTTGTAGACGAGCAATTTTGCTCGGCGATTGGGTTTGCAGCCCGCGTGTTTTAAGTATAGTTAATTAATACTTTGCTGTTAACACAGGTTAGCTAATAATTTTTTGTTTGGAGTTTGATATATTGTACGTCCGAGAGGACAAATTGTTGTTTCATAAACCATTACTTATAAGATCTTTATATACACAGTTTAACAATAAAATATATTCTTATTCTTATTCTTATAAAGCCCCATTACTAACCAGCTACCCACACTAACTAATATTATTAATACAAAAGTGTGTTTGTTTGTTACGCTTTCAAGCCTAAACCCCTCAACCGATTTTAAAAATTCTTTCACCAATGAAAAGCTACATTATCAGCGAGTAACATAGGCTATAATTTATCCCTGTATTCCCACGGGAACGGGAACTACGCGGGTAACACCGCGGGTCGCAGCCAGTACACTATAAACGCGAAAGTTTGGATGGATGTTTGTTACTCAATCACGCCAGAACGGCTGAACGGACCTGGATGAAATTTGGCACAGAGATAGATTGTAGTCTGGAATAGCACATAGGCTTTTATGCCGGAAAAATATTTTATTAAGGACACTTTACTACTTACTAGCTGCGCCCTGTTGATTCAGCCGCGTAGTTCCCGTTCCCGTAAAATTTTTAAGTTCACATAAATTTTTAAAGTGAAAAATCTCATTGGTGCTCGTGTGGGTTTGGACCAGCAACCTTCAGATTGATAGCCGGCGTTTATGCCCCTGGGCCACCACGCTCTCACTATTACGCCGAGATGGTTAAAAAGGACGAGGGTTTCCTCCTTTTTAACCCCCAACGAAAAAGAGGGTTGTTTTCCTGTGTATATGTATATCTGTGTGTCTGTCTGTAGCATCGTAGGCCCCGAACGAACAGACCGATTTTGATGTGTTTTTTTTATATGGAAGCTGACGTCATCGAGATGGTTCTTAGCTTTAATTTACGAAGATCTGTCCAAGCGTTTGGTGTTCATTATTACATTACCATAACCCCAAATATTTACTTTTTTTGAACTTGTTTCAACTTCTGATTCTTATTGTAGATATAATAATTTAGGAAGATCTGTCCAGTACATTACCAAGACCCAAGTTTTTACATTTTCGTAAAATAAACTTGTTGTTTGTTTTTACAATAGAATGAGTTGACTAATTTTAATATTTTTTTATTGCCTTAATTAATTATTATTATTATAATCTCTTATTTATATTCCTTTTTTGTGTTATGTTATTAATATTAAATACAATATAATTGACTCGATTTGTAATAAAAATATTGTACGCCCTTTGGGTAGAAATACATTGGAACTTATTATATGAAAAAGATATTACTAAATCATTTGTACATGTGTTTCGACAATATCATTTATATTAATAGTTTGACTGTACATTTTCGTGAAATGACATACTGGTAAAAAACAAACATTTTGATGTTTTTACAGACCGGCAATAAGTGCATTATGCATGAGTATTAGATGATTGAGTGAGCAGTTAGAGTTTAAGTAGAATGTCGTATTGTTTTTATTTTTAAAATTATTTTTATTTATAATATACTAGCGACCTGCCCCGGCTTTGCACGGTTAGTAAAGCATCATCGTATCAGAAACTACCCGTGCGAAGCCGGGGTGACTTGCTAGTGTATTATACATATAAACCTTCCTCTTGAATCACTCTCTCTATTAAAAAACCGCATCAAAATCCGTTGCGTAGTTTTAAAGATTTAATCATACATAGGGATATAGGGACAGGGAAAGCGACTTTGTTTTATACTATGTAGCGACTTTCATGTTTGTATTTTATATTCTCACTTGTATTATAATATACTGCTGTAATTTTTATGTTCGCTTATTTTGTTTTGTTTGTGAACATTTTATTATTTTTTTCATCATATTTTTTTACGTTCTAAGATATAACGATTGGGAATTCTGTAATGTTGCACTTATAATAAATAAATAAATTGTTTGATCTGTCTTTGCGTGTGCTTGTCACCTAGCAATCACGCCAGTTAGGTAGATATTAAATATTTATGTAACGGTGTCAAGGGTGATACATCGCAGATTATATTGTAGCCAAGTACAGAGGGAAAATATTTTTGGTGAACATCTCTAAATAGTATAAATAAATAAACGTTTACACACTCATACCTCTGCACTAGGATACCCTGTGTCGCAGATGGCATGGACAAACACAAACACAAGACAAACACCCAAGACTCGAGAAAAAACTTCATGCTCACCACACAAAGTGTACCCCGGCCGGGAATCGAACCCGGGACCTCTCGCTTCGATGGCAGGGCTACTACCAAGTAAGCCACGGAGCCGTATAAAGGCATGTTGCTATTTTAACGGCTCCGTGGCTTAGGTGGTAGTAGCCCTGCCTTCGATAGAGTCCCGGGTTCGATTCCCGGCCGGGGCACGCTTTGTATGGCCAGCAGGTTTGTTCTCTGGTCTTGCTTGTTTGTCTCGTGTTTCTGTGTTTGTCCATGCGATCAGCGACACAGGGAATCCTAGTGCAGTGGTATTGTATTGTATTGTATGAGTGTTAATATCTTTAGTTCCTTGCGGAAGAGAAAGTTATTTTATTCACAAGGCAATCATGTTAAGCCGATAAAAATGTTTTTAAACGAAACTAAGTAACTCCGTAGCTTAGTGAGTGTTTTTGTAACCCTGTCTTCGAAGCGAGGGGCCCGGGTTCGATTCCCAGCCGGGGCACACTTCGTGAGCATGAAGTTTGTTGTAGGATCTTGTTTTGTGACATATGCGTTTTTATGCTATTTATTTACTTAATTGACGGGACGAACTGAAGACACGCCTGCTGTTGAGTGGTTCCCTCCATCAATAATACGACTCAGGTCCTCCCTTAGCGAAGTTTCAGAAGACCCAAGTCGGGGTGACATATCATGAGCATCAGATTTCACCGGCACCTACACCCTTCCAACAGCAAAGCGAGTGCACCACTGCTTGGCGGCAGATTACAGGTGTGGTTACATCTCCGGGCAAGAAGAGGTACTTGTGTGCGTTACAATACGTACAGTCATAAACACAAGCATGTTAAACTATATATAGACGATATCTGTTTTGGCCACGAGTGTACCGTTCTCTTTAAAGTAATGCCAATATTCCGAGTGGCGTAGGAGGGGGCGGTACCGACAGCAAAAAAATGTTTATTATTTTTATAAATAAATATCATATCGACTTTTTGAGTGAGCTACATGTATATATTTATTTTATAATAACATAGAACACAGATGTATATAAAAAACGTTTAGTTTCTTTATTATTCGTGTTACCGAGATATTTATCATGATTTGTGAGTTTTGTCGACTCCCGATATTTCGACGCAGTTACATGGGCCATGGTCCCGGGCAATCTGATGCCCGGGACCATGGCCCATGTAACTGATGTCTTTGCTAAGTGGAGTGTGCAAATCATTGGAAGACATATCGGTCTAATCATTTTGTTTTTTTTCTTTGTTCTTAATGTTTAGTTTTAGTACTCTAGATATTTAGGTTTCTGTGTATTTAATGCGTTCGTATAGTCATATTAAATATGTATTTTCTTTGTTTCTAAATTTTCTTTTTGTACTATTATGTATTATATGAAACGGAGAGAAAAGAAAAAAAGGAGAGCGTGGTGGCCCAGGGGCATAGACGCCGACTTTCAATCTGAAGGTTGCTGGTTCAAACCCACAAGAGCACCAATGAGTTTTTCACTTGAAAAAATTTATGTGCGCAATACCACGTTCTCAAAACGGTGACGGAAAACATCGTGAGGAAACCGGCATGTCTTAGAACCAAAAATTCGACGACATGTGACATCTACCAATCCGGATTGGGCTCCCGTGGTAGATCTCAATTATCGAGAGTAGGCCGGTGTCCCTGCAGTGGGAACATTAGAGGCTGGTACGGATGTATGAAACAACATTATGCTATATAATCATAATATAGTAAATTATATGAATAAAATAGAATATCACACTACGATACAAAAAAAAAAATATTATAGTTTACCGTTTGTTACTGAATACTTAGTTTTAGTAGTGTAATACTTAGTACATTTTACAAATACAAATAAAATACAAAACTAAATTTTTCTCTTTTCTACCCCACATAAGGTGGACTTCCAAACCACAATGAAAAAACAAAAACTGAATTAATCCGTCAATTAATCATACAAGTATTACATCAGTAATCAAACAACAAACAACGTTAACACACTCATACCTCTGCACTAGGATTCCCTGTGTCGCAGATGGCATGGACAAACACAGAAACACAAGACAAATACCCAAGACCCGAGAACAAACTTCATGCTCACCACACAAAGCGTGCCCCGGCCGGGAATCGAACCCGGGACCCCTTGCTTCGAAGGCAGGGCTACTACCAACTAAGCCACGGAGCCGTCAAATCTGGTTCAAATTGTACAAACTATGCTTATGGGTCTAGATGAAGCTGATGAATGAATGTCTATTTATTGTATCTTTAAACGGCTCCGCGGCTTAACTGGTAGTAGCCCTGCGGAGCGACGTCTGTTCTCGGGTCTTGGGTGTTGTCTTGTGTTCCTGTATTTGTCCATGCGATCTGCGACATAGGGAATCCTAGTGCAGAGGTATGACTGTGTAAACGTTTTTTATTTTTTAATCCGTGATTATTTTGCTAACGCTACCGACTCCGCTGACTTCGATTTCAGATGGCTCACGAAGCAAAATAATAAAAAAGTACCTTCCAATCCAACAGTTTTGTAGAAAATGATAGAAATTCGAAATCTGTTATTAATATAACAATAGAAGCATCTATTAGCAGTTATTATGCTTAGTTGCCAGTTACACTGAAGCGAGTGGTCCGGGTTCGAGCCCCGGTACAGACAAACTTTGTTGTCAGCATATTCAAAGACAAAGTTAAACTCATTTATTCCTTTAGATCTCAAGTATCATTTGGACACGACAAATTATACACACACAAGTACACATATTCGTGAGCATATAACGTGTCACAGGAACTCCCCATTCATACTCAAGCATTTCAACCACAGGGACAGTCTTTTTATTTTTATATTCAAATTTTTTATTTTTTTTTGGACTTCGGTCTTTCCTAAGACTATGTCATGTAATCTTGAACACTTACTTATTATATATTTATAACAACTATCAAGGGCAATTAGAAATGGACAAGAACATTTAATTAACTAGCGCCCCGCGACTTCTTGTTTTTAATTAAACGTTAAACGTTTACACACTCATACCTCTACACTAGGATTCCCTGTGTCGCAGATGGCTTGGACAAACACAGAAACACAAGACAAACACCCAAGACCCGAGAACAAACTTCATGCTCACCAACTAAGCCACTGAGCCGTCGAATTAAAGTGACGGAACGAGCTGAAGGCCCTGATGTTAAGTGGTTACCTCAAACAACTGCAATACGACTAAGGTACTCCCCGACCGAAGTATGAGAAGACACAAGTTGCACCCCGTTGCGTCCGTCACCCGAGACGGGGATGATACGTTTCATGCGCATGTCTGTCTGTTTGTTTTATATATTTTGATAGGCCCTCGGCTCGTTCCGTCGTTTACTCACATAAAAAAACAGATTGAAATCATAAAAATGTGTTTTTCTACGTTATATACTTTAAATGCATTTAGTAAAATGCTCTTATTTTGACATTACAAACAGACCGTTTAATTTAATTTATTTGTAAGTATAGATAAAAAATTAATTTATATAATTAATTTAATGCTATCAAAATTAATCCAATGTCAACACCATTAACATTAAAATAAAATTAATATTAATTTAGCTGTTGTTTCAGGATATTGTCAATACAGGAATTTTTAATTAAATTATAATAAAAAATGTGAAAGATTATAACACCGCGGTCAGAATCTATACTAATATTATAAAAGCTTATAAAGCTGCAGTGTTTGTTTGTTTGAACGCGCTAATCTCTGGAACTACTGGTCCGATTTGAATGATTCTTTCAGTGTTGGGTAGTCCCTTTTCGAGGAAGGCTATAGGCTGTTTTTTTATTTCAAAATTAGGAATCCGTAATAAAATTGCTATTTTGTAACACAAGGTGTAAAAACGAAAACCTATTTTTGCGTGCGCTGTTTCCACGGAAACGAGAAAAACGCGGGTGAAACCGCGGAACACAGCTAGTTTAAAATATAAAAGCTTTCAAAATGATAATATATGTTTTAAAATACGAGAGGTCAACAGGAGGTGGTCAAAATAAATCAATAACGAAAGGTCATCGGCCGCCTATCGGTGACGCGCAATGCATGAAATTGTATTGATCTATTAAAAACTAGGTAGAACCGCAAATGTTTCCCTATCTTGATTCAAAATTTGACACTCGGCAGTCAAACGGCATTTGCGAGTAAAAAAAAATGTTTATCAAGTAACTGAGCTTAATATATAATAGAAAAAAAAAAAACAGATTTCAATACTTTCAAAGTAGCAAAATACGCAATTTCGTTTACTTAAGTAGCAGTAGAACTTGTGCCAAATTCGTCCGGAGAGGTACTACCACACCTGGAATCTGCCGTCAAGCAGTGCTCGCATTACTGTGGGAGGTTATGGGTGCCGGTGAAATCACATACTCATGAGACGTATCATCCCCGTCTCGGGTGACGGACGCAGCAGGATGAGTGCAACTCAGTGTAAGATCCAAATCTTATACTGAGTCGTGTTACTGTTGTCATGGGCGGGGGGCGCCACTTACCAGGGGGGCCCTCAGCTCCTCACTAACTCACATAAAAAATACATAGATGACATATTTTTTCCAGTTATTTTGATTTAACAACCAAACTATTGAACCGATTTTGATAAAAATTCTATAGAACCAATCTGAAAGCATATCCATTCAAATTAAATAATATTTTTTCTAATCGGTTAATCAATTTCTGAGAACCGAGGTAACAAACAGAAAAAGTCGGTTGAAAATACAATAATTGTAGCGCAACATAAAAACCTGTCTAGTTCTTGCGTTGTTAAATTTAAAACGATTCAGTAATTAAATAACAATTGACCTTGTATTTATAAATATTTAAAAACCGGCCAAGCGCGAGTCGGACTCGAGCTCGAAGGGTTCCGCACCATTATCTATAATATCGAGCAAAAACGAACAAAACATTCGAATTTTTTGGGTCTAAGACATGCCGGCAACCCTCACGATTTTTTCCGTCACCGTTTCGAGAACGTGGTATTGCGCACATAATTTTTCAAGTGAAAATCTCATTGGTGCACGTGTGGGTTTGAACCAGGGACCTTCAGATTGAAAGTCGGCGTCTGTGCCCCTGGGCCACCACGCTCTATATCCGTTGAATTAATAAAAAAATACTTGGAAACGTCACTAATACTTCAAAATGTCTGTGAGTCTGATTTTTCAAGCGACCCGAAGGCCTCCGAGATGGCTTAACGACCGACTGCGACGGACATCTAAGCGTGCCTCAGTCCTGCCACTTAACGGTCACCCATCCAACTCCTAACCGCGAGTTTAACTTAGAATTACTACCGTTATTCCACATACCACAGTTACATAAAAAAATTTCAGTGTGTCAATGTTAATATGTATATTTTTGTCAATATATGATTATTATTATTATTATTATTAATTGTAAATCATCGCCTTCGACTAATTCTCGTATAGTCAGTGCCCTCCGAAGCACCTTCCAAAGCAATGGACGAGACAAACTATGCAGTACCTATTTTATTTATTTTATTCAAATGTTGGCATCATTAAAAATATAATCGGGCAGGTTGGCAGCCCTGGGCCGAGCGCCGCGTCACTGGTAAATAATTGCTAAACCAGAAACCCGTGGAGACTTCATTGTATCAAATCTAATACATTTAAACGAGCAATTCTTGTATATATATCCCTACTTCCTTTTAATATACTCCGTGGATCAGTTGGAAGTAGCTCTGCCTTCCGAACGAGGGGTCCCGGGTTCGTATCCCGGTCGGGGCACACTTTGTGTGGTGAGCGTGAAGTTTGTTCTTGGGTCTTGGGTGTTTGTCTTGTGTTTTTGTGTTTGTCCATGCCATCTGCGACAGGGAATCCTAGTGCAGAATTATGAGTGTATAAACGTATTTTTTTTTCTTTTTATATTATAAACGCAAAAGTTTGTAAGTGTGGATGGATGTTTGTTACTCAATCACGCCAGAACGGCTGAGCGGACCTGGATGAAATTTGGCACAGAGATAGATTATAGTCTGGAATAGCACATAGGCTTATTATCCCGGAAACATGTACGGTTCCCTTAGGAAGTGCAACCGCGGGTATATATATAAATAAATAAATAGTACTTTTATGTATTCCATAAAGAAAAAAAAAAAGAAAGATGCCATATTGTCCATTCCATCTGCGACACAGGGAATTCTAGTGCAGAGGTATGAGTGTGTAAACGTTATTTTTATCTAGTTCCCATATTACCAGCTAGGGTTAGCTTGAGGCTAGATGGCGCTGTGTGCAATGTCCATGGCTTTCATTTAACAAGCAATTAAACAAGCAACATTTTCAATTAAATAAGCGCACCGCGGTAATACCCGCTCTTTAAAAGTCAACATGAGACGCTGTTCTGTTTTTTGGAAACCACTTATATTAATACTTCTCTATTTGAGGATATAAAGTATTATAATTTAGGTTATGTTAATCCAGGGTATAACCTTCATCCCACGGAAGAATGTTCGTTCCCGCAGCCTCTAGCACTTCGGTGTGAGAAGGAACACCAAGGGGTTTAGTCGGTTCGAGTCCGACATAACCCTTCCGCAATCCCGAGTGTGGAAGGCGTATGCGTGGGCATTCCCCTTGTAAAAAAAGGGGTATAACCTTCATGACCAGTGATCGGAGTAGGTAGATTGATATCCATGTTATAGAATAGATAAGAATAGAAAAACATTTATTTTGACACGACATAAGTAGGTACATTACTATTGTCCACTGAATGTACCTACTTATGTCGTGTCAAAATAAATGTTTTTCTATAATATTCTATAACATGGATATGCCTTTTTTCCGGTTTTGTGACACAAACTTCCGGTTTTTGTGAGATTCGACTTAATTTAGTGATATTAAATTATATTAAAACCTTACTCACCTTACACCAACCTAGCTCCTATAAGTAAAAATTTCGAAATTCCGGAATATAAGACTTATAAATTAGAAAAAAATTCAAAATAAATAGAAAATACATTTGAGATTGTTGACCCCAAATCAATCTACGTACTCCGATCACTGTTTATGACAAATATCATCCAAATCAGTTTAACCGTTGAAGCGTGAAGGAACAAACATACATACCAACAAATTTCCCATTTTTAATATTACGGTATCGGTCAACGATCGGGTAAAGTCAGAGGCTCAGTTAGTATATGTACAAGATCCGATAACGATCGCTTATCTCTTCAAATAGTTGAAACTCGAAATGACATATTATTATTACCGAGTACAGTTGCGTAGATATTGCAGAGACCATTTTTAATCAGTAAAAAAAATCGTGATATCTGTAAGGTTTGTGTCACAGATGGAAAGAAACACAGTTGCTCTCAATAGGCTTCTATTCGGAATGACACTTTATAAAACTAACCTACTTAATGATTAGGGCCGATCAAGAATTACGTAAGCAGATTTTTTGCAAGTATTATTGCAATTATCGTCGGCCGCGTCTTCACTTTCCATCAGGTGAGATGGCGGCCAAACGCTTGGCTAAATATTAATTAAAAAAAAAAAAACCCTCCCCCGCGTCAGCAAAGGTCTTACCCCTCCCCCCATGCTTACGATGCGATGCGCGACGTATTTGGGTGGTCTAGTTGCTCGTGTCCGTAGTGTACGTGTGATTCTCAACACGTACCCCCTGGGTGGTGCTAAAGGAGCAACCAAAAGTGGCAGTAGAACTTGTGCCTTCATTCTGAGATTGGATCTGCTGCCATGTAGTAGCAACGCGGGGCGCAGCTAGTATAAAATAAATTAACTTGTAATTAATTATCTACACTAATATTATAAAGAGGATAGATTTGTACCTATTTTTGTATATTTGTAATGAATAGGCTCAAAACGTACTGGGCCGATTTATTATAATACAATATAAAAAATTCTTTCACCAATAGAATGCTACATTCTTCCAATTTGACATAGGCTACATTTCATTTTGAAAAAAATTAGGGATCCTTGGTAAAATTTGAACAATGTAACCGAAGGTGTAGAAAAATGAGTCTTAATAATTGTCTACCCCGTGCGAAGCCGGGACGGGCTGCTAGTTGAAATATATAATACACTTCACCGCACGACTGTACAGTAAGCGTTATCAGTTATTTGTGAGTATGAACTCGAGATAAGATAAAACCGTTAACCGTATCAGCCTCTAATGTTCCCACTGCACACCGGCCTACTCTCTATAATCGAGAGGGAATGGGCTTTGATCTACCACGGGAGCCCAATCCGGATTTTTACAAGTCACATTTTTTTTAATTTGTTTCTAAGACATGTTGTTTTCCTTCACCATTACGAAAACAAACACGAATATATATTTTGCCATATAGTTATTTTAGCACAACTTTCACTGCTATTTCTGTGCTTCTTTTGCTTATCATCAATTTACTCTTAACGTACACGTGTTCACGTAAAACACACGGCCGTGTCCACGACACACCCACAACCGATTTTTGATACTAGGTAGTAAGTAGAGTTTGAATAAGGCCAGGACAAAAAGTGGGTAGACCTCCGCTAAAGTAACACGGATTTATGAACAGTGTAACGACTGAATTTATCAATTTTGTATGAGTGAAAGAAAAAACTAAAAAAACAACGTTAACACCTCTGCACTAGGATACCCTGTGTCGCAGATGGCATGGACAAACACAGAAACACAAGACAAACACCCAAGACACGGGAACAAACTTCATGCTCACCACAGAAAGTATGCCCCGGCCGGAAATCGAACCCGGGACCCCTCGCTTCGAAGGCAGGGTTACTACCAACTAAGCCACGGAGCCGTCAAACTATAGGTACTACCGGAGCGATCGAGCATTCGTTATTATTGGTTTTATATAAGAAATATAATTAAATGTAAGGTAATCTTAAACAGCAATACCTTAAACACAAAATTTCATCCAAATCGTTAGAACCATTTTCGAGATACGCGAAATAAATATAAAACATACGTCATTTGACATATCTGTGTGCATGTAACGTGCCTAAGGAGCTCCTGTGACACGTTATATGCTCATGTGTACATGCGTGTGTAAAATTTGACGTGTCCAAACGATACTTGAGATCTAAAGGAATAAATGAGTTTGATATAAATTTCCGGGTCCATGACGCATGTAACTGCGTCGAAATATCGGGAGTCAACAAAACTCACAAATCATGATAAATATTTCGGTAACACGAATAATAAATGAGTTTGAGTTTGAGAATTGCTCGTTGTAACTAATAAGATTTGTAATCTAGGAATTTCAAAATGTTCTCATATCAAAATTAAAATTGTTGAAATGTTTTACAAATGAATCTAATCACAATAATAGTCAACTCAATCGGTGCGGATATCGGCCAAAGCGCTTTATCTTAAGGCACTGATAAGACCTAAACAGGTTTTAAAAAAACCTTGAAAACGGCGTGGGTTGTGTCTGTCAGTGTAATTCATCGTGAAACGGCCGGATTTTGACGGGAGTTTAACTGGCAGATAAGTTAGGTATAGGTATACGAATAGGTAGAACGCGCATGCGCGTGGGGCCGCACAGCTGGCTTGCCTACTTTACACGCCAGGCGCGTGCGCCCGCACTGTTGCCTATCCTTTTTCATGGCGCAACGCCAGTGCGGCCGAACGCGCATGCGCGTGTGAAACCGGCATCTCGAACTCGACAATACGAAAGCGGCCCGCAGCCAAAGTGTTAAATTAATAAGGAACAAGAAAAAATTATCTTTAATTCCAAATAATATCGGCGCAAATACATTTTTTTTAAATGCACGCGGAAATATTCTCTAGGAACAGCTAGCATTTTTTATTCTTTGATAGCAGTCACCGGACAAATTAAAAGTTCACCTAAAGTTAAGTGGTTACCTCCGTCGATAACAACAGATACACCATGGGTCCCCTCCGACTCAAGTATAAGAAGATCCAAGTATGTAATTTCCCCGGCACCCACACCCTTCCACACACAGCACACGCGGAGGCAGTACTTCTCCGAGCGAACTTTGCACAATACAGCTACTTTCAGCAGAATTTGAAGACTTATGTAACTGCTTAAGAACCCCAATCTTTTAGTACGAAAGCCTCTCCACGCAGCGCTATGTTCAAAAGTCGTCACATGGCGACGCGGGCGAGTGTATTGCAGACGTTACCAACAGTCTTGATACTAGCTATATTATTATTATTATTATTTTCATTCTCATTTTATATAAATTTTTCACTACAAAATAATACATTATTTTATATTATTAAGCTTGGTAAAGATAGAAATACATTTACGAATACTATGTCATAAAGTGTATTTATTGCATTATTAGGCGCCTTCTTAATCTTAATATAAATAAATTACGTGTCACGATGTTTGTCCGCGATGGACTCCTAAACCACTTAACCGATTTTAATCAAATTTGCACACCATGTGCAGTTCGATCCAACTTGAGAGATAGGATAGTTTAAATCTCAAATTATAGTCGCAATTTTATTTTATTGCAAATTATAATATCGTATAACAAAAACGTTAGCCACAGCAACGCGTGGCCCGGTCAGCTAGTATCTTATAAGTTGATTATTTTAGCTAATTATTACTTTGTTTTCTTCTATGTGAATACACATTTTCACTTCTCTTTAGCCTCAAAGGTTTACTGGAAGAAGACTCTTGTTAGGGTCAAGCTCGCTTTTGTATGTTTATGTACCATTTATTTATAATCATAATCATTTATTTCATAATACAGATTATATGTCAATAATTTAAAAAGAACAGAACCAACATAATCTTACCTTTGGGGCCAATGGGCAAATCAGTAAGTTTTCATGCCATCTGCTACACAACCCTACACAGTACTTTAAATGTGTAAACTCGCTACAAAACTAAATCCATTACAAGTACTATATGAAACGCATACCGCTCGTCCATGATAATTAAACAAATTATGCCTAATTACGGCGACATAGTTTTTATCAAATATCAAGACTCATGTAGCGGACTATAAAAATCCCATAGAGTCTACAAAATTACTCTTCAAGCAACGCAGGGGATTCTCACGGTTATGCAGACGCAATATGAGTCAATTTGGCTTACGCTAGCAAAAGCAATAGGTATTGGTGTATGGCCCAAGTGTAAGCGAAACATGAAATTATTAGAATGTTTCGGAGACAAAGGATTTTTATTATTCAGGTCAAATTAATTCATATATTTATCCGTACCAGCCTCTAATGTTCCCACTGCACACCGGCCTACTCTCGATAATAGAGAGTGAATGGGCTCCTAAAACGCTCCTTTTCTAGTTTTTGCCTTAAGAAATAAACTATTCCATGTAATTTCTATAGGATCGCATCGAATGTCAAGAATCAAAATATGTATCGTAATTTGTGAAGATAAATATTATAAAGAGGAAAGATTTGTACCTATGTTTGTATGTTTGTAATGAATAGGCTCAAAAAGTACTGGGCCGATTTAAAAAGTTCTTTCACCAATAGAATGCTACATTCTTCCAATTTGACATCTTGACAATTTTCATTTTGAAAAAAATTAGGGATCCTTGGTAAAATTTGAACAATGTAACCGAAGGTGTAGAAAAATGAGTCTTAAAATGTCGTTCGTCGAATGCGCTGCCGAAACTATTAGCGATAGAACAAAATAATGTACAACAATATTGAAGAACATCATAATGTCTACAAAAAACTCCGCGGTAGCATATGTCCAACTATTGTAATAGTTATGTCACTACCCCGTGCGAAGCCGGGACGGGCTGTGAAGATAAAATTTCACAAAAAAAAAATTCATTAATTCCTTTAGATCTCAAGTATCATTTGGACACGTAAAATTTTACACACACATGTACACATATACGTGAGTATAAAACGTTCCTAATAATACAATAATAATAATAACCTTTATTTAAATTAAGGTATTATACGTAAATTTACATTGGTGTCTTGAAATTATACATCAGTATTGTTGCCCTTGTATTCTAGTCATAATAATAATAATTATATTTATTCAGTCATCTGTGATCCAAACGTGTTAGTAACTTAAGGCTAGGGGTAACCTAATAACTAAAACAGATTTTGTCCTCTGCGTGAGCTTCCACACCAGAGGACATGCATTGTTTGCAATCACTTTCAGGATACTGTTGCTGCTCGCGCGCAATCTGCTTAACAATGAGCCAGTTTTTTTCCACCAGATGGCGTCAAAAGTGTCCAAATGATACTTGAGATGTAAAGGAATAAATGAGTTTGACTTTGACTTTGACTTTGACACTACAAAAGCGCGGGAGCTTTGACTACATAGCTGTGACTCCTCGCTTTAACCTGCTTCTTTTTTGAACTTAGTTAACATAATAATTGTTATTCACAACGCCCGCTACCGCTTGTAACATAAACGTGATCTCAACAGTAATTTCATCCATGAAATAGTTGGCGCTTCCAAATAGGGATTAGAGAGAGACAGCGTGTGCAACACAACGGGCGCGAGCGAGACGGATTGCTTTCGTAGAAGCACGCTCTCGATTTTTGAGGTTTCCTCAGATACTCGGGTATTGTGTTCCGTACGTAAATATTGAATCATTAAAAATTATATTAATTAAATATAAATTTTGTAAAGAGTTTAGATTTTGCCAATTTACCTATTCGAGGTATTAAATTTAAAAACCTACTATGAATTTGTAGCATAGGCTATTTATATCATCGCATTTTTTACAATGATTATCTACTATCTGCGCCCCGCGGTGGTACCCGCGGTTGGACTTCCTACGGGAACCGTACATTTTTCTAGGATAAAAAGTAGCCTATATGCTAATATAGACTCGCCGCTTTGTTTTAAATAAAGTACCTGGGCGAGGGATCTACGCTCGGTTTTTTTTGTAAAATTGTGTTTTATGACAGTAGAGATTACAAAACAAGTATCACAAAAATTGACGAGATGGCGCTATATTAAATTTTCAGCATATTTTTTTGGAATATAAGCGTATTTATAAGAAATACGATTATACAGGTAAACTTATAGCAAAACCCTATTTAAACACAAAATTTCATCCAAACCATTAGGACCCATTTCCGAGATACGCGAAAGAAATACATATACAAGAATTGCTCGTTTAAAGTGATAAAATAAGATGATACTTACCAACGACATCTGAATAAAAATTTCATCAATTCCATTTTTATCAATATTACGGTGTCTGAACTGTTTCGATTGTGACTAAAATTTTTGGATTGGGTAGAAAGGAGCATAGGTTAAGGGTTGAACGGGTCAAAATTATATTGGGTAGAAGAATTGTGGGTTGAATGTAGCACTTATAAGTTATAATAAATTATGTTTATTTTATTTTTGTTGTGTACAATATAGAATTACAGAATTTTATTTGAATATCATTTGCTTATATATCTCGGAGTTTATAATAATAATAATATTTATTAATTGTCTTAGTGCTAAGATTAACATAGTAAACTAACGTCTAATTATAGGTAAGAACAATATGCCTGAACTACTGCCTAATTTTAATTTTAATTTCAATTTAATCTCAAAATGTAAATATTTAAATTTTGAAATCGAGACTAATGTATTTAAATTTTTTATTCTTCTTATTGTTATTTTTATTTGATTGTAATTATTTATTGACGCGCCTTATATGACATCCATTGTCATTTGGCTAAATAAATGAAATCTGAAAATCTGAAATAGGAAATCCTGTGTCAGGCGAAATAAGGCTAACATATGAGTAAATGATGATATGACGGCTCCGTGGCTTAGTTGGTAGTAGCCCTGCCTTCGAAGCGAGGGGTCCCGGGTTCGATGCCCGGCCGGGGCACACTTTGTGTGGCGAGCATGTTTGTTCTCGGGTCGTGGGTGTTTGTCTTGTGTTTCTGTGTTTGTCCATGCCATCTGCGACGATCCTAGTGCAGAGGTATGAGTGTGTAAACGTTTATTTATTATTTTATTAATGATCAAATAATTAAACTTGATGCCGCGCCTCAAGCTCGGCGTCCGTTTACATAAAGGAGATTTCCGCGTGCGGTACCCTAACGGGTTGCTTACCCACTTGTTTATCCCCAAACTTGACAACGATAAGATCAATGCGTAGTTTATAATGTTATCCGTATTTTTATTTCAAGTCCAGTCCAGTTCCGCGGTTATACTTTACTCGTGTGGGAAAGTTGATATTTTCACTTTTTGCGCTTCGTATTCACGAACATGTCACATCTATACTTAATATTATAAAGCTGCAGTGTTTGTTTGTTTGAACGCGCTAATTTCTAGAACTACTGGTCCGATTTGAATGATTCTTTCAGTGTTGGGTAGTCCATTTATCGAGGAAGGCTATAGGCTATGTTTTTTGTTTTTCAAAATTAGGGATCCGTAATAAAATTGCTATTTTGTAACACAAGGTGTAAAATCGAAAACCTATTTTTGCGTGCGCTGCAAAAACTATTGACAATAGAACAAAATGATGGACTACGGGTTTGTAGATCCCATTAAGACCTACAAAAAAGTCCGCGAGAACATATATCTAGCTATCATGGTTTAATCACAATAACCGATTTTGTGTTACAAATTTGTACACCGTGTGCAGTTTGATCCAACTTGAAAGATAGGATAGCTCACATCTCAATTTATGATCGCAATATTATTTTATTGCAAATTATAATATCGTATGACAAAAACGTTAGCCACAGCAACGCGTGGCCCGGTCAGCTAGTAGCGAATAAAGACCCGAAACAAGCGCTGCTTGTACTATGGCAGTGTTTTTCAATCTTTGTCTTGTGTTTCTGTGTGGCCATGCCATCTGTGACACAGGGAATCCTTGTGCAGAGATATGAGTGTATTAAAGTTGTATTTTGTTTTTATACAACTGGCAATATCGAAATTATGTCAGTAAGTGAGTAATTTGTACCCTCTAGCTCAGTGTTTTTCAATCTGTGGGTCGCGAAACCTTACTTGGGCAAGGAAAAAAACAAAAACACTACAATAAAAACATAATTTCAGCTCTGGATGTTTTTGTGTCCTCGCAGCTTCTTGCAGAGTGTAGGTCTTTACATAATGACAAATACATACATAGAAAATCATAAACATTTTCAGTTACTAACTTTGTTTGTCTATGGTCCAAGGGGGTCCAAGGACATGACAGTAATCAAAATCCAAGATGGCGACCAACAGACGCCATATTGTGAAAAAAAAAAGAAAGTCTATGAACTATGCCAAGTGGGGTATCGTTGAAATTGAAATCAGGGTATCGTTGAATTTGGTATTTGAAAATCAGTTTTAGGTTTCTGATATAATTTTTCACTTAGAATAACCATTTACGATCTATGACAATTTAAAGTTTGTTATCAAACATTCTCACTTAATTTTTTCAAGACTTAATGAACCTGTAATAAATATGTAATAAATAGACTTAATGAACCTGTAAAAAATATTCATTTAAAATTTCAATATGATCAAAAAATTTTCATCTCTATCCCGAAGTTTTGAGAATTTTAAAAATACTTGTTACATTTTTTTCATAACAAGATAAATCAAACAAAAAAAAATCTGTTTGTAAAATGTAAACTAACCTCGCCTTGAAGGTTTCTGCCGTCGGGCGTGTTCTCCGGCAGAAAGTATAGCCGGAGACTGACCAGGGTCTGCTCAGAGATGCGGTCGCGCCAGAGCAGCTGAAGTTCACCTGGAAACGGAGCCACGTGAGAAACAGCGTCTTAATGAGAGGCACTGATCATTAAGCCACCTTTCGTGTGGCCAACTCTTGTGGTCTTCGACATGGCTTAACAACTTTACCCGGGACCGACATCATAACCCTCCGAAACTCGTAAGTGATCAGTTCAAATACCACTAAATGGTCACCCATCCAAGAACAGCTAAGTTTGGTAAGAGTTTCACGGAAACATCAAACCTTTGGCAAGAAGATTCGATTGTTTACCTAAATATCAAAAATTACTGATAAAAATTATTAAAATACTGATTTCAAGACCAAGAATGAGGTATGTACTTTATTTCTCGGTCTTAGGGGGTATGCCCTACCATTTTAGAATCATCCAAATAGGTCTACAACGGGCGAAGAAAATTGTCATCTAAGTAAACATAATTTCGTTTACTTAGATGACATTTTTTTCCAGTTATTTTGATTTAGCAACCAATATATTGAATCGATTTTGCAAAATGTCAATTTTGACGAGTTGCCATATCCTGACGAAGAAGTCTCCAATGGCCAGGACACGCTCCTTGCTTCCTATTATCATCAGGAGGTCAAACTTGGAGGTCTAAGACCAAATTTGTAATAATATATCCTTACCAATGGAGACCAGCTCAGAGTCCTGCCATATCCTGACGAAGAAGAAGTCTCCAATGGCCAGGATGCGCTCCTTGGGCCCAGATAGCCTCAAAGCCTTGTAGAAGGTGTACTGGCCGTGGTGTCCGCATGGTTGACCCACCAACTGGAAGGGGGAACATTGTTTAACTGCTAGAAAAGCCAAGACTGGCCTTACAGCTTAGTAGGTAGTAGCTCTGCCTTCTAGGCCATAGGTCGCGGGTTCGATTCACAAGACAAGCATTTGTATGATGAACATATATGTTTTTTCTGTGTCTAAGTATTGTCATAATAAATATATGCCTGTATGTTTCGGAAGAAATTTGTTATTTAATAGAGTTATTTCATAACCTGGATTAACGTATACGCTTCTTTTCATCCGGAAAAAGTGGAGTAATTTTTATGATTTGCAAATAACATAAATTCCATCAGTTTTATCCCAATATCTCAAGTTGACAATATTTACTTTTTCGAATTTTGTCTGATTTATTGATTAATTGAGAATATTAGCATATAATAACAACATAGAATGGTACAATATACAATTTTACCGTACCAGCCTCTAATGTTCCCACAGCAGGGACACCGGCCTACTCTCCATAATCGAGAGTGAATGGGCTCTGATCTACCACGGGAGCCCAATCCGGATTGGTAGATGTCACATGCCGTCGCATTTTTGGTTCTAAGACATGCCGGTTTCCTCACGATGTTTTCCGTCACCGTTTTGAGAACGTGGTATTGCGCACATAAATTTTTTCAAGTGACAAAACTCATTTGTGCACGTGTGGGTTTGATACAATTATACAATTTATTTACGATATATTTTTTTGTTCTTTGGATGGCTCCGTGGCACAATTGGTGGTAAAGGGTTACAACCTTAGTTCAAAGCTAGGTTTGCATGATGCGATTAACGCGCAATACATAAAGTTTCTTCTCGTATTTTGGATGTTTGTGTATACCGCCCGAAACATGAAATTCGTGAGCGTATGAGTGTAATAAATTGTTTTTGTTTGTAATAACCGAAACATGACTAGTGATGTGCTCATATTCGCCATTGTGTTTCAAAACAAAAACATTATTTGGCAAAGCGTTGTGTCAAACTTAAGCAGTTGCCCGCGTCCGTAGATTCCCTCAGAGTCAGGGATAATGATAGATACACTTCCACAGGTACCGGCAGCCACACACTTCCGGTGGAAGGGTGTGGGTGCCGGTGAAATTACATGCGCATGAGACTTATCATCCCCGTCTCGGATGATGGACGCAGCAGGATGAATGCGACTCACTCCAAGATCAAAATCTTATACTGAGTCGCATTGATTGTGTAAACGATTTGATCGACCCTAACAAAGTACTGAAAATCGCCAAAAATCATCTGGTGTCACCTGATGTTAAGTTGTTACCTACGCCCATAAGAAGACTCACGTCGCAACGCCGCTGCGCTGACCCAAGACGAGGATGTTACGTCTCATGCGCATGTGGTTTCACCGACACCCACACCCTTTCAACAGATTACAGCGCGAGTGCACCACTGCTTGGCGGATCATCAGGTGTACTAAGTTCTCCTGCTACTCTGTGTTCCCACCGCCCGGGGGGACACGTGTAGTGTCTCTCAGGGTACTCACCTACAGACGCGGGACCTCCAAAACTATTGCAACGCAATTTACTCAGACATTATTTATTCAGACAAAAGACCCATCATTATTTCAAGCGAGATCATACATTTTTCGGCAGTTAAAATGTGATTACTAGATTTGTTTTTATACGAAATCAGTTAGACTTATAGCGGGTTTATCGAATACATATCCAAACTAATATAAATGCTAAAGTAACTGTCTGTACGTTTTCACGCTTTAATCGCTGAATCAATTTTGATGAATTTTGGTTTAGAGACAGATGGGATTTTGGAGAAGAGAATAGCCAAATTTTTGTCGAGAAAATATAATTATAGGTAAATTCAAAGTCAAAATAACTAACTACCGTTGAGATCTTAAAAAAATACTAAGAAACGTCACTGTTTTAAAATAAATAGGCCCCGTGGCTTAGTTGGTAGTAGCCCTGCCTTCGGACCGAGGGGTCATATCCTTTCAAATCATAAAGAATTTTCCGAATCTGTTTGATAAATGACGCAGTACTGAGGTAGCAAACATGAAGACGCCTCCTTGGCTTAGTGGTAGTAGCCCTGCCTTCGAAGCGAGGGGTCCCGGGTTCGATTTCCGGCCGGGGCACACTTTGTGTGGTGAGCATGAAGTTTGTTCTCGGGTCTTGGGTGTTTGTCTTGTGTTTCTGTGTTTGTCCATGCCATCTGCGACACAGGGAATCCTAGTGAAGAGGTATGAGTGTGTAAACGTTTATTATTTATTTATTTATTAACTAGCGACCCGCCTCGGCTTCGCACGATTAGTAAAGCATCAGTGTCGTATGAGAAACTACCCGTGCGAAGCCGGGGTGACTTGCTAGTGTATTATACAAATAAACCTTCCTCTTGAATTACTCTATCTATTAAAAAAAAACCGCATCAAAATCTGTTGCGTAGTTTTAAAGATTTAAGCATACATAGGGATATAGGGACAGGGAAAGCGACTTTGCTTTATACTATGTACTGATAAAAAAATCGATAACATCCTCCTTTTTTACAAGTAGGTTGGTAGTAACCCACAGCAGCTTCAGAACCATGGTTTACCTTCTTCGTTATGCCTGTTCCAACTCAACAAAGAATTTATTACATTTGAAAACCTAATGAAATTCTATAAAAGCGAATGCACGAGTTAGCAACAATCAACCTCGGATGTGGTCGATTTCTCGGGTAGCGTCAGCAGAAGCAACAAAATATTTTTTTTATATATTGGGTGTGTGAATATGACTCCGCCCTTTCTCAACAGATGTCGTTTTTAGTATTGTTTACGTGTACTAATAAATGACCATACTTGTATTCGATAGTACTGAATGTCAGCTATCTAACGCATTTTATGATATTTGGTTGAAGTGTAAGCAACAATTGTTTTCACCTTTTCGAAAATGTCGGTTTTTATTCCAAATAAACGTCATTTGCGGGAAGTGTTATTACATTATTTTATTGCGAAGAAAACTGCAGCGGAAACTTATCGTTTGCTTGTGGAGATTTATGGTGAGCATGCTCCGTCTAATACAACTTGCAAGGAATGGTTTCGACGATTTCAAAATAACGATTTTAGTACTGAGGATAAAGAACATGGAAAACCACCAAAAAAATTTGAAGATGCTGAATTGGAAGCATTATTGGCGGAAGATTCTTGCCAAACTCAATCAGAATTAGCTGCAGCATTAAATGTTGATCGTTCAACTGTTGCAAAGCGTTTACAAATGATGGGAATGATTCAAAAAGCCGGTTACTGGGTTCCACATGATTTAAAAGAAAGAGACATGGAACGTCGGAAAACCATTTGTGAAATGCTGCTTCAAAGACAGCAAAGAAAAGGATTTTTGCATCGGATAGTCACAGGAGACGAAAAATGGATACACTACGAAAATCCTAAACGCAAAAAAGCTTGGGTGAAACCAGGCGAACCAGGCCCATCACAGCCAAAAATAAATATTCACTGTGCCAAGGTCATGCTCTGTATTTGGTGGGATCAGAAAGGTATTGTATATTATGAGTTGCTCAAACCCTCTGAAACTATTAATGGAGAAGTTTACCGACGACAACTTATGCGTTTGAAGCGAGCCATAGAAGAAAAACGACCAGAATGGGTGAATAGACATAACAAATTAGTTCTTCAGCATGACAATGCCAAACCGCATACCGCAGAAGTCGTAAAAAGATATTTAGAGGGACAGGACTGGGAAGTGTTACCCCACCCGCCATATTCACCAGACATAGCTCCTTCGGATTACCACCTATTCCGGACGATGCAGACAGACCTTACTGGAGAAAAGTTTACTTCATGTGAAAGTATCAAAATTTGGATTGACAACTGGATAAGCTCAAAAGACCAGGACTTCTTCCAGCAAGGAATACGAAAACTACCTGAACGATGGGCGAAGGTTGTAGCTGCAGATGGAGCATACTTTCAATAATTTTTTTTTTAATTTTGTAAGCGAACAAATGTGTTTTATTTTGACATAAAGGGGCGGAGTCATATTCACACACCTATTATATTACTAGCTGACCGGGCCACGCGTTGCTATGGCTAACGTTTTTGTCGTACGATATTATAATTTGCAATAAAATAATATTGCGATCATAAATTGAGATGTGAGCTATCCTATCTTTCAAGTTGGATCAAACTGCACACGGTGTACAAATGTGAATGAATGACCGAACGAGCTGTGGGTCCACCTGGTAAGTGGCAACCCCCGCCCATGACAACAGTAACTATTCAGTATATTGGATCTTACACTGAGTCGCATTCCTGATGCGTCCGTCACCCGAGACGGGGATGATACACACCCTTCCACCGGAACACAGTAATGCGAGCACTACTGCTTGGAGCAGATTCAAAGTATGGAAGCAGTACCTCTCCGGACGAACTTGGCATATTTTCTACTGCTACTATTTTTTACCACTGAAAACCAGTGCTACGTCATGCGTCACGCAAACTGACCGATTCGTGGTTCACATCAACTTTTCTGAATTGTATACAATTAGGCGCTATTATTTTTCGATTCTTTATGTTTTGACATATAGTTATAAGCATTTATAACATATTTGGTCTCTTATTTCACCAATTTCAATATCGTAATGTATCGTAATGTATTGTAATGTAAAAACGCTCTGTTTATCAAGAAGGTCCGTCTAAAACGAACAGTACTTTTTTAAAGTACCGTTTTTTCTTTTCGCTGTATTATTTTTATTTGAAAATGTCTTCATGTAGTAATGAGTTGTTTCCTCGCAAATGTTATATAACGTCTTATGTATATAATACGTGCGTTTTTATAATTACAACCTCTGCTTTCTTGTAGCCCTCGCCTCGGCTGTAATTTTCAACTTAGCGCACTTGTATTATAATGTACTATTACTGTACAACGTGAACTACAAGCGATTGATATAAAAAATAAAAACCGACTTCTATACTTTATATCTCACCCTTAGAGGGTACACCCTCCTATTTAAAAAAGAAACACCCAAATAGGTAACACTGGGCGAAGAAAAACATCGCATCAATGCAACACACTTGATGACATATTTATCCACTTATTTTGATTTAACAACCAAACTATTGGTTACGGATTTAAATAAAATTTCTATGGCAATAATATGAAAGCATATCCTTTCAAATAAAAATATAAGGAGAGACTTGAGTTGTACATTCTAAAATAGTTCCGTTAGTAACCTTAGTCTAATAGTTTTTAAAATACCTAATAATTATTTAAAGATCGATAATTTTATTCTATTAAAAAGATGCAAATAAAAGTGTTAAAAACTAAAATCCGACTACGCAAAAGTTTTAAAAGGCGTTACCGATTAATTAGTATGAATTCGGCCTCCGTCTACTCAATTATCATCATAATCTTGTTTACGACTTTTGCGTAGTCAGGTTTAATGTTAACACTATTATATTTTTAGAGGAAAACCATTTTTCTTCTTCATTTGAGTACTATAGTATTGAGTAATCGAGTTACTAAATTGCTAATTAAATCCGCCTCTTGGATGATTTCCAAACATTATCTAGCTTATCTAGCGGACATCCAAGACGTTTCTAACCTTAGCTCATTTGTCAAATTATGATAAGTGATAAGTAGTTTTGAAGTTATGCGGGAATAGATGAACATACATACGGCCTGATATCATAACCCTCCTTTCACTGTAGTCGGGTAAAATTCAATCCGGAGCATCACATGAGAACGACTCGAATAATTTGGCTTTTTTTGATGTGTTCGTAATTTTCACAACAGGATTTGTATGAAAGATTATACATATTTAATTAAAAAAAATTTTTGCAAGCCCTATTCTCAATTTCTTCATTAGTAAATTGAAATCGTGCTGATAAATATAATTTTAATTTAAACTTAACCTGTTTTGCAATCGGTACCATCGAACGCGACCTCTAAATCAATAAGTATATACACGACGAGGCGTGAGGGAGCGAGACAGCTGATAGATACACCTGGCAGATGGAATTTTGATACTTTTACAATGTTTATCAGACTATTTCGTAGATAATAAGATTAAAGTACGGATATCTTATACAAATAAACAAAATTAAAGTGTCAGATGGTAATGTCAAAAATAACAGCTCATTACTAAATGTATTAGAAGAATACGGCATATAAAACAAAAAAAACTTTTTTTAAATGTTTGTCAATTTGTCTGTTTGTTTGTTCCGTCGAATCTCCGAAACGGCTGGACCGATTTTGACGGGACTTTTATTAGCAAATAGCTGATGTTATGAGTAACTTGAACTACTTTTATTTGAGAAAAAAATCAGTTTACCACGCGGACGAAGTCGCGGGGAAGAGCTAGTTTTACATTAAAATAAGACTGCTCCGTAGCTTAAGTGGCCGTACTGCCTTCAAATCTGTATATTAGTTGGTACTTAACTCAGTAACCCACGACCTACACCGCAGAAGGCAGAGCTACTAACAACTGAGCTATGAGCTATAAATATGAGTGAAGTTGCTTGTATCGATCACGCGACTTTTAAATCAATTATTATCAGAACAAGATTTGCACAGATAATCAATTTTGACAGGAAATGTCATTTACGCTCGTACAGTTTGCCCCGGCCGGGAATCGAACTCGCGCCGGTTAGCTACCAACAAGCCACGAAGCCGACCAAAGTAATAAAAATGTATATTTATACACTGTCCTTATTAAATGACCTTGGCAAAAAAAAACATAAAAAAACATCCTTTTTCTCCGACTGTACCACACGCGCAAGGATTATCGGAGACACAACAAGCACCGGTCCTTGTAAGTATGAACTTTGGTATGAACTGCCAACTGAGACTTGGAATGTCAATCTTTATACTAACTTAATATTACAAATGCGAAAGTGTGTCTGTTACGCTCTCACGCCTAAACCACTAAACTAATTTAAAAAAAAACTTATCACCAATATAAAGCTACATTATCAGCGACTAACATAGGCTATATTTATCCCCGTATAAATACAGGAACGGGAACTACTCGGGTGAAACCGCGAGGAGCAGCGTGTATTAATATAAATGCGAATGTTTTTGCTTGTTTGTTACGCTTAACTACTGAACCGATCGTCATGTAATTTTGCATAAAAGTTGTTAGGGATACTGAAAAGGACAGTGTACCTACTTAACATCCAGGAATTAATTGTCTAAATCGTAATAAAGCCTGTTTTGAGGTGACAAGACATTTGGAATCGAATATCACTACATAGTATAAAACAAAGTCGCTTTCTCTGTCCCTATATCCCTATGTATGCTTAAATCTTTAAAACTACGCAACGGATTTTGATGCGGTTTTTTTTAATAGATAGAGTAATTCAAGAGGAAGGTTTATATGTATAATACACTAGCAAATCACCCCGGCTTCGCACTGATAGTTTCTGATACGACACGGATGCTTTACTAACAGTGCGAAGCCGGTGCGGGTCGCTAGTCATATATAAAAGTAACTTCTTATTTAAGTATTTGCTTGATAAATAATAATATTTATTTATCAAGCAATATTGATTATTGATCGCGGATTAATGGAATCAGGCCATGGAAAAGATGGATTGCGTGAAAGATGATATGCGTAAGAAAGGAGTGAGTACTAATATGACATCTGACAAAGGGGTATGGAAGAAAAATACATGTTGTGTCGATACTTAGCGTGGGATAAGGGGGGGGAGGTTGACATCTACCTCCCACATTGGCTTATACTCTCAAAGTCAAAGTCAAAGTCAAAATACTTCATTTCCACTGAATTCTTCAAAAATATTTAGAAACGTAATTTTTTCAAAAATTAATATGTACCTATAAGATCATGCGTTCTCATTACCAAGTTCAGCAAGAACAAACAAGAAACCCCTAATGGAACCACCGCGAACACGATCTCTCACTCCCCCACACGAGACAGATAAAATTATCACTCTGTGATAAGATCGATACCTACCGTAGTTCAGAGCGCAAACAAAGAAGTAGGTATTTTTACTGGTACCTACCTCTCTGTAATTTATTTAACTAAGGTCGATGCCACACAGATGCCACGCTAGGCTCCTGCCACGCTAGGCTCCTGCCACGCTGTAGTACCAGACGAGCTACGCTTTAGTACCAGACGAGCTACGCTTTAGTAGCGAACCACGTGGTTTAACTATCGCAAGCGAAGCAATTATAAAAAAAATATCGCATAAACCACTAACGCCGATTAAAAATTGTTGTAGTCTAACAAAAATCGGTGGCAACATTAATCGGACGTCTGCGTTACGCCTTATTCGTTCAGTGGCATTTTGTAGTACGCGTACGCAAGAGCTAATGTCAAACCCAAGTCAAATACTTTTATACCCCTATTATTTGCTCATAGGGCTAACATTTAGCTATGAAATTTAAATAAATTAAAAAAAATTTACAATATAAGGCCGAATATATCGCATAATAAAAAAAAAACAGCCTAACTGACAATCTTATTTTTATAGTATGTTAAAAATACCTGTATTCGGTGAGATAGGGATATATACCTATCTCACATATACGAGTTGGTATTTGGTGATAGATAACTGTAGTCAAATAACAATTAATTGCTTCAAAACATGCCAATAGTTTACGATAGAGCAGAATGGATGCACAGACTATGACAGCGCAAGAAAAAGAAAGAAAAAACGTTCGAAATATAAATGGCTCTACTCATAATGCCAACGAATGGTGATGCGTTTACAAAGGGTTGGCGAAAGTCGATGGAGTCATGTCGATAAATCGATAATCGTAATATGATTAGCGTTGAAGGAAAATCGATAAAGTTACTTTGGTTTGTTAAATGAAATCTTTTCCGTACAAACGTATTTTTAAAGATCTACCTATATCGCCAGTTAATAGTTATTTTATTATAGACGTCTGTAATAGTCTCTCATCTATACTTTAATATAAAAAAAACACAGTAACACAGTTTTTAACTAGCACGGAAGGTAAAGGCTTTTAAACTGTATAGGTACTATTTATCTGCCTATAATTAAGTATCTTAATTACTGTTAGCGTAAGCATGTGTGTGTACCTAATCATATGTTTTTTAAGATGCTCACAAAAACTATCTTTAGTTTAAAATTTTAAGCGGTTAAGAAAGTTGAAAAATTTGTTTGTTTAAACGCGCTAATCTCTGGAACTACCAGTCGTATTTGGAAAAATATTTTTGTATATTATAGCCACACGCATGAGGAGGGCTATAGGCTATCTAGCATTACGCCAAATTTCTTAGTCATACGCGAGTGAAACCGCGGGGCACAGCTAGTTACAGTTAATTGTGAGAAAAGTAATCAGATTCCTAACAAACAGTTGTAAAAAAGCCCTAAACCGTAATTATTCCTTGGAAAGATCAGACACGAGGTCAACTCGGCACCGGCCGGGACTATCAATCGTTTAATGCTCAATGGCCCAGCCGTGAAAAAAAAAGAACACGGAAATCATATTTAAGCGACTTGAAACATAGGAGGTTATCAACTGGGCTCTATGGTTTGTGTGTAAGTTAGTTACGCGTTTTCTTCGCCCCGATTTCAGTGATTTTTATTTGATATGTCTATGATACTATACTATCTGTATGATAAAAATTTCACTCCTAAAGGCGGAATATAATGGTGATGATAAAGAATTTAATATTATTATTCGACTTTTAATTCAATCACTCGTTACTGTATATAATTACAATAAATTTAATTGATTTACCTAATACACGAAACTCGGCAAATTGCTATTCAAATTATGATTTCCTTATAATAAGTACGGCGAATAGATCGTGAGAAAAATTGTTATAATATTTCATAAAGTGAATAATTTTAATGACAGACACTACATATATTATAAATGACAGTAATTAACAAAGACAACAACGAATCTTAAATTAAAACCTAAGCCACAAACCAACCGAGCGTGAGCTATATCAAAACACTATAGAAATACCTCGAATAATGAAGAATTGATGCGGGAGTATCGATACAAAATATATTAATTACCCCAACACTAGCTTCTGCTGATAATGGCGAACGAGACGCGACTCAGGGACAAGTAATAACAATAATTTCATAATTTTAAACGCCTATGCACCTAATTGATAAATATTACCACAGTAAATCAATTATTTCACAAAAAACTTTTATCATTGTCACAAGAAGTATATGTAATCGTTATTATGAAAGAGAAATAAAAGAGATTCGTTGTTTGAAAATAAATTCGAATCGCACGATGCACTTTTCCGGTCAATTGAATTGTTGGGAAAAATTTATGTGATGTGATGACATTTTAATGTTCTATTTTTATGAAACTCATGCTTGTTTCGATTTAAAATAACACAATAGTTAGCTATATCAATCAATAATCACTAAAGTAATTAAAACTCACCTTGTATGATGGTTTTTCCATGGTAAATCCGAAACGGCGTCAATAATCCAAACGAGATCACAACACAACACAATCGTACATTTTTAACACACTCTATTTTTAAAACAATGGCAAATGCATTCTTATTTTAACTTTCAGCTTAGACATTGCACTAATATTAAATACAAAACTCGGAGTTCCGGCTATTCTCGGACACATTAGCGCACAAAGTAATCCTTCCCTTCCGAAATAAATCACAAAACTGACGAAATACGAATGGATTACGAACTACCATACTACCAACTGTCCGATAATCGAGATAAATATTCAATAATTTGTCTAACTACACACATACTAACACGTCATCACCACATAAAATCGTAGATATTTATATTTTTAATTACACAGGTAATTATTGATCACAGTAAGCAATATGGCGATCGATTTACAAAAATAAGTCGAAATTCGCGCGCGGTGAGTGTCCATATTGACAGGAACCAACCATTTCGGTACGCGGCCGATCGGAGTGTGCGACTTGCTCTGTATTCCTTACCCGCTCGCACGCTCGGCTTAGGGTTGGCCCTGTAGGGTGGTATTGTTTTTGTTCATATTTTTTTTAAAGAAATATATTTTTTATTTTTATTGGCTAATCCGATAGGTTTACTTGTTCACAGTGTTATGGCTCCGAAATAATACATAACTAGTGAACGTCCCGTGACTTTGTCTGTGTGGATAACTTTAATTTAAACTGTCCGTTTGTCTGTTTAAATGTCCCAACTTGAAATTTGGAAGGTTTATTCTAGTAGTTAGTTATTAAGTGAATTTACATAAGCGAAATTAATTTGTAGTGGTATATAATAAATCAAAAAGTCAGTATCGACAGATTTAAAAAAAATCTGCTTACATAGGTAATTGATTTGATATATTATTAAAAGAATTTAAAATATTATCTTAAATTATGTAAATAGTTGTTTAGGTATGTGGTTCTGAAGTCGTAAAATGTGTGGTCATAACTTGCGACTAATTTTATTCCGTTTTTCATTACCATTGCTACGAGACTTAAGATTGTCGAACAATAGAAGACTTATATATTTAGAAGCCTATTTAAAAGTATTTAAAAGTAGAGTTAGAAATAATATAAGCTAAAATGGTAATCTTTGTTCAATGGGAAGGTGAAATCTTTATTTTTAATTCCATTCTCCTTTATTAATGTTTATATCTCAATACTTAACTTACTTATTATACATTATTATTATTTTAATGAAATCAAGCATTACGAGCACTAAGTTATTATTACAAGAATTTAATATATTAAAGTAATTTAACAATAGGCATTTATGCGATATAATCCCGTAAATACAAATGTAACATTTCAGATTTCATTTATTGACCCTTATAACAATTGTTCGTTACACAAGGCAATTCATATAATTTATAACAAAATCACATAAAAAAACAATAAATTAAACAATTACATTATAATTGAATTGTTAAAAAAAACAGATAAATATGATAGTAATGTCCTAAATTAATAATAATAAAATATTCCCACTAACAACTAACTTAATTCACTTATTAAACTCAGCGTATTAAAATATCAACGATTAATTTGAAAAATTATAATAAGAAATAAGATACTTTGTGAAACCTGGCGGCCCTGAATCAGTACAAACAACGCACACATACAAACCCGCGTATCTACACCTTTTTTACGTAAATAAGGACTGGCACAGTACATCATTGTTAGTGAGAATATTTACAAACTCGTTTCTTTTATGTCATCTTTGATTAGCTAATTATAATCAAACGTATAGTTACAGCATTATCCAAATATTTCAGATATTTCGTTCGTTCTTTCTGAATCAAACATTATTATTATTTTTAAACTTATTTATAGTCGTAGTTAATGATGTGACAAGCAAAAATGAAGCATTAAGTTTAAAATAATTTGTATAATCTAGGATGGTTTGATCTGAAAGTTTAAGATTTACTGTACCGAAGCACTCATACCTACATACAGTGTGTCCGGTGTTTTATTTAATTTATTTATAGTTTAGCGTTTAACAGAAAAGTTATAGAAAATATGATTTGGAAACAAAAAATCTATTCTGCATATTCTAGCATTTTCTTATGATAACAATAGTCAAATGACTCATCGTTACGATATCCAGATTAACATTCAGCATAATTAATTGATATGAAGCTACATTACAAAATTGATACTAGTTATTAAGTAATATTTCGTGTTATTTCTAAATATTTCATTTTAATAATATACACAGGAACAATAGAAACACCCGAGCACAAACCTTACACTCATCACACAAAACTTGCCCCGGTCGAGAATCGAACCCGATGAAACGACCAGTTAAATAAAATAAAAATAAATAGATACATGATTGAAATTTGTTATCTAAGACATTATACTAAATTAATATAAAAACAATTAGGTACTAGCCACAACAGACGCTGCTGGCGTAGCAACACTATTGACCTTTCTCATACATTTTTAAATATAAATGCAGATGGAGACAGCCATCGCATAATATATCTTCACAATACTTGACGACATAATTCGCTTTTCTAGAATACTACAGGCTGAAATGTAGTAATTACGGTTTAAAAGTGTATAATAAACTCTTTATTCCTTTCCGCGGGTCTAACAAATTACTTTTATGCTACTATAAAATACTCAACCATTTTCAGCAACCCTATTGCATTCTAAAATTTTAGGAACAAAATGTATGCATACGACACTTACACAATGTCAGTCACACGTAGGTACACACACACGCTACCTTTCATGTGTGTACATTCGAATTTTAAAATATTCGATTATGTTGGCATTACTTCCGGTGGAGATATTCACCAATTTTAAATTTACAATGGTTCTAAAACATTCAAAATGCGGAGGTTAGTTTATCGTTAGGAATCAAAAAGCGTAATCAATTTAAAAAATTTGGTATCCGTCAGTGAGCAACGCTGATTGGTCGACATTGAAATGTTTCCGAACGCTGATTGGATATCATTAAGTTTGACCGTTGATTATCTAATTTTGCGATTGCTGTCCGATTTCACTGACAATTCTATTTTGTATGTTTGGTTATTGAGAATTATTGGAAACTTCATTTGCTATCGTAACAGACATAAAATTTAAAAAGACGTTTGACACCTTTTAGCAGCAAGTCACAGGAATTCGGAATAAAATAACGTTTACGATAAGAAGACGGTTAATTGGTGAATAAATTACATAATTATAATATTAGTAATCTATTTGTAAAATAATTACAAATATTTTTGTGGTCATATAAATGATGTACATTATTTTGTCGAATGTAGGTCAAACATAGACAAAGATTTAAAAAAAAAAACTAAAGTATTTCCAAAATCACCACGTGTGTTCAAACTAAACACACAACCAAGCTGTATTCGTTTTTCAAATAATCCTTAGTTTGTCTTCAAATTAATATATACCTTAAGTCTGTGATTTACAGTCTCTTTTTATATAGCTCCATAGAATCTTTATCAGAAACAAAACTTTACTGAGCACATATGAAGTAAACTTTATTTTGTAGGGGATAAAGTTTACATTTGTGTGATATATGGCGTTGTTATCACCAGTAAGTACTAATTCATAGTAGATACGTGAAAAAACGGGGCTGCATCGATTTTAGTGAAACATAATTGAATTTGCTTTTATTATTGTAAGAAATCCAACAATTTTTTTTATAGTTTTATTTTATTATGCGCAATACATTTAAACAACTATAAAATAAGATGTTATCTTGGATTGACTTCCGTAAATCAAATGTTGCCATATCTGTAAATTATTATGAATTCTTGATATTCTGTAATTAATTAACATTTTTTAATCTAGGATTTGAATACGCGTTTAGCAATAGGAACACTTAACGAGTATTTTTTATGGATAAAACGGAAATTAAGATATAACTTTGGATTAAAAATATCGTAATCTTTGTTGCATGAATGTTGTACTAAAAAGGAGGTAAAAATATACAGAAATGTTTATAGTCCATTTCGTACATGCAATACAACATGGACATTTCACATAGCTTGTATTATACGTTTCTTTTGTAAATACATACCAAAGTCAAAGTTTATTTATTGTCGAAACACATGCACGAAAGTTTAGTATCCAAACAGAAAAATACATCCATGTCCATCACACAAAGCTTTACCAAACTGGGAATCGAATCCATGACTAAAGCGAAGAAAGCGAACGTTTATAATTTGCAAGGAAACGGCTTTTTATCAGGGTTTGAAAAATCGACGTAATTTTATAAAGTAATAATAATAGCGTTGCATTGAGAACGCTGCCTTAGGAGCAATTTTAACCAAATGGATACGACAAGCGGCTCGAGCACACTCCGCGATTCTTTATTTACCTACTACATCATTTAATTTGGCGATATTTCTAATCCCCAACGAAAGGAGGTTTTATGTTTGTAGGTTATAATATGTGTTTTTGTGTATCTGTGGCATCGTGGCTTGTGAACGAATGGATCAATTTTACGCGGTTTTTACTGTTTGAATGCTGACGTGGTTGAAATAGTTCTGAGGCATATTTTTTTCTGTTTGTTCTCTGTTCAGGAGTTTTATGTTCATATATTAATCCAAGTCGAGGGTAACATTTTCGTAATTGTTATAGATAGTGTCATCACGAAGACGCGCTACACTCTTCTTCCTAATCGGTTACAATGCAAGTGTGCAACATTCCGCTAGTATTTTAGTTTTGTCGATACAAAAGAAAAACATTTTTTTAATATCTGTAAGTTTGAATAGATGTAACGCCATTTTTTAATAAATGAAAGATTATATTTATAAATAATTTTAATTAAAGCAACAAACACATATAAACTTTCGCTTTTATACTATTAGTGTGATTCTATCAGTTAATTACTTCCCATAGTACAAGTTATGCCTAGTTTTAATAGGGTTAATGGCCATGAATATTGATTATTATTATTATAATATATCGCCCCGTGTGTCGCTCTGACCCGAGCGCTACTCGCTCCGTCCAAATGAATGTACGGCGCCTGACACACGGGGGGAATTATTATATGTCATTTTTACGCTTCTTGTCAAACGTCAATGCCAAAGTTTTTTTTTTTATTGTTCTGGCGGCGCACTTTTATGCATTTGCCATTGTCAGTTGTCACAATTTGATTATTTATCATGTCAAAGATAAAATACATTATTTATGATGAATTCACGGGCAAATTCTTTTAGACGCTAGCTCATGTATAATTATAGAAACTCACTTGAAACGGACACTGGCAGAATTTGTGTGGCAAATGACACAAAAAGCTAAAATGAAGAAGTGAAGTTTTACCCGTTTTTGTGCGTGCATTGTTTCAGTGGTCTAAAACCATCTTCGCATTGCCTTTCTAATGTTTTGAGCACATCGGTTGGATAGGTTCAGTCTATAACGGACATAGGTATAAACTATTTTTGTGATATTTAAGTATGTAGGTACCTATGTGATGTTTATTGTGTATTTCTAGTATATAAAGATCTCTACAATTAAATCAAATTCAAGTATCTGTTTGTAATTTCAAAATAACTGTTTTTTACTTAATGCATTTAAAAGTAGGAAAGCGATACTAAAAATACGTTTTTTTTTCTTTGTCTATCTTTTTGTTCCGGATAATTTCCGAAACGGCTGGACCGTTTTTGGAGGGATATACTCAGTCAGATGGCTAATGTTATAAAAAAAAAAGAATTCAAAGATGGCCGTTTTCGGTGATTTCTATTTCGTTAAGTTCGTAATTGTCAAGACAAGGTTTATATATAAGAACTTTTTGGAATCTTCACGAGGAATCTCTGCGTCTTAGTAGTAGCCTTCGAATCGAGGGGTCCGGAATCCATTTCCGGTGGCAGAATTTGTGCGATGAGGGAAAAATGTTTTCGGATCTTGGGTGTTTGTCTTGTTTCCATGGCACCTGTAACACAGTTTTAGTGCATGTAGTAACAAATAAAGCATATCCTTTCAAATAAATAAAACCAAATTGTGTGATAAATTACGGACATCTGAAAACCATTAAAGGATCTCTTAAAAGCATGACAAAACTTAAAATGTTTTATCAATGCGCCTAAATTAAACAGGCAGACGTAAATTTAACAAATAAGACTATTTAAAACATGAAAACTGACTGTATTTGACATATCTGTGTGCATGTAATGTGTCTGGGGAGTTCCTGTGACACGTTACATGCTCACGAATATGTTTACATGCGTGTGTAAAATTTGACGTGTCCAAATGATACTTGAGATCTAAAGGAATAAATTGATTATTTAGCTCAATTGGCAGTAGCTCTGCCTTCTGCTCTGCAGGTTGTAGCTTCGATTCCCACCGGACAAGCATTTGTATGACGAAAATAAATTTTTGTTCTGAGTTTGGGTGTTATTATGTATTTATTTGCATAAATTAACGCTATATGAGCATTATCACTACATAGTATAAAACAAAGTCGCTCTCTCTGTCCCTATATCCCTATGTATGCTTAAATCTTTAAAACTACGCAACGGATTTTGATGCGGTTTTTTTTAATAGATAGAATGATTCAAGAGGAAGGTTTATATGTATAATACACTAGCAAGTCACCCCGGCTTCGCACGGGTAGTTTCTGATACGATGATGCTTTACTAACCGTGCGAAGCCGGGGCGGGTCGCTAGTATCTGATAAAAAGTTATCACAGTACAAGCTATGCGTAGTTTGGGGCTAGGTGGCGCTGTGTATAATGTACCTACATGAATATTGATTATTTCATACTTGCCTTTGGGGGAAATTTCTTCACGAAATTTCTATGAGACCTCGAAGCACCTATGAGCTCACCACGTGTCATAATTACATTCGCTATTGGAACCTCGAGGTGGAAAGCTTATTGGGGTTCTGTTTAACCCTGGATCCGTACCAGCATCTAATGTTCCCACTGCAGACACCGGCCTACTCTCGATAATTGAGAGTGAATGGGCTCTGATCTACCACGGGAGCCCAATCCGGATTGGTAGATGTCACATGTCGAATTTTTGGTTCTAAGACATGCCGGTTTCCTCACGATGTTTTCCGTCACCGTTTCGAGAACGTGGTATTGCGCACATAAATTTTTGAAGTGAAAAACTCATTGGTGCACGTGTGGGTTTGAACCAGCAACCTTCGGATTGAAAGTCGGCGTCTGTGCCCCTGGGCCACCACGGCCACCCTGGATCGTGGTGTATTTATATATTTTAATTGATTTTAAAACGACATTTAACTCCTGATTTCGTTATAGGTGAGGTAAAGAGAGTAAACGGAATTCGATGAAAAATATATTCATGCGAAAACAGGACAAGACGTAGACTGGAGTCGAATGTAATTAACAAATTAACGCCACAAAATCAAAACTTATACTCATTCATTTATTTTATACAACAGCGCCCGCCCCGGCTTCGCACGGTTAGTAAAGCATCAGTCTCGTATCAGACCTCGTAACTACCCGTGCGAGGCCGGGATGACTTGCTAGTGTATTATACATATAAACCTTCCTCTTGAATCACTCTATCTATAAAATAAAACCGCATCAAAATCCGTTGCGTAGTTTTAAAGATTTAAGCATACATAGGGATATAGGGACAGAGAAAGCGATTTTGTTTTATACTATGTAGTGAATATCACTAGTTTTCAACTATTTTTATCTTTGTGATGTGCAATAAAGTGTTACCTATGTATCTATCTAGTTCCCATAGTATGCTTAGTTTGGGGCTAGATGGCGCTGTGTGAAATCTGTTTGAGTATAAAATTATTAATTTAATAATTATGCGAGTCTCCACACCTTTCTTTATCCCAACCATCTGTATCTCGGAAAGGCTGTTGCGACAAAACTTTTAATTATATCGGTGTCTCGCTCGCACGCTGTTCGCGCTGCGATGTCCCCGTCCCGCTCTACCGCCCGTCTCACTCCCACTTGTTTTTGCATTCACGCTAAAGATTTTAATAGAATTGAGGGCCAATTTGGTATTGTGAGGATTTTAAAAGAAAAATATGGTTTTAGTAGTATTTTATTTGCTAATTAGATAAAACATTTTGTTGACGGATCCGTGGGTTGGTTTGTAGCCCTGCCTTTTAAGCCAGGTCTCGGGTTCGATTCGGGTAATGTGTGTTCTCAGCTCTTGGGTGTCTGTGTTCGTGTCACAGGGAATCTTATACCAGGGGTTCAATCAAAGACAAAATGATCTATTCCCATTCAGAGACGAGCTCAACAAGGTCTTTCAAATAAGAAATGGAAGCCAAAAAACAGTTCCCAACTCCACAGACCAAAATAATCCAAGAAAAAAATTAAAAGTTATTTATCTGTGGTTTTTAAGACTACTCGAAAACCACTAACGCTAAAATATATAGAAGTACAGATTCAGAAACTAGACAATTGAAACTACAATTTACTATTTATTTAATTTTCTGTGCGACAATTTATTTTCAAGTTACAGCCCGTTGAAAATTACCTCAAAAATTTAGAAATTTTAGTCCCATATTTTTTCCCACTAGGTATGAGTATGTTTGCGGGTAACGCCGCGGGGCGAAGTTAGTAATATCATAATTGTTTTACGTTGGTATTTAATCAATATATATGTTTTGGGGCCTTGAGGTCGCCACGTCACCGCTACGCCGAGTGAGGCGTCTGAGGGCGGGTTCACATGGCGTCAGTTGCCAACAGATATTCACAATTAAACATTAAATAAATAAACGTTTACACACTCATGCCTCTGCACTACGATCCCTGTCGCAGATGGCATGGATAAACACCCAAGACCAACACCCAAGACCCGAGAACTATCTTCATGCTCACCACACAGTGTGCCCCGGCATGTATGTGTGTATGTTGGTTCACACACGCTCAAACGGCCCAACGGATCCGGAAGAAATTTACCAGGATAGCTTATATCCTTATTAACATAGGCTACTTTTGATCCCGAAATTCGAGTTTCAACACCCAAACAAAACACATTTATGTCACACAAATGTCCTGGGAATCGAACCCGCGACACACGAGATATTTTTATGGTTATAACAAATTAATTTCTATGTTATTCTGCAAGTACGAGCTTGCCTTTAGCCTAGCTAATAATAATACCACGAGAGTGATGTTTTAAAAGCGGTTTATCGATATCGATAGCACTCTTATTACTATTAAAGAGAAAAAATAACAGTTATAACTCCGTGGCTTAGTTGGTAGTAGCCCTGCCTTCGAAGCGAGGCGTCCCGGGTTCGATTCCCGGCCGGGGCACACTGTGGTGAGCATGAAGTTTGTTCTCGGGTCCTGGGTGTTTGTCTTGTGTTTCTATGTTTGTCCATGCCATCTGCGACTGAAAAAAGTGAGTTTTTATGTTACTTTTACGCCTAAACAGTTGAATTCGATTTTGATGATTATATACCCGGAGCCTGGAGGACTCTGGAGGACCCTGATAGAACAGGGTCTCTGTTCTATCAGGGTCTTCCCTCCAGAAAAAGGATATAGGCCACTTCTTGCTAAATACTTTATGAAATCGGTTGACAAAATCAACATTAACGCGAACGAAGCCGCGGGTAAAAACACAAACTTTCACCTTATGCTATAAGTATTATCAAGCTGCAGTGTTTGTTTGTTTGTTTGTGTGAACGCGCTAATCTGTGGAACTACTGGTCCGATTTGAATGATTCTTTTAGTGTTGGGTAGTCCATTTATCGAGGAAGGCTATAGGCGATGTTTTTTTTTCAAAATTATGGATCCGTAATAAAATTGCTATTTTGTAACACATGGTGTAAAATCGAAAACCTATTTTTGCGTGCGCTGTTTCCACGGAAACGAGAAAAACGCGGGTGAAACCGCGGAACACAGCTAGTTATTATCTATGTATCAAAAAATTCATAATTTCAATAATATTCTACATCAATATTTAAAATTATGTCGATGACAAAATCGCTCATCACTACGTCATATCCATTTAGTTTGACAAGCATTCGGTTTCAGTGTGCGTGTGTGGGTGCGTGTGTGGAGCGTGAGGTCAGGGTTGCCGCTGACACTGACAATTTTGTCAGATTAATCATTCATAAGATTAATTTTTATTTCTGTGTTTGTATTTTAACTTTGTACAGCAAAATGGTGATTTACTTTGTATATATAATTTAAACATACAATGGTTTTGGATAAGCGAGAGCGTTGTGGCCTAAGGGCACAGAAGCTGACTTTTAATCTGAAGGTCGCTGGTTCAAACCCACAGTTGAACCACGTTGACCAAATTCACGTTCTCGAAACGGTGAACATGTCTTAGAACCGAAAATTCGAAGACATGTGACATCTACCAATCCGGATTGGGCTCCCGTGGTACATCAAAGCCATTCACTCTCAATTATCGAGAGTCAGCAGTGGGAACGTTAGAGGCTGGTACGGCTAAATTAAATTAAATATAAAATATAATTTTTCTATTTACCGAGATCAAGGGCGGCCTTAGATATTGCGAGGCTCCGGGCGATAGATCTTAGAGGCTCTTGGGGTATGAGGAATTCAGGTGAGTTGGAAGTGTACAGGGCTGTTGGTAATCAGTCAGCATCCTCCTAAAGACAGCTGCAGTACATCGAAACAAAAAACGGGTTGTTCTGCGAGGGTGCGAGGCCCCGGGCGGTTGCCCTGCTTGCCACCCGCTAAGGCCGCCTCTGAGATATAAAACATATATAATATAACTAGCGTCCCGCGCCGGCTTCGCACGGTTAGTAAAGCATCAGTGTCGTATCAGAAACTATCCGTGCGAAGCCGGGGTGACTTGCTAGTGTTTTATACATATAAACCTTTCTCTTGAATCACTCTATCTTTTAAAAGAAACCGCATCAAAATCCGTTGCGTAGTTATAAAGATTTAAGCATACATAGGGATATAGGGACAGAGAAAGCGACTTTGTTTTATACTATGTAGTGATACTTATAATACATAATGAATAACATAAGGTGGGCCGTATGCTTGTTTGCCACCTAAGTAATATATAAAAAAGAAAAAATATATATTTAATCCACATTCGTGACAGCCCTACCTCCATTCAGATTAACCTGTGCATGTGTGGGTACACACACACGCGCGCGCCGATAATTTTTATGGCAACGAAACATTTTTCAATAAGAATAGGAAAATATTACGAAATCGATGATAACTTGAATATACGAGTAGTGCTTGTTTTAATATATTTCAGGTCTACATAGTACAAAGCTGATATAAAAATCGAAAAAACACGACTAAATAACAACAAACAACGAACAAACAACGTTAACACACTCATACCTCTGCACTAGGATTCCCTGTGTCGCAGATGGCATGGACGAACACAAAAACACAAGACAAACACCC
The DNA here is from genome assembly GCA_921293045.1 of Aplocera efformata. NCBI lineage: Eukaryota > Metazoa > Arthropoda > Insecta > Lepidoptera > Geometridae > Aplocera > Aplocera efformata. The sequence goes on along the minus strand of OV121068.1, from coordinate 596,156 downwards.
AAGACCAGAGAACAAACATCACCGCACAAAGTGTGCTCGGCCGGGAATCGAACCCGGGACCCCTCGCTTCGAAGGCAGGGCTACTACCAACTAAGCCACGGAGCCGTCAATGGATGACATATTTTCCAGTTATCTTGATTCAACAACCAAACTATTGAAATGATTTTGATAAAAATTCTATAGAACCAATCTGAAAGAATATCCTTTCAAACAAATAAAGAATGACTCAAATTGATTGATAAATGGAAAAATCGGTGAACATACATAAAAAAAATACAGTGGAACACAGTAGAACCTTTTTTAAAGTCGGTTAATGAAAAGCAAAGCCGCTGTCTTTGTTTGTCTGCAACTAAACCACGCCACGGATTTCGATACGGTTTTCGCCATCATTTAGATAATTTTTCGCGGAAAATTTATATGTATAATACATATACATCACTACATAGTATAAAACATAGTCGCTTTCTCAGTCCCTATATCCCTATGTATGCTTAAATCTTTAAAACTACGCAACGGATTTTGATGCGGTCTTTTTAATAGATAGAGTGATTCAAGAGGTTTATATGTATAATACACTAGCAAGTCACCCCGGCTTCGCACGGGTAGTTTCTGATACGACACTGGTGCTTAACTAACCGTGCGAAGCCGGGGCGGGTCGCTAGTACATAATATAGGAGAAACAAGCCGAGAGTTTCAATGATTTAATGATTTTTATCTACCTTTTCTATCACTCCTAGCACCGCAGGTTTACTGGAAGAAAACTCTTTTCAGGGTTAAGTTTGGTGTACATACCTATCTTCCTCATCTATGTATTAATCTTGTTTATGGTGTACAAAGAATTAATAATTAATGATGTTTTAAAAACATATTTATGTGCGCTTACATTGCTAACGCTGGCTGATCCTCACGAGATAGATCAAAATGATGTACTACAGAATTGTATTACGACCTGCGTCACACACTGTACCGTGAGAAGCCGGGGCGGGTCGCTAGTCATGAATTATAAAAAGTTTACACGGTCATACATACCTCCCTTATCTCTTAGGGGTACAACCTGCCATTTAAAAAAGAACATGTAAATCAGTATACAATGGGCGAAGAAAAAAGTAACAGCAAAGCAAAATGCGCAATTTCGTTTACTATTATAGGATGACATGTTTCTAGTTATTTTGACTTAACAACACTTGAGGCGAGCATGAAGTTTGTACTCGGGTCTTGGGTGTTTGTCTTGTGTTTCTGTGTCCATGCCATCTGCGACAGGGAATCCTAGTGCAGAGGTATGAGTGTGTAAATAAATACAATTATACAGGTAAATTTAAACAGCAAAACCTTATCTAAACACAAAATTTCATCCAAATCGTTAGAGCGGTAGAGATACACGAAATCCTACTAATATTATAAACGCGAAAGTTTTGTATGGATGGATGTTTGTTACTCAATCACGCCAGAACGGCTGAACGGACCTGGATGAAATTTGGCACAGAGATAGATTACAGTCTGGAATAGCACATAGGCTGCTTTTTATCCCGAAAATATGTACTGTTCCCGTAGGAAGTCCAACCGCGGGAACAACGCGGGGCGCAGCTAGTATATATAAATACAAGAAATACTCGTTTAAAGTAATAACATGATATTAAATACTTTTATTTTAATATTTATCTGTTTATCACACTTTTAAAGACAACTTTTAAATTTGAAATTCATACAATAAGATTTAAAATATTTTTTTTTTTTTTTTAGTTTTATTTTTCTGCTTAAATGGGACTCGAACCTGAGTTTAAAGATTCAGGTCCCATCCATACCTAATCTATGGTATATATTTAAATAAATAAACATTTTTATCGTTCAGACTGAAAAAAATCATTATCACAAACGGAATACGAAAAACATGATTCCTGAATACAATGAATAAAAAGTAAATATATAAAATTGTATGTATTTTGTAAATTTATACAGAATTTTGACTAAACAATATGTGAAGCATAAGGACAACTGCGAAGCAAGATCATAAAAAACCTTACGCTCGCAGCGCGAACGGTGTAACGAAAATATTTAAGATTTCAAGTAAAATATAAAAAAATTTGATGTGTACATCTTTCCTATTGCTTTCCTTTATTTTTTTAATGTAATTAACAACGTTTACACACCCATACCTCTGCACTAGGATTCCCTGTGTCGCAGATGGCATGGACAAACACAGAAACACAAGACAAACCCAAGACCCGAGAACAAACTTCATGCTCACCACACAAAGTGTACCCCGGCCGGGAATCGAACCCGGGACCCCTCGCTTCGAAGGCAGGTCTACTACCAACTAAGCCACGGAGCCGTCTGAAATATGTCACGGAACGAGCTGGGGGCCCACCTGGTAAGTGGCGCCCCCCGCCCATGACAACAGTAACGACTCAGTATAAGATTTGGATCTTACACTGAGTCGCATTCCTGCTGCGTCCATCACCCGAGACGGGGATGATACGTCTCATGCGCATGCATGATTTCGCAAAAGTTTTATTTTATTTTATTTAAGTATTAGAGACAAAAAACTTAACTTAAAATGAAGCAACAGGTGTTATTAATACTGCAGCCTGCCACATTATCCGCAGATTACAAGATAAAATTAATTAGAATGTGCCATTAGAGACACTTAGATTATAGGAAGTGCTCGTGAGTTCCCCAAGGCTTGTGCTGAAAATCAGCGCTGGGTATCCCATTTACCCAGCACATGCTGAGCACAAGCCTTTCTCGCGAGCGCTGTATACGGCAGCGTTCCGCCAAGGCATGGTTTCTTTTTATTTTTTTCTTCTTTTTTATGTGTTTTAATTTCTATCTATTGTGATTTGTTGTATACTATTGTGTTTGCGAGAATATTTTTTTTTCTTTCTTTCTTTCTTTCTTATAACATAAAAGAGTACGAGATAAATACCTAAAATAAGTAACAGTGAGGGAGAAAAATAGAAAAAATATAATAAACACTAGCTGTGGCCCGCGGTTTCACCCGCGTTTTTCTCGTTTCCGTGGAAACGGCGCACGCAAAAATAGGTTTTCGATTTTACACCTTGTGTTACAAAATAGTAATTTTATTACGGATGCCTAATTTTGAAAAAAAAAACATAGCCTTCCTCGATAAATGGACTACCCAACACTGAAAGAATCATTCAAATCGGGCCAGTAGTTCTAGAGATTAGCGCGTTCAAACAAACAAACTCTGCAGCTTTATAATATTAGTATAGATTATACATTCTGTTCGCAACAAAAGTCACTATCTTTTATTATATAAATGTATTTGTATTGGTTGCTTACATACAATAATTTTGTACATAAGTACAAAAATATTAAAAATTAATATCAATAATTTCAATTCTTGAGTTATACCGTTTCACTCTGGCGCCCGGCTAGATCCGACCCTAATTCGTTACGTGCGCATGTGTGCGTGTTCACACACAAGTGTGTCCGTGTGTGCAATGATACAACGGTAGGGCTGCCACTGTGTTGGTAATTTTACAATTTCAAAGTCAAAACAAATACTTATTTTTTCATTTTTTTGTTTATTTTTATTTATAAATGGTACAACAAACACCCACCTTATAAAATAATAACACTAAGAATTAAAGACATAAAACAGTATTAACAAAATGGCCGTGGCCGTTATTTAAATTCGTATCAAATGAAAGTCAAAGTAAATAATCTTTATTTAAATCTTTATCTTCCACTGGAACACAGCAATGCGAGCAGATTCCAGGTGTGGTGGCAGTACCTCTCCGGACAAACCTGTCATATATATTATCATTAACGCTTTCTTCATAAAATTATTTATTATTTAAGATTTATGTGTATAAGGTAGGTCATAGCCTAATTATTATCTCGAAGTGATTTTTATTTTAGTGGTTTGCTAAAATACAAATTTTTTTCCCCACCGTCACACTTGACTTTTTAACCACGGGTAACGCCACAGGGCGCATCTATTACATGTATTTTAATATAGTGAAAAATTTAATTTTACTTTACATACTTATAACCTTTGCTTTTTATATAAAGAATTCAAAATTTACTTATACAGAAATAAAAATATATACTAGAAGAATGAACCTTAAACTGAAAACCTTAAAAAATGTAATATAATAACTTATTAAATTAATAAAATTCTCATTCTCATTCTCATTTCTAATACTTCTGGTCCATCCAAAGGATGTCTGTAAGAGATCGCTTTATAGCGATAAGACCGCCCATTGTGTCACATTTTTATTATTTAAGATTTCTCGTTTTAAGCTATTGTTATCTTTTGCTATGCAATAGATACTATCTATCTAAAACCTAAAACTAAAAACCTTAAAAAATATAAAAAATAACTTATTAAATTAATAAAACGGTGAATATTTTATATTTCATATTTCATTTATTTAGCCAATATTCATATTTATTTATTATTCACCAAGGAATTAGGTACAATAACGTCTTATAGATATATACATCCGCCAAATCCTACCCTTACAGGCATGTGAATATACAGTAGTTTAAAAGTTATATTTAGTCAATAAAATAAATGATACGGAATAATAATAATAATAATAATGTAGCGACAGCCCTGCGCAGTTTAGTTTGCATTCCGCTCGCCAACACGCGCGCCACAATCAAGTACAATACCCTAGCGGCGTGGGAGTAGTGTGGATGCGCCTTTACAATTAATATTTAAAAAAAGCGATTAAAAAAAAAATATTCATGTACAAGCATTCCTCGTATTTACGGCATGTTAGGTTCTCGAAATACGCGACGTAAATCGAAACGACGTAAGTCGAGACATATTTTTTCGTATGTTTAATCCCCGTACGCTGACACCGCGCCCCGCCGGCCCCACGGTCATTGGCATCGCGACAAGTGAATTCTCGTATGCCGGAAATCGAAACAAATAGCGTATGCTTGAGGAATAGTGCCAAAACATTGTTCGACGTAACTTGAAACGACGTAAATCGAGGACTGCCTGTACATATTTCACACAGCACCATCTAGCCCCAAACTAAGCATAGCTTGTAACTAGAACTAGATAACTGATAGAATACATATAGTACTTTTTTTTGTAAATACATACTTATTGTACATATTAACACAGACACAGAACAAACATTTATGTTCGCACACAATATGGGAGCTAGATAACTGATAGAATACATATATAGTACTTTTATTGTAAATAGGTACATACTTATTGTACATATTAACACCCAGACAGAACAAACATTTATAATCGTCACACAAATGCTTGTGCTGGGTGGGAATCGAACCCTCGACCTACAGGGCAGAAGGCAGATCTACCAACTGAGCTATGAGGCCAGTGAATTTTAAACTCGTAGATAAATATCTGTATATAATGTCCATGAATACTTTTATATGATGTAAAGCCACCCTCACAAGTGACAATAAATTATACGATTCGTACTCAAATTATGTTGGTTTATTAATATTAATTACAATCACAAACTGAAGTACTTCAATCATCAATCATGCAACTTGTAGTTCTTGTCAGTGTCAAATCACTGAGTTGAAAGTGACAGTAAAATAAATGGACTACAGATTGTCGATTTAATGTCACGTAACAATAAGTACATAATATAAGATTAAAATAAATTATAATATACAATATAAAAAATTAAAATTAACCTAAAAAAAATTATTTAGTATTCAGTTCAATCATTTTCTGAATTTAACAAGTTTTTGATCACTTTCGGACCGCGCCGTCACAAAACAGCAACACAATAAATTCGGTAAAATTTGTTATGAAAGCAGTTCGCTTTTTTTTTGTATATAATTAAAATCATGTCTGACTCATCCACTGTTTTCTTACTCTCACGCACACAACCAAACTGATAACGCACACAGAGCCGTTAAACACTCGCTTATACATTATGTAAGCACACTCACGCGCGCACGGCGCACACAAACACACAGTTTTTAATTTTAAAATTGTACCGAACGGTAAGTAGATGCCATACTTGAATTTGTTTAGAATTATATTTTTAATTTTAGAGATCCCGGGACATTTGCGAAAACCATTCAGATACTTGTATGGGAAACGAATCATACATTTAATTGTTTGTAGATCATTAGTAGCTGTAATCAATAATTATATCGTGGGTTAAATTCCCGGACAAGCATTTGTATAACGAAAGTTACAAAAATATATAATAAAAAAAATACTTCCCTTTATGTGAATTTGTAACGGAACGAGCTGAGGGCCCACCTGGTAAGTGGCGCCCCCCGCCCATGACAACAGTAACGACTCAGTATAAGATTTGGATCTTACACTGAGTCGCATTCATCCTGCTGCGTCCATCACCCGAGACGGGGATGATACTCATGCGCGTGTGATTTCACCGGCACCCACACCCTTCCATAGCAGCAGCCAAGCAGTAGTGCGAGCACTACTGCTTGGCGGCAGATTATCAGGTAAAAAGTGTTTTTCTGGACGATAGCACAAGCTCTACTTCTTTATTTTGTTCACCAAGGTTGGTTTGCACCACCAAGGGGGTACGTGAAGGGATTCAAACGGTACCCAAATGCGAACGCAATCAAGTGCACCCCCAAAATTTTAAGTATATTAATTTGTACGTTTTTGTAGATTTTTAATAGTAAGTAGTAAAGAATGAAAGAATAGACGTCAGCCTTTAATTTTTTTTAAATTTTTGTATTTTGGCAATTATATTAATAGCCAGTTTACTTATTTTCAATTTATCGTGGCACAGTAGTTAGTTATTATATATGATTAGTGCTATTTCCGAAAATTAGACTTTACAAAACCACATCAGACATGAAAACAGGAAAATTCGTACTAGACATTGACCTTAATAGACAGTGACATCTAGCGGATATGGGATGAGATGACAAGGACGAATCAAGGAAGAAATAGTTACGTAGAAGAATCAATAGATGCTTTTAATTTTACGAGATACGCTTTGTGTGGATTTCCAGTCGTTTAGATTAAATTTATATTATAAATTAATTACATACTTATTTTTTATTTGTTTATTTCATTAATAATCAAACAAAAATAAAACCAGACACTATGTACACACATTTTACAGCATGGCAAATAATGTGAAATTCATGGCGTCACATAATTACTATGCGTTTTTAATGCTCACTCACTTGCTATCTTGCTCGCACTTATGCGCATCGCCCGCCTGCCAAAATTAGTTCAGTCTCAAGATGTTTTTCCAGTTCTACGCTAGTATATGTTGCCAGCTTAGATATTTTATGGAAAATCAACACTTTTCACTCGTTTAAAATCTTATAAATAATTTAATTCTCGAAAGTTAATATTTAGTATTACATAAATTTTACGACAGTACTTAAAAATTCAAAAAGGTTCATACTACCGCTTAGTATGAACCTCTCTCGTATGGGGCGCGTAGTGAAGAATGGTGTCACATTGGATCGTGTGCTACAAATAGCGCTCTTTTTTAAAATACCAGACTAATATGTTATTAAATTCAATTTCAATTTTATTTTAGTATACTCTATAAATCTATATTGAAAATCACAACATCGACCTGGTCTATTGGTTCACCCCATATTTGAATTATAAGTAGCTCCTTTACAAACTGAGTTGGCAACACGATTAACAAGAGTTATCGGCCGGGTCCGGGTCATCAAATTATTCGCTTTTCCGGAATAAAATGTGTATTCTATTTTTAGAGTGATTTTTAATTGAAACAATTAATCTTAATTTACGTATTGATTTTTTATATCAAGTGGCTGTGATTTAATTCTTCACCGTGGAGCCTAACGTAGGCCGTGAGTTCAATTTGTTTATTTACGTCGATTTCCGGCATGTTTCTTGTTTTGAATTTCGAAGATAAAAATCAGATGTTTCGCGTTTCTGACCTACCAATAGCGTTTAGTGTGTCGTAGAATTAATTGATAACATTATTTTTGTTTACCAAATTTGCTGTAGTTTAGCTTGATCTTGCCCCTATCAACACAGATGACCTTTTCTGAACTAACAGAATACAGTAAATAGGGAAAATGACAACAAAATAGGTCTTTAGATTCCAATTTATTTTCCGGTTTTCCTCCATTTTGCTTATAATTTCCAAAAATATTGTGTGTAGATATGTTTTACCTGTTGTTTGGCATCTTGCCCATGTGACATAACACTGCAGGGTTCATTTAACTTTTTTATTTGAAACAGGGATGTAAAACATTGCTTTTTGTATCATTGTAATACGTCGGTAACATGAAATATATAAATTTAAAAAAAAAAGTAGCAGGATTTCTAATGTAAATTTCTTTGCTAATTATTCTAATTAAATTGGTCAATTATTTTTATAAAATGTTCCCAGTAGTCAAAATTAGGTATTATTCAATTATTTTCAGGAAACAAAGATTGGAAATGTTTTTCTCAATCTAAACATGCTTTTTAATATATAGTCAAAGTTAAGGTACTTTTTTTGATTGAAATTGAAAATGGAATCATTAATGTTTATAATAAATATGTATCTACAATTTATGTTTTCTTATTAAATATTATGTTCAGCATTTATTATAAAGTAGTGACCCGCCCCAGCATCTTACAGTTTGTAGAGCATCAGTGTTGTATCAGAGACTACTCATGCCAAGCCTTGGTGAGATACTAGTACCACATATAAACCTTTCTCTTGAATCACTATTTATTGCTGAAAACTGCATTAAAATATGTTGTGTTGTTTAAAAGATCTATCTCACGAGTATGTTTACTTGTGTGTAAAATTTGACATGTACAAATGATACTTGAGATCTGAAGGAGTTAATGAGTTTGAGTTTGAATGGAAGGATTACTTTCCCTTCGCAAGATTATCACTGTCCTGTATTGACGGTACCACGGGTTCGATTCCCGGCCGGGGCACACTTTGTGTGGTGGCAGTGTGTTGGGTGTTTGTCTTGTGTTTCTGTGTTTGACCATGCCATCTGCGACACAGGGAATCCTAGTGCAGAGGTATGAGTATTTTAACGTTGTTTTTTCTTGCTTTTCTTCTCGCTATCAGCAGATAGTGAGTAATAAATATGTTTCCAGTGGAGCTGTGCGGGGGGGAGGCGTGGAGGGGCGGGGTGGCCCGTTCCCCCTCGCACGAGTCCGTGACCACAGACCTGTCTCTGTTCAGCGTGTCTTCTGCCGCATCCGACGCCAGGATACTCCGTCTGCTCGCTTGCAAAGTAAGCTTCAACAATACTTTGGGGGGTCCAGTTGCTCGCGTCCGTAGGTGTATACCCTTTGATTCCCTACACGTACCCCCTGGGTGGTGCTAAAGGAGCAACCAAAAGTAGCAGTAGAACTTGTGCCAAGTTCGTCCGGAGAGGTACTGCCACCACATCTGGAATCTGCCGCCAAGCAGTAGTGGTTACATTGCTGTGTTCCGGTGGAAGGGTGTGGCTGCCGGTGAAATCACATGCGCATGAGACGTATCATCCCCGTCTCGGGTGATAGACGCAGCAGGGTGAGTGCGACTCAGTAAAGATTTGTATCTCATACTGAGTCGCGCGCATTACTGTTGTCATGGACGAGGGTCACCACTTACCATCAGGTGGGCCCTCAGCTCGTTCCGTCACAAATTAACATAAAAAAAAAAAACTACAATAAAAAAATTCTTGAGAAAAGCATATTTCTTTGTAAAAAAATGCGTTTTTACAAGAAATACGATTATACAAGTAAATTTTAGCAACACCCTATCTAAACAAAAAATTTCATCGAAATCGCTAGAGCCTTCAAGATACGCGAAATAAATATATTTACAAGAATTGCTCGTTTAAAACCAGGTAGAAACAGTTTGTGTTATATTATTTAATTATTTATTGCACAAAAAATCTTACATTAATGTATTGTACAAATGGATAACTTAAATCTAAAAGCATTTTCTACCAGTTACCCTTTTATGGTAGAAATAGTGGGTTTATTTATTAGAATTATTGTTAATTATTTTTTATGTATAAAATTATTTTTTATATATTTTATTGTATAGAATTATTTTTATTAGAATAAGTGGCTTACCTATATATAATAAACTAAAAACTATTTGAAATTTGAACTATAGTAATATTAGATACATTTATATTTTACGGCTCCGTGGCTTAGTTGGTAGTAGCCCTGCCTTCGAAGCAACGGGTCCCGGGTTCGATTCCCGGCCGGGGCACACTGTGTGGTGAGCATGAAGTTTGTTCTCGGGTCTTGGGTGTTTGTCTTGTGTTTCTGTGTTTGTCCATGCCATCTGCGACACAGGGAATCCTAGTGCAGAGGTATGAGTGTGTTAAAGTTGTTTTTTTTTTTTGTGTATAGAAATAAATAAACTTAAATTAAATAAGCAATATAGGAAAAACAAGGTTGTTAATTAATGATACTACATAGAATACATACATTAGGATATGGATTACCCGACATAAAAAGGATGAGGGGCATTCTTTACCTTTCAGGCAGGCCAGGGTCCTGATCCCTCGCTTCGAGTGGCCAGTCCTAACCCAGACAGCAAACTAATCAAGTAAGTTCAGAAATAGTCATAATTTTAATACCATACTTAAAAAAATCTCTTACATTATGTGCAAACCATGGTGGTCAAGAACAGACGCCGACGCCAATCTGAAGGTCGCTGGTTCAACCCACACGCGCACCAACGAGTTTTTCACTTGAAAAAATTTATGTGCGCAATACCACGTTCTCGAAACGGTGACGGAAAACATCGTGAGGAAACCGGCATGTCTTAGAACAATTCGACGACATGTGACATCTACCAATCCGGATCGGGCTCCCGTGAGATCAGAGCCCATTCACTCTCAATTATCGAGAGTAGGCCGGTGTCAGTGGGAACATTAGAGGCTGGTACACAACCAATTATAGTATAGATGATTCAAAGGTTTATTTATTATCGAAGCGAAATCATAAAAATTTAATAAAAAATATTATAATTACATATGATATTAGCAGCCCGTCCCGGCTTCGCACGGGGTAGTGACATAACTACAATAGTTGGACATATGCTACCGCGGAGTTTTTTGTAGACATTATGATGTTCTTCAATATTGTTGTACATTATATTGTTCTATCGCCAATAGTTTCGGCAGCGCATTCGATGAAACACATTTTAACACTCATTTTTCTACACCTTCGGTTACATTGTTCAAATTTTACCAAGGATCCCTAATTTTTTTCAAAATGAAATGTAGCCTATGTCAAATTGGAAGAATGTAGCATTCTATAGGTGAAAGAATTTTTTAAATCGGCCCAGTACTTTTTGAGCCTATTCATTACAAACATACAAACATGGGTACAAATCTTTCCTCTTTATAATATTAGTGTAGATTTATAATATTGCAAAAGTGGTCAACCTGGTTACAAGATCGAAAGACCCCACGGGTGATGAACCTATCCAGGTCCGAAGGTCAGGTCATGAATGAGCATGAGCTGTGTTGTCAGGCGTTCGTTGTCGCGGCTGCCTCTGCCCGCGGGCGACGCGTGCTCCTCTCTGCTCTGCGGGTGCGCAGCGCTGTGCACTCAGCTAGGACTGCGGCGCTCCTTCAGCGCGGGGGACGTCGCGCAGCCACCGCCGCGTCCCACCCTCAGGGGGTACGCACCATTACTTTCCACAGGAGACGAATACTTAGTTGGTAGTAGCCCTGCCTTCGAAGCGAGGGGTTCCGGGTTCGATTCCCAGCCGAGGTATACTTTGTGTGGTGAGCATGAAGTTTGGTTTTCGGGTCTAGGGTGTTTGTCTTGTGTTTCTGTGTTTGTCCATGCCATCTGCGACAGGGAATCCTAGTGCAGAGGTATGAGTGTGTTAACGTTAAAAAAAAAGGAACGCTGATCTCTTGGCTACATCAATTGTAGCTATTATTACTCCTTGTGGACCCTCTCCATCAGAGAAACGGTCTTTTTTGGGGGTTCAAAACTCTTCCAGGTTTTGGAAGCGTCGAAAAAGGGGGGTTTTAGGTTTGCAGTGCTTATTTGTGTGTGACATCGTACCACGCAAATTTTTGGACTATTTTAATGCGGTTTTCTGTTTTAAATCTGACGTGGTTGATGGTTCTTAGCATGGCCGTATGGGGGGTAGGGGGAGGCAACTGCCCCCTGGAAATGGAAATTTTAATTAAAAATGCATGCATAGTTAAATTGACTTATATTTATTTAACTACCTATAAAGCAGGATCATTTGCGGCTGTTTGCCCTACACACTACACTACATATACCTAATGTTTCATGTAGGTGTGTTTGTGTGTATGACAAAAAGCCACGAACGATTCGACTTAAAAAATGTGACTCCCCCCCCCACCCCCCCCCCCCCCCCCTTTGCCAGAAGGTGGGTACGCCCATAAATGCGAGTGCAGTTAGACTTGGCAAACTTGGAACTTGGCTCAACTGCTACTCTTAGTTTCGCACCACCCAGGTGGTATTAGGACCTACGAACGCGAGCAACTGGACCCCCCATATCAGTCACGGCGCGGTGGCTTAGTTGGTAGTAGCCCTGCTTTCGGAGCGATCGGTCGGGTTCGATTCCCGGCCGGGGCGCACTGGTGAGCATGAAGCTCTCGGGTCTTGGGTGTTTGTCTTGTGTTTGTCCATGCCATCTGCGACACGGAATCCTAGTAATATAATAATAATAATAATTTATTTTATTTATAAAGACAACTAGATCCACAATGTGTTAGTAACTTAAGGCTAGGGGTTAGTACCTAACAGTGCAGAGGTAAATAAATAAATAAACGTTTACACACTCATACCTCTGCACTAGGATTCCCTGTGTCGCAGATGGCATGGACAAACACAGAAACACAAGACAAACACCCAAGACAAGAACAAACTTCATGCTCACCACACAAAGTATGCCCCGGCCGGGAATCGAACCCGGGACCCCTCGCTTCGTAGGCAGGGCTACTACCAACTAAGCCACGGAGCCGTCTAAAGTATGAGTGTAAACGTTTATTTTACTTGGTTTGTTGTGTCAGGGCTACATCTGAGGTGGGTCTTTGCGCTGCGCTGGAGGCTCTCACGTTGAGTGCCGCCTCGCGCTCCTGCAGCACTTGGGTCGCAGGTACGATTCCGCGCAAGCACACCAAATAATTTATCTGAATACATTATCTGTATAAATATAAATTTTCAGCCGAAACCGAAACCGAACTTCAAGGCCGAAAGTTCGGTTTCGGCTCTCTGTTTCGGCCGAAACCGAAAGCGAAACTTATTTAATTACCATTATTCACTGAAATTTACTGCTTTTTTTAACATTTATAGACAGTTAAATAGTTTTAAATAAAATTTAAAAACGCAATTATTGACAAGTCGTAACAAATATATGTTTTTTATGTCGTGATTCATTAGACAAGATTCACTGACCCGGCGTTCACGAAAATTCACGAACATTCGAGTTTCGGCCGGTAGTTTCGGCTATATCGTGACCGAAACCGAAACTAACGCCGAAACTACTTTGTGTGGTGAGCATGAAGTTTGTTCTCGGGTCTTGGGTGTTCTTGTGTTTCTGTTTGTCCATGCCATCTGCAGGGAATCCTAGTGCAGAGGTATGAGTTTGACGTTTGACTAAATTTTTGACCGAAACTGGCTGAAACCGGTTTTTTCCGGAAATTTCGGTCACGAAAATAAAAATCTATTTCCAAATATATCTAGCGAGAGCCTTTACATGTCCGTCGAGGCACTTTGAAACATTATATTTCCAGTGGGGGGGTCTCAGCTGCCGTCTCCCCAGAAGTCTCAACCCTCCCAGCCAGTGCGGCAGCTCCCCACAGATAATAAAAAGGTAAGTTTTTCAGCCCTGCCTTGAGGGGTCCTGGGTTCGATTCCCGGAACTAACTGACTGGCGTCCTATATCTATATCATACTAAATATTTACATTATTAATTATTTATATATACATTTTACCAGACAAATCTTCCGCATTACCATTTAGTTCTCGGATCTTGGGTGTTGTCTGGTCTCTTTTTGTCCATGCCATCTGCAACACAGGGTATCCTAGTGCTAATATGAGTTTGTAAACTTTTAATATTGCTAATGGAGCAACCAAAAGTAGCAGTAGAACTTGTGCCAAGTTCGCCCGGAGAGGTACTGCCACCACATCTGGAATCTGCCGCCAAGCATCGGTTGCATTACTGTGTTCCGGAAGGGTGTGGGTGCCGGTGAATCGCGCATCCCCGTCTCGGGTGATGGACGCTGGATGAGTGCGACTCAGTGTAAGATCCAAATCTTATACTGAGTCGTTACTGTTGTCATGGGGGATCTTACCACCAGGGGGCCCTCAGCTCGTAGTCACGGTACAGCTAGTATCACTATCACTACATAGTATAAAACAAAGTCGCTTTCTCTGTCCCTATATCCCTATGTATGCTTAAATCTTTAAAACTACGCAACGGATTTTGATGCGGTTTTTTTAATAGATAGAATGATTCAAGAGGAAAGTTTATATGTATAATACACTAGCAAGTCACCCCGGCTTCGCACGGGTAGTTTCTGATACGATGATGCTTTACTAACCGTGCGAAGCCGGGGCGGGTCGCTAGTTATATATATTTTGTTCCAGCTCCGCCAGAATTACATCAAGCGCCGTCTGCTCACCACGTACCGGGCTCTGGAGAGAATGTCGCAGTCCGAATTCAACCTGGACCGACTGGAGGTAACACAACACAACACAAACATACAACACAATTAGACGGTTCCGTGGCTTAGTTGGTAGTAAGCCTTCGAAGCGAGGGGTCCCGGGTTCGATTCCCGGCCGGGGCACACTGTGTGGTGAGCATGAAGTTTGTTCTCAGGTCTTTGTTTGTCTTGTGTTTCTGTTTGTCCATGCTATCTGCGACACAGGGAATCCTAGTGCAGAGGTTTATGTGTGTTAACGTTTTGGACTGCCTATGGGAACTGTACATTTTTCCGAGACAAAAGGTAGTCTTTTTATGAGTTTTATTGCTGTTGTCATGGGCGAGGGTATCCTTCACGAGCAGAAGACCCACCTAAGTAGGTGGGTCTTCTGCTCGTTGCGTCACTTCACTCACGTAAATATATAATGTTGCAGGCGGCTGCCGTGTCGGCCGTGTCGGCTGCCTTGGTGGGACCGGGGCCGACCACGCTGCCCGTGCCTACGGGCAGAGCACCACCTTTCACACATCCAGGTAACACTTACACAGAAGTCTCAGTAATCTGGCACTTTTAATAACCAGAACTTTCAGAAATCGAACCCGGGACCCCTAGCTTTGTAGGCTAAGCCACAAAGCCGACATTTGGGATTTTTAATTGACCTTTGACTGTTGACCTCTGACCTTTGTGTTCTGGTCTCTGACCTATGTGTTCTGACCTCTGAGTTCCGGCCTCTGACCTTTGTGTTCTGGTCTCTGACCTATGTGTTCTGGCCTCTGACCTTTGTGTTCTGGTCTCTGACCTATGTGTTCTGGCCTCTGATCTTGTGTTCTGACCTCTGACCTTTGTGTTTTGGCCTCTGACCTTTGTGTTCTGACCTCTGACCTATGTGTTCTGGCCTCTAACCTTTGTGTTCTGGCCTCTGACCTTGATGTTCTGACCTCTAACCTTGATGTTCTGACCTCTGACCTCTGCCCTCAGAGGCGTCCCGGCTGGCGCTGACCGCCGACGACCTGGAGCGGGAACGCGGCCGCCCCCTCTCCAAGTACGAGAGGAACATGATGATCTTCAACTGGCTCCACACCCTGGACGAGGCAGCCCCCTTCTGAACACCCCCACATCAGACACTGGATCAGTTTCCGTTTTGTTGGTAACCATTCTATTGTACCCTGAGCTGTTTTCTTTGCTCGTAAAGCTACAACATATGATATATGGTTTCAGGGTTTTTTTTTTATTAAAAATACGCCAGGATCTTTGCTGAAACTACATGATAATACAAGATGAGAATAATTGACGGTTTCAAGGTTTTTTTTTCTAATAAAAAAAACGCAAGAATCATTAGAAAAACGCCAGGATCTTTGCTGAAACTACATGATAATACAAGATGAGAATAATTGACGGTTTCAAGGTTTTTTTTTCTAATAAAAAAACGCAAGAATCATTAGAAAAACGCCAGGATCTTTGCTGAAACTACATGATAATACAAGATGAGAATAATTGACGGTTTCAAGGTTTTTTTTTCTAATAAAAAAACGCAAGAATCATTAGAAAAACGCCAGAATCTTTGCTGAAACTACATGATAATAGAAGATTTATTTATTTCTTAGGGCTAACAAACAGTTATACATTAGAAGTAAAGAACAGTCAGAAATCAAGAATAATTAATGTATAACCCACACCGTTATCCACAACTTGCAGTGAAAGTATTATGAAAGAGATCTTGCTACTATAATATATTTACCAATAAATGGTATAAAACAAAATAAAGTTGGTGTGGTAATAAACAAGAAAGAAACAAAATAAAGATGAGAATAATTGACGGCTCCAGGGTTTTTTTTTGTCTAATAAAAAACGCTAGAATCATTGCTGCATGATGAACTGCATGATAATGCAAAATGCGAGATATTTCTTAATATATTGATTGATGAATTCAGGGTTTTTTTCTCTAATAAAAAATCGTCAGTCTTTAAAAATGCCAGAATCTTTAAAAAAATGCCAGAATCTTAAAAAAAACGCTAGAATCTTTGCTAAAACTACATGATAATGCAAAATGCAAGATAATAAGAACGAAAGGCGGGTTCAGGTATTTTTTTAAATTAAAATCATGTCTGAATCTTTACTGAAACTACTGGATGAATACAAGATATAAAAAAACGCAAGAATCTTTGCTAAAACTATGATAATACAAGATAAGAATGATTTCAGAATGATATGGGTTTCAGGATTTTTTTTCAAATAAAAATATTCAAAAATCTTAAAAAAAAATTCAAGAAACTTCGCTAAAACTATATTAATACAAAATAATAATGATTGATGATTTCAAGGTTTTTTTTTTTATTTATTTTCGTCATAAAAAAATCATCTTTCCCTTTGCAAGAATCCATGTTAAAAGTTCATGCTGAATTTCTCTACATGATAATACAAGATGATAAAGAATGGTTGATGATTTCAAGTTTTATTTGCAATATAAAACATATATTTATACCCAATCGATTGTAGATAGTGAGTTTGAACTAAGATTTTCTTTGTTTCCTCCTAGAAGTATAGTATATTAAGGAACTCAAAGTCAAACTCATTTATTCCTTTAGATCTCAAGTATCGTTTGGACACGTCAAATTATACACACAAGTAAACATATTCGTGAGCATGTAACGTGTCACAGGAGCTCCTTAGCACGTTACATGCACACAGAATATGTCAACATTACACATCTAAGGATATGTATGAATGATTTTTATAATTTTTGCTAAAACTACACGATAATACAAGATGATAAGAATAATTGATGATTTCAAGTTTTATTTGCAATATAAAACATCTATAGGTACCATATCAATGCTAGCGTGAGTTTGAACTAAGATTTTCTTTGTTTCCTAGAAGTACAGGATATTAGAAAAATTCAAAACTCAAATATATTTTTTCCATTAAAATACACTTGTACACTTGTAAAAGTCAATGATAGAAAAAATAACAAATGCAAAACTAAAAAATAAAATCAAAACAAGAGTACAATACTTTGTAAAAATACAGTTAAAATGTCAAATATACTCCACTTCGCAAAGACTTCAGTTTGCCCGGGACCAGACGCATGTAACTGCGTCGAAATATCGGGAGTCAACAAAACACAAATCATGGTAAATATCTCGGTAACACGAATAATAATGTTCATAACCATGATAGTTTTAAAATTTAAATTGTCAAATTCTTCGTCAAGCGAATAATAAGATTTATTCATCAGCAAGTTCCTTATTATTTACCAATGTAAAGTATATGTATATTTAAGTATGTGTATTGCTTTCAGGGTATTTCACTACGAAATATTTTTTATAATCTTTGCTAAAATCACAATAATACAAGATGATAAAAAATTATTGACGGTTCAAAAAAATTGCAATATAAAACTATTGTATATTGCAATTTTTTTTGCTTAAACAAATCATGTCTTTGCAAGTTCATATTAAGAGTTCACGCTTAATTTAACTCTTAATAACTAAGGAATAAAATAGACTTTTTAACAGAAATGTTTAAAAATAAACATTTCTGTTATGATTCTGTTATTTTAACAAGATCAGTAAAAAAAAATCTCAATAAAACAACATGAAAAAAACTTTTAGAAAAAAAATTTGTACAAGGACGACAGTATTGGATAAAAAAAAAATTTGGTACCAGGATAGCTTATATCCTGGATTAACATATAGGCTACTTTGGATCCAGGAAATCCGCGAGTAACACCGCGGGGCGTAGCTAGTTTAATTTTGATAGTTACCGCTGCAGAGGGTTCGATTCTCACCTAGGACAAGCATTTGTGTGTGTTCTGTGTCTGGGTGTTAATATGTATTATAATATATAAAAAAAAAATACTTTATAAGTGTTGTATCAGCTATCTAGTTCCCATAGTACAAGTTACTTGTGGGGCTAGATGGCGCTGTGTGGAATGTCCATGAATGTTTATTAATTCTCCGTGTTTCTGACAATAGATGTAAATATGTGATACTGTAAATTTCTGATCTCAAAATAATAGCGTACTTAAACTTATATAGAAGAAAAATATATCTTAGACATGTTTGTACATGTTAAGAATCTGATATCTGTGTAACAACTGTAGTTTGTTAGAAGATTTGCTGAGTTACTACCAGAGACATAGGAATAAGAAATTATTTAAAAAAATAACAGGTTACGCTTTTTAGGGGTAGATGGCGCTGTTTGAAATCCATAAATATAAAAAATAAATTACAGATAAAAAATAACTTAAAAAAAAAAGCTTTTTGTTTTCGTGAACTCAGCGAGCCCTTACATTTGATACCCATACTGTGGTACTGCAGAAAAAATAACAAGTCCGCCATATTGGATGATCCGCCATCTTGGATGATCCGCCATATTGGAATTAGAATGACGTCACATAGCTAAGCATGCATTGTCATACAAAATAAGCGTGAATACCAATTTTTAGCTCGATCGGTTAATGACTTTGAACCAAAAATTCGACATGTGACATCTAGCAATCCGGATTGGGCTGCCGTGGTAGATCAGAGCCCACTCTCAATTATCGAGAGTAGGCCGGTGTCAGTGGGAACATTAGAGGCTGGTTAAAGATAACTGATTTAAAATTCAGCTGCAATATTTGCAATTGCACTCGGATAAACATACATTGCAAGTTAAATAAAAGCTTGTATTACTTCATCATGTCATGTCTGACATATTCCTACCCACACCTGTACTTGTAATTGTAAGGTTACTTATTAAAGTCAAAATATCTTTGTGAAATAATTAAGAGAATTTCATCAAAAATCCTTGAAGAAAAATTCTCTCCATAGAATATATTTTTTTTTTTTGGGGACTTTGGGTCTTTTTGAAGACCATGTCAGTCCCATGATGGACTCTAATATAATATTTAACAATCTTTGTGAACCAGTCTGGAAGCAGACCTGTAGAGCATGATATCAGAAGTCTGTGAAGCTGACAAACTCTGAAACAGGCCCACATCCAGCCGGTTCACATTAATCTTAGAGGACAAGTCAAGTCTCAAAGGACCGCTCCGGACACATTCCACTAGAAAGTGATATACATCCTCCTTTGTTCCACACTGCTCACAATTTGGGTTATTAACCTTTCCCATAAGGAACTTAAAACTGTTCAGTGGCATGTGACCGGAGCGTAGCCTGTGGGCAATCACAATCCATTTCCTACACAGCCTTATGTTGGAAAACCATGGAATATGAGGAGGCTCACATTGCATGGTACGATACCAGATGCCCTTCCTAGAGGCAATATCGAAATACTCCTTCCATTTAATTTTATCCGTAGAAATTATTAGACAATATATTATCATCCATCCATCCGCTTGGATGGATGAAAGATGAAAAAGAATTAAATACAATCCAGGGATTTCTGGTGAAAATGGCAGGAATCTAGAATAAATATCTATTAAATACATTAAAAGTTTGTCTGTTGTAATGAAATTTGGAAAACTGAAAAAAATTGTTCTATTAGTAATTTATATGAGGCTAAAAGAAATTCGTGCTTATCAAAAGTTTGCCTATATCTCGGCCTAGTCTCTACTTACGAGAATACTTTGACTATAATCCATCATCTCGATATGAAATTCAATTAAATTTCATCAATTTTTTTAAAGTGGTTTGATAGTATTATATAAAAATGTAAGGGTTTCATACAATTAAGTCTTTTAACCGACATCAAAAAGGAGGATTTCTTCACCAATTGTGGATAATCCTATTTTTATTTTACAAGGTCTTCCTTCAAGATGGTCCCATACACATTTCTTCCGTAGTTAGTTTTTTTTGATTTGATTTTTTTTGATTGATTGATTTGATTTGATTTGATTTTTTTAATCTGTATTTCTCTGTATGATTTTCTCATACTTCGGAATGACTGGAGTCCTGTTTTGGACGGACGTAACCACTTAACATATTTGGCTTCAGCACGTCCCGTCACTTGTATTAACTAATAAAATCTAAAAAGATGCTAAAGTTTGTCTGTATGTATGTTGTTACTACTCAACGGCTGAATTATACGAAATACAAAATGTTTATTTTTCGATAATATAGTTCTAGAAACCTTTTAGTATAAAATACATCTATTAAATCGTTTCGCTCTTCCATTAGGATCCAATTCATAATCTATTTTCACAAAACAGACACGAAAAGAGGTTACAATGGGCTTTATCGCTAATAGCGATCTCTTCCAGGCAACTTGGCAAAAGATAAAAATAATTCATAACAGTTTAAACTGATTTGTATGTAAATTTGTTATGAATGCAGCTCAGGAATTTCATCCAATAGCTAAGATAGCCCTTTTTGAACCGCGGGAAAAGCATTTACGCCTACCCTTCATTTCCGGGGGAACCTGAGTGGTTCTGTGAGGCTCCCAGACACTCCGTCCTACTCACTAAAACCCGCTGCCGTCGACTGCTATGGTGGGACGAGATAGGAATGGATCTAGCATTTACTCCCTACAGTAACCTAAAAATGTGGTGGGGGATCCTTGGCAACAATGATAGGACCCCCTCAGACATGAGCCGTGCTAGCAAAATAAGTCCCCCTACCCCTTCCCGTTGGCTCCATTGCGGACCTCATACCCTGGATTAACATATAGACAACTTTTTAAAGTAATTTGAAGTGATTTGCAAAAAAACTATTTCTATAGATTTTCAATATAGTTAATAAAAAAAAATGATTATAAATTGCCCTATAATTATTATATATTAATAAATGAATTATTTATTGGTGTATATGTAAATTATTGTTTGTATGTGAATGGAATATTGTATGTCAATAAATTATTCAATAAATGTATTGTGGAAATAACTTTAGTTTTATTTTAAACCAAATAATTTAGTACGAACTTACCCTAGCCTAGAGCGTGGTGGCTCAGGGGCACAGACGCAGACTTTCAATCTGAAGGTCGCTGGTTCAAACCCACACGCACCAATGAGCTTTTGCACTTGAATAATTTATGTGCGCAATACCACGTTCCCGAAACGGTGACGGAAAACATCGTGAGGAAACCGGCATGTCTTAGAACCAAAAATTCGAGATGTGACATCTACCAATCCAGATTGGGCTGCCGTGGTAGATCAGAGCCCGTTCACTCTCAATTATCGAGAGTAGGCCGGTGTCAGTGGGAACATTAGAGGCTGGTACGGTAGGCTAGCCCCAAAGCTCAGGTTAGCTAGCCTTCTACGCTGTTAATCTTGGGTTCGCGTCCCGGCTGACTAAATGTGAAATTTAAAATTGTTCTCGGGTCTTGGGTTTTAGTCAAATGCGACAGAATGCTAATGTTAAGTGTAACTTAGTGCTTACATTCATACCCCTGTACTTGAATTTCCTGTGTCGCATCTGGCAAATACCCATGTTGCTCGCGTCCGTAGGTGTGTACCCTTTGATTCCCTACACGTACCCCCTGGGTGGTGCTAAAGGAGCAACCAAAAGTAGCAGTAGAACTTGTGCCAAGTTCGTCCGGAGAGATACTGTCTCCACACCTGAAATCTGCCGCCAAGCAGTAGTGCTTGCATTACTGTGTTCCGGTGAAAGGGTGTGGGTGCCGGTGAAATCACACGCGCATAAGTATCATCCCCGTCTCGGATTAATGGGCGGCGCAATAAATCTTGAGTCTTAACTTCGGTAAGGGACGACTTGAGTCGTAACCACTTAACGCCAACAAAACATTAAAAATTTACACTCGTACCCCCGCACTAGGATTCCCTGTGTCGCAGATGGCATTGACAGAGGCACAAGACCTCATTTTATTTTTAGATGGTGCTACGAGAAACTCAAGGCTACACAACAGAAATCATTACGGCTCCGTGGCTTAGTTAGTAGTAGCCCTGCCTTCGAAGCGAGGGGTCCCGGGTTCGATTCCCGGCTTGGGCACACTGTGGTGAGTGTAGTGTAGGTATATGACAGGAATTTTCCTGTCATCATTAAGTAGGGTAGTTGTCATTCCGAATAGAAACCTACTGTTTCCTTCAATCTCCTGCGACCCAAACCTAGTGAGCATGAAGTTTGTTCTTGGGTATTGGGTGTTTGTCTTGTTTCTGTGTATCCATGCCATCTGCGACAGGGAATAGTGCAGAGGTATGAGTGTGCTAACATTAAAAAAAAATGTTTTTTTTAAGTTATGGAAAGGTGGAACTGTAGAAAATTAAAACATACAACTTCATACAAAAATTTATTTACAACTCTTCCATACATAAACCAAACTCAAGACAAGTCCGGGGCCCACAGCTTGAACGTTCTGTCATAGGAAGAGGTAGCTATGTACTTGCTGTCCGGAGAAATATCCACACTCATCACCTGAAGAAACAAACATTTATATAATTAATTTACAACACCCTCAGAACCCCTACACGTACCCCCCGGGTGGTGCTAAAGGCGCAACAAAGCAGTGGAACTTGTGCCAAGTTCGTCTGGAGAGGTACTGCCACACCTGGAATCTGCCGAGTAGTAGTGCTCGCATTACTGTGTTCCGGAAGGGTGTGGGTGCCGGTGAAATCGCATGCGCATGTGTATCATCCCCGTCTCGGGTGACGAACGCAGCAGGATGAATGCGACTCAGTAAAGATTTGGATCTCATACTGAGTCGCGCGCATTACTGTTGTCATGGGCGAGGGTCACCACTTACCATCAGGTGGGACCTCAGCTCGTACCGTCACAGGCGAGCTGAAGGCCCACCTGCTGTTAATTAGTTACCTCCGCTCATAACTGCAATGACTCAGGTCCTCTCAGGCCGAAGTATGAAAAGACCCAAGTTCCGCCCGTCTCATGATACGTCTCATGCGCATGCGATTTCACCGGCACCCACACCCTTCCACCGGAACACACAGCTTGGTATATTACCAGGTGTGGTAGCACCACTCCGGACTCAGCTGCATACAATATATTATAGTATTGTTGCATACAAAAATAATAGTGGTACCTTGTTGTCGTGGCCGGAGAGGGTCCTCAGGGGGTGCCAGGAGGGGTTGGACCACAGTTTGACAGTCTTATCGTAGGAGGACGTGACGAGGAAATGGCCATTGCTGTGCTGATAGCGTATATCTGTACATACAAACAGACAAAACATATTACAAGTATATATAATACAACATATTCCGTACCAGCCTCTAATGTTACGGTTTAAAATATTTATTTCTCATAAAAATTCACAAATTTGCTTATAGAGAAATAATAAGTGACTATAAGTAGTATGTGCCGATTAGCATAGTAAGAAAAAACAATAATAAATCCACTTCAAAATTCAAAAAGTTGAGGGTACATTTATATATTCTAATAAGAAACGCTTGCTTCCAAACTTTAGTCGAAACTCGACTAGTTGTTTACATTGCCACAGTGTAAGAACTTGCAGTAAGTTTGATTATCTATTGCACCTATAAGTAGAATCTATTAATGAAAAATCCTTTAAGATGTGTTCTTTCAACAATCGTTTGAATGTTAGAAGTGAATTACTTTCTTTGATATCTTTAGGTAATTTATTGTAAATTTGTACTCCCTCAAACATAATACTTTTCTTCCCATAATTAGTCCTAGGTGTTCTTAAAATAATATTGTTTGCTTGTCTAGTCAAACGTTTTTGAATATGCATTTTTTTTGTAAATACCAGTTGTGAGTGTATGTCATTCGTTAAGATTTTTCTGATCAATACACAAGTATTATACTTATACATTTGATTAAGATTCATGAGTTTCGTTTGTTTGTAAATATTAACAGTAGGTTCTAAGTAATCATATCGGAACAGGGTTTTTATAATTTTATTTTGAGTGGTTTGTAGGATTTGTAAATTGCTTTTCGCAGCCGTCCCCCAGACTTCAATAAGATAGTCTAGGTGAGGTTTGACCATGGAATTGTATGACAACGGCCTACTCGATAATTGAGAGTGAATGGGCTCTGATCTACCACGGGAGCCCAATCCGGATTGGTAGATGTCACATGTCGTCGAATTTTTGGTTCTAAGACATGCCGGTTTCCTCACGATGTTTTCCGTCACCGTTTCGAGAACATGGTATTGTGCACATACATTTTTTCAAGTGCAAAAACTCATTGGTTCACGTGTGGGTTAATAACAAATATAAATATAACTTACTGATAGACAAGTTAATGTACAATGGGCGGCCTTATCGCTAAGAAGCGATCTCTTCCAGGCAACCAAATGCCGCTTGCAAAATCCGTTACTTCTTGTCCATCCAAGGTTTTCTCTAAGAGATCGCTTTAAAGCTATAAGACCGACCATTGTTTCACAATAATGTGTAACTTTTATTTTTACGATCACTGTTATTTTGTTTGTGTACAATAAAATGTTATCTATCTATATAGGAGTGTGTAAAACGTAATGATAAAGTAAAGCGACGAAGCACTCACCGCTGACGAGATGGGTGTGCGCGGGTATCGTGTACAGGCACGTTCGTTTCCTCATGTCCCACACTTTGGCCTGGAAATTGGATAAAAGATTATTTTGGAGGGACCATGTCTCTCGCGTCCGTAGGTGAGTATTCAGGGCGTAGGGATGCCATGACACAATTATTTTATAATTACAATAATATATACAAAGATATGTATTTAATTATTATTATTTGACAATGCCTCTATACAGCAGCTATAGTTAACATTTTACTTATTCAATTTAATTATTGTGTCATTTAAAATTATATTATTGTAAACTTATTGTTAAAATATGTCCTGTCTGTTTCTAGTTTCTTATTTCTTGTTATTATTTAGGCTATGTTAGCCATCAGAGAGCAATGGAAAGAAGTGTTCTGAAAATTAGAAAAACAGATAAAGTAAGGAGCGACTTAATGAGGAAGAAAACTAAATTTAACGATGCACTTGCCCACGCTCTAAAACTAAAATGTAAATGGGCAGGTCATATTTCACGCACGAAAGACAAAAGGTGGACTATTCAAACTACGACAACGACAACGACAACGTTATCACACTCATACCTCTGCACTAGGATTCCCTGTGTCGCAGATGGCATGGACGAACACAGAAACACAGGACAAACACCCAAGACCCGAGAACAAACTTCGTGCTCACCACACAAAGTGTGCGCCGGCCGGGAATCGAACCCGGGACCCCTCGCTTCGAAGGCAGGGCTACTACCAACTAAGCCACGGAGCCGACAAACTACTAAATGGAAGGGACCAATAGATAAATGGAATACTGGAAGACCATTTAAACGGTGGGCTGATGATATTGTAAAAATAGCTGGGAAGGATTGGATGCAAACAGCTAAAGATCGAGAAGTATGGAAGAAGATGGAGGTGGCCTTTACCCAAAAAGGGGTCCAAATCTCACCAATTAGTTACTGGATACTAGATAGATTAGGAAGCACACTATGTACCACTAACAAGATACTGAGAAAAAAATGTAACTATAGGATTTGGAAATATATATTTTTTTTTTTTTTTTTTTTTTTTATTCATTATAGGCCATCGGTTGACCGCTATCTCACCTGATGGTAAGTGATGATGCGGTCGAAGATGTAACACGCTGGCCTAGATAATACCTATTCACTCTTCTCTTGAACATACCCAAATTGTACTGCTCGGGAAAAAGCCACGCAGAAATAAATAAAGAGGCTTATTATAAGCCATCATTTTTGACAAAACCAAGTGTGCCGTAGTGTTCCTAAGGCCGAATAAATGAGTATGAGTATGAGTAGGTCCCTCAGGGTCCCTCCACGTGTCCCCCGGGCGGTGCATGGAGCTATACAGAGCAGGAGAACTGCCAAGTTCGCCCGGAGCAGTACTGCCTCCACACCTGGTGATCTACCAAGCAGTACACTTGTACTGCTGTGTTCCGGTGGAAGGGTGTGGGTGACGTCCCAGTGACATGCGCAACGCGACTTTTTTCATGCTTTGGTGGCAGAAGACCCGTGTCGTTTGTTGTTTATGGGCGGCAGTAACAACTTTACATCAGGTGGGCTCTCCGCCCGTACCGTCACTTTTATAAAAGTAAATCTATGAGTAAAACGAATGTATTATATAAAATAGGTAAATATATCTACATAGATACATCTACACGACTGAGATCCTCCCCGACCGAAGTATAAGAAGACCCGAGTCGCACCCCGTTGCACCCGTCACCCGAGACAGCGATGTTACATGCGCATGAAGTTCAGGACGAACTTGGCAAGTTCTACTGTTACTTTGGATTGCTTCCCGCAACGCGAGTGCACCACTGCTTGGCGGCAGATCACCAGGAGTGGAGGCAGTACTTCCGGACGTACTTGGCAAGTTCTACTGCCACTTTGAGTTGCTTCCCGCAACGCGAGTGCACCACTGCTTGGCGGCAGATCACCAGGAGTGGAGGCAGTACTTCCGGACGTACTTGGCAAGTTCTACTGCCACTTTGAGTTGCTTCCCGCAAAGCGAGTGCACCACTGCTTGGCGGCAGATCACCAGGAGTGGAGGCAGTACTTCCGGACGTACTTGGCAAGTTCTACTGCCACTTTGAGTTGCTTCCCGCAAAGTGAGTGCACCACTGCTTGGCGGCAGATCACCAGAAGTGGAGGCAGTACTTCTGGACGTACTTGGCAAGTTCTACTGCCACTTTGGGTTGTTTCCAGCAAAGCGAGTGCACCAGTGCTCATCGGCAGAAATGATGATGTTATCAGTGGTACCTGGTGGTCGGCGGCGGCGGTGGCGACGCGCGGCGCGCGGGCCTCCCAGGCGGCCCCCAGCACGGGCCCCAGGTGCCCCTCCAGGAACATCACGCACCGCCCCGTGCGCAGGTCCCACACGCGCCCGAACGCATCCATGCCACTGGCGACACAGACAATAATAAAAACGTGATCCGAATTGTCTTCGAACCGAGTCCCGGGTTCGATTCCCGGCCGGGGCACACTTTGTGTGGTGAGCATGAAGTTTGTTCTCGGGTCTTGGGTGTTGTGTCTTGTGTTTCTGTGTTTGTCCATGCCATCTGCGACACAGGGAATCCTAGTGCAGAGGTATGAGTGTGTTAACGAATGATTAGAATTTCAGTTTTTATAAAAAATGTTTCTACTGTGTTTTATGTTAATCCTCATCTACTTTTCCACGTATCAAATAAATGTTTCTTTCTTTCTTTCTATTCACCAAAGTTCCCCAAATGAGAGAAATTGTATGTTTGTCTGTGTACACACGCTCAAACGGCTCTGCGGATACTAGGATAGCTTATATCCCGGATAAACATATAGGCCACTTTTTATCCCGAATTACCGTATTATTTCCCTAAAATGGGAACTGCGGGTAATACCGCGCAGCTAGTATTACAAATGAGAATGTTTGTGTGTTTGTTTGTGGCTCCTTCACGCTCAAACGGATAAACAGATTTGGATGAAATTTGGTACCAGGATAGCTTATATCCCAGATTAACACATAGGCTGCTTTTGATCCCGCGGGGCGCAGCTAGTAACTCATAAAATCTTATACCTATATTTAAGTTCGCCCGGAGAGGCACTGCCTCCACCTGATAATCTGCCGCCAAGCAGTAGTGCTCGCATTGCTGTGTTCCGGAAGGGTGTGGGTCCCGGTGAAATTACAGGCACATGAGACGTATCATCCCCGTCTCGGGTGATGGACGCAGCAGGATGAGTGCGACTCAGTAAAGATTTGGATCTCATACTGAGTCGCGCGCATTACTGTTGTCATGGGCGAGGGGCACCACTTACCATCAGGTTGGCCCTCAGCTCGTACAGTCACATATTTGACGGCTCCGTGGCTTAGTTGGTAGTGGACCTGCCTTCGAAGCGAGTGGTCCCGGGTTCGATTCCCGGCCGGGGCACACTGTGTGTGGTGAGCATGAAGTTTGTTCTCGGGTCTTGGGTGTTTGTCTTGTGTTTCTGTTTGTCCATGCCATCTGCGACACAGGGAATCCTAGTGCAGAGGTATGAGTGTGTAAACGTTTATTATTTATTATTATTCACATAAAAATAAAAGATTCTCACCCCGTCACAGCCAGGGATCCGTCCCCCTGGAATGCGATGCTGTATACTGGTTTTGCATGTCCCTCCTGATGAAGTACTTCCTTTGCTGTTGGACAAACAGAATAATCTCAACCTGTAAACACACGGCTCCGTGGCTTAGTTGGTAGTGGCCCCGCCTTCGGAGGGGTCCCGGGTTCGATTCCCGGCCGGGGCACAGTGTGGTGAACATTGTTCTCGGGTCTTGGGTGTTTGTCTTGTCTCTGTTTGTCTTTAGTTGGTAGTGGCCCTGCCTTCGGAGGGGTCCCGGGTTCGATTCCCGGCCGGGGCACACTTTGTGTGGACATTAAGTTATATTTTATTTTGTTGTTGTGTTTAAATTCTTAAATTATTTTTATATTTTATTGAATTTTTTATTGTTATTTATTTTGTCATTGACATTTACCACGAGAGGTAAAATTGTATGTTTTTTTTTAAATTATTTTTGTTTTTTATTGTTAATTACCGAATATAGAATGTTTTACGTTCATAAGTGTACAGTATATTATACAATTTTATGTATTACTAGCAGCCCGTCCCGGCTTCGCACGGGGTAGTGACATAACTACAATAGTTGGACATATGCTACCGCGGAGTTTTTTGTAGACATTATGATGTTCTTCAATATTGTTGTACATTATTTTGTTCTATCGCTAATAGTTTCGGCAGCGCATTCGACGAAAGACATTTTAACACTCATTTTTCTACA
The DNA here is from genome assembly GCA_921293045.1 of Aplocera efformata. NCBI lineage: Eukaryota > Metazoa > Arthropoda > Insecta > Lepidoptera > Geometridae > Aplocera > Aplocera efformata. The sequence goes on along the minus strand of OV121068.1, from coordinate 566,904 downwards.
CCTTCGGTTACATTGTTAAAATTTTACCAAGGATCCCTAATTTTTTTCAAAATGAAATGTAGCCTATGTCAAATTGGAAGAATGTAGCATTCTATTGGTGAAAGAATTTTTGAAATCGGCCCAGTACTTTTTGAGCTTATTCATTACAAACATACAAACATAGGTACAAATCTTTCCTCTTTATAATATTAGTGTAGATAAATGTACCTAAATGAATTTGAATTGAATTTAATTGTGGTGACCATGAAGTTTGTTCTCGGGTCTTGGTGTGTTTGTCCATGCCATCTGCGACACAGGGAATCCTAGCGCAGAGGTATGAGTGTGTTAACGTTTATTTATAATTTTTACCTAATTGTTCGCATTCACAAACATACCCACCAACATTGGGGGGTCTAGTCGCTCGCGTCCGTTGGTACCCTTTGAGTTTCTATAGGTATTGGTGCATGTGGGTTTGAACCAGCGACCTTCAGATTGGAAGTCGGCGTCTGTACCCCTGGGCCACCACGCTCTCACCACCATTTTTAAGTGTGTTTGTGTGCAAAGATATGTTTGTGGACTGTACGAGCTGAGGGCCCACCTGGTGGTAAGTGGCTCCCCTCGCCCATGACAACAGTAATGCGCGCGACTCAGTATGAGATACAAATCTTTACTGAGTCGCATTCATCCAGCGTCCATCACCCGAGACGGGGATGATACACATGCGCGTGCGCTTCCACCGGCACCCACACCCTTCCGGAACACAGTAATGCGAGCACTGCTTGGTGGCAGATTCCAGATGTGGTGGCAGTACCTCTCCGAACGAGCTTAGCACAAGTTCTACTGCTACTTTTGGTTGCTCCTGTAGCACCACCCAGGGCGTACGAGTAGGGAACCAAAGGGCACACAGCTAGTGGTACCTCGCACCGCCCGGGGGACACGTAGGGACCCCTACGCCCCTGAGGGTATCTACCTGTCTCCAAGTCCCACAGCCTCCAGGAGTTGTCGAAGACCGTGGTCGCGAGGAACCGCCCCGAGGGGTGGAACTCCACGCGCGCCACCCGGCTGGGGCTGTGCCCCTCCAGGGACGCAATAGGGGAGTCACTGGAAATTAATAAAACTGTAACAGATCCAGTTCTGTACATTGAAGATATTTTGAAAATTTTTTTTTATGGGACGCACTCTATGATCTACAATATACTGAAGCTAAAACTGCCAAATCATTTTTGTCTGTCCGTCTGTTTGTTTGTATGTCTGTCTGTTTGTCTGTTTGTTTGTTTGTATGTCTGTCTGTTTGCCTGTCTGTCTGTTTGTTTGCCTGTCTGTCTGTCTGTCTGTTTGTTTGCCTGTTTGTTTGCCTGTCTGTCTGTCTGTCTGTTTGTTTGCCTGTCTGTCTGTCTGTTTGTTTGTCTGTCTGTCTGTCTGTTTGTTTGTTTCTCTGTCTACCTGTCTGTCTGTTTGTTTTTCTGTCTGTCTGTCTGTCTGTTTCTCTGTCTATCTGTCTTTCCATCTGTTTGTCTGGCTGTCTGTCTGTCCGTTTGCCTGTATGTCTGTCTGTTTGTTTGTTTTTCTGTCTATCTGTCTGTCTGTCCGTTTGCCTGTATGTCTGTCTGTTTGTTTGTTTTTCTGTCTATCTGTCTGTCTGTTTGTTTGTCTGTCTGTCTGTCTGTCTGTATATTTGTCTGTCTGTCTATTTGTTTGTCTGTCTGTCTGTCTGTTTGTCTGTCTGTCTGTATCTTGGCCGCGCATCACGCCGAAACTACTGAATGAATTCAAATGAAACTTGGCATACTGACTGACTGAGGATACAGAACGTCGAGTACCTGTAGAGGGTCTGACTGAAGATACAGAACGTTGAGTACCTGTAGAGGTTCTGACTGAGGATACAGAACGTCGAGTACCTGTAGAGGTTCTGTTTGAGGATACAGAACGTCGAGTACCTGTAGAGGTACTGTTTGAGGATACAGAACGTCGAGTACCTGTAGAGGTTCTGTTTGAGGATACAGAACGGCGAGTACCTGTAGAGGTTCTGTTTGAGGATACAGAACGTCGCGTACCTGGAGAAGTTCCACAGGTGCACGCTGCCGTCGTACGCGCAGGTGGCCATCGCGCACGTCGCGGAGGCCCCCTCCGTGTCCCCCTGGAGGTCCTCCGGCGCCTCCGCCTCGGCGTTCTCTAGCTATAACAAATTTATTACATAACCAGAAATGGTCTCCATTGACGGTTTCGTAGCTTAGTTAGTACCAGCCCTGCCTTTGAAATGAGAGGTCCCGGGTTCGATTCCCGGCCGGGAATTTTTGTATGGTGAGCATTTTACTGTTTTTCCATGCCATCTGCGACACAGGGAATCCTAGTTCAGGGTAGTGCGTGTGTGGGTCATTGATAGAATATGTACTAGAAAAGTATTTTGGTAATCAAATCATAATAGGTACATATATATATATAAAAGTTTGTCAGTAAACCGCTGAACCGATTATAAAAATTCTTCCACCAATGGCAAGCTACATTATCAGCGAGTAACACAGGCTGTATTTTATCCCGTATCCCCGCGGGAACGGGAACTACGCGGGTGAAAATGCGGGGCTAGTTTCACAACAGTTGAACCAACCACCGACCTTCCTCTGGAAGTGGGGGGGCATGCGGGCGGCCGGGTGGAAGGCGGCCCCGCTCACGTTGCAAGTGTGCCCCTTCAACACCTGCAGCTCCGAGCACTCCGGGACCCCCCACACCTTGCTCAGACCGGACCTGCGGAGACCAATTTTTTTAATGTAACAAATGTATCAGTACAACTTATTTTTAATGTAACAGACCATTTTTTTAATGTAACAAACGTAACATACAATTTTTTTAATGTGTCAAATGTAACAGGCCAACTTTTTAATGTAACAGATCATTTTTTTAATGTAACAAATGTAGCAGATAATTTTTTTAATGTTACAAATGTTAGACCATTTTTTTAATGTCACAAATGTAACAGACCATTTTTTTATGAAACAAATGTAACAGACCATTTTTTTATGTAACAAATGTAACAGACCATTTTTTTTTATGTAACAAATGTAACAGACCATTTTTTTTATGTAACAGACCATGTTTTTAATGGAACAGACTAATTACTGTTTGCAGTACGTACCAGCTGGCCGTGATCAGCATTTTCCCGTCGCCGCTGAATCTGCAGAAGCTTATAGGCCGAGTGTCGCCAATCTGTAAATAAATAAAAAAAAATAACAATAATAAATGATCAAAAATTAAAAAATTTATTACCTGTAAAGTCAGTTTACGGAAGATAATTTTACGTGATAACGTAATAAGAAAACATTATTGAAAAAACAGTTCACGTGTCTGTCTCCGGCCCTGTCTCGTCTACTCGGCCGCATCGGATGGACTGGAAGAGAGACAGATGCGGCACAAGCCGAACGCTCACAACGATCGTGCCTCTCTATCGCTCGTTCCGCGCTCTCGCTCGCACGCGGCTCAGGAGGAACGTGACAATGAGTCATGCTTTGTCATGCAACCGGCGTTCATAGATTTATAATACGTTATCACGTCAAAAAAGCTTAAAGCGCTCTCATCCCCTATCTCTTGCCCACACACCCTACCATCTTGAAAAGGACACATTTAAATCAATAATAAATAACAACGGGCGAAGAAAAGTCACAGGAAGCAAAACGTGCAATTTCGTTTACTTGGAGGACATATATCAGTTATTTTGATTTAACAACCAAACTATTGAAACTATTTTGATGAAATTTCTATATTTCAATCTAAAAGTACAACTTTTCAATTAAAAGAATTTTCGAAGATTTTTAAGACTCCTGTGAATTGCGACTGTTTGTTTGTTTGTCACGCCTCAAACATAAACCTGATTTAAAAAATTCTTGCACTAATAGAAAGCTACATTATCAGCGAGTAACATAGGCTGTATTTTATCCCCGTGTTCCCGCGGGAACGGGAACTACGCGGGTGAAACCGCGAGGCAGCAGCTGATATACATAAATCTACCACGTACCAGCCTCTAATGTTCCCACTGCAGGGACACCGGCCTACCCTCGATAATTGAGAGTGAATAGGCTCTGATCTACCACGGGATTGGTAGATGTTACATGTCTTCGAATTTTTGGTTATAAGACATGCCGGTTTCCTCACGTTGTTTTCCGTCACCGTTTACTAACGTGGTATTGTGCATTTAGATTTTTCAAGTGAAAAAACTCATTGGTGCACGTGTGAGTTTGAACCAGCGACCTTCAGATTGAAAGTCGGCGTCTGTGCCCCTGGGCCACCACGCTCTCTTACTGATAAATTACTTACATAATGGTAATGTATACCTGACTGCAGTATATCCCCATGGCGGAGGCCTTCCGCTGGGAGTCTTGGCGCGCCGCCGCGCGCACGCTGCCCGGCAGCTTGGCTTCCTCGCGAGCCTTCGCCAATCTACCAAACAAGCTCGGTCTTAGCACTGGGAATAACTTTACAGAAGATGTGTTTTTTTAAACCAAAGCATTTTGATTAAAACCATACTATTGAAGAAATATTTGGTAAAATTTCAATGGGATCTTTCCAATTTTGAAAAACACCAAAAAGTTTATACTCCATTTTTTTAATGATAAACTTTGGAAGTCTGTTGCAAAAAAAAAAACATTTGTTTAACGAAATAAAAAACCGTTAACCGTACCAGCCTCTAATGTTCCCACTGACAGCGGCCTACTCTCGATAACTGAGAGTTGGGCTTTGATCTACCACGGGAGCCCAATCCGGATTGGTAGATGTCACATGTCTTCGAATTTTTGGTTCTAAGACATGCCGGTTTCCTCACGATGTTTTCCGTCACCGTTTCGAGAACGTGGTATTGCGCACATAAATTTTTCAAGTGAAAAAACTCATTGGTGCACGGGTTTGAACCAGCGACCACCAGATTGAAAGTCGGCGTCTATGCCATTGAAATAAGTCATCATATTCTCACCGTTCCTTGGCCCTCGGCAGGCTGTAGGCGGCGATGGCCAAGCGAGCCCCCCTCAACTCGGGGGGTCCCTCGTGGTACCAGGTCCCCTCCCGGGCCCGCGTGAGGGACATCCGCGCCTCCTCTTCCTCCAGTTTCTTGTTGATCGCATCTTCACCTAAACTAGAAAGTTGTATTTAATTTTTTTGTGCTTAAAATTTGAGTTTGTAAAACATAGGAACAAGAATATCGTTGCTATAATAGGCGGTCTTATTAGTAGCGGCGATTTCTACCAGGCTGCCGTTCTACCGTTATAAATATAAATAAGGTATTGATATGCCCACTACATAATAAGAACTGTTGAATGACAAGGAATCACTAGGATTCCGTGTCGCAGATGGCATGGATAAACACAGAAACACAAGACAAACACCCAAGACCCGAGAATAAACTTCGTGCTCACCACACATTGTGCCCCGGCCGGGAGTCGAACACGGGACCCCTCGCTCCAAAGGCAGGCTACCAACTAAGCCATGAAATTGCTTGTGGTAATAAGATAACACGCATTCTACGTATGCATTCTTAAAACTACATTCAGTTCTTGCTGAGGTACTTACTAGCTCAACAGATCTCTTAGTCTGACCCGTCTCTCAGCAGGACCTTCTCCGAACAGGCAAACCGGCTCCCCCAGCTGCCTCAGACTCCTTCGAACCTGTCCCATACAATAATTCATATGTTTTTTCTCATGTAGCCATAAAGTCAAAGTCAAACTCATTAATTCCTTTAGGTCAATGTTTTTCAATCTCTATGAATATGCGTCTCTATGAATATCCCTTTACAGGTAGAAAAATTCTGGTGACCCTATGGTACTTTAATCTTACTTCATCATCATCTGTGGACACATTCAATTGCCGAGCCTTGCGTCTCCTCTCAAACTCCTCGAGCAACGCCTTCTTGTCTTTCGAGACCTCATCTTCTAAGTCCATGTACTCTGAAAGGAAATATAAGGCTCATTAATGTATTTGATTGATGATATTTTCATAACGTATTTGAATAAATTAATAACTTCTATCCCTAACAACGGGTAACGGCATTTTGGTCAACCTAGACAGAGATGGTGAGACCATGACAACTTCATGAGAGACTGGCCCTCAAAAACGAAACACCGGAAGGAGTGGAAGGGGATTAGGTAGGCCTTTGCCCTGCAGTGGGATGATGCAGGCTCACAATAATAATAATAATAATTTCTATAACCATTTTTGGGATGGAAAGCAAAGCTGTGAGTTAGTCCTTACAATTATACTCTCCAGCTATGGCCATCCTTTCTGTCATGAGCATGAAGCTTTATTTCCTCAATATTCCTAATTATCTGATCTTAAGTACTGTGTGATTGTGTCCACTGTGACACAGTGAATTCTAGAGTAAACAAAGTTTATATATATTTTTACTGTCATTGTTTCGGAGTTTTCGAGCCACCCGAAGGTCTCCGACTAGTATAGCCAGGATTGACATGTTAAGGCGCCTACCGCAGATCGCAGCAGATCTATAAAGAGTCAAAAACAAAAAAGATATATTTACCATTGGAGACTTGTATATCACCCAATTCCTGTACATCGTCCTCTCCCGGGCCATCCTTAGCAGCGGCGGCCAGGGCAGCCAGCCTGGCCTTCTCCTGCTCTTCAAGAGACCCATAATGGATAGTCTTCGATCTTTTCACCAATATAACATCATCGTCGTCAGACATTTTGAGGTTATGTTTATGTTTTGGTAAATTATTTGGATGTGTGTAACTTGTATGTAATTGATAGCCGTTGAACTTCTAATGATAAGGAAAGAAATTGAAAAGTTGTAAATACACAATTATCTACAATATCTGAAATAATAACAACGGTACCCGTAGAAAACAACTCAACTCAACGATACATTACATTACGTTTCGTTTGTTCAACGTTACTAATTTGTTCTATCATCCCATAATACCACGATTGCGTTGTTTGTGAATAAATAAAATGTTGTCATTCAATATAATTCTTTGCAAATTTTATTGCTTTCTTATAAAATTCATAAAACGAATAATTTACTCATTATTCTTATCAGCAAATAATTCAAACTAAATGGGAGATCTGCAAAATTTTCGTGGAAAACGAAACGTAATTCAAATTTCATAGACAAAAATGTAAGCTGCCGTCAACGATATGCCCAGATCACAGGAACTTCACCCATTGATAAACACTACAGTGTTGCAGGTTTTAGATAGATTAGTAAATTAAAGTTGATTACTTTTTTTGAATAAAAATGTCAAATTCTGTAACACTTACTTTACTGTAGGTACCTACAGCTAGACAATAGATGTTTCGTATCAATAAAATTATGCTGGATAATGTACAAAAAAGTATACGAAAAGCCATAATTAAATAAAAACCCTACAACGTGATAGTTAAAGAATGAACACTGGCCCAGGAGCATTAATATTGCAGCACAGCATGAGCGCAACACAATTTACTGATGATTATGAAGCTGAATAGTTAGGTCCACATATTATAGTAAGTTTAGATAGTGAAACGTAAGCCATTAAACATATTTTATAATTTGCGGGATATTTTAACAAAATCATGGCATCTGATAAGTATTGTCTATGTCAATGGATAGTTGTTGTTTACGTCAGATTGTCAATGCGAAAGTGGAATCTAGCGTTTCAGCCGTAAAATAAACGGATTACAACTAAATTACTAGCGCATATACAAACAAAACATCGCAGAATTAACCTTACCATCAATGGAAGCCAGCGAATACCATTAGAACAATATGGTAAAGACATAACCTCAAAAAAATTTCAAGTGATTGTATTTTGAGTTATTTTGCTTGTAATCGTGTTGTGATTGAAGATATGGCGCTGCAATTGTCACGGCGAGAAGTGGAGGAGCTCCGCTCGTCCTTGGACCGCGCGATTTATCGGACTATAGGAAAGTCTGATAGCTCAGTATTATCCACTGTGTCTTCGTGTTTGAACAATGGGTAAGTATTTTAAAGCTACTATAATTTAAATAATTGCCTTTCTAGCCGTTTAAATTTGCCCGCTGTAGAGACACCGGTGGAATTACAGCCACTTGAGACATGGGCAAATCCATCATGATGTCTCTGAAGGACGGGCTAGAAGAGGCAACAATTCTTTGTATAGCTCAGCAGAAGAGGATCCCGTCTATTCTAAGAAATAGTGTTATTGTTATTGGAGAGTTTATTCAATGAAACCCTTAATAACAATGTTGTGATATGAAGAATTATAGTGTAACCTTGTTTTAAAACTGTTCAAATCTACTCGGGAATCACTGCACTGTGTGGTGTTAAGTTGTGATATAAAATTAAGTTATCAAAATTTTTTTGAGAAACATTGCGAATTCTTTATCAATTGCGGTCTCCAGCTACTGCGGAATGCTGATTAAAGGTATGATTCCAAAGTAATACTTCAAGACAGATAAAAATAAAGAGATTTACATGATACAATACTTAAGCTATGAAGACACTTTAAGTTGAGTTTTCCTCCCGTAGCAAACATATGCGGGTGCACCTCTGCTTGGCGTCAGATTACAGTATAGGCAGTATTGTCCCAAACTTGGCATAAACTCTTCTGCCATTTGTTGCTCTTTTAGCTTCACCCAGATGGTCGGTTGATAAATGGCGGAGAAATCAGCGAACATAAAAAAAAAATATTTATTGGAACATAGCACCTCCTTCTTTTTGAAGTTGATTAAAAACCATTTGTAATGTGTTCTAGGTACGAGCGTCGCAAGATCATAGACAGACTATCGTCACATATTGACTCTAAGAAGGCTAGCAAACTAGCAGATAAGGTTATAGCATTGGCTCAGGAGCTGATCTCATCGTCGAAGACACAGAAACGGAAACATGAGTCCAGCGATAAAGATAAGGATATCAAAAGGTATGATGTTTTTCTGTGTTGTTATTCTCTGTGTCTTGTGTTTATGTGTTTGTCCATGCCATCTGCGACACTGGGAATCCTAGTGCAGAGGTATGAGTGTGTAAACGTTTTTATGTGGACAAAGGATTACGGTTTCATAAATCATTCTTCTTATTCTTGATGGGGGTGGCCTGGTCTGCACTGACGTCCCGCATTGGGATGTATTGTGCATTGTCCCCCAATAGCTAAACCCTATCCCATCTAGTCCAGCTCCTTAAAGTACTGGAGATGAACTCTGGGTTGATGGCAGCACTGCTATCCAAAATGCTATGATACTTAGCTAATTGTTACTTCTTAATAGAGGTTTTTTTTTATTAATGATGCCAATGTCATACATTTTCGATGAGATGAAGAGTGATGTTATTTTGATTAGTGTGAGCGAGATAGATAGTGACGCTTCTTTTATCTAAGAGCGAGACAGAGGTATTGAGATGATCTGTGATTCTGAAAATATTCTATGATCCGGAGAGCTGGAACAAACAGACAGACAGACAGAAATATTAAAAATTCTTTTTTTTGTAAGTATTTTAAATTCTTTCAAATGCAAGAGCTGTTATTTTGATATTACTAATAGAAACTTCTATTTTATTTATTTGTATTATATATTAAACTAGCTGACCAGGCCACGCGTTGCTGCGGCTAACGTTTTTGTAATTGTGACTGTCAAATAATAACAGACAAATAATTAGCAATAAATTAAAATTGCGACTATAATTTGAGATTTAAACTATCCTATCTCTCAAGTTGGATCGAACTGCACATGGTGTGCGAATTTTATTATAATCGGTTAAGTGATTTAGGAGTCCATTGAGGACAAACATTGTGACACGAGATTTATATATATTAAAATTTAATTTGTGAGCGATTCACAGATCTTCAATGTCATCATTCTTTCAGATCGAGGCACGATGATAAAGAAAAGGATGACAGGAGGGAGGATAAGAAGGAGAGGGAGAAAGAAGATAAGAAGAACGGTGAAGAGTTGCCAGCCAGCATGCCCGACCCGAAAGACACCGTTGGGTCTAAGCTGACAGGACTCAGTGCTGATAGAATTAAGGTATTTATAATGAGGCCAGCCGTTGTTGTACTAGGATTCACTGTGACACAGATGGCACGGACAAACAGAAAGAAAAGACACACCCAATACCCGAAAACAACACACACACACTGTGTCAGGAATCGAACCCAGGACCCTTCGCTTCGAAGGCAGGGCTGGTACCAATTCAGCTATGGTCAAAACTAAAGTCAAAATTATTTCTATTGAATTTTGGAAAAATACTTGAAATCAAAAAAAATTCTGCATTCCTAAATGTCTGTAAAACAGTGGGTCATTTTTAGTTCAATAAACAATGTTGCCATGGTATTCTATCTATATTAAAATGTTAGTTGATTATAGAATCTGATTGGAAACACATCATCATCATCAACAATTTCAGGTGATGATGGCCAACGCCCAGAAGGAGATAGAGGAGCGTAAGAGGGCCCTAGCGGCGCTGAAGGGCCCCTCGAGTGCGGTGAGCGCCGCGGCCGCCACCGCAGCGCACCTCAAACCCGCGCTAGCCGCCACCGCAGCTCCGCCCGCCGTCATCAAACCAACGCTCTACTCCAAACCTGGTGAGGATCATCATCACACCCTGATGAAAGTGATTAGATGTTTAGCCAATCTCGCCTTGTCAGTAATTCGTCAATCAAACATCAAACCTTCAGTCAGTCAATCATAAATCACCTCAAATAATCATTATGCCGGTCAGTCTCATCAGTCACTTTGGTCAGTCACTTCAATCAATCATCAGTCATGTCAGTCAGTCAATAAATCACTGGACAATCATTAGTTTCATCAGCCACGTTAGATAGATAGATGACATGTTATTGCACACCAAAAAGATAACAATAGCTTAAAAATATAAATCTTAACTAATAAAACAAGTCATATTAGTCAGTCACTTCAATCAATCATCAGTTCATCAGTCTTGTCAATCATTAGTCAACCATCAAACGCATGATTTTTAGCAGCGCGTGGTCTAAACTCACCGTTGCCAGGCAACAATTTCCCTGAGATAATTTCTGAAAATATACACTTGATTTTGGGGTGGAGGGTTTAAAAGTTGCTAATAAACATCACGTGATAATTGGAAGATCCCTTTATAATATTAGTGTGATTTCCAGGACCTGTCCCACTGACTCCCGCTGAACTGGAGAAGCAACAGAAAATAGCCGAGCTGCAAGCCAGGATACAGAGGAAGTTAGCCGGTAAGAGATTTTCACATTATTCTCATTTCAAAACTATTTTTGAAATGAGAATAGTTTTTCAGTTCGTCTCTGTTGGGGAGAACGTATGTGGTATTGTTGCTGTTATTGGCGGAGGTAACTACTTAACATCAGTTGGATCTGTGGCACGTGGCGTCACTTCTGTCAGATTCAAAATAATCTAATTGCAGCATATTTTGTATAATTTCAGGTGGTGCTTTGCAAGGAGGTGCGTCGGGTCCCGCACCTCTCATTCTAGACCGAGATGGGAGAACCATTGACACCACGGGGAAACGGGTTCAGCTGACACAAGTCGCGCCTACTTTGAAGGTAGTGTAGCAGCACGCCACAGAATATAGAGTAGTTGTTTTGCTGAAGAGTAAAAACTGCAGTTCCCTCTCAGCGGTAGGTGAAGTTGTGTACCTATTATGTAACCTTAATGTGAATAAATATGGTGTCAGATATAAATGGAATTGAATTTATCACTTCTTTATATCCACAAAACCACTACTCAACCCTACAGTGGTTCGCGATTCATTAATGATTTAGAATGTATTTTTAATTATAATATATTCTTTTCAATTTTATAGGAAGTCACATTTAGATTTCATGAAGAAATTCCACCCCAAAGAGCGTAAAATAAATAATTTAATTTAATTAAAGAAAGAATTTTAATCTGATTGTTCGTTTTTAATCATTCATTTATTATGGGGCTACCTCAGGGACCTAACCTCGGTCCCACTCTATTGCTCTCTATTGCTAACAACGAAAAGCTCCGATTAACGGTGTTAATCGGAGCCTTAGGGTTTACCATAGGGTACCATCTTCGGACCTGCTTTATTCATGCCATACCATTCACAGGCGAACATCAGGGCGAAACGTCGCGAGGAGTTCAAAGCGCAGCTATCGGGCGCGGTGACGGAGGAACCGACCACGAGCTCTGCCGCGTGGCAGGACCCTCGGGTGCCCGCGCGCCCTGCCGTCAGGCAGAAACGGCCTCTGCGCTTCCACGAGCCAGGGAAGTTCACTCAGCTGGCTGAGAGGTTGCGGATGAAGGTAACGCTTCGGCTTTTTCCAATCACTTACATAGAATTAAAATAAACATTTTTCCATTGAATTCTTAAAAATGACTCTGTCTATTTTTTTTAATACATATGTATCTACGAGGTTATGTATTCTTAAAACTAAGTATTTTTTTAATGTGTGTATGTGACGGAACGAGCTGAGGGCCCACCTGGTAAGTGGTGCCCCCCGCCCATGACAACAGTAATGCGACTCAGTTTAAGATTTGGATCTTACACTGAGTCGCACTCATCCTGATGCGTCCGTCACCCGAGACGGGGATGATACTCATGCGCGTGTGATTTCACCGGCTCCCACACCTTATTTTTTATATCACCTTATCGTATTTTAATCTTATTTTTTCGACATTTATAACAATTAAATTATTTAATTAATTATATTTTAAATTGAATTCGGCCCCGTGGCTTGGTTGGTAGTAGCCCTGCCTTCGAAGCGAGGGGTCCCGGGTTCGATTCCCGGCCGGGTACACTGTGTGGTGACCATGAAGTTTTATCTCGAATCTTGAGTGTTTGTCCATGCCATCTGCGACAGGGAATCCTAGTGCAGAGGTATGATTGTAAACTTTTTTTTTTAATTTCAGGCGCAGCTGGAGAAGCTGCAGAACGAGATATCTCAGATCGCGCGCAAGACCGGCATCTCTTCTGCCACCAAGCTGGCGTTGCTGTCGGCAGACGCGCCCGACTCCGACAAGGTTCCCGACATAGAATGGTGAGTGCACCGCGGCAGTAGAACTTGTGCCAGGTTCTACTGCCGACCCAGTAAGTGTAGAGAATCGAAGGGTACACACCCACGGACGCGAGCAACTGGACCCCCCCCGGTCCAGTTGCTCGCGTCCGTGGGTGTGTACGTTTTGATACCCTACAAGTACCCCCTGGGTAGTGCTTAAGGAGCAGCAGAACTTGTGCCAGGTTCGGAGACGATTTAGGGGTCCAGTTGCTCGTCCGTGGCTGTGTACCCTTAGATTCCCCACACGTACCCCCTGGGTGGTGTTAAAAGAGCAGAACTTGTGCCAGGTTCGGAGACGGTTGGGGGGTCCAGTTGCTCGTCCGTGGCTGTGTACCCTTAGATTCCCCACACGTACCCCCTGGGTGGTGTTAAAAGAGCAGAACTTGTGCCAGGTTCGGAGACGGTTGGGGGGTCCAGTTGCTCGCGTCCGTGTGTACCCTTTGACTCCCCACACGTGCTGGGTGGTGCTAAGGAAGCAGTAGATCTTGTGCCAGGTTCGTCCGGGGAAGTACTGCCGCCAAGCAGTAGTGTGTATTACTGTGTTCCGGTGGAAGGGTGTGGGTGCCGGGGAAGGGTGTGGGTGCCGGTGAGTATGACGTACGTCTCGGGTGATGGACGCAGCAGGATGAGTGCGACTCAGTGTAAGATCCAAATCTTGTACTGAGTCGCATTACTGTTGTCATGGGCGGGGGGCGCCACTTACCAGGTGGGCCCTCAGCTCGTACCGTCATTTAGGCAGATAAAAAAATGTGAAATGTTCATGAATATTATATTTATCTTTATGTTCATTTGCAGGTGGGACAGCGTAATTCTAATGACACCGGAAGAGCGCGAGGCCAAGCGGCGCTGCTTATCCGACGGCCGGAGCGAGCCGCAGCGCGTGGCGGCGTGCCACACCGGCGGGGACGACATCCTGGAGAACCTCAACGAGGACGCCATCACCAACCTGGTGGAGCATCCGCAGCAGCTCAGGCCTCCGAGTGAGTCCCCTTTACAGCAGTCTCGAAGCGCTCAGGCGTCCGAATGAGTCCCCTTTACAGCAGTCTCTAAGCCCTCAAGCGTCCGAATGAGTCCCCTTTACAGTAGCCTCGAAGCGCTTGAGCCCCCGAGTGAGTCCCCTTTACAGCAGTCTCTAAGCGCTCGGGCGCCTTTCGAGGTCCAACATCTCGAGTTAAAGCTGCTGAGATCCAAGTTGCTCGCGTGCGTAGGTGAGAAAGGCCTCTGAGTGAGTCCCCTTTACAGCAGCCTCGAAGCGCTCACATTGAAATTGTATTTGTATCGTCATTTTTGTAAGGTTTGTATCGCAGGAGATAGAAATAAAAACAGTTGCTCTCAGTAACAGGAACTTTCCTGTCATTATTCCGACTAGAAGCCTACTGTAGGTAACATACACTACAACTTGTGTAGGTAACATACACTACAACTTGTGTAGGCAACTTACACTACAACTTGTGTAGGCAACATACACTACAACTTGTGTACGTAACATACACTACAACTTGTGTAGGCAACATACACTACAACTTGTGTAGGCAACATACACTACAACTTATGTAAGTAACATACACTGCAACTTTGACATTGGTTATATTCCCAGCGGAGCCCCTCAAACCTACGTACATGCCAGTGTTCCTCACCAAGAGCGAGAGGAAGAAGCTGCGCCGCCAGAGCCGCCGGGAGGCGTGGAAGGAGGAGCAGGAGAAGGTGCGCCTCGGGCTGGAGGCACCCCCCGAGCCCAAGCTGAGGTGAGCCACACGGTGCCGTGGTCGGCCCGTTGCGGAAACCACTGAGCGACCCGAACAGCACCGTGTTTTACTTTGCAGTTACTATTCTTCGCCCGTTGTATACCTATTTGGATGTTTCTTGAGCAGCACCGTGTTTCACTTTCCAGTGACTTTTATTCGCCCGTTGTATACCTATTTGGATGTTTCTTGAGCAGCACCGTGTTTTACTTTCCAGTTACTTTTCTTCGCCCGTTGTATACCTATTTGGATGTTTCTTGAGCAGCACCGTGTTTTACTTTGCAGTTACTTTTCTTCGCCCGTTGTATACCTATTTGGATGTTTCTTGAGCAGCACCGTGTTTTACTTTGCAGTTACTTTTCTTCGCCCGTTGTATACCTATTTGGATGTTTCTTGAGCAGCACCGTGTTTTAATTTGCAGTTACTTTTCTTCGCCCGTTGTATACCTATTAGGATGTGTCTTTTTTTTTAGTGGAGATATCAGCGATGAAAGTATCTTAAATCGTATTTTTTTTCGACATTTCTTTTATCAATTAAATTATTTATTTATTTACGTTATCACGTAAAATTATCGTTTTTATCGTTTTTTGTACAGGATATCGAACCTGATGCGGGCGCTGGGCACGGAGGCGGTGCAGGACCCCACGGCCATCGAGGCGAAGGTCCGCGAGCAGATCGCCAAGCGGCAGAAGACCCACCAGGAAGCCAACAAGGCCAGAGCACTCACGAAGGACCAGAAACGGGAGAAGGTACAGCATGATGCAGCACTTGACTTAAATTATATATTAAAAAAAAAAACGGCCAAGTGCGAGTCGGACTCGCGCACGAAGGGTTCCTTACGACAGAAAGTTGGAAGCAGCCGTGACTTAGTTGGTTGCCGTGACTTAGTTGGTGGGAGCCGTGGCTTAGTTGGTGGGAGCCATGAGTTAGTTGGTGGGAGCCGTGAGTTAGTTGGTGGGAGCCATGAGTTAGTTGGTGGGAGCCGTGAGTTAGTTGGTGGGAGCCATGAGTTAGTTGGTGGGAGCCATGAGTTAGTTGGTGGGAGCCGTGAGTTAGTTGGTGGGAGCCATGAGTTAGTTGGTGGGAGCCGTGAGTTAGTTGGTGGGAGCCGTGAGTTAGTTGGTGGGAGCCGTGAGTTAGTTGGTGAGAGCCGTGGCTTAGTTGGTGAGAGCCGTGACTTAGTTGGTGGGAGCCATGAGTTAGTTGGTGGGAGCCATGAGTTAGTTGGTGGGAGCCATGAGTTAGTTGGTGGGAGCCGTGAGTTAGTTGGTGAGAGCCGTGGCTTAGTTGGTGGGAGCCATGAGTTAGTTGGTGGGAGCCATGAGTTAGTTGGTGGGAGCCATGAGTTAGTTGGTGGGAGCCGTGAGTTAGTTGGTGGGAGCCATGAGTTAGTTGATGGGAGCCGTGAGTTAGTTGGTGGGAGCCATGAGTTAGTTGGTGGGAGCCGTGAGTTAGTTGGTGGGAGCCATGAGTTAGTTGGTGGGAGCCATGAGTTAGTTGGTGGGAGCCATGAGTTAGTTGGTGGGAGCCATGAGTTAGTTGGTGGGAGCCATGAGTTAGTTGGTGGGAGCCGTGAGTTAGTTGGTGAGAGCCGTGGCTTAGTTGGTGAGAGCCGTGACTTAGTTGGTGGGAGCCATGAGTTAGTTGGTGGGAGCCATGAGTTAGTTGGTGGGAGCCGTGAGTTAGTTGGTGAGAGCCGTGGCTTAGTTGGTGGGAGCCATGAGTTAGTTGGTGGGAGCCATGAGTTAGTTGGTGGGAGCCATGAGTTAGTTGGTGGGAGCCGTGAGTTAGTTGGTGAGAGCCGTGGCTTAGTTGGTGGGAGCCATGAGTTAGTTGGTGGGAGCCATGAGTTAGTTGGTGGGAGCCGTGAGTTAGTTGGTGAGAGCCGTGGCTTAGTTGGTGGGAGCCGTGAGTTAGTTGGTG
Source organism: Aplocera efformata (assembly GCA_921293045.1). Taxonomy (NCBI): domain Eukaryota; kingdom Metazoa; phylum Arthropoda; class Insecta; order Lepidoptera; family Geometridae; genus Aplocera; species Aplocera efformata. The sequence goes on along the minus strand of OV121068.1, from coordinate 550,295 downwards.
GGAGCCATGAGTTAGTTGGTGGGAGCCATGAGTTAGTTGGTGGGAGCCATGAGTTAGTTGGTGGGAGCCGTGAGTTAGTTGGTGAGAGCCGTGGCTTAGTTGGTGGGAGCCATGAGTTAGTTGGTGGGAGCCATGAGTTAGTTGGTGGGAGCCGTGAGTTAGTTGGTGAGAGCCGTGGCTTAGTTGGTGAGAGCCGTGACTTAGTTGGTGGGAGCCATGAGTTAGTTGGTGGGAGCCATGAGTTAGTTGGTGGGAGCCATGAGTTAGTTGGTGGGAGCCGTGAGTTAGTTGGTGAGAGCCGTGGCTTAGTTGGTGGGAGCCATGAGTTAGTTGGTGGGAGCCATGAGTTAGTTGGTGGGAGCCATGAGTTAGTTGGTGGGAGCCGTGAGTTAGTTGGTGAGAGCCGTGGCTTAGTTGGTGGGAGCCATGAGTTAGTTGGTGGGAGCCGTGAGTTAGTTGGTGGGAGCCATGAGTTAGTTGGTGGGAGCCGTGAGTTAGTTGGTGGGAGCCATGAGTTAGTTGGTGGGAGCCATGAGTTAGTTGGTGGGAGCCGTGAGTTAGTTGGTGGGAGCCATGAGTTAGTTGGTGGGAGCCATGAGTTAGTTGGTGGGAGCCATGAGTTAGTTGGTGGGAGCCATGAGTTAGTTGGTGGGAGCCATGAGTTAGTTGGTGGGAGCCGTGAGTTAGTTGGTGAGAGCCGTGGCTTAGTTGGTGAGAGCCGTGACTTAGTTGGTGGGAGCCATGAGTTAGTTGGTGGGAGCCATGAGTTAGTTGGTGGGAGCCATGAGTTAGTTGGTGGGAGCCGTGAGTTAGTTGGTGAGAGCCGTGGCTTAGTTGGTGGGAGCCATGAGTTAGTTGGTGGGAGCCATGAGTTAGTTGGTGGGAGCCATGAGTTAGTTGGTGGGAGCCGTGAGTTAGTTGGTGAGAGCCGTGGCTTAGTTGGTGGGAGCCATGAGTTAGTTGGTGGGAGCCATGAGTTAGTTGGTGGGAGCCGTGAGTTAGTTGGTGAGAGCCGTGGCTTAGTTGGTGGGAGCCGTGAGTTAGTTGGTGGGAGCCATGAGTTAGTTGGTGGGAGCCATGAGTTAGTTGGTGGGAGCCATGAGTTAGTTGGTGGGAGCCGTGAGTTAGTTGGTGAGAGCCGTGGCTTAGTTGGTGAGAGCCGTGACTTAGTTGGTGGGAGCCATGAGTTAGTTGGTGGGAGCCATGAGTTAGTTGGTGGGAGCCATGAGTTAGTTGGTGGGAGCCGTGAGTTAGTTGGTGAGAGCCGTGGCTTAGTTGGTGAGAGCCGTGACTTAGTTGGTGGGAGCCATGAGTTAGTTGGTGGGAGCCATGAGTTAGTTGGTGGGAGCCATGAGTTAGTTGGTGGGAGCCGTGAGTTAGTTGGTGAGAGCCGTGGCTTAGTTGGTGGGAGCCATGAGTTAGTTGGTGGGAGCCATGAGTTAGTTGGTGGGAGCCGTGAGTTAGTTGGTGAGAGCCGTGGCTTAGTTGGTGGGAGCCGTGAGTTAGTTGGTGGGAGCCATGAGTTAGTTGGTGGGAGCCATGAGTTAGTTGGTGGGAGCCATGAGTTAGTTGGTGGGAGCCGTGAGTTAGTTGGTGAGAGCCGTGGCTTAGTTGGTGAGAGCCGTGACTTAGTTGGTGGGAGCCATGAGTTAGTTGGTGGGAGCCATGAGTTAGTTGGTGGGAGCCATGAGTTAGTTGGTGGGAGCCATGAGTTAGTTGGTGGGAGCCGTGAGTTAGTTGGTGAGAGCCGTGGCTTAGTTGGTGAGAGCCGTGACTTAGTTGGTGGGAGCCATGAGTTAGTTGGTGGGAGCCATGAGTTAGTTGGTGGGAGCCATGAGTTAGTTGGTGGGAGCCGTGAGTTAGTTGGTGAGAGCCGTGGCTTAGTTGGTGGGAGCCATGAGTTAGTTGGTGGGAGCCATGAGTTAGTTGGTGGGAGCCGTGAGTTAGTTGGTGAGAGCCGTGGCTTAGTTGGTGAGAGCCGTGACTTAGTTGGTGGGAGCCATGAGTTAGTTGGTGGGAGCCATGAGTTAGTTGGTGGGAGCCATGAGTTAGTTGGTGGGAGCCGTGAGTTAGTTGGTGAGAGCCGTGGCTTAGTTGGTGGGAGCCATGAGTTAGTTGGTGGGAGCCATGAGTTAGTTGGTGGGAGCCATGAGTTAGTTGGTGGGAGCCGTGAGTTAGTTGGTGAGAGCCGTGGCTTAGTTGGTGGGAGCCATGAGTTAGTTGGTGGGAGCCATGAGTTAGTTGGTGGGAGCCGTGAGTTAGTTGGTGAGAGCCGTGGCTTAGTTGGTGAGAGCCGTGACTTAGTTGGTTGTCGTGACTTAGTTGGTGGGAGCCGTGACTTAGTTGGTGGGAGCCGTGAGTTAGTTGGTGGGAGCCATGAGTTATTAGGTGTGTGAATATGACTCCGCCCCTTTTTGTCAAAATAAAACACATTTGTTCGCTTACAAATTAAAAAAAAAATTATTGAAAGTATGCTCCATCTGCAGCTACAACCTTCGCCCATCGTTCAGGTAGTTTTCGTATTCCTTGCTGGAAGAAGTCCTGGTCTTTTGAGCTTATCCAGTTGTCAATCCAAATTTTGATACTTTCACATGAAGTAAACTTTTCTCCAGTAAGGTCTGTCTGCATCGTCCGGAATAGGTGGTAATCCGAAGGAGCTATGTCTGGTGAATATGGCGGGTGGGGTAACACTTCCCAGTCCTGTCCCTCTAAATATCTTTTTACGACTTCTGCGGTATGCGGTTTGGCATTGTCATGCTGAAGAACTAATTTGTTATGTCTATTCACCCATTCTGGTCGTTTTTCTTCTATGGCTCGCTTCAAACGCATTAGTTGTCGTCGGTAAACTTCTCCATTAATAGTTTCAGAGGGTTTGAGCAACTCATAATATACAATACCTTTCTGATCCCACCAAATACAGAGCATGACCTTGGCACAGTGAATATTTATTTTTGGCTGTGATGGGCCTGGTTCGCCTGGTTTCACCCAAGCTTTTTTGCGTTTAGGATTTTCGTAGTGTATCCACTTTTCGTCTCCTGTGACTATCCGATGCAAAAATCCTTTTCTTTGCTGTCTTTGAAGCAGCATTTCACAAATGGTTTTCCGACGTTCCATGTCTCTTTCTTTTAAATCATGTGGAACCCAGTAACCGGCTTTTTGAATCATTCCCATCATTTGTAAACGCTTTGCAACAGTTGAACGATCAACATTTAATGCTGCAGCTAATTCTGATTGAGTTTGGCAAGAATCTTCCGCCAATAATGCTTCCAATTCAGCATCTTCAAATTTTTTTGGTGGTTTTCCATGTTCTTTATCCTCAGTACTAAAATCGTTATTTTGAAATCGTCGAAACCATTCCTTGCAAGTTGTATTAGACGGAGCATGCTCACCATAAATCTCCACAAGCAAACGATAAGTTTCCGCTGCAGTTTTCTTCGCAATAAAATAATGTAATAACACTTCCCGCAAATGACGTTTATTTGGAATAAAAACCGACATTTTCGAAAAGGTGAAAACAATTGTTGCTTACACTTCAACCAAATATCATAAAATGCGTTAGATAGCTGACATTCAGTACTATCGAATACAAGTATGGTCATTTATTAGTACACGTAAACAATACTAAAAACGACATCTGTTGAGAAAGGGCGGAGTCATATTCACACACCCAATAGTTGGTGGGAGCCGTGAGTTAGTTGGTGAGAGCCGTGGCTTAGTTGGTGGGAGCCGTGAGTTAGTTGGTGGGAGCCATGAGTTAGTTGGTGGGAGCCATGAGTTAGTTGGTGGGAGCCGTGAGTTAGTTGGTGGGAGCCATGAGTTAGTTGGTGGGAGCCATGAGTTAGTTGGTGGGAGCCGTGAGTTAGTTGGTGAGAGCCGTGGCTTAGTTGGTGGGAGCCGTGAGTTAGTTGGTGGGAGCCATGAGTTAGTTGGTGGGAGCCGTGAGTTAGTTGGTGAGAGCCGTGGCTTAGTTGGTGGGAGCCATGAGTTAGTTGGTGGGAGCCATGAGTTAGTTGGTGGGAGCCGTGAGTTAGTTGGTGAGAGCCGTGGCTTAGTTGGTGAGAGCCGTGACTTAGTTGGTGGGAGCCGTGAGTTAGTTGGTGGGAGCCATGAGTTAGTTGGTGGGAGCCATGAGTTAGTTGGTGGGAGCCATGAGTTAGTTGGTGGGAGCCGTGAGTTAGTTGGTGAGAGCCGTGGCTTAGTTGGTGGGAGCCATGAGTTAGTTGGTGGGAGCCGTGAGTTAGTTGGTGGGAGCCATGAGTTAGTTGGTGGGAGCCGTGAGTTAGTTGGTGAGAGCCGTGGCTTAGTTGGTGGGAGCCATGAGTTAGTTGGTGGGAGCCGTGAGTTAGTTGGTGAGAGCCGTGGCTTAGTTGGTGGGAGCCATGAGTTAGTTGGTGGGAGCCGTGAGTTAGTTGGTGGGAGCCATGAGTTAGTTGGTGGGAGCCATGAGTTAGTTGGTGGGAGCCGTGAGTTAGTTGGTGGGAGCCGTGAGTTAGTTGGTGAGAGCCGTGGCTTAGTTGGTGGGAGCCGTGAGTTAGTTGGTGGGAGCCGTGAGTTAGTTGGTGGGAGCCGTGAGTTAGTTGGTGAGAGCCGTGGCTTAGTTGGTGGGAGCCGTGAGTTAGTTGGTGGGAGCCATGAGTTAGTTGGTGGGAGCCATGAGTTAGTTGGTGGGAGCCGTGAGTTAGTTGGTGAGAGCCGTGGCTTAGTTGGTGAGAGCCATGAGTTAGTTGGTGGGAGCCATGAGTTAGTTGGTGGGAGCCGTGAGTTAGTTGGTGAGAGCCGTGACTTAGTTGGTTGTCGTGACTTAGTTGGTGGGAGCCGTGACTTAGTTGGTGGGAGCCGTGAGTTAGTTGGTGGGAGCCATGAGTTAGTTGGTGGGAGCCATGAGTTAGTTGGTGGGAGCCGTGAGTTAGTTGGTGAGAGCCGTGGCTTAGTTGGTGAGAGCCATGAGTTAGTTGGTGGGAGCCATGAGTTAGTTGGTGGGAGCCGTGAGTTAGTTGGTGAGAGCCGTGACTTAGTTGGTTGTCGTGACTTAGTTGGTGGGAGCCGTGACTTAGTTGGTGGGAGCCGTGAGTTAGTTGGTGGGAGCCATGAGTTAGTTGGTGGGAGCCGTGAGTTAGTTGGTGAGAGCCGTGGCTTAGTTGGTGAGAGCCGTGACTTAGTTGGTGGGAGCCGTGAGTTAGTTGGTGGGAGCCATGAGTTAGTTGGTGGGAGCCATGAGTTAGTTGGTGGGAGCCATGAGTTAGTTGGTGGGAGCCGTGAGTTAGTTGGTGAGAGCCGTGGCTTAGTTGGTGGGAGCCATGAGTTAGTTGGTGGGAGCCGTGAGTTAGTTGGTGGGAGCCATGAGTTAGTTGGTGGGAGCCGTGAGTTAGTTGGTGAGAGCCGTGGCTTAGTTGGTGAGAGCCGTGACTTAGTTGGTGGGAGCCATGAGTTAGTTGGTGGGAGCCATGAGTTAGTTGGTGGGAGCCATGAGTTAGTTGGTGGGAGCCGTGAGTTAGTTGGTGAGAGCCGTGGCTTAGTTGGTGGGAGCCATGAGTTAGTTGGTGGGAGCCGTGAGTTAGTTGGTGGGAGCCATGAGTTAGTTGGTGAGAGCCGTGGCTTAGTTGGTGAGAGCCGTGACTTAGTTGGTGGGAGCCGTGAGTTAGTTGGTGGGAGCCGTGAGTTAGTTGGTGGGAGCCATGAGTTAGTTGGTGGGAGCCATGAGTTAGTTGGTGGGAGCCGTGAGTTAGTTGGTGGGAGCCATGAGTTAGTTGGTGAGAGCCGTGGCTTAGTTGGTGAGAGCCGTGACTTAGTTGGTGGGAGCCGTGAGTTAGTTGGTGAGAGCCGTGGCTTAGTTGGTGGGAGCCATGAGTTAGTTGGTGGGAGCCGTGAGTTAGTTGGTGGGAGCCATGAGTTAGTTGGTGAGAGCCGTGGCTTAGTTGGTGAGAGCCGTGACTTAGTTGGTGGGAGCCGTGAGTTAGTTGGTGGGAGCCATGAGTTAGTTGGTGGGAGCCGAAGCGAGGGGTTCCGGGTTCGATTCCCGGCCGGGGAATACTTTGTGTGGTCAGCATGATGTTTGTTATCGAGTCTTGGGTGTGTGTCTTGTGTTTCTGTGTTTGTCCATGCCATCTGCGACACAGGGAATCACTAGTGCAGAGGTATGAGTGTGTAAACTTTACAAATTATTAGCATTAAATGTAAGCAAAAATATGATAAGTCGATGAGACTTTCAATCCGAAGGTCGCTGGTTCAAACCCACACGTGCACCAATGATATTTTTCACTTGAAAAATTTATGTCCGCAATACCACGTTCTCGAAACGGTGACGGAAAACATCGTGAGGAAACCGGCATGTCTTAGAACCAAAAATTCGACGACATGTGACATCTACCAACCCGGATTGGGCTCCCGTGGTAGATCAAATCATTCTCTCACAATTATCACCGTGCGAAGCCGGGGCGGGACGCTAGTATAATATTTAATTAATTTTATTGTTACATTTTCAGGTGGATCGTAAAATTAGGGAAGACACCACAGTCGGGGTCCACGTGTCTGTATATAGGTAAGTAGTACTAATGTTGTCTGGAAGAGATGGTCCATGTCGCTCGCGGCCGTAGAGCACCCTCAGCCCCTCCACGTGTCCCCCGGGCGGTGCGAGGACCAACCAAACGTAGAACTGTGATTAGAACGACCGTTTTGTTGCGGCGGAAGGGTGTGGGTTTTTTTATGTGAATAAGTGACTGTACGAGCTGAGGCCCCGCCTGATGGTAAGTGGCTCCCCTCGCCCATGACAACAGTAATGCGCGCGACTCAGTATGAGATACAAATCTTTACTGAGTCGCACTCACCCTGCTGCGTCCGTCACCCGAGACGGGGATGATACGTCTCATGCTCGTGTTATTCACCTACACCCACACCCTTCCAGAAACAAGTAATGCGAGCACTGCTTGGCGGCAGATTCCAGGTGTGGTGGCAGTACCTCTCCGGACGAACTAGGCACAAGTTCTACTGCTACTTTTGGTTGCTCCTTTAGCACCACCCAGGGGGTACGTGTAGGGAATCCAACGGTACACACCCACGGACGCGAGCAACTGGACCCCCCCGGGTGCTGCCGGTGAAATTTATAAGTTTGTCACATATTTTGAATTCGTTCATGATTTATTTTGTTTTATTGTTTAAATTTGAATTTAATTTGAATTGATTATTTAATATGAAATTTATATATTGTATAATTATAAATTAACTAGCTGCGCCCCGCGGTTTCACCCGCATAGTTCCCGTTCCCGTGGAGAATACGGGGATAAATTGATTTTATTTTTTCGTTAATTTTCCAATGTTTTTAATAGTTATTCTGCTATTCGGGACGGAAGCTAATCCAACAAATCAAAAACCATGGCAATCGGTCCAGCCGTTCTCGAGTTATAAGTGTTGTAACAAACACGACTTCTTTTATATATATAGATTTTATAGAAACCTCAAAAATTGTAGCCTATATGTTATTCTGATGTATAAGCTATATTGTGGTAAAGTTTCATTCAAATCCATTCAGTAGTTTTTACGTGAAAGAGTAACAAACATCCATACATCCATACATCCATACTTACAAACTTTCGCCTATAATCCTACTACTATTATAAAATAGTAGTAGGATTAATGATATACATTTACCATGATTTGTGAGTTTTGTTGACTCCCGATATTTCGGCGCAGTTACATACGTCATGGTCCCGGGCAAACTGAAGTGTTTGCTAGTTGGAATGTGCAAACCATTGGCAGACATATCTGTCTACCCTCTTTTGTACGTTCGACCGCGTCGCCGCCACCACCGGTTTCGTTTTCACTTGTAATTCGATCTGGACACACAACACTCACTTTGGTTGTCTGGAAGAAATCGCTTACTAGCGATAAGACCGCCCTTTGTATTGTTTTTTTTTTAATGTAGTAATGTTTTTGTTAACCTTGTCATCTGGTGTACAGTAAAGTATTATTTATCTATCTCACTGTATTGGGATGATTTGCACACGCCACGACTTCAGTTTGCCATGACCCATGACGCATGCAACTGCGTCGAAATATCGGGAGTCAACAAAACACACAAATCATGGTAAACATCTCGGTAACACGAATAATAATGTTCGTAACCATGATAGTTTTAAAATTTATAATATTGACTTGTAACAAAATGTTATGAATAAAATAATCTGTATCTGAATGATTGGAGGGTGTGTTCACCCCCCAGGGTCCGGGACTTGTTCGAGAGCGCCTCCGCCAAGTTCAAGGTGGAGGTGAACGCGGCGCAGCTGCACATGACGGGGTGCGTGGTGCTGCACCGGGGGTGCTGCGTGGTGGTGGTGGAGGGGGGGCCCCGGCAGACCGCCAAGTACAAGAGGTACCACTGATATTGATTGAAAATACTTTGTTGCATAAAAAATATTTCTTCTTCTATATGTCTTTTTGTCTTTGGCCACACAAATTCTGCCAGTGTCTGGTGTTTAGCTAATGGATAATAAATGCGTGACGGAACGAGCTGAGGGCCCACCTGATGGTAAGTGGCTCCCCTCGCCCATGACAACAGTAATGCGCGCGACTCAGTATGAGATACAAATCTTTACTGAGTCGCACTCATCCTGCTGCGTCCGTCACCCGAGACGGGGATGATACGTCTCATGCGGGTGTGCTTTCACCGGCACCCACACCCTTCCACCGGAACACAGTAATGTAACCACTACTGCTTGGCAGATTCCAGATGTGGTGGCAGTACCTCTCCGGAGGAACTTGGCACAAGTTCTACTGCTACTTTTGGTTGCTCCTTCAGCACCCAGGGGGTACGTGTAGGGAATCAAAGGGTGCACACCTACGGACGCGAGCAACTGGACCCCCCAAAAAAATCATATTTCATTTATTTAGCCACATAAGCCGCGTCAATAAGTATTTACAATAAAAATAACAATAAGAATACAAAATTTTAACAAACTAGTCTAGATTTGAGATTGAATTGAAATTACATCGGTCAAAATAATGTCAAAACTTAATTATAATAATTATTTATTTATTTCAGACATAACATCCATCTACACTAATATTATAAAGAGGAAAGATTTGTACCTATGTTTGTATGTTTGTAATGAACAGGCTCAAAAAGTACTGGGCCGATTTAAAAAATTCTTTCACCAATAGAATGCTACATTCTCCCAATTTGACATAGGCTACATTTCATTTTGAAAAAAATTAGGGATCCTTGGTAAAATTTGAACAATGTAACCGAAGGTGTAGAAAAATGAGTGTTAAAATGTGTTTCGTCGAATGCGCTGCCGAAACTATTAGCGATAGAACAAAATAATGTACAAAAATATTGAAGAACATCATAATGTCTACAAAAAACTCCGCGGTAGCATATGTCCAACTATTGTAGTTATGTCACTACCCCGTGCGAAGCCGGGACGGGCTGCTAGTTTATTAATATAATATTAAACAATTTTAATTTTGTATTTTGTTAATTACTGTAAGTGGTCTAAAACGTGCTAATTAAATAAATAACTGTTGATTACGGTTATTGGTAACTTTCAGACTGATGTTGAAGCGCATCAAGTGGGAGGAGGACATGGTTAAAGACAATGATGGGCGCGACGCGCCGAACGCGTGCTGCCTCGTGTGGGAGGGGGTCGTCCAGCAGAGGGCCTTCGGGGAGATGAAGTTCAAGGTATCCTCATATATATATACCTACCATACCTACCTGGTATATACCTACCAGATTTTCGCATTTTTCATTTCCTTCCATCCAAAGGTTGCCTGGAAGAGATCGCTATTAGCGATAAGGCCGCCCATTGTAACCTCTTTTTCGAGGTGTACAATAAAGAGTATTCATTCACTCATTCATATATCTATATATATATACAATACAATATAAAATACTTTATTTCACACCAATATAAATTTATGTGCAAAGAATCTTGAAAATTAATGTACAATGGGCGGCCTTGTCGCTTAGAAGCGATCTCTTCCAGGCAACCTTTGGATGGAGAGGATATAGTACAAAAAAAAATTGTAACAATATGTATTTTATCAGTTATCTAGTTCCCATAGTACTATCCCATAGCTATTCAACTAAGCTATGCTTAGTTTGGGGCTAGATATGTATTATTAATATATATTATTACAAATATATAATATTATATCCCTCCGCAGGTGATCCCAACGGAAAAAATGGCGCGGGAGCATTTTGCGAAACACAAAGTGGAACAATACTGGGACCTCGCGTACAGCGGCGCGGTGCTCGGCCCGTCCGAGCCCTAGTGGAGGCCTCAGGTGCCACGACCACAGATACGGCCGCTACCGTACCGTTCCCTCAAACATTAATTCTGCTCAAGTGTATATGTCAATATAAATATTAAATTGTCACAGAATATCTATCTGAACGTGGCTCAGGGGTACAGACGCCGACTTTCAATCCGAAGGTCGCTGGTTCAAACCCACACGTGCACCAATAAGTTTTTTCACTTGAAAAAATGTATGTGCGCAATACCTATCTCGAAACGGTGACGGAAAACATCGTGAGGAAACCGGCATGTCTTAGAACCAAAAATTAGACGACATGTGACATCTACCAATCCGGATTGGGCTCCCGTGGTAGATCAGAGCCCATTCACTCTCAATTATCGAGAGCAGGCCGGTGTCAGTGGGAACATTAGCTAGTACGGGGGATATCTCTAAGAAATTCGTCCTCTAAGCTTTTTATGTGAATAGTTACGGATTTAAGAGGTTTCTGCCGCCTATGAAGCGAAATGACCGGTCCCTACCTGAGTATAGAAGGCCGAGGGATTTCCCGTGCGTCTTACCGGCCTTCAACAGCAATAATAGGTTTCAAACGGATTTCCTTTTTACCCTTCTGGGCAGTGGGGAGGAAGGGAAATAAATATAATTTCATCCCACTATGGAGATTTTTCGTTACCAATTGTAATCTATACTTAATATTATAAAGCTGCAGTGTTTGTTTGTTTGAACGCGCTAATCTCTGGAACTACTGGTCCTATTTGAATGATTCTTTCAGTGTTGGGTAGTCCATTTATCGAGGAAGGCTATAGGCTATGTTTTTTGTTTTTCAAAATTAGGGATCCGTAATAAAATTGCTATTTTGTAACACAAGGTGTAAAATCGAAAACCTATTTTTGCGTGCGCTGCAAAAACTATTGACAATAGAACAAAATGATGTACTACGGGTTTGTAGATCCCATTAAGACCTACAAAAAAGTCCGCGAGAACATATATCTAGCTATCATGGTTTAATCACAATAACCGATTTTGTGTTCAAAATAATTATTAAATCATCTGAAGGAAAAAAAAAACTAGAAAAACGCGGGTGAAACCGCGGAGCACAGCTTGTTTTATTATAAGTACTGGTTGTGACATTTTGCCTAAAAATTTCTATAGGACAACCTCAGTATTACACTATATCATACTAATATTATAAATGCAGAAGTTTGTTTGTAGGTTCCCAAAAAAATGGTAGTAATTTTTTAGTGCCCTGCAAAAAACAACTTCTGTCATTTTTTTCTCTGTCTTTGTAACTTCGGGTGAAACCGCAGGACGCAGCTAGTTATAAAATAAATAGAATCATTGAATCAAAAGCAGAAAATCGCGTCGCGAATGGAATTATTTTATTAGCTGAAAGAATACAGTTGAAAAAAAATCTGTTTCCGTACGCTACGATTTTCATAATATGCACGCGCTATACTCCGTAGTGGGGTGAATTGAATTTTACGTTTCACCCACTGGTGGGTAGAAACAGAATTACTTTGAAATAATAGAATGTTATTTCGTGATACAAGTTTTCTAAAGCGTGTACATTTTGGCATCGGGGATCCGAAACTGTGTTACTATAATTAAAAATGTATTTATAAGAAATTAAACGAATTATTAACAAAAAATGGTTTTTATTTATATCTCTAAATAGTATAAAGATCTGAATGACGGCTCCGTGGCTTAGTTGGTAGTAGCCCTGCCTTCGAAGCGAGGGGTCCCGGGTTCGATTCCCGGCCGGGGCACACTTTGTGTGGTGAACATCAAGTTTGTTCTCGGGTCTTGGGTGTTTGTCTTGTGTTTCTGTGTTCGTCCATGCCATCTGCGACACAGGGAATCCTAGTGCAGAGGTATGAGTGTGTTAACGTTGTTTACACTCATACCTCTGCACTGGGATTCCCTGTGTCGCAGATGGCATGGACGAACACAAACACCCAAGACCCGAGAACAAACATGCTCACCACACAGTGTGCCCCGGCCGGGAATCGAACCCGGGACCCCTCGCTTCGAAGGCAGGTCCACTACCAACTAAGCCACGGAGCCGCCTAAGAAAAAGCTAATAAGATTAGCTTAAACATGAAAACTGCCTGTAATGTTGACATATCTGTGTGCATGTAATGTGCCTGGGAGTTCCTGTGACACGTTACATGCTCACGAATATGTGTACATGCATGTGTAAAATTGTCGTGTCCAAATGATACTTGAGATCTAAAGGAATAAATGAGTTTTTGAATAAACGGTGAAAGAAAACATCGAACATAAGTCGTTTTAGAGAGTAACAGACGGTGGTAACCATTTAAAACAGCTTATAATCACCACCCAGGTTATGTGTATCCAAAGGGTTATTTTTCAAAGAATAATAAAACAAAATCAACTTTTCATATTATAATTTATGGTAAATTGGAAACACAGAATCTTGTATATGATTTGAAATAGGCGGAGGGTCTTCAGATCTGAAAAACAAATCAATTTTTACTTAAAAAATTATGTAAGTGGTCAACTCTACTGTCGGAGTTTTCAAGTCGAAGGGCTCCGACATGGCTTATCGCGTAGTTTAGTTTAGTTTAGCTAAGCGCTCAGTTCAAATACTGGCCGCGTACAAACTTATATAATCTACAAAGAACAGAACTGGGGGGTCCAGTGGCTCGCGTCCGTAGGTGTGTACCCTTTGATTCCCTACACGTACCCCCTGGGTGCTAAAGGAGCAACCAAAAGTAGCAGTAGAACTTGTGACAAGTTCGTCCGGAGGTACTGCCACCACACCTGGAATCTGTCGCCAAGCAGTGGTTGCATTACTGTGTTCCGGAAGGGTGTGGGTGCCGGTGAAATCACACGCGCATACCATCCCCGTCTCGGGTGACGGACGCTGGATGAGTGCGACTCAGTAAAGATTTGGATCTCATACTGAGTCGCATTACTGTTGTCATGAGCGGGGGTCACCACTTACCATCAGGTGGGCCCTCAGCTCGCTCCGTCACTTATTCACATAAAAAAAAAAACATACAACTGGCGAAGAAAAGTGACAAGAAAGCAAAACATACAATTTCGTTTACATGGACGACATATTTTCCAGTTATCTTGATTTAACAGCCAAACTATTTCAGCAATTTTGATAAAAAATTTATGGGCCCAATCTGATAGCCAACCAATGAAATGAAAGAAAGAAAGAAAAACAGTTTATTCTCGCAAACACAATACAACAAATCACAATAGGTAAAAATTTAAGTAATAATAAAAAAACATAAAAAAGAAGAAAAAATAAAAAGAAACCATGACTTGGCGGATCGCTGCCGTATACAGCGCTCGCGAGAAAGGCTTGTGCTCAGCATGTGCTGGGTACCCAGCGCTGATTTTCAGCACAAGCCTTAGGGAACTCAAGTGCAAGAAGAACTTCAGAAGACCAACCCAGAACCCCCTTGAAATCGGTTACTCACTTCCTCGTTTTAACGCACTTGACCCTCTGCTGCTGGTGTGTCGGAATGCCATGAACGTTAACCAAATGCCTCTTCAGAGGACAACCGCTCTTGTACCTGCAAAGGACAATTCAGTTAAAAAAAAAATTAATTGCGCAGTCCAGTTGACCCCCTTCCTTAAATAGGTAAGGATCCCGAGGGGGTGGGGGGGTCACAAAACTTTCTACATGCCCTTTATGTGAGTTAGTGACGGAACGATCTGAGGGCCCACCTGATGGTAAGCGGTGACCCTCGCCCATGACAACAGTAATGCGCGCGACTCAGTATGAGATCCAAATCTATACTGAGTCGCATTCACCCTGCTGCGTCCGTCACCCGAGACGGGGATGATACTCATGCGCATGTGATTTCACCGGCACACACACCCTTCCACCGGAACACAGTAATGAAGCACTACTGCTTGGCGGCAGATTCCAGGTGTGGTGGCAGTACTTCCGGAGGAACTTGGCACAAGTTCTACTGCTACTTTTGGTTGCTCATTTAGCACCACCCAGGGGGTACACAAGTGTGACCTGTGACAAAGACGGGGGGACAAAAAAAACTTAAAATTTGTGTGACGCAATTTATAAATTTATAGATCCCCTTAGTATACATGTATAGATCAGTACTTACACGGTGGGACAAAGGTAGCAGGGGTACGTGTAGGTCATGAAGTGCACCTTGCTCTGGTGGGACCACAGCTCCGAGATGGTTTTGAACATGGCGGGACACCGGTCGCACTGGGGACCACCAACATTACATTAGACGGGACTCGAACCCACGACCCTGGCTATACCAAACAATCATTTAATTTGCACTAAACCCAGGTACTACAACTAAAGTATTTATGTACTTGCGTTAGAAATATTTTTTTTATATATTATATATACTAGCGACCCGCCCCGGCTTCGCACGGTAAGTAAAGCATCAGTGTCGTATCAGAAACTACCCGTGCGAAGCCGGGGTGACTTGCTAGTGTATAATACATATAAACCTTCCTCTTGAATCACTCTATCTATTAAAAAAAACCCCATCAAAATCCGTTGCGTAGTTTTAAAGATTTAAGCATACATAGGGATATAGGGACAGAGAAAGCGACTTTGTTTTATACTATGTAGTGATAGTAATGTAAATATACAAATACAGGGCCTATAGAATATATACCTTAAATCTAAAATATATATAATAGACTAGCTGACCGGGCCACGCGTTGCTGTGGCTAACGTTTTTGTCATACGATATTATAATTTGCAATAAAATAATATTGCGATCATAAATTGAGATGTGAGCTATCCTATCTTTCAAGTTGGATCGAACTGCACACGGTGTGCAAATTTGATTAAAATCGGTTCAGTAGTTTAGGAGGCCATCGGACAAACATCGTGACACGTAATTTATATATATTAAGATAGGCATATACAATATATAATGTGTTTGTGTGTTTGTGGTGTGTGTGTGTGCGTGTGTGTGTAAACTGTTTGCAAACGCTCTGATCTTAAGTCTTTTTATATAATATCTTTTGACATAACCAAGTGTTATAAGGTGTATTTATGTGTAAAAATAAATGAGCATAAGTATATTATAAAACACGTTTGTACAAGGTATTAAAAAAAAAATATTTAACAGTTGATTTCACCGGCACCCACACCCTTCCACCGGAACACAATAATGCAACCACTACTGCTTGGTAGATTCCCGATGTGGTAGCAGTACCTCTCCGGACGAACTTGGCAAAGTTCTACTGCTACTTTAGATTGCTCCTTTACCCAGGGGGTACGTGTAGGGAATCAAAGGGTACACACCCACGGACGCGAGCAACTGGACCCACCTGTCTGTTCTTGACGCCGAAGTGCCTCCTCATGTGTTGCACCACGTTGGAGCGCATGCGGAAGGCGCGCCCGCACTCCGCGCACACGTAGGGCCGCTCGTCCGTGTGGGCCGCGCGCACGTGCCGCTGCAACGGGCGGGCGGCTACACAACCGATTTACACAATCGGGAACATCCGACTTCCAGAATCAGAATCAGGAACGAAGGACTTCCAGAATCATGGACGACAGACTTTTAGAATAAGGAACAAAGGACTTCCAGAATCAGGATCAAAGGACTTTCAAAATCAGGATCAATAGACTTTCAGAATCAGGATCAACAGACTTTCAGAATCAGGATCAACAGACTTTCAGAATCAGGATCAACAGACTCAGAATCAGGATCAACAGACTTTCACAATCAAGATCAACAGACTTTCAGAATCAGGATCAACAGACTTTCAGAATCAGGATCAACAGACTTTCACAATCAAGATCAACAGACTTTCAGAATCAGGATCAACAGACTTTCAGAATCAGGATCAACAGACTTTCAGAATCAGGATCAACAGACTTTCAGAATCAGGATCAACAGACTTTCACAATCAAGATCAACAGACTTTCAGAATCAGGATCAACAGACTTTCAGAATCAGGATCAACAGACTTTCACAATCAAGATCAACAGACTTTCAGAATCAGGATCAACAGACTTTCAGAATCAGGATCAACAGACTTTCAGAATCAGGATCAACAGACTTTCAGAATCAGGATCAACAGACTTTCAGAATCAGGATCAACAAACTTTCACAATCAGGAACAATCGACTTTCAGAATGAGGGACAACAGACTCAGAATCAGGAACGAAGGACTTCCAGAATCAGGATCAACATACTTTCAGAATCAGGATCAACAGACTTTCAGAATCAGGATCAACAGACTTTCAGAATCAGGATCAACATACTTTCAGAATCAGGATCAACCAACTTTCAGAATCAGGATCAACAGACTTTCAGAATCAGGATCAACAGACTTTCAGAATCAGGATCAACAGACACAGAATCAGAAACAATCCACTTCCATAATCAGGATCAACAGACTTTCAGAATCAGGATCAACATACTTTCAGAATCAGGATCAACCAACTTTCAGAATCAGGATCAACAGACTTTCAGAATCAGGATCAACAGACACAGAATCAGAAACAATCCACTTCCATAATCAGGATCAACATGCTTTCAGAATCAGAATCAACAGACTTTCAGAATCAGGATCAACAGACTTTCAGAATCAGGATCAACAGACACAGAATCAGAAACAATCCACTTCCATAATCAGGATCAACATGCTTTCAGAATCAGAATCAACAGACTTTCAGAATCAGGATCAATCGACTTCCAAAAGAGGTTTGGAAGTTTACGTTAGCATGGGGGGAGGGGTAAGAGCTTTGCTGACGAGGGGGAGGGGTGGGTTAATAATTGCAAAAAATCTGCTTAAGTAATACTTGAACAGCCCCTAAAACCAATAATGGGGATGAAGGTATTTATTTATTTTTTTTTTTTTCAGTTACTGTTATTATGTAGGCACTTTATCTCTATTATCAATATCAATTCGTATTATGTATTAGTTAATTTTTTAGATATGTTATATTGTGTATTCGGATTTAAATAAGTATTAAGTGATTGAGTTATAATTTTGCTAAATTCTCCACTAGTATAAACTGTATGTATACCGCCGTCCTATGAAGCAACACATGATAAAGCTCCATCCTAAGGTTGTCTGGAAGAAATCGCTTTCAGCGATAAGACCCGATTGTACTAAATCTAAGTATATTTATATGAATATTATGTAAATTTTATGGTGTACAATAAAGTGTTCATTCATTCATTCATTCATTCATTCATTCATCTCGGTAACACGAATAATAATGTTCATAACCATGATAGTTTTAATATTTATAAAACTTTTCAAATCGCCTTCCCAATGATGATCTTCATATTATTTTACAAATGACTTTCAAGATAGAAGAATGTTGTCTGTTGTCTGTCTGCATAGGAGGTATGACAATATACTTTACAACAGACTTCTATTGAAGGAGGCTATACGAGCTGAACGCCCAATGTTAAGTGGTTACCTCCGCCCACAACTATACTTACAATCAGGGTGGGCCTGTCCACCGCACGAAAAGCGCACTTGGCGCAAGCCAACCTCTTCTGCTTGCCATGTTTCCTCTGCTGATGATAATACATGTGATGCCTCGAATGGAACTTCTTGGCGCAAAACTGAAAGAGAAAAATTTACTGAAAAAAAACCTCACAGCTCCGATGACGGCTGTGGCTTAGTGGTAGTAAGTACCCTTTGAAGCGAGGGGTCCCGGGTTCGATTCCCGGCTCAAACTTCATGCTCACCACACAAAGTGACCTACAAACATAAATAAACATTTACATACCCTGATACTAGGATTCCCTGTGTCGCAGATGGCATGGACAAACACCCATGACCCGAGAACAAACTTCACGCTTACTACATAGTGTACTTCAACTTAGCATATGCTGGCTGTGGCAACCAGCGCTCGTCTTCCGTTGGAGCCGTTTCAATGTAACCTCGTGACCGTACTAAATATAACCTCGTAACCTTTCTAAATGTAATCTCGAAACCGTTCTAAATATAACGTCGAAACCGTTCTAAATATAACCTCGTAACCTTTCTAAATGTAATCTCGAAACCGTTCTAAATATAACGTCGAAACCGTTCTAAGTATAACCTCGAAACCGTTCTAAATATAACCTCGAAACCGTTCTAAGTATAACCTCGAAACCGTTCTAAATGTAACCACGAAACCGTTCTAAATATAACGTCGAAACCGTTCTAAATATAACCTCGTAACCTTTCTAAATGTAATCTCGAAACCGTTCTAAATATAACGTCGAAACCGTTCTAAGTATAACCTCGAAACCGTTCTAAATATAACATCGAAACCGTTCTATGTTTAACCTCGAAACCGTTCTAAATGTAACCTCGAAACCGTTCTAAATATAACGTCGAAACCGTTCTAAGTATAACCTCGAAACCGTTCTAAATATAACATCGAAACCGTTCTATGTTTAACCTCGAAACCGTTCTAAATGTAACCTCGAAACCGTTCTAAATATAACGTCGAAACCGTTCTAAATATAACGAAGAAACCGTTCTAAGTGTAACCTCGAAACCGTACTAAACGTTACCTCGCACGCGAACTCATGCTCGAAGTGTATTTTGGCGTGGCTGAGGAAGCTGGACCGCTCCACCTGCGCGTGGCACAGCCTGCATTCCACCTGCCTCCCCCCCAAGCTCACAGCCAGATCCATCAGCTCCCTGTTCCTGGCCTGGAGAATAAAGAAAAACTTACCCTCACAGTCGGGAGGATCAAAGATTTTTTTTTTTAATGTGAAAATGTGATGGAACAGCCTGAGGGCCCACCTGATGGTAAGTGGCACCCCCCGCCCATGACAACAGTAATGCGACTCAGTATAACATTTGGATCTTACACTGAGTCGCACTCATCCTGCTGCGTCCAGACGTCCAGACGGCATGATACGTCTCAAGCGCATGTGATTTCACCGGCACCCACACCCTTCCACCGGAACACAATAATGCGAGCACTATAGCTTGGAGGCAGATTCCGGGTGTGGTGATTCCAGGTGGCAGTATCTCCGGGCGAACTTGGCACAAGTTCTACTGCTACTTGTCATTGCTCCTTTACCACCACCCAGGGGGTACGTGTAGGGAACAAAGGGTAATCCTACGGACGCGAGCAACGGGACCCCCCAAAAATAATATTATTTGATTGAATGTGTTGGTATATGTTGGCGTTCCTATAAATAAATATTGTCTATGGCAGGTGTACTCAATCTCCGATGCAGCCATGCTTTATAGGTTATAATTTTTTTTGGGGGGGGTTTTGGGTGTAAAAAGCGGTTGGATGTTCTTCGACATACCATCAGTTCCTTGCGTGATTTCCTTGAGGTCTTTGTCTGTGTGGTAAGGGATGGAATCGTGGTACTTCTGCAATTATAAAATTAAAAGGTGGAATTAAATAAGGGTATGTGGTTAGTTAGTGGTAGCCCTACCTTCGATGCGAGAGGTTCCGGGTTCGATTCTCAGCCTGGACACTGTGTGGTGAGCATGAAGTTTGTTCTCTGGTCTCGGGAGTTTGTCTTGTGTTTGGTCACGTCTTGTGTTGTATAAACGTTTATTATTTATATAATTACTTAATAGGCATGTTGTTTCTGTGTTTGTCCATGCCATCTGTGAAACAGAGAATACTAGTGCAAAGTGTGAGTGTGTATGTTTTTGCATTTAATATCAGCCTATCAACCATATTTAGAGGTTATAGCCTCCAAAACGGGGGTACAGGTACCTTTTTGCATTTAATGATTACCTTAGTTCGTTAGCGTCTGCTAAATTTTCCTTAGTCAACCAGAGAGCATTATCATCATGCGGTACGCTTAAATCAAAATCATCATCGTCAAACATCACATTTTCTGATTCACCACCGGACTCTAGATCTTCAAGTTTGATCCCAGACGTATCCTCAAGATTTTGTTTGTCGGTGTTCTTGGCAACTTTTTTACGGGTTTTGACTTTAAATTTATTTTTCAATGTCGGAGATCTTCTCATCTTCACCGCTGATAATGTCTTGGTATAAACTGCTCTCAATTTTGATTTCACCGTTCTCTGCTGAGTTGGTAATACTTTTGAGTATTTCATCTGTCTTTGTGCATATCTGTCTAAATTGCAGTATGTCTTTGATGGTTTGAATGCAAGATTTGCACGCTGTTTGCGGCATTCCATCATTTTGATTTATCTGAAACAGGTTCACGGAATTAATATAGACATTTCATTCAAAAGTGAAGGCAAAACAGTTTGTGAGTTTTATATATATCATACACTGCTTTAACACATAAACTCATCTTAGAGAATGTTTCTAATTATTTATTAATGATTTATAATCTAAGAGGGTATATAATATATAGGTGGCAGGTAATATTTGGATTATTCCCTCCAATAGTGTTAATAGAATATTTCCATATAAATGTAAATATAATAAATCCCCTATTCTTCTGCCCACCAGTGAATACTGAGGGAAAATATTTTTTATTTATTGATTAACCTATTAGTACCTAGCTAATAAATACCGTTGAGCCGATATTTAATGGATTCTCTGAAGATAAAACAATATAACAAGGTACATAAGTTAAATTATTTAATATCATTGTTATTAACAAACCTGTATTCCAGTAGCTGTAAGTAACTGGAGTCTGTTAAATCTGACGAAATTTAAATCACCAAATAGAGGGGTTATGTTATTTCTTGAGAGACACGTACGACAAACCCGCATATTCCAGAGGTAACGATGTAATTATTTCTATTCGGTTTTATTTAACTAAGCATCTGAAGCCTGCCCAATGCTCAGATACTGTATTAGTTATTCTCAGTGGTCTGAGTAGTAGTACAGGGAATAATATTATTCAATTCCACTGCATAAGGTACGATTCCACCATAGCGGTACGATCTATAAAAAGGGACACTCGGCGGATAGGATAAAATAATTCATACTTTTTTCACTCACTTGTTTTGGTTGATTTAAAAAGTTTATAAAGCCTGTTATTTATATAGTGCAGGAATAATAAATAATTAAATAAGATTTTTTATTGAGCACTGAAATGTCTCTTATTTATTTAAATATAGTTCTGTTGTTTATAAGCGTACAAAACCCAAGTAATTACATTGATTTATATTCCTAATTTAATAAAATACATAAACAAATGACATTGTATCATCAGCTGTTCTGGTGAACCGAGCTATCCTCGTAAAACTAGAGGCTGTCGTCCAAATTGGCTGACGTTTGTAGAGATGTGTTAATGTTATATGCCATTTACCAAAAAAACATGCGAAAATCTTTACTCTAATATTAAAAATGCGAAAGTGAGTATGCCCAATGGTTTCAGCACTAGTTATATAGTTTTTTTACAGACTTAAATTAACTAATCCTTCCCAGCCACCTAAACCTCAAGGTTCACACCACACGCTGGTTCGCTGCCACATTGTTCAATATGCCACATAGTTCAGCGTTTTCACCAGTACGTTCTTGTGCTGCGCCGAACACACATATAGTTTTTTCTTTATTTGTAATAGACCAGGTTCAACGTCACAAACGTACTGACTTTTTAATATTTGTTATCCCTTCTAGAAACTACAAATGTATAGGTTTGATTATAAAGATCTAAAATTAATGTGATTTTTTCCTAAATTTCTGATCAGCACATTACTCAAAAGCACAATCATGCGGTGCGGTGTATAAATTGTGGTTTGAGTACCTTGAGGATAATTGTTCTTAAATACTAGCTGGCTGGAATTTCAGTGAAGAAATTTAGAGCCCCTACTGCTACCTACACACATTCTGACAATCGGCTCCATCTCGGCGTAAACAGAAATACCGATTGAGGAATGGAGTTTGCTAGTGAGTGGTTCAACCATGGGTTGAATCACTAACTAGCAAACTGCATCCAGTCATTACGCACATCACTAATCTTAAATGTCATTGACTTCCCCGAGGTAATTGCATCTGGCTGGGGCCTTCGCAATAAATAAAATAAAAGTGTCCACAGCCCGGTCCGTTAGTTACCGCCCGGGGCAGGCAGACAGATAGCGCCGTGTGTGCTCCGTCTCATCCACAAAACACTACAAACTTATCGCGTCATCAAAAGAAAGAGATTGTAATCTCCGATCACTATCAAATCATAATATTCAATATAAATTAGTGCTAATTCCCTGATTAGAATTCACTAACGGCCTTACAAAGTGTTATCTCCCCGCGGATTGTAATAAAATATTAATTAGTTAGTTAGCAGTGCTGTGGCAGCCACAGACGTGAACGCAAGTGCTTCGTAAATAAAGAGTTTAAAAGAGCAAAATGGTGATTGAAAAAATTTGTTGCCTTGGCGCTGGGTACGTCGGTGGACCGACTTGCAGCGTTATAGCCTTAAAATGCCCCGATATTATCGTGACTGTGTGCGATAAAAGCGCTGACAGGATAAACCAGTGGAACTCCGATAAACTCCCCATCTACGAGCCCGGTTTGGACGACGTAGTCCGCCAGTGCCGAGGTAAAAACCTCTTTTTCTCCACGGACATAGAAAAAGGTATTCAAGAGGCCGATTTGATCTTCATCTCTGTTAATACACCTACTAAAATCGTTGGGAATGGCAAGGGGAGGGCTGCAGATTTAAAGTACGTAGAGAGCGCAGCGAGAATGATCGCCGATTTGGCTAGAAGCAACAAAATTGTGGTCGAGAAGAGTACTGTCCCAGTCAGAGCCGCTGAGATCATCATGAAAATCCTCCGGGCGAATACTAAACCAGGTGTGGAGTACCAGATTTTATCTAATCCCGAGTTTTTGGCCGAAGGAACGGCTATTGTAGACTTAATTGAGGCTGACAGGGTATTGATCGGGGGAGAAGAAACCCCGGAAGGCCAGAAGGCTATACAAGAGCTGTGCTGGGTATACGAGCACTGGATTCCAGCGAAAAACATCTTAACAACCAATACTTGGAGTTCGGAGTTGTCCAAACTAGCTGCAAATGCTTTTCTAGCTCAAAGAATATCGAGTATCAATTCACTGTCTGCGGTTTGTGAAGCCACCGGTGCAGACGTGGCTGAAGTAGCTAGAGCGGTAGGGAGAGACTCGCGTATCGGACCAAAATTCCTCGAAGCATCTATTGGATTTGGAGGAAGTTGCTTTCAAAAAGACATTTTAAACCTAATCTATCTATGCGAGTGTCTGCATTTACCTGAAGTTGCAGCGTACTGGCAACAAGTCCTAAGCCTGAACGAGTATCAGAAAGCCAGATTCGTGCGTAAAGTCATCGAATCACTATTTAATACAGTAACAGATAAAAATATAGCAATCCTCGGTTTTGCGTTTAAGAAAAACACTGGTGATACCAGAGAATCACCAGCTATACATGTCTCGAAGACACTGCTGGATGAAGGAGCAAAACTTCACATATACGACCCAAAAGTAGAGCCCGAACAAATCTTCTATGAACTAACAGGGACTTACGTAAAATCAGAACATGAGTTGATTAAAAAATCAGTGGAAATACACGAGACAGCATACTCTGCGGTCACCGGAGCACATGCAATCGTTCTCTGTACGGAATGGGACGAGTTTAAGCAGTTGGACTTTAAGAAGATTTACGAGGTGATGATGAAGCCAGCGTACTTGTTTGATGGACGGAAGATACTTGACCATGAAGCGTTGCAGCGTATCGGGTTCCAAGTTCAGACTATTGGGAAGAGGTTGGCTCGGACAGGCAGCATCAGAGCACAGGGCAGTCAGACCATGCCATGATTTTTGTGAGTATAATTATTTTTTTCATGCTGTATCGACTAACCCCAGTGTTTTTCAACCTTTTCATGACACCCTTTAGTATAAAGAAATCGGCTCCGTGGCTTAGTTTGTAGTAGCCCTGCCTTCGAAGCGAGGGGTCCCTGGTTCGATTCCCGGCCGGGGCGTACTTTGTGTGGTGAGCATGAAGTTAGTTCTCGGGTCTTGGGTGTTTGTCTTGTGTTTCTGTGTTTGTCCATGCCATCTGCGACACAGGGAATCCTAGTGCAGAGGTATGAGTGTGTTGTTGTTATTTGTTGTTCATCTTTTTAAATATTTCGCGACCCCCCTACCCGTTGCTTTTTTTAATGTATTTCATTTTGTGACAAATATTTAATCACAAAGCGGGGCAAAGTCAAAGTCAAACTCATTTATTCCTTTAGATCTCAAGTATCATTTGGACACGACAAATTTTACACACACATGTACACATATTCGTGAGCATGTAACGTGTCACAGGAACTCCCCAGGCACATAGGCGCAGCTAGTGTATGTCTGAAAAATTACAATTGATAAAAAAAATCATCAGTCTTAACTAAAACTTGTCTCAAACACGCACGCAACGGGGTATGATTCATTCGCTACCAGTTTGTGAACTCATGTTTCCAAGAATGTTGTGATACTAGTGATCCGCCCGGCTTTGCACGGGTCCTGTTTACAGTTGTAATTATATCGTGAAACAGTTAGTTTAAAAGAATTAAAGGTCAACGTACGCTTTTTATCATTAAAATCCTTCACTGTCTATAAATAAATTTAATACTTTATCAAACGTAAATTTGCTTTTAAAAGCTTACTATAAAATATCAGATTACGTAGATGACAAAAAAGCTTGGGAATTTTAATACTTTCTCCGAGGGGTTTCTTGTTTTTTTACCCTCGAGTTGGTCGGTTAGGGTTGCAACAGACGCAAATTTAACAAATAAGACTATCTAAAACATTAGAACTGATTGTAATGTTGACATATCTGTGTGCATGTAATGTGCTAAGGAGATCCTGTGTCACGTTACATGCTCTCGAATATGTTTACTTGTGTGTGAAATTTGTCGTGTCCAAACGATACTTGAGATCTAAAGGAATAAATGAGTTTGAGTAGGCCCCAGACGCACCCCGTTGCGCCCGTCACCCAAGACGGGGATGATACGTCTCATCCGCATGTGATTTCACGCGCACCCACACCCTTCCACAGGAACACAGCACTACTGATTATAGCGGCAGATTCTAGGTCCGGACGAACGTGGCACAATTTTTATTGTGACTTATTTCGTCTACTTCACTAATAGTATGATTTTGTCTTGTGTTTTTATCCATGCCACATGTACAGGGAATCAAATAAAACAAATAAACGTTTAAATAAACGTTTACACACTCATACCTCTGCACTAGGATTCCCTGTGTCGCAGATGGCATGGACAAACACAGAAACACAAGACAAACACCCAAGACCCGAGAACAAACTTCATGGTCACCACACAAAGTGTGCCCCGGCCGGGAATCGAACCCGGGACCCCAAGCTTCGAAGGCAGGGCTACTACCAACTAAGCCACGGAGCCATGCAGCAGATGAGTGTAAAATTGGGTACCTGAATCAATGCCATATTGATTCAGGTACCCAATTTTACACTTTGGTCTTGGAGACCAAAAAGACCGTCCGATCAGGGGTAGGATAGAGATTGGAAGCGATTATACCTTTCCAAGAAGCGGTGAATGTCTTGTTTGGGTTTACGCCGCGTCTGTTTTTCGTCTGCTAAATTACGCGCGCGTTCGGCTTCCTAATTAGGTTTGCTGACCAGGAAATGTCAAGCTTTACAGTTAGTAGCTGAAGTCAAACTGAAAAATGAAATGAAAATGAAAATGATTTTTTTTTATTACAACTTAAACTACTATTTATTTATATATTTATA
Organism: Aplocera efformata; assembly: GCA_921293045.1. Classification (NCBI taxonomy): domain Eukaryota; kingdom Metazoa; phylum Arthropoda; class Insecta; order Lepidoptera; family Geometridae; genus Aplocera; species Aplocera efformata. The sequence goes on along the minus strand of OV121068.1, from coordinate 524,436 downwards.
TATAGTTACATCAACAAAGTGAACACTAACACAATGCTTAAAAACTACAATAATATACACACAATTATAAATGCCAAGTGTCACCTCACTTACAGATGTAAACCTCTTTACAATTTAGACAGCAGTGTTTACATGAATAGTTAAGAAAATTTAAAATCAAATATAAATTGTTATAAAAAAAAAATTAATACATAAAGAATATATCAATAGTACAAGTCTAAGTCGAGAGTTTTGCCAAAAAAAAAAAATATTTACCAATGATTCCCACACTATCGTAGCCTGTATCGTGGGAACCGACTTAGGATTACCAGAATAATATAAATGCCTCAGTTGACGGATAACAAAACTATAAAATTAATAATAAAAACCAAAATAACAAAAAATAATATTAAAAGGAAAAAAGAAAACTTAAAACAACTCCTTTATCTTTTCATTTAATCTCAAGTATCGTTTACTGTACGATATTTGAGATTAAAGGAATTAAATAAAGGAATTTTACTGAAATTTATTCGTTTAGATTAAACGTTAAACGTTTACACACTCATACCTCTGCACTAGGATTCCCTGTGTCGCAGATGGCATGGACAAACACAGAAACACAAGACAAACACCCAAGACCCGAGAACAAACTTCATGGTCACCACACAAAGTGTGCCCCGGCCGGGAATCGAACCCGGGACCGCTCGCTTCGAAGGCAGGGCTACTACCAACTAAGCCACGGAGCCGTCTAAAATCTGATCCGTCTGATCTCAAGTATCGTTTGGACACGTCAAATCATCAGTATACCACAAAGTCGGGTGTTACATTTTCGTACAGGGTTGGAACAGACGTAAATTTAACAAATAAGATAAGCTTAAACATGAAAACTGACTGTAATTTGACATATCTGTGTGCATGTAACGTGCCTGGGGAGTTCCTGTGACACGTTACATGTTACATGTGTGTAAAATTTGACGTGTCCAAATGATACTTGAGATCTAAAGAAATAAATGAATTTGACTTTGTAAAAAGTGCTTGTTCTACTTAGCCGAGGGGATGAAGAATTATAATATTAATACTATTCTACACTACCCTTTGGTACCCTACACTAACCTATTCTAATCACAACGACGACTACTAAAGTAGGATTATTTGTTTTTGATTAAAATTGATTAATAACTAATCGTTAATCCTAAAATCGTTAATCCAAAAATCACGTTTTGATCATGTTCTAACACTGGTTGGTGGCGTCAAGGTTTTTCCATAAATTATTACGTACTAGCTGTTTCCTGCTACTCCGTCCTCCAAAACCGGCGTGAGGTCCCAAGGCCATCAGCGGCCAAGCGTATATTCCGGCTGAGTGCTTCCCGCCCTCAGAAGCCCGCGTGTAGTTGTCGAGGCCATCTTCGGCCAACGTATACGTCATTAAACAACTTTTGATGCACGATCTTTTAGTCATTTATTTCAATTGAACTACACTTTTTTTTATCATTGGACAAGAATTATGACAAAACGAGTGCGCAAGAGGGTAGACCGATATGTCTGCCAATGATTTGCACACTCCACTTCGCAAAGACTTCAGTTTGCCCGGGACCATGACGCATGTAACTGCGTCGAAATATCGGGAGTCAACAAGACACAAATCATGGTAAATATCTCGGTAACACGAATAATAATTGGATTGGATTGGAAAGAAATCATTTTAAATTGCTTAATAATTAAAATACTATCTACAAACAACATCCATTAGCTTTAAGTAATAAAGTGTTTATAAGAATTTAATTATCTTTAAAATCGTAATGTGATTAGCTATATAAATAATTACAAGATATGCCGAGTTGTTCTTGGCAAAAGCTAAATTAATCTTAATGAGTTTGTATTTTAACCGACTTCCAAAGGAGCAGGTTATCAATTCAGTTGTATTTTTTTGTTTCCGTACCAGCCTCTAATGTTCCCACTGCTGACACCGGCCTATTCTCGATAATTGAGAGCGAATGGGCTCTGATCTACCACGGGAGCCCAATCCGGATTGGTAGATGTCACATGTCGTCGATTTTTGGTTCTAAGACATGCCGGTTTCCTCACGATGTTTTCCGTCACCGTTTCGAGAATGTGGTATTGCGCACATAAATTTTTCAAGTGAAAACTCTCATTGGTGCATTTGTGGGTTTGAACCAGCGACCTTCAGATTGAAAGTCGGCGTCTGTGTCCCTGGGCTACCGCGCTCTTTTTTTGTTTGTTACCCGAGAATGCCCTTATCACGCCTTTTTATGGAATATATTATTATTTGAATAGAAATACGGTACATAAAAAACCTATTTTAAAAATTTTTGTTTGTCTGTTTGTTTCGGCTAATATCTGAAACGGCTGGTCTGATTTTCACGGGACTTTCGCTGACAGATAGCTGATGTTATAAGGAGTAACTTAGAATACATTTATTTTATAAAAAGAAAGGAGTAGGGTTAAGTAAAGTAGGGTTTAATATTGTTGTTTTGTTATTGACATTATGTATAAAATATGGATTGAGAATCTGAAAATAAAATGATAATAATTAAGCTCAAAACATACACTCAATTATCGAGAGTAGGCCGGTGTCAGCAGGAACATTAGAGGCTGTATGGAGCAAAAACATTGTTAATTACCACGCGAAATCGCGAAGAAGCCAGTTCATAATTATTAATAGGTATTACTGCTTTGAAACTGAAACAATGCTAAGAAAAGCATTGCCAACCGCATTAGTGCAAACAATTCGCTTTATGAGTTATGACGCAACGTTTGCTCAATGAGAGTACTTATTCATAAATATTTGCGTAATACTATCTCTTAGAGTAGACGGCGAGGCGCACACGGGCGATTTTAATCGTCCCGACAATAATCTCCGCCTGTGCCTGCCTCTAATGTTGCTTGGAACGGTCTATAGAAGCAACTTAGATGAATTTGTGACATGATTTTAGTAGTTTTATAACGAACGAGGGGTGTTACGTGTTTCTAGTGTGTCTGTGTGTCTGTCTGTGGCATCGTAAAACAGAGCGTTTAGGCGTTAGATGTTTATAAGTACATTACCCCGTGGTAAATTTCGTAAAATGAACTCGTATATGCATCAAAATAATCTTCGTATTTTGTATTTTGTAGTTGAAATCCAATCTCTTTGGTTGTACTGTTTATTCCTGGCTACTAAATAAATAAGTGTCATGAAAATAAAAACAGGCTTCCGCCATTTTTAATTGGTTTTTTAGTCAAAAAATAAGAGATTCGATACGTTTTAGTTTTATTACTATTCTAGTTCTTTATTACTATTAGCACCTCGCTGTGTAAACAGTGGTTAACCAGGATTAAAAGTAGCCAAATCCAGGATATAAGATATCTAGGTACCAAAATTTCATGATTATGATGTCTGTAATATTCGAATTAAGTCTACGTAAAGCTTCTAAATAGGACGCATATATGGATGACTTGCATGCAATGTAATTTACACACTTTTTTAAAAGCATATATAAATTTACGTGCTATCTTACGTGCTATTGCAAACGGGCACTCTGGGTCGACAGAGGGTCGGCCTAAAGTCGCCCACCGACTGTGGCCGATTAAAATCGCCCGTCTGCGTAATTAATGTTTGAGTTATATATTTTACTTGTGTAGTTGTAGAAACTACGCTGAATTGTGACCTTTTAACCGAATTTAGAAAACGAGGAGTAAAAATACGCGATATCTTTGCAACAATCAACATAGTCCCACCAGAAATTCAACAGAAGTCTGGGCTCGTCGGTAGGTGACTCCCTTTAGAGTCTCTACACGTACCCCCTGGGTGGTGCTAAAAGTGCAACAAAAAGTAGCAGTAGAACTTTGCAAAACTCGCCCGGAGAAGTGCTGCCTCCACGCCTTGTAATCTACCAAGCAAGCACTCACATTGCTGTCCCGGTGGAAGGGTGTGGGTGCGGGTGTAATTACATGCGCATGACGTAACATCCCGTCTCGGGTGGCGGGCGCAACGGTCGTCTCATACTCCGGTCGGGGAGGACCTAAGTCGTTGCTGTTGTTTTGGGCGGAGGTAACCACATGACATCAGGTGGGCGTTCACCCCGTTCTGTCACTTTGGTAACAATAAAAAGGTGAAATATTTCTTGTTAGAATAGAATGGAAAATGTTTATTTCGCGTTACATCAACTTTCACTAGTAAAAATTCTTTTTAAAACTAGTTTATGAATGAATGAATGAACACTTTATTGTACACCATAACATATACATAATATTCTTATAGATCTACTTAGATTTAGTACAATGGGCGGTCTTATCGCTGAAAGCGATTTCTTCCAGACAACCTAAGGATGGAGTTTTAACATGTGTTGCTTCATAGGACGGCGGTATACATACACAGTCTAGTTTAGTATCAAGAAAGAGTTTGCCTATTTGTGTGCTGCATCAGCGGTGTCGGTAATTCAGCGCTGGTTTTCTGTGGCCTGTTACATTCGTCACGATTCGTTGATTCCACTGATGCATCCGTATTCGCGCGAAAGCATAATGCCATTGCACTCGTGAGCAAAAAAACAAGAGGTCATTTTGGTTTCTAATTAGGGGGCGTCCATAAATTACGTGAGGTGTATTTTTAAATTTTCTGTAACTCCCTCCCCCCTTGGTGAGATGTCGTGAGATTTTGTTCAACCCCCTCCCCCGACCCCTAATCTCACGTGAGATTTTTCAGAATGTGGGTTTATTACGTAAACGCGTTGGATTGTTTATTGTAAAAAGAAAAAAACAATTTGGTTCGTGCTTTTATTTACGACTAGTTAAGACTAGTAATCAATATTGCGCTTAAAATTTTAAACATGTACATACAATTTGGATTAAATGGACCAAAATAGTATATTTTTTTTTGTTTCAATATCATAGAATAAATTGCGTGATATTTGTCGAGACCCCCCTCTCCCCAACGTGAGATTAGATGAGATTTGATCAATCCTCAATCATCTCACGTAATTTATGGACGCCCCCTTAGGAGTGGGCAGTGAGTGTGGGGCCCTGGCTAGTGCTACTAGGGCCCTGCCTAATTAATGAACTGATTACCATTACCCTATTGTAATGAGCGAAAGTTTGTGTGTATAAGTGTATGTTTGTTCCTCCTTCACGCTCAAACGGCTCAGCGGATCAGTCGGTAATAGCCCTGCCATCGAAGCGATGGGTCCCGGTTTCGATTCCCTGCCGTGGCACACTGCGTGGTGAGCATGAAGTTTGTTCTCGGGTCTTGGGTGTTTGTCTTGTGTTTTTGTGTTTGTCTATGCCATCTGTGAAACGGAATCCTAGTGCAGAGGTATGAGTGTGTAAACGTTTAGTTTAAAATAAATTGGAATAATATATTTATGCAATATACATACATTTTCTAGTACTTGTCTATAAAATAATTAAAAACCGATAAGAGAAACAATTACCATTAGAATTAGCAGTTGTGATAAGAAATATCCAAATTTAGACGTAGTTTTAATTGTAGCGAAATGATAATTTAAACAATTATCACTTATCTATTTGTAATTAGGCATATCTCTGTATAAATTCAATAAATTATAGATAAAATTACAATATAAATACATTTAAATAACAGAAATAGAACAAAGATTACATAGTAATATCAAATTAAAGACATGCCACTTTTATCATGGTCTGCCATGGCTAATATGCCTTACAAATAACAAAGAAACCATTTTTTATTGTATATTAATATATTTTCTATTATCACTACATAGTATAAAACAAAGTCGCTTTCTCTGTCCCTATATCCCTATGTATGCTTAAATATTTAAAACTACGCAACGGATTTTGATGCGGTTTTTTTTAATAGATAGAGTGATTCAAGAGGAAGGTTTATATGTACAATACACTAGCAAGTCACCCCGGCTTCGCGCGGGTAGTTTTTGATACGACACTGATGCTTTACTAACCGTGCGAAGCCGGGGCGGGTCGCTAGTATAATTATATAATTTACATTTCATACAGCGTCATTTAGTTCCAAACTAAGCATAACTTGCACTACTAGATAACTGATAGAATACTTATACAGTACTTTGTGTAATTACATATTAACAATCATACAGAACAAACATTGAGCCACATAAATGGTCCTGGGTGTGAATTGAACCCACACCCTACTCGCAGAAGGCAGAGCTACCAACTGATCTATAAGGCCAGTCAAGTCATTTTATGGTATGAAACTTTGCAAAATTTTTTGTGTACAACCGTCTTTGACCGAAAAATTGCGTTTATACAAGAAATATATAATAATTATTACGTGACAAAATTTGAGTACATAAAAATCATATCATAACTATTAATTTTGGACTATGGTTTAATAATTCTTTTTCTAAATTTTTTATTTTTGGTAATGTAGACATAATAATATATTTATTTTTAATTAACTAAGTATTATTTTAATGAATTTGCATGCTGTTAAGCAGAAACATGGCTGTGCCTTAATTTATACTGTAAACTGTCATCATTATAACCTATGTTTCGCGAATAAATGATTTGAATTTGAATTATACAGGAAAAATTAAACAACGAAACCCTATCGAAACAAAATCACATTCAAATCGTTACAGCCGTTTCCGAGATACAATAACAATAATAAACGTTTACACATTCATACCTCTAAGATTCCCTGTGTCGCATATGGCATGGACAAACGCAGAAACACGAGAAAACGCGAAACAAATATATTATACAAGAATTCCTCGTTTACAGTTAATATATAACCATATTTATTTAATTATCTATACTAATATTATAAAGCTGCAGAGTTTGTTTGTTTGTTCAAACAAACAAACAAATCTCTGGAACTACTGGTTTGATTTGAATGATCCTTTCAGTGTTGGGTAGTCCATTTATAGAGGAAGGCTATAGGCTATGTTTCTTTTTTTCAAAATTAGGGATCCGTAAGTAAATTGCTATTTTGTAACACAAGGTGTAAAATCGAAAACCTATTTTTGCGTGCGCTGCTAAAACTATTGACAATAGAACAAAATGATGCACTACGGGTTTGTAGATCCCATTAAGACCTACAAAAAAGTCCGCGAGAACATATATCTAGCTATCATGGTTTAATCACAATAACCGATTTTGTGTTACCAATTTGTACACCGTGTGCAGTTTGATCCAACTTGAAAGATAGGATAGCTCACATCTCAATTTATGATCGCAATTTTATTTTATTGCAAATTATAATATCGTATGACAAAAACGTTAGCCACAGCAACGCGTGGCCCGGTCAGCTAGTGCATTATATACGCCTTGTAAAAAGAATTACGTACTGGAGCCAATCGTTAGATAAAACTATGTATTAGCTAATAAATACAATAACTAATTACTATAATTATCTCGTTCTTGATTGTCACGCTAAATTTTAATCAAGGGATGATAACCATTTTTCTGAGATGACGTAATTAGCTGTGTTTCAAAATATATTGACAAGTAAATTAAAGTTTACACACTCATACCCTGCATGGGATTCCCTGTGTCGCATGGTATGAACACAGAAACACAAGATCCAAGACCCGAGACCCGAGACCATGCACTGCCGGGATACGTGTAGAGATTCAAAGGGTATTCACCAACGGACGCGAGTGGAACCTTCTAGAATGTTCGATTCCAGACGGTCCTGTGGAATGTTCAATTCCCAAGATGCAAATTATATAACGCAGCGTGCGTTGTTTTGCAAATTTATCACCACTTGTTTGTACCGTTGGGGTTCTGTGAAGCTATTTGGAATTATGCGTAGCTTGTACTATGGGAACCATATTACCAATTACCTTTTATAATGTAAATCGGTGTATTTCAACCTTTTTCATGACACAGCCCCTATAGTATGAAGAAATATTTCGCGATCCACCTACCCGTTGCTTTTTTTCATGTATTTTAATTTGTGACAAATATTGAATCCAACATATTTATTTATTTTCATAATCAATTTTTTTTTATTCTTTTTTTTACTGCAGTAGTTTTCCTAACCTTTTGAAACTCGCCTATAGAAGTTTTGCAAACCCTCAAAAGAGGATTCGCGACCCACACATTGAAAAACGCATGTAATGTGCCTGGCGACACGTTACATGCTCACGACAATATGTGTACATGTAAATGTAAAATTTTACGTGTCCAAATGATACTTGAGATCTAAAGGAATAAATGAGTTTGACTTTGACATGTAAATATTAATACATACGCATATACTAACTGCGATTCGCGTTATCCGCCGTTAAAAATTCAACATGAGACGATCGGATAAAACTGTTTTTTTGGGTTTTATCCCATCGTCTCATCAGACATAGTCTGCCCCGGCCGGGAATCGAATTCGAACCTATTAACCTACGGAACCGTCTAGAAATACAAGGGACATAGCGTCAGGCTTCACTTTAAAATATTTATTACTATCTGCCGCCCCGCGCTTTCACCCGCTTAGTTCCTGTTCCCGTGGGAATACGGGGATAAAATATATCCTGTGTTACTCGCTGATAATGTAGCTTTCCATTGGTGGAAGAATTTTTACAATCGGTTCAGTGGTTTAGGCGAGAAAGCATAAACAAAATAAACTCTGCATTTTTTATATTGGTTAGATATTAGCTAATGTTGCATCAAAAGGTCATGCCGCCATTTAACAGCGAGGCTTTGAGGTCACACGATGACACGGCAGCCTTACCATTCAAGGTTCATCACGTATTGATTGAAGACCTTGCTAATCAATAAAAAAAATAGACGCCGTAGCATAGTTAAAACGTTTTCACACTCATACCTCTGCACTAAGATTCCCTGTGTCGCAGATGGCATGGACAAACACAGAAACACAAGACAAACACCCAAGACCCGAGGAAAAACTTCATGCTCATCACACAAAGTGTGCCCGGCCGGGAATCGAACCCGGGGCCCCCGCTCCGAAGGCAGGGCTACTACCAACTAAGCCACGGGGTCGTTCAAGTTGGTAGAAGTCTTGCCTCCGAAGCGGTTTGCAATTCCTAGTTGGTTTTGTGTTTGTATATGCCATCTGTGACACAGGGAATTTTAGTGCAGGGTAATAGTGTAAACGATTAAAAACAAATGGCTAATTTATAAATAAAAAAAAACGACTTCAATAATTCCATTCTTCATTTTTTGCCTTATTAAAATGGAAGGGTACACTCCCATATTAATAAGCATTCGAATAGGTATACAACGGGCGAAGAAAAATTCTACGTTCGTTGAATAGGTTAGCTTTTAAAGGTCCTACCTGTAATATACCTTGAAAAGTCCTACCTGTAATATGGTTCCCATAGTACAAGCTATGCTCAGTTTGGGGCTAGATGGCGCTGTGTGGCCATGTCATGACAAAACTTATCTGACAGGAAGTAATGTTGATACTGATAATATAAAATACCCATTTATTTATCAAGAATTGCTTAATTACTCGTGTTTTATGGAGCTGTTATCAGATTTTGTATTTATAATCACAAATTCAACGACTACACACTCCTGCGCTGGGATTCCCTGTGTCGTAGGACGCTAGACATAATCAACGCAAACCCAAGACCCGAGAAAGATTTTATGCTCGTAACACAAAGTTCGCCAGGGCAAATCGAATTATGACAATCGTTTCAGTTTGGTTGTTAAATCAAAATAACTGGAAAATATGACATCCAAACAAACGAAATTGCGTATTTTGCTTTCCTTTAAATTTTTTCTTCGCCCGTTGTATACCGATCTAAGGGCGAGAAATATGGCATAAAAGTATTGAAGTCGTTTTGCTTTTCGATTTTTAATTTAGTGACTCATCATCATCTCCCCCCCTTATCCCACACTAAGTGTGGTCGGCACAACATGTATTTTTTTGCTTTGACATGGGGGGTGGGGGGTTCTAGATGGTGATTACGTCAGCAGTAATTATTTACTTTTTTACACGTATGGCAACCCACACATTGTCTATGCTTAAAAAGGAAATGCATTACTTATTTCAAGATTCATAACTGCTGCCCATGAATTATCAAATATAGTTTATTGAGGAACAAAGTAACAATGGATTACAAAAATTTTAGAAAAACGATGATGCCTGCAGAAGTATTAAAACTGTGTCGCAGACATCAACGCCAATTAATTAATTGTACCAATGTTTACGTAATCATGGGGGTAGAGGAAGCTTTGCTTACTTTTTCTGACGAGGGGGAGGGGTGGGCTCATAATTGCAAAAAATTATGTACCCACGTATGCTTACGTGATACTTGACGTTTGTCATCGGTAATTATAATTCGCTTGTGTCAAAACTATTGATTAATTAGCTACAGCTGTGAGTACACGAGCGAATTAATTGCCAGCGATTAGGAACGGATGGGAATTGTACGTGAATGCGTACGTATGCGGACATTATGTGACTCAGAGAAACTAATTCAAAATGGCGGCGCTTCCCCCTCCACCGCGAGCGATGCGTCACAGTACTTAATTGACGCCACGAATTATTTGATCCTTTAGCTATCGATTGGTGTAATTAATTTTCTGGCTTAGATGGTAGATATGTATAATAGCTGCATCAAACTGTTACCTGATTTTGTTATTATAAGTTTTCTGCATCTCTTCCCACTATGGGAGCAAATTTAAATCTGCCGCCAAGCAGTGCACTCGCATTGCTGTGTTCGGAAGGGGCCGAAGTCATATTACTGTTATGGGCGGAGGTTATCACTTAACTGGTGGGCGTGTCCCGTCAATACTGTTGCATAAAAAAAATTATTCGTCAAAAAAACTTAAAACGCAAGCTTTTATATAATTGCGTTTTCGTGTTCTCAGCGAGCCCTTTCATTTGATACCCATACTGCGGTAGTGCAGAAAACATTAGTCCGCCATCTTGGATGATCCGCCATCTTGGATGATCCGCCATCTTGGAATTAGAATGACGTCACATAGCTAAGCATGCATTGTAGTCCAAAATAAGCGTGTATTATACCAAATTTCAAGAAAAACCGTTTTGTTATATGTTATTAAATATTTTGACAAAATTTTTTTTTTTGTTTCAGATGACACCCAGATAATCGAATGAAGTCTACTTTTAGATAAATTTTCTACCTATCGTATAAGTAAGCCACGCTTGAGGCAGTTTTGAGTGGCATGCGCTTGCGCATGCGGTGCGGCACAATGATCTATCAGCCAGTTTTAATATTCAACCAAGTAATGACTGGTGTTGAATATATAGATAGATAAAGTGTACATCAAACGTAAAATCTCATGGTAAAGTAATAAAATAACAGGTAGATGCACAATTGGCGGGACTATCACTAAAAGTGATGTCTTCCATGCAATATATACATTGTTTCTCCAATAATACAATTAGGGGAACAGAGATATAATTTCATTTGTGGCGTCATTTCTGTAACATAAAAAATAAAAGTATTTTTGTGTATGAGAAATAGGAATGCAACACACCAGCGACTATTAACTAACGGCCAACTCTGTCGGTCGTATGCAGTAGCCCTTAGATGCAAACAGAATAAAGGATAGGATAGGATAGGATAAAGTCTTGACAAACAATATTGCCATGGTAATATTTCTACAGTCATCTGTTTTGTCGTTTGAAACTGGTTGATAATCCATAGTTATATTTTAGTTGTACGGTAGCGTGCGGTGGCCTACCCTAATATCGGAGTTTTCAGTACGCCTACTACACGGTGTGCTCATTGAATCCTCGATGAAAAAGAATTGGAATGTCGGCTCCGTGGCTTAGTTGGTAGTAGCCCTGCCTTCGAAGCGAGGGGTCCCGGGTTTAATTCCTGGCCGGGGCGCACTTCTGTGTTTGTCCATGCCATCTGCGACACAGGGAATCCCAGTCCAGAGGTATAGTTATCAATTGCTGCATTTTTTTTTATGAGAAGGCTTGTTTGTAATTTCTTATATTATAATGAATTATTCTGTCTTATTAACATTTCGTTTCAAAGTTTTTGATTACAATTTAATGAATTGTATGAATCAATGCGGTCTGAGCACTCCGACCATAGGATTGGCCACTGATAAGGAATTACCCAGTAGCCAGTTGCAAAATCTTTGTCAACATTACAGTTCATACATCCTCCATGCAACGTTTACGCTATTTATAACTCACTACGTTCTGTGTCTCACTCCCAGTAGCACGAAGCGCTTCGGAATTCATTATGCTTCTCATATTTGAGGAATAAGAAAATATATATATTACAAACCTTAAAAATAAATATAAAATACAGTAAATATAATTGAGAATTTGAGCGCAGATCGGCCGCAACGCGGTATACAGTACCATGGCCGCTGTAGCACTGGTTATCAGCCGTAGTGTGGGCATGTGCGTTACGCGCACTATTACTAATGATCATAAAAACTATAACAATACCTCATTAAACAAAATGATATAATTTGGTGAGCATGAAGTTTGTTCTCGGGTCTTGGGTGTTTGTCTTGTGTTTCTTTTTGTCCATGCATATGAGACAGGGAATCCTAGTGTAGAGGTATGCAAACGTTTATTTTTATTTAAACAAAATTATATGCTTATAAGCATTACACATAGTGTAATATTTATTTTGTTACATATAGCTTCATATTAAATGTAAAAGAAAAAAAAACTTTTACACAATGTAATTTTTTACCATTCAACAGAGATTTACCTATGTCTAGGTTTTACCAAGAATGTGTCTAGGTGATGTGGTCCCATGTTTATTAAGAGATTCATACTCCAATATTGAATTAGGTTTTTTAGATCAAATCTGTCAATTATTTTTTTTATTTCGAGTACTGGGTGCAAAATGAGTTCGGAAGTCGTTGTATTAATAAAAAATTAAATTCACTGTCATTCATAAAACACGTCAGTATTAGAATGTTGACAATCATTTTGCATAGCTCGAGATCCGGCGCCAAGATTACTACGGTCATCAAGTTTTTAATCTAAATCCACTGGCTTATTTTGTTACAATTAATCCTAATGCAGAAAAAGCTTGCGAACGCATTAACTCTGACATTGGCAGAATTTGTGTGGCTTAACAAAAGGTCAATAAGAAAAATAAGTAATGTAAACCCAGTTTTGATATATAATTGGGGGAATGGGGGAACGTTTTTATCTCTAAAGCTGAAGAAATTGCAGCCAACTGCGCAACAGCAACCCAAAACTTTCAAGTTTTTTTTTTACATATGTAGGTAGCTATTGCTGTGAAGTTTATTATAATTTACTTTTAAAACAATTGTGCGAAATTCTTTCCGCTAATATTATTTTAATTAAAAATACTAGCGACCACTTTTTGATCGCTATTAACCTAGACAAAAATGTGTATTATAAATTACAACAAAACAAAACTCATAAATCATGGTAAATAACTCGGTAACTCGAATGTGTATTATTAATATTATATATAATCTTAATATATAAAACATAGTCGGGTTTGTCCAAACTTCTAACTCGAAAACGGCCGGACCGATTTCATATTTTTGATTTGTTGTATTTGTCTCCGCCCCGAATAACAGAGTAACTATTAAAAACATTGGAAAATTTACGAAATTTAACCCCGTATTCCCACGGGAACGGGAACTAAGCTGGTGAAACCTAGTATAAAATAGATTTGATTAAAAACTCGATGAACATAGTACTTTTGCAGCCGGATCTCGGGCTAAAATCAATTGTATCTTAAGATTAATTATTTCATTATTAAGTTATAGGTTTGACCGGTTTTTGGCACGCAATTACGACAGATCATTTAATTGACATTAGTGTAACAGCTACTAATGGCAAACAGCTAGGTAGCTTGGATTTAGAGAGCTCCGTAGTTTGGTTAGTAATTCTACCTTCGAAGCGGCTGATTCTCCAAGTATTCCAAGGTTATTTCCCAAACTGGTCCACGAAGGACTAGATTGTACAATAACTTAAATACAATATTTAAAACGAAGAAATGTATAGTTAGTTAGTTTGACCGCAGTACTGCCACCACATCTGGAATCTGCCGCCGAGCAGTAGTGGTTGCATTACTGTGTTCCGGTGGAAAGGTGTGGCTGCCGGTGAAATCACATGCGCATGAGACCTATCATCCCCGTCTCGGGTGATGGACGCAGCAGGATGAATGCGACTCAGTAAACATTTGTATCTCATACTGAGTCGCACGCATTACTGTTGTCATGGGCGAGGGTCACCACTTACCATCAGGTGGGGCCTCAGCTCGTTCCGTCATTGACTAACACAAAAAAAAAAAAATTTGCAGTATTTTGAGCATCAATGTATAGGACTCTTTATCTTTTTAGAACAAAAGAATGGAGTACTTTGGGTACAAAAGAATGGAGTAACCCTTTGAAGCAGTCTTGAGTTCGATATCGGACTGAGCAAACTTTGTGATTAAACATAAACTTTGTGCTCGGGTCGTAAGTGTTTGTACCTGCCACCAGCTACAGGGAATCCTAGCGCAGGAGTACAAGTGTGTAAACATAGAAGCATTCGTTTTGTAAGAAATGTGGTCATGTCGATATATTATATGGTGGTATAATATATTATAAATGTTGTAGGATTGCTAAAGACTGGTCGAATATTTCGCTTTTTTACAGATTATGTTTAAGAATAAAGTTAAATCTAATTTTAAAAGCATTTATTTAAATAATTTACATTTTATTTTTTCGAAATATCGTTTAGCTTTTATGGTGGAAACATTATTATACCTATGTTATTTTTCTTGTGGATTTCATTTGCTCTCTAAGTAAAACAAATTGTGTTCATTCTTTCTGACACCGACAGAATCAACGCGATTGAGCATAATTTATTTTTTATCCTTTTTTGTTCTACATATCGCAGTATTCACATTTTACGCTAATATTGTAATTAAAGCTTTTGAGAATTATCTACGGGCACAAATATTATGGGTGATTAGGGGACTAATTAAATTTTCATTTCATTTTACTATTAACAATGCTTAGTTTTTAATGTAAGAGAAACGTCAAAGTCAATTTTGGAAATGTCATTTTAGATAATGACCATCTAGATCATGCGTTCATATTATTTTTGGAAAAGGATTTTTAACACTGAAATTAATGTAAAAGCTTCATAATATTGTGTATTTATTTTACACAATTTAAATCTTTAACTGAACTAAAATTACTATTATACAATTTTTTTTTTTCATATATTTCATAATAAAAATGTAAATATAGTTTTGTCATCAACCCTGACTTTAATATATTTCATGATAAAAAATGTAAAGATTTTTAAGATAATTTGTAATCGGTACCGAGATGATTCACCTTGAAAGCCTAACCAATTATTTTGCAGTATTAGTTTTATATACTAGTTTTTTTTTTTAATGTTAATTTATCTCTATGACCCATAATGATTTGGAGACTGTACCTTGTATTAATTCCTTTATAATCGCACATATTATTTTTATAATTTCACAAATGATACCCAATGTCTATTTTCAATAAAATATATTTTATTTACAAGTATTTGATTTGTTTTTCTTGCTAGTACTAAGTCGGACCCAAAAAACGCGAAAGATTTTAATTATATAAAAATTTAGTTATTAATTAGTAACACTTTTTTATAATTAGAAAAGTGTTGCTAAATAATTAACTTAGTTGGTAGTGGTCCTTCGAATCGAGGGGTCCCAGGTTCGATTCTCAGCCGGGACACTGTGTGGTGAGCAAAGCCTTTTCTCGGCTCTTGGGTGTTTGTCTATGCCAGCTACAGAGAATCCTAGTGCAGGTATATATATATATTTTTTTTAATTGTGTTCTTGAGGAACATA
Organism: Aplocera efformata; assembly: GCA_921293045.1. Lineage (NCBI taxonomy): Eukaryota > Metazoa > Arthropoda > Insecta > Lepidoptera > Geometridae > Aplocera > Aplocera efformata. Next base: position 508,726 of record OV121068.1, on the reverse strand, counting down.
CCATCTGTAACAGTGATACAGGAAAATATAGGAAAACAACAACAACAATTACAAAATGCTATTATTTATTAAAAATTACATAATATAAACATTGCTTAGCTTGAATAATTGTCAAAAAATAACTACATACAATTACATGTTACATACAGACGAATATAACAGCTGCTGGTATCACAACTAAATGTTTCAATGGTAATCAAAATGTTTAGCGCAGTAATAGCTACGAAATTATCAATAGGAGGCTTGTTTTTCGAGTGTATGTATGTATATATCTTTGGCACGTTCTGTAGCCTACACGGTTTAATGGATTTTAGATTGATGTGTCATTAGTTTAGTCTTAATTGTGTAGCTATATTAAAATTACAAAATGGCCGATTTTTGGCGCCATTTTATATATAACTATCGACCCGCCCCGGCTTCGCACGGTTAGTAAAGCATCAGTGTCGTATCAGAAACTACCCGTGCGAAGCCGGGGTGACTTGCTAGTGTATTATACATATAAACCTTCCTCTTGAATCACTCTATCTATTAAAAAAAACCGCATCAAAATCCGTTGCGTAGTTTTAAAGATTTAAGCATACATAGGGATATAGGGACAGAGAAAGCGACTTTGTTTTATACTATGTAGTGAAATAATTCAATAATTTCTTGTTGGCATAATAAAGTTAGAATAGTTTATCTGTAGGATAAAAAATGTCTGTTTTAAAAATCGATTCTGATTTTGATCCCTTATTTAAGCTGTTAGAAGTGGAACTTATATTTTCTTCTGTTATACTTTGTTTACACTTTGGATGCCAAAAAACTAGTATTTAAGTTTTTACCATGTTGGTCGCGTCCGTAGGCGAGTACCCCCAGAGTCCCTACGTGTCCCCCGGGTGGTGCAAAAGAAGAAACCAAAATACAACCAAATAATTAACCTCCTACTTTGGAAGTTTTTATGCGACAAAGTGGCGGGACGAGCTAAAGGCCCACTTGATGTTAAGTGGTTACCACCGCCCATAACACTAGCTAACACTAAGGACCTCCCCAACCAAAGTATTAGAAGACCTAAGTTATATCTTGTTGAAGAAATAAAGAACTTGTGCCAAGTACGTTCAGAGAAGTACTGCAAGCAGAAGTACTGACCCACCGCCAAGCAGTGGTGCACTCGCGTTGCTGTGTTCCAGGGGAGGGTGTGGTGGTGAAAATACAGGCACTTGAGGCATACCAACTAGTCTCAGAACCACAAATGACAAAAAACACATTTATAAAAATTGTGCGAGTTTACGAATTTTATCCCGAAGAGGGGTGTAATTAATAAACCGGGGGGGATTCTTAAAAGATCCTTGAAAGGGGTAAACATATAAAACCTCGAAGACAAGGGGAAATATTAATATTTCTTAGTCTTACAACGCTAAACATTTTCAATACATCTACTTAAATCAAAAATAAATGCTTCAACGAAATGTTAAAAGAGTATTTGACAATAATATACAATAACTACCAATATAGTACAATTATAAACGCAATGTTAGAACAACCATATTGCTTTTTCATCATACAATATTGTATGAAACAATCTGTATTTAAGTTGCGGACGCGCGCAATATAGATCAGTATTTTGATCTACTATTCTGCTATGGCATTCCCTTTCGTATGACAAGTTACATTTCACTGATAAGCGACTGAGTCAAAGGTGGCGCGACAACGCCTGGATTTATCAAAACATCACAATATACAAGGTGTTTCAAAAAATTGTGATATTACCTAAACAGCGCATGCCTATTGATCTAGAACTCAACCCCAGGTCTCCCAATCCTCAGCATATTAGGTCACAAGTTATCACAAGTCTAATTTTAACGTAAACTTGACGGTTCAACCCTAAAGGATAGATGTAGTAACCGCACGCGTGCGAGTGAATGATGAGCGCGGTCAGTGACCTCTCCTTAGGGCTGTCCGAAAAATAACAAATCATTATTTTACCTTGTATGGAAAATAACGTTTTGGATTGGATTCTGATATTCAAGCATATCATTCAAAATCTGATTTGTAAACCTTTCAATATTGTCACCTTTTTAAAACACCTTGTATATTAAGAAGCAAATTTTGAATGTTCCTATACGAGTTATACTAGCGACAGCTATTTGGGGCTGCAAATGTCCATGGGCGACGGTAACCACTTAACACTTAGTTAGCTTGTTTGTTTAAATTTAACATTAAAAAAACCAACAATCACGCTAACCAAGCGCTACTTGTGGTCACCCATCCATATTATGTACCTTTAAGAAAATCTGAGTATTTCATACAGAAATCCTTTCAGCGTCGCAATACCGAGGCTAAACTAAAAACTACACCACCCCAAACAAAGTAGCTTCAATTTTATGAAACGCAACAAAAAACCTTCTATGATCAACTCTTGCGACAAATTAATGCTTATTTAAAACAATGATATGTTGACAAATCATTTAATAAGTAATATATTTAGAATTACATACAGCGCTATTTCATACATCCATACAAAAGACGGTTTTCGAATTATTTTTCATTCAAAATAACAAAAAAATAATTTTTCAATAGGTTTTTACGTTGAATTATGCACCAGTAATTTTTAAACTATTAGTCCGTCTAGGGGAATGTTATAGCATAAGTTTATGCTCAGATCTTGGACGTTTGAATTGCGTGGGTCAATCTCATAATGAGATAACAAACACCGCACATTTTTATGTTAATTAACTGCAAAATATCCCGATAACCATCTTTTGTGGAGGAAAATAATTTTGAATATTTTCGATTACATATTTATCAATACTTTTAATTTCCAATTAATAAATTACAATTTTAATTTTACCCTCATTAATAACAGAGTGCAGTTATTGGGATACTCAAAACAATAGCTCGTTTTTAACCTACTACAAAAAAAGGTTTATGTATTTTTGTCAATCAATCTATTCGCCAATTTGAATTGGAATTGGAAAATTGGATGATTATTTTAACGGTTTTCCGTACCCAAAGGGTAAAACAGGACCCGATTACTAAGACTCCGCTGTCTGTCCGTCTGTCACCAGGCTGTATCTGATAGAGTTGAAATTTTCACAAATGACGTATTTCTGTTGCCGCTATAAAAACAAATACTAAAAAACAATAAAATATATTTTTTTTTAATATTTTTTATTATTTTCAAAAACTTGATTTTTATTTTTTGTTCGTTTTTGCTCAATATTATAGATAATAGTACGGCACCCTTCGCGCGCGAGTCCGTCTCGCACTTGGCCGGTTTTTTAACAGGGTGTACAATTTCATAAAGAAATTTCACCCGCCAAAGTAATGTTTTTAGACATTTTATTTTATTTATATGTGCTTACTAATTGTAATTAAATTAAATATTGTTGTTTTATATTATTGACATTATGTATAAAATATGGATCTGGAAATGAGAATTTGAAAATAAAATGATAATAAAAGTATAAAAATAAGGTGTAAAAATATTGATGTTGTATTTTTAAATTTATGTTCTATGGAATTATAAATTATATTATATTATTATGATTATAAATTATGGAATTATAAATGTGGTTAACTCTGTAAGTTTTATCGAACGCCCGAAGACCTCCGACATAGCAGTGCAAAATTCAATCAGAGCGCTAGCTTTGAGAGTCCCAATAAATAGCTACACCTGTAAATTTCGTAATAGACAAATTTCTACGTATACATTTTCGTTAATTCCTAATTATGTATGCATATTTTTGGCCGTTAACTCAATACATTGGCCTACACCTAGACTTAAGACTTTAAGCATAATTATGGCTTAAAATGGGCCTCCAATTCTCCAATTCACCCCTGAGAAGCGACGGCTTAAGCAACCACTTAACAGGCAAATTAATGCCATTAAAAAGGTGATGGTTTGTCAATCACAATATTTCAATATTTCCAGACGATATAATAAATAAAATTAAATCTGTCGCATTGTCTTATTATTAAACTACAGTTAACAATATACGTTAATTAACCAGCGCTTGCTACTTGCGATACTTATAACTAAACAATTTGAAATTGCAAATTATGTTAATTATAAAATAGTTATAAGAAACTAAATTGACCTTAAATAAATAAATATTCACGGAAATCCTTATCAATATCGCACTTTTTTTATCGAAATTTTTACGTATTTTTTTAAAGGAAAATAGTTGATACCATTAAAAAAAAAACATTTATACAAAATTTGCAATTTCAAAATACAAAAACCTACTATGTACATTAATTAATTAATATATTTATAAAATTATAATTACTTATGGCGGCATTAAAAACTAGTTGGCTTTTATTTAATGTACAAAAAATATATTTAAAATTAATAATTAATGTGATCATAAGTTTTCCCCTAAATATGACTGACAGAGCAAAATGACAATAACAAGGGTACCCAAGACCCGAGAACAAATTTCATGCTCACCCCTATAGTACGCCTCGGCCGGGAATACAACCCGTTGATTCCCCTTTGAACATGAAGTGTGCTCTCGGCTCTGTTGTGATGCCACATACTACACAGCAGGGAAGCGTTTGAAACAACCAGCGCAATTTAATTTCCATGGTTCAAATTAAATCAGGATTTAAACAGCAATTACATATTTAAAAGTTATTTTTAAAACTGCAACAATAAATGTAACTATAGACATTTGTAAGATTCATTCACAATAAAACATTTATTTCAATAATAAGTACAAAAAACAAATCATCTTATATAGTCAGAGAGCCCGCTGCGAGATTATTGCGTTCATAAAATTTTTAATCGAAAACTATTTTTTTATATAACAAGCTGCGTCTTCTGACAATAACAAACACAACAGATAAAGAATTAGCAGAATTCAGCCATTCACGAGTGCCGTGACCAACGGAAATAGGAATTGAGAAGTTTCTTAGCTCACGCAGAGGACAAAATCTGTTTTAGTTATTAGGTACTAACCCCTAGCCTTAAGTTACTAACACGTTTGGATCTAGTTGTCTGAATAAATAAAATTATTATTATTATTATTAGGAAAAATAATGGAAAAATTGTGCTGAAAATTCTGGGAAAACCAGCGGTAACATCGCGGAACGCAACTAGTTATATTCGATTGCCACTGACTCACTGACCTATTGACATAATTATTCTTCCAGGAGGTGAGATGGACCGCCGTTCCCGTAGCCCCAGCAATGGTCGTCTCGAAGGGACCGTGGGGTTTTTAGCCGGTAAGAATCCGGCATAACCCGTCCAACGTCCCCAAGGGGGGGCGGGTACCGATAAAGGTTATCCCCACGAAAAAAAAAAGAGGTGAGATGGAGGGGAGTAAGTATGGGACCAGAAAAATCTAAAAACAGTCCCCCTCCACAGTATAAAATATAGAATATTACTTTATTGTACACCATAACCTCAAAAATAAATAAAACAGGTAGGTGGCACAATGGGCGGCCTTATCGCTAAAAGCGATCTCTTCCAGATATATATTAACGATTAAAAACTCGATGAGCGTTGTAATCTTGACGCCGGATGTCGGACTATAGCATACAATTCGATTCCTAGTTACGGTAAATTTTCAAAACGAAAATAAAAGAATTGCTCTGTTCCATTGAGGACATAAAAATATTCCATTGAGGATATAAGGATATTTTATATAGATAAAATTCACCGCTGTAAAAAAAATGGCACAAAATTTCTATAAAACAAATTTGAAATATATTTATTTCACAAGAAAATTACATTTGCAAATATATCTTATATTTTCCGTTTAAGATATTATTAAACCGTACTAGATTTTTTCAGATAATTCCGGTTCTGTCCAGTTTTGTGATACTGAGCGGAACGAAAGAGAAATATATGCCCTTACTCCACTGCGGAGTAAAAGATGCGTATAGCAACTTTTTTAAGCTTGTGACTGAACTGACGGCCCACCTATTGTTAAGTGGTCACCGCCGCTCATATACAACTGTTACGACTCAGGTTCTCCCTACGAAGAGAGGAGCTAGGTCATCATTTTGAACGGATCACAAAACTAAAGTTTAATTTATATACAAACTATCATTCCCCACAGCCAAATAGTTTCCTCCGCGGTGGGGTGAATAGCAACACTCTTTAATTCATTTATATGGGCGGCGGTTACCACTTAACATCAACTCAAAAGTTCAAATCAGATAAAAAATACATGATTTTTATAACATCAAGTCAAAAAGATCAATTTTTAATTAAAAATCATGTTTTTTTTTTAATCTGATTTGACTTGATGTTAAGTGGTTACCGCCACCCATAACCCTTCTATCGGCATAATAAACTTTGAAATGTAATTTACATGTGTAACTATATATTAAAATCCAGTACAGTTTATATGGGTACATGTGTTTCTACTAAGCTAGTTATTTACAACCTGTATCACTCCTGACAGAGTTTGTGACTCCCTCGGCACTAGAATATTACTCAAACGGAGACGGGCGACGTCGCTTGTATATTACATTCAATTCTAAACAGACAGACATAATTTTCAGTAAGTTAATTACAGTTTTAAAGCTGGCTTGAACGGGGCACGGTTTAAGCTGTTTTTTTTAAAAAGCCAATTTTCGACATAGCTTATCGACTAGTATAGTCGAGGCCGACGTCTTATAGTGCCCTCCGAAGCACGGAAAGCTCAGTTCAAATGCCACTAAAGGGTCACCAATCAAAATAAAGACATTTTGAAAGGCGCTTTAGAACCCAATAAGTATTAATTTCACTAAAAATATATTTATCAAATGCGGGTAGCTTGATTTTTAAACTACATTTTGAATATTGTTAAAACCTTCAAGATCTGTAATCTGGTTCCCATAGTACAACCTTTCCTCAGTTAGGGGCCAGATGGCGCTGTGTGAATACCAGTAAATATTTATTCCGGGATCAAAAGTAGCCTTTGTTAATCCAGGATATAAGCTATCCTGGTAAATTTCATCCGGATCCGTTGAACCGTTTGAGCGTGGGACAAACATACACACAAACTTTCGCCTATACAATGCAAGTGTGATTTAGAAACGCGCGCAAATACATCTAACGAAAAACGCATTGAATTTCATCAAATAAAAAGATTTTTTTCAATAAAAAACATCACGAAAACGGCTCCGTGGCTTAATTGGTAGTAGCCCTGCCTTCGAAGCGAGGGGTCTCGGGTCCGATTCCCGGCCGGGGCACACTGTGTGGTGAGCATGAAGTTTGTTCTCGGGTCTTGGGTGTTTGTCTTGTTTCTGTGTTGGTCCATGCCACGACACAGGGAATCCTAGTGCAGAGGTATGAGTGTAAACGTTTATCTATATATCTTTCTGTAATTGTGTCTGTCTGTCGCATTTATAGAGGAATGTTCACTACACAATTAATTCCTATGACACAATAAGTTAACGAATTTTACAATTACAAGTTTCGTTCTGTATATATTTGGCAGGAGGCGTGACGGGGGCGCGGCGGGGGCGCGCGGTCACAGCTTGGTCCTGGGGGGATGATAATCTATATATTAACATTAATTGGCGTACCACCTTCTGACGGGGGGGGGGGGGGGGGGGGGGGCTTTTTATCATACACACAAACACACCTACATGAAGCATTAGGTATATGTAGTGTGTAGGGCAAACAGCTGCAAATGATCCTGCTTTATAGGTAAATAAATATAAGTAAATATGACTATGCATGCATTTCTATTTTAAATTTCCATTTCCAGGGGGCAGCTGCCTCCCCCCAGGGGTACGCCCATGAAAACATTTATTTATTAAGGGCCCAGGGGCACAGACCCACACGTGCAATGACAATACCAATGTCGAAACCGGTATGCCTTAGAACCACAAAAATCGATGACATGTGATCTACCAATCTGGGCTCCCGTGGTAGATCAGAGCAGTATAGCTACGCCACTGATAAAGTCAGTTATATCTGCCACCCTAGCCTCCAGCCTCAGCCTAGCCTTCAGACCATGTCACGCTCGGTAGTGCCACTCACCACTATACACCCCGGTCACAACCTGAAGGGTATTGCCACCACTCACCACTATAGGAAGAGCACCTGCCGCTGCTGCGAGGCGGGCAGCGAGGCCCCGGAGCCGGACGAGGTGCTGCGGCGCTCCGCCGGCGGCTCCTTCTCGCGCTCCGAGCCCGAGTTGGAGCCGCCGGAGCCCGACACCACGCTCTCCTCTCGGTTGTACCTGCAATCAATCAACAAATCAATATTTCATTTCATTTCGTGCAAGAACGCATTCTTTTTAAAAAAAAAAAAAAAACGGCCAAGTGCGTGTTGTTCCGAACCAACTTTTCGCAATTTCGCAATAATCGCTCGCGTCCGTAAGTACCCTTTGATTCCCTACACGTACCCCCTGGGTGGTGCTAAAGGAGCAACCAAAAGTAGCAGTAGAACTTGTGCTAAGTTCGTCCGGAGAGGTACTGCCACCACATCTGGAATCTGCCGCCAAGCAGTAGTGGTTGCATTACCGTGTTCCGGTGGAAGGGTGTGGCTGCCGGTGAAATCAGACGCGCATTGGACATATCATTCCGGCGTGATTGAGTAACAAACATCCATCCATACATCCAAACATTCGCGTTTACAACATTAGTAGGATTTATGTGTAAAATGTAGCCGTGTTGATACTTGATATCTAAATGAGTTTGGCTGTGACTGTGACCCCCTGGGGTCTCCCAGTTGCTGTACATGCGCCCTCACCCGTAGACGGTGTGCTCCGTGTTGACGCAGGACGCGTACTTGAACGGTATCGGCTGGTACCCGTACGAGCCCGCGTACGGCATGTAGTTAGGGCCCATCATGCTGAAACACACATTACATGACACAATCATACTCGACAGCTCCGTGCAGTGCTTCGGAAGGCACATTAAGATATCTATACTACTATACAGCTCCGTGGAGCGCTTCGGAGGGCACATTAACATGTCTATACTACTCGACAGCTCGGTGCAGTGCTTCGGTGGGCACATTAACATGCCTATACTACTCGACACTTCCGTGCAGTGCTTCGGAGGGCACATTAACATGTTTATACTACTCGACAGCTCGGTGCAGTGCTTCGGAGGGCACATTAACATGTCTATAGTAGTCGATAGCTCCGTGCAGTGCTTCGGAAGGCACATTATGAATGAATGAATACTCTATTGTACACCTCGATAGAAAATATAAAATAAAAATAAAATTCACAAAACAGGCACATAAAAAGAAGAGGTTACAATGGGCGGCCTTATCGCTAATAGCGGTCTTTTCCAGATGTCTATAGTAGTCGATAGCTATAGAAAAATCCGACACCAGTGTTGGCCACACGAAAAAGCTCCGTATTATTATAATTAAATAATTACTAAGTAATATTATATATGCGAAAGTGAGTTTGTTTGTTTCGCTAAATTTGATAATTTTTTCACCAATCGAAAGCTACATTATATATTTTCACTGGCAGATACCCGGCGTGCCTACTACGCCCTGGTAATCTGCCGCCAAGCAGTGGTGCACTCGCAATGCTGTACCAGTGGAAGGGTGTGGGTGCCGGTGCAATCAAAGCGGCATGAGAAGTACCCCCGCCTCGGGCAACAGGGTACAACATAGTTCGTATTGAGATCGTATTGCTGTTATGGGCGGAGGCAACCACTTACCACCAAGCAAAGATTTAATTATGCACACCCGTTTTAAGTTATATAAAATTAGGTATTACTTGGGGTTGGGAAGGGGGGGCAGCGCGGTGCTGAGCAGGCTGTCCGCGTCGCCCGTGCTTCGGAGGCGTAGTGACGCCAGCTCGGCGCACAGCTCGCCCGCCACGTAGTAACACTGCTCCGAGAATGTGATCTTGTTCACTGTGTGCCTGATGAAGCCAGCCTGCGGAGGTGATCAGTCAAAATGGAGTCTACATACTAATATTGTAATAACATCTCATACTCATTTACTTGACCGTAGAAACCATAAGTTACCTTTTACGTGCCAGCCTCTAATGTTACTCTCGATAATTGAGAGTGAATGGGCTCTGATCTACCACGGGAGCCCGATCCGGATTGGTAGATGTCACATTTTGAATTTATGGTTCTCAGACATGCCGGTTGCCTCACGATGTTTTCCGTCACCGTTTCGAGAACGTGGTATTTCGCACATACATTTTTCAAGTGCAATAACTCATTGGTGCGCGTGTGGGTTTGAACCAGCGACCTTCAGATTTAAAGTCGGCGTCTATGCCCCTGGGCCACCACGCTCTTCAGCGACCGACTGCTTGGGTCTCACTCCGCGGTCGGTGGACCTCCGTCTACATACACATGATCATGATGATGATGGGATAAGGGCAGGAAGATGATGATGATGATCGCTCACCTTGAGCATATGCGAGGCGTACTTCCTAGCGTCGCGGCGGTCCGCTATCCCAGCAACATGTTGCAGGATCCACTCCACAACATCGGCCCCGATGAAGGCATTTGGTATCGTTATCTTCAACCACATTCTGTCCCGAATCTCAAGACCTGGAACAGACAGAATAATTATATACACCGAGTTGAATATCAAGACCTATGCGCCATCTACCGTACCAGCCTCTAATGTTCCCACTGCTGACACCGGCCTACTCTCAATAACTGAGAGTGAATGGGCTCTGAACTACCACGGGAGCCCAATCCGGATAGCCAGTTTGTTTTCGGGTCTTAGATGTATATCTTGTGTTTCTCCATGCCATCTGCGACACAGGGAATCCTAGTGCAGAGGCATGAGTGTGTAAATATTTCACGTTTATTATTAAAATAAAAATTTATGAATCGAATTATCAATCTGGGTCTCTCACCAGAATCAGGTCTGAGCATCGCCCGCACCACCAGCGCCATGTCCATGTTGACGGAGAGTTGGGGGTCTCCACCGTCGGCCGCCCTCTCCGACACAGAGGAGGGCAGCGCGGAGAGCGACGGGGGCGGCGGGGGGTACGCCTCGCGCAGCGCCGCCGTGTGCGCCACCCAAGCACCTGACATGTCAACAAATTAATGTTAAAAAGGTTGCCTGGAAGAGATTGCTTTAAGCAATAAGGCCGCCCATTGTATTTCACATTTATTGGATTACTCTTAGTAATTATGTTTTTATGTCAATGTGGTGTAAAATAAAGAGTTTTCTATCTATATCAATCTATCTTTATAATAATGGTAGTACACAGGTCATTTAAGATTAAAAATAATGATAAATAGTAGATGCTGCTGTAAAGGGGCATTGTCAAGTTTACCTTGCTTATAAATATTACTTATAATATTAACTCACCAGGGTCTATAGGTCTGACTGGCTCTGTCCGTGGTATGGTGAAGTACCCCTTGGGATTGGGGTCCCAGCATTTGGCAACCACCAGCTTAATGGGGCCTGGCTTTTGCACCACCTCCCGGAGAACCCGGACCGCTTCGTCATTTGTCATGTCCTCAAAGTTCACATCGTTCACCTGAAACGACAGGTTATTCATTAATAGTATTGGAGATTATTATCATTTATAATCTATTAATATTATAGATTTAATTGAAATCAAAAGCACTAAGGAGTATTGATATCAACTTCGATCCAAAACACTCCCAAAATAAATTCCACCCCTTTTTAACTCCATTAGGCTATGAGTTTCAATGAAATACGAAACACGTCTTCCATCAATTCTGTTAAAGAATGTTTATGCAAAATTTGAAGTAGATTGGACGAAGGAATCGAATTGTCGCATACAAAGTTTTCCCCCGTTTTTCACCCTCTTAGGGGTAGAATTTCGGAAAATCCTTTTTAATTAAATGCCTGCTTTATACAAAGAACACAACCTCCAATTTTCAGGTCTCTACAAACAGTGGTTTTGGCTGTGCGTTGATACATCAGTCAGACATTGACAACAAATGCTTCTTTTTTAAATAAATGTTAAAATTTTAAAAGTTTAAAACATTTTTTTTTTGTAAAAAATATTTTTTTTCTAGAAATACAATTGTACAGGTAAACTTAAACAGCAAAAGCACAAAAAAAAACACAAAAATTCATTCAAATCATTAGAGCCATTACTGAGATATGACAAAAATATTAAAGAAACATTATCATAAGATATTATAAACAGTCATAGACTTGGCACACAGTGCCATCTAGCCTCAATCTAAGCATGAATTTAACCAGATCACTGATACAAAACTTATATATAGTACTTTTATTTGTACTTGAACAAATATTATCACTCAGACACAGAATAAACATCTCTGTTTGTCTCACAAAGATTGTGCTGGGTGGGAATTGAATCTACAACCTACAGTACAGAAGGCAACCAAGCCGTGAGGTTAGTCAATAGTATTAATTAACAATTAACACTAGCGAAACAATACCCAGTTAACAGTTAACATCCTGCCCTAACACCTGCACAAAGGACGCCATAGATGTTGCAAACCACTGGTCTAAAACAATATAATGCATGAAACATCGACTCGATAGTAAAAGTTAACCTGCAGGTGAATTAAGAACTGCACCTTTTGGAAAGTTGGTTACACAAATGTTTGTTCTAGATGGGAATCAAACCCATAACCCATGGAAGGATGACTTACTGCCAACTGAGATATGAAGAAGTAAAGAAATGTATGTAAGAACACATACCTGCAAAATCATGTCTCCTGGTTCTATCCTTCCGTCCAATGCCACAGCACCACCTTTCATGATACTCCCCACGTAGATCCCACCATCACCACCTTTGTTACTCTGACCCACTATAGAAATCCCGAGAAAGTTTACTGTGTCCATATTTAACGTTACTGTGATTATATGCATTGACATCGTGGAGTCAGTTATTGAGGAGTATGAGGATGTCCGAGACATGACTTGCGGTCTTTTCCGCCTCCGCTGCGGTCTTTTACGGGAACTGACTTGCAAGTGGGAGACACTGCTGCATTCTGTCAGGGCTCTGTCTACGGAGGCGTTTGTGTGACGTCCGGTCGTGGTCGTGATCTCTGATTGGCTGTCGAAGAGGCTCGTGGAGTCCAAATCTGAGCTCAAGACTGAAGCTGTCTCGTATTCCAAGCCGTGGTTGGCGTATTTTGAGTGACCATTTATTCTGAGGCCTCGGTATTTGTATTTGTCGCAGGACGCTCTGTGCCCTGGCCGGGAGCTGATCGTGCTGTCTGTGTCCGTGCATGTGTCTCGAGTTAGGGGCGCTGCCGGAGCACCCTGGTTCGTCGTCTTGCCCTTCCCAGGGTTGCTGTCAGTACACTGCGAAGCCCCGTCCGAAGGATTGGAGCCCTCGGCGGAGACTAACCACGATACTACGCGGCCGTTGAAACATGGCAGATGAGCGTTATCATCAACAATTTCTTCTTTCACAACACCAAAGTCATCATCCATTGACTTGAAGAAAAATTTGTAATTTGGCCTGTTTAGTTGATTTTTAAAGTCCAGTAATGTCACTTTTTCCGGAGATATGGGGATTTTCACTAAATACGGCGTCTCCTCATCATCTATATAGTAAATTACTTTAGTTTCCTCCATTTTTAGAGCATTTATTGTCGAAAAACAACACCCCTACAATCTATAAATAACAGCCGCCATCACAAAAATGGCGTTTACTAACTAGTACTGCTACCCGACACTGTGAGGCGCAACTATCGGATTTCGTTCGGATATATAAAATCCAAAATTATAATTAGAAAAAGCCACTGATGGTGATGCAGTCTGTGACGGTTTAGCTGTATTTTGTTCAGGTCATTTTTATTTATTTATCTGTGCTTCATTCGTTTGTTTTGTTTCTTCGTTTGCGTTTGAATTATTTCCGTTTTATAATTTTTATTTGTGGAAGTTCTAATGAAAATGGGTGTAGGAAACGAAATCCATGATCACATGCAGATCTGCCTAGGAGTTTTCGAGCAGCTGGATGGATTTTGCAAGCGTTTAGAAGGTAAACTAGTTATATTTACAAAAATCGATAAACTTTTCAACGTTCTCGTTAATTGCATATTTTTGCAGAGAAAATCGATAAGGAGCAACAGGAACTCAAAGCTCGTAAGAAAAATACTGAGCTAGAACACAAAATTGCTCAGGAAATGAAAATTCATGTAAGTAATATATCGTTATACCTTATCACTTAATTAACAACCAGCTTTTGGTTTAATCATTAATTCATGTAGTTTGTACCTACTGTTAATCCTCGTCTACTTGAGCAGTCCCAAGGAGCATCACATTGCGCCAGATACCATTATCTTTTGTCTATTGTGTTGGCTTTAAACTAAAATCCATCTTATCTCTTTAACTTCAGTTTTAAATTAACAAAATGAATTCCGGTTACTTTTAGTTCCGATTCACACTAACAGGATCTGCACCATTGTCATGATGCTATAGAAATCACACTAATATTTGTGAGTTTATTGAGTTGATAATATTAGTTTATTTTTTTATTGAAGTTTACAGATTAACCACTTAATGATAAGATTGCTTCTCATGCTTAACACAATGTTAAGGGCTATTAAAGATGGTAAGGGGGTTACCATCTTTAATAGCCCACTGCTGGACATTGGCCGCTCCTAACTATAATTCGGGATGGGATGACTGGGCCTATACTGACATTGCGCGTAGGGTGTTTTGTGCATCCCCCGTTAACTAAACTCTATCCCAGATATCCAAACTCTTAAAAGTACTGGAGAAGGAATCTAGGTTGTTGGCAGCACTGTTCCAACAATTGCTGTGGTGTTTTAAATTTTGTAGGCTGCTCCTAGTAAGTACTACTGAGCTGGTTCTTCAGCTCTTCTTATTCACTATCTACCAGCCACCTCCCTTTTTTTTATGGGCCATATTTATGAGTTTTAATTAGCTACTTGTGATTTACAGCAAGAGCTGACGGAGCGTCTCTCAAAGCTGACCAACCGAAGCGATGAGCTGGATCGTGTCTGCGCCAGCTTTGAATCCCATCTCACCATTGCCGACAGCGACCAGCACCGGCTTGACAATGCTAGGTTAGTCAGCACAATGTTACCATTGTAGTCCGCAGCTTAGTTGGTATTAGCCCTGCCTTAGAAGCAAGGGGTCCTGGGTTCAATTCCCAGCTAAGACAGACAGCTTGACAGTGCGGAGGCAAAGTTTGTGCTAAGATCATTGTTATGTGTTTCTGTGTTTGTGCATGTCACTGGTTATCTTTTGTTGTTGGTCCCATAGAATTCAAAATTGGTCAACAGTTTGATTGTAGTATCTAAGTAACTGGAAAAAATATGTCACGCAATTGTACAAAATTGCGTGTTTTGTTACTCTGAAAGTATTGTACCTTTTTTCGATTTTTATATCAGTTACTTGTTATGTTTCCAGAGAGACCTACCAACTTGAGAAGGAGATGACCGGCATTCGTTTCGACTTCAGTTCGACGCCAAACGTAGCCAAGGGATGTATCCTTTTAAGAAACAGAAAAAATCGGCCAAGTGCGTTTCAGACTCTGCCACGAAGGGTTCCGTGCCATTATTGAAACAGTTCATAGTTACGCTCCACAAGTCATGTCCACACAGAAACGCTAAAATAGCGTAAGCTCAAATACAAGTGGCGCCATCTAGTTTCTATATATGGAACTATACCCCAAAAACCACGTTTTTGTATATTTAATTCTGATTTGAACAGTGGAGTCCAGCGAAACACAGTAATGTAACTACTGCTTGGCGGCAGATTCCAGGTGTGGTGGCAGTACCTGTCCAGACAGACTTGGCACAAGTTCTACTGCTATTAGGAGTACAAATAAGTTTCCGCCGTTTTTTAACACAAATTAAATATTTATTGTAGAAGAACGGTAATATAAATTTATTCAAAATATTGCCCATCACTTGCAACCACTTTTTCCCATCTCTCAGGCAGCATTCGAATCCCACGTCTGAAGAACTCCTTGTCTTTTGAGGTTATCCACGAATCAACCCAATTTTTGGTATCCTCATAAGATGTGAACCGCTGCGCCGTCAGAGCATGTGCTACGGACCGGAACAGGTGATAATCGGACGGTGCAATGTCTGGTGAATACGGCGGGTGGGGTAACATTTCCCAATCAAGTGTTTCCAAGTACTTTTTCACGGGAGCCGCAACATGTGGACGAGCATTGTCATGCAGAAGAATAATTTTTTCGTGTCTAGAATAGTATTGAGGGCGTTTTTCCTTCAGAGCTCGGGTCAATCTCATCAATTGTGTTCGATAGAGGGCTCCAGTAATTGTTTCGCTCGGATTAAGCAACTCATAATACACTACACCTAGCTGATCCCACCAAATACACAGCATAAGTTTTTTTCCGTGAATATTCGGTTTTGCTGTTGATGTTGACGCGTGGCCAGGTAATCCCCATGATTTTCTTCTTTTTGGATTGTCATAATGTATCCACTTCTCATCACCAGTTATGATACGATGTAAAAAACCCTTTTTTTATGTCTAGCTAGCAGCATTTCACTTAAGCATAATCGGCGTTCAATATCTCTCGGCTTTAATTCGTACGGAACCCAATTTCCTTGTTTATGAATCATTCCTAATGATTTTAAACGATGTGAGACTGCTTGCTGAGTGACTTCTAATGTTAGAGCAAGTTCTTTTTGTGTTTGAGATGAATCTTCCTCCAATAATTCCTCCAATTCTGCATCCTCGTAAATTTTTGGCCTTCCACTGCGATCTTTGTCTTCTACGTCGAAATCACCGTTTTTAAACTTTTGAAACCACTCTCGACACGTTCTCTCACTCAAAGCAACCTCACCATATGCTTCTACGAGCAATCGATGCGCCTCAGCAGCAGATTTCTTTAAATTAAAGAAGTAAACTAATATTTCCCCCAAATACTTGGCTCAAATTTTGACATTTTCAACTTATAAAAATTATATTTTACCAATATAAAATCAATGATATTAATAGGTTATGTTGTTCTTGAATGTCCAAACTATTTTTTAAGCCGGTTATCATCTGCGAAAGCTAACCGAAACTCCGTGCCGCGCCATCTACAATAAAACGGCGGAATCTTATTTGTACTCCTAATACTTTAGGTTGCTCCTTTAGCACCAACCAGGGGACACGTCTAAGGATTCTAAGGGTATTCTCCTACGGACGCGAGCAACTTGGTCCCCCAATCTTTGGTTGCCTGTAAGAGATTGCACTTAGCGACAAAACCGCCCATCATAGCACCAATTACTCTCACTTTTTCTGTTATTTCTAGTGTTAAAAATAGAGATATCTATCTATACCCAGTAATATTTACTCTGGCATTGTAATATTTTCCTGAGCGTAAATACAGACATCAAGTCGGAATCGCGCAAGTTGCTGCAGCCGTTCGAGGTGCCCGCGACCGACAGCGAAGCCCTATGGGCGCTGATAGCCACCACCGCAGCCCCCGGGTGGCCGGGCATCGATAAGGAAAACACCCCATCTAATTAACATAAAGAATTAACTTTTTCAAAATACTCCTTTGGAAATTTACACAACAGGGATAAGATGTAGTTGATATGAACTAATTTAAGTATTACTGGCCTCATAGCTCAGTTGGTACTGGCCTCCTAGCTCAGTTGGTACTGGCCTCCTAGCTCAGTTGGTACTGGCCTCCTAGCTCAGTTAGTAATGGCCTCTTAGCTCAGTTGGTACTGGCCTCATAGCTCAGTTGGTACTGGCCTCATAGCTCAGTTCGTACTGGCCTCATAACTCAGTTCGTACTGGCCTCATAACTCAGTTCGTACTGGCCTCATAGCTCAGTTAGTACTGGCCTCTTAGCTCGATTGGTAAGTAAAGTTAATTTAAAGATATGTTTAATAGTATTATCTAGGAATGTTTTTTCGTTAATGTGTTAACTCTGAGATAAACGTAAGGCGTTGCTACTTGTAGACTATAAGATTATGTAAATACATAAAACAAGGTTAAAATATACTTTTAAAAGGAATAATTCCGTAGTAAATTGTTTTTTTTTTAATGTGTATAAGTCATGGAACGGGCCCATCTGGTAAGTGGCGACCCCCGTCCGTGATAACAGTAATGCGACTCAGTATAATATTTCGTTTCGTTTCAATTTTGAAAATGACAGGTTATCATGGCTGATTTTTGGGGTGGTTTCCCAACCAATAACACCTTATCGAGTCACACTGTTACTGGTTGGGACATTTCTTCCCATCAGATCACACTATTTAATGGGTGTGATTCGTTGGGAAATTATCTGCAAAATAGTTGCAACCAATAACAGTGTGACTCGATGAGGTGTTAATGGTTGGGAAACCACCATTATTGGCACCATATTTTGTCTTCAAAAATCTTTTTCAAAATACAGCTTAATATGTTCAAAAGTAATTTAAAATTCTTCATGCAGATTTTTTTTTTAATATTTTTTTGTACAATGTGTAATTAATATACTTTACATTCTTATTTAAATGTCTACTCAACTCAGTATATGTAATTTCTCGTTTTGTAATTCTCAAGTCTATATTGTGTAACGAATAAAAAAATATAATATATTTTATTTGCTTTAAATTTATTGCTAACATACATTGTTTATTATCTTACAATTTAATATTTACAATATATATATATATATGTATTTACAAGGTAGGGGTAAGCTCAGCACTGTACTAGTACTGTACTGTACTGGTCCTAGTTTATTCCAGAACAATTCCTGTTTACCAAGTACCTATAATACCTATTGAGTAGTCGTGTGTCCTGGAAAATTGTGCCTTTAACTGCAGTAAGGTCGATGTTACATTGAATTCAACAAGTTGTTTACTTGCTAAATAGAAATCTTCTGGAAGTCTTTAACATGTTAAATGGTTTTCGAACGTGCGGGATGGTTTAGCCATTTATAAACAGCTCGCCATTTATAACTGATACCATCAAGTGATTTGGAAACGAATAAAGTATCTGCGACGAAATACTGGCACATTGAAATATCCAGAACCCAGCGCATAACAATTTTCTGGCGTAGTGGCAATTTCTAAGCACGGTACGTAGATTCTTGACGGCGTAGAGACGCAAATTGTAGTTTATCTAATATACATTCGAATCCTGAACGCTGATTCCTGTCATCTATACTAATATAATAAAGCTGAAGAGTTTGTTTGTTTGAACGCGCTAATCTCTGGAACTACCAATCGGATTTAAAAAAATATTTTTGTTGCGATATTCATGAGGAAGGCTATAGGATATCTAGCACGCTAAATTTATTTTAAACTAGCTGCGCCCCGCGGTTTCTCCCGCATAGTTCCCGTTCCCGTGGAGAATACGGGGATAAATTGATTTTATTTTTTCGTTAATTTTCCAATGTTTTTAATAGTTATTCTGCTATTCGGGACGGAAACAAATCCAACAAATCAAAAACCATGGCAATCGGTCCAGCCGTTCTCGAGTTATAAGTGTTGTAACAAACGCGACTTTCTTTTATAAATATAGATTATACGCGGGTGCAACCGTGGGGCACAGCTAGTTACTAATGATATTCTGGCGTAGTGGAAGCGCGGGCTGGTTTCTAAGCACGGTACGTAGATTCTTGACGGCGTAGTGACGCAATTTGTAGGTTATCTTCATTCGAGTCCTGGACGCTGTGAGTCTTATCATTACTAATGATGTTCTGGTGCAACGGAGGCACGGGTCCGGTGTATCGGTGCACGGTACGTAGATGCTTGACGGCGTAGTGGCGGCACTTGTAGGCTCGCGTACAAACGGGACATTTATACGTGGCTCGGCTGTGGCAGGACATTTTGTGCATGTGGAGACCATTGTTGGTCTTGAAGGATGCTGCGCAGATCTCGCACTGGAAATGAGATTGCTTGGCGTATAAACTAGGCTCGGCTTCGTAGATGTTGGTAGTGGCTCTTTTTGCAGGTCGTGGTTCGATTCCCAAGCATTTGTGTGATAAGCGTAGATGTTTTGCGTCTAGGTGTTATGTACAGAGAGTCCTTTAATAATAATAATAAATATTTACTGGGAATTTTATTTGGAATATTTATTGGTGAGGGCCCTCAACTAAAAACATAATTTGAATATAGTAGCAAACCAAAGGCACCACTAGACGGACCTCGGCATGTCTCGCTGGTAAACTAACCTCAAAACGAACTACAAACAGCGGGAGCTACTTTGTTTTACACTATGTAAGGAGTTGGTGATGCTAACCTTGACTAATCTCTCGGTGCGATGCGATTTGAGATGCTGCGTGAGGAGGTACCGCGCGTGGAACGCGGCGCCGCACCGCTCGCAGACGTACGGTTTCTCCCCCCGGTGGCGCCGCTCGTGGTTCTAATACCAAGAATTACATCAGCCGATTTCCAATAGAATTTAACAAATTCCATTTTTTTTACGAATCTGCGGCCATAGTAGGAAGCAATTCAGATAATTGATGATAACAAAACAGTTTTATGCTGCAGCTACATCTGTCTCCCGTCTTGGGCCGGGGATTATATTCAGTATTTTATTGCATCACATAGTATTATGCAAGTTATTACATTAGTTCTTATTATAACGTAAAAAGCGCAATACGTCACGAGCATGTCGAGGTCATCGGTGACGCGAACCCCGTAAGTATTGTATTAAATACATGTATACAGGCCGCTATACTACGCGTCTCTAGTCTGGCGCAAGCGCAATACGTCACGACCATGTCGAGGTTATCGGTGACGCGAACCCCGTAAGTATTAAATACATGTACACAGGCCGCTATACTACTCGTCGCTAGTCTGGCGCAAGCGCAATACGTCACGAGCATGTCGAGGTTATCGGTGACGCGAACCCCGTAAGTATTAAATACATGTATACAGGCCGCTATACTACGCGTCTCTAGTCTGGCGCAAGCGCAATACGTCACGAGCATGTCGAGGTTATCGGTGACGCGAACCCCGTAAGTATTAAATACATGTATACAGGCCGCTATACTACGCGTCTCTAGTCTGGCGCAAGCGCAATACGTCACGAGCATGTCGAGGTCACCGGTGACGCGAACCCATAAGTTTCACTTCAAAAAGAAATGTAATAACATCAGTTTTGTTCCGACTGCAGAAGACTGGTAATTGTTTGTAGAAGGGAGGCCTATAGGTACTCAGCAGTGAGGAAGGGGGGATGTTTCCGGCTGCATAAGATACATAGACATGGATACTATGACAGTCCTTGGTATCTTAAACTCACCTGCATAGCTACGCTGCTCGCGCTCTGAAAATCGCACTTCGGTCGTGAACATTTAAATTTAACAAAGCCGTGTTTGGAGCGAAGGTGCTCCTCCAGTCGGGATTTGTTCCTGAATTTTCTACCGCAATGCTGAAATAGAGACAAGGAATTCGCTGAAAAATATCTCTTACTATAGACATGTCACGAGCTGATGAGATGTCACTAACTACAGACTCGACAATAGTACGCACAATATTCAAGCTAACAGTGATAATATTATCCGATGCTATCGGCCTGTCAAAATGCCTACAAAATAGGAAAACCAAATCTGTCAACGCTCTTAACAGGACAATGAAAGCTGCCGGATTTTTTATAGATTTGTTTAAAGCATTCGACTCTGTCAATCATGATTTTATTATTCGATTATACGTGTATGGTATTAGAGCACACACATTAAGGAATCAAATATTCCTTAAACGATAAGAACTCACGGTTGGAATCAAAGTGGATGGGAAATATTTAGCCAGATGCTCAAAACGTAAATGGCGTCCCACAGGGTTTGGCTTTAGGTACCACATTATTTGTGATGTTACTGAACGATTTGTCAAAATTGTCTTTAAATTGTGATACAATATGTCGATGATACAAATGTTATCATGATGATTTGACAGTTCTAGTGAAAGCACAGGAGCATAGACACGCTAACATCCCCATCTCGGGTGATGGGAACAACAGGTAGTAACTTTCCAGTAATATTGATATGTTGCATATTTATACTGTGAGCGATTAGGAAGAAGAATGGGACGCGTCTCCGTGGATAGCACTATCTGTACCAATGATCCAAACTATTGCATAATTGATACTTACATCACAAGTCGGCGCCAAGCCTTCATGTTCAATCCTATGATGAATTTTCAAACCAGCTTTTTGCATTTTCTTGTGGCATATCTCGCACTCGCCGATCTCCTTACCCTGAATTACATTAACGCCTAATAAAATATATTTATCCCTTTTAATGAAAGTTTTATTTTTCATGTAGTTATTTAAGTTAATAAAATAGTTTTTGCTTGAACTATTTTCGCGATAGAGGGCAAAGAGTGAACAGTGTTTGAATATTTAGAGTATCATTCGAGGTCAACTAGGTACCTCAAACGGTGGTTTCCCAACCAGTAACACCTCATCGAGTCACACTATTACTGGTTGGGAATTTTCTACCTATGGTTGGGAAACCACCCCTCAAACTCAGGGTGTACTCTATATCAAGAACTTATCCTTTACTCACCGTTTCCCCACTACTTGGATTGCGTTTTATTATCTTTTGTTTACATAAAACAACATGTTGCATCAAAGCATCTTTAGAAGGCATCTCCAATTTGCAGATCTGAAAAGAAACTTAAAGTTGAAAATCTTTACGTCTGCCAGCCACTGCTGACCCGGCCTACTCTTGTTACGACATGCCGGATGTTTTCCTTTACCGTTTCGAGAACGTGGTATTGCGCACATAAAGTTTTCAAGTGAAAAACTCATTGGTGCACGTGTGGGTTTGAACGCGACCATCAGATTTAAAGTCGGCATGTGTGTCCCTGGGCCACAGACGACAAACGACTTCTATACTGTCATCCCTTATTTCATTTAAGGTTGAAAAAGATACATACAAATCGGTTTACAACGGACGAAGAAAAGTCACAGAAAAGCAAAATACGCAATTTCGTTCACATGGATGACGTATTTTTTCAGTTATTTTCATTTAAAAACCAAATTATGTAAGTAACTGATTTTGGTGAAATTTCTAAGGGGAAAATCTGACAGCATATAGTTTCAAATAAAAAAAAATCCAAACCAGTTGGTAAATGATAGAGTTCCAAGGTAACAAACAAAAAAAAACACTCGTATAATGAAAACCTCTTTGGAATTCATTTTAAAAACAGAATAACACTTACTCCACACCTAGAGCACAGCTTTCCATGAATCTTGTCCAAGTGTCGATTCATACTCTTCCTGTAGACATATGTTTCACATAATTCACACTTATCCTTTTTCTCGTCGGCTCCTGGGTGCAGTTTACTCATATGGACATATATACTATTGATTGATAAGTCCTTTCTACATATCTTACAAGACACACGCTGCGACTGCTTTTTTAAATTTGATTCCGTCTCATCTCTTTCTGAATCGGATTCCGATGAATATGTATCATTTTTTTCATTGCCATCTTGATTACCAGCATCCACACTATTAACTTCTTCTGGTATAGTATCTTCTCTTGAAATAGTATCATTGTTATATTTATCTGTGTCATTTTTGTTTTTAAGTAACGCTTTCAATAATTTGTCCTTCTCTGAATCACCAAACTCGTCTATTTCTAATTCAATATCAGTCTCATTTTTACTTTTCACAAACACATTGTTGTCTTTGTTTTCATCAAAAATATAGTGAACATCAATTTTTATGGCATCTATAGCATTTTCATCATTTTTACTGCTATCTGAAGGATTCTCTTCATAGACACTGCTGTCTTTCTTGTCACGATAAATGTAGTGAACATCAATTTTTATGTCATCCAAAGCGTCTCCATTTTTATCAACTTTGGCATTGGAGATCTTTATCTTACCTAACATGTGGAGCAGTTTGGATTCGGAGTCTTTGCATTGGACTCGGAACTTAAGAGATTTGTTGATGTGTGCCACGCAGTCGATACAAATGTTTTGGGGCAGGCCATCATTTAGTTCCACCTGAAAAGAAACAATAAAAGTCAAAGTGACAAATTAGAAAACTAACTTAATCAAGAAATTATTAAAAAAAAAAGAAGAAAAACCATCCGGCGCATAAAATCCAAATTACATTTAAATATAAGTTGTATATATTTTTGTAAACCATTTATAAACCCCTGTATATGAATAAAGAAAGGTTTTATATTAAATTTTTTTTTGGAGACTTAAGAAGTCTTATTCCCATTTTAATTTTTATAATTGTGGTCTAACCAGTGTCACTCATAATTAATATGAATTTAAGGACATGTCTCAAGCTAAAATCCATGAAGCCATCAGGATACAGAGTATGCCAATAAATATATATATATGTATACACTCTAAAAACAGCGCTCCTTCTGGTGCAGTCAGGTAAAATCAGACAATAAAATTATTAAAATTCCAAACAATTGATGCTGCTGTAAAAGAGCATTGTTAACATTATTTTTTAAAATCATAGAATAAATGTTGCTTTCTCATACAAAAAATCATCTAGGTAGAAAAGCGTTAACTTAGTTAAAAGTTGTTAACTTAGTTAAAGGTTTTTTTACGTACGGAATTCTTAAAACAACTCTTATTCTTCCTCTTGAAAATATGGGGAATGATGGTATAAAAAGATACACATATCTTCGTTTTTCAGAGAATCAGAGGACGTATTCCCGTATCAGGAATTAGTACTGGACAATGCTTACCTTAATTCCTGTTGTATTTAGCATAGCCTGTGAAAAACGATCATAATATTCAATATCCTTGAAGATAGGTTTCAGGGATTTGGAACCGAGACACGTTCGGCAAACCTCTTCGAAATTCATTATTCTGATGTAGTATGCATTAAATGGCTTTTGATTAACGCGCAAGTTTATGTAGCTGCATCGAAATTGAGAACTTAAACAAAGAATTCAATTAAAACAGATAAACAAACAACAACCTGAAACCGCAATAAAGTGCGATTTACGATCGGGGAATAAATAAAGAATATTTTCGTAATTTAACCTTTTATTACCTATCTTTGTCGCTCCTGCGTAAATATATTGCATCACGCTCGCACAGTTGCAATGGCCGCCGTCTTTAGGGTTTGCAAACCTTTTACCGTCATACGAATTATAGCAAGTTGTGCATGTACACATGAGTTTTTTGGTGGCCAAAAATTCACGCTTTGGTTGTCATTATTATTCATTTTGTTAATGTTTTAATTGTTATGTTGTTACGTTAGTTGTTGTTAAGTTTTCTTCACTGTTTTAAAATGTCTAGCGCCGTCTACCTCGCTTCCATTTAAGAAGATTATTTCTCCGGGGAATTGTTTCTTTCTTTTCTTTCATCATTAATAGTTATTAACGATTATTAGCGTGTTTAAATAACAGAATCGTTGTTATAGAAGAAGAATTATCGGCCTGAAAGTTAAAGAAACCTGGCCCCCTGTTAAATATTCTTGATCCTAAAAAATGAAGGATAAAATAAGGATAATCTTGGGCGTACCAAAATCAGCTGATTTCGATATTTAAAAAAAATATACTGAATAGACACTGTCGAGCCAGCTGCATCACGGAAAATATTTGGTTACGAGTACATTATGCTTAACATACGCGCCTGTAATCTGCACAGTAATCGTAGTATTCATTTTAATTTAGTAGCTTTTGTTTCTTTCAAACTTTTCACACGCAAAACTCGCATTTAATACAAAATGTTTGTAACCACTATCAGTAAGCAAAGAGGTCATTGTACGAAATTCTTCCGGCTTCGCGACCGCACTTTAGCTTATCCCTATAATGATTACATTTACAGGCATAGTGCAGATTAATCTTTTTTGAAAAGAATTTTATTTTTGAAGTTATAGTTACCCAATTTGTTTTTCTGCTAATGAAGTGGCTAGCAAAAAGTCAGTAATCTAACAAAACGGTGGTACAACACCACCAATTTTGGCGTCGGAGTTTTCAAACTGGTCAAAGGACTCCGAAATCGACTTATTGACTTAGCCGGGATGGAACTTGTCCTTCCAAGCACGGAAGCGCTTAGTCCAATTGCCACTAATCAATCACCCATCAACTGACCAGGTGGCATAATACAATTTATCTGATGAAAGCGTCCAGACAAGCTTGGCCATGATTCTGTAAACAAGATGTGTTGTCAGATTGCATTTTATACTTCTCAATACATATTAGTAACAGCATATTTTGTAAGGAATTTGGATTTAAATTATACTAACAGTTTCTGGTAATATTGGACACAGCCTTCGTAAATGAGTAAAGTTGCGTTTCGTTTCGAGTAGGCTAGAAACCAAAACAAGTGGATTTTTGAATTGATCAGCCCCATCTTTTTGCCTCTTTTATAGAAACGAAACGTCAGTATACCATCGGTCAGTGTCACCGTCACTATGAGTACTGTCATTATTAATGTCAAGTGAATTTGACAGATCATTTCACGTGTTTCTCCGTGATCGTCGTGTTTTGCTTGTTTTGTTTGCAGAAATGAATTAAATGAACACCAATTACAAACATGATAATTCCGTCAAACAACGAGATAGACATATTTGTCGCAAGTAGAATAGGTTCATTTAAACGTAAGTACTTACAGATAATTCACTTTTTCCCTATGGCTTTTGTGACAGACACTATAAAAATTACCGAATGCTATTTCAAAACACTGTTTTGACGGCATCTTAGTCTATTCGGTACCTTTCCTGTGGTGGGAGTGTTCGTTATCCTTTCTCGGCTAGGAAAAACAGGGTTAGAGTTTCACTCTGATATTACCGCTTTGATATAAAAGGCGGCAAAAGATATGAACATAGTTGCAGTATGCAATATTCAATAGGTTATATTCAAGATAACAAGGGAGCTGAGATTTAGAAGGACAATGCAGCTCTTAAATGTCGAGTGTGAACTTTTGAGTATCATTTTCTAAAACTAATTAATAAATATTAACTCTGCCCACAGATGTAAAATTTCACACAGACAGTTCCAAAAACAATAAAAAATGTATTGAGAACCTTTTTGACATCAAGTCGCTGCAAAAGGATGAAGCTATCACATGTATGGAGTGGGGGAACCAGGAACAAACAGAAATCCTAATTGGCAAGAAAAATCAACAGGTATCACCACCCAGGGGGTACATGTAGGGAATCAAAGAGTATATATCTACATATGCGAGCAACTGGATCCCCCATGGATGCTCCATAATTTACTATACTACTCTCTGTCTTTTAGATCCAAATATACAACACAACGGAAGATCGGGTGACAGCGAGCCACACTGCTGACTTTGGCCCCGGCCATGTCGTCGGCCTTGGTCGGTGTAAACGGAAACTCCTCGCCGCCACGTCCTCGGGGGTGGTGAGGATTTGGAGCAAGAAGGTAGACCTGGTGGTACCGACTGGGGGGAAGCTGGATGTGATGAAGGTCTTCAATGAAGAGCCGTCTATATTTGCAACGGGTAAATTATTTATTAACTAATCTTATTATTCGTGTTACCGACATTTGTTGACTCCTGATATTTCGACGCAGTTACATGCGTCATGGTCCCGGGCAAACTGAAGTCTTTCTACACAAATGATCTATGAATGGGCTCTGATCTACCACGGGAGATTCGGGCCCAATCCGGATTGGTAGGTGTCACATGTCGAATTTTTGGTTCTAAGACATGCCGGTTTCCTCACGATGATTTCCGTCACCGTTTCGAGAACGTGGTATTGCGCACTTAAATTTTTTAAGTGAAAAAACTCATTGGTGCGCTTGTGGGTTTGAACCAGCAACCTTCAGATTGAAAGTCGGCGTCTATGCCCTGGGCCACCACGCTCACCACCCTTCCATCGTAACACAGAAACGCGAGTGCATCACCGCTCGCCGTAGTGTCTGCTACAAAACATTAATTTCTTATAGGGGGTGAGGAAAACGATCTGAAAATATGGCAGATAGGATTACCGGAGCCCACCTTCCGCGCCAAGAACCTGCCGCATGACTGGCTGCAGCTGCGCCGGGGGGTGTGGGTCTCCGGGCTGGCGGTGGCGCCGGGCTCGGGGGGGCAGCTGGCAGCCGTTTGCTCCAGACACGGATACGTCAGGTAATTACAGGCACATGGGGTGAAATCGCATGAGTAACGTCCCCGTCTCGGGTGAAGGGAGCGAGACTTTTACTTCGGTTGGGGAGGACGTAGGTTGTATTGCTGTTATGGGCGGAGGTAACCATTTAAGATGGGCAGGCACAAAATAAAACGCCGTCCAAGTGCGAGTCGTACTCGCGCACGAGTGGTTCCGTACCATTTTATTTATAAAACTAAAAATCAAAACCACCTAAGATTTTTTTTTTATTCTGTTTTTTTTTGTTTTTTGTATGGCAGGTTGTATGACACGAGAGCTCAGAGGCGGCCAGTCGTGAACGTGGATTTTGAAAAGATGGCCGCCACCTGCATTGTACCTGGGTTTGATGAGAGGTAAGCAAACATTCTTTTAACGTGAATACGTTTTTGAATCTGCATCTTTAGTGGGAAATTTAGAAAAGTGATGATAACAACATAAACAACGTTTACACACTCATACCTCTGCACTGGGATTTCCTGTCGCAGATGGCATGGACAAACAGAAACACAAGACAAACACCCAAGACCCGAGAACTTCATGCTCACCAAACAAAGTGTGCCCCGGCCGGGAGTCGAACTCGGGACGCCTCGCTTCGAAGGCAGGGCTACTACCAATTAGCCACGGTGCCGTCAGAATAGGGGACACAGTTTGGAGTTGCAGCTTAGGTCTGTAGATGAACCCTCACAGTACCCCCTGGGTGGTAATGGAAGAACAAAAAGTATCCAGAGAGGTACTGCCTACACACCTGGTGATCCGCCAAGCAGCGGTGCATTCGCGTTGCTGTGGATGGATGTGGGTGCCGGTGAAATTGTAGTGACACGAGGCGTAACATCCCGGGGTGCGACTTGGGCCTCATACTCCGGTCTGGGTGGACCTGAGTCGTATTGCTGTTATTATTGGCGGAGGTAACAACTTAGCATTAGGTGGGCCTTCAGCTCGTCCCGCCACTTTTGCTCCATAATAATAATAATAATAAATTGAGTTTTTTTTTATTTGTAGGCAATTCCTGGTTGGGTTTGGTCGTGGTCAAATTCACCAGGTGGACTTGCGAGTGGGGAAACCGGACAAGGGGTACAAGGTATTTTTTTTAACCCACAGTTAATAACTCAAGTCAAAGTCAATGTCAAATTGGTAACATAGTTTGTTTGTTAAATCAAAATAACTGGAAAAATATATGTTGGATGACATATATTTGTAAACGAAATTGTGTGTTTTGCTTTTCTGTGACGTTTTTCTTCGCCCGTTGTATACCAATTAAGATGTTCCTTTTTTAAAATAGTTGGATGAAAAGGAATGAGAGTTTTTAAGTCGGTACTTTGCGATTTTTTAATGGGCTAATTGCTTAAATATAGTTCCCATTGTACGAGCTATGCTTAGTTTGGGGCTAGATGGCGCTGTGTGAAATATGCAAAAAAGTCAAAAGTCAAACTCATTTATTCCTTTAGATCTCAAGTATCATTTGGACACGTCAAATTTTACACACACAAGTAAACATATTCGTGAGCATGTAACGTGTCACAGGAACTCCCCAGGCACATTACATGCACACAGATATGTCAACATTACAGTCAGTTTTCATGTTTCCTAATCTTATTTGTTAAGTTTACGTCTGTTCCAACCCTAACCGACCATGAATATATATAATATTAATCTATACTAATATTATAAAGCTGCAGAGTTTGTTTGTTTGTTCTTTTTTCAGTGTTGGGTAGTCCATTTATCGACGAAGGCTATAATAGGCTATGCTTTTTTTTTTTCAAAATTAGGGAGCCGTAATAAAATTGCTATTTTGTAGCACTAGGTGTAAAATCGAAAACCTATTTTTGGGTGCGCTGCAAAAACTATTGACAATAGAACAAAATGATGTACTACGGGTTTGTAGATCCCATTAAGACCTACAAATAAGTCCGCGAGAACATATATCTAGCTATCATGGTTTAATCACAATAACCGATTTTGTGTATCAAATTTGTACACCGTGTGCAGTTTGATCCAACTTGAAAGATAGGATAGCTCACATCTCAATTTATGATCGCAATATTATTTTATTGCAAATTATAATATCGTATGACAAAAACGTTAGCCACAGCGACGCGTGGCCGGGTCAGCTAGTTTAATAATAATTTGTTACAGGGCTCCGCTGGCGCCATAACTTCCATCGCTGTCGCCAGGGGGCGTCGCTTGATCGTCAGCACCAGTTTAGATAGGCACCTCATGGTCCACAACCACTACACCAAGGAACTCCTGTATAAGGTGAGAAATTCTTGAGAGAAATATTTTTTTTTTATGCGAAAATGTGATGGAACTAGCTGAGGGCCTGGTAAGTGGCGCCCCCCGCCCATGACAACAGTAACGACTCGGTATAAGATTTGGATCTTACACTGAGTCGCTTTCCTGCTGCGTCCGTCACCCGAGACGGGGATGATACTCATGCGCATGTGATTTCACCGGCAGCCACACCTTTCCACCGGAACACAGTAATGCGAACACTATTTCTTGGCGGCAGATTCCAGGTGTGGTGGTAGTATCTCTCTGGATGAACTTGGCACAAGTTGTACTGCTACTTTGGTTGCTCCTTTAGCACCACCCAGGGGGTGTGTGGCGAGCATTAAGTTTGTTCTGCTCTGTTTGTCCATGCCATGGCGACGCAGGGAATCCTAGTGAATGGGTATGAGTGTGTTTCAGCAATACCTTACGTCGAAGTTGACGGCAGTTCTGGTGCAAAGCGAGACTTCCACCCCCTTCCGGAGCGCGCCAGAGGACCTCAAAGAGGAGGAGATCAAGGAGGAGGATGTTCCAGACGACATGGACGCTCTGTTCGACACCATGGAGACTATTGAGTGAGTGAGGTCTTCCCCGAGGAGGGTCGGACAGGGTTTGAATAAGTGCTTAAGTTAGTAATATGAATGCATGATCTTGTAGGTAGGCCTTCTACTTCTTGCGAGTCAATGGTTCATCATTAATGGACGGCTCCGTGGCTTAGTTGGTAGTAGCCCTGCCTTCGAAGCGAGGGGTCCCGGGTTCGATTCCCGGCCGGGGCACACTTTGTGTGGTGAGCATGAAGTTTGTTCTCGGGTCTTGGGTGTTTGTCTTGTGTTTCTGTGTTTGTCCATGCCATCTGCGACACAGGGAATCCTAGTGCAGAGGTATGAGTGTGTAAACGTTTTAATATTTTCAAAGAAAGTTAATATAAAAGTGAGCCATGTCTATGGCGTTGGCCGAGGCCGTGGTCAGGTCAGCACTTGTACACTTAATAGGACAAAGTGGGCACTCCAAGTGCTGCATGGTTTGAGTTTGTGGGTAGGTACATATTTATTTTAATAAAAGAGTGATGTTTCCAAGTGTTTTTTTAAGAATTCAATGGAAATAAAGTATATATTTTTTAAGTAAATCAGTCGAATGCGAGGCAATATTCTTCAGTTCTATGGTGGCTCCATCTGCCGCACAGAGACGAGTAACTAACACAGTTAGTACAGTAACTCAACAACAGATGGCGCTGTTACTAATGATCCTACACGCAAGTGGTGGAACGAGCTGAAGGCTTACCTGGTGGTAAGTGGTGTTGTTATTGGCGGAGGTAACCACTTAATATCAGGTTGTCCTACTTTTCCCGTCAATAAGGCCAATATCAATACAATAATTGCGCCAGCCGTTCTAAACTGCTTTTATCATTCTTACCAACAAACAGCATTTTATATATTTTCATATTTTCTACAGGGAGAAAAAGCAGAGATCCAAAATCGTCCTCGACGCACCCCCATCCAAAAAACTGAAGCCGTCTACCGAGGGTAGCACCGGGGCAACGGAAGACAGTATTGTTGCAACGGAAGACAGTACAGTCGCAACAGAAGACAGTAAAGTCGCAACGGAAGACGATGCGGAAGGGACGGAAGATGCTATCGCACAGCTTCTCCGGAGCACGGAAAAGCTGAAGAGGAAAAGAGACAAAAAGAGGAGAGAGAAGAAAGCGAAGAGTGTTTTTCATAATGCCTAATAAATGTGTTTATATACGAAGCTATTTTTTATTTAGTCTTATTAATAAGGTTATAAGAGACCGTGGTGGCCCAGGGGCATAGACGCTGACTTTCAATCTGAATGTTGCTGGTTCAAACCCACACGAGAACCAATGAGTTTTTTCACTTGAAAAAATTTATGTGCGCAATACCACGTTCTCAAAACGGTGACGGAAAACATTGTGAGGAAACCGGCATGTCTTAGAACCAAAAATTCGACATGTGACATCTACCAATCCGGATTGGGCTCCCGTGGTAGATCAGAGCCCATTCACTCTCAATTATCAAGAGTAGGCCGGTGTCCCTGCAGTGGGACCATTAGAGGCTGGTACGGAAGGTTAAATACAAGTGTTTCAAAAAGGAGAATAATATTGAAAGATGTTCATATAGGGGTGTCTCGTAAGTAATGTAGGTTTTCATAATTATGTGAACATTCCTACGCCTCAACTGAAACATGTAACTTGTTAAGACTAGTCTCTAATTCTATGAACAGTACTATTGCTTTACTTTCTTTTAATCATTCTCTCTTTGTTTATTGACGGCGCAGCACGTTTTTATAATAAATATTATGGAAGCGAATATCTTAACAATACTCGAATTTCATATTTATCGCATTCCATACTATTTATCACGAATTTTCGGACAAAGATCGGATAGGTTTTGAACGAAGTTCTATTATGAACGCATGATCTTGTAGGTTAATATTTCTTTTGAAAAGTGCGTTTCCAAAAATTTTTTAAGATTCAATGCAAATAAAGTATTTTGACTTTGACTTTGACAGTTACCCAAAATGGCTGCACGGTACAAAAAAAAGAATAATTTTTCAATCGTTTATTTTATTATTATAAATATTAGGCAAAATAACATTATATTTAATACTTTACTATAAGCTAATAGCTAAAACTGAGCATTAAAATAAGTAGGTACGCGACACTTTAGAAGCACAGGTCGTCTGGAGTAAATCGTATGCGGCGAGAAGGCAGCTCCCACACGCGGACTTTGCCGTCTGCGTCGCCAACAGCCAAGCGACAAGTACTGAAACGAGAAAAAAAATGTATTTTTTTCCATCCAATCCCAAAGGAGTTTGTCTATCTGGAAGCTTCCAGAAGTCACATATAGAAATAGAAAAACATTTATTTTGCGTTACATAGACACAGGTTGGATTACACAGGTAGACAATTAACATTTTTTAATATGGTTTAGTAACTTTAAAAAAGGGTTCCACTCATTGTGTGCTACATCAGCGGTATTGCTTATTCGCGATGGTTTTCTGTGGCACCTGTTCACGTGCATGTGACAACAGACAATTGACCGTTGGATCACTTAATTCTGGAGGATAATGGAGGATTTTAAAGGTTCTAGAAACTATAAAGAATACTATTGCAGCGGGTAACCTATTGCAGTTTACCCGGTCATAAGAGCAGCTAATTCATTGGCATCTAAGTAAATATAGAAGGTAGGAATCTTCCAGAAGCTATATATAGAACATCAATAGTTTTCTCGCTCTGGTTCACCGCTACAGCAGTTAATTCATCGACATCTAAGTAAATCTAGAGGGTATGGAATCTTCCAGAAGCTATAAAGAACATCAATAGTTTAACAGCTCTGGTTCACTGCTACAGCAGTTGATCCATGGTCTTTGAGCAAATCTAGAGGGTTTCGAATCTTCCAGAAGCAATTAAAGAATAGCAGTAGTTTACCAGCTCATAAGAGCAGCTAATTCGTCAGCATCTAGGCAAATCTCGAGGGTATGGAATCTTCTAGAAGATATTGAAGAATAGCTTTAGTTTACCCGCTCTGGTTGAGCGCTAGGGCGGTAGACGCTCCTGCGGCCAGCCCGTCCACCGGCACCCGTTTGCCGCTGCAGATGTCGTAGAGCATCGCCCCCTGGGTCAGCCCCAGTATCGCCACGCAAGGGTTGATCGGTAGCCAGGAGACGCACGACACTGGGCTGTCGATTTGAAACACCTGGAAGTTTTGGGAGATCAAAATGTGGTATTTATTTATTGCAGCATTTGCAATAGTATATATATTAGACAAATTAATCTTGCAAAAATTCTTGCATTAAAAATATTTGAGTTGATTTTGAAAATTTTAACCTTTTTATTCATATTTTATTTCGTCTGGTTGTACATTTTATTGGATATAAAGGGGGGCTCTTTCTATATACGAGTAGTTCTTTAGAATTATTATCCGGTGAAAATTGTGCAGTGTATATGCTGTCTTTTTAAAAGCTGTAACCACAAGTCTTGAGCATTTCATTTGCGTAGTGTCCGAATAGGTTTAACTGCCAGCAAGCATAAAGTTGCAACTTAAAACTCTTACCTTCAAAGGACACGCTTGATTAATGTCATAGACTCTCAACTCCGAGTCTATAGAAGCAGATATGAATATCTCTGGCCGCTGAAAGCTAAAAGCCACGTTCAGGATACACGTGCGATGTCCCTCCAGCACTTCAGTGACAGGGTCAGGCCTCTCCACGGCTTCTGCGTCCGGAGTCTTAATTTCGCACAGAAACAGAGTCCCAGTCTTCGTTCCGACCACAAATACATCATCGGGACATTTTTTGTCGCTCGATCGCAACGGGCTGGCCTTGATGAAGTCGAAGCAAGTTATGTCAGGGGGAGGCAGCTTTCGCGAACCGTTCACGTCGTAACAGGCCACGTTTTCGAAGATCTTGATGTTGGTGTTGACTTGCCAAACGTTCATGGTGCCATCGCTGGCCGATGAGACCAGTATTTGGTCGGAAGCGCCGCGCCGTTTGCCAGTCTTCTTGATCTGCATCGTCAGGAAGGTGTTGGCTAGGGGCGCGTCGGCCCAGAGCAAGGCGGAGACGCGTTTCGACCCGTGACAGCCGGCCGGGGAAGTCAGCTGCATCTTCTCTGTGGAGTCTGTCAGGTTGCAAATGACAACTTCGCCAGACATGGTGCCGTAGGCCAGGATAGCGGGCACGGAGCTGTGGTACTTGACCACTGAAACGCAGTTCTTTTCCGTAATGTCCATCGAATGGACCAGTTTGTCTCCGTGCGTGCGTTTGACGGTATAGATGCGGATGGAGCCGTCGTGGGTGCACCAGTCCTCGTGTTGGGTCTTGCCTGTGGAGACGGCTAGGGAGTTACCGGCACTGCTCCAGGACAGGTCCAGCACTGAAGACGCTCGGTCGCCTGCGCCGTTGCTGTCCACTCTGATCTCCTGGAACAGCTTTGCATTTAAAGTCTCCTCTTCGTCTGAATCTGAGGAGCCGTAGATTTCTTTGTCGTTCTCGTCGAGTTGGTCCATCACGGCTGGGACGACGCGGCGGAGGAATTCGTTCAAGCCGGGCGGGGGGTATTCCTTTAGTATCGCCTCTTGGGCGTTCAGTTCCTGGGGAGTGGCCATCGTGCCGCAGTCTGAGGTCAGGTTGGTCTGGGAGGAGACCCCGCTTTCGGAAAAGTCTGTAGTTTGCGTGGAACAGGTGGTTTCTGATCGTTTCTCGCTGGATTTCGATTCGAAACCCACTGCTTCGCTGTCGTAGCCACTTAAACTGCACATTTTGTTATTTCGGCAAATATTTCGGCACAGAATAACTTAATTATTACCGTCTAGCTTTCGAGTTTCACAGTTGTCAACAACTTGTTTATAAACATTCATTTGTTTGCCTCTCAGTTGTCATAACAACGTCTATGGGTACTTGAAAACCCGAATACATAGACAATCGCGTTCGCGCATTTTTTTTTATTTAGGTTATTTGTACTCTTTTGTAGAAATTCGATGAGAATGATTCTTTTTAGGGTAATAGGGTCCCGTTTTACCCTTTGGGTACGGCAAAGGGTAAAACGGGACCCTGTTACTAAGACTGTTACTGTCCATCTGTCACCAGGCTGTATCTAATGAACCGTGACAGAGTTGAAATTTTCACAGATGTATCTCTGTTGCCGCTACAATACTAAAATAACAGAATAAAATAAATATTTAAGGGGGCTCATACAAAAACGTGTTTTTTTTTTATGTTAGTTTTTGTTCGATATAAATAATGGTACGGAACCATTCGTGGGCGAGTCCAACTCGCATAGAAATGGATCTTAATAATACAATTATTATCAGTTACATAGGAAAAAAAAGGTTATTAAAAATGCACAATAAAACACGAACTTCTAAACAAAATATTTATTGCAGTATTTAAAATATATTTTTACTTACAAATGATTAAAAATCAATTCATACATCCTTATCAGCAGAGAAATTTAATTAATGAAATAATTATTATAATGTTATGGTAAATATTTTACATAATGACTTAGCTGGTAACCCCAGCCATCGGAGCGAGGGTTCCCATTCGTGTAAGCATGAAGTTTGTTCTCGGGTCTTGGGTGTTTGTCTTGTGTTTCTGTGTTTGTCCATGTTATCTGCGACACAGGGAATCCTAGTGCAGGGGTATAAGTATTAATGTAATATAATCATTAATCTGTGGAAGGGTGTGGGTGCCGGTGAAATCATATGCGCATGCGACGTAACATCTTCGTATCGGGTGACGGGGATGTTACATTGTGTTGGGTCTACTCATTTTTCGGTCGAGGAGGACCCAAGTCGTGTCGCTGTTTTTATGGGTGGAGGTAACTACTTAACTGATATCCAGCGGTTATAAACCTAGTCCCGTCATTTTGTTTCATATAAAAAAATGATAGAGAAAAGAAACACAAACACAGAAATACAAAGAAATAACCTAAGACCTGAGAACAAAATTTACGCTTTCCACACAAATACTGCTCCGGCCATATTACAATCAATTTCATGTTTTAGCTAATCATATTGTATTTGTTAAGTTTACGACCAACCCGAGAGGAAGGAACAAACAAGAAACTCCTCGGAGACAGTGCTATATGTTGAAGATGGTCAAGAGTGAAGAAAATGAATTCCCAAGCTTTTATCAGAGTCAAGACAAAGTCAAACAGAGACAGACAGACAGACAGAGAGTAAGACAGTAACTATTTCGCTCGGGATTAAGTTAAAACAGCAAGTCAAAGTCAAACTCATTTATTCCTTTAGATCTCAAGTATCATTTGGACACGTCAAATTTTACACACGCATGTACACATATTCGTGAGCATGTAACGTGTCACAGGAACTCTCCAGGCACGTTACATGCACACAGATATGTCAACATTACAGTCAGTTTTCATGTTTAAGCTTATTTGTTAAGTTTACGTCTGTTCCAACCCTAACCCACCCGAGGGGAAGATCTTCTGCAATATAAGCTTGGTTTTGATATCTGCAGCATGCCCCCAGAGTAGCATGCAATATGACATGATGCCTTTTGAATTGTGCTGGGTTACAGTTGTACCCTCGCCACGGGCCCCTGCTGGTCGTCCGGCAGCCCGTGCACGCGCCGGGTGTGGGCCCGCACCTGTCAACAATCATACGCAATTAGTAAAGCGCTCGTAGCGTAGCTTGTGTACATTGCACACCCTCGGGTTGCTAGAAATGATAGTTTGTGGAGAAAAACTCACTGGTAAACTTTGATTGATATATAATAAAAAATATTTAATAAACGTTTACACACTCATACCTCTGCAATAGGATTCCCTGTGTCGCAGATGGCACAGAAACACAAGACAAACACCCAAGACCCGAGGACAAACTTCATGCTCACCACACAAAGTGTGCCCCGGCCGGGAATCGAACCCGGGACCCCTCGTTTCGAAGGCAGGTCCACTACCAACTAAGCCACGGAGCCGCCCAAATGTTTGATAAAAGTGCTTATAATGTATGATAAATGATAATGCTAATTGGTTATTAATAATTAATTATTGATAATGAGCCGCGCGGCGTGGTGGCTGCTCGATTGCGGACTGAATATAATTAGGGCAATGGATGTGTGTGTGGGTGTGTGTGTTTGTGTGTGTGTGTGTGTGTTTGTGTGTGGGTGTGTGTGTTTGTGTGTGTGTGGGTGTGTGTGTGGGTGTGTGTGTGTGTGTGTGTGTGTGTGTGTGTGTGTGTGTGGTGTGTGTGTGTGTGTGGGTACCTTGTTCGGCTTCTCGAAGCGATGTGCGCACACGCCGCACAGGTACCCGTACCGCTTGCCGGTGTGCGCGTTGTGCTTGTGTATCTGCAGGAACTTCTTGGACTTCAACCGCTTCGGGCACATGTCGCACTGTGAACAGAGTACTGCAGTACTGAACCACTTGTGCCAACGCCCGGAGTACTGCCACCACACCTGGTGCAGCAGCGCACTCCCGTTTGCCGGTGAAATTACAGCTTGAGTCATCGGGCAATCGTCGGGCAAAAGTCGGGCATCGGTAACCACTTAATGAGAATGGCCGCAAAAATAAAACATAAATTTGTGTGACGTAATTGATGGATGGCTAATGGTTGTCCTCTGAAGAGCTCTGGCTATGTCTCCCTAGTGAGGTACCTGGAAATTCTTCTCTGGCAGATGTATGGCGATGTGCTGCACCAGGTTGGAGCGCCGGTGGAAGGCGGCGCCGCAGTGGTCGCAGATGTAGGGGCGCTCGCCCGTGTGCCGCCTCTCGTGAATCTACCACGGGAGACAATACAAAAGACATTATTGGGAGAACTTTATACCAAGAGAAATATGTGTACAAAGATGATGTACTTACAAGTTCACACTGTTAATGAGTTCTTTACTGAACTGTCTCGCAATGAGCTGAGTGTAGAGTACAGATGTACCCATAGACAGGCAAATACTCGCACTGAGCTGAGTGTTGAGTAGCTTAGTGCGAGTACAGCTCACTGCGAGTACTGATTAACTATGGGTACATCTGTACTTTACACTCAGCTTAGTGCACTGTGAGTACTCACAGTGAGCTGTACTCGCAGCGAGCTGTACTCGCAGCGAGCTGTACTCGCAGCGAGCTGTACTCACAGTGAGCGCCTCCTTGGTGGCGGAGCTGTACTCGCAGTAGGCACACTTGTGGATGCGGCCCAGCCCGTGCCGCGCGCGCTTGTGTTCCTGCAGCTGGTTGTTGTTCCGACACCGCTTGCCGCACGACTGAACAGAAAAAAGCGTTTATTTCACAGTTTCGGACAGCAAATATATGTTTCCTTCCTTTGAATATCCTAACTTATATTATAAATGTGAAAGTGAGTACATTTGGCACGCCTAAACCACTGAATCAATTACGATGGGAATCTGGAGGGGGTGGGGTGAGGGGAGGCGTAAACTTATGAAATGCCGGAATTGGATGACAAAATCAACATTAACGCGAGCAAAGCAGCGGGTATAAGCTAGTAAGTATAATGTACTTTCCAATCGATTTCAAAGGAGGAGGTAATGTACTTTACAGAACTCCATCATATTTCAAAGGATATGTCGTTGTTGTCGTTTCCATTTAAATAGGGTGTGTCATCTTTGAACAGTACAATCTCATGATCATCCTTTACAAAGATCATTTATGTAGATAAGAAATAGGAAGGGTCCAAGTATAGATCCTTGAGGAACGCCCATAGTAACCACTGACCCCGGGGATCGCTTTCCGTTAACTTCAACTCTTTGTACTCTTTCACTCAGATAAGAGGAAAGAAGATTGCCCTTTACATATAGCGTAGCTTTTTGATCAACGTTTCATGGTGTACGCAATCAAAAGCTTAAAAACTTTTTTAACATGATATAACTAAATGTTAGTAGTACTTATATAGTTCTTGAGTTAGTGGGGTCAGATAGGTTAAATCAATCGAAAAAACGACTTCAATACATTCCTTATTTCTTACCCTTAGGGGGTACACAATATCAATAAAAAAAAGAAAAATCGCAATTGTTATACAACGGTCGAAGAAAAGAAATAAAGAATTTTTGGAATTGGTTGATCAATAACGGAGCACTGATGTAAAAACATGAAAAAAAAACCGAATTTCAGTTGTTTGAAAAAGACTCACCTCACAAACGCAGAAGTTGGTATGAAAGCGCATATGAGCCTTGTATGTCGCCTTCATTCTAAACTCTTTGTTGCAAGTGTTGCATTTGTAGGAGGTGGCGTGGGGCAACCTGGGGCGTTTCTTGCGAGGCCGAGCTTCCTGGGAACCATACACCAAGTCATTTCATACATACATATGAAAACATTTCATACATAATAC
Source organism: Aplocera efformata (assembly GCA_921293045.1). Lineage (NCBI taxonomy): Eukaryota > Metazoa > Arthropoda > Insecta > Lepidoptera > Geometridae > Aplocera > Aplocera efformata. The sequence continues at coordinate 468,799 of OV121068.1, read as the reverse complement.
ATCTGAATACAAGAAGTGATTTAAAAATCGAGAAAAAATTTACTTCAATTTCAAAGTGGTGGCCCAGGGGCACAGACGCCGACTTTCAATCCGAAGGTCACTGGTTCAAACCCACACGCGCAATGAGTTATTTCACTTGAAAAAATTTATGTGCGCAATACCACGTTCTCGAAACGGTGACGGAAAACATCGCGAGGAAACCGGCATGTCATAGAACCAAAAATTCGACATGTCACATCTACCAATCCGGATTGGGCTCCCGTGGTAGATCAGAGCCCATTCACTCTCAATTATCGAGAGTAGGCCGGTGTCAGTGGGAACATTAGAGGCTGGTACGGTAAAATACGCAATTTCGTTTACTTGGATGAGATATATTTTCCAGTTATTTTGATTTAACAACCAAATCATTCAAACGATTTTGACAATGTCTATTGGACCAATCTGAAAACATATCCTTTTAAATAAAACGAAACAATTTACCATAACGGTATTTTTCTATCGATAGATGACTGATAGAACTAATGGAACTTTTATTTTGTAGACGGCTCCGTGGCTTAGTTGGTAGTAGCCCTGCCTTCGAAGCGAGGGGTCCCGGGTTCGATTCCCGGCCGGGGCACACTTTGTGTGGTGAGCATGAAGTTTGTTCTCGGGTCTTGGGTGTTTGTCTTGTGTTTCTGTGTTTGTCCATGCCATCTGCGACAGGGAATCCTAGTGCAGAGGTATGAGTGTGTAAACGTTAAAAAAAAAAAAAAAAAAAAAAAAAAAAAAAAAAAAAAAAAAAAAAAATTATGTGCACACCCTTCATCACACATGCTTGTCCTGAGTGGGAGTCGAACTCACGGCCAACAGCGCAGAAGGCAGAGCATGAGGCCAACTGACCTATAAGGCCACTGAAATACAATAATGTATATCACTACATAGTATAAAACAAAGTCGCTCTCTCTGTCCCTATATCCCTATGTATGCTTAAATCTTTAAAACTACGCAACGGATTTTGATGCGGTTTTTTTAATAGATAGAGTGATTCAAGAGGAAGGTTTATATGTATAATACACTAGCAAGTCACCCCGGCTTCGCACGGGTAGTTTCTGATACGACACTGATGCTTTACTAACCGTGCGAAGCCGGGACGGGTCGGTAGTTAAGTATATTTACTAAATCCAAGATGGCACGTTTTTATAAAAACTACATGAGTTTTTTACCTGTTTTATGTGTGGTTTATCCGGCTCCTTGAACTCATAATCGTCGTTTTGAAAGTCATCTCCATACATGTCGTAGCTGCAGTCCACTTCCGCATCCAACTCAGACTTAAGTCCTGTTGCCTCTTTCTGTAATCTTACAGAGTAATAATAACTTACTAGGCGCGTTAGACTTTAATCAACAACTAATGACACAAGTGCAACGCGTTTTTTTACCGACGTCAAAAACGAAGGAGATTCTGTGTGCCACAATATATATTTTTTTATATATGTTAACCGATTTCCAACATCAACTTAGACGGCTCTGTGGCTTAGTTGGTAGTAGCCCTGCCTACGAAGCGAGGGGTTCCGGGTTCCATTCCCGGCCGGGGCACACTTTGTGTGGTGAGCATGAAGCTTGTTCTCGGGTCTTGGGTGTTTGTCTTCTGTTTCTGTCTATGTCCATGCCATCTGCGACACAGGGAATCCTAGTGCAGAGGTATGAGTGTGTTAACGTTGTTTGTTTGTTAACTACGAAACTTACTTGTATTTTTTATTCAGTCTCGTTGTTCCACCAGCCATTCCAAGCAGAGTCTTCTCTGCCTTCCTGCTGGTGCGTCTGAACTGCAGCACAAAGCTGACAGCCGCCGTGCATTTTGAGCATATCTTCTGTGACAGGCCATCATCGCTTCTGATCTGAAATTCAGATATTTTATCCATACTGTAACATTCCTGTAGCTTAAAAATGAGTATGAGCCGCCATTTAACTCATTTATATCTTTAGAACTTTAGATTTCAAATATTGTTGGAACACATCAAATTTTACACACACAAGTAAACATATTTGCAACAAAAAATAATTAACCTGATCTGATCTCAAGTGCTCTTGATCTGTTTTCAAGTGACTATATTTCATATATGAGGCAACTGTTTTTATTTGCTTCCTCAGATAGTATAACACAAAGTCGTTCCCGCTGTTTGTACGCTTAGATCTTTTGAACTACGCTACGTATTTAATGCAGTTTTCAGCAATAGATAGTGATTCAAGGGGGAAGTTTATAGCTTACTAGCAATTCACCCCAGCTTCGCACAGGTAGTTTCCGATACGACACTGATGCTCTACTAACCGTGCGAAGCCAGGGCGGGTCCCTAGTACATAGTTCATATAATAATTGATGTTTTACTACGAAATAATATATATTTCAGTAGATTGCAGTGGAATTTAATTTAAATTAGCACATAAAAGTATTTACAATAAAACGAACATAAAATATAATTTTCTTCAAACTGACAACTAAATATATAGACATCTAATCAACAACTACTCGTTGCCTAGGATACCATAAGTGTCATTTTAACATTGTCGATTACTAGGTTCTAGACAACACCCCCACTTAATCCACAATGTCTTCTACAGAAGTCATGCTTCTGCCTTGGAACTCCCTTTGTTAACATGTCAGCAGGCATAAGGGTAGTCTCACAATATTTTATACAAAGTACCCTTTGCTCCGCTAATTCTCTAATAAAATGATACTTGATGTTTAAACTCTTCTCAGCTGCCAGCGCTACCAGAAGACGAATTGAAGACATCTTGACAACAGGTGCAAACGTTTCGAAGTAATCTTGGCCTGGTTTTAGGATAATCTACTACCTCAAAGTTATAGACCATGTCTTCATCACGTTTCGGACGTCTATCACGAAGAGGGTAACGGCGATCAGGAGCATCACCACTCGCGTGTTCAGGAACATCTACATTCGCTGAATCTTGTATATCCTCTGTCTCAGAAACCTCATCAACAGTATCGAAAAAGTTTTCTCCATAGTCTGAATCCGTTGCACTCGAAGAACTTCTTTGAATGACAACAGGACTCCCCTGACTGAATTCTTCTTCATTCTGTTCATGACTGGACTGGACGTTCGAACGAAACCTTGGAACCCCCACTGCAACTTGTCTGGTAGACATTGATCCCTCCTGATCAGTGGTAGTATGATTAGTTCCAGTAACGTCATTTCGTAAATATAGCTCTACGGTGTCTTTCTTTGAAACTATATTTTCTTTTCTCTCAACTAAAGACAAATTCTCAAAAAATGTTGCGTCTCGAGCGATAAAAACACGTGTAGGGTCCTTTTCCATATTAATGAATCGGTAAGCCTTTTGATTAGTTGAGTAACCAGTCATTATCATCGTCGCCGTCTTTGGATCAAACTTCTTTCGACTATGATCCTTTATAAGAACCTGAGCCCTGGACCCGAACACTCGTAGATGCGATAGGTCGACTCTATCTCCGGTAAATACTTCTTCGGGAATTTTGTCCTTCAGAGCCATTGTTGGAGACCTGTTTTTAAGATAGACAGCACACAGTACGGCTTCTCCCCATACTTTTTTATTCAAGCCAGCATCATGCACCATACACCTGGCTTTTTCCGTAATGGTACGAATCGAGCGCTCAGCTACTCCATTCTGTTGCGGAGTGTGAGGCACAGATTTTTGATGCAGGATACCATTCTTCTTAAGAAATTCTTGAAATTGACCGTTAGTATACTCGGTTCCGTTATCGCTTCGCAGTTTTTTGATCTTCTTGCCTGTTTAATTTTCAACAAGTGCCTTAAACTCTTTGAATTTGGCGAATACGTCCGTTTTCGATTTTAGCAAATATACAAAAGTTTTGCGGCTAAAATCATCTATGAAAATCACATAGTACCTGTTGCCCCCATAGGATTCCACTTCCATCGGGCCTGCCAAATCAGTATGCACTAGTTCAAGCAATCCTCTTGCTCTCTTACCTTTCCTCTTTGGAAATTTTTTGACGCACTCTTTCCCTTTGCAGCAACCTTCACAAGATTCCATCTTCACAGATCCATATGACAGACCATCTGCCATACCTTTTAATCTTTCCATCAAAGGTCCACTCAAGTGCCCTAATCTTCTGTGCCATAATTCGAAAGCGCCAGAAGCACTTGACGTATCTGGAGGAGACGTAAGAACCATCGCTGCCTCTTTATCTAAAACATATAAACCCTGTTTCAGTGGTGCTGTTAATAACTCATTACCAGCTATAGTGACGTCATTGTTTTTGTAAACTTTACAAAATTGTTTATCAAAAACTACAGTTAAGCCCTTACTACACACCTTACTCACAGATAACAAATTTGTCATCAAACCTGGTAGCAACATTACATCCTCAAACCTTATGGAACGCCCCATAGCAAACACATCCCCTTTCATGTGGGAAACAATCTTGTCATTGTTCGCAGTTGTCACCACCTTTGAACCAATGCTTTCAATGTTTTCCAAGATGCGTTTATCTGACGTCATATGAGATGTCGCTCCGGAATCTATGACCCATTGATCATCAACCATCATTGGCATAGCCGTTATAAGTCCAACGCTATTCTTTTTATCCTTCTTCTCGTGAGATGTGGTACCTTTTTCTTTAGTTTTTCTTTCTTTGCACTGCCATTTGAAATGTCCCTTCTTGTGACAAAAATGACATATAACATTTTTTGTTTTATCATTTTTTGACATCAGTGCCGCAGATTCGTCGTCAGTTGTCGTTTTTCTTATACTTACTTTTAGTAGCGCTGCTGTCACTGATTCCGTTGACACTTTCACATTTGAGTGTTCTAATGTCATCACCAAGGAGTTATAATCATCAGTCAGACCTGCCAACATGATGATTCCGATGAACTCATCATCTAATCCAGCTTTTATGCTTAATAAAGCTTGACTAGTCTTCTGAATATCATTTAGATATTCCTCCATGGTATTGAACGAAGACAGCTTGACGTTGAATAGCTTCCGCAGTAGATATAGCCGCCGCAGTAAACCTCCATCAGCATACGCTCTCTTTAGTGCTAACCAAGTATCTCTCGCTGTCTTGACATGCATTATCATGGGATAAATCTTCTCGGTACACATGAGACAGATCTTACTTCGAGCCTTAGCGTCTCTCTTCTGCTCTACATCTGTGTCAGCCGTGAAATTTTCATCGATGCAATCCCACAAATCTACATCAGTCAGAAACATCTCCATTGCGAAGGCCCACGTGCCATAATTGGCTTGACCCGAGAGTTTCTCAAAATTTGTAACAGCTTGCATTTTCACATTAGATACTTTTCCACAGTATTAGGATAAATAGCCAGATAGTTCTGGTAAACCCTGGGCCCATAACCTGATGTTTTACTACGAAATAATATATATTTCAGTAGATTGCAGTGGAATTTAATTTAAATTAGCACATAAAAGTATTTACAATAAAACGAACATAAAATATAATTTTCTTCAAACTGACAACTAAATATATAGACATCTAATCAACAACTACTCGTTGCCTAGGATACCATAAGTGTCATTTTAACATTGTCGATTACTAGGTTCTAGACAACAATAATTGTTAATACTCACTTCCAATCCAGTGACAAGCGACAGATCCTGACGCCGCTTTTCCTCTGTATCTTTATCACTGAAAATAGGCACTAAACTTTCTGTACTTAGGCAAGTCCTACAGTAATCTGTCACGGAACCCTTCCGTTGTAGTTTTTCAGTACGCGCTGCTCGTTTCTTCAGAGCTAATCGCCTTTCTGTAGACATTCTGTTCAGGAGTAAAACCGCTAACATTTTACAATATTTTCCTCGATGGATCTGAGTCTAAGAATCGGATATATGTTTAAAAACTACAGTTTTTAACATCACGCAGGTTTCAGTATTGATATTTTGGGCGAATTGCTGGTAAAAATAGTGATACATCGACTTTATTTCAAAATGCTTAAAAATAAACAAAACATCAGCCATTTTACTTTGGCAATTATGTGACTTTGACATATATGATAGCAATTTTGTTTTTAGGTCTTTCATAATACCCATGAATCAAAAATCGGATTGGTCGAAATGAGGCCTAAGTAATTTCATATCATCGTACCATCTTATTCGTGTGCCAAACTTTATGATATAAAGATATTTTCGTAGCTTTAGAAGGTAGTACGTTGGTCCGTCCCGAAATCTAAGCATACTTACCGTGACTTTGTATAGAACGAACGGTCTAGTGCACATAGTAGCATCACAGCGCCGCATTCCAAAACGTACAGATGAAAATGACAGCGAATACTGACGCTATCATCCCAGGTTTACGTGAATAACCTTGGATGTTCGATTCTTGTCGGGATGGTTCATCGTACCGTCTAAAAGTATGTTAACATCTTTACTATGACCAAAAATGACCTAACTGACTTTACTTAACACTGACTATTGTGTACGTAATTGGTCTGTTTCATTTTATTTTTATTTACGATACGTAGCCTCCTTTTAAAATGACGCTAGGTAGTTAAAACTTGGTTTTTCTTATAGGAGTTGGCAGCTCAAGTATTATCTATTATCTGTGGTAGTATAAATTAAAAATGTCTGTCGCTAACGCCAGCTGAAGTAAGGAATACGAGTTCTTGATTCAAACCAAAACATTCATAAACATTGTTGTTTTTAGTATCATTCATCCCAAATATCTGTAAAATGTCAGGTGCTAGTGGCTCTGGGGCCCCACCACCCTCTGGAGTGGTGCAAAACAGTGCTCTATCATTTGTTGCGTCTGCGCAGGCTATGCGAAATTCATCGGAAAATTTACAAGCTCCGTTGGCTAGCAATTTACAGGAAACCAGCGGTGAGGAGTCTGCTCAGGCTGGTAAGAACTTCTAACATATACGGCGACCTAGTTTATCTTATGTAGACCAATTGCTACATCTGCAAAGCTCCATTACACCCCCAGGTCAAATGACGGAAAATGCTAATGACCCAACACGTATATATAGTTATCGACACTCATAATCACATAAATAAGACTTAGTTCCGCCCTTAATGAAGTTTCAGAAGACTCAAGTCGCAAGCGATATGCGCAATATCGCTGAGACGGGGTTATTTCACCGGCGCCGAAACCCTGACACCATAACAACGCGAGTTTACTACTGATTTGTGGTGGAATATCACATGCGGTGGCAGTACTTCTAGTACTAGTAACATATCAATTTGGCACAATATGTACTGCAACTTTATGTTACTCCTTTACACCACCCAGGGGATATGTGTAGGGACCCTGAGTGTACTCACATAAGGATGCAAGCTTTACTAATGCATGGCTTTGATGCCAATTTAAGTCCTGTCCATGTAGAGTGGGATGCACTGAATACATTTCATGCATTGCAATCTAGCCCCAAACTAAGCATACCTTGTACTATGGGACTAGATAATTGATATAATACTTATATGTTACTTATAATACAGTCCTCGACTTACGTCGTTTCAATAATAAAGTAAGTATATCCTTTGTTATAAATGCAGTTTTTTTTTTTAATTTCGAGTTGTGGTGGGTCCTAACCCTTGAGTTTTACATGTAAACATATGAAAAAATATGTCTCGACTTACGTGGTTTCGACTTACGTCGCGTATTTCGAGAACCTAACATGCCGTAAGTACGAGGACTGCCTGTACATATATTATACTTATTGTGTCAAAATATATGTTTAATCTGTCTATCTTATGTATCTTACTTGTTTCTGAGTGGGAATCGAATCCACAATCGACAATACAGAAGGCAGAGCTACAACCAACTGAGCTGTGAGCGCTGTCAACGAATATAAAACCAACTGAGCTGTGAGCGCTGTCAACGAATATAAAACCAACTGAGCTGTGAGCGCTGTCAACGAATATAAAACCAACTGAGCTGTGAGCGCTGTCAACGAATATAAAACCAACTGAGCTGTGAGCGCTGTCAACGAATATAAAACCAACTGAGCTGTGAGCGCTGTCAACGAATATAAAACCAACTGAGCTGTGAGCGCTGTCAACGAATATAAAACCAACTGAGCTGTGAGCGCTGTCAACGAATATAAAACCAACTGAGCTGTGAGCGCTGTCAACAAATATAAAATGGATTCAAAGCTGATGTCTAAAGTTTACTGTGTCAAATGCTTGTTTTTTCAGTTCCACTGGGTCTGAAGGCGTTGTGCGAAGCGTGCTGCAAGATGTACCCCGACCAGCCCAACCCATTGCAAGTCACCACCAGACTCAAATATTGGTAAATACGCTTAGACATAACCTTCAGAACGGTCAAAGTCAAAATACTGTTGAATTCACAGGAGTATGAGACGTGCTATCCTTGTCAGGGGTGAAGGATGCAGCATGATAAAACTCATAAGTTGTTCTTCTTCTTGTTCCAAGTTGTATTGTTGGTGTCACAGGTGGGGGTAACTGCTTACGACTAGGTGGGCCTTATCATGTCACTTTTTTTAATAAATATGTTGTACCTACAAGAACATGCTTTCGTAATCACCCTTAATATGATTGAAGTGATTTAAAAACCAAATTATTGAACCGATTAAACGTAACTTTCAAATAAAAGAATTTTACATCTCGGTTGATAAATAAAGTTCTGATAATTTGAAAAAGTTGTGATATAAGCGTGACATAACTTATTTCCAGGCTGGGGGGTGAGGATCCTCTGGACTACATCAGCATGTACTGGAACCCTGGGAAGCCGGAGCAACACATCCCACCACACTGGCACTACATCAGGTATCAAATCAAGTACCTTATCTTAAAAAATCTAAAACAGTATCTTTAGTACTTAGCGCATATACCCTACGGTTAAAAAAAGGGAATTATCAGAATCGGTATACAACGGGCGAAGATAAAGGTCATAGGAGCGCAAAATACGCAGTTTCGGTTACTTGGATGACATATTTTATTCAGTTATATGATTGAAACTTCTATGTTCATCACAACTGCTTGCCCTGGGTGGGAATCGAACTCACAACCGCCATGAGGCCGGTCAATTTGAACAGTTCCGTGATTGATTCTGGCGATGTGATATCCCCCCCCCAGTTTCGGTCTGTCGGACCTGCACGGCGACGGGCGCGTGCACCCCCCCTCCGGGCCGGACTCGGGGTACGGCTTCGAGCTCACGTGCCGGGTGGAGAGCAGCGCGCAGCAGCCGCCTCTCTGGCCCGCCCAGCTCTGCCAGGCGCTGGCCAGATACGTCTTCACTACTGGTAATATTTTACGTTTATACTTATATAACTCTTCTTTCTTTCTTTCTTTTCTTCTTTTTTTGGCTTTTTGTGTTTTGAGCCACACAAATTCTGCCAGTGGACACTGGTCCACTGCGTGGACTGGTGGACAGCGTCAGTGTTATTTTCACAAGTTTAAAATATAAATTTTAGGAATAATATGACCGGTTTATTTACAAACTATTACAAATAATTGATTAATATATAACAAACAACAAAAATTAAAGAAAAAGTGGGTAGACAATACAAGGATGGTTAGTTTATTATTATGGGAGTTACGAAAATAGTATTAGGCAAGATTATTGCATTTTAATTTTGTTAGTTTTAAGGAATTTACGCGAACCCATAAGTTTTTAAATACATGTACACAGGCCGCTATACTACGCGTCGCTAGTCCGGCGCACGCGCAATACGTCACGACCATGTCGAAGTCATCGGTGACGCGAACTATGCTATGTAAAGATGATAGTCAAATAGTCTTTATTGGTAATAAAATTACATGTAATTTAAATAGGTATAGTCTAGGCCTGCATGATGGTCACATTAAAATTTAAAAATAAAATAAGTTACAATAGTTATTTACACATAAAAATTAAAAAGAAAAAATCATAATCTTAGAGGCTATAAAGAACAAAAATTTAAAAATTACAACAGAAAATTTTGATCGTGGGGTGCCAAGAACACTGGCTTCCCGCGTTGTACGGCCGAAGACAATCTGTGGGCGAGGAACGAGCCAGCCTTGTCCCCAGTGGCATAACATAACATAACATAACATAACATAACATAACTATTAACAATAGTTAATAGACAGAACGATAAAAGAAAAAATGTTACCTGTTAAATTAATAATAATATGTCATATCAATAATTTCAATAAATAGTATTATATGTTATTAGATATATAAATGTTGTGATGTTGCGTAGGTAACAAGCTGTGCGCGGGCGACCACATATCGTGGCACCGGCCGCTGGAGGGCGCGGGGCGCGGCCGCCTGCGGCACCTGCTGGTGGCGCCCGACGCCGCGCTGCGCCCCGTGCACACCGCGCACGGCCGCCTCGAGTTCCTGCAGGTGACACACGCACGCGCACACACACGCGCACACACACACACACACACACACACACACACACACACACACACACACACACACATACAAACACACACACACACACACAAACACAAACACATACAAACACACACACACACACACACACAAACACAAACACATACAAACACACACACACACATACACACCCATAAACACACAGATAAATACACACAATCTCACACACACACACACATACACACCCATAAACACACAAACTAAGACACAGAGACGGCCTGAATCACCAACCTACACATACATACACACACCCACAGATAAACACACACAATCTCACACACACACACACCCTAACTCACACACAACACACACACACATATTTTCAAGTAATTATTTACAAAAAAAAATGTTTATATATTCTCTCAGTAAACTGATTCACATAGTACATGCAACTTACTATAAGTTTGCGTCCAGATGGCGCTTCGTGTCCATAAACATTTATTAATGAAATTACTTATATATAAATATATAATTAAACATTTATTTGTGTTGTCTGTGTGTCGTAGATAGTGGGGTGCACGGGCCGGGAGCTGAAGGCGGCACAACGCGGCTCCGGGTTCGAAGTTCTGAAACTAATTGGCAATGATCCAAAGTGAGTCTTTCATTGTTATTTAAACACCCAATATCCACCGTACCAGCCTCTAATGTTCCCACTGCCGGCCTACTCTCGATAACTGAGAGTGAATGGGCCTTGATCTACCACGGGAGTATGCTGAAAACCAAACCAAAGGTTCAAACCAGTTTTTTCCTTTGAAAAATTTACATGCGCAATACCACGTTCTCGAAACGGTGACGGAAAACATCGTGAGGAAACCGGCATGTCTTAGAACCAAACATTCGACGACATGTGACATCTACCAATCCGGATTGGGCTCCCGTTAGATCAGAGCCCATTCAATCTCAATTATCGAGAGTAGGCCGGTGTCAGTGGGAACATTAGAGGCTGGTACGGTGGATATAAAAACCGACATTACTTATGAGACACCCCCTGTAAATAAGCTTGTAATATGTTTCTTAGTATGAATGTGTATGTGTACAGGTGCGGGGGCCCGTGGCTGGTGACGAGGCCCCGGCGGCGGCGCTCCGCCCGCCTGGTGCAGCTGCCCGCCGCGCCCGCGCACTCTCCTCTGGCGGGAGTGTCCGCGAGAGTCAGCTGGGCGCCCATACAGGTATATATATATTGTTTTTCTTCTCTCTGTTTATTTTATTGTATATGTGTGCTAAACATCAAATAAATGAGTGTCTATGTCTCTATGTCTTTACTCTCAACCGAGTGAAGAGAGGTTTTGACGTGATAACGTCTTATAAATATATGAACGTTGGCTGCACGAAACATGACTGTCACGTTCCGCCTGAGTCGAGCGTGCGAGTGAGAGCGCGGTACGAGCGGCAGCTGATTCCAGATGTGGTGGCAGTACCTCTCCGGACGAACCTGGCACAAGTTCTACTGCTACTTTTGGTTGCTCCTTTAGCACCACCCAGGGGGTACGTGTAGGGAATCAAAGGGTACACACCTACGGACGCGAGCAACTGGACCCCCCAAAATTACATTTTCATACAAGTACATTCTCATAATTATAAAACTACTAGCTGACCGGGCCACGCGTTGCTGTGTCTAACGGTTTTGTCATATGATATTATAATTTGCAATAAAATAAAATTGTGACTATAATTTGAGATTTAAACTATCCTATCTCTCAAGTTGGATCGAACTGCACATGGTGTGCGAATTTTATTATATTATAATCGGTTAAGTGGTTTAGGAGTCCATTGAGGACAAACATTGTGACACGAGATTTATATATATTAAGATGTTATTCCAGGGGGGGGTGGAGAAGCAGCCTGCGTCCCCCTCGCACCTCTCCCCCGGGCTGCAGCAGCAGATCAAGGAGACCCTCCAGCGAGGACTCACGGCCATGAGCTCGGACTCGCTGAAGCAAGACGGTTAGTATTGTATTCGTGGACATTCCACACAGCGCCATCTAGCACCAAACTAAACGTAGCTTTATTATAAACGTTTACACACTCATACCTCTGCACTGGGACTCACACAGAAACACAAGCATTGGAAAAAACTCATTGGTGCATGTTTGTGAACCAGCGACCTTCAGATTGAAAGTCGGCGTCTGTGCCCCTGGGCCACCACGCTCTCCAAAAACCAAATACAACAAATACAGAATATACATTGGTTTTTAACCGAGAAAATAATTTTGATGAAAATGAAAACCATTATTTGACGGCTCTGTGTGTGTTAGTTGGTAGTAGCCCTGCCTTCGAAGCGAGGGGTCCCGGGTTCGATTCCCGGCCGGGGCGCACTGTGGTGAGCATGAAGCTTGTTCTCGGGTCTTGGGTGTTTGTCTTGTGTTTGTCCATGCCATCTGCGACACAGGGAATCCTAGTGCAGAGGTATGAGTGTGTAAACGTAGTTTTTTTTTTTTTTTTTAGAAGTGTTCGAACAATCTGACTTTGTTTTATATATTTAATATAAGATTATGGAGAAATGCTATCACTATTGGAAATAAAATGATACTTGAGATCTAAAGGAATAAATGAGTTTGACTTTGACTTTAAAATGGGGTATTGAAGCAATCCACTCTAGACGCAGGACCATATTGGCGAATATGTACTGTCTCCGAGGGGTTTCTTGTCTGTTTCTTCCCATCTGGTTGGTCGGTTAGGGTTGGAACAGACGTAAATTTAACAAATAAGATTAGCTTAAACATGAAAACTGCCTGTAATGTTGACATATCTGTGTGCATGTAACGTGCCTAAGGTGCTCCTATGACACGTTACATGCTCACGAACATGTGTACATGCATGTGTAAAATTTGTCGTGTCCAAACGATACTTGAGATCTAAAGGAATAAATGAGTTTGTGTTTGATGATGTGTATTTGATTTTAAATGGTTTTTTTCAGATCCGGGCAAGATGTCAACGGACAGTTTTGAAATGTCAAGTATAGAGCGAGCCCTGCCCGAGATACCAGACACTTTGAATGTAAGTACTTATCATTATGAGCAGCGAAGAAGGAGAAGAAATTGAGTAGGAAGCCAAGCCGAGGTCCGTACTTAGTGGTGCTATATCCGTACCAGCCTCTAATGTTCCCACTGACACCGGCCTACTCTCGATAATTGAGAGTGAGTGCGCTTTGATCTACCGCAGGAACCCAATCCGGATATATATCCGGTGCTATATTCAAAATTTAGTTTTTGGTTGAGGGCCATCCGCCCTCACCGATAACCCGGGTATAGTTGTCAAGGCCATCTTTGGTAACAACGTATAGGAGATTAAACAAGTTAAAAAAGATTGCAAAGGAATTTTAATAGAAAAATATTTATTTGTGACAGCATTAATAATTATTTTGACTACACACTCATACCTCTGCGGTAGGATTCCCTGTGTCGCAGATGGCATAGACAAACACAGAAACAAGACAATCACCCAAGACCCGAGAACAAAATTCATATCACCACAGTGTGCCCCAGCCGGGAATCGAACCCGGGACCGCTCGCTTCGAAGGCAGGGCTACTACCAACTAAGCCACGGAGCCGTCCAGTATTTATGTATATTCTTGTTCTTGTAAATAATGTTTTAAAACGATTTCATATCACTACATAGTATAAAACAAAGTCGCTTTCTCTGTCCCTATATCCCTATGTATGCTTAAATCTTTAAAACTACGCAACGGATTTTTAATAGATAGAGTGATTCAAGAGGAAGGTTTATATGTATAATACACTAGCAAGTCACCCCGGCTTCGCACGGGTAGTTTCTGATACGACACTGATGCTTTACTAACCGTGCGAAGCCGGGGCGGGTCGCTAGTATACTATAAAATAATATTTGATTCGATATTTTTTATTAGTGAGTTGTTTCTGTCGCAGGGGTCGTACGGCGGGGAGGGGGTGGCGTACTTCGACGCCGTCCACATCGTGATGAATGCGGAGGGCGCCAGCTTGCTGCCGCTGGCGCTGGAGTAAGGCCTTTTTTTTTTCAAGGGGGACATACTTGGCGCTGGAGTAAGGCCTTTTTTTTTTCAAGGGGGACATACTTGGCGCTGGTGTAAGGCCTTTTTTTTCAAGGGGGACATACTTGGCGCTGGTGTAAGGCCTTTTTTTTCCAAGGGGGACATACTTGGAGCTGGTGTAAGGCCTTTTTTTTCAAGGGGGACATACTTGGCGCTGGAGTAAGGCCTTTTTTTTTTCAAGGGGGACATACTTGGCGCTGGTGTAAGGCCTTTTTTTTCAAGGGGGACATACTTGGCGCTGGTGTAAGGCCTTTTTTTTCAAGGGGGACATACTTGGAGCTGGTGTAAGGCCTTTTTTTTCAAGGGGGACATACTTGGCCCTGGAGTAAGGCCTTTTTTTTTCAAGGGGACATACTTGGCGCTGAAGTAAGGCCTTTTTTTTCAAGGGGGACATACTTGGCGCTGGAGTAAGGCCTTTTTTTTCCAAGGGGGACATACTTTGCATATACCCCACGCCTCCCCAAGGCGTTAGGCCCCAAGGCCCCAAGTTATGTGTGACTCCCCAACACTGCTATAAGTAATAGTGTTGGGGGGATACACACTAAAACCCCCTTGGTGTTCCTACACTGCGCCTACACACGCTGCGGCTACGGGTACGGTATCATTCTTGGATGTAGTAAGGCCTTCCATACTCAAACTCATTCACTCCTTCAGATCTCATACACACGCATGTACACGTATTCGTGAGCATGTAACGTGTCACAGGAGCTCCTTAGCACATTACATGCACATATATGTCAACATTACAGGCAGTTTTTATGTTAGCTAATCTTATTTGTTAAGTTTACGTAACTTATGTTACTGTCTTGTGTTTGGCCATGCCATCTGCGACACAGGGAATCATAGTGCAGAGTGTGTTAAGGTTGGTTTTTTTAAACTTGACAATGCCTCTGTAATGCCCCTTTACAGCAGCATCAACAATCCTGCTCCCGTACTACTACCATCAAAGCCAATCACTCAATTATCGAGAGTAGGCCGGCAGTGGGAACATTAGAGGCTGGTACGGATGAGGATAGTTGGAATGTAAATGTACAGTGGTTTGAGAAAGCAATGTGTTTCAGCGGTCGAGTAAGGATGGGTGCGCACTTCACATGGCGGTGCGGCTGTGTGGCCGTCACTCTTGCAGCGCCTCGCGTGAGGGGCGCTGTGGCCTCCACCACGGAGCCCGTGGCGGCTAAAGGCCACTGGCTACAGGTACGAATGTAAAGACCCCCCACCCCCTTTAATGCTTACGTAATACTTGAAATACTTGTGTGCTCGCGTCCGTAGGTGTGTACCCTTTGATTCCCTATACGTACCCCCTGGGTGGTGCTAAAGGAGCAACCAAAAGTAGCAGTAGAACTTGTGCCAAGTTCGTCCGGAGAGGCACTGCCACCACACCTGGAATTTGCCGCCAAGCAGTAGTGCTCGCACTGCTGTGTTCCGGCGGAAGGGTGTGGGTGCCGGTGAAATCACATGCGCATACGTATCATCCCCGTCTCGGGTGATGGACGCAGCAGGATGAATGCGACTCAGTAAAGATTTGTATCTCATACTGAGTCGCGCGCATTACTGTTGTCATGGGCGAGGGTCACCACTTACCATCAGGTGGGCCCTCGGCTGGTTCCTACACTCTACTCCTCCAGGTGGTGATCCCGGAGGCGCAAGCGAAGGAGCTGTCGACGTTGGCGGCGGAGGCCCGCGTGTCCGCCCTCGGCGCCGAGGACTCGGAGACGGACTCGGGGGGGGAGGGCGCGCCCCCCTGCCCGCCCCCCGCCCTCCCCCTCACCCTCACGTGCCCCCCCTTAGTCATCACCGTGCTACCTGATCATCATTTCTTATAGCGTTCCGGATTTGTTTAACTTTTTATAGACATATGATATTTTATTGGACACCAAATAATGATACAATAGTTTAAATAATCTTGACGAAAGAATAGGTGACAATCCGCGGTCTTATGGCGATCTCTTATATTTAGATAACCTTTGGATGGTCAAGTATTAGAAATGGGACGGGCATGCATCTATATCATTGATAAAGTCATACTGAAATCTGAATAGGATTTAAATAATATGCTTAGTTATATAATCTGAAATATATAATATATATTTATTATATATAGCTGTCTCGCTTGGAATTTTAACAATTTTTCTTTTAAATGAATTTATACTCCGTTACTCCTTATACCATTAGTCTGCCAGTGGAAATCCCGGCAGAAGTTGGAGTGGGTGGTGATTACCCCCCCCCCCCCTGGTGGGAGGGATTGAATTGAACCCGCGACCCTCGAAAGCAGGGCTACCACTAAGCTAAAGAAAACACTTCAAATTGTCAATCAAGATAAATGAAAAAAAAAATTTGTATCTATGTAGTTAAGTCAGCAAACACGCGATTAAAAACTATTGTAAATAACTTTTAAGTAATAAATAATTAACACAATTTTGTCTTTTATTAACCAACCTCGAAGAGGAGGCTTACAATCGGCTGTCGCATTTGGATGGGAGACCATTTTTTTTGTGTGAATGTTTAGGCACACGAGCTAACGGCCCACCTGATGGTAAGTGGCTACCGTCGCCTTTAGACGCTTGCAACTTTTGAGGTGTTTTATCAGCTAAAAACCACACTCTTTAAATTTATACATATTGAACCAATTTAAAACATTTAGTTGCGTTTAAACTGAGCGCTTCCGTGCTTCCGGGCGCATGTTAAGATCCAGGCAGACGAGTCGACAAGCCATGGTGTTCCGCTTGAAAGTTCCGATACTAGAGTTGGCCACAACACGAAAAGGAACACCAAAATATGAAGCTGCTAACTAAAATTAAAAAAAACCTCTAAACGTTAACACTCGTACCTCTAGGATTGCCTGTGTCGCATGAACAAATAAGGTCCCAAGACCCGAGAACAAACTTCATGTTCACCACACAGTATGCCTAGCCGGGACTCGAACCCGGGATACCTCACTCCGAAGGCAGGTTTCCTACCAACTAAGCTACGGAGCAGTGGGTTACCGTTTATACTTGCTATAAAAGTTGTTATTTAATTACAAACAAACTTAATTTTTATTTATTTTAATAGTTTTATTTCTCATAGTGCATCTAATAATATAATCTAGGTATTTCCGTAAATGCTTCGAGTGGGTCTTTAGAATTCTTCGTGGAACGGATACTCTGGATGGTGGGTGCTGCAACAAACAATAGCAGAGTTACAACCAGTAATCAGGTTACTCTTGGCAGACGAGAGTGAATAGATTTATACTGAACTGAAGTACCTACCTATAATATGTATAATAAAAAAGTACTATATGTATTCTATCAGTTATCTAGTTCCCATATTACAAGCTATGCTTAGTTTGGGGCCAGATGGCGCTGTGTGAAATATGTACCTACATGAATATTAATTATCATTAAACAAGTGAAAAAAACCTAAAAACAACTTTTTTTTATGTGAATACGTACCGGAACGAGCTGAGGGCCCAAGGGCTAAGTGGCGACCCTTGCCCATGACAATAGTAATGCAACTCAGTATAAGTTTTGGATCTTACACTGAGTCGCACTCATTCTGCTGCGTCCATCACCCGAGACGGGGATGATACACATGCGCATATGATTTCACCGGCACCCGCACCCTTCCACAGAAACACAGTAATGCAAGCACAACTGCTTTGCGGCAGATTCTAGATGTGGTGGCAGTACCTCTCCGGACGAACTTGACACAAGTTCTACAGCTACTTTTGGTTGCTACTTTAGCACCACCCAGGGGTACTAAACGGATGCAAGGAAGGGATGATACGTCTCATGCGCATGTGATTTCATCGGCACCCGCACCCTTCTAGGAACACAGTAATGCGAGCACGCAATACTTATTTATTTATTTTTATTTTATTAAATCACAAAATCCACAGATCTTAGAAAAAAAAGAATACAAATTAATGCTTATTTGTTCCATACATCCAATAACGGATTTCCTATATGCATATTATACTTATAAAGAGAGAGCAGAGAGTACAAATTTAGTAACTATATAATAAAAGGTAGTAAGTACATGTGTCAAGTTTTAGAAAAATATAGTATCTTATACTAACAAAAACCAAAAACAAAAATACAAGGAAACAAAAAAAAAAAAAAAACTAATTAAATTATAAAAATGAAAGAAAACTTAAAAGAACTTGTAAAAAACACAACTCTTACTAAAGAGACTTTTTATACTGATATTGTGTATACTGTGTGTGTGTGTGTGTGTATGAGTATTTGTGTATGTAAATATTTATGATCTTCTTTTGTCATATACTAACTACTTGTCTTTAATTAATATGTCCATAACTAGACTTCTATACTTTGATTTACTACTGTGAAAAAGGTCAACTGAGCTAAAATATTTATTATAAGATTTTTGGGTTCGATAGATAACAGAATTTTGGAAATAATTTGTATGTGTGCGCGGGAGTTCGAACAAAGTTGTGTGTCTTGTACGGATCGAGGGCGCCCGGAGTCGCAAGAACTGTTCAGTGAGCTCGGTGCAATCGATCTCATTATGACAGACTTTATATAAGAAACACATATCAAGCAGTGTTCGTCTATCTTTTAACGATAATAATTCATGATATTGACAGGATTCTTCATAGTCTGTATACACATGTTGACAGCGATAGTTTAAATGTTTTAAAAACTTTGATTGAATTTTTTCAATCTGATGAATATATGTTAGGTACTGGGGATTCCAAATATTGCTGCAATATTCAAGTAAACTTCTTACAAATGAAAAATATAGTATTTTTAAGCATTTTATGTCAGAGAATGGCTTGCTAACCCTTAGAATAAAACCCAAGTTCTTGTATGATCTATTTAAAATATCTGTTATGTGCGCATTAAACGAAAGTTTCTGATCTAAAATAACCCCTAAGTCTTTTACTTGTAGAGTTTTAATAATAGTTATATTAGAAATTTTATAGTCAAAATTAACAGGTCTTTTTTTCCTTGTAAATGTCAAACACATACATTTACTGATATTAATATCAATTTTGTTTTTACGCCCATGGTAATCTTGTACGACCTGGGTAAAGTTTCATGTAGGTGTGTTTGTGTAGTGTGTATGACAAAAAAACCGCGGACGATTCGAACTAAAAAATCTGACATGTCCCCCCCTAGGCCAGAACTTGGGTACGCCCATGGCGAGTACCACTGCATGGCAGATTACCAGGTGTGGTGGCAGCGAGGGCGGCCTAAGATATTGCGAGGCTCCGGGCGATAGATCTTTGTGAGGCTCTTGGGGTATGAGGAATGTAGGTGAGTTGGAAGTGTACAGGGCTGATGGTAATCAGTCAGCATCCTCTTTACAGCTAGCAGGAGCGAGGAGCAGGGCAACTGCTTGCCATCCCCTAAGGGCCGCCACTGGGTGGCAGTACCTCTCCGGACGAACTTGGCACAAGTTCTACTGCTACTTATTACGTCACTTCTTCAGATAAATAAGGGGGGATACTCACTCTCCCATGGAACAGAGGCGCCCGTTGCACTCCAGCGATGCCACTTCCTTGATGTCCTCCATACTGAGCTGAAAATCGAACACGTTGAAGTTCTGCGCGATGCGGCTCCTGTTCACAGACTTGGGGATCACTATCATGCCGCGGTCGATCGCGTATCTGTAACCAAGTACACTTTTAGTGTGCCGTGCCCTAAATGTAAAAAAGTCCCTTGTAGGACTTGTCCGTCTGTCCCGTTTTCTCAAACGCGTGGAGGTATCAAGTTGAAATTAATATCTAACTAGCTGCGCCTTGCGTTGTTGCCCGCGGTTGGACTTCCTACGGGAACAGTACATATTTTCGGGATAGAAGTAGCCTATGTGCTATTCCAGACTATAATCTATCTCTGTGCTAAATTTCATCCAGGTCCGTTCAGCCGTTTTGGCGTGATTGAGTAACAAACATCCATCCGTGTATTCATACATTCGCGTTTATAATATCAATACTCAGGGTAGCATAGGATACCAGGTTACTCATGTTTTATAGGTAATGGTACGGAACCGTCCGTGCGGAGAGTCCGACTCGCACTTGGCCGGTTTTTTATGTAACAGAAGTAAAGGGGGCTGGATACCCGCCTGATGTTAAGTGGTTAACTCCGCCCATAACAACAATAACCCGTAGTTCCTGCAGGATGGAAATAGGAATACAGCAGCGCGCAATTCTTACCTAATGAGCACTTGCGGAACACTCTTGTTGTATTTGTCGGCGATCCCCTTCAGGCGGGGGTCCTGCATGAGCTGGGGGTCCCCGGGCTTGGCCCAGGGCCTGTCGGGGGAGCCGAGGGGGGAGTACGCGGTCACGGCTATGTCGCGCTCCTTGCAGTAGTTGAACAACTTCTGCTGGTTCAGGTACGGGTGGCACTCGATCTGGGAACAGCAACAACAACAACAACGACGTTAACACACTCATACCTCTGCACAATAAGTGACGTCAAATTTTACACATACGTGTTTTTTTTTATGTGATTGCGTGACGGTACGAGCTGAGGGCCCACCTGATGGTAAGTGGTGACCCTCGCCCATGACAACAGTAATGCGCGCGACTCAGTATGAGATACAAATCCTTACTGAGTCGCATTCATCTTGCTGCGTCCATCACCCGAGACGGGGATGATACGTCCCACGCGCATGTGATTTCACCAGCAGCCACACCCTTCCACCGGAACACAGTAATGTAGCCACTACAGCTTGGCGGCAGATTCCAGATGTGGTGGTAGTACCTCTCCGGACAAGTTCTACTGCTACATGTAGACGTTCGTGAGTATATAACGTGTCAAGAACTCCGCACGCACATTACATGCACACAGATATGTAAGCTCACCTGCAGTACTGCTGGCTTGATGGTGGCCGCAGCCAGGATCCTGTCGATCTGGTACCTGTTGAAGTTGGAGAGGCCGATGCTGCGCACCAGACCCGCCTCCACCAGAGGCTCCATCGCGCGCCACGTGTCCGCGATGTCCACCGCTGACGGGACCGCCTTCCCGTCAGCGTCCTTGGGGAACAGGTCGGCGCCTTCCTGCAAGCGTCAGGGATTGGAAGGTGGCCGAGATACGCGAAATAAATTTATGTGTTTATACAAGAATAAAGCCTATATAAGATATAGATGGCTCTGTGGCTTAGTTGGTAGTAGCCCTGCCTTCGAAGCGAGGGGTCCCGGGTTTATTGCTTGAGTGTTAAAATATATTTATATATATTTATACTTATAATAATATTATACTTATAATACCCCTCTTTTTCCTCGGGTGCTGTTTGAAGTTGTTCTGTTTGAAAGCTGACGTGACCGACATGGGTCTAGCTATAATTCAAGATCTGTTTAAACGTTTCATCATCAGCTCACTACAATTACACCAATAAGGGGTGTTCGTGCAGATAATTTGCGTACCAAACATAAATATAATATACGTATCCGTGGCTTAGTTGGTAGTAGCTCTGCCTTCGAAGCGAGGGGTCCCGGGTTCGATTCCCGGCCGGGGCACACTTTGTGTGGTGAGCATGAAGTTTGTTCTCGGGTCTTGGGTGTTTGTCTTGTGTTTCTGTGTTCGTCCATGCCATCTGCGATACAGGGAATCCTAGTGCAGAGGTATGAGTGTGTTAACGTTGTTTGTTGTTTGTTTTTTTTTGTATACCACAGATCAATAATGCAAAAATTTATAAAAGTATGTATGTAACTGCCATCAAAATTTATAATCATTTATCTATCGATTTGAAGCAATTGAACGGAACCATATTTAGATATAGACTTAAAAAATGGCTAGTTAGTAAAGCTCATTATAGTGTTAATGAATACTTAGCTGTTAACACAAGTTAGCTCTTATTTTTTTGTTTGGAGTTTGATCTATTGTACGTCCGAGAGGACAAACTGTTGTTTTTATATGATTTTTATATACACAGTTTAACAATAAAATATATTCTTATTCTTATTCTTATTCACATTTTCGTAAAATGAACTTGTAGCTTGCTTTGTTGTTTACGTCTGTTCCAACCCTGATGGAACAGGCGTAAACAACAATGCAAGGTGATGGTACCTTGTACGCCTGCGGCCAGTGGATGAGGTAGAGGTCCAGATACTCCAAGCCGAGGTTCTGCAGCGTCGTCCGCAGCGCGCCCTCCACCAGATCCGGCCGGTGGAATGTGCACCAGAGCTTAGACGTAATGAACATGTCCTTTCTGAAATATAATAAATAAATAGCAGTAGCAGTAGAACTTGTGCCAAGTTCGTCCGGAGAGGTACTGCCACCACATCTGGAATCTGCCGCCAAGCAGTAGTGTTTGCATTACTGTGTTCCGGTTGATGGGTGTGGCTGCCGGTGAAATCACATGCGCATGAGACGTATCATCCCCGTCTCGGGTGATGGACGCAGCAGAACGAATGCCACGCAGTGTATGATCCAAATCTTCGTTGTTAGTTGCATATCCGAGATAATCTTTTAATAACATATTATAAAGCTTAATCTTGCAATAATTATTCATAGTGGCCTTGCTACCTACCGCTATCTCAGGATACAATAAACTACTATATTAATTGTCCCCTTATCGGAGTGTTAATAATGTGATAACAGATTAAACTGGGTTATGTGGCTAATCTATTTTAATCCGTGCAGAGATAACCGGTTTAATTACAATTAATTACCGCGGCGTAGACCACGCAAAAAAAGAGTTTCACATTCGGCAAAAAATACATTTTTTTGTTATTTTTCTTTGACATTCCTTAGTGAAGATGCGCTGAAGGCCTACGTGATGTTAAGTGGTTTTCTCCGCCCATAACAACAGCGATACGACTTAGGTCCTCCCCGAAGTATGAAGTTGCACGCCGATGCACGATCACCCGAGTCGGGGATGTTGTGTCTCCTGCAGTACAGTACTCACATCGTCACGTGCAGTACAGTATATATATCTATTGTAATAATTTATGTTCATTTGTGTTTTATGTGATATTTATTGTGTATTTCTAGTATAACGCATTATAGAAATCTGTAATGTTATATTTTAGACTTTAATAATAATAAATAAATAAAATAGTACTCACCTCGTCACTACCCCCTGGGTGAACTTGTCCGAGAGTGCGTCCCCCACCTCCTTCTCGTTGAGGTAGATGTGCGCGCAGTCGATGTGCCTGTACCCGATGTCAATGGCGTCCTTCACCGCCTGGGCCACCTCGCCGGGTTGGGACTGACAGAGAAACGGTGTTACATTCAGATTACAATCATAATATTGTACGTTGTCGCAAGTCATTACATCAATCAATACATTTCCATTGTGTCATAATATTTCATTTCCATTGGTAATTATATAGTACTAGCTGACCGGGCCACGCGTTGCTGTGATACGATATTATAATTTGCAATAAAATAATATTGCGATCATAAATTGAGATGTGAGCTATCCTATCTTTCAAGTTGGATCAAACTGCACGCGGTGTACAAATTTAAACATCAAAGTCAAACTCATTTATTCCTTTAGATCTCAAGTATCGTTTGGACACGTCAAATTTTACACATGCATGTACACATATTCGTGAGCATGTAACGTGTCACAGGAGCTCCTTAGCACGTTACATGCACACAGATATGTCAAATTACAGTCAGTTTTATGTTTAAGCTAATCTTATTTGTTAAGTTTACATCTTTTCCAACCCTGACCGACCGACCCGAGGGGAAGAAACAGACAAGAAACCTCCGAACATGATGATGATTTCCTTTTTCCAGTCGGTTAAAAGAGCTCTTTAGTTCAAACGTGGCCGTGACAGCAATAAGTATTGGAGGTTATTATCGCGTCGCTAAACAGATGAAACAATCAAATGGTTCTGCTAATTAACACCTTGAATTTCCATTTTTAATGCTGAATAGTTGCGCAATGATACTAGATAGATAAATGATTTATTTTGTTCTCCAATCGCGCACATACATTCACTGTTTATAGAGAAAAAGGTTGAAATATGCCAATTATGATTGTATGTGTACTATATGTGGCATTTGAATGTGAGAGCTACTTAATGTGGGTAGCTGGAAATCACTACATAGTATAAAACAAAGTCGCTTTCTCTGTCCCTATATCCCTATGTATGCTTAAATCTTTAAAACTACGCAACGGATTTTGATGCGGATTTTTTTAATAGATAGAGTGATTCAAGAGGAAGGTTTATATGTATAATACACTAGCAACTCACCCCGGCTTCGCACGGGTAGTTTCTGAAACGACGCTGATGCTTTACTAACCGTGCGAAGCCGGGGCGGGTCGCTTGTATAAAATAACTCAGTATCGAACTAGCTATCTGGCTGTTTACATCAGTATGATTGTATATGTAATAAATAAAACAACAAAAAAAAATACCTATATCTGTTATAGACTTTGAAACCATCCAACCGATGTGTCCCAAACCGGTTTCATTAGAAAGACAATAATCCGAATATGGCTTTACACTACTAAAACAATGCATTGGGCACAAAATGTATCTTTTTTCAGCGTAGTAGAACGCGCAGGGTTGCGATAGCGCAAAAAAAGACGGGGATGATACGTCTCATACGCGTGTGATTACCGGCACCTACACCCTTCCACAGGAACACAGTAATGCTGCTCGCATGCATGCTTGGCGGCAGATTCCAGGTGCGGTGTCAGTACTGCTCCGGGCAAATTTTGGACAAGTTCTACTGTAATTTTTGGTTGCTCCTTTAGCACCACCCAGGGGGTAGAGAATCAAAGAGTACACACCCAAGGGCGCGAGCAACTGAACCACGCAAGTGGCGGCCGGCCAGACAGGTAAAATCGATGTTAAATTATACGTGTAGTTATAAATTCATCGATTTCCTAACGTCGATACGTGGCATCACGTATTCTGGGCACCACATCGAACATACATTGAATTGGCATTGAACGTACAAATCGATGGTGATACCACCACAGTGGTACTGTGGTATGTGGTAGTCTCAAGGACATCAGATATTCTCCAACAAACTTCCAAAGAAGAGACAAGAGACAAACATCGTGACACGTAATTTATATATATTACTAGCGACCCGCCCCTGCTTCGCACGGTTAGTAAAGCATCAGTGTCGTCTCAGAAACTACCCGTGCGAAGCCGGGGTGACTTGCTAGTGTATTATACATATAAACCTTCCTCTTGAATCACTCTATCTATTAAAAAAAAACCGCATCGAAATCCATTGCGTAGTTTTAAAGATTTAAGCATACATAGGGATATAGGGACAGAGAAAGAGACTTTGTTTTATACTATGTAGTGAAGATAAATTGGTTGCGAAAAATTCATCAAAATCGATTTTAAAGTTCCCGTGGACGGGTGTGGGCGCCGGTGAAATCACATACGCGTGAGACGTATCATCCCCGTCTCGGGTGACGGGCACAACGGGATGCGTCAAAAGTCAAAAGTCAAACTCATTTATTCCTTTAGATCTCAAGTATCATTTATATCATTAATATCATCAGTTAGAGGACCTAGGTCGAATTTCTGTTGTTATTGTCATGGGCGAAGGTAACCACTTACCATCAGGTGGGCCGTCAGCTCGTCTTGTCACTAAAGTAATATTAAAAAAAAACCTGAGACGAATTTTTGTTTTATGGGTGGTGGGAACCACTAAATATCAAGACTGCCAGCCCGTTCTACGACTGCAGTCGCATAAAAAACCTGCACTTACCTTCCAAGTCCCCAATCCAATCACCGGGCATGTGTGTCCATTGTTGAAGATCACAGGACAAGCGCAAGATCCGGATAAAGGCATTTTAATTCAATAGTCTTGTTTATGATGCGTGTTGCTCGATTCAAGTGAAAGATTTGACTGAACTGACACGAACTGAAGTGGAATAAAGCAAGCTATTATATTTCTAAATCAGCACGGCGCTGCGCCTAAAGGGGAGGTTCAGAGGGATACGACCGCGGGGCTACGTGGGGTCACCGTAGGCACATTGCTACCAGGCGGGGTAAGTTTCGCCACTGTCTTCATGTATTTCTCACGGTTGCATATGATCTCCTAGCTTCAATTTCAATCTTCCTTAATAAAAGGGGTAAGTTTCGCCACTGTCTTCATGTATTTCTCACGTTTGCTTATGATCTCCAATTTCAATCTTCCTTAATAAAATAGCTTTATAATCCGTTGGCTTATGCATAAACTGAGAATCTTTCACAGAATGCTGACCACAGAATAAATATATTGTAAAATTAATTTATCTGTGTATTAGAAATATCCAAAGTAGTAAAGAGTTTTAACAAGCAGGTGCCATATTATTCTTAGATGCATCTGTACTTCTGCTTTTACCATGTAAGGAGGATTCTTACTCCTTCTACGGCTCATAATAGTGTGGCGTAATAGTATATAAATAGTAGTCAACCCGTCATTTGGGTGGAAGGCGTCATGACTGATCAGAAAATCATAACTTGTGTTTAATAAAAGTATCATAGTTTTCGAGTACTTGAACATTTTCGAAATTTCAAAATAATTTCACCCTTGGTCACTCTTTTCGATGGCATATCCACAAATCAAGGTGTTTTCTCAGTCTGTTTTTTTGTGAAGAACTCTTGGATAGATGCGCTATTAAACGCAATCTGTTGTTTTAGCACGTTTAGCTTAATATATTGACGCTTTTTGATTTGTATTGCTACATTTCATGGGTTTGCGGAAGTTAATTTGTTATTAATGATTTTGCGCTGTGATTTCTACTGGTGAATAATCTAATAGTCTAATTTATTCAATCTAATGTAATTCGAAAGGTTGAAGGGTCGTACAACGTGGTGATCATGAAGTTTGTTTGGCGAAACAATAAAGTTTTGTCCGGGAAAACATCTCCAAATGATAGTGAAAACCGTATCAAAACCCATTGCGTGATTTAAAAGTTGCGGAGTAACAGACAGAAGAAATCAGCGATTTTTTATTCTAGAGGGAGTGTACGATACTTATTACCTATGCATTTGTATTTGTATTTTTGTTTGAAACCAGTCTCCAATATATCATCAAAGTGAACACACGTTTATTTTAATTGCAATACCTCTCGTTAACCAAATTAAATTTGTTAGAGTTCCAACCACGCTACTTTGATTTAAAAATCAAAGTAGCTACTTACTTACGCTACGCTACTTTGATTTAAAAATCAAAGTAGCTACTTACTTACGCTACGCTACTTTGATTTAAAAATCAAAGTAGCTACTTACTTACGCTACGCTACTTTGATTTAAAAATCAAAGTAGCTACTTACTTACGCTACGCTACTTTCATTTAAAAATCAAAGTAGCTACTTACTTACGCTACGCTACTTTCATTTAAAAATCAAAGTAGCTACTTACTTACGCTACGCTACTTTCATTTAAAAATCAAAGTAGCTACTTACTTACGCTACGCTACTTTCATTTAAAAATCAAAGTAGCGTGGTTGGAACTCGCCCTTAACTTGGTTGGCCGATAGAATCAGTGTTGAATCTATCTGAGTCACTCCGCACGCGATGGAAAATTATTTCGCGGCCTTGTTGTACGGTGTTTTAGGTCTTGATGACGAAATGGAAGGATTTTTTAGGAACCATCTTGCTTCCTAGCTTTTTCAGCTGTCACTTTTTTTACCATTTAATGAACGGTTTGGCCAAATTCAATTTTTCTACCAACTTCCGGGGGTTTTCAATGAGGTTTTTTTTTTTGTTTCTTAGCTCATTCTTCTGTCATTTATCAATCAATTTGAATAATTCTTTTTTCATTTCAAAGGGTTTCAGATTAGTCCCGTCGAAGTTTTATCAAATATCAGTTCAGTTATTTTGATTTAACAACCAAACTAAAAATAATTAAAATATTTGTCATCCAAGTAGGTAGATGAAATGGCGTATTTTGCTTTCCTGTGGCTTTCTTCGTTTCTTCGCCCGTTTTAGATGTTTATTTTTTTGATAAATTTTAATATATTTTCTTTTTTCCCGACTTGTATTTCCTAGTTTAGTTTAATTTAGGCTCATTAGTTATTAAACCATAGATTTAGCGGTCTCTTTTCATATTTTGCACACCGTAATAGCTAAAATGTGTTGTGACAAACCAAAATGTACCACCTTGCATACAATGTAATCTACACATATTTATGCAAATAAAATATCTTTATCATTAAAATGGTAGTGTAATTAAGAGCAAGAAATAAGGGATGGTATTGAAGTTAGTTTAGATTTCTTAAATAAGTCAATTATGTAGCTAGCAGTTAGTAAGTAAACTTATAAAGTACTAGCGACCCGCCCCGGCTTCGCACGGTTAGCAAAGCCTCAGTGTCGTATCAGAAACTACCCGTGCGAAGCCGGGTAGGCTTGCTAGTGTATTATACATATAAACCTTCCTCTTGAATCACTCTATCTATTAAAAAAACCGCATCAAAATCCGTTGCGTAGTTTTAAAGATTTAGCATACATAGGGATATAGGGACAGAGAAAGCGACTTTGTTTTATACTATGTAGTGAAGATTTCGTTGGATAAAAGTTTTAACTTATATATTGACCCAAAGTTCTTTTAATAACCTGCTTACTTTTTATCATAAGATGTACCTAACAGTTTAATGTGTCAATGTAGGAACCACCATAAAAAGGAGGAAACTAGGAATAAGTTATCTCGCGTAATTTTTATAATCACTTCATGTAGGTCGAGGGTTTGATTCTCATCCATAACAAATATTTGCGTTAAGAATATACTGTTTGTTCTGGGTCTAGGTTCAGTAATAACAATTTAAAAAATTTGGGGGCTGCCGTTGCTCGCGTCCGTATGTAAGTTCCTACACGTACCCCCCGGGTGCTAAAGGAACAACAAAAAGTAGAACTTGTGCCGGGTTCGCCCGGAGAAGTACTGCGTCCACACTTGGTGATCCGTCGCCAAGCAGTGGTGTTCCGGTGAAAGGGTGTGGATGCCGGTGGAATCTCCTCGTCTTTGCTGACGGGTGCGACTTGGATTTTTACTTCGGTGGTGGAGGATCTAAGTCGTGTTATTGTTGTCTATGAGCGGCGGTGTCCACTTAACATCAGGTGGGCAGGCGGCTCGTTCCGTCACTTTCATCGCATAAAAAAGTGGAATAATAACACCCTAGCACAGATCTGAATTAGCCTTAAGCTCATATACTCTTGACGAAATTGTCATTCTGCGTGACTGCTACGTACAAACTTCTGTCAACTTGACAATAGTTTAATTCTGACATTTTGTCATCAAAATTCTAGTGTTTGTAAATAATGATTAAAGTTATATAAATGGACGTAAGTATATGCCTAGGTCAATTACTTCACAATATGCCATCTCTTATACAGATTACAAGCTCAAGGGGTAGATGTAATTACAATTTATGCAAAACTGGAGGCACCACAGTTAATATAACGTTAAACGTTTACTCATGGACAAACAGAAAGTTCATGCTCACCCAGTGGCGGTGCTAGGTAACTAAGGGCCCTGGGGCAAATAAAAAAATGGGGCCCACTACTATCTTAACTGGTTTCATCAAGTAAAAATATTAAATATACAAATACTTTAAAATGCTAAACCTCTTTATCGTCAGCTCTTTCGTGCACTGTAGGGCAGGTGATAAAAATATTAAACAGTAGTGACATAAATTACAATTAACACTTGATCTTGGTACTTGGCAATAAGCCCCCGCGGGAGGCACCACAGTCAGTTAATATAACGTTAAACTTTTACACACTCATGGACAAAAAGAAACTGCATGCTCACCCAGTAGCGTGGCACTCGATACCAAAATGAGGGGTCCGGAAACGGACAGCCGCGGCGGGTTCGCGGATGTGTGTGTAACGTTCCCGTGTTCCCGCCACTAAGCGACAGAGGACACCGTGGGGTTTTAGTGGGTTTAGTCCTACTAACCGCTCTGTCTCCCCGTGGCAGGGCGGTAGGCGAGTGCATTTCCCCACGGAAAAAATGGTAGGTAATGAGCAATAAAACGAACCGTGATTAAAGTTTGGTTGCAACTTTTTGAAAATTCAGCTCCATCGAGATTTTCTGGTAAGCATTCGAGAGCCCCCTGACCTTGAGGGCCCCGGGCACTGCACCACCTAGCCCCTAGGTAGCTACGCCACTGTGCTTACCACACGAGTGACCCGGCTGGGCATAATATTTGAGATCTAAAGGAATAAATGAGTTTAACTTTGACTTTGACTATGAAGCAGTAGAACTTGTGTCACAAGATCCACTAGATGTCTCCACTGGCAGCCTTCCAGATTTAACATCAGACAATATTGATCAATTAGAAAGCCTACTAAAGAAAATTGAAGCTCTACAGACGCAACTAAATAGCGCCCACAAAGAAATTGAACAATTATCGCTTGAAAACAGAGATCTACGTAAGAATAATCAAGAATTAGCTAAGAAAAATTCACTGTATAAAAAGATCGGATTCAGTCCAACGAGAGCGGCCTCCGCATCAACCCCTAGTAAAAATAGAAAACTGCAGCTGACTGCAAATATTAATAAACAAACACAAACAGAGATTAAAGACGTGTTACATAGAGAAACGCAAACGAACAGTTCATCACAATGTGCGCAGCTCACATCAACTTCAGCTCAAAATGAAAAAGGAAAACAATACCATGTATCAAACAAAATACCTAATTTAGCAAAAAATATACAAAAACAGGAACTATTGAATAACCCTCTCTCCACGTGTAAACCAAGATCGAAAATATGCTTAATAAGTAGTAACAAGGAAAATAAAGTAACACCGATTGCACATGATGTTATGCATAGAAATGACTTTCAACTATGCCACTACTTAACTCCACAAGTATGTACCCTACATCTGCTAGCAGGAATCCATACCAAGCTGGCAAATTTCACTATGAATGACTACTGCATTATATTCATTAGTGATCAAGATTTTCTGGAACGTCAAAATTATCCCGATATGATAAAATGCATGAGAGAAATTCTGCAAAAAATAACGCATACAAATATTATTTTATGTGCGCCGACTTATCACTATGGTTATGGAAAAGATGCTATAAACCACAAAATTTACAATTTTAACGAACTTCTGCTTCACGATGTTAATATGTTAAAATATGTACACCTACTGGATACAAACAAGTACCTGACCTATGACTACACTATGTTTCACAAAGCTTCAGGAAAAGTTAACAACACCGGATTGCGCACGATTTTTCAGTATTTGGAATTTTTTGTAAAAAATCATAAAAGAAATGTATTGGTAGAGGACACTGGTTCATTCCAAACTTTATTAAACGATGGGTCATTCAATGATTTATATAGCAATGACCATGATGTTTCAGCTAATCATTTATTTCGTGTATAATTCTATATTTATTTTACATCAAAATGTTAACGGTCTAATTACTAAATCTGATTCACTTTTGGTTCATTTGGACAACTTTGAAGAGATGGGTAAAACTGTCAGTATAATTTGCGTAACGGAACATAACATGATACTAGATGACCTTGAGTGTGTTCCGATTGCAAGCTTTAAAATAGCTTCCATTTTCTGCCGTTCTATACGTAAGGGCGGATCATGCATTTTAGTACGTAACACCTACCATGAGTTCGAAAGTATAAATGATATAATTGACCTATCTATTCCAAAAATAATTGAATGCTCAGCTATACGTTTACCACAACACAAAATCATTGTTGTTTGTATATATCGCCCGCCAAGGGACAGTAAGTTAATGATTGAAGAGTTTTTTTCAAAACTTAATATAATACTGTCCAAATATACCCTATTTATGAATTACAGAATAATATTATGTGGAGATTTTAATATTGACATTTTAAAATTTAACAGGATAACGAATGAATTTATTAATTTATTAACATGCTACAATCTTAGGCTTCAATTTAAACAAGTGACACGACCGAACAGCTATTCGGCCTTAGATAATGTAGCACATAACATTTCAGGCCTGAGCGGAGAAATGGTAGACCTCTCTCTATCTGATCATTTGGGTCAGTTAGTCAAGGTACCAGTAAAAAAAACATGCTTATTAAAGTACTGGTATGTTCTAAGACGAGACTTTAAGGAGGACAATCGGAAAACTTTCTTAGATTGTATCAGTAAATTGTCATTTCGGGACATTGCAAGCATGGATGACCCCGATTTGGCATTTAAATCATTTCATGACACATTTACACTTTTTTTTAATTTATGTTTTCCTGTTGTAAAGATAAAAATTCCGTCAATGAGAAGACCGAAATGGATTTCTAAAGGAATCAAACTTTGTAGTAAGAAAAAACGTAATTTGTTATGGAAATATAGACTTAGTCGCACTACTTGTAATAAAGAAATTCTAATGGCATACACACAACGATTAAATAAAATAATGAAACTTAGTCAAAAATCACAAAATCAACATTATATAAATAGAGCTGCAAATAAATCTAAGGCTACATGGAATATAATAAATAAATATAATTGCAACCAACCACGTGAAAATATCTGTAAATTGAATAAAAATGACCATACTATCACCAATCCAAGTGACATGGCCAATGAATTTAATAATTACTTTATTGACATTGTAAAACAAAATACCGATAATCATAATGACATGTATAAAATTAATTATAATAGCTATAATTCAATATTTTTGACTCCTGTGACTCCTCATGACATTCTTAATATAATTTATTCTTTAAAAAATACGAATAGTGTAGGTTTCGACGGCATTACTACAAAAATTATTAAAGAAGCCGCTTTATACATATCACCTATCTTGTCTCATATAATAAATAATTGTTTAGAACAAGGTATCTTTCCAAACATACTAAAACTTTCAGTTATAAATCCTTTACATAAAAAAGGGCCCCGTGACCAAATAGAAAACTACAGACCCATAGCTCTTATTCCAGTATTCTCTAAGATTATAGAAAAAGTAATCTATAAAAAGCTATATAGTTACTTTGAAGATAACAAGATATTTAGTAAAGTTCAGTATGGGTTCAGACAAGGCCGCTCTATCAATAAAGCTGTTTATGACTTTCTTTACCAAATAATGACAAATAGAGAAAGAAATAAATCTGTCATTGCACTCTACATGGATATGACAAAGGCATTCGACCATGTAGACCATGCCACACTTCTGCATAAGCTAGAAATATATGGTGTCAGAGGTATGGCTAATAACTTATTAATGTCTTACCTAAGTAACAGAAGTCAGGTGACCCAAATTAATAAAGTTTGTCCTAAGACTCACATTGAAACCATATATGAGTCATCTCCAAGAGTTATATCCCATGGTGTTCCCCAAGGAAGCGTTCTAGGCCCTCTCTTATTTCTTATCTACATAAACGACATGCCTCAAGTGACTAACCATCCAATGACTCTTTTTGCTGATGACAGCACAATTTTATTTATAAATGATAAAACACATAATTTTCAATTGGACATTAACTCTACCTTGACATCTATAATAAATTGGTTAACATTAAATAATTTAAATATTAATCTAACAAAGACATCAGTAATGAATTTTAAACAAAGGGAAAATATTAATCTTGACTTCGATATAAACTACAATGGAACTAAAGTAAATGAAGTTGATATTACAAAGTTTTTAGGACTAACCATTGATAATAAATTAAATTGGAAAATTCACATTGACAATGTCTGTAAACGACTACAACAATTTTCGTATGCTCTATTTAAATTAAGTAAAGTCTCTGATATTAAGACTTCGCTAACCGCTTACCACGGTCATGTATCATCCGTCTTACGATATGGAGCAATGTTTTGGGGAAATTCAACGGACTGTTTAAGAGTTTTTAAAGCACAAAAGCGCTGTGTTAGAGCAATTTGTGGATTGCGTAAACGTGACACTTGTAAAAATCACTTTACTACATTAAAATTACTTACGCTCCCTGGAATATATATTTACGAAGTAGCCGTCTTTGCTAAAATCCACCTAGATCTATTCGAAGGGTTTGCGATCGGAAGTCGCTTGGAAGGCAAATTACGTAACCTGCCATGTAAAACGAAGCTTATGCGTAATAGTGTGTTCTGTATGACTCCTATAATTTACAATAAAATTCCAAAATCAGTTCGCTTATTGCCCCTTGGTGAATTTAAAGACAAATTGAACGATATTTTAGTAAAAAAGGCATATTACACGGTTAATGAGTATCTGAGTGATCGAGCTGTTGTTGGAATAGATTGATTATTTGTAACTGTTGGAGTAGGTATTTTGTGTGTGTGTTTTTTTATTTAAATAATTTGATTACTCTGACATATTTTAAATTAATCACTTTATCGTAATTTGACATTGTTTGACATTTAATATTTAATTTATGGACATTGCATTATTTAATTTATTTGATTCATTTAATCCTTTATCAATTATATTGTATTTTGACATTTTTTTTACCTAATCTAATGAATGTTTGTACGCTCAAATGGCAGAGCCTAGTGATCTAATTATATTAAGTTTTCCATCTCAATTATGTACCTAGGTTCACAAACGACAATAAATGAAATGAAATGAAATGAAATAAGTACCTATAGATAGAAGTACTGCCTCCACACTGCCGCCAAGCAGTAGTGCACATTATTGTTTTCTAGTTGATGGGTGTGGGTGCCAGTGAAATCACAGGCTCATGAGACATTACATCCACTTGATGGGTGACGGGTGCAACGTGATGCAACTTGGGTCTTCTCATGTTTGCGTCGGGAGGACGCGTGCTCATGTTTGATTTTTTTTTAACAGCTTGTATCTGCCGTAAATAGTCTGTTCTAAAGGCAATGTTCTTAACTTAGTCTTAAAACGCATTGCGTCATTAATCCCGTCCGAATTGTATGCCGTTGATTTAATTTAATTCCAGCCTCGCGGACCCTACCCACCACAAGGAGGGTACCCACCGCAAGGAGGGTACCCACCGCAAGGCTACCCACCGCAAGGTTACCCACCGCAAGGCTACCCACCGCAAGGAGGCTACCCTCCACAGTACCCCCCGCCGGGCCAACCTCCCGGGTACCCACCGCCGGTAAGATATTTTTCCAATCAGCTATGTCTAGACTAAAAATCTTTGATGAACAACCTGAGTTCTTCGAGGACTGGGAGATCTTTCGCCGGGCGGAGTCGGGAGGTTCTATAGGCACAAACTGTCCGAACGCCTCACTTGCGCGATGCGCGATTAGCATTACAGCCCCGTCTGTTGTAGAGTTCTTGTGTTTGCTAGTACCAATGGGGTTCTATACCGAACAAACAACGTCCGTAGGTGTGTACCCTTTGATTCCCTACACGTACCCCCTGGGTGGTGCTAAAGGAGCAACCAAAAGTAGCAGTAGAACTTGAGCCAGGTTCGTCCGGAGAGGTAATGCCACCACATCTGGAATCTGCCGCCAAGCAGTAATGGTTGCAATACTGTGTTCCTGTGGAAGGGTGTGACTGCCGGTGAAATCACACGCGCATGTGTATCATCCCGTCTCGGGTGACGGACGCAGCAGGATGAATGCGACTCAGTAATGATTTGTATCTCATACTGAGTCGCGCGCATTACTGTTGTCATGGGCGGGGGGAGCCACTTACCATCAGGTGGGCCCTCAGCTCGTTCCGTCACTTAATGACACAAAAAAAACTTACGCGTCACTTGTTAATGGAAAGTAATGAATTTTAAAACTATCATGGTTATGAACATTATTATTCGTGTTACCGAGATATTTACCGTGACTTGTGAGTTTTGTTGACTCCCGATATTTCGACGCAGTTACATGCGTCATGGTCCCGGGCAAACTCACAAATCATGGTAAATATCTCGGTAACACGAATAATAAGGAGAGTAACAGGGGCGTAGCTACCGCCGTATTTGCCGTATCAATTATACGGGGCCCCCGGGCCACGGGGGCCCCCAAAGTGTGTAAGGAAAAAGAATAAAAACTTTATAATTTATTTTATTTTACAAATGACAAGAAAAATCTTTACCTCCATATAAGGGCCTCCAAAAAAATTTTTATACGGGGCCCTGACAAGGCACGCTACGCCACTGGAGAGTAATGAATATTTTTTTTTTTTTAAGTTCTTATTTTTTTTATGTAACCAAAGTGGCTGTCTATCTGAAGGCCCACCTGATGTTACCTGGTTACCTCCGCCCGTAACAACAGCAGTACGTTGCGTCCCGTTACGCCCGTCACCCGAGACGGGGATATTACATCTCCTGCGCCTGTGATTTCACCGGCACCATTCCCTTCCACCGAAAGACTTGGCTTGGCGGCAGATGCCAGGTGTGGTGGCAGTACCACTCCGGACGGACTTATCACAAGTTCTACTGCTACTTTTGGTTGCTTCTTTCATACCACCCAGGGGGTACGTGTAGAGATGCAAAGGGTGCGGTATCCTAAGGATACGGGCCATCTGGTATTGATATCGGAAACCTGGCCGCGAAAAGCCTTTATTCGCATGGTAGTAATTGTTTTTTTTTTTTCTTGAAATGGCTACTCTATGAAACATTCATCTTATTTCAGCAAGGGTATTCCGGGTACCCCCCTCCCCAACAGGGTTACCCTGGATACCCCCAGCAGAATGATCCACGCTGTAAGTATTTTTTTTTAATTTATATTCTAAACTAGCTGCGGCCCGCGGTGTTACCCGCGGTTGGCCATCCCATGGGCAAAATAACCTCTTTTCGGGATAAAAAATTGGTAATTTTGTATGGAGACTCAATTTTGTGAATTGCTGTAACTCAACTCACGTATGAAGAGCTCCGGATGCCATACAAAATGTATGACATCCATACATCCCAGTCTCGGGTGGCGCAAAGGGATGCGTACTCGTATTGCTGTTGTTACGGGCGGAGGTAACCAGATAACACCAGGTGGGCCTTCAGACAGCTCCGTCACTTTGACAACATAAAAAAAAGTAATTAAAAAAAATCTAAAACACAATTTTATTACTTTTACCCCTAATCTCTCGCCGTATATACATAAACTAGCGACCCGCCTCGGCTTCGCACGGTTAGTAAAGCATCAGTGTCGTATTAGAAACTACCCGTGCGAGGCCGGGGTGACTTGCTAGTGTATTATACATATAAACCTTCCTCTTGAATCACTCTATCTATTAAAAAAAACCGCATCAAAATCCGTTGCGTAGTTTTAAAGATTTAAGCATACATAGGGATATAGGGACAGAGAAAGCGACTTTGTTTGTAGTGATACACATACAAAGAACCTCAAGGATACAGTGATACAGCTCTTATATTTTCATAAGAACGCTGTCATCACGGGCGCAGGTTCATTAAAAGTGCCGAGGCCGGCTCCCCCCTCCCACCCCCCTAACACGCCAGTGTGCAACACACCCTGCACCATAGGTACAGCCGCATCTGCCCAAAATTCTGCAGAATTTGCAAGCACTACAACATAATACTCTCAATAATAGATAGAATTACACAAGTTCAAGAAAAATCTCAATGTTATATTTGTGAAATAGTTATACCTATTCTTAGTGGCTGATATAAACAGCCATAATTTTAGAAATCATTTAGGATTCAAATTATTTTCAATTTTATTTACCACGGCTCCGTGGCTTAGTTGGTAGTAGCCCTGCCTTCGAAGCGAGGGGTCGCGGGTTCGATTCTCGGCCGGGGCATACTTTGTGTGGTGAGCATGAAGTTAATTCTCGGGTCTTGGGTGTTTGTCTTGTGTTTGTCCATGCCATCTGCGACACAGGGAATCCTAGTGCAGAGGTATGAGTAAAAAAAAAAATAAACGTTTACACACTCATACCTCCACACTAGGATTCCCTGTGTCGCAGATGGCATGGACAAACACGTAAACGTTTACTATAACGTGTAAACGTTTACTATATCCATGAATAGATATTTATTTATTACTAGCGGACACCCGGCGTTAAAAAGGAATACATTTTGTTGTTTTAGTGGTCTAAAACCATATACGCATTGCCTTTCTAATTAAACCGATTTTGGGCACATCGGTTAGATGGTTTCAAAGTCTAACGGACATAGGTAGAAACTATTTTTGTGTTTTATGTACTTATTAGGATTTAAATTCTACAGATCAGCAGAGGGGACCACCCGGGGGGCAACCGTCTGCGGGCCAGGCGGCAGGTTGCGGCGCTCTAACGGCCTGCCTGACCTGCCTGTTCTGCTCATGCTGCCAGGGTCTGCTCGGCAGCATGGGCATGGGGCAGCACGGCGAAAACGGGGACCACGAAGCGGGTGAGGAGACGGAAGTATCTGCACCAGATTCTGGAGGAACGGACGACTGAGAAGAACATTGGAACATTGGACACGTGAATCAGACCCGGAGTTGTTGAATTCGCGTCATGTGCCGTTTTAAGTTGTGATGACATCTGTGAAAAAGTTAATGAAGTCTCATTAAAAATATATCGTGTACAAAGTCTCGCAAGACAGTTATTTTGCCGTACGAAAACGCACGAAAGAATATAACTTGGATGCCACACGTTTTGGCGACTGTGTTCCAAGTGATCTAGAGTGTAAATAGTCTATATTCATTTAAAACTCAATTATTCCTTATCGCTGATGCCAATCAAACGATATGCAGTGTTTTCTTTAGTCGTAGTGTTTTATTTTGTCGTTTTTCGTAGCTGTAGTGTTTTATTTTGTCGTTTTTCGTAGCTTTTTGTAGCTGTAGCTACATACAGCTTTCGAAAAACGACAAAATATCCCTTAATATTCTAATTGGGTTTTCAAAAGTTTTTGTAGAGCATGATCTATATGGGTACGTAGTCGTCTTTCCAGATGTCGCTGGTTCAAATCCAAAATGTGCACCAATAAGATCTTCCCTTAAAGACATGTGCGCAATGCCACCTCAAAATGGGAAAGAAAACGTTGAAAAGAAAACGGTATGTCCTAAAACTAAAAATTCGAAGTTTCCTCTTACTTTTCGAGTGCCATTGTGCGCCTGTCAGCTGGTCATTCATGCTTCACTGGGCCACAGATAATATAATACTATAGTATTGGGTGTGTGAATATGACTCCGCCCCTTTTTGTCAAAATAAAACACATTTGTTCGCTTACAAAATTAAAAAAAAAAATTATTGAAAGTATGCTCCATCTGCAGCTACAACCTTCGCCCATCGTTCAGGTAGTTTTCGTATTCCTTGCTGGAAGAAGTCCTGGTCTTTTGAGCTTATCCAGTTGTCAATCCAAATTTTGATACTTTCACATGAAGTAAACTTTTCTCCAGTAAGGTCTGTCTGCATCGTCCGGAATAGGTGGTAATCCGAAGGAGCTATGTCTGGTGAATATGGCGGGTGGGGTAACACTTCCCAGTCCTGTCCCTCTAAATATCTTTTTACGACTTCTGCGGTATGCGGTTTGGCATTGTCATGCTGAAGAACTAATTTGTTATGTCTATTCACCCATTCTGGTCGTTTTTCTTCTATGGCTCGCTTCAAACGCATTAGTTGTCGTCGGTAAACTTCTCCATTAATAGTTTCAGAGGGTTTGAGCAACTCATAATATACAATACCTTTCTGATCCCACCAAATACAGAGCATGACCTTGGCACAGTGAATATTTATTTTTGGCTGTGATGGGCCTGGTTCGCCTGGTTTCACCCAAGCTTTTTTGCGTTTAGGATTTTCGTAGTGTATCCATTTTTCGTCTCCTGTGACTATCCGATGCAAAAATCCTTTTCTTTGCTGTCTTTGAAGCAGCATTTCACAAATGGTTTTCCGACGTTCCATGTCTCTTTCTTTTAAATCATGTGGAACCCAGTAACCGGCTTTTTGAATCATTCCCATCATTTGTAAACGCTTTGCAACAGTTGAACGATCAACATTTAATGCTGCAGCTAATTCTGATTGAGTTTGGCAAGAATCTTCCGCCAATAATGCTTCCAATTCAGCATCTTCAAATTTTTTTGGTGGCGTTGCTGTGGCTAACGTTTCTGTCATACGATATTATAATTTGCAATAAAATAATATTGCGATCATAAATTGAGATGTGAGCTATCCTATCTTTCAAGTTGGATCAAACTGCACACAGTGTACAAATTTGATACACAAAATCGGTTTTTGTGATTAAACCATGATAGCTAGATATATGTTCTCGCGGACTTTTTTGTAGGTCTTAATCTACAAACCCGTAGTACATCATTTTGTTCTATTGTCAATAGTTTTTGCAGCGCACGCAAAAATAGGTTTTCGATTTTACATCTTGTGTTACAAAATAGCAATTTACTTACGGATTCCTTCGAATTATGAAAAAAAAACATAGCCTATAGCCTTCCTCGATAAATGGACTACCCAACACTGAAAGAATCATTCAAATCGGACCAGTAGTTCCAGAGATTAGCGCGTTCAAACAAACTCTGCAGCTTTATAATATTAGTATAGATATAGTAGGTACCTAACCATCATAAAGAGTACCTACATTTTACAACTTAGAGTCGTCACTCATTGATTTATGTAGCGACATCTAGTGTTCTGTGCCGCAATTTTTCCTATGCTTGCATTCCACGTAGGTTCATTTCATTACCAATTCCTTTTTGAACCGTATTTAGGACGTTTGTTAGTGAGATGGATTAGCATAATATCGAATATCAAATCGCCAGAGGAGAAACAAAAAGGGACTGAGGATAAAAATTAATTACCAGACAACTATGGAGGGTAGAGTATAGTATTATTATATCTGTGGTAGAGGTAAGGTGGACCATCTCTCTGTATGAGAAAGTGGGCATCCGTCGAAAAACGTCGAAATAAGATGGCGCATAATGTCATGAGTTATCAAAATATTATTAATAAATGTGCAAAAATTGGTTAATTATTAAATAATAGTTCATATAAATTTATTTCCCACACTTACTAAACTCGGCACACTTTACTCCGCTTACAACTGCTAAATTCATATCATACCCTCTTCCCCCCGCGGGTTCCCGCCTTGTCAGGGCGGGGGGGTTTAGTAACCGTGGTTTGGCTGCCCACGGTGAAGCCAAGAGGAACCCGGGAGGGCCGCTCCTTTAGGCTTTGCCTCCAATCCGACTAGGAGCGGCACAGTAGGTGGCGGTGCCTTATGGTAACACCGCAACTGAGGCGGGCTGCGCTGTCGTATGAGCGGCACCGCAGCTGAAAGTTAGGGGCCGCGGCGGGAGCCCCACCGCGTCCGCCATCTAGCGGTGCGCCGCTCTCCCTACCTTCCGCGGCCACGGCGGGGTCGCCACCGCTAGATGGCGGACGCGGTGGGGCCGCAGGGAAAGAGGAGTGTTGGTATTGAGAGGCGCCAGTCTCCCTATCCTCTGCGGCCGTAGTGGCAGGTGACGGGGCCACAAATCTGACCCGTCACATGGGGATCTAGGGCGTTTTGATACGTGGTCATCTGACGCCCTTTCGCTGGCCAGGTCCCCGAGGTGGTTGCGACATGCTATGTGTTCTGGCGTGTCGCTAATCAAGGCGTGGCACTCGATGCCAAATAGAGAGGGGTCCGGAAACGGACAGCCGCGGCGGGTTCGCGGATGTGTAATAACGTTCCTGTGTTCCCACCACTAAGCGGCAGAGGAGGACACCGTGGGGTTTTAGTGGGTAGTCCCACATAACCGATCTGTCTCCCCGTGGCAGGACGGTATGCGAGTGCATTTCCCCACGAAAAAAAAAAACATGATGTCACTGAATCTAAATTGTCAAAGTCATGAAGTCTAATTGTCAAAGACAAATTCGCTAAGATGACAACACTTCAGCCAAGCCTCAGAAGCCAAAAATTAAAAAGAAGATGACAAAACTTCCAAAAATATTGACAGACTAAAAAAATGGCCAAAGATAAGAAGAAGAAGAGAAAAAAAAACACAAATATCAATTTTCAACCGACTTCTAAAAAGATGGAGTTCTCAATTCGAATGTTTTTTTTATGTTTGTTACCTCAGATCTCCGTGAAGATAATACACATAGTGAAAGAAAATAGAAGCTCCTATTGCGCCATCTAATAGATCTGGATCACCAAAAAAAAATAATCTGCCTACTTTGTTCTGAATTAATTATTTTACTATAATTAGTTAAAGTGTTATCAAGCCTCTAATATTTAAATATTAACGTTTGACTGATACTTGATTGATACACGTAAATCAATTTTTATCAAACTGAAATATATTGTTACCATATAAACGTATTTTTTTATTTCAGGCAACACAGTAATGTAAATATACAAATACAGGGCCCATAGAATATATACCATAAATCATAACTACTATCATAACATGTACTATAACTAAGTACATATTGACTGCGATGTGGAACGCGGCGCCAGAGACGGCGCGGGAGCGAGAGCGTTCGGCAGTCGGCCTCGAAACTTACGGAATACGACGCTCTTCCTTCATGAAAGTCGACATA
This sequence comes from Aplocera efformata, assembly GCA_921293045.1. NCBI lineage: Eukaryota > Metazoa > Arthropoda > Insecta > Lepidoptera > Geometridae > Aplocera > Aplocera efformata. Next base: position 426,173 of record OV121068.1, on the reverse strand, counting down.
AGTTCGGTCAGCACCCTCACCACAAACGAATTGAATATCACTTTATGGCGGGACTCCAACCGACCCTCAAGTTGAATTTGCTCTTCGCGCGCAAATACTCCGCCACCTCCTCAGCCTTGACGGTGCAGTGCACGCGCGACACGTACTATAACGCGGTGGGGATCGTCCGTCGTAACAGTTGATTCTGACTGGCCAGCGCGTCCCACATTTATTTTGAATCGTAGGCTTCCTTCTCTACTGTAACTAAATATGTACTAAATATATTTGAACGTTTCTCGGCCATGCTGTGGCCCGTCTTCGACACGATGTCACGTGAATCATCCTTGTAGAGGCTGTTACGCAAGTAAAGAGTTACTGACTCATCAGTGTGGTCATAGCTTTACGTAGGTAAAACCTCGATGGCGGAACCTCAAACCTTTTTGCTTCTGACCGAGAAAAGAATACAAGAAAACAAAAAAAGAGGAATACAGAATTTCAAACTTCGAAGAATTGCTCACATCTTTTACTCTAGCCCACAGGCTTGGACGCTCTCATATCATGGCCTAAATTTTCAAGTACAATATTACAAACCCAAAATTTTCCAAGTCCCAATCTGGCTAAATAGTTATAAACCGCAACAAAATCTTCGTATAACATGGCTCTAGTACTGAGGAAGGCCGTTCTACCGAAAAACATTTCGCTGTTAAAATGCATCAAAGGCAGATCACTCGCCTCTACGGCAAAAAAAACTCCAACACCCTTATGTAAGTAACCCTCTCAGTAACAAGCACAGATTGTAGTTTATCGTAGAATTAGCGAAGACTAGGAAGCCATAGGTACTGCACTAGAATTGGTAATACTTATAGTAGCATTATGATCCATGAAATCGGTCCACAGTTCATAAAACGAAAGTTTGGGCAAGTTTGAGTACCTAGACAGTGTCGTGGTTATCAGTATTACGCTTGTCTCATCCATTGATACTCATATTTTCATCAAGTAGCATCCTAAGGTAAGGTAGCCATTTTGTTTTCAAAAAACCACTTTGGGTTTACTTTTGACATTCACATTTTCATTTGACAATCTGTCATAATGACATAAAGAACCGCGGTTGAGCAAAGGTCTCAAATGTTCAGATACGCCTGTACCATAGTGATCGTGCCGAATTGATTCAGTGCTCATCTGACCACCGTGATAGATGGATGTGGCGCATTGAAATAACCGCATTGATTTTTATGAGAAAAGATGCAGTCGTGTGCCTTTCGAAACTAACAAATTCAAGAATCACAAAGCAAATGGCGTAACTTTTAATTTATTGTTGGCAATTACTGTAACACAAAAAGATGACACTTTTCACGGTACAGTGCTGAGGCGCCCAAGTGTACCGATATGACACAGATGTAACGAAGACTCGGCTACAAAGAGATCTATCGATGACAAGAAAGTCTTGTCATTCTTGTCAATTGACAAGAACAAGGTAGCGTCAGCAGCGACGGTAGATCATGTTTTATTATGCATCAGTTACTCGCGTGCATAGGTGTGTACCCTTTGATTATCTACACGTACCCGCTGGGTGGAGCAACCACAAGTAGCAGTAGAACTTCTGCCAGGTTCTTTTGATCGCTGAAGCTAAAATTTGCAGGTCCTAGGTAGTTTATATATAGGTAGATGTCGGCTAAGAACGAGGATCAACCAAAAGTATCAGTAGAGCTCATGACAAGCTCGTACGGAATAGTACTAGCCAAACACCTGGAATCTACAGTTTTAATTTGAGTAGCATTCACCCTCTTAAATGCTGTTATGAGCGGAGGTAACCACTTGCTATCAGGTGGGTCAGTAATAATTCGTGAATACGAAAATTCATCATCGCTATAGTGGTTGAGGTTAACAAACTCACATTCGCATTTATATTATTGTACAATATTTGGATTGTATGGTTAAGTACATTGCAATTTGATGAGTTTGCTGACCGTACGCACGACGCACGTTTTAGTGTGCGCGCGTCTGCATTTTGCTAACGCACACATTCATAAATAATGCCACAGGTCTTCGGTGTCAGGGCAGATCTAAACATTTGAAATCTTTTGAGGGTATTGGTGTTTCTCAATAACCGGCTCGGATCTGAACGGACGAAAATTCCGCGTTATCTTTCCAAGAAATGTTGAAGCGCCTGAAAGTCTTTTTGACTGACTCTGTTATTTGGGAGAACGGTGGTCGCGGCAAGACCTCCAGGTATAATACTAGGCGAGAGCGCGCCCTACGTTCTTCGAAATAGCACGAGCCACAGATTCCTCGCCCAGTATTATAACTTGGATGTCTTTGCAGTGACGTGCAATGGTGCTTCTGTGGACTGCGGCTACATAAAATTGCTGTGCGGCGGTGACCAGCGCGAGTCAAGGCGCAATTTCGCCGAGAAGAAGGATGAGGAGAAGAAGGATGGATGCCCTGCGTGTGGCTGCCCCTGCGGCCCGTGCCCTTGTGGCCCTTGCGGACCCTGTGGCCCTTGCGGACCTTGCGGCCCTTGCGGCCCATGCGGACCCTGTGGCCCATGCGGACCATGCGGCCCTTGTGGACCGTGCCGCTATCCTTATCCCTGCGGCCCCTGCGGCCCCTGCGGACCATGCGGTCCTTGCGGACCTTGCGGGCCTTGCGGGCCTTGCGGACCTTGTGGGCCTTGTGGGCCGTGCCGCTGCCCCGGTCCCTGTGGTCCATGTGGGCCATGTGGACCTTGCGGTCCCTGTGGTCCTTGCGGGCCTTGCGGCCCCTGTGGGCCTTGCGGTCCTTGCCCCTGTCCCTGCCCCTGCCCATGCCCCTGCCCGTGTCCAAAATGTCCGCCAAAGAAATGCGAATGTACCAGCTGTTCAACTAAACTGGACGAGAGTCACAAAGATGATAAGAAGATGCCATCTAGAATTAGTGCCGCCGGTGCAGTAAAAGTCACTCCATGACAAGAATGTGATGATGATCGGTTGCTATAATTCAGTGAAATTATATAAATAAGCACTTTGATAAAACTATTTGAACTTTTAATAAATCTAACTTTACAAATCATCTGTATTTATCTTATTCGAAGCTTTAACGAACTTTAGGTTTGATGTCTTACGACGCAGTAGTCCGGGAAGGTACAACTGTATTTGTTTCGCTAAACGTATATTAGAACGCGAAGTTAGAGGTGGTTACGATCGCGCTTTAGCAACTGAGTTTTCACGGTGAACAGCGTAACATACCTTTGCAGCCGTGGCGGTGCCTTGTCGCAGTTTGAAGGGGAGCTTGGTGCGGCCCATCGGGAACATCAGCATTGAGCAAACTCGGCAGCTGTCGGCCTCCAGAGGGCGCCGCGTGTCACCCAGGGTCCTGTCAGTCCGGTTCTGCATGTCGTGTCCTGACCTCGTGCCTGAGACACGCACCAAGACTCGCGTGCCAGCTCGACACTTCAGCCCTCCGAGAACTAGGCCCGTGTCATATGGAGCCGTACCAACACGTTTCCCAACCCATAATCTTTTCCCTCTTTGCCTCCATCCGCCAACCTCTCAAGTATCATCGAAAAGGTCCTACTCTTGCAAATGCCCTTGTCCATTTCCATGTGGCCCTTGCGGCTGTCCCGGTGGATGTGGCTGCCTTCCCCCGCCTTGCAACCAGCCCCCTCGATGCATCCAGTACATGACAGGATACTATTATTATCCCTATGGCTTCTGGTTTTGCGGACCGTACCATGTGGCCGGGACTTGTTCCCCGTGCGGACCATGCGGACCGTGTGGGCCCTGCGGAGCGTGTGGGCCCTGCGGACCCTGTGGGCCCTGCGGACCCTGTGGACCCTGCGGACCCTGCGGACCCTGTGGTCCCTGTGGTCCCTGTGGTCCTTGCAAATGTCCTTGTCCAGCTTGCGTGTGTCCCGTCGCTGCTGCAATTCTTGAAGACACAGCTGGCCCGAAATCTCATGGCAAATCTGGAATCCTCCCTGGAAATCAGATCCATAATCCTCTGCCTAAAGACAATGCAAACGCTCGTAGTTCCCGTACAGGGATATCGAAGTTTTTTCCTTTCAACACTGTAGCTCCGCCCTTGAATACGGCTCCCAAGGATAACAAACTTAACTACCGCTTTCCTCCAACGATGTCTTCGTACAGTACCCAAGCTAGTCCGAAGAATGACTACTCATTCACCGCCGACGCTGAACATCCTAGCGATATTGATCAAACCCCATTTTCTACTCAATACGCTCCCAAATCTAGCTCATACAATCCTTCTTATATACCATACATTGGAAGATATTTCTCTGAATATGAAAAGAGTAGGAGCCCCATTCGTCACAAAAGGTCAGCCAACCGATTCTTTTGCCCGCCCCTCGAGAAGCCTAGAGTTATCAAGACCAAAGAAGATAGAGACAAACCAAAGGTGAAACCTGGATTTTTTGAATACTCCACTGTTCCCAATTATAGAAACCCCTATCCCCACGCTTTCGATTTTAACAACTTCAAAACTTGATCAGTTTTAGATGACCCTAGTCCCAAATCGCGCGTTACAGTGAAATACGGTACCAATGATTTGAAACTCTGTAAAATCCATACACAAATAAACCGTTGAACTAGATTGATTTGTTTCATTTGGCATCTCATTACATGGCTTAAAATAGGATATCTAGTGCTTGGATGACTGCGATTACAATTCGAAATCATACTTTCAGCGAATCTCGGAATGCAGAAGCGCATGATAGAGCAAGTTAAATGGCTTCACGAGATTCCTATAAGGAGAAGCAGTATATTGCAGCCGTTGAAAGTGGAGAAGAGACAAAGAAAGAGTAGGCTGCCCCGAAGCGCCTCGTGCCCCTGTTTTGCGAGCAGTTGTACGCCTCAATGCCAATGTACGCCCAGATCTCAATCGGCCATCTTCAGTGCTGACTGTCAGAACATGCCACAAGTCACTCCATGGTTCCGCTCGTACTTCTTCCCGCTCGTGAATCCCAACCCTGAGGAACTGGCCCAGCAGCGGGAGTCCGACACGTCGGAGATAGTGAGGCAGATATGCACCGTTTGCGGCTGCCCGGTGCCTTGTGGCTGCGGCGCCTGTCTGCCCGCGCCCTGCAACCAGCCCCCACAGTGCATCCAAGCTGTCACCGGCTCTTATCACTACCCGTATGGTTTCTGGTTTTGCGGGCCTTACCATGTCTCTGTGACACCTGGTGCATGCAATTTTGGACCTGTTACGCCTGGAGGTCCGTGCGGCCCTAATCCTCCCAACCCGGGCGGCCCGTGTGGTCCCGTGTGTGGCGCATGCGCCTGCTTCCCATGTGGCCCATGTGGCCCATGCTCCTGCAGCAAGTACTTCAGGACCTGTCCTAGCCCCCTGTGCGCCCTGTGCCGCACTTGTCGTTGTGGGCCGTTTAGGCCGTGGGGTCCTTGTGGTCCCATGGGCCCTTGGGGCCCGTGCCATCCATGTGGACCTTGCGGCCGGTGTGGTCCAAGTAATTGCGGCTGCTGCACTACTTGCGGCCCCTGTGGTTTTTGTGGTCCATGTAGTCCCTGCAGCCCTTGTGGTCCCTGTATTCCATTTGGTCCTTGTGGCCCCTGCGGTCCTTGTGGCGCCTGCGGTCCTTGTGGCCCTTGTGGCCCCTGCGGCCCTTGTGGCCCTTGTGGCCCCTGCGGCCCTTGTGGTCCTTGTGGTCCTTGTGGTCCTTGTGGTCCTTGTGGTCCCTGTGGTCCTTGTGGCCCCTGGAGTCCTTGTGGTCCCTGTGGACCCTGTGGTCCTTGTGGCCCCTGTGGCCCCTGTGGCCCTTGTGGCCCCTGTGGTCCTTGTGGACCCTGCGGTCCTTGTGGCCCTTGTAGACCTTGCGGGCCCTGTGGACCCTGTGGACCCTGTGGCCCTTGCGGTCCTTGTGGCCCTTGCGGTCCTTTTGGCCCCTGTGGACCTTGTGGCCCTTGTAGACCTTGCGGGCCCTGTGGACCCTGTGGCCCCTGCGGTCCTTGTGGCCCCTGCGGTCCTTGTGGCCCTTGTGGTCCTTGTGGTGGTTGCGGCTACTGTCCATGGATTGGTCCATGTTTTAATTGCACTTGCGACCCAGTCCCCATATGTGGCAGCGTGACAGCTGCGCGTGAACTGTTGGACTCCCGTATGACCCTCGACGCTCAAGATAATCTGCCTTCGGAGCCCCCCATCCAAGCTGTGCCTATCAATGTAGCGGAGTGTCCGAGACACCTCACTCCCAGGACCCTTCGCCGCGCCTCCGCCCCTGAAATCAGCCCGAAACTGGTCAGGACGTATCCATTCAATAAACCTAAACCCGTACTTCATAACCGTAAACTATCAACAAACGTCGCTATCCACACCGCTTACTACTCGACCTCTGCCGTCAAGACCAGCGACCAGAAAGTCTGAAATCTACCGCTAAACTGAAGACTCCAGAAATAGACTATTGCATTCCATACCTATCGGCAGAGGAACCAAAAGACATCCTTTGGTAAAAAAACAATTTTCCCCTACAGTTGCATATAAGATAACATATGAAGCCTAAAATAGATCACAGAAAAAAACGCGTTGTTTAATTTGTTAGTGCAAAAGGAGTAACCAAAAGTAGCAGAACTTGTTGCCAAGTCCATTCGGAGTACTGCCTCCACACCGGGTAGATACTCTGCCGCCAAGCAGTGTGCACTAGCAGTGCAAGGATGTTCCAGGTGGAAGGATGTTTGTGTCGGTAAAATTACTGGCTCAAGATAAGCAACGAGATGCATCATGGGTCTTCTCATACTTCGTTCATTTTGCGACGTGAGGACCTAAGTCGTATTGATGTTATGAGTGGAGTTATCACTAGACATCAGGTTGACCTTCGCGTCTAGTCTAGTATTAGTTAAGATCGGGCTGCAAGGTTGTTAATCCAAATCTATTTCCTATCTATGATGACGGGGATTTGATTACAAAAAGTAATAAGTAATCATAATTTAAACACTAGGCATCAAAATTAACTCGCTGTGTCCACTACTAGGCTCCATGAGGTTAGCAATTCTTTTAAAGGCTGATGTAGCGTACACAGCTGCAAACTCAAAACTCGAAATCATTTAGTCCTGTAGCTCTCAATTATCAATTTACAATTTTACACCAAGTAAACACATTCGTGAGCATATAACCTGTTACATGAGATCCTTATGCACATTCAATGCATAGGTACCTACATATATCAACATTGAAGTCGGCCTTTGTTTTAGCTAACCTTATTTGTTAAGTTTACTTCTGTTCCAACAGTAACCGACCAACCCGAAAGGAAGAAGCAAACAAGAAACCCCTCGGAGACAGTATAACATATTCACGAATATGTGAATATGTAATACTGTCCCTGCGTCAAGAGTGGAGCAAATTCATACACAAGCCTTTGTCATCTCTAGATCTGTTATTATTATAGTTAGCTATTAAAATAAGTTTACGTTTGATAAAAGTTTTACCTATACTTATTTATTGACAGTGATTGTATTTTGTCAAACTTGTATCACACAAAATGTATTTTAATTAGTCCATGCTGTGGATCTGCAATTGAGGGAGCACATTGAACTCAATATTTAGTTGTGCCAGTCCAGACCTAGATGGATCCAGATGGATGGCCCTGCGCAGTGTAGGTACGCATAGAAAAAATCACCATTGACACACTTCAAGTCTAGAGATACTTATTGAAGTAAGAAGAGGTCGTTAATACGATATATTTCTTGCTATAAAAGATTCTTGTCTAAAAGATCGCGTTGTTGATCGCTATGTACATTATCATATCAGGCTTTATGTATCTTTCGTACGATATTTCGGCCCTTGGTAAACTAAAAAAAAAACAGCTTTGTTATATGGGTGTGAGAAGTACGAATTTCGCATGAATTACTAACCTTTTAGATCATGCACGTACTGTGCTGCTACAATTTGCAGTACAATTTACATCACAGGGTTGCAAACTGTAACGCTAACTTGCAATCTCAAGGTCGCAGACGTTGCATTTTGAATTTATGCATCGTGTGGAAACCGGTATTTTATGAAACAAAAGTTTGAAGTTATGAAACAGCTTTCAATCTGTTTCCGAGTAAGAATGAAGGTAACTCTTAATTTTTGACAGTAGGACAGTGTCCCTGTTTGGACATACGAATATACATAACATAAGGGTGTCCTATGCCAAAACGCAAAATAAAACGTTATTTTTTATATTTTATTTTTAAAAATTCCCAGCCTTCGTACTTTCTCAGATTTGTCTTGTTTGTTCGTAGCATTTACCCCATATTATCTGGCAACGCTGAACAAAAAACGCCAAAACGAAGAGCCGCCGCCGCCCGCCCGCCATTTTGCGTGCAATAAATTCTGTTGTGAATGACTGTATCGAGCGTTGCTCGCGTTTTTATCTACCGTGTTATTTCATTACCAAAAGTGATCAGTGATGTGGACATAACTTTTTTACTGTGTAATATTTAGTGCGTGACAATGGAAGAGGATTATAAAATGGATATGCAAGAGGCGTCGATGGCCGAGGGAGGGAACGCCATGGACGGCGCCGAAATGATGGACCTGAATGGAGATATGAGCGGCTATGATGAAAGCTATGAAGACGAGGATGGCAACGGCTTCCGAAACAACCGCGGGCGTGGAAACTTCAGGTTAGAATTTCTCTTCATGCGATTTTTTTGTGTCTAATTTGTTTGATTTTGAAAATTATTTGATTTTGCATCAAGCCTGTGACTGCTTAATATTACAATAACCGTTTTCGCTTACTTGTTGAGATCACCTTCCTATGATGATGCGAGTAACAATATGTAGAGTAATAAAGGTGGAGCCCTAGATAGAATAAGACATTTTTAGCTTTGTGCTTTTGTTGTGCGACTGTCTAGAATTATTGATTTTAATTTATTTGCATTTATGGTTTAATAAGCTCAATAAGTCATCTAGCTATATTAAAATTTTACTGAATGTACATGTCGGGTCAGTTGAGTGCAATAGATTGATATCATTGTTTGATGTTCCCACTGCGGGGACAGTTACTCTCAACAAGCAAGAGAGATGACTATGTCCAATCGGACCTACTGTATTGTGGTACTGCCACAGGCATCAACAGGCATTGCTTTAGTAACACAACTACCTTACTCACTAAAAGTCCTTACACTTAGCTTTTTAATGCAGATCAGAGCACACACAATTATTATTTTCACAACAAAAACACTACCAACGCGTTGTTGAATATGAAAGGCGGAAGATAGTGGGCATCATCACAGGTCACTGAAATATGAACCACTATGTATTTAAAATAGGAGTAACCCATAGGGGTTTGCAGGGGTTGCATTTTGGAGAGGAAATGCTAGAATGTGTAGTCATACATTGCACAGCCATCAAAGAAATATGACTCGGAACAGGCTTACAAAAGCTAATAGGATCTGATACACATGCATTTAAACAATGTAACAGTGCTGCCAACAACAACCCAGAGTCACAATCTGGTAAATAAAAGAGGGTGATTAGGGTATGGTATAGTTAACAATGGGGGAGAATGCACAAACTACACCTATGCAAGATGTTTTTTTTTTTATTAATTTTTTTATGCGTGTTTGTGACGGAACAAGCTTAGGGCCCACCTGGTGGTAAGCGGCAACCCCTGCCCATGACAACAGTAATGCGGCTTGGTATAAGTTTTGGATCTTAACTAAGTCGCATTCATACTGCTGCGTCCATCACCCGAGATGGGGATGATATTGTGTGCATGTGATTTCACCGGAACACAATAATGCGAGTACTACTGCTTGGCGGCAGATTCCAGGTGTGGTGGCAATACCTCTCCAGGCGAACTGAGCACAAGTTCTACTGCTACTCATTGCAGGCAGGCCTAGTCATTCCCACTCAAAATGAAAAGAGTTGAGATTGAACTTGTCGTACTGACAAGCTATTAATGTAGATTGTGTGGTCGTACTATCTGTATGGCAGTCAGACTCATTAGTTTTATTTTTTATTTAACAAAAGTGATGGTACAATCTGATGTTAAGTGGTTACCTCCACCCAGGAGTTAGGTCTGCCCAGAGAGGTACCTAAATATGAGAAGACTTAAGTTGTACCTCGTGCCTGTCACACACCCCTCCACCAGAACACAGCAATGCGAATGTACCACTGCTTGGCAGTAGATGACCAGATGTGGAGGCAGTACTTCTCTGCTACTTGTTGCTCCATTGAAGCTACTAGTCATGTGGTACTACTAGGAAACTGTAATACATTGATATTTCATTTATTTTCTACTAGCTGTGCCCCACGGTTCCACCCGCATAGTTCCCGCGGCAAACTTTTCCAGTGTATTTTCCAAAATTATTCTTTTTCTATTGACATTTACGAACACTTTCGAAATTTTGCTGGTTCCTGAAGACCTGCAGCTACATATCTACCATATTCCCAAAACTCGACAAAAAATGTGAAGATTAGGTCGAATTACAGAAATTTGCATTGTAGCTGAGTTCCAACCATAAATGGAGAATTTTCCAGTTGGGAGTTTGGGAGCTCCAATTAATATTGAATATGCAAGTTATTAAAAGTAACAGTTGCTGAGCTTCTTACAATATTATCTTTCACCAATTGAAAGCTACATTCAATGTAGGCAACATTGATAGGCAAGTCAATGTGGGCAGATAATATTTAAGTTTAGTATCCTTAAAATAACTTGCAGTGTTAGTGTATAACACTGTAAGTTATTTTTATTTAAAAGAAGATATTAAAATAAAAAAGCCAAGTCAAGCTCATTTATTTTGCAACATATAGAGGTACCTTACCATGTCTCCTGTGGTCTTCCTCTCTTCCTTTTGCTAATTGTATGGACCCTTAATGGTCCATTTTTGTGTTCACAAAGTACCAAGAGGCCTGCCCATCTCCATTTTAATTCCTGGGCGTGTTTAAGTGCATCTATTACTTGTCTTTTCCTTGTTACTATGTAGTTTCTTTGTTTATGTTTTAACTTTATATCTCTATTAGATATTGACTTCTTTCCATCGCTCTTAAGAAGTCTTGTATTATGTTTTTCTCTTTATTATGAATTATCGATTGCATGTATAATAAGCATTTAAACTTTGTAATCTTGTAATAATATAGGGAGTGTAAATAATTGAAAAGTTTCCGAGTATATTTGCATGTTGCTAGTAGCTCTGCCCCATGCTCTGTAGACTGTGGGTTTGATTTCCATGCAGGACAAAAATGTATGTGTTGAACACAGATGTTTGTTCTGTATCTGCATGTTAACATGTAAAATATATAATGTATTTTATAATTAAGTTATTATGTTAGTGATATTCTCAATCTGGTTTTCCCGTTCCCGTGGGAATACGGAGTTAAAATATAGCCTATGTTACTCGCTGATAATGTAGCTTTCAATTGGTGAAAGAATTTTTTAATTTGGTTCAGCTGTTTAGGCTTGAAAGCATTACAAACAAACCAAGTCGCATTTATAATATTAGTTAGGATTACTATTATTTCGAGTTTGAGACCATCCTTATTGCTTTTCACCATGTTAGGTATACTCCGTAGAATACAATAATGGGCTCTGTCAATGCACAAGTGTGGTCAAAAATAATGCAATAATTAATCGTTTGCGTTTTGTATGACGGATCAATAAACATGTTTCTGGCTGTAACAAGTTGACGAGCTCCTGTAGTGACAAACAGAGCCTTATTAACCCCCAAAAAAGAGGGGTATTATAGGTGTGTGAATATGACTCCGCCCTTTCTCAACAGATGTCGTTTTTAGTATTGTTTACGTGTACTAATAAATGACCATACTTGTATTCGATAGTACTGAATGTCAGCTATCTAACGCATTTTATGATATTTGGTTGAAGTGTAAGCAACAATTGTTTTCACCTTTTCGAAAATGTCGGTTTTTATTCCAAATAAACGTCATTTGCGGGAAGTGTTATTACATTATTTTATTGCGAAGAAAACTGCAGCGGAAACTTATCGTTTGCTTGTGGAGATTTATGGTGAGCATGCTCCGTCTAATACAACTTGCAAGGAATGGTTTCGACGATTTCAAAATAACGATTTTAGTACTGAGGATAAAGAACATGGAAAACCACCAAAAAAATTTGAAGATGCTGAATTGGAAGCATTATTGGCGGAAGATTCTTGCCAAACTCAATCAGAATTAGCTGCAGCATTAAATGTTGATCGTTCAACTGTTGCAAAGCGTTTACAAATGATGGGAATGATTCAAAAAGCCGGTGACTGGGTTCCACATGATTTAAAAGAAAGAGACATGGAACGTCGGAAAACCATTTGTGAAATGCTGCTTCAAAGACAGCAAAGAAAAGGATTTTTGCATCGGATAGTCACAGGAGACGAAAAATGGATACACTACGAAAATCCTAAACGCAAAAAAGCTTGGGTGAAACCAGGCGAACCAGGCCCATCACAGCCAAAAATAAATATTCACTGTGCCAAGGTCATGCTCTGTATTTGGTGGGATCAGAAAGGTATTGTATATTATGAGTTGCTCAAACCCTCTGAAACTATTAATGGAGAAGTTTACCGACGACAACTAATGCGTTTGAAGCGAGCCATAGAAGAAAAACGACCAGAATGGGTGAATAGACATAACAAATTAGTTCTTCAGCATGACAATGCCAAACCGCATACCGCAGAAGTCGTAAAAAGATATTTAGAGGGACAGGACTGGGAAGTGTTACCCCACCCGCCATATTCACCAGACATAGCTCCTTCGGATTACCACCTATTCCGGACGATGCAGACAGACCTTACTGGAGAAAAGTTTACTTCATGTGAAAGTATCAAAATTTGGATTGACAACTGGATAAGCTCAAAAGACCAGGACTTCTTCCAGCAAGGAATACGAAAACTACCTGAACGATGGGCGAAGGTTGTAGCTGCAGATGGAGCATACTTTCAATAATTTTTTTTTTAATTTTGTAAGCGAACAATTGTGTTTTATTTTGACAAAAAGGGGCGGAGTCATATTCACACACCTATTATATTTGCAGTGTGTATCTGTGTCTGTCTGTGGCATCGTATTTCCCAAACGAATGGAATGATTTTTAAACGTTTACACACTCATACCTCTGCACTAGGATTTCGTGTCGCAGATGGCATGGACAAACACAGAAACACAAGACAAACAACCAAGACACGAGAACAAAGTTTATGCTCACCACACAAAGTGTGCCCCGGCCGGGTATCGAACCCGGGACCCCTCGCTTCGAAGGCAGGGCTACAACCAACTAAGCCACGGCGCCGTCAATTTTGATGCGGTTTTTTCTGTTTGAATATAACATAGGTATAATTGATGAAGATTGTTTAGGCGTTTGATGAACAATCAATGAATTACCATTCACCATTATTATTATTGGCATAAATACATCTATAAATTTGCTTCCATAGTGCTGATAACAAAATCGGGGGATTTTAATTACAACCCTCGATAGCTAAAGGATCGATAACTGACGTTGAGTGAGGGCTGCATCGCTCGCGGCGGAGGGGGATGCGCCGCCATTTTGAGGTCATTTCGCTGCGTCACTTATCCATTTACTTACAAGTATTACTCAATTACTCATTTATTTTTACCATAGGGTACACTTTGGAACACTTGGTTATGTCAAAAAAATATTATAAATTCGTACTCTTACAACGATATGCCAGAAACGGACAAAAAAAATTAATTAAAAAGAATACTATTAACAAAGCAAAATTTCATAACTTAGTTTGATACATAATTATTGGGTGTGTGAATATGACTCCGCCCTTTCTCAACAGATGTCGTTTTTAGTATTGTTTACGTGTACTAATAAATGACCATACTTGTATTCGATAGTACTGAATGTCAGCTATCTAACGCATTTTATGATATTTGGTTGAAGTGTAAGCAACAATTGTTTTCACCTTTTCGAAAATGTCGGTTTTTATTCCAAATAAACGTCATTTGCGGGAAGTGTTATTACATTATTTTATTGCGAAGAAAACTGCAGCGGAAACTTATCGTTTGCTTGTGGAGATTTATGGTGAGCATGCTCCGTCTAATACAACTTGCAAGGAATGGTTTCGACGATTTCAAAATAACGATTTTAGTACTGAGGATAAAGAACATGGAAAACCACCAAAAAAATTTGAAGATGCTGAATTGGAAGCATTATTGGCGGAAGATTCTTGCCAAACTCAATCAGAATTAGCTGCAGCATTAAATGTTGATCGTTCAACTGTTGCAAAGCGTTTACAAATGATGGGAATGATTCAAAAAGCCGGTTACTGGGTTCCACATGATTTAAAAGAAAGAGACATGGAACGTCGGAAAACCATTTGTGAAATGCTGCTTCAAAGACAGCAAAGAAAAGGATTTTTGCATCGGATAGTCACAGGAGACGAAAAATGGATACACTACGAAAATCCTAAACGCAAAAAAGCTTGGGTGAAACCAGGCGAACCAGGCCCATCACAGCCAAAAATAAATATTCACTGTGCCAAGGTCATGCTCTGTATTTGGTGGGATCAGAAAGGTATTGTATATTATGAGTTGCTCAAACCCTCTGAAACTATTAATGGAGAAGTTTACCGACGACAACTAATGCGTTTGAAGCGAGCCATAGAAGAAAAACGACCAGAATGGGTGAATAGACATAACAAATTAGTTCTTCAGCATGACAATGCCAAACCGCATACCGCAGAAGTCGTAAAAAGATATTTAGAGGGACAGGACTGGGAAGTGTTACCCCACCCGCCATATTCACCAGACATAGCTCCTTCGGATTACCACCTATTCCGGACGATGCAGACAGACCTTACTGGAGAAAAGTTTACTTCATGTGAAAGTATCAAAATTTGGATTGACAACTGGATAAGCTCAAAAGACCAGGACTTCTTCCAGCAAGGAATACGAAAACTACCTGAACGATGGGCGAAGGTTGTAGCTGCAGATGGAGCATACTTTCAATAATTTTTTTTTTAATTTTGTAAGCGAACAAATGTGTTTTATTTTGACAAAAAGGGGCGGAGTCATATTCACACACCTATTACAATTAACAATTTGTGCTGCTGTAAAAGGGCATGTGTAAATGTGTTAATAATTGTAATACAAAGCAGATGTCATTATAAAAAAATTATATGCGCAATACCACGTTCTCGAAACGGTGATGGAAAACATCTTGAGGAAACCGGCATGTCTTTGAAACAAAAATTCGAAGACATGTGACATCTACCATTCCGGATTGGGCTCCTGTGGTAGATCAGAGCCCATTCACTCCCAATTATCGAGAGTAGGCCGGTGTCAGCAATGGGCACATTAGAGGCTGGTACGAACCAGCGACCTTCGGATTGAAAGTCGGCGTCTGTGCCCCTGGGCCACCACGCTCTCAGCCTATCAGCTACAGCAATTATATCCGTACGCCTTTGGTACTGGAACTGCCCAAGCATGTATGGATCGGCCTGAACTTACCTGTTTCAGAGTAGTGTATCGAACCCTGGAGTCAATGACACAAGGTGAACCCTTTGTATGGTGTTGTCAGCGAAACAAAGTGACACCCACATTCATTTATGAGATCAATGAAAGTGGATCTCTTCTACGCAGGCCCATCATTTAAGTTTGAGTTACCCGCGGATGGACTTCCCACGGGAACCGTACATTTTTCCAGGATAAGAAGTAGCCTATGTGCTATTCCAGACTATAATCTATCTCTGTGCCAAATTTCATCCAGGTCCGTTCTGCCGTTCTGGCGTGATTGAGTAACAAACATCCATACATACTTACAAACTTTCGCGTTTATAATATTAGTAGGATACACAACATTCTTACAATACACGCAATTTTTTTTGTCGGCTCCGTGGCTCTGTTGTTAGTAGCCCTGCCTTCAAAGCGAGGGGTTCCGGGTTCGACTTCCGTCCGGACACACTGTGTTGAGCATGAAGATTGTTCTCGAGTCTTGGGTTGTCTTTATGTTTGTTTGTCCATGCCATCTGCGACACAGGAAGTCCTAGTACAGGGATAAGGGTGTCTAAATGTTTATTTATCTTTGTAAATTTACATAGATGAGCAAGCGGTCTACCCAAAACGGAAAACCATAGCAAGTTGTGTATGAAACAAAATGTTTGGGAAAAAAATGACATATGGTAACCATCAAAACAAAAAGTTTTGATGGTTACCATATGTCATAATTCGTTTATCTCCAGAAATTCCCGCGGCCGGCCTCCTCACCAATGGATGAACGGGCCGCCGATGGGGCCCCGCTTCCGGGGCCGTGGGTACGGGCCCCAGGGGCCACCTATGCGAGGGCGGGGCTTCTTCCGCGGCCGGGGGAACCCGCGGTTCACCAACTCGCCCAACTTTGACGGGAACTGGGGCCCTATGGGGCCGCCGCCGCCGGGGATGATGGGGGGCCCGCCGCCGTACGGCCCCCCGCCGGGGATGATGCCCGGCGGCCCGATGGGGCCCCCGCCCAATATGATGGGGCAGCCGCCGCCGTTCGGGGCTCCTCCCGGAATGCCGCCTAATATTGTGAGTATTTATTTATAGTAAGTCAGTACTTGGATGGGTGACGATTTAACAAAAAAAATATAACAATTAGAACAAAATAGGACCTTTTAACTTAACTTAACGCAGTCGTTATGGGCAGTGGCAACCACTTAACATTAGGGCCTTCAGCTCGTCCCGTCACTTATATTACATACAATTGTATTCTGTTTTTTCAATTCCAGCCAAATCCTGAGATATGGGTGGAGACGAAATCTGAAGATGGCAAGTCTTACTTCTACCACGCGCGCACGCGTGACACCACCTGGACGCGGCCCCAGGAGGGCCCCGCCTGCAAGGTGGTCACGCAGGCCGAGATCGAGGCCATGGCCACCTCGGGTCAGTACTAGAAACCTCAAACTCATTCATTCCTTTAGATCTCAAGTATTGTTTGGTAAAATTTTGCACACGAGATAACATATTCGTGAGCATGTAACGTGTCACAGGAGCTGCTTAGGCACATTACATGCACACAGATATGTCAACATTACAGTTAGTTTTCATGTTTTATATAGTCTTATTTGTTAAGTTTACGTCTGTTTCAACCCTAGTCGACCAACCCGGGGGGAAGAGACAGACAAGAAACCCCTCGGAGACAGTATTACAAATTCGCGGATATGGTCCTGCGTCTAGAGCGGGCGTCTTTTTTGACGTTTTTTTTATTGGTTTAAGGCCAAGGAGCCATCCCTAATTTACGTCGCACGTTAAGAGGGGGTGTAGGGGACATTAAAATGTAAAATGTGGCGTTGTGCAAAAAATAATAAAATTTGTGTAAAAAAATTGTGCCAAGTTCGTCCGGAGAAGTACTGCCTCCGCACCTGGTAATCTACAGAATGGTGCTAAAGGAGCAACAATAAGTTGCAGTAGCAGAACTTGTGCCAAGTTCGTCCGCGGAAGTACTGCCTCCACACATAGTAATCTGCCGCCAAGCAGCTGTGCACTCGTATTGCTCTGTTCCGTTGTGTGTGGTTGCGGATGAAAACACAAGGGGCTGCGACTGGAGTACAAAGACCTAAGTCGGATTATACTTGTTATCCCCTCATGTCAGTAGTATAAGGTATGTATCATTAATTAATGTTGTCTCGTTGTCTCCAGGTGGCATTATGCCCGGCCAGATGGGCATGGCCCCCCAGCAGATGGGCATGGGCATGGGAGGGATGCCGAACGGGATGCCGCCCTTCATGAACCAGCCCCCGCCGTGGCTCAAAGACGGTGAGTCTTACACCCCCTCTCGCTAGGCGGCTGTACAGGGGCCAGATACAGGCGGTACTCCTGGACACGGCACGCATCGTCAGGAGGTTCCTCTCTGCAGCCGTCTTACACCCCCTATCTCATAATAATATGTTTAGAGGCTCTCGCTAGGCGGCTGTACAGAGGCCAGATACAGAGGCGGTACTCCTGGACACGGCAGGCATCGTCTGGTTCCTCTCTGCAGCCCTGTGCCAGCCACCGACTGCTTGGGTCTCACTCCGCAGTCGGTGGTTCTCCATTTACATATATTTTTTACTACAATGTTTTTATGTTGTAATAATTACTAATTAATACTGTATAAATAAGTAATATATTATTTTGTAGTGAAAAATGTATATAAAATTAGAATTAAAATAAATTATGTGAAACGACTCCGCGGCTTACTTGGTAGTAGCCCTGCCTTCGAAGCGAGGGGTCCCGGGTTCGATTCCCGGCTGGGCATACTTTGTGTGGTGACCATGAAGTTTGTTCTCGGGTCTTGGGTGTTTGTCTTGTGTTTCTGTGTTTGTCCATGCCATTTAACACAATATTATAACTTAAGATAAGCAGACATCTAGATGGGTGTGTGTGCGTGTGTTTGTTACTCCTTCACGCTTAACCGGCTCTACGAATTTGTATGAAACTTGGTTCCAAGATAGCTTATATCGTCAACACGCTGCTGGTTAACAATAGTAGTAAGATTATGCGTATTGTTTCAGGCCAGAACCCGTCGTCTGCGCCGGCGCAGCAGGGGGGCAAGGAGGACGGCAGCGGCGACAGCGACGAGGCGCCGCCCGGGGAGGCGCCGCCCGCGCGCCACACGCCTATCACCAGTCAGTATCGCGCTCACCACTGAGCGCGTCCGTTCATTACGACACACAAGTTTCAGTATATTGTAACATAATTTTTTTGTGGGTGTGGAAATTCCTTCATACCAGCTTCTAATGTTCCCACTGCAGACACTGCCTAATCTCGATAATTGAGAGTGAATGGGCTCTTATCTACCACGGGAGCCCAATCCGGATTGGTAGATGTCACATGTCTTCCAAATTTTGGTTCTAAGACATGCCGGTTTCCTCACGATGTTTTCGAGATGGCGTGACGACTAGTATAGCCCGACCGACATCTTAACGTGCCCTCCTCGGTAGCGCTCATCTCAACTGCCGCTAAATGGTCACCCATCCAACTTCTCACCGGCCCTTTACATAATACAAGACGGGGGAGCGATTTTTAATAATAAAATGTAC
Source organism: Aplocera efformata (assembly GCA_921293045.1). Lineage (NCBI taxonomy): Eukaryota > Metazoa > Arthropoda > Insecta > Lepidoptera > Geometridae > Aplocera > Aplocera efformata. Next base: position 407,235 of record OV121068.1, on the reverse strand, counting down.
TTGGACAGGTGCTCCGATGGGTTTCCCAGGCATGCCTGGCGGTCCGAACTTCACGCAGGCACCTCCCAACTTCCCGCCGGGGCCGGGGTCGAACGGACCCCAGGGGGGGCCGGGGGGACCGGGCGGTCCGCCCGGCGGGCCTCCGGGCGGCTTCCCCGGCGGGCCCCCTCCCGGCGGCTTCCCTGGCGGCTGGGGCGGGTGGGGTGGCTGGCCGCCTCCGCTGGTAGCGCAGCCGCCGCCTAACTTGGCCGCTGCAGCTGTTCCAGATAGTGGTCAGTACTGATTACAATCTTACTTACATTATAAAGGCGAAAGTTTGTATGTATGCATGTGTGTGAGTATGTTTGTACCACCTTCATGCTCAAACGGATTTGGATGAAATTTGGTACCAGGATAGTAGAATGCGGGGAATAGTTTGGTTGTTAAATCAAAATAACTGGAAAAAATATTTCATCCAAGTAAACGAAATTGCGTATTTTGCTTTATTATTTAGTATTTTACTTTTTCTTCGCTCGTTGCATAATGATTTAGATTTATCTTTTTTTAAATGGTACAATGAGGGTGAGATTTAAAGGATGAAAGTAGGTTGTATTGATTTTTTAAATCAAACATGTGTAAAGAAAAATTTTAACTTTTGCAAATTCTGATGTAGTGTAGGCAACAAGGTGAAATAGTAGGAATGTGTGTATAGCACTTGAAACTACTAAAATAACAATTTGTGATAAAAAGAAATATACAAGTATCTCATATTTCGTTGTTCATTATATTTAACAGGCGCTGCAACCCAGCAACCGTCTCCAGTTCAAATGGGCATGAAAGCACCCGGCCAGATGCCTGGACCCATGCACGGGCAGCCGGGCCAGATGCCAGGAATGCCAGGCCAGCCGGGTCAGATGCCAGGCCAGCCAGGACAGATGCCAGGACAACCGGGGCAGATGCCAGGCCAGCCGGGACAGATGCCAGGCCAGCCCGGGCAAATGCCAGGCCAGCCGGGGCAGATGCCTGGTATGCCTCAAATGCCTGGACAGATGACAGGACCCCCGGGCCAGATGCCGATGCCTGGGGGGCTGGGACAGATGTCCGGGATGCCGGGTGTGCCAGGACAGATGGCTGGCATGCCCGGGGTGCCGGGGCAGATGATGGGACAGGCTGCTCCCGAGATCATTCCGCTGGCTGACTCCCCTCCTCCTCAGAAGGGAACGCCCAAAAAGGATGACACTGTAAGTATAAGTTATTTGATTCGGGCCCTATCTGTACAGTACCAGCCTCTGATGTTCCCACTTCAGGGACACCGGCCTACTCTTGATAAATGGGAGTGAACATGCTTTGATATACCACTGGAACCAGATTGGGATAGATGTCACATGTCGTCGAATTTTTGGTTCTAAGACAAGACGGTTTCCTCGCGATGTTTTCCGTCACCGTTTCTAGAACGTGGTATTGAGAAAAAAAAGTGTTTGTATTGTGTTTCTGTATTTTTCTATGCCATCTACAGAGGTCTGAGTGTGTAAAAACGTTTATCTTTTTATTTTATTCATTCTCAATTATGGAGAGTAGGCCGGTGTCAGCAGTGGGAACATTAGAGGCTGATACAGGCTGATCTTATTTATAAGAATAATTTGATTGAAGGTGATACCGCCCGAGGTGGCGGCGGCCGCGGCGGCGTGGACCACGCACCGCTCGCCCGACGGCCGCCCGTACTACTACCACGCCGCGAACCAGGAGAGCGTCTGGGAGAAACCTAAGGCCCTGAAGGAACTCGAAGGTGATTTTTTATTTTTTATTTATAACATTTTTCTACACTTATTGAACTATTGAAGCTCGCTGTAGTAATGGTTCCCAATGAAAATTTATATACATTTGTCAACTGACTTACGGAGGATGTTTTTAGCTATTTTTTTGGTTCATAATATTTTAATTTGTTAATTCTAATTCTTGTAATATATTTAATTCTTATAATAATTTATAATATGTTTCATTGTAATTTAATTTGAATGTAATATATCAATATGGACATGAGTCTGAAATAAATAAATTAATAATAATAATAATAGTAATTTTATCAAAATCTATTCTATAGTTTGGTTGGTAAATCAAAATAACTTGAAAAAGTATGACATCCAAGTCAAGTAAAGGAAGTTGAAGATTGCTTCCCTGTGACTTTTCTTCGCCCTTTGTATACTGATTCGGATGGTTCTTTTTAAAATAGTAGGGTGTACCCTATGAAAGTATGGAAATCGTTTTTTTGGATGTTTTTAACCAGTGACTTGTTAACATAAGTTAATGCGTCCGCAGAGCTGCAAGCCAAAATCAACTGCGAGAAACTTCTCAAGGATAAGAAGAGATTTGAGATTGAAAACAACAAAGTTATTGAAGGTACGTTATCTTATTACATATAGGGGCCGTTCAACTATTACATAAGCAAATTTTTTGCTATTATTAACCCACCCCTCCCTCTCGTCAGCAAAAGTAAGCAAAGCTCTTACCCCTCCCCCCATGCTTACATGAACATTGGTATAAAACGTATTCATTATTTGTAGGAATCCCCGAAAATGCATTTCGTTTTCAAGCATAGACAATGTGTGGGTGGCCATACGTGTAAAAAATTCAATAATTACTGCTGACGTAATCACCATCTAGATCCCCCACCCCCCCCATGTCATCAAAAATAAGCAAAGCAAAGACCCCCCCCTATAGTGCTTACGTAATATTTGGCCCCTAGGGGTGTCTCATAAGTAATATCGGTTTTCATATGTGGAAATTCTTACGCCTCAATATAAACATGTCTTAACTTGTTAAGACAAGTCTCTGATTCTACGAGGAGTACAATTGGAATGCGAAATTCGTGTATTGTGAAGACATTCGCTTCCATACTATTTATTATAAAAACGTACTGCGCCGTCAATAAACAAAGAGAGAATGATTAAAAGAAAGTAAAGCAATAGTACTGCTCATAGAATTAGAGACTAGTCTTAACAAGTTACGACATGTTTAAATTGGGGCGTAAGAATTTCCACATATGAAAACAGACATTACTTATGAGACACCCCTATATAAATGCTAGAGTATGGATGGATGTTTGTTACACAATCACGCCAGAACGGCTGAACGGACCTGGATGAAAGGCACAGAGGTAGATTGTAGTCTGCAATAACACATAGGCTACTTTTTATCCCGTGACGTATCCCGCAGAGATTGAGAGCGTGGTGGCCCAGGAGCACAGACGCTGACTTTCAATCTGAAGCTAGCTGGTTCAAACCAAAATGGTGACGGAAAACATCATGAGGAAACCGGCATGTCTTGGAACCTTTGGAAGATATGTGACATCTACCAATCCAGATTGGGCTCCCGTGGTAGATCAAAGCACATTCACTCTCGAGTAGGCCGGTGTCCCTACAGTGGGAAACCCTCCTACCCCGTCGGTTTTTATATATGTATTTTATTTTGTGAAAAATATACATAGTTAAATACATCCAACATAGTTATTCATTTTCATAAATAATTATTGTATTTTTACTGCAGTAGTTTCCCCAACCTTTCGCAACTCCCCTAAAGAGGTCTCGCTACCCACACGTTGAAAAACACTGCTTTACGCAGTCGGGTAAAGACGATTGAAGTCCTCTACAGTAGGTTCACTGTATAGTAATCTCATGTGTTTAGTGATAGACGTAGAGGCTCACGCCGAGGCGGCGGCGGCGGCAGAGAGCGCCGCGCGCGAGGCGGAGCGCCGCGAGGCGCAGGAGCGCGAGCGCGCCGAGGCGGAGCGTGCGGAGAAGGAGCGCGCGGAGAAGGAGCGCGCGGAGAAGGAGCGCGTGGAGAAGGAGCGCGCGGACAAGGAGAAGGCCAAGGCGGATAAGAGCCGCCCCGTCTCTAGTACGCCCATCTCCGGGACACCATGGCAAGTTGAACAATTTCTAACACATTCATAGTGCCTAGTGCAGGGGACTAGGATTCCCTTAATCGTAGATGGCATGGACAAACACACAACACCCGAAAACTTCATGCTCGCCACACAAAATTTGTCCCGGTCGGGAATCGAACCCGAGACCGGGTCGAAGGTACTACCAGTTAAACCACAGAGCCATCTAATTCAGTCTAAGTCCAAGTAATTTTAATACATACATAAATTCAAGCATTTTTCCGTCCGCAAAGTGTGACTATATATTTACTATATCTTCTGACTGGCGCAATACCTCAGTTGGTAATAGCTCTTTCTGCGCCAGAGGTCGTGGGTTCGGTTCCCACTCAGCACAAGCATTTGTGTGACAAATATAAATGTTTGTTCTGTCTGGGTGTTAATATGTATTACATGTATGTGATTACAAAAAAAAAAATCTATCAATTATCTAGTTCCCATATTACAAGCTATGCTTAGTTTGGAACCAGATGGCGCTGTGTGAAATATGTCCATGAAGATTTTATATCCAAACTCGGTACTGAATATTTACGTATATATAACCAGGTGCGTGGTGTGGACCGGCGACGGGCGCGTGTTCTTCTACAACCCGACTGCGCACACGTCGGTGTGGGAGCGCCCCCTGCAGCTGGCGGGCCGCGCGGACGTGGACAAGGCGGTCAGCCAGCCGCCCCACGCGCTCCTCGACCACCAGGTACTGGGGCGCCCCCTGCTGCTGCACACTCTGACACAGGGAACCTCAACATTCACTTCATCAACACATCATAACAATACAGCTGTGGTACTGTACAATTGGTGGATTCAGGCGTATGTGAACGCCCATGTTAAGAACTGAAGAAGTAATATACTCAATAGTTTGTGTTCCACAATGTTGTTATACTAATAGGTACAACATATAAAATATGAATGAGAGAGGACAATATTATTACAAACATATATAGGTAGCTTTTAATTTATCTAATAAGTAAAAAAGTAATAATTAAAAGAATTATTAACGTAATGATTCAAACTTTTAGTTATATTAACTAAATATTAGAATAACATACCTAGACAGGCGGGTCAATCTGGTTTAATTTTAGCGATTTCTCATTAAAGTGTTAAAGTAGCGATTTGTAATTAAGATTTATGATTGTATACAGGCTTTTTCCGTCAATCTGCTTATAAATATCAAGCCATTTGATTCATTTTTTATAGTAGTTTATAGATAGTTTAATATGTAGTACACCTCCGCTAAACTTGTTAGTATATGAGTCTCTCAAACCCCCAGCTCCGTGCTTCCTCCCTGTAATGTACTTTCTTAACCTACCCACTAGCCGTTCAGGCCAACATTGTCCCAAATCGTTTCACAACCGTATCGTTCTCTCCACAAATTAGTTATCCAGTTTTCATATTACAATCCCATAGTACATGTACGGATCACGTACAGGCATTTTGTTTATGCTGCAAGGCCGCAACCTAGTTTTAATATTTAGTTATACATTTCTTTACATGTTATTTATACTTACGAGATCAGTTGATCTTACGCTACCTCAGCGGACTACCGCGGATTAGCATTCTAAACATAACTTGGAACTTTTAACTAATAAACTAAATAGAATCGTGATATCCGTGGTTTAAGTCAACTCACCACCTACTACCGACCTCGGGGCCCATACAGTACAAGCTATGCTTACTTTGTGACTAGATGGCGCTGTGTACAATGTCCACGATTACTTGTTAGTACTTTATACTCTTCATAGAGTTAACTGTGATGTGGTTATTTACAGAAAAAGGAGAGCGCGGCTGCCTCGAAGTCGTCGAACGGCGACATGAAGCGCGGCGCCTCCGACAGCGACGACTCCGACTCGGAGCCCATCAAGAAGGTCAAGCAGGAGAAGCCGGAGGACGCCAGTATGTATCACAGCGGCGCCACGAGCCGGGCTTGTTGGATCTCGTACCGAGTCGTTACTGTTGTCATGGGCCCCCGTCCATGACAACAGTAATGACTTACCATATCGCATATACCATATCGCATGCGCGTCGTACGTATAATCCCCGTCTCGGTAAGTAAGATTCAAATCTTACACTGAGTCGCACTCATCCTGATGCGTCCGTCATTCGAGACAGGGATGATACGCGTGCGCATGCGATTTCACCGGCACCCACATCTTTCCACCGGAACGCCGCAACGCGAGTACTAATGCTTGCCGGCAGATTTCATGTGTGGTTGCCACCACACCTGAATCTGCCGGCAAGGTACCTCTCCCGATGAACTTGGCACAAGTTCTACTGCTCCTTTAGCACCACCCAGGGGGTACGTGTAGGGAATCTAAGGGTACATACCTACGGACGCGAGCAACTGGACCCTCTGCTCGCGTCCTGGGCCCTCCCAGGACGCGAGCAGAATCGAACCGAACTCACGACGTACAGCGCAGAAGGCAGAGCTACTACAATCTATGAAGACAGCGAAATGATCACCGGTACATAATACCGGCTCCGTGGCTTGGTAGTGACCCTGCCTTCGAAGCGAGGGGTCCCGGGTTCGATTCCCGGCCGGGGCGCACTTTGTGTGGTGACCATGAAGTTTATTCTCGGGTCTTGGGTGTTTGTCTTGTGTTTCTGTGTTCCTAGTGCATTGGTATGAGTGTGTAAACGTTTATATATGTTGACATTACAGAGAAGTCGAACCAGATCGACGTGGGCAAGGAGGCGGCCATCGAGGCGGAGGTGCGCGCCGCCCGCGAGCGCGGCGTGGTGCCGCACGAGCAGCGGCTGCGCTCGTTCCTGCAGATGTTGCACGAGAAGCAGGTGTCCGCCTTCAGCACCTGGGAGAAGGAGCTGCACAAGATCGTGTTCGACCAGCGCTACCTCATGCTCAACTCCAAGGAGCGCAGGCAGGTGCGTGGGACCCACCAACCGGGGGGAGGGGGCTGCACCAGAGTCAACCATCCTAGGGACCAGCCGGAGAGGTCCGCACCAGCCTCCAATGTTCTCAGTGATCGGCCTACTCGCGATAATTGAGAGTGAATGGGCTTTGATCTGCCACGGGAGCCCAGATGATATATGTCACATGTCGTTGAATTTGTGGTTCTAAGACATGCCGGTTTCCTCGCGATATTTTCCGTCACCGTTTTGAGAACGTGGTATTGCGCACATAATTTTTTTCAAGTGAAAAAACTCATTGGTGCACGTGTGGGTTTGAACCAGCGACCTTCAGATTGAAAGTCGGCGTCTGTGCCCCTGGACCACCACGCTCTCACCGGCGGAGATGTATTTCAAAAAGTCAAAAAAAAAAGTCAAACTCATTTATTCCTTTAGATCTCAAGTATCATTTGGACACGTCAAATTTTACACACACAAGTAAACATATTCGTGAGCATGTAACGTGTCACAGGAACTCCTTAGCACATTACATGCACACAGATATGTCAACATTACAGTCAGTTTTAATGTTTAAGCTAATCTTATTTGTTAAGTTTACGTCTGTTCCAACCCTGACCGACCGTTTAACACCCGAGGTCTTGATATGAAGCAATCGTGCCCCCCAGGTGTTCGACCAGTACGTGCGCGACCGCGCCGAGGAGGAGCGCAAGGAGAAGAAGAACCGCCTCCAGCAGAAGAAGCTGGTCTTCCGCGCGCTCTGCGAGGAAGCCAAGCTGCATTCCAAGTGAGGACGCGACATGCTTGTTGTGACATTATTATGTTGTTTTATACTAACGCCCGGCGGTGTTCCCGCGGTTGGACTTCCTACGGGAACAGTACATATTTCCGGGATAAAAAGTAGCCTATGTGCTATTCCAGACTATAATCTATCTCTGTGCCAAATTTCATCCAGGTCCGTTCAGCCGTTCTGGCGTGATTGAGTAACAAACATCCATCCACACTTAGAAACATTCGCGTTTACAATATTAGTAGGATTATTAGTTAATCTTCTCTTTCTGTGTCACTAATAAATTATGTACACTGTCAACCAATCAAACTTTCTACAAGGTGGATAGCAAAAAGACCGTCCATTGTACGTGTTTTTATTATTTGTCACGTTTGTATCTCTGTATTGGTGTGCAATAAAGTATTTTAATGAATACATAAAATAAATATTCATTAAAATTTCACACAGCGCCATCTAGCCCCAAACTAAGCATAGCTTGTAATATGGGAACTAGATAACTGATAGAATACATATAGCACTTTTCTTTTGTAAATACATACATATTAAGATCCAGATGCAGAACAAATATTTATGTTCGTCACACAAATGCTTGTGGGGTTCGAACTCACGACCTACAACGCAGAAGGCCTCCCAACTGAGCTGCGAGGCCACAATGGAACTCAACAGTCCCGTCAAGGGCGGCGTTAGATATCGCGAGGCTCCGGCGATAGATCTTTGTGAGGCTCTTGGGGTGTGAGGAATGTAGGTGAGTTGGAAGTGTACAGAGCTCCTGGTGATCAGTCAGCATCCTAAAGACAGCTGCAGTACATCCAAACAAATAACGGGTTGTTCTGCGAGGGCGCGAGGCCCCGGGCGGTTGGCCTGCTTGCCACCCGCTAAGGCCGCCACTGTATCCCGTTGCCCCCGCAGGTCGTCCTTCACGGAGTTCTCGTCCAAGTTCGGGCGCGACGAGCGCTTCAAGGCGATCGAGAAGTCGCGCGACCGCGAGCTCTACTTCACGGAGTACGTGGCCGAGCTGCGCCGCAAGGAGAAGGAGGACAAGGAGAGGAAGAGAGAGCAGGTCAGTCGACACACGCCCGCGCGAATGTCACCGCACGGTGTACTGATGCCCAGCCTGCGCCATTTCTCACGTATACACACGATTCTACGTCATTTCTGTGGTATAGACACGATCCTACGCCATTTCTGTGGTACAGACACGATCCTACGCCATTTCTGTGGTATACACACGATTCTACGCCATTTCTGTGGTATAGGCACGATCCTACGCCATTTCTGTGGTATACACACGATTCTACGCCATTTCTGTGGTACAGACACGATCCTACGCCATTTCTGTGGTATAGACACGATCCTACGTCATTTCTGTGGTACAGACACGATCCTACGCCATTTCTGTGGTATACACACGATTCTACGCCATTTCTGTGGTATAGGCACGATCCTACGCCATTTCTGTGGTATACACACGATTCTACGCCATTTCTGTGGTATAGGCACGATCCTACGCCATTTCTGTGGTATACACACGATTCTACGCCATTTCTGTGGTATAGGCACGATCCTACGCCATTTCTGTGGTATACACACGATTCTACGCCATTTCTGTGGTATAGGCACGATCCTACGCCATTTCTGTGGTATACACACGATTCTACGCCATTTCTGTGGTACAGACACGATCCTACGCCATTTCTGTGGTATACACACGATTCTACGCCATTTCTGTGGTATAGGCACGATCCTACGCCATTTCTGTGGTATACACACGATTCTACGCCATTTCTGTGGTATAGGCACGATCCTACGCCATTTCTGTGGTATACACACGATTCTACGCCATTTCTGTGGTATAGGCACGATCCTACGCCATTTCTGTGGTATACACACGATTCTACGCCATTTCTGTGGTATAGGCACGATCCTACGCCATTTCTGTGGTATACACACGATTCTACGCCATTTCTGTGGTATAGGCACGATCCTACGCCATTTCTGTGGTATACACACGATTCTACGCCATTTCTGTGGTACAGACACGATCCTACGCCATTTCTGTGGTATACACACGATTCTACGCCATTTCTGTGGTATAGGCACGATCCTACGCCATTTCTGTGGTATACACACGATTCTACGCCATTTCTGTGGTACAGACACGATCCTACGCCATTTCTGTGGTATACACACGATTCTACGCCATTTCTGTGGTACAGACGCGATTCTACGTCATTTCTGTGGTACAGGCACGATCCTACGTCATTTCTATGGTATATTTAATGACTGGCGGCGTTTCATCCCGCGGTTGGCCATCCTAAATGAATATTGCACTTTTCCGGGATCAAAAGTAGCCTTTGTTAATGTACGATATAAACCTTACGTCATTTCTATGGTGTATTTAATAACTGGCGGCGTTTCTTCCATCAGTTCCTATATGAACACTACCAGAGTCAGTCTCCGGTACATGATCGAGATGATGGCTGGGGTAGGGTGCAGTTAACGGGGGATGCATAATACACCCCTATGCGGGATGTCAGTGCGGGTCTAGTCACCCCCACACAGAATTTGAATGTATTTGAACTTGAAGTACTAATAAATATACACCCAAAATACATAGGAATTTTCCCCATTTTTAATTTTAGTGTTACTAGTTGCGCCCCGCTGTTGTCCCCGCGGTTGGACTTCCTACGGGAACCGTAAATATTCCCGGGATAAAAAGTAGCCTATGTGCTATTCCAGACTATAATCTATCCCTCTGCCAAATTCCATCCAGGTCCTTTCAGCCGTTCTGGCGTGATTGAGTAACAAACATCCATCCATACTTACAAAATTTCGCGTTTACAATATTAGTAGGATTAAAACCACCAATAAAATTACTTGATGATGTTAGGTCGGGTTTTTTGGCTGAAAACCAGCGTTGAGTGAAGTTCATCCGGCACATGCTGAGCCATACCCCTTGTTAGTACAAGGCGCATATTTTGGTAGCATCAAAACTATATTCTGTTTTGTGCCTAACTTTTGTGTATCTTTTATCTTGTTCCTTTATTTGTCTTGGTGCTGAATAAATGCTTTTTCTATTATATTTTAATAATAATTTATAATAGAATAATTTATGGATGTCCCGTTAGTATGATGTTTGCCATTTGTAGTATCAGGTCGGGACGCAATCAGAGAACACGGAATTCTTCTTAATTCTTATGTATATTACCGTATCAGCATCTAATGTTCCCACTGCAGGGACACCGGCCTACTCTCGATAATTGAGAGTGAATGGGCTCTGATCTACCACGGGAGCCCAATCCGGATTGGTAGATGTCACATTTCGTCGAATTTTTGGTTCTAAGACATGCCGGTTTCCTCACGATGTTTTCCGTCACCGTTTTGAGAACGTGGTATTGCGCACATAATTTTTTTCAAGTGAAAAAACTCATTGGTGCACGTGTGGGTTTGAACCAGCGACCTTCAGATTGAAAGTCGGCGTCTGTGCCCCTGGACCACCACGCTCTCTCATGTGTATTAACAGTGTCTTATTTGTTACTAATTTTTTTTCTGTCACCTGTTACTGTCCTACCTATTTCTATCACCTACTGTTGTCCACTGAATGTACATACTTATGTCGTGTCAAAATAAATGTTTTTCTATTCCATTCTATTCAGTACTTCTCCGGGCGAACTTTGCACAAGTTCTACTGCTACTATTTGTTGTAGTACGTTACATGGTACGTACTGCAACAAAATGTGGTCCCTAAAAGTGGAGTATTCTCGTAGAATCCTATAGCATCTAGTTATTGTGAATAAACATAAATCCTTTTTCATGTTTTTTTATTTTATTTTTGTCGTGTTCTCTATGGCCATTGGGAATTGACGTAGGCGAGTGTCTGTCCCTCAGTGCGTAGTATTCTATCTAGGAACAGGTGTTACTATAGAGGGGAAGATAGAATGCATAGATGCTTTCATCTTCTGCGGAGATCACCATTCAATGATTCAGTTATCTAGTTCCCATACAAGCTATGCTTAGTTTGGGGCCAGATGGCGCTGTGTGAAATTTGTCCATGAATATATTTGTATATAATATATATAATTACATCATTAAATTCATGGTGATCCTGGATAAAAGCATCTATATGTAGGATCTGTTTATAGGAACCCAGCGCTATCTTATGCTGCGTCCACATTCAACGAACATGAGTGAACGAACGTTGCTTTGAGTGAATTGTTCGTGACTATTAATGCTCGCGCTGATACATTGAAAGTTTAATACATACGAAATTCACCAACGCCATAATTGGTTGTATGTAGTCTCAAATTCTATTCTGATATCAGCTGGTTTCAAGAAAATGTGTGTTTGTATGATAAGATGTGTCTGTAATTTCAAATTATCCATTGCTGAGGTTTTATTGTACGAAATTATAAATATATTTTCATTACATAAACAATTTGCACTCAAAGATAGCGCTTTAAATCCTCATGTTTTGTCTAAAAACGAAAAATATCGTTAGCAAGTTTAGCTTCTGATAAGAAAGTACTTCTAATCCACTATAACGTGGTCTGCGGCTCCGCTCACCCAATGGAATTGAACCGGTGACCCTTGCTACGCATTACTTGTAGATGGAAACTTGAGGAAAACATTGTGAGAAGACTCAGTGTAAATAATAAATTAATATGTTTTAAAATTATAATATATTAATATTTTATTCTTAGTTGGTTAATAGTTTACTGAATTAAAGCTATACTTACATGAGCAATGGCAGTAGTGTGACTTATCACGTCTATGCTGTGATGATAATGTAAATCAGTCACAACAGGTCCATTGTGACACTGCCTAACCTTTCTTGGAAAGAGATTGCGTGCTTATATCGACATGTTATGCAAATGATTTTATTTCAGGTGATAATCTTTGTATGTTTGAGAACTGCAGCGGGTTCGATTCCTGCTTTGGGTCAAAACGTATCAGCCGATTTCAGTCCTGAATTTTCGAAATGGTAATTAATCAACACCTCTTCTGTTGAGGTTGTGAAATCTGGGATGTGCTTTGACTTTTTACCACATCAATTTATACACATTTTATTGTTTTTTTTTTTTTTAGATTAAGTGATAATTTTTTCTCACAAATTGTGCCTTAAAATACGATTCGATTCAGCATTTATTTTTTACAGTGGACGAAAAATTCGAAATTATCTACGGTTCTCAAACTTGCTTGTTTTTGCGTCCACGTTTTTGTTTCGTGACGCGGTTAAATAGTTTTTTTTTTATCTTACAGCTTGGATAGTTGTCGGAGAAAATGGTTAGGTTCGAATCCTGCCACCGATGTCACGGGTTCGAATCCCGTGCGTTTGTTTTGAACAAGTAAACAATTACTTATGTTATCGAGTTGTATATTTGACTTGCCAGATGGTACATATGAAGAAAATGTAGTTTGAAGATTTGCATCAGATGAAGTTTCCTTTTGGTAAATAACATTTGACGACATTTTGAGATGTTTATTGGTTTTTGTTCAAGACAAAAGGCAACTTTATCCATTGATAAATAATAAAATTAATAATGATTCTCAACTTTTTAAATATGCGAGTGTGTTTCATGATTATGTGCCCTTCATATATTAGCTACTCAAATCATGCTGAGCGTTCTTATATAATGGTAAAATTATTATTTTAAATATAAAATAATTATGTGTATTCCTATCGTTCGAATACTACATCGTCAAAGGAATACATATAGCCTTGAATCATTTAGATCTCCAAGTAGATTGTGATAATATCAATTTATTAAAAATATATGTTTCGCAGAGGTGTTTGATTACTTGCTAGCTCCCCTAATTATTAGTAAATATTTACCCGTCTGTTTAATGTGCTGCAAACAACAATTATTTGATTCGTACTTTAGTTGAAATATACAAGTAGCTTGCAATTGAAACAATAGAACGTACCAAAAATTATTCTAAGCATTTTTATTTGCTGTTTTGAAGGGCACTTTCATGATGACACTTTCGCTGTTATATGAAGCGCCCTGGCAGTAAAACTTTGTGCGTGACGTACCACCCCCCAACAGTTCACCGCAGGGGCACAGGCCGACCCTAGTCTTGATTATTTTCTGTCACGTAGCTTCATATAATTCCAGCCCCTAACGATTGTCCTATATAAATTGTCCCGGCACTATTTAGCGAAGGCATCGGCTTGTTCGGCTGGTCTCGGCGCCCGCGGCGGCCGCGGATGGTGCCTCGGAAGGAGCTGCCTCCGGGAATGATCATTTGACGATGCGGGTTCAGAGATTGAGAATCATATGATACCGGCTCCCACTAGACGGTGAATACACTCTATGAATTTCAAGCTCAAGTTGATGCGCTCAAGTTTTTCTAGGAGTTTGATGGCTATGAAGTACCATCTGTTTTTAGACGACCATATTATTAAAATAAATTATGTGTATATAACTCTGAATAATGATGAACAATAACGTAAGTGTTGCTTTCCATTTGAGAAAGAGTTATGTAGAGCTTTCCATTACATAAGACACAAACAAATTTCACCTTAAAATTTTACTGTAGGCACAACTTTTTGGTTCAAACGGATGGCATTTGATTTTTTCATAATCTAAGTCATACCAATGTGGAATATATTTTTTTTTAACTTTAAATGCATCATATTTATCTAACTACAAGTAATAAGTTATATAATGTTTTATGTTGATCGTGATTGAAGTAAAACGATGCAAACATTTATTTCAGAATTCTTAGATGACCTTCAATATAACGGATATGAAATTATGATTATAAAATCATCGTCAAATGGTCACGACCGCTACAACACACTATCTAAGGTTAGATATTACTTTAAGATGATCCAAATAACAAGATATGGTCGTTTATTAACCAGTCAGACCAAGGATTATGTCATAAGATAATAATGCAATGATGTTCAGAGAAAATTTTAATAATCGTAGGGTTATTTTGAACACATTATTGCAATTCAACTAAACAAATGTAGAAATAAAGAAAAACATTAGTTTATTATTTTAATTACTATTGATTTATACAGCGATTCCGAAAATTCACATCTATTCAACTCCACGAAAATAGTAAAAAACTATTTGGGGGTCCCAAGTTCTTAAAAGTTTGAGAAACACTTTCATTTTACTCTCTGAGCAACATTGCCGTCAAAGCAAAAAAAAAACGAAACTATTATTATATAAGAAAATATCCCTAATGCTAATAATGCATGCCCTCAAACGGTGTTGCCAGCTTCCAAACACCAGATTGGTGACGGGCTACCTGAAACCGACTGTTTTGTTCAGCCCTCCTATTCTGTATTTGAGGCAGCATGTTTATCACCAAGTCTGCTTTCTTGTTAACAATGGCAAGACAAGGCGAACGATGGCGTTCTCGCCTGTGGCAATAAGTCACTTTACGTACAGAATATTGAGGCAGATGTTTGTAAATAAAATATACCACGCTGCCAATTGTAGGACCCCAACTACGATCCCAGTCTGACAGTCTTTGGCTTAGAGCAAGTTGAAATCTCCAGTAGGCTTTAATTATTGTTTCTTTTCAGGATTTTATATTATTTATGTTGTATGAACTCACAAAGAGTGAAGCTTTGGCCAATTTTAGTTATTTGGATACGGTTTTACCAAGTTTTCTAATAGGAAAAATACTCTTGAAAGTTTTTGCGTAATAGCAATATAGGCATATCAATATTTATCCAACTTCGAGTCTTGGGTGTCTGTCTAAAGACAATGTAACAGCCTTTGATGTTGTAAAAGGGAATTTTCTGATGTATGGAGGTGTCCGCTAAACAACGGAGAAAACTGCCTGTTCTGTCACTTCAAATATCAACTTTATCGATAAAACGTCTTTGTGGGTCCATCATAAGATTAAGTAAACAACGTAGAACAAATATAATGTCCCTTTAGGACTAAAATCCATTCCGGATTCGTAATGTAACCATTGGTACTAAAATAATAAGTGTAGAAGCAAAAATCGATGTTAAATGGCATGAGAGCAAAGTTGAAATATGAGCAATTTTACGGAAGGGCTTTCTTTCATAACAAGGTCTAAAAGTGTCGCTTGAGTCGCGGGTTCGAGTCCTGCGTATAAAACTAGATGCCAGATATCTAGCACGTGCGAGCTAAATATGCTCTGAAATTCTATACAAAGTTTAATGTTTTATCAATTCTATCAACTGCACTGGACGAGTTGGATTTAAGGCTCCGCATTATTATCTCGGCTCATAACAACGGTGATGATAATCACTCAAAGTTTTCTGCAAAATTCACCCGTCGCATTAAACTCTGTCTTTGTGTGAGACATGTGACCTGGTTTGACGCATGGTAGTCAATAGTGGAGTTTGGTGGCATGACTTCACTACATGCGAGCTATAAAATGCCCTACGCATGGTTTTCTCTTGATGTCTTCCTTCACTATGGTGTAGAATTCGAATCCACCTCCCGTCCGCAGGATCAATATTAGCTTTTTTTATGTGAATGTGTAACGGATCGAGCTGAGGGCCCACCTGATGGTAAGTGGTGACCCCATGACAACAGTAATGCGCGCGACTCAGTATGAGGTCCAAATCTTTGCTGAGTCGCATTCATCCTGCTGCGTCCATCACCTCTCGTCCGCAGGATCAATATTAGCTCAACGTCATTGTGGAATTCGAATCCACCTCCCGTCCGCAAGATGCAGTACAAACTACGTCGCCACTGACAGGGCCTTTGAGGCCTTCTAAAGATTTTGCGCCAAATACTTTTAAGAGTGTAAATGTGGACGCTTAAAATTTATAAGCACATAAGTCGATTCGCTTTAATTTCACAGAGACGGGTGTGATACAATGCGACGGTCAGGCCATTCAAATTCGAGTCAAATGTATTCCTTTTAAATCTCAAGTATCATTTGGACCTGTCAAACGGAAGTTCACGGATGGGTCGACTCGAGTTTTATTGCTGTTGCGATTCGCATCGGTGAACGAATCACTAAGTTAATAATAACAATACAATTAATTAACTGATTGTAATTGCCACGCGAGGCCAGTGCAGATTGATAGGTGACGATTCTTCGACTTTTTGTTTCTATGGCGGTTCCTCAGGTTGTGTTCCTTCACAGTTTTGAGCTCGTGGTGTTCAGTGCAGCGCTGATTGACGGCTGGAGAAAAATTTACACATTTAGAATACTGGCATGACCTAGGCGGTCAATTGTGCTAATTATGAACGGTTTTTTTTTTCATCCAATTAGATGGATAATTTGGACCAAAATATACGTTTTTGTAAGTTTGAATTATACCTCAAAATTAGCGTGATTGGCCCCCTTGCTTAACCTTTTAACCGCCAAACATTTCTCGTTAGACCCCCACCGCCCATCATTAAAAATAATCTTAAAACTATTTGTTCTTGCAAATCGATATACTTTTGTCTTATCTAATATAAGAGACGGCGGCTTTGCGGACTCGGATGTCATGTCTCATATTTAAGACATTGGCGGTTAATATGGTAAGAGTATTTAATTGACACTGACCGATTCTAAGAAAATGGAAACAAAACTAAAAAAGTATAAATATTTTCTGAATTAATGTTTCAATTGATTACCACCAATAATACTGGACCGTCGTGATTACGGTTCTATGTAGTGTTTCCGTTGCGTCCCTCCGTAAAGTTGGCCATTTTCACGAATGTGTACATGTGAAGTGGAGTTTTGAAAGTAGGTATCTAATAGGCGCGCTTCGGGGAATGTTAAGATATGTACGCATAAGTGGAACACGAAAATTGAGCCCGAAAATATACTCGAAATGTAATCTTTTAGTGCTGAAATCTAAACTATTTAAATAACAACCAATATGCTCTAAATTGTATACAATTCTGATGAACGCGCGGTGTTACCAACTTATAAATCGTTAGATATCTTGACATTCACCGAATGCGGAACTAATTATTTTTTTTTCAGGCACTAATCATACTTTTCTTTCCACAGCTCATAATATTACTTTGATGTTTTCAGCGTCTAATTTTTTTTATTTCAGGCGCTGTTACACTGTGCTCGTTGTAGGCCCCCTCTGTATTTAGGTCCCTTATGATGGTTTGTGGGGCTGTGGAGTTGTTTTTCGATATTCTTGCCCAGCGAATTTCGATTCTTCTAGCTAGATTATCCCTTCAAGCAGTTCCTATATAATACTCCTAAATCCTGTATACTTTTCTATAAAGTCCCATTTTTTTTCGATATAGAACTTGGGTTGGATAGGGTTGGGTAGGATTGGGTTGATAGTATTTGATCAAGCACTAATTTTAAATAAGAGCGCCCGATCTAGTATGTATTTTTCTTTTTTAAAGTTTCTTCCCAAGTATTTTTTAAGAATTCAACGAATAAAAAATAAACGTGTTTTGACTTTGCGGGCCAGAGAACAAAAGTTTGAGTATCTCTTTCAAATACTAGTTTATTTCAATGTGCATTTACAAACTACATGTAACTAAATATTTCGATACTATCTTATCAATATTTAAACAATTTAATAATGAAATTTAGTGCTAACATATTATACAAATATATTAATATATATACCGTAGCGGAAATATTAATTTCTGCCGCAGATATGATGCACTCAAGGTTAATTCCCAATGACCCACTATCTACTATTCGAGTGGGCCGTATAAATAAATTATAAAGCCGACTCCGGTAATATCTTATAAAACCCTGTATTTATCTAATTTGGTCATAATACGCAAACTCTACTGAAATTCAATCATTTTTCATCCTCAAATATTACCCTACTCATCACTAAATTAGTCCCAGCTTCGGTCCTAACAATGTAAAAATCCTACTCCTAAAAATTAACTTTGTACCATAAATGTCCCACAAACAGGTGACAACCCTACTCCCTACTCCAGATCCCATAATGTAAACCCTACTGATAACAGTATCCAATCCTATAAATTTCACACCCTACTCAAGTTTATTGTAATTATAACGTGAAAACCCTACTCCGTCCCTGCTAGACCCGTCGTACCCAACAATTTTGTTCAGCCGCGATCTAACTTCCACTACCCCACGCACCAACTAGTAACGAACCAATCACGGCCCCCCGCTAACCTCTGGTCTCCTCCTAGGTGAAGACGGACTTCCTAGCGCTCCTCAAAGAGAAGGGCATTGACCGCCACGCTCGCTTCCTAGACGTCAAGAAGAAGATTGACTCTGACGCGCGGTACAAGGCCGTGGAGAGCGGCGCCTCGCGCGAGGACTACTTCCGCGAGTACTGCAAGCAGCTCAAGGACGACAGGCGGAAGGACAAGGACCAGAAGGGTGAGCGCACACAACCATCTATTGAACAACCACGGAAACGTGGACGAGGTGTTTCAAAACGTTTTGACGGGGGTCCCGGGTTCGGTTCCCGGACCACTTTGTGTGGTGAGCATGTTTGTTCTCTGGTCTTGGGTGTTTGTCTTGTGTTTCTGTGTTTGTCCATGCCATCTGCGATACAGGGAATCCTAGTGCAGAGGTATGAGTGTGTAAATCGTAAATTTTTTTACCACAGTCGTATTGTTCACCCAATCCGTGGGCCCATATCTATCACTCCAAGCTGAAGCATCTTCTCATCTCAAGGGAGGAGTAGATGGGGGCCGATAATGCATCATTTTGTATCTGTGGTGTTCTGTAATAAAGTCTGTCAATGGCACTCATCAGTTACGCATTCCTGTCCTAAAAAAACATAACAAGCGTATTCCTAGATTGATCTAGAACTCACCCCACCAGGTCTCCCAATCTCAGTTAGGTCATCACAAGTCTAAATTTAACGTAGACTTACGAGGTTCAACCCTAAAGCATTAGGGATTGAACCTAGTGGATAGATGTAGTAGCCGCACGCGTGCGTGAGTGCGGAATGATGAGCGCGGTCAGTGACCTCTAATTAGGGCTGCCCAAAAAGTTATAAATCATTATATTTTACGGTTAAAAAAAGTTTTGATTTGGATCCTGATTTTCAGGCATATGATCAAAATGTGATTTGTCTTTATTTGAATCTGACCTATAAATATTGTCATACATTTTTGAAACACCTTGTATTTAGGGTACCTTACCTTCAGTGTCCAGGGCTTGGTCTCCAGGTTGAATTTTTTTTTTGTTTTTTTCCTCGGAACTCTCATTTATCAACTGATTTGGAAAATTCTCTTTTATATATGAAACGATATACTTCCGGATGGGTCCCACAGAAAATTTGAAATTCGAAAAAAAAAATATAGTTTTACCCCCTAGCCCCCTACCATTTAAAATATAAACGTTCAAATTGGTCGATCTAAATACAACGGCCGAAGAAAAATGTCACAGGAGAGGATGATATATTTATTCCATTTATTTTATTTTAACAATCAAACTATTGAACCGACTGGTGAAATTTACATGGGACCGATCGGAAAGCATATCCTTTCGACTAGAAAAGAATTTTCCAAATCGAAAATCCAAATGACTGATGACTGAATCAATTCGGTTGGTGGTTTTTTTTTTACTGACTGTAAAATAAACCACCAACCGAATTGATAACCTATTGGAGTTGAAAATGAAAATACGACTACGGCTGCTAGGTCAAGAATGAATAGTGTTTAAAATAAACTCACGGGCGTTCCAGAGCGCGAGCGCACAGTAAAGAAGGACAAGAAAGAGAAGGACCGCGATAAGGAGAAGGAAGGGAAAGAGGTCAAGGAGAAGAAGAAAAAGGAGAAGGGAGAGGTAAGTGCTTCTGTCTCTGTCTCGCGCTGTTTGAATACTGGTGCTTGCTTCTGTCCGTCTCTGTCTCTCGCTCTGAATACTGAATCTTTGTATACTGGTGCTTTGTTGTTGTCTCCTGGATATATCTCGGCTCATGGGCGTACCCGGGGAGGGGGAGGCAGCTGCCCCCCCTGGAAATGTAAATTTAAAATAAAAATGCATACAGTCATATTTACTTTTATTTAACTATCTATAAAGCAGGATCATTTGCGGCTGTTTGCCCTACACACTACACTATACCTAATGTTTCATGTGTTTGTGTAGTGTATGAAAAAAAGCCGCGAACGATTTGACCTAAAAAATGTGACTTGCCCTCCCTAGGCCAGAAGCTGGGTACGCCCATGTCTCGGCTGCTCTGATGTCAAGGCCGGTCTTAGATATTCCTACAGACAGATAGAGGCTCCTACAGACAGCTGCAGTACATTAAAACATAAAACGGGTTGTTCTGCGAGGGTGCGAGGCCCCGGGCGGTTGCCCTGCTTGCCACCCGCTAAGGCCGCCATTGTCTGAAGTTGTCTGCGAAAGAGAATATATTGTTGTCTCTTTCCGTGTTTCGTGCATGTAAGAGAAAAGTTTTGCAGCTGATTTCTCTTGTTGAGTTATAATAATTTATCCTGAATTGTATGTTGGTTTTTTTAACTGTTTGTTCTGCCATTCCAGTACCTTTATTTATCAATTCCGTAATGCTTACGACTTTTTTTAATGTACTTTACGAGTTTCTCAAGAATTGATAAAATTTACCTTTTAACCGGCATGGCCTAAAATATAAGACACTAGCTGTGCCCCGCGGTGGTGCCCGCGTTTAATCCTGCGGGATGAAGTCTGTGTTAATCCAGGGTATGAGTACATAACAAATTTCATCCAAATCCGTGCAGCCGTGGAGGCGTGCAGAGACAAACATAATTTTTTTTTTAATGTGAATGAGTGACGGAACCAGCTGAGAGCCCACCTGACGGTAAGTGGTGACCCTCGCCCATGACAACAGTAATGCGCGCGACTCAGTATGAGATACAAATCTTTACTGAGTCGCATTCATCCTGCTGCGTCCATCAACCGAGACGGGGATGATACACATGCGCATGTGATTCAGACAACTCGCGCTTTTAAATATCAGTATGAGATAACATCGAGTTCACAACGCCGCCATCATACAAGTGACAGGCAAATATCAATAAAAGTGGTATTTCTAATTTTGCAGTCTCTAATTGGTTAAGATTAGTTTTATATGATTGGCGGTGGGGCAAGTTGAACTACTGTAAAGATGGGATGAGCTGAAAGCCTACCATGGTTTGGACTTTGATCTAGGTTGCCTCTGCCCATGACAGCAATAAGACTTAGGTCCTCCGATCCAAGTCGCTTCCCGTTGCGCTTATCACCCGAGACGGAGATATTACGTCATGTACCTGATGTTATCGGTGCCCACACCCAACTAACGAAATACAGCAATACGATTTCATAACTGCTTGGCGGCAGATTACCACTTGTGGAGGCAGGACTTCTCCGGACGAACTTGGCACAAGTGCTACTGCTATTTTGAGTTACTCCTTTGGCACCACCCAGAAGGTTACGTGTAGGGGACCACAGAGGACCAACGGATGCGAGCAAGTGGAGGTTCTGTGCTGTTTCTACTGTTTTCCATTCAACTTGCCTTTGAAGTGAAAGTTTTTTTTGAGACTTACAAATTATTGGTTTACCGTGATCGTATGCAACAGACAAGAAACTTTTGTGGTGTGTTAGCCTTCTGTATGGCAGTTGTGATTAGCAGCCCATAGCCGGCCCCACACCTTCAGCAGGCTGTTCCCTCGTGGACTTGTCGAGACAAGCACTCGATTAATCCAGATTACTTTTCATTAACATGTTAAAAAAATCGCTCCCAAACCATGCTTGTCCTCATCTCCACAGATTATATTTAAGTTATTCTTATGCGAGTGTATATATCTGCTTCGGACACGATATGTTTTTGCGGCTAACGGGATTATATATATAGTTTTTGAGTGTTTATTCGATCCGATGGAGCGCGTTGGAAGTAAGTAATCATTTTTCACTCTATAGTACTATAAATTTAAGAGTAGGCGAGGCGTAGTAAACTTGGACATTTCCTACAAATGTCCACAAAGAAATTCTTATGTCATTTATCAGAATTACATGAGATGAGTGAGCATTTAAGATTGTTAATACATTTCGTTGAAAAATTTGCTTTGTGTTGTATATAAAATAGCTCGAAATCCCTCAGGCCATCAAAGCTGAGACTTACCATCTTCATGTCACAGGATTCTCTTGAAGAAATGCAGAAGTCCATTAAAAATCACCTTATATACTTGAGTCTGCTCATGCAACAGAACTGGAAACAGGGCACCGTCTCTCATGCATAACGAAGTTTTAGTTTAGTTTGAAGAATGCCGAACGTCATTATCTGCGGGTAGCTTAACTGCCCTAAATTATGAGTGTAACGTGCTAAAATAAAGTTGCAGTATTTTTGCAGTTGTTTGTGGGCCACGGACGGGACTGCGGAGGATATGGCGCCAACATCGGACATGATAGATAGTCGAAATCGCCCCTAGCCGCGAGGATTTATATACTTTAGTATAGACCATGGGTATCCTGTATGGGTTGGGTTATAGACGAGCGTAATAGACGCGATCGCGCACCCCACAAAAGTATGCTATAGTTTAACATTGACTGCATCTGAGCATTTTCAGTTGAAAGAACAGTTTTTTTTTTGCAGATATGCTGCTTTTATTTTGCAGTATATCATATAATTCGTAAAGGAAGACTTAAGTTATTATGGGCAGAGCAAAGCCATTTTGTTGATATATTTAATTTCAAATTTTGGGTGGAGCGCCACAGCTCGGGCTGTTGTTACTGCAATATAGCTGTCCATTTGTAATAGCCCGCAGATATGACTAAACGGCCTTAGGGTACAAGGTCCCCGCGAAATGCACAAATCTCGAAGCGCCAGATCAGATCCTGCCGCTTCATTTGACGCGATGACAAAAATTGTATTGCTTTAAAATTTAGTTTTACGTCAAATTGACACCGTTATATCGACTTGCAACTTATATTTAGCATAAATCTATAAATGTCGTTAAAATTCGTCTACAATTTGAGTTCAAGATTTGTGACAGCAATATTGTCACAGCAATATATACGCATTTATGTACAGTTGTTCCGAATGGTTATATATGTATTTATTTTACAAAATATACATAGCTGGTGTGTTTTATTGAATAATTTTTATTTTGTTGTACTCCTAAGGCCGTCAGACTAACATCTATCGTGTCCGATGCAGGTTTTGTGTGTAAAAGCTAATATCCTCTAGTAT
This sequence comes from Aplocera efformata, assembly GCA_921293045.1. Classification (NCBI taxonomy): domain Eukaryota; kingdom Metazoa; phylum Arthropoda; class Insecta; order Lepidoptera; family Geometridae; genus Aplocera; species Aplocera efformata. The sequence goes on along the minus strand of OV121068.1, from coordinate 383,613 downwards.
AAGGCAAGGATGAACGCGTGGCGGTCAGACTGAAAGGTATATACCACTGAACATACAGAGTTTTACAGAGGAAATGTTAAATCGTACATCAATTACATGTTAGAAAACTGTCCGATCCGTGGAGGCATTGCTAGGAATCGAGATTATATCAGATTAACAAGTAAAAGAATCCTTGAATTAAATGAAAAAGTACCTGGGCTAACGAGCAGCGCTAGGGATTATTTAATCTGAAGTTACAAGTATACGAAGGAACGGTAGATTCCTAATCAAGTGCCACAAAAATTTACGAGATGGCGCTGTATTTCATTTTCAGCAAAGTTAATTTAATAAAAAATATGCTTTCTTTTTTTTTTAAATATCGTTGGTTCATGATATAATGAATAGTATGGAAGCGAATAATGTCTTAACAATACACTAATATTATTAAAACGTATGCGCCGTCAATAAACAAAGAGATTGATTAAACGAAAGTAAATCAATTGTACTCTTCATAGAGTTAGAGACTAGTCTTAACAAGTTGCGACATGTTTCAATTGAGACGTAGAAATTTTCACATATGACAACCGACATTACTTATGAGGCACCTAAATAAAATCATTAATTTTGAATTAAATTAATATTTTGTGTTTATAATCGTGTTCGTTATGTGACATTTTTCATTTATTTAGCCAAATAACAATGGATGTCATATAAGGCGCGGAAATAAGTATTTACAATAACAATAAAAATAACAATAACAATAAGTACACAAAAATTATTGACTTGGATACATATATGCACCTCTCGGATTGGACAGGGTTTCGATAAAATGCTATCGTTTATTAACCTTTAATAGAAACTTAAAACGCGGCGATTTAAGGTTTTAAATAACGTGTTGCATTTGAAACATGCGCTGTGACTGGTTTCACACTTGACGACACCGATACAGAAACGATACGCCATCGATAAAAAGATTTCAAGACATTCACACATGCTATACAAAGTAAAAAAACACACTGTACGCTTTACGCGCTCCCTTCTACCACGTACCTGCAAGATATGGAATGAGCTTCCGTTGGAGGTGTTTCCAATGGGGTTCAATATGAATACATTTAAAAAGAGTGTGAAGAGATTTTTAGCTGATAGGCACCGCGATGGCAACACCTCAAGTGTTGCTAGCGTCTATAGGCGACGGTAGCCACTTACCATCAGGTGGGCCGTTAGCGCGTGTGCATCATCATTCACATAAAAAAAAAAATCTGGGTCGCTGTCGCATATAGTATGGTTTATCAAATTCATAGTACATAGGCCATTTGAAAGGCATATCATCATATATCATTTTTCCTTTCGTATATCTATGTTTAGTCTTAGATGTGCTTAAATCAAAATTTGGCATGATTTACACAAGGATGTAAATAAATATTCATGGCTTCACACAGCGCCATCTAGCCCCAAACTATGCATAGCTTGTAATATAGGAACTAGGTAACTGAGACAATACTTAAACAGTACTTTTTTTTTAAGTACATATTATAATACATATTAACACCCAGACATAGAACAAACATTTATGTTCGGAACAGAAATGTTTGTCCGGGGAATAGATCTCGAGACCTACAGAAGGCAGACCTAATACCAACTGAGCTGAGGTTTATCAATGGTATTTGCACAATGCTTTGAATAATTTCCTCCTCTTTATCGGTATCGTATCGTTACGTGTGAAACCAGGGTATAACGCAAATGTATCGCGTAAAATCGTTTAATAAAATATGCGTTGAGTCTCCACTCGATGTAATCGTTAACTGTGTTAAACTCTGTGGTAAGTTGGTTCATCTCGCGTCTGACCGCTTAGCCTTCGAACCAGTTGAAAGACCCCGTCCGTTTGCCCGCAGAGCGTGGAGGAGGAGGCCCCGCGGCAGCCCACCCCCCCGCCGGACCAGTGGGCCGAGATACTCGGCATCCCCGGCGAGCGCAAGCCGACGTCCCCCACCCCCACCCCCACCTCGGACGAAGCGCCCTCGCCGAAGCAGTTGCGCTCCTCCAAGAAGGAGACCATAATCACCCCGCCGAAGAAGCGCAAGCTGCAGGAGTTCAAGTCGCCGGACAAGGTGGAGAAGAACAAGAAGAAGGCGCCGGAGAAGACGGAGAAGAAACGCAAAAAGACTGAGAAGGAATAGTGTTTGTTGTATATATTCAAGAGGAAGTGATGTTTTGTTGCGCAGGAACAGCGCTGATGGACACGTGACGGAGACCCTGGATTACGTTTTGTTTTGTGTTTCGCGGGTAGTTTGATCATTCGAAGACTGTGGTCTGGGATGGGCGGCGGTGTGCGGTACGCTTTAGCGAACGCTCCACACTTGGTGTTTCTACGTCACGGCCGCAATGTTTAAAACAATAGATCTCTAGATAAATGTCTCAATACACATCTTGTCTCTAATCCGCGTCAATTTTGCATCATTTGAAGCGCAATCGTTGAAATGATAGCTATCTCTTTTACTCGCGTGCTTATTCCTATCTTTTGTATTCATTTGTGGAACTTTTCAATATGGTGTGCACTATATCGGTATACTGGCAAACAGATTTTGACTTCGGTTATGATCGTAACATATCTAGGTATATAATATATCATTGGTCAAGGATTTGTTTTCTTTACGACTTGGTATATGACGCGTAAAGTTTTATTGAAACCTTATATATTTTAATGTTAATAAGTTAGTTTTGCACTAACAATAGGTATCCTTTTTTCATAATTCATGGGTAGGGCATAACCTTGGTTCCAAAGTGGTCCAAAGACCCCCAGGGGTCCACGGGAGACTCGATGGGGGTCTACGTTGGCGTGACCAAAAAATGGTGGTTTACAATTGGTAACCCAGCCGTAACGCAAATTTTCGTAGTTAAATCAAATCTTTTTTTTATGTTATGTATAGGCAAAGAAGCTTACGGCCCACCTACCATCAGTTGATGGTAAGTGGTCACCGTCGCCTGACATCTGCATCACCGTTGCGTTGCCGGTGCATTGCCTACCCTGCAGATATACCCATTCTTTTAATTTTTGTCGAGTTTCGGGAATATGGTAGATATGTAGCGGGGGGTCCGCCGGAACCGGATACATTTTGAAAGTGGTCTATGAGACGAGTCTCCCTCTGGTCTACAACGGTCTCTCCCTATTTGCTTGTGTATCACTGCCACATAGGATTCTAGCTTATTATAAACAACTATTTATATAACTGTTTTCTTATGTACACACCTGTTTTTCTACATTGCGCAATAGAATAGACGAAGCATGGGCAGACCCTGAATGTTCTTAAACCGTACCACACGCCACCATACTGATGTAATAGCCGTGATATTTGTTAAGTATTGTGTTGGAGCCAGGCGGTGACTCCTCGTAGCCGGTTCCATCTAGTACGGACGAGTTACTCCCTATTTATGTATATATTTCGCGTCGGTTATTTACAAAGATATGTTTTGACGAAACAGAGTGGTCCGTTATGTACGAACATAACGGACCACTCTGTTTTGTAAGCCTAAAGCAAGTCTTAAATGGTCTAGAAACAGACGGATAAGGAATAAAGATCTTAATACAAAGATGGGTTACGTTGCTTATTAAAATAACATAAGATCACGCTTATTTCGCTGTGGATGATATTGTTTCTTCCAATCTCAAAGTTCTTGCATACTTGTCATTTGTACGTACACTAAATATGGATGGAAATATGTTTTGTTGTATACAAATATCTATTAGTTTAAGAAACAGTTTGTCCTCTGCGACGCTCAATACATTTAAACAACAAATTACAGTTTAAGTGTTTCATTAACATTGAAAAGATTTAATGATTTAGTTAATGAGACCATAAAAAATGAGTTAACTCATATCTAAGTATTCAGTTACTTTTCAGTTCTTTTACACTTGTTCCTATGCTTGTATTTCGAATATTTTTAAACTTAGGGGTCGTCCATTAATCCTGTGAGTTTTTTTTAGCAACTTTTTAAACCCCCCTGGTGATAGGTGAGGTTTGAGACTACCACCCCCACCCCTACCCAAAAAGGCGTGTATTTTTTTTTTGGTACAAGTATATTGAAAGTTTTTATATACTTTAATTCAATGTCTTGTGCTCGACGAACGAAATATATATTATAATATACTAGCTGACCGGGCCACGCGTTTCTGTGGCTAACGTTTTTGTCATACGATATTGTAATCTACACTAATATTATAAAGAGGAAAGATTTGTACCTATGTTTGTAATGAATAGGCTCAAAAAGTACTGGGCCGATTTAAAAAATTCTTTCACCAATAGAATGCTACATTCTTCCAATTTGACATAGACTACATTTCATTTTGAAAAAAATTAGGGATCCTTGGTAAAATTTGAACAATGTAACCGAAGGTGTAGAAAAATGAGTCTTAAAATGTGTTTCGTCGAATGCGCTGCCGAAACTATTAGCGATAGAACAAAATAATGTACAACAATATTGAAGAACATCATAATGTCTACAAAAAACTCCGCGGTAGCATATGTCCAACTATTGTAGTTATGTCACTACCCCGTGCGAAGCCGGGACAGGCTGCTAGTTTGCAATAAAATAATATTGCGATCATAAATTGAGATGTGAGCTATCCTATCTTTCAAGTTGGATCAAACTGCACACGGTGTACAAATTTGATACACAAAATCGGTTATTGTGATTAAACCATGATAGCTAGATATATGTTCTCGCGGACTTTTTTGTAGGTCTTAATGGGATCTACAAATCCGTAGTACATCATTTTGTTCTATTGTCAATAGTTTTTGCAGCGCACGCAAAAATAGGTTTTCGATTTTACACCTTGTGTTACAAAATAGCAATTTTATTACGGATCCCTAATACATAGCCTATAGCCTTCCTCGATAAATGGACTACCCAACACTGAAAGAATCATTCAAATCGGACCAGTAGTTCCAGAGATTAGCGCGTTCAAACAAACAAACAAACAAACTCTGCAGCTTTATAATATTAGTATAGATTACATCTCATTATATAAACAAACGTAAACATATCCGCACTCCCAATGGGGAGTAACTCGTGCGTAGAGATGATTCTTATCTCAAACTACTCGCATTTTTTGCAAAATTACAAACAGCGTCACAATAAATGTTATATTTAATCATATATACCTGTGTATCGTTTGATATTCGTTATTATAGTCTGTGCATCGCGGGGGCATGCCGTTGTCTTCACATAATGACTGTTATTCTCTCTCTACTAGCGACTAGCGACCCGCCCGGGCTTCGTTTGTACGTAGCTCGTGTGAAAACAAATTGTATGACAACTGGTATATGTTTTCGTCTAGTACATAAGAAATAAAGTCTGTTATTTAAATATGGAAACTGGTATGCAATAACTGTCTACGGTGGAGGCGCGTTGCGATCTGAAGGCGCCGGTCTCCCGGGCGCAGGGGGCGGTGGGCGGGGGGGCGGAGGGCCGGAACTGGATGTCAGTCTGTGACGTCTGCATGTTTGCGCGTATGAAATTACATTGTACATTATTTTTATCTATCTCGTAAAGTTTACAATAAGCATTTTTTTTATAATAATCATTTATTGCCGATAAAATCCATAACGAATAATATATTAAATTGTACATAATAATATAAAGATGGTGAAATTAAAGACAAAGAATATAATATTAAAAGAAACTGGCTCTATTATTGCAATTGTTATTTAAAAATTACGATTGCGAAATTAAATATCTGTTCAAAATTCAATAAATTAATTTTAAAATGATATTATGATGCAAAACGAGATACGGAGAATACAATTCAAATCAATTCAATACATCCATTTAAACTGGGTTGGGTAGTTCCGTGCAACAACCAACCAACCATCCAAAAAGATTTAAATATCTAAGGCACGGTGTCGCGTAAGTTCTTAAGACGACGCAGACATTGGGGGAACGTAGATCCTTGTTCCTAAAGTGGTCCAGTTGGACCCCCAGGGGTCCACGGGAGTCTCGACGGGTGACGTTGGCGTGACAAAAAAATGGGCTTACAATATGTAACACAGCCGCAACGCAAAATTAATCATTATAACAAAAGTTAAATTATCGGCTTTTTCTTTTATATGGATTATACATATAATCCTTCCGTGAAAAAATATCTATAATAAATGATGGTGAATCAAAATTCAATTCAAAATTCTTTGCGTGGTTCAGGAGTGAGCCGGTAAACAGACAGACAGAATTTGTTTTATACTATGTAGAAATTGTACATAAAGAAATTTACATAATATTGAAAATAAAGGCTTGTAGAAAGGCGAGCTTAAGCCTTAAAGAGTTTTCTTCCAACGAACCTTTGAGGCTAGAGGAAAGTTTATTTTCAGGTGGGCATTAAGTGTACATAAGAAAGATGTATAAACTACAATAATTATTAATTCATACATAATTATTATATACATATTACTACATACATATAAAAATAGATATGATATTATATAATACTAAAACACATACATAGTTATTTATAGTAACAAGATTATAAGGATAGTGTTCAACTTTTCCCTAAATACGTCTTCCATTAATAATTTTAAAAAAATAACTATGATGCTACCAGGTGGTTTGTCTTGTGATGCGTGTCCATGCCACCTGAGACACGGAAACCTTAAGTGTCAAACCTTTTTTTGAGTGGCCATTTCCCCCTCGGGGCAAACATTCATTTGCTTACAAAACGTTCGATCAGACTGACGACTGCAGCCCCTTTTTCGGAGTCGACGATATCTGTGAAATGATGTCCAAAATTGGACGTCCTTGCGCATTTTCGCGCGTCGCGTTTTTTTTTTTACATTATTACTTTTTTTTGCAAGGTTTTATTTGCTAGGTCGCTGATGTTAGGGTAGAGAAATACGCTGCGATTGAATTGGTGAGATCGGATTTTTATGCCTCCTGCTATATATCCTGAAGTAGTGAGTCCAAGATAGAGATATTTGTATGTACCTTCCACATAAACAGCCATCTCTTCAGAGAATTTAAAACTTTTGAAAAATATATTGCTGATAATGATTAGTACATGCATAACCGTAGGAAACAAGGAAACCAAATATTGAAAGCTGAGTTTAATGTTGACATATCTGTGTGGATGTAATGTGCAAAGGAGCTCCTGTGACACGTTACATGCTCACGAATATGTTTACTTGTTCGTGTAAATACTACCAAACGAAACTTTTCTTATCATAAGGAATAATAATTGAATGTTTAAAATGTATTTTCATGACCCCACGATGTACGAGACGATTTATCTTAAAAATATACTTATCAACAAATATATCATTGGAATTGTAAATACGGACGAAAAATTGTAAATTGTTATTAAGTAGATTTAATTATTTTATAGGGATGGGCCCACTTTATCAGCGAGCTAATGCGACCCAAGATTAATTACCTAAATTGATTTTAACTACTGTGGTGGCTCCATCTGCCGCGCATACAGCGAACCTAACACATTAGTACAACGCCTGTACGACAGATGGCGCTGTAAAACTAGTGATCCTGCATCGCGCAAGTGACGCGTTGGGACCGTTTCAACTATTATTAATTTTTTAGCCACATTTGTGAGACAGGTGCCAGAGATAGGTTAAAACCTGTAGTACTGGTCCACCGTATTATAATGAAATATGTCCTTTATCCGCTGTGTTTTTATATATTTGTACGGCCTTGCGTGGACCTCAAATGTGGTCCCGTACAAAAATGTTTCAAAATTGTTTGTAGTTTGGACGCTGAGTATCTGAGTTAGGAATGAAGAATACATATTTTTAATACGACAATCCATTACTAACACAAATGCCAGAATGCCATTACCAGCCGCCATTCATTGTTCATTCAAATTATTCTTAAATGTTCCAAGATCTCTTATTGGAACACTCCAAAATTCAAAAACTCCAAAAATAGGGGGTGAGAGTATAACAATCCGTTTTTTCGAGTTGTAAATAAGACAGTTACTTATATTGATGTTGGGTCATGTTGAGTCGCGATCATTTGGGTCTTGGGAGTCTTGAGATGAGATTCGACCAATATTGTATGTCCTTTACATTTGTCTCTCAATAAATTGCGACATTTTTGTATTGTGGCTATAAAAATGTCTCTGCAAATTGTGACGATTTTTTTTCTGACTGTCCTTTATATACAATAGGGGGATAAGCAAGAATAGAATCGGGTCGGACAGGGTCTGAACAGGCACCAAACTTAGCAATAAGTCTGTGTAATATTGTAGATACATAATTAAAAGTGACTATTCCAAGATTTTATAAGTGTTCAAGACAAATAAATGTTTTTGACTTGATAAGATTAGTCATCTTTCAGACAATGCCAATTTCGTAGTAGTTTATTGTATTTCGGTAAATGTTTCGTCGGTTCTAGTTCAGACCCTGCTTGACCCAGGATAGGACTACGATTGGTCGCATCTATTCGAGTCTAAATCGAAGATGGCCTTGCAATGCGTGCGAGTTCTATTATTCGCAAGTGTAAATATTAGAATAGGTTTTTTTAAAGAGTGATGTTGTTGCACGTTGTCGATAGATGGCGCAACGTGAAGCGAAGTAATTTTAAGCAGTGTACCTGTGTAGTAGGATTCCCTGTGTTCTCAGATGGCACGGATTCACACATGAGAAATCAATGACCCGGGGAGAAAACTTTGCTTTGAATGCTCAGATATTTTTGACCAGGTCTGTATCCGGGAACTGGGTTTGCCTGCGAAGGTACCAGGGTTTGTTCCCGGCTCGGCCAACCAGCTGCGTCGAACGCGAAGTTTGTTCTCGTGTCGTTGATGTGTGTCGATTCAAGCCAGATGATGCCAATATATGTGTTGAGCACAAAATATTTCTCGCTTTTTTTGTGTTTGTGTTGTGTCTAAATCCCGAACGGCGCACAGGGAATCCTAATGCAGGGGTTTGGGAGTGGGAACGATGTTTTTTCACTGAAATAATATTAATTGTCACGGTTTTATTATCGCCGATGAAGGTCCGTTTTATCGTATACGTTTTTATTCGTCGTTGACGATGTGGCGTGCGAGTAATACTCTTACAATACCATGTAATATTCAGTAAATAATGATCCTGTAAATATGGACGCGTGAACGAGCAAAGGGTATTAGGTATATATTGACCTTGTATATCCCGACATTCAGATGTTCTCAAATATCTACGAATGTACCATTACTAAACATTGGCAATATATAATAATATATTTTGGGATTTTGTAATAACTTTAATTATTGCACTTTCAAAGTTCTTGCATTGGCAATATGTACTTATTTTTACATTTTAACACTATCAGTATTTTTATTTCATTGCAAATTTATACCAAGGGTTTTATTAATGTATTTAAATTTGAATTTTTTTAAATCTTCAACCTGTCGTTTGCGTTAGTAAATTGCGCTCGTGCGAAGCCGGGGCGGGTTGCTAGTAATACAATAAATCATGATCGAGCGTAGGTTAGACCCCCAGTTCATTTTGAGAAGAGAGCTGTTTTTGACGCAATAGACCCTTTGAGAAGAGAGCTTTTTTCACTCAATGGATCCATTTATCATTTGGAGAGGAGAGCTATTTTTGACCAGTAGACCCTTTTCTGATGTAGATTGTAGCTATACAATCATACACAATGGTTTAGCGATGGTATATTCGTGTTTTACTTAAATACGGTTACAATACTTTCTATGGCGGATTATAATACCCTATACATTTATAACAGAGCTCAATCTGACGAGTGAAATTAGATATTTTGTAAGTACTGTATTGTACTCAACCTTTTTCTAAATAGAGCCACTTTGTACATAATATATTGTAAGCTGGTTCTAGTGTCACGCTGACCATCCCGCAAGAGACGTACTGTCGTGCTGACTGAAGACATATATAAAGGACTATACATGATACGTCGTCGGCTCGTGCGTTCAGCGCGACGCTAAAACGCTGAAGGCGCGTTCACGGCACGTAAAAATATGAAAACTGACTGTAATTTGACATGTCTGTGTGCAGTGGCGGATTTACCAGCAGGCTGAGTAGGCTCGAGCCTAGGGCGGCAGATTTTGGGGGCGGCAAATTTGGGGAACGAAATTTTTTTTTTTTTTACCTCTTAGAAATCAAAAAGATTTTTCTATGACGGTTTTCTGATGTCTTACAGATAGAAGTGTGCAACAAATTTTGTCGATGACTTTTCTCTCTCACATTCCGAAAGTAGCTAACTTCCATATTCCATACATGATTGAGCTTCGATTAGCTCAAAAATATACCGAAAAATTATTTTACGTGAAATTTCAACGAAATGGTTGCATTGTAAAAATAATGTATGATATGACAATTATTGAGGCAAGGGCGGCAAAAACTATTCAGCCTATACCTTGAAAATTTGTAAATCCGCCACTGTCTGTGTGCATGTAATGTGCCTAAAGAGCTGTGACAACTTGCTCACTTGTGTGGTGTCCAAATGATACATGATATTTATAAAATCTATAATACGTTTTGAGTTTCGCTCGCTTCATAGCAGCTATACATATTGGCATGTCAGCTGCGATGGTCGACGTGACACTGAAGCCAACCGGAGCCTTGATGGGAAGGCTGTTTGTTCTAAGTTGTATTACTTTTATAAGTGGTTAATTTAATAATAATTAGGTTTAATCATACGGGCGACACCTTGCACCGGGGATGCTGTTTTTTTTATTTGTATTGTAGTTCGCGCTTGACGCTAATCAGTATATATGTTTATAATAGATGCTGTTTATTTTAACAGAGAATTTAACAGCCCAAACTCTATAATTAACTGGTTACTGGAGATATATTTTTATGGCAACATTGTTATCTGTTAAATCATGTGTGTTACAACCCGGTCTTGCTGTTGTTTATGGGTGGCAGTAACCATATAAATAACGAAATGTTGATTGTAAGATTTGAGTGTAAAAGGAAATTCTAATAAATGTGTTTGTATATGTTATTGTGTGTACATATAGTAACACATTTATTATAATTTCATTTTATTATTTGTAATTTGTTTTTTAATGACTTTTTTTGTATTTTCTTAGTCTATATATAAAATCTGAAATAGTCATACGATTAATCGATATATCGGTCTAGGCTAGAACATCGATTATTGCGGCCACCACGTATTACACGGCCATAGGAATAATACGGTTGGTCGCGGTACGCCGATCCTCGATGCAAGGTTGTTCGTGCAATTATCTAAACGCCTTGTCAAATACACGGCGATTCTGTTTAAAATACACTAAAAACACCTAGGCGTTTTTAGTGTATTTTAAACCGAATGTGGTAACTCGCTCTGTCATTTATGTATTAACCAATTCAGAAAATTATTTTCTTTCTTTTATTTGAATAGATATTCTTTCAAATTGGTCTTATAGAAACTTTTTCAAAATCGGTTCAATAGTTTGGTTAATAAATCAAAATAATTGAAATAAAATGTCATCCAAGTAAACGAAATTGCATATTTTGGTTATGCACCTCATAAAGTTTTTTTTAAATCATTTACTTGTATATTATATTCTCCGCAGTAACGGCCCCCTTTTGTATTTCAATGAGAGAATTATCCAAGATTAATCGTTACGCGGTCCGTTCGCTGTGTGTTTGACAAGGCCTTTAGTACTCTATACCCGCGTGTATTGTGAAGCGATTCACGTAGATTACTGTAATATAAGAAAAATACATGTTTTAAATAAAAACAATACATTAATCGTGTCTTTGGTAATATTTAATAAGTTTCCCCATTGTTTCGTTGAATTATCTAAACCAGAGGTTCCGATGTTGGATCGCGACCCACCCAACAAAACCTTCCGGATTCGGGACCCACCTATTGGTTAAAAAGGGGTAACTATAAGGTCTGTTCCAACATGAAAAAAATATTCAGTTGCAATCTAAATTATCCCCCGAACTTGCCATCTGCCAGTAGTTGCCCGCCCATAAGCCGGGCGGCCAGTGTATCGTTCTATTTAGGCCCACCCAATATTCGCTTACGACCCACTGGTGGGTCGCGACCCATGCTTTGGGGATCGCAGATTTAAACCTTAATCTGAATTAATTGTTCTCAATTTTATGGTAATCTTAACAGCCAATTCAATGTTCAACTAAAATCAAAGGCTTGATCTGAGAACGTTTTAATATTTAGTACACCTTCGCTAAACTTTTTTTATTTGGTTAAGTGAGTTACTAGCTGAGGTTACCTGGTGGTAAGTGGCGCCCCCCGTCCATGCCAACAGTAATACGACTCGGTATAAGATTTGGATCTTACACTGAGTCGCACTCATCCTGCTACGTTCGTCACCCGAGACGGGAATGATACTCATGCGCATGTGATTTCACCGGCACCCACACCCTTCCACCAGAACACAGTAAACTTGTAAATCAGTCTACTTTAGATGCAGCCTTTGAGGACCATCATCTCGAGTGGGTTCTGAGGAACACGGTGTCGATTTTATCGTTGAATAAATCCTCATTTATTAAAAGTTCAGCGGAGGCGTGAGCAGTAAAACTTGTACCAAGTTCGTCCGGAGAAGTACTGCCTCCACACCTGGTGATCTCCCGCCAAGCAGTGGTGAACTCGCGTTGCTGTGTTTCGGTGGAAGGGTCGGGTGCTGGTGAAATCACAGGCTCACGAGACGTTACATCCCCGTGTCACGCGAGACGGGGATGTAATATCTCACGCGCCTGTAATTTCCCTGGCATCCATTAATAACATTTTTTTTTATGGTTCTATTATGTTGTTGGCTGTAGTTGGCCTTCACAATTTTTGAGGCATTTGGGCGAGGGCGGATGGCCCGGCGACTTAAAAACTCCACTAACTTCATTTAAACGCGAAAACGCGGCCTTGTGCACCCGTTCTGTGGTTTTGGCATCATAACTTTTGTTTGATGCTCATGAAGTTTTCGAGGTCTACCTGCGACACAATCTTTGTGTAAGGTATGGGTGTGGAAGCGGGTATTTGTTTGTTACATCGCATCCTGTACTACCTGCGCCCCGCGGTGTTGCCTGCGGGTGGTCATCACTTAAAATGTCTAAATAAATTTGGTGCATTTACATACACAATGTGTGTTCGCTGTTTTCCGAATCATGCACAGATTATTGTATTTTATTTCAATAAAGCGTATCTGCCTGTGGTCAATTATAGGTGTCCACTGTTCTCAGCCTAAGTCGGTTCAATCATTTGTACTAAAACGGTCTTATTACAAAACGTGGACTAACCTTAGACTAGGTTTAAACCGCCAATATTACATGGATATTGGTGGTAGAGTTAGTCCAGGTTTTGTAGCAAGACCGAAATGTGTCGCAAACACATCCAAGCACACTCACCCTCGGATTTGTAATATGAGGACCTGTAATAATGACATCAGGCGTCCTATCACAAAGTAAAGAGTTACAGAGAGCCAGCCGCTTGCAACAAGCGAAAATGGCGCATAATTTGACTAACTTAATCCAGAACCTTCCTTAGATGGAAGTCTTTGAATGTGAGCCGCTTTCACGCCTCTGCTTATTTTGTTTTGGTCGGAGTACCCTTTAGTATGCTTACTGGAACGCCTTTGCCAGGTGAAGCCCGAGGAGCCGCCGCCCGAGGAGATGGAGACTGAGGAGCAGTCCGTCGAGGAGCAGAGCGAGGACACCGCCGCGAAGGAGAAGATGGCGCGCGCGCAGGCCTCCATCAAGGAGCGAGAGAAGGAGGTGCAGCGCGCGCTGGCCACCAGCCTGCGGGACAGGGACAAGGAGCGCGAACAGCACAAGAGGGACGAGGCGGTGCAGGTAGGCGCAGGTCTTCAGCAACCCCCAGGTTGGACAGGGACAGGGACGAGCGGGACGCGGCGGGGCAGGTAGGCACCTGGAGTTGTAGCGCAGGTCTTCAGAGAGGAGAGAGATGCAGCGATGCTGGTCTCCAGCTGTGGGACAGAGACAAGGAGCGTGAACAGCACAAGAGGGACGAGGCGGTGCAGGTAGGCACCTGGAGTTATAGCGCAGGTCTTCAGCGAGGAGAGAGATGCAGCGAGGCTGGCACCCAGGTGCGGGACAGGGACAAGGAGCGTGAACAGCACAAGAGGGACGAGGCGGTGCAGGTAGGCACCCGGAGTTATAGCGCAGGTCTTCAGTAAGGAGGGAGAGATGCAGCGAGGCTGGCACCCAGGTGCGGGACAGGGACAAGGAGCGTGAACAGCACAAGAGGGACGAGGCGGTGCAGGTAGGCACCCGGAGTTATAGCGCAGGTCTTCAGCAACGAGAGAGATGCAGCGAGGCTGGCAAGGAGCGCTGATAGCTGAAGGCAGGGCTACTTCCAACTAAGCTATTTGGGTTGCTCCGTCCGCACCGCGCGGGGGACACTTGTAAGGACTGTGAGGGCAACATACCACCACCACCCCCCCTAAATGAGGGGGCGTCTGGAGTTGAGACACCCCCGTAACACAGTTGTCTGTCTGTGCAGCACTTCAACGCGTTGCTGGCGGACCTGGTGCGCAACCCGGAGCTGGCGTGGCGCGAGGCCAAGAAGCAGCTGAAGAAGGACCACAGGCACGCGCTGGCGGACCTCCTCACCAAGGGGGACAAGGTCTGTTTAATGTAGAACCCCCAATATCATTGGTTTCATAATACTCATACTCATTTATTTTCTATTTTTATAATAAATAGTATGGAAGCGAATGTACTACTTAATGAATTAATTTACTAAAATACTTAACAATACACGAATATGTAATTTAAATACTTAACAATACACGAATATGTAATTTAAATACTTAACAATACACGAATATGTAATTTAAATACTTAACAATACACGAATATGTAATTTAAATACTTAACAATACACGAATATGTAATTTAAATACTTAACAATACACGAATATGTAATTTAAATACTTAACAATACACGAATATGTAATTTAAATACTTAACAATACACGAATTTCATATATATCGTATTCCATACTATTTATGTGCTATAAATATTAAAACTATCATGGTTATGAACATTATTATTCGTGTTACCGAGATATTTACCATGATTTGTGAGTTTTGTTGACTTTGTTTTGGGAGTCAACAAAACTCACAAATCATGGTAAATATCTCGGTAGCACGAATAATAATATTTATGTGCTATTCCAGACTATAATCTATCTCTGTGCCAAATTTCATACAGGTCCGTTCAGTCGTTCAAAGTCAAAGTCAAACTCATTTATTGCTTTAGATCTCAAGTATCATTTGGACACGACAAATTTTACATTTACATGTACACATATTCGTGAGCATGTAACGTGTCGCAGGAACTCCCCAGGCACATTACATGTACACAGATATGTCAACATTACAGTCAGTTCAGTCGTGGGCGAGCAACAAACATCCATCCAAACCTTCACATGCTAGTGAGATTAAAACGGTTTCAAACCCCCCGTGCCCCAGGAGCGTCTGTTCACGCAGCACACGAGCACGCTGGCGTCGAAGCGGCGCGACAAGCTGCGCAGCATCCTGTCCGACCTCGGGGTCGGCCTCACCGCGCACTGGAAGGAGGTCAGGGAGATGCTCAAGAATGAGCCCACCACCCCCACGTACTCCAGCACCACGCAGGTACGACGCCTTCTGTTGTTAATACAAGGGCGGCCTTAGGTATGGCGAGGCTCCGGGCGGTAGATCTTTGTGGGGCTCTTGGGGTGTGAGGAATTTAGGTGAGTTGGAAGTTTACAGGGCTCCTGGTAATCAGTCAGCATTTTTTCACCTTTTCACCGGGATACAGTAATGCGAGCACTACTGCTTGACGGCAGATTCCAGGTGTGGTAGCAGTACCTCTCCGGACGAACTTGGCACAAGTTCTACTGCTACTTATGGTTGCTCCTTTAGCACCACCCAGGGTACGGATAGGGGATCAATGGGTACACAACGACGCGAGCAGACATATGAGCAGCTGTATGAAATATCCTTTAATATTTGTCTTTGTTTGTTTGTTACGCTTTCTCGCCTAAACCACTGAACCGATTTTAAAAATTCTTCCTCCAATGGAAAGCTACGTTATCAGCGAGTAACATAGGATATATTTCATCCCCGTGTCCCCGCGGGAACGGGAAACCGAGGAACATATTCTGTGTGAGCGTAAAGCTAATTTGGGCTAAATTTGACGAAAATTAGGACTGGGATCCGTTAGGCTGCGAGGACAAAGAAAGTACATATAATCAGCCTAATATAGGATAGAAAGACACATACCTGTAGGATACAGCTCCCCGCACCGCCTTCGAAAGTGTCCATCGAATCACATCCACAGCACACGCGGGATTTTGCGGATTATATTCACAGTTAATTTTTGAGCGGTAACGAGCGACGCGTGCGACCTTGAGATCGTCGTTGACGGACTGACGCGCCAGAGGGCGCGTTCATCGTATCGAGAGAGTCTAGGTAAGGATTCGAAAGGAAGGATGAATTTGTCAGCCGTAGACAATTATTTATTTCCTATGGAACCGTATATTTAATCAAATCAGCGCAAACATATTCAATAAGCCCTTTGCCTACAGATGGAGCGCGAGTTCCGCGACTTCCAGCGCGACAAGCAGTCGGCGGCGAAGACGGCCCTGAGGCAGCTCCTCATGGAGACCAGGTCCATCACGCACCGCTCCCTCGCCGCCGTCAAGGAGAACACGGCCGCGATGCACGCGATACACGACGCGCTCCGCCACGATGCCAGGTCAGTACCCGCGCGCACACCCACCAGTGGACGTGGGCGTGGGCGTACCCTGGGGTGGGCTATCGGGGGGTGCGGCTGCCCCCCCCCCTGATAATCTCGCAGAACATGTATGAACTCGCCTACTTACTAATCGGTGAATCTAGTGACTAAAATCTAGTGAGGGAGCATCGAATCTACATCCACTCTGGAAGATGGAGATAATCTGACTTGCCCTCCCCTAGGCCAGAAGCTGGGTACGCTCATGGACTTGGGACATAATCGTAATAATGTTTTATTGATCACAAACCAGAGCGTGGTGGCCCAGGGGCACAGACGCTGACTTTCAATCTGAACTCAACTCACACGTGCATGAGTTTTGTTCACTTGAAAAAATTAGGTGCGCTATACCACGTTCTCGAAACGGTGAATGAAAACGTCGTGAGGAAACCGGCATGTCTTAGAACCAAAAATTCGACGACATGTGACATCTACCAATCCGGATTGGGCTCCCGTGGATCAAAGCCCATTCACTCTCAGTTATCGAGAGTAGGCCGGTGTTAGCAGTGAGAACATTACTATTTTTTTCTTTTTAATGAGTGGTTGTGTTTGCAGGTACCTGGCGCTGGAGCACATCCCGGACGAGCGGCAGGCGCTGATCGAGGCGCACCTGGAGGAGCTGGAGAAGAAGGGGCCGCCCCCCCCGCCCACCGCCACCGAGCCCAGCCGCCGCCCCAAGCCATAGGTACCGCCCGCCTACTCAACTACTGCATGTAACGTGCCTAAGGAGCTCCTGTGACACGTTACATGCTCACGAATATGTGTACATGCATGTGTAAAATTTGACGTGTCCAAACGGTACTTGAGATCTAAAGGAATAAATGAGTTTGACTTTGACTTTGGCACCTCTGGCGTAGGAACGAGAGTTCAATCAGAGTAATACTTTTCGTATCATCCTCTGATGTTCCCACTGCTGCCACCTGCCTACTCTTGATAATTGAGAGTGAATGGGCTCTGATCTACCACTGGAGCCCAGTCCGGCTAGATGTCACATGTCTTCGATTTTTTGTTTTAAGACATGCCGGTTTCCTCACGATGTTTTCATTCACCATTTCGAGAACATGGTATTGCGCATGTACATGTTTCAAGTGAAAAACTCATTGGTGCACGTGTGGGTTTGAACCAGCGACCTTCAGATTGAAAGTCGGCATCTGTACCCCTGGGCCACCACGCTCAACATATATTAATAAATACAAATAAATACTAGCTGCGTCCCGCGGTGTTACCCGCAATTTTCCGACATCAAAAGCAGCCAGTTTTATTCCAGGATATACCCTGGTACCAAATTTCATCTAAATCCGTTGAACCGTTTTAGTGTGAAGGAGCAACAGATAATCACTATCACTACATAGTATAAAACAAAGTCGCTTTCTCTGTCCCTATATCCCTATGTATGCTTAAATCTTTAAAACTACGCAACGGATTTTGATGCGGTTTTTTAATAGATAGAGTGATTCAAGAGGAAGGTTTATATGTATAATACACTAGCAAGTCACCCCGGCTTCGCACGGGTAGTTTCTGATACGACCCTGATGCTTTACTAACCGTGCGAAGCCGGGGCGGGTCGCTAGTGTATGTATATGTATAGGAACAGATAATATATGTGTATTTGTTGTTTCAGTTACCAAAAAGTGAATCACCAAAAACAGGACGGCGTAGCGGTCTGCCTAATATTATGATATGATATGATACGATATGATATGATATGAACTGCAAAATGTATATTTTGAGTCATTATGTGAATAATTCCTCGTAGTTTATATGTTTAATGAATAAATGCCTTTTCCAATTTATTAATTCATTTAATTACAGTCGTGTTTTATCTTTTTTAAACGTTTACACACTCATACCTCTGCACTAGGATTCCCTGTCGCAGATGGTATGGACAAACAGAAACACAAGATAAACAACCAAGACCCGAGAATAAACTTCATGCTCACAGTGTGCCCCGGCCGAGAATCGAACCCGGGACCCCTAGTTTCGAAAGCAGGGCCACCAACAAAGCCACGGAATGTTAAAGTATGAGATGGCCTAAGTCGCAGTGCGTTGCGCCCCTCAAAGACGGGGATGTTACGCCACATGTGCCTATAATTTCACCGGCACACATACCCTTCCACCAGTGGTGAACCACTGGTTGGCGGCGGACAACCAGGTGTGGAGGCAGTACTTAATAAATATCGTTTACGCACTAATACTCATGCTCTAGGATTCCCTGTCGCAGATAGCAGGGATCAACACAGAAACACAAGACCCGAGAACAAACAACTACTACCAACCAAGTTCCGAGTTTCATTCCCGGCCGGGCAGACTGGGTGATGACTTAATGATAGTTTGTTCTCGGATCTTGGGTGTTGTTGTTTCGGGGACACAAGGAACTAGTTCCCCGTGTCCCAGGTGGCATGGATAAATGATTAACATTTTATCGATGGATGAAATAAAACTGTTTAGATAAACATAATTTATATATTTTCAATCATTTCTAACTTATAAAGCCACTGGATTTGAACGCATTACAATAATTTTGTCACGTGAGCAAAATTTGCCGCAAATCGTATATATTACTTAAAGAAACCAAGATCCCGTTTCTCTTTCTAACCGACTTTGAACAAAGGCGCAGGCAGTCATCTCAACAAATCAGCTGTTTTTTTTGCTTCTTATTTCGATGATTTTATTTTAATTATAGTGTACATACAAGGTTCCATATAATTATTCCAATTCGAATTTTCATAATAACGTAGTATCATTAGAATATCAAGAAATCATACCTACTTGAGGTATGATGTTTTTATATATAAATGTATTATAAGTGACGGAACGAGCTGAGGGCCCACCTGTTGGTAAGTGGCTCCCCTCGCCCATGACAACAGTAATGCGCGCGACTCAGTATGAGATACAAATCTTTACTGAGTCGCACTCATCCTGCTGCGTCCGTCACCCGAGACGGGGATGATACACATGCGCATGTGATGTCACCGGCACCCATACCCTTCCACCGGAACACAGTAATGCAACCAGTACTGCTTGGCGGCAGATTCCAGATGTGTATCCACATTGATGTAATAATAACAAGACACGGCACGCTCTGATAATAAGTTAACAAAAACTGTACTGGAATGTGCTTTGTGAATCAACTTTGCTTTACAACGTAAAATCGAACGGTGACCGAACAAAAATTGCGTGCACGCGCCTAATTTAAGCACTACCAATCTTCCTGTTTAAATACATCAATGTGTAGTCATATTTTGAAATCTATAAGTTCATACATACGATCTACGTTACATTTTGTACAATTTTTGAATATAATTTTATTTACAAATAATTTGGTCGTTTACAAGAAATAATAATTGAAACAGAAGCCACACAGGTGATAATTTTAACAATATTTAATTTATTTATATATATATTTATCACACCAATAACATTACAATATAATATGCCAAATATTTATTACCAAGTATTTTATTAATATATATACTGCTCTCATACGAAAGTCCCTTGACGCGAGAAAAAAATGGGGTGAGTCGTGGACACGTGTTTTACGTGAAAACGTATACGTAAACAGAAATTATATGACGTAGCGGAACGACCACAAAATGGCAGCGTTTCCCCCTCCAGTTTGCTGAATTGCCTCCCACTATGGAAGCAAACTTATAGACGTATTCACGTCAAAAATTACTTTAAATCCTGAATATTCAAAAGAAATGTTTAAGCAGAGTTTAAGAGAAAAAACGTGGATTCAAAACTACTGCAGCTTGTCTTCAAACGAGCTAGCCAAAAGCTGTTTTTATTAAAAACAGTTCACAAATGAACTGTTTTTAACAATTCTTTATCTTATTTCGAGAATGAATTCTAAAGAAAAAATTTCACCACATATACAAACAAACAACAAGAGACGAGAAAGCGTTTATGTAACTTTTTATTTTAGTGGATTTTTCGGAGCATACAAGCGAATGTCCATTATATTTCTACATAAATAGCCGCGTTTACATGCCTCATTGTAAATAGAAGTTGTGAGAATTTAGCAAGTCAAGGCATCAGCATAGAAGATGATCTGTTAATTAGACATTTAGTACTCCGGTAATACCTACCCTTCAGATCATAACATGAATCCAAAGTTCAAAGTATGTTTTCTTCAAATACATGTAAATAGTTTTAATACTGAAAAAATCAATGAATTATTAGCAAAGAACTATTCATATATTTTTCATACAAATTACGTAGATTTGTATGAAAAATATATGAAATTACTCGAAACTGGGCGAAAAAATTACTCCACGCGTGATATCATCAGGTGATATTATTAAGAATACATTTGCTCGCATAATCTTACATCTAATACCTACTAAGGCAATTACCCGACTGCTAAAGAAAGCTATTGAAATTATCGGATCAAATTCTAGCTTATTTATTCCTTTAGATCTCAAGTATCGTTTGGACACGTCATTACACGCGCATTAACATTCGTGCGCATGTAACGTGTCACAGGAGCTCCTTAGCACATTACATGCACACAGATATAATCAACATTACAGGCAGTTCTAGATAGAAGACAAATAATATTCATAAAATTAATAAAAGATATAGGTTTTTTTGTGGGCAAATATTTTTGTGGTGTTTATTTAATGATCACTGACTTAAAAAAAAAAACATTTAACCCATTTTTTTTTGTAAAATTCTTCAATATTTTAATATTGTTTTTATTTAAAAATTTTATATACTGTCTTTAATTTTAATTAATGTAATTGGTGCCAACCGTTTTAATTAAATAAATAAATTACTTAATTAAGTCTTATTTAATTTAATCAGATTAAAGTCGGATCTAATCTTTTAGATCCGATTTTAATCTGATTGATTGTAAATATGATATCTAAATTATTTTCAATTTGTAAATATTACAATGCTTGTCAGACTGTTTCTTTTAAATAATGACTTTAATTAAAGTAATTGTTGCTAACCGTTTCAATTGAATATTAATTTACATATTCATGCGCATATAACGTGTCACAGGAGTCCTTACCGCATGCAAACAGGCACGTAAAACTTGATCAGTTTTAAATTTCCATCAGTATTATAACTCAAAAATGGCTTAGCAGTCGGGCACACGACAATAAATCTTACCACTTAATAAATACATTTCATATTTATACATTGATTCTATTCGACAAAGTGCTTACAAGATAAAAATAATTAAAATTGTGATTTTATGTGGACTCTGTGTGGACGATATGTACCCAGATACAATGGTTAACATCCCGCCAGTACATCTTAGCGGGCGTCCATTAATTAAGTGAGGCGCTTTTGTCTATTTTCTGCTCGATAAATAATATTATCACAGGAGATTCTATTGTGTAAATCTCCCTAGTTCTTAAGGGCGGGTACTGGAAAATGCGACACAGTTTTTACTTATGCATTATCCAGTCTCATTTCATTTGTAAACTGTACATGCGGTCAATAAATAAATAGTACTAACTTTTAGGTTCACTCTCAATTATCGAGAGTAGGCCGGTGTCCCTGCAGTGGGAACATTAGAGGCTGGTACGGTACTAACCTTTAGGTAAGTTTATAATAATAAATAATCCAAAATCCAAATAAAAGTGATAAAATTGAACAATAAAAGTTTGAATTTAATCCAATTTCCACGCAAATTCTTGCGGGAAAAATTACGTGATATTTTCCTCTCCCCACGTGAGAGTGGGTGAGATTCGGCTCGCCCCCCCCCCCCCCCTCAACACTCACGTAATTAATGGACGCCCCCTCACCGGTTTATCAGCGTGTTTTCCCAATTCAAAAGTATGGAGGATTCAAAAAGAGTGGAGGATTTTTCTAGACTAGCGTGTTAAAAATTAGACCGCATTATCACTAACCATCAGGTAAGAAGTTAACGCTTATAGAATAAAAGAATAAAGCGTAGCTGTGTCGTGGACACGGCTGTTTTACGTGAATACGTGTACGTAAACGGACATTATGTGCCGCAGCGAATCGTCAAAATGGCGGCGCTTCCCCCTCTACGAACGATGCGTCAGCCAATCAACATCAAGAAATGATCCATTAGCTTTCGAATAGTGTAATTAAATGTTGGATATAGATAATATATGTAGCTGCAGCATCAAACTGTGTCCTCCTATTTTGTTAATTTTTATTTTATTTATTATTGGAGCAACAAACAGCAACCTTTTAAAATAACTCTAAGAATTAGAAACATAAGTAACAGTATTAATAAAGTGGCAGATTAATATAACAGAATTAAATTAAAAGGGGATAGAAAAGCTACTTGGCTACACAGGCTTAAATAAATTCAATGAGGTTATCACCAGTTTTCTGTATTGCTTCCACTATGAAAGCAAAAAGACGTATTCACGTTAAAAGAAATTACATGCATTATCATTTTCTATTTAAAGTATTATAATTACGACAGAGATACGTAACTTTTTTATAATCTTTAGCCTTGCGTCTGCCAACACTCTGATGGTGACTGATGCGGTCTAGGATAAATATACATTGGACATATTTCTAGCCAAACTAATGGGAACTAGATAACTGATAGAATACAAAGCACTTTATTTGTAAATACATATAATACATATTAACACCCAGACACAAACATTTATTGTATATTCGCACACAAATGCTTGTGCTGAGTGGGAATCGAACCTACAGCGCAGGTACCCGAGCTACGCGGCCAACGAAAGAAATATTGTGTTGATTTCGTGTGAAATAATCTTGCAAGCCGTAGACCAGTGTTTTTCAACCTTTTCCATGGCACGGCCCATTTAGTATGAAGAAATATTCCGCGACCCCCCTACCCGTTACTTATTTTCATGTATTTGTGAGAAAAATTCCTAATAATAGATATCATATGGAGTTGCAAGTGTATATAGTACTTATGTTGATTTTGGTGCACCTCCTACCAGATTTTCACATTTTTCATTTCTTTCCATCCAAAGGTTGCCTGGAAGAGATCGCTATTAGCGATAAGGCCGCCCATTGTAACCTCTTTTTTTTTGTGATTGTTTTGTTAATTTTATTTGTGTTATGTATGTTTCTATCGAGGTGTACAATAAAGAGTATTCATTCATTCATTCATTCATTCATTCATTCAATTTATTAATTTTCATAATTATTTATTATCATAATAATTATTGGTTTTGTACTGCAGTAGCATTCCCAAACTTTTGCAACCCCCCTGTAGAAGCTACGCGCTAAAGAGGCTTAACGAACCACCGGGGGTCGCGACCCTCACGTTGAAAAACACTGCCCCAGGCGAACAGTAAGGGCTAATGATTTAAACTTTATCGTCCACACAAACTGAATGTTAAATTTACTCGGCCCAGTCGTCGCCGCCGAAGTCCGGACTGTCCACGATCTGAACCTACAAATATATAAATACTAATTGTATTACAAAAGCATTACGAAGATAATATTAAAAATTTGTATAAAAAGTCAAACATCTCCAAGATCTGAGACCGTCTCAGGCCACCACTTTAGATCAGAGCGTTTGCAAACAGTTTGTTTACACACACACCACGCATGCACGCACGCACGGTTCTTGGCACCCCACGATCAAAATTTTCTATTGTAATTTTTACATTTTTGTTCTTTATAAATAGCCTCTAAGATTATGATGATGACAAAAATAAAAAAAAAAACATCATAATCTTAGAGGCTATTTATAAAGAACAAAAATGTAAAAATTACAAAAGAAAATTTTGATTGTGGGGGGTATATATATATATATATATACCCCCCCCCCCGTCCTCCCACTCACCGTCTCCCGCTCGGGGCTGTCGCTGCTGAAGCCGCCGCCGAGCGCGTACCCCGCCAGCCCGCCGGCCGCCAGCGCCCCCACACCCAGCCCCACCGCGGCGCCCGTGCCGAGCCCGCGCCGCTCCTGCGTCACGTACTGACCCGAGCCGTACGACATCATTGGCTGACAAACGGAACAAACAAATCATTTTATTTTGGTAGCCATCCATATATTACGTTACACAGATTTTACTGCTATTTGATCTCCCCCTCTTCCTTGACGCATATTTCAAACCGCCCCCCTAGTCACATATTTCAACCCCCTCCCCCCTAGTATGACGTCACATATTTCAACCCCCTCCCCCCCTGGTGTGACGTCACATATTTAAACCCCCTCCCCCCCTGGTGTGACGTCACATATTTAAACCCCCTCCCCCCCCTGGTGTGACGTCACATATTTAAACCCCCTCCCCCCCCTGGTGTGACGTCACATATTTAAACCCCCTCCCCCCCTGGTGTGACGTCACATATTTAAACCCCCTCCCCCCCTGATGTGACGTCACATATTTCAACCCCCTCCCCCCCTAGTGTGACGTCACATATTTCAACCCCCTCCCCCCTGGTGTGACGTCACATATTTCAACCCCCTCCCTCCAGGTGTGACATCACATATCACATAGCAAATATGAAACCACATACCTCAGCTCCAAAACCTGAAACAAAAAAAGAAATAATTAGTTTCAAACAGTAAAAAACAAAATTCGTTTATTTTTACAGAATTTAAAAAAGGTTATCAATTCGAAACGTATGTACGTAATATTATTGGAACTGCAATATTCACATATAATCTATGGCTTCCGAACAAATATACAAAAATTAAAGAGCGTGGTAGCCCAGGGGCAAAGACGCCGACTTTCAATCTGAAGGTCGCTGGTTCAAACCCACACGTGCACCAATGAGTTTTTTCACTTGAAAAAATTTATGTGCGCAATTTCGTTCTCAAATCATCGTGAGGAAACCGGCATGTCTTAGAATCAAAAATTCGAAGACATGTGACATCTACCAATCCGGATTGGGCGCCCGTGGTAGATCAGAGCCCATTCACTCTCAATTATCGAGAGTAGGCCGGTGTCCCTGCAGTGGGAACATTAGAGGCTGGTACGGGATAGTTTAGCATTTCTCCGAAACTATTAATCGTATTGTGTTCTTGGTACAAACAACCTCAAAAAAAAACAGCATATTTGTCAATTATGCTGTTTTTTTTTCTTTCCATACTTTATATATCTGTTACTTCTGTTACCCGTCACTTAAAAACCGCTTTGGTAAATTATTGTTTTATTTGAATGACTTTTTTGCTTTCGAATTGATCCATAGAAATTTTATCAAAATCGTTTTTTGTAATATTTATTTAGTCAACTGTGAACGAGGGTTGGGCACACCTGGTGTTAATCTACCTCAGCATAACAGCAATACGACTTAGGTCCTCCCTTATGACAGCACTACTGCGCGGCGGCAGATCACCATGAGTGGAGGCAGTACAATTTTTGGGACCAGAGGAATTTGTGTTTCTAACCATACACAAGTTCTTCTGGCCCCCGAAAATTGCACGCGAGTGTGGCTCCATCTGCCGCTCACAGAATCAGGGAAAACTTTGGAGAACATAAGTGCTCCTTAAAAAGATTCATTTTTTTTATGACTGGACTATACGCTGTTGACCGCAGATGGCCTTGCCAACTTTACACGGGCTTTGGGTGAGAGCAGACGGCTCTCAACCGACTTAAAAACTAAATTCAAATATTGTAGCAGCAAACCAAGGTACCACTTAGGTACGGACCCCGGCTCGGCTCGCTGCTACTGATCGGGACGTTTGGACTAAGACTCGCCCAGGGCGAAGACAAAGAGATTCTTCGACCCCGCCGGCGGGGAGGTGCAATGGTGGGAAAAAGATCCTTGCCTTCGTGGCTATATATGCACAACGGTCCGAACGCGTCACTTCGCGATGCAGGATCAGTAGTGGTACAGCGCCATCTGTTGCACAGGCGTTGTACTAATGTGCTAGTGACTTGTGTTGTTCGAGGATCTGTATAACGTCAGAGCAACTTGCATGGATCTCTCCATGGACATAACTTCGATACAAATAAATAAAATTCAAGTCTCTGTATGTATATCAAAATAGGATTTTAATTGAAAGACAATTGAGAAATAAAGCATTTTTTTGGTAATTTTTGTGTGTTTGTTCCGGCTAATCTCCCAAACTGTACCTATTTTGATGGGACAACCACTGGCATTTAAATAAAAAGACAATTTCCCTGCGGACTAAATCTCGAATGGCAAATTAAGATCTCCTCGTGAAAAGATCGTCTGGCAACCGAGGTACGACCGTAGTAAGTTGAATAAAACGACGAAATTCCAGTAAGTGTATATTTTATTAACCATAATCAAAAAATATAAATTTTAAACAGTACATTAGTTTAGATAACTAGGAAGCATCAACCATGTCAGTTCTTTCGAAATTTTTAAGATTTCTACCAATTTTTACTCGTTTGCTTCACGTAAACCGATTTGTATAAATTTATATGCGATAGTGTATATCTGAGGTCCTATAGAAATCACTTTAGTTCATGAATAAATTATAGAAGTCAGTATTAAATTTTTAGTTTATTTTTCATATTATAAATTGGCTTTATATGGACACAGATAGGCAGCTGCACCCTCTAGATAAATTTTTCATGTATATAGTGCTGATAGTGTCTACGCAAAATCGCTGACATATATGGAATTATTCTGTTGTTGCCTTTTGGGTACGGAACCCTCCATGTGCGGCATCGCGCTTGACTGTTTTAGTTCAATTTGCGACTTTTCAACCTTTAGAAATATGTTTTTTAGCGCAATAGGTTAAAGATAAATGATTTAAAATTCAGTTGCAAGACTCCACCCGGACAAACATACATACATTGCAAATTAAATAAAAGCTTGCAATATATAAATTGGCCTTCATATTTCACATCAACACCGCTATGTTTCAATTAAATTTATTTTTGGCATCACAAACAAACAACATGTTTTAATATCAAAAGTCACAATCAAATATAAATTGAAATATACCGAGGCAAACTTTCTACTGCATTTATTTTAAAAATAAATACCATTTTACATTTTTAATTATGGTTATATGTTAACTCTAAGTGAATACAACTTTATCCTTAAATATTTAATGAAAAGTTATTATACATTTGGTTAACAATATAGTTTTTTACATATATATATATATATATATATATATTTGTGTCACTTTTAATAATCTTCAATAAACTTTATCACTAAATTTATACAACATGTTGAACATAATTTTAAAAGTTTACTCGCATAAAAATCAAAATAATATTCAAAAAAACTATAGTATAGGAAAATACAATTGGAATTACAGAATACATGTTGTATAAATTGTGTTCAACCAAGTCATATAAATGCACTCTCTTAGATTAACAAATGCAAATGTAATTTTTAAAAAACACAACAGGATGTACCGAAAACAAATTAAAATCTAAAATAATAAAATCGTGTCTCTGCGGTGACGGCTAACGGATAAACTTTCAGTATCCTGAAAAATAAAACAATTATTGTTAAAAAAAATCTTCTTAGTAAAAAAATAGTAAAATTCCTCACCGAACACATACATTAAGAATTTTATCTCAAAGTCAAACTCATGTATTCCTTTAGATCTCAAGTATCATTTGGACACGACAAATTTTACACATACATGTACACATTCGTGAGCATGTAACGTGTCACAGGAACTCCCCAGGCACATTACATGCACACAGGTATGTCAACATTACAGGCAGTTTTCATGTTTTATAGTCTTATTTGTTAAGTTTACGTCTGTATCATCTCTTATGCTGATTTCTAGAATGGCTGTCAGATACAAAATATGGATAGAAATAGCTTAAATACACTATGCTAAAAGAAAGTTATCTTATGGAATAATAATATCTCATCATCCCCCTCCCCTAATTTTCCCAATAATATGATCTGAAATGGAAATATGTATTATACACGCCTCTAAACTTGTAATAAATCAGTTCCCCAACTAGTAACGGCTCCGTGGCTAAGTTGTTAGTAGCCCTTCGAAGCGAGGGGTCCCAGGTTCGATTCCCGGCCGGGGCATGTGTGTTGTGAGCATGAAGTTTGTTCACGTGTCTTGAGTGTTTGTCTTGTGCTTGTGTTTGTACATGCCATTTCCGACACAGGGAACCCTAGTGCAAAGTTATGAGAGTGTAAACTTTTTTTTTTACCCTTGTCACATTATGTAGTCATATCTAACTAAACTACCATTCATATGAGATCTGAATGGTCGAATTCGATTATAGTTTAGTTTAATTCGACAGTTAATAAACATAAAAGATTATTATACCTTTTAAATCGTGTCGGATAGAAGCGGCTAGTAGAAACCTGCACCAAAAAAAAAAACAAAAACATAAATAAATCTATCAAAAATAAAATATAGAAAAAAACTACCGTAAACAAGGTGTTTCATGACGATACCTAAACAGCGCATGCCTATTGATCTAGAACTCACCCCCCAGGTCTCCCAACCCTCAGCATGATAGGTCACAAGTTATCACAAGTCTAACTATAACGTAAACTTGACGGTTCAACCCTAAAGGATAGATGTAGTAACCGCACGCGTGCGAGTGAATGATGAGCGCGGTCAGTGACCTCTCATTAGGGCTGTCCGAAAAATAACAAATTATTATATTTTTTTGATTTTGTATAGTAAAAATGGTTTTGATTTGGATTCAGACTTTCAGGCATATGATTCAAAATCTGATTTATATGAACCTTTTAATATTGTCACAACTTTCTGAAACACCTTGTATATATATTTAAATAATAAAATAACTCTTAGTTTAAAGAAAGAAAAAGTTAGTATTGTTAAAGAAACTATTGGAAACACAACAATATATATTATGTATTATAATTATACAAGAAATAAATTATAGCTTGCATATGCAGAAAATAAAAATATACATAAAACATAATTTTTACTATATATATTGTACATAATTATTTTTATTCACAATATTCTGTGACTGGTAGTAAATTCGATTCCCACCAAGGACAAAAATTCTATAATTCTGTTAAACAGATGCTTGTTCTGTGTGTGTAATATATATGTATTTACAAAAAAGTACTTTACTATTGGACCAGTAATCTGTTCTCATAGTATGCATGCTTAGTTTGGCGCTGTGTGAAATATAAATATATACTTATTTATAATATGTTAATAAAATATCCACAATTACTTACCCTCAGAGCCTCATGCAACTTTAAAAAGCACCCGCGTTTGTTTTTTTGAGCAAAAGATGGCGTTGTAACTCTACGGTGAAATTTTCAAAAATCACTTATAAATATTTGGTATCGGAATCCTGTTTTTGTGATAATCAACAAATACGTTTTGTATATGTAAAATTTTATTAATAAATAAAATAAATCATTTGTAAAAAGCACAAAGCCCTCTTTGCCAATATTAAATAAGAATTAGTGCCAATTTCATTTCTATATCATGCTAGAAATTATTTAACTTAAAAAACCCAAAATCCTTTGCAGAAAAAAAAACTTATTAGTACACAGCCAATCTATATTAAACTAATACCAGATTAATAATCTAAAATAATATAAGCAAATCACCAAATAAAAATAAAACTTAAAATAAATTTTAATTGTTTCATAAATAAATTTTATCCGCACCGCAGTACTAAACATCCACCAGTTAAAATTTTATTTACATCCGCGTCTATATTCTACTAAAAAATTACCGGCAGTAGATCACCATAGCAACACCGATCTCATGGTAACCGTGGAAAATATTCACAAATAGATTGTAAAATATAAATTGTTGCCATTAAAGATTTGTATTTTAATGTAAAGGGGAAACGGCGCGTTGTGGCCGCAAAAAAAAAAACAGTTTTGGAAGAAACACTAGCAAATATACTATGCACTTAGCAAGAAATAAGTTGACCCAGTTTCATTGCAATCTAATGAACTGCAAATAAGTGGATAAATTACGAACAAACAAACATTAATTGTTTATATATTAGACACTAGCGGATACCCACTTATGCTGCGCTATAAAAGAAATACATTTTGTGCCTAATGCATTGTTTTAGTGGTACCTTGGCATAACCTTTCTATTGAAACCGGTTTGAGGCACATCCGATGTATGGTTTCAAAGTCTAACGGACATAGGTAGAAACTATTTTTGGGTTTTATATATTATATATACAACATACTTAGAATTCAACATTTTTTTGCTTTGATCCTAAATCATTTTTCATTATCTAGAAAAAAAAGCTCAAACTCAAGTTCAAGTATTCTAAGTTACTCCTTATAACATCAGCTATCTGCCAGTGAAAGTCACGGCAGAATCGCTCCAGCCGTTTAGGAGATTAACCGGAACAGACAAAAATTTAAAAATATATATTTTTTGTTATATGTTATAGACAGAAAGTCAAAAAATTTAAAAATATATATTTTTTGTTATATGTATCACATATACTTAAAAATGTATTAAGTATAAAGCTGTTATTCAGGGGTTCACCTTGTCTGTCTGTCCTTTGAACCATAATACTGAATTTTTCACTAAAACATTGAGAAATTAGTGATTTTGATTAATTAATTATTAATTTAATTTAATTAATTATTAATTTAATTAGTGAGAATGAAAAGTCACAAATCTATATTAAATTCTTAAAAATCATTGGTAATGTATATATCAATATGTAACTTCAAGATTTTGCTTTTTTATTACAAAGATTGACTTTTATTAAGTTAGTTCTCAGGTATTGGGCGTACCGGTTGCGTGATTACGTGTCAACCTGCAACACAGGGAATCCTAACAGGTGTGTAAATTTTTCCTATTTTAAAATTGACGTTTTCACCTTAAAATCCTGAAAGTTAGTATTATTAGAGAGATTTTTTTATAGTGAGATTAAATACAGTACCTTGCGGGGCTCCGTAGGCCGGGGGCGGAGCGCCGTACGCGGGCTGCGCTTGTTGCTGGAACATATATACAAGGGTTTCATTACAAACATTGACTTTTTTTCGAGTTACCGAGATATATCAGTTCTGCCGACTCATGCCATACAGAAATATAAATGTAAAAGAAATCATAACGATGATACGAATTTATATAAGCACTGGCTGCGTCCCGCGGTTTTCCGGGATCAAAAGTAGCCTATGTGTTAATCCAGGATATAAGCTATCCTGGTACCAAATTTCATCCAAATCCGTTTCATCCAAGCCGTTTGAATGTGAAGGAGTAACAATACACACACGCACTCACACACACATAAACACATACACACACCCCCACACACACCTTTCGCCCTTTTAGTGTGATTGGTTCGTATAACCATGCGCGAACTCCTCCCTCCCGCTGGACCACGCGGCGCGAGCCCCGACCCCCCCGACCCCCCGGTCCCCCGGTGTAATCTCAGATCACCACAGCGGCGATCAGCTCGCTGTGAATGGTTCCATGCATCCACACTATATTCAGTGCGCAAGGAGTCTCATCACAGAAAACAACAGGGGGAGAGAGGGAAGGGGGTCTAGTTGCCACGTCCGTAGGTGAGTACCCCTTAATTACCAAACTCATTTATCCCTTTAGATCTCAAGTATCGTTTGGACACGTCAACATCTAGACACACAAGTAAACATACAATAATGGAACACAGGAGCTAGGCCTAGGAGTTTGAGGGGTTTACTTGCTCGCGTCTGTACATGAGGACCCTCCTACTAGGGATACTCCCTACACATACCACCTGGGTGGTGTCAACGGAGCAATCCAAAGCAGCAGTAGAACTTGTGCCAAGTTCGTCCGAAGAGGTACTGCCACCACACCTGGAATCTGTCGCCAAGCAGTAGCGCTCGCTGTGTTCCGATGGAAGGGTGTGGGTGCCGGTGAAATCACACGCGCCAGAATATCATCCCCGTCTCGGGTGATGGACGCAGCAGGATGAGTGCGAGTCAGTAAGATCTAAATCTTATACTGAGTCGTTACTGTTGTCATGGGCGGGGGGCGCCACTTACCAGGTGGGCCCTCAGCTCGTACCGTCACTTCATCCAACGTTGAGCCTTGAGCAAGGGCCACAAAGAGCTCGCCCGCAGTATAATAATAATAATAATAATAATTTATTGACACAAAAACATACATATTAACATAAATACACACTTAAATTTTTATGTAACTATGGTATGTATGTATGGTATGGTTCTTATTATTAGTATGAAGCTGTCTGCCCCCCTACTCACCATGTACATCTGCTGGGGGGGCTGCGCGCCCTCGAAGGCCACCAGTTGGATCATCACGTCCCCGTCTATCGTCAGGTGGGACACGCGCTGGAACGGCACGCGGTGCGGGAACTCGCAGAAATGCTGCCCGTTTAGCGCTATCTGAAACATCAAAAACAATGGTCAATAAAAAATAATATATCAATCTATCTCATATCTTTATTAAACAAGCAATTCTTGCATGTGTATATATATATATATATATTTTTTTAACGTTTACGCACTCACACCTCTGCACTAGGATCGCAGATGGCATGGACAAACACAGAAACAAAATAAAACCCACTTGAAATAGTTCCATTAACTTTTAGGTTAATGCTTAAAAACGCCCATTCCTTTCATTTTTATTTTTAAATAAGGTACTTTTATTTTTTTATTTAAAGTAAATTTTATTTCTTTATTTTATTGGGTGGGACTTGTTTAGAGTAGGGTATATTATAAAATTAAAGTATAATCAAACATATTATTAAATTAAATTATAATTAAATATATTATAAGAACTAATTAAGATATAATTTACTTTGCCTAAAAGCATTCCCACCTTCGCTTCTGTATGGGACAACCGTTCCGAGCTACAGTTATGTTCAGAATATGTATTGAATATAATTGTGGATAATGTGGCAGGCTGCAGTATTAATAACACCTGTTACTTCATTTTAAGTTAAGCCTTGATACTGCAGTTGTTTTCTGTCCCTAATAAATAAATAAAATAAAATAATAGTTATCGGACATAATTTTTTTTTAATACCTTGATGGAATTGCCCTCGCAGAGCACCAGAGCCTCGAACGACTCGCCGGGGTGGAGGGGCATGCCACCCCCAGTCTCCTCCATCCCCCAGTTCATGGCGGTCAGGTGGTTCCTCACGACGCATCGCTCTGTAATAATCACGAACTTTATGAGTAGTTTGTACTTAAAACATAAAAAAATTACGTTAACACACTCATACCTCTGCATTAGGATTCCCTGTGTCGCAGGTGGCATGGACAAACACAAGACAAACACCCAAGAAGCTAGAACAAACTTCATGCTCGCCACAGTGTGTCCCGGCCGGGAATCGAACCCGGGACCCCTCGCTTCGTAGGCAGGGCTACTACCATCTAAGCAATTCTAATTCAAAAGAAAACCGCTAGCCGGGTTTAATAATCTAAAGTATTATTATAAGCTGTATTTCCCGATTTTTTTATCATCAGTTTTGCCCCCCCGCTATGGTAGCAAAATTGAAGACGTATTCACGTTAAACGTATTCACGTATTCACGTTAAACGTATTCACGTATTCACGTTAAACTCACCGACAAATCTGAAGTTTAGATGCAGCGCTATGTCGTCCCTAGGGTCTGTGTTAGGGCCGCACTGCAGGTTTATAGCAAACCTGGAACAACACGTTAAGTGGTTACCACCGTCCAAAAATAAATAAATATTCATGGACATATTTCACACAGCGCCATCTAGCCTCAAACTAAGCATAGCTTGTAATATGGGAACTAGATAACTGATAGAATACATATAGCAGTTTTTTTTATATACATAAATATTAACACCCAGACACAAAACATTTCTGTTCGCAAACAAATACTTCTCCTGGGTGGAAATTGAACCCACGAAGGCAGAAGGCAGAGCTACTACGAAATGAGCTATGATGTCATAACAACAGTAATACGACTCACTTCCTCCCCTGCCGAATATTAGAAGACCCAAGTCGCGCCCCGTTGCGCCCGTCACCCGAGACGGGGATGATACGTCTCATGCGCATGTGATTTTACTTTGCAGCAGATTAGCAGTTGTGGCAGTACTTCGTAGGGTGAACTTGGCACAAGTTCTACTGCTACTTTCTGTTGCTGCTTCAGCACCACCCAGGGGGTGTAGGGATTCAAAGGGAACTCAACGAGCAACTGAACATGTGATTGAAATTAGGTTCTTTTCGCAGCCGAGTTTTACAGTTCCTGTTTTTTTTTTTATTTTCTATTATTAAGAGCTCACCTCTGGGCTCCAGGTGGTGTCATACCCTGAAACCGTATCATGCGGCCAGGGTACAGACCCCCCACAATCGGCTGAACAGTCGGTATCACCTGAAACCAAAAAACGGTACCTATAAATACGAGATAATATAAACATTTTGTGATTCTGAGTGACAGTTTTCAACCAACTTCCAAAGGAGGTTATCAATTTGGTTGTATTTTTATGTTTACTGCAATTACATTTATAAACCGATTTGGAAAATTCTTTTTTGGTTCGAAAGATTGGTTTTATGATTTTTTATCAAAATCAATCCAATAGTTTGGTTGTTGAATCAAAATAATTAGACAAAAAACATCCAAGTAACGAAATTGCGTATTTTGCTTTCCTGTGACTTTTTTCTTCGCCCGTTGTATATCGAGTTGGATGTTTATTTTTAAAAATGGTAAGGTTTACCCCTAAGGGTGAGAAATAAGGAATAAAAGTATTGAAGTCGGTATTTTTCGATTTTGAAATCGACCACGGTTATTTTTATTACATCATATTCAACAGATCGAAACTAAAATTAATCTGCAACAAAAAAATATTATCACGCGAGTGCCAAGAACACTGGCTGCATTCCAGCGTTGAACGGCCAAAGATTCGAAGAAGAAAGAATCTCTGGGCGTCTTGTCCCCAGTGGCACAATAAAGTTGAATTTTCTAACCGACTATAGATTCCGTTGTATTTTTTATGTTTGTACTTCGTCATTTATCAACCGATATGGAAATTTCTTTTTTATTTGAAAGGATATGCTTTCTATTTAACCCCATTGATTTTTTATAATAATCGATGAATAGTTTGGGTGTTATAGAAAAAAAATATGTTATCCAAGTAAACGAAATTGCGTGTTTCGCTTTCTTATCACTTTTTTCTTCGCCCGTTGTATAACGATTGGGATGTTTCTTTTTTAAATGTGTACCCGTATTAGTTTCTGTATTTTTGTCCAAAATATTCTATTTAGACTTTGATAATATTCTAGAGGTTAGAGTATCACATAAACGTAACTCGTTTAAGGGCGTAGTAACCACTTAAAACAAGGTGGGATGTCAGCAAGCCACAACTTTAGTAGTAAAGTACAATTAATTAATATAAAAAACTTTATATTTGGCTTAATTTGGGTTAAATGTAACAAAATACCCTTAACATTTTAAAAATAGAAGAAGAAATGAAAGAACATCCAGATCGGTATACAATGGGCGCAGAAAAAATTAACAGGAAAGATGGATTACTTATTTATTTAATATAACAACTATTATTACAGGTTTACCCTAATGCAATAGCGTAGTCAATATATTTAAATACATATACAATAAAAAAAAAAAAAACTTGGATGGATATTATTTTTATTACTTTGAGTTAACTACCAAACTAATGAATTGAACAAAAACTCAATTGGACACCTATTTTTGAAGATTAAAAAGAATTACATGTGAGAAACCCATCGCTCCAATTAGGTATAAAATTAATAACTCGTTAACTACCTACTGTCATTGTCCAAGTAACACAGATAATGTAATTCACATCAATTAGCCTTAACTGGTTATTCTTGGTCTAATATATAAGACATAATACTCTCACAACACAGCCGTCTCATAAATCTGTATTAAAAAAGAAATTATTGATTAAAATATAAAGCCAAAACCATGATTGCATGAAAAATTCCAAATTACATTGAAATAAGTTGTATATATTTTTCTAAGAACATAATTTTTATTTAGGAATCTCCCCTTCATGGTTGGAACTCAGCTGCAACGCTAAGTTTTATAGTTAGATCTAATCTTCA
This sequence comes from Aplocera efformata, assembly GCA_921293045.1. Taxonomy (NCBI): domain Eukaryota; kingdom Metazoa; phylum Arthropoda; class Insecta; order Lepidoptera; family Geometridae; genus Aplocera; species Aplocera efformata. The sequence continues at coordinate 347,043 of OV121068.1, read as the reverse complement.
CATTTTTTGTTGATTTTTGGGAATATGGTAGAAATGTAGCTGGAACCATTAAATTTTGATAGAGGTCTATGAGAAAAAGTCTATAGAAACCTCTGTTCTAGACCTTTGTGCTCCATCATCGACCTCATCACTCAACACCAGGAGATATTGAGGTCAAGCGAAAGTGAGAGCAAATATGAGAGTAGAAAACTAAATACCTATACCTACCTGGTTTCACAAACATTCATATCTTTATCTTTAATAGGTTAAGGTTAAAAGGCATTTGAAAGCTTGAGTCTGACACCCAGTCACCCAGTCACTCACACAGACAAGGGCTAGGCAAGCAGGCAGACTAGCTGATGTTAAGTGGTTACCATATCCTAATGATTTTTGTATTGAGGAATAAATACAAAAAATAACCAATAAACCAATTTAGACATGTTTGTTTTACCTATATAGCCTTTGAGGTATGCAATAGGTTTCATAATGTTTGAACAAGCACCAGACAGGGCGAGGTTCAAATTACCGTTAATGTGTATTCATGGTAGAATAATAAATAAATATTCGTGAACATTTCACACAGTACCATCTAGCTCCAAACTAAGCATAGCTTCTACTATTGGAACTACATAACTGATAGAATGCTACTTTTTTTGTAAATAATATGTTTGAAACGTAATAATAGATTATTTATATTTTATTGTACACCCAGGCACAGAACATCTGGAATTCAATCCCAGAACATAGCACAGAAGGTATTGCTACTAACAAGTGAGCTTTGAGCCCCCAGGTGAAGAAATCATAAACATTTCCAAGAAATTTATTATAATTTCTTTGTAACATATTTTACTTAACTTGAATGCTCATTGCAGTATTTGCAGGATAGCCTGAATTCAGGGAGAACTGTTCTTAGCATAAATCTAGGTATAGCTCTGTAGCCTAGTAGGTATAAACGCTGCTTTCAAATGAAGAAGCCAGATTCTATGCTGAGCCTTTTGTTCTCTGGTCTTCATTATTATGTAGTGTCGTGTAGCATCCCGTGCGTATACAGGATACAAAGATCCAGAATGATCACGTCAACCATGGAGTCATACAATTATGGCGCAATTAGTTTGTTCCTAGTTCCTTCTCTTCAATTGTATCTATAAGCATGCGTACTGTAGAGCGGAATTGATCAAATATAGTACCAGAACAGAATAATCTAGTCTAATACATCGCGAAGGAAAAAGTGTTTTGGTCATTGGGAAAACCCTGGCAACGCATTACGTATCAGCAGAAATCATTTTGAACCTGCCATAAATGGCTCTTGGTAACATGTATCATCAATATTACGTGATATTTGCATAGTAAATAACGTTAATAATTATTCTTTGGAGTTCTATTTGCCCTTGAAGCTCTAGTGACACCAATTTAAAACGTTATTGGATGTACTTACCGGATTGTAAATTGGTGGAGCGGCCATGATTTAATTTAGTTTTGTTGATGCGAAGTTATTTGCACAAATATCTAGGATCTCACAGAATAAATACACCGATATTACGTGGAATCGAGTCACCCGGCGCCCAAAAATAATTCCCGAATCTTATCGAGTTGAAGAATGGCGTCATACATACGTCATAACGTCACTCAAATCATATCTAACGCTAATCATGACAGTGAGAGAGATAAAAATAGCAAAGGTAACATAAGCAAGTGAGAAAACAACAAATTGATGCGTTGTCTGCCTCATGTAATTTTTGAAACACAATTTCATGAATACCAACTTACAGAAAATTAGGACATTGAAAAACAAGTTTAGGGTTAAAATAGACATCCGGTTATTGTCAGAAAACACAGTTTATTTTTATTATCTCTAAACGGTAATAAGCAAACATTTTATTACTACTGGCAACACTTACGGTATACCTCAAAATATGTTGTGACATTAATATTGTCTGTGGCTCTCTTTACGTAATTTTAATGTTTCATCCTAATCTGTGATTATATTCTCTATGATTAGATTATTAGTTATCTGTGATTCCATCAAGTTTTGTTTACAAAACATTGTAAAGCAAATTTTAACACAATTCAGATTATTGCTATTTATACTGAACATAAAATACTTCTTAGTACATACGTCTAATCGACACTTGTTACTTCTATTCTCGCTATGGAAGTAATGCAGTGCTGTAGAACTTGCCTCGCCACTTTGAACTTGAACCCTATATTTTTTTTACCTGAACACCATGATAAATATTCTGAAGTAATTTTAGATGCGACCGGAATTAAGGTAATACTCAGTTTGTATATCTCCTTTAGTTTTAATACAGATTAACTAGATGCCAGTTGAATGTTAGTACCAGTAATTTTCCATCTCAGGGACATCTTAATCCTATTCTCGTCAAGCGAGAGTGAATGGGGTATAATCTACCACAGAAGCCCAATCCACCTGATAGATAGCAAATTTCTACGAATTCCAGGTTTAAGCCAGTTTACTCACGATGTTTTCCTTCACTTTGTGATGAACCAGTACACTGGTATTGCGCCCTTAGATGGTGATCACAAAACAAAAAACTAATCTGGATTTAAACTACAATCCCTGAGTGCTTTGGGAAATACTTGATTTAGTAATGAAGTCTAGGTCTTGATTTAGTAGTAACATGTCTAATTTTTACTCCAAGTACCGTTTAAATATGCTTTCTAATATAATCAGAATGGTAAGTAAATTTATTGAAGTAAATTGAATTAAATTAAATGCCAAAGAATTTTGTAGTATCTTCCAACCTGTCTATTAGTTTTATATATTGTGATTTTTATTATATATATGTATATATTTTTATCCAAGAGTTTTCCTTTATATTGTCTTATAACTAACTTGAAAAAAGGAGGGTCATAATCTGGCTGTATGATTCTTTATTAGAAGTCTCATAGAAATTTTATGGAAACAAATCACCCCATATCTTGCGTGGTTTGTTGATTACAAGATAGTGTAATTAACGGGTCTTAATTTTTTTTAGTACGGATCCATTATCCATTCTAAAATGAAAGTAGGCTAAGATACTCCTTATAACATCAGTTATCTGCCCGTGAAAGTCACTTTAAAATTGGTCCAGTCATTTCGAAGATGGAACAAACAGAGACAGACAATCAATATCTGATATCAATATCAATATTTGACGACTCCGTGGCTTAGTTGGTAGTAGCCCTGCCTTCGAAGCGAGGGGTCCCGGGTTCGATTCCCGGCCGGGGCACACTTTGTGCGGTGAGCATAAAGTTTATTCTCGGGTCTTGGGTGTTTGTCTTGTGTTTCTGTGTTTGTCCATGCCATCTGCGACACAGGGAATCCTAGTGCAGAGGTATGAGTGTGTTAACATTGTTGTTGTTGTTGTTATATTTAAAAAATTATGTTTTATTAGTCCTGTATATACTTTCAAATGCATATATAAAATAAAAATTATTTACAGATCAATTTGGAAGACACCCTCCCAAAGCAAATGTGCACAGACTGCATAGTTTTCATAAACAAGTGTTACCAGTTCCGGAAGAAATGCCGGGAATCACAAACTTCATTGTTGGAGCGTCTCGAGATGAACCCCCTTTATACTGTCAAAATCGAAGGAGAAACGTTACAATCAGAACAATTTAATACCATCGACATTAGTGACCTTATAAATTTTGAGGGTGTCATCGAATCAAAAGATGATTTTGTCGACCCGGGGAGTGTTATACCGGAAATAAATATAGGGATAGGACCCGAAGAACCCGAGGAACCGGTGAAGAGCAAAAAGACTCGGTCGAAAGTGCAAAAGCCCGTGAAGAGGGTGAGAAAGACAAGAGGGAAAGAGAAGGTTAATGATCAGGAGAAAGAGGAGGTGGAGTGTGAATACTGCCACAAGGTTTTGACATCCAAGTTGTCACTGCGGAATCATTATAAAATACATACTGGCTTCGATGTGGTCTGCGAGGTGAGTGGCAAGAAAGATAATCAAAAGACAGGTAATACGAAAAAAAAAATTTTTTTTGGTCTTTTATTTACTAGTATGGGAACTCACACATAATTAATAAAAAGTAGCAGTAGAACTTGTGCAAAGTACCACATCCGCCTAGCAGTGGTGCACCCGCGTTGCTCATGCGCACGTGATTTCTTCATTTCGCATCTTATGGGCGGAGGTAACAACTTAACATCAGGTCGACCTTCAGCTAGTTAGCTGCTAACATAATAAAACTTATTGTGACGTTTTCAATTTTATTAAGAACTAGCTGCGCCCCGCTGTGTTCCCGCGGTTGGACTTCCCACGGGAACCGTTCATATTTTCGGGATAAAAAGAGGCCTATGTGCTATTCCAGACTATAAGCTATCTATCTATAATACCTTCATACCTGAAATGGTCGCTGACGATTGTGTATTTCCAGCATTGCGGCAAGAAGTTCATCACGCGGCGCCTCCTCTTGATGCACTGCAAAGCGAAGCACGGCTACGAGAAGACGGATAAATGCTCCTACTGCGAGTACCGCGCCTCTAACGCAGAACAGGTTAAGGTGAGACATTATTGACAAAAACAAAAAATCCTGCTTGACAAAATCCAATTAACATTAATATTAATTACGTTTAAACATATTTAAATTACAGTAATATTACATTTAAATATATAAGTTGTATATTTATTTTTTTATTATATTTTTTATTATACCCTGTATTTTGATACCACACTCGATAGGTCTTGCGGTACTAGGCGTCAAAAATCGATCATTTTAATTTACAAATTAAGGTATTTATAAAAAAAAAATAAGAAACTGATATAAAAAATCTTGAAAAAAATAAACTACTTTCATCACTTAGTTCTCGCCCTGGGCGAAAGGATTGAAGAAAGATACATCCAAATCGGTATACAACAGCCGAAGAAAAAAGTGACAGGAAAGCAAAATACTCAATTTCGTTTATTTGGATGACATATTTTTTCAGTTATTTTATGATTTATAATATAACTATTGAAAAACTAAACTATTAAACCAATTTTGATAAAATTTCTATGAGATTAATTTGATAGCAGACAAATATTGTAGCAGTTATCTAGTTCCCATAGTACTATGCTTAGTTTGGGGCTAGATGGCGCTGTCTATAATATCTTTATAATTTTTTACATGTATTAATTAATGTTTTGTTTTTCACCAGATTCACGAGCGTATTCACACCGGTGAGAAACCTTACGTGTGCGACGAGTGCGGCGCCGGGTTCCACCGCAAGAGTAGCTATCTGCAACACGTCGCCACGCACCTCCCGGAGAAGACGGTCCAGGTATGTGGTTTTCTCACATAGATTATAGAAGAGAAATGGATGTTTCCAATTAATTTTAAGAGTCCAGTTGCTCGCGTCCGCAGTGTACCCTTTGATTCCCTATACGTACCCCCTGGGTGGTGCTAAAGGAGCAACCAAAACTAGCAGTAGAACTTGTGCCGAGTTCGTCCGGAGAGGTACTGCCACATCTGGAATCTGCCGCCAAGCAGTAGTGGTTGTATTACTGTGTTCCGGTGGAAGGGTGTGGGTGCCGGTGAAATCACATGCGCATGTGTATCATCCCCGTCTCGGGTGACGGACGCAGGATGAATAAGATTTGGACTCAGTAAAGATTTGTATCTCATACTGAGTCGCGCGCATTACTGTTGTCATGGGCGAGGGTCGCCACTCACCAACAGGTGGGCCCTCAGCTCGTACCATTACTGAATCACATAAAAAAAAAAAAACTTAAAAAAGATTTTTGATCTTACACCCAAAATTATTTAGTCTTGCTGTAATGGTGTTTTAATTGTGTTTAAATAAATAAATAATAAAAAAATATATTGTCTGTTTTTAGTGCACAATATGTCCAGCGCGCTTCAAGTCTGTGACTCTGATGAGGATCCACACCAGTCGGCATCGCGCGCCCTCGTATACCTACAAGTGAGTAACGTACCCTGTGTCGCAGGGCGCGTGACACCACAGCCCAACACAGCAGAACAAACTTCACGGACAACATACAGCCCAACCCGTAGCAACACTTTTAAAGTCAAACTCAATATACTTCATTTCCATTGAATTCTTTAAAAATTATTAGAAGACTGCTTTTTTTTTAAATAAATATATAAAAGTGAAATTACAGGATTTGAGACGTATCGTTTTGCTGTTGTTTATGGGTGGCGGTAACCATTTAACATCACATGGTCTCTCAGTTCGTCCGGTAGAAATTATTTAGAGCAAGCTGTGATCGAAAAATTTGTTTCGTGAGGATATTCTCAATGATTCCTTTATAAAAAAAAATACGTTTACGCACTCATACCCTAGCACCAGGATTCTGTCGCAGATGTTTGTTGTCCAAGGCACGAGAACGAACTTTACGCTCGTCGCACTGTCTGGAATTGAACACGAGACACATGGGCGTACCCAGGGAGGGGCAGGGGGGGGGCAGCTGCACCCCTCCCCCTGGAAATTTAAATTAAGATGCGATTAAACTAAAATAAAAATGCATGCATAATCAATTTTACCTATATTTATTTAACTACCTATAAAGCGGGATCATTTACGGCTGTTTGCCCTACACACTACACTACATATACCTAATGTTTCATGTACGTGTGTTTGTGTAGTGTGTATGACAAAAAAGCCGCGGACGATCCGACCTAAAAAAAATCTGACTTGCCCACCCCCCAGGCCAGAAGCTGGGTACGCCCATGACGAGACAGCATCGAACGCAGCGCTACTACCAACTAAGCTACGAGGCGCGGTTTTCCTCTACTTAGACCTTTGGTTTTGATAAAGTTCACACATAAAAGTATTTCATGCTTACAGATGTTTACTGTGCACGCACACATTCGCGCGGCGGCGCAACGTGGCGCGACATCTCACGCGAATACACGCCACGCAGCCGCTGCCGGAGCACATAGAACGGACCAAGGCAGTCTAGACGCCTATTTGAACGATTTGGATTTTGAAATCCAACATGGTGGACTCTGGATTTTGAAATCTAGTTGCGTGGACGTAGGCTTTTAACGGACCAAAGCCGTTTACATATAGAACATGGTGGACTTTCGATTTTGAAATCCAATATTGGACGTTGGAATTTAGAATTCAACGAAGTAGATGATCTCCTATATAACGAAATATATTAAAATGTGTAGTTTTATATAGTTTGCAAAGGACTGTGGATTTGTACGTCCAATATGGCGGGGTTTGTAGATATATTCGTGTAAATATTCAATGAGTCGCAGATCATGCGCGTACGAAAGGCACAACAGTTAAACACAAAGGGTGCTCGCCTATGGATGCTAGAAACAACCCTACAATGCACTCGATTTTTTAAACTTAATTTGATAATTGTTGGTTTCAGACTTTCCGTAAGTCCGTATTAAGATATCTGAAGGGGTAATATTTAGTACACCTCCAATATAATAAATGAGTTTCTCAACCTCTCCCTGTAGTAGGAAGTAGGATTTTACACAAAACGAAACCAAACGAGATATCGTTGCCACAATTATTATAACTTCATAGTTTTGAAATCCAAAATGGCGGAAACGGTTGACGCCATTTTGGATCTAAGCTAATAAATGCGCACAATAAAATTATAATTTTATTTTCGAATCTAATTGCTGTTGGTAATACTTAAAAAACGTAAGAAGTGTAACAACTAATATTGTGATATTAGAATTAAGTTATATAATAATTCCAGGTACATTATGGTATATTAATAAAACAATCCGTAAATTTATAATTTTTATTTTAAATCAAATAATGATACTTACAACAAATATTTTAATAAATAATTCAATTTATTACAGTGTATTTTACTAAATAACGAACGCGAAATGCAACGATTCATAGTCCTTCAACCCTGCTTCGAAGATGAGATGCTGTGTAGATAAAAACGTTTCGCATATATTTCTAAAAACCTCTGAATGCACATGTTTCCGGAAAACTAAAAACAGACCATTTATAAATTGGCTACATATTAGCCAGCACTGGTTAAGTGCTGGCTTTTATTTTACACAGCGAATAAGCATTGCCAATATTAATTAATAGATAAAAGTTTTAGAATAGTAAATATTTTTATTTTCATAATAGTTTGGGGGTAATGCAAAAAATTATAGACAGATATACAAAACGAATAAGGCGACTGCAATATTATATCGTATATATATACACAATACTCAAAATTGTATTTCAAAATGATAAAAACAGGTGTACAGATCATTATGGACACTTTTGGGATAATATAAAATTATGAATGAGAGGGCGGTTATTACAAAATTAATTTATCTATTATAGGTAAAAAAATCATTTAACTACAATAAATTAACTGATAACGTAATGGTTAAAAATTTAGTTATTATAAATTACAATGTACCTAGGCAAGGCTTGTATGAGCGCTAAACTTGGTAATAATAACATTATATCACTTACCATCAGGTGAGATAGTGGTCAAACGATGGCCAATAATGAATAAAAATAAAAAAAATATATAATTATCTCTTTATTTCAGGCAACATATTGCAGTACATAAAATAACTAATATGGCCCATAGCGAATAAATAACTTATTAAAATAAATTAAATTTTATTCTAAACTACACCAAAAAATTATTGAATTGGCTTTTTCGGTCGCGTCTCCCTGTCATATTATGATACATTTTTATTAAAAATCAGTAAGGTTTGCAATTTTTTTTTAAACTCAACATTAATTAAATGTTTATTTAATTAATACTTCATTGTATACGTACCGAATAATAAATTAATGAGGTACAAGTATTGGAAGTAATGAGACATTTTTAAAATATTAAATTCGATTTCCCTCGATCAAGATGGAGTAGCAAAAAAAGATCTGTCAGAAAGATGACATATCACCAAATTAAGAATTATTCTATTGAATTTTTTTAAGCTAACCAATTTTCATTTAATTACATTTTATACATACATAATACATAATTATCCAACAATTTGGTACAAAATAATACACTATCGTCAAAAGTCTGTATTTTTTGCATTACCTTAATCAAAAATCTTTAAAACTCCTAGAAAAAATTAAAACCTAACGCCGATTCGCAAGTCGACCATTTAAACCAGTTCTATTATAAATTGTCGGTTTTTAGAATATTCCGGTGACATGGATAAACTCTTAAAATGCAAGGAACTTGATACAATTTTTTTTAAACTTAACAATCCGATATACCCGGCCTAGGCACACACCTGGTCCGTGCGAATTTCGCAAGCGACTGCTCTCACAAGCAACAACAGATGGCGCTGTTTCGTTATAAGTTAAAATACATTACCGCTGGCATGTCATTATTACTTTATGTTGCCAGAAGGAAAACAATACTTAAGCAAAAATCTTGAAATAAATATAAATTTTAAAACTATCATGGTTATGAACATTATTATTCGTGTTACCGAGATATTTACCATGATTTGTGAGTTTTGTTGACTCCCGATATTAATAAATATTTGTTTTTTTTTAATATTAATTTGTGTAATTTTAATTAATGTAATTGGTGCCAACCGTTTTAATTAAATAAATAAATAAATAAGATGTTTTTATATATAAAAAAAATCGCTTATTTACTTTCACTTTCGTGTCTAGTATGACGATGTAGTAATGCGATAAAACATGAATCCAATCCCAATTAATCAATGCAAATTTTGCTTTACATAATGGTTCAAAGTAATATTATAGTTATACATTCTTGGTTTCACATTTTAGACCCTTGTTAGGTATCGAATGTTTTTGGGACGATCGACTGCTCTGATGTTAAGTGGTTACTAATGCACATAAACAAAAATACGACTCGGGTATTCCCCTACGGACGCACCGCGTTGCGCCCATCACTCTAAAACGGGGATGGTATATTAAGGCATACTGAAGTTTTTATATCTCTACGTCCAATTCGCCACTTATCGAAACGGACCGGACCAGTGGGTGTGTGCCTAGGCTAAAATCTTATTTATACAATATTGGTACAAGTTGGTGCTATCTGACGCCACAAACCCCCTAACTTAAGATATTCATAATTAAAACTACGTCTTTAGTCGAAAAAGCATTCTTTCCTAATTAAATTTCAAATTAGTATCAATTTTGACAATTATACAATTAAATATTAAAAAAAAAACCGAAAATACCCGTTTTATTAATTATGTTGATAACCAATAACTTTTGATGTGAAATATCTATTAGCGCGCCGTGGCATAAGCGTGTCGTTAACACGGCATACCATAGAAGAATATCATAGAAGATACGGAAATCCATTAATTTCGCAAGGATCATGCTCGCGTTACTCCATTAGGAGTTTCTTGCCTGTTCTTCTCTAGGTTTGAACAACCGCTAACCTTAGTAATAAGAACGCATGATTTTATAGGTACATATATTTTATATAACCACCAAAATTGTTCTGAATAATTCAAGGGAAACATATTTTTCATTGTACACCAAAGATGGGTGACCGGCTACTGCAACACAGCGAATCCAAGTGCACGTGTTTGCAAGCATTTTATTTTTACTATATAATACACAAACTCATTTAACATAAAATAAAATATAAAATTAATAACTATAGATATAGTTATTAATTTAATATAATTTAATAACTATAGTTATTAATTTAACAAAGTCAAGGTCGAAAATCTTAATTTCCGTGGATTTCTTAAAAATCCCTTGGAAACCCTCAGAGCCCCTACACGTACCCCCTGGGTGGTGCTAACGGAGCAACAACAAATGACTGTTTAAAAAAATCGAAATAAACTACTTTAATACTTTCATCAGTTTATACATACCATTACCACATATTTTTTTCAGTTTTTGGATTTAATAACTATTTTGATAAAAATAATATGGGGCCAATCTGAAAACATCTTTTTAAATAAAAAATATATAATATTGTAATTGGTTGATTATTGACGGAGTACTGAAGAAACAAACAAAATTAAAAAAAAAAAAAAAGAAAAAAAAAAGACATTCCATCCCCTCCATCTTTGACAGTCGTTTGAAAAGAAGCATTAGAACTTTAATCAAAACTTGTGCAAGTGAAAAAAAATATCTCGGGCTGTATCAGTTGTTTACTTGCCAAGAAAAAATGTTCTAGACGTTTATTTGTTTACATTAAAATTGTCGAGTACTGACAACAGTAATTGCGAATGTTCGAGAAACTTTTAGCGAAGCATAAACAGACAACTGCAAAAGTTTCATCGTCTCTCATCGGTGAGACAAAGAGACATCGGTGATCCCGATGGCGAAATCAACTCCAGCTATCCAGAGGTGTTCTTGCCAGTCAGGTCAGAGTAAAAACTCCACCATTGCACCTCCCCGCCGGGGGGTCGAGTACCTTTGTCCCCCTGGACGATTCAGTCCAAACGTCCCGTGTAGCGAGCCAAGCCGAGGTACGTACCTAAGTGGTGCCCTTGCTGCTATATTAAAATTTAGTTTTTAATTGAGGGCCATCCGCCCTCACCGAAAAACTGGGTAAAGTTGTAAACGCCATCAAGCATAATCCATAAAAACAAAACAGTAGCAGTCTTATTAAAAAACGTGGACTAACTTTAGACTAGGTTTAAACCACCAATATTACATGGTACTTTTACTTTCTTTTATATGTATTGGTTGTCATATAAAAGTAAATGTGTACATATGATCCCGATATTGGTCGAAATAAATGAATTATTATTATAAATTTAGTCCACGTTTTGTAAAAGACCGTTTATGTACAACTTGAGACGCAAAAGTGATACTATCAAAGTATTTACGGAATACTGACACTATACATAAAACGAGCGCGAGACAATATTTTTATTTATTGTATAAGCCGGTTCAATAAAGAAACGAGTCCAAAATGGCGGCTTTTACTTGACAGATAGTACAGTTAGCAAATACAATTTCATGCACAAGCTTTTATTATTCGAGTTACCGAGATATTTACCATGATTTGTGAGTTTTGACTCCCGATATTTCGACGCAGTTTCATGCATCTGCTTTTATTTTTTCAAATTAATGTAAAAGCAACACCTTTATTTCAAAGTGTACGGCTAGAAAAATATATACAATAAAAAGGAATTTGTAACAGTTATTGTGAGCGCGTCAAATCGAGACTGATCTCATTTTTTCTGCGAACGGTACGCGTGAGTAGACGGCACGAGTGTGCAAGCGAGAGGCACAACCAGTTTAAATTCGTTTCTTTAATGAACTGAGTAATATTTAGGGTTACATTTACATGTCACCTGATGTAAAACTGTGTAGCCAGTGGCGCCGCAACTGGATTGATTGACTCGGCTAAATCTGCTCGGCGGCAGATTTTCAGCTAGCCCTTTGCCACGTTACAGTGATTGGAAAATTTTAACTAAATCAATTATTGCTTTGTTTAAGAGGGTAAAAAGAATCCTTCGAATACCATTTTTAATGACAAAATCTGAAACAAGACATCAAAAAAACATTTTAATTTAATCAATTATGAAAGATATAACAAAATAATTAACTCATTAAACTTTTATGATTAAGCACGCCTTTTAAAAACTAAACGAAAACAGACTAGACTCATGCCTCTGCACTAGGATTCCCTGTGTCGCAGACGGCACGGACACAGGAACACAAGACAAACGCCCAAGACCCGAGAAAAAGCTTCATGCACCGGGCCGGGAATCGAACCCGGGACCTTTCGCTATGAAGGCAGGGCTACTACTAACTAAGCCACAGAGCCGTTTTTTTTACATATATTGTATATAAATATGTGCAATATAAATATGTACAAAGTGTCAAATGGTGGCCCGGGGGCACAGAAGCCGACTTTCAAAGTGTGTATATATGATGTGTCTGTGGGTGGATGCTTGTGTGTGTGTGAGTGCGTATCTTCGTGTTTATGCGTGTATGTCTGTGTGAATTGTCAATTTTGTTCATGCACCCCTTCCCTTTTCTGGCCATCCGCCCCTTGTGCTCCTCCCAACTACAAATAGCAGACAAATACAGTACACGCCCCACCCACCTCCCTATCGCTGCAGGTTGTTGAGTTTCTCGCACGAGGGCGTCCTGAGTTTCTGCGCCTCCGCGTACTGCTTGGAGTCGCCGAAGTTCCTCGCCTTCCACGCCATGCTGTCCCGGTAGTTGCGCTCCCGCTGGCATGCGTGGCGAAGCCCCACTGGCAAAAAAAAATTCTATTAATAATACTGATAATAAATAAATAATCTATCGACTATAGGCGACTCCGTGGCTTAGTTGGTATTAACCCTGCGTCCGAGGGTCCAGGGTTCGATTCCCGGCCGGGTCACACTTTGTGTGGTGAGCATGAAGTTTGTTCTCGGGTCTTGGGTGTTTGTCCATGCCATATGCGACACAGGGAATCTTTGTGTAAACGTTTATTTATATATAAAAAAATACTTTGTGCTACGATTAACATTGTAAATTAATGTCTAGTTAAAGGTAAAAGTTACACTTTGCCTGAACTAGGAATGTTTGTATGTATGTATGTGTGTGTGTGGTTTGTGTGTCTCCTACACGCCAGAACGGCTGAACGGATCTGGGTGAAATTTGGCGCAGAGATAGATTATAGTCTATGTGCTATCACATAGGCTACTTTTTATCCCGGAAAACTGAAGTTTTCCCGTAGCCAACAGCTGTTAGCAAATACAAGTGATTTTGGGTAGGGGTGGGGAGTCTAAAACCTCAGCACATATCATCAGGGGGGGAGATTAAAAAGTTGCTAAAAAAATCACATGATTAATGAACCCTACAAATTTATAACACCCCTCTTTTTCGTGGGGGGTTAGTAGCAATGTTCTTACTTATGTATTCCTCTTCAATAGACATCTCTAATCTCCTCAGCGAGCCCTGGTAGTCGGTGTGGAAATTCTCCTTCACGTAGTACGGAACCTGAAACAATGATTGATATTAATTTTATTTAATAACTTCGCCCCTCATATTTAGTCGCAGTTGGCCATCCTATAATACTTTAAAACATGCATAAAATTATATAATTATTATAAGTATACAAATATCACAGTTATATTACCAAAGCGAAAGAATACTAAACGAATTTCGATCAAATTTGTATCAGGATTATTTATATCCCGGATTAACACTTCTGATCCCGGGAAACCGCGTAGCGCAGATAGTTATATTATAGAGGCGAAAGTTTGTCTGTATGTCTGTTAGTCCTTCACGCCTCGACGGCTGATCGGATTTGGATGAAATGTAGCTCATACAAGAGTTAATACAATTCATTTATTTTAGAGAAATTATCGAGTGTATGTATGTATATTTCTTTGAAACTCTCTGTATCTTAAACGACTTGATAGATTTTAGCTTGAGAAATTTCTATAGATTCGTGTTAATTGTGAGAGTGACACTGGCTATATCAAAATTAAAATGGCCGATTTTTAACCCCTTAATACGCCATCAAAAAAAAAAACTTTTTTCTCAAAAACCTATCGAGTGTGGTATCAAAATACAGGATTTTATATACCCCTTATAAAAATACAATACAACTTATATGTTAAAATGTAATTTGGTTTTACACGGATTTTTTTTTGTAAATAATTTCATGTTTTAATTCAATCATGCATCTAACCACCGCAAACTCAAACGATATTGAATATTTGATGAAAGCCATATTTAATTTTTGAAAAATAATACTATTAATATTCAATCAACTATATATCTCATAGTACAAGCTATTGGGTGGAGAAGCAAACCAAAGTAGCAGTAGAACTTGTGCCAAGTTCGTCCGGAGAGGTACTGCCACCTGGTATGGTAATCCACCGCCAAGCAGTTGTACTCGCGTAGCTGCGTTCCAGCGGAAGGGTGTGGGTGCCGGTGAAATCACTAGTAGTATTATCCCCGTCTCGGGTGACGGACGCAGCAGGATGAGTGCGACTCAGTGTAAGATCCAAATCTTATACTAAGTCGCATTACTGTTGTCATGGGCAGGTACCACCAAGTGGGCCCTCAGCTCGTTCCGTCACGTATTCACATTAAAAAAATCTAGTTCTCATAGCAAGGTGGTCAGAAAGAGGCTACCAAGTAAAGTCGAATTGCTGTTTTCCGGTGGAAGGGTGCGAGTGCCGGTGAAATTGCAGGCTCTTGACACATCCGCTCAGAGTGATGGGCGCAACCGGTCGAGAACCTGAGTCGTATTTCGATTGTTAATGGGCGGCAATGACCACTTAACATGAGGTAAGCCGTAAGCTCGTTCCGTCACTTTTATCGTATAGAGAATATTTATAGTCCAAACTAAGCATAGCTTGTACTATGGGAACTAGATAACTGATAAAAGAACAGAAGCGCTCGTGGCGAAGCCAGCTCAATGATCTTCACATATTTGAGTTAAGCATCACTCCACCCGGTCAGTAATTGGATGGGTGACCGTTTATAGGCATTTGAACTGAACGCTTCTGTGCTTCGCACGGCACGTTAAGATATAAGTCCAGGCTTTAATGGTCGAAAAGCCATGTCGTATGCCTTCGGGCAACTTGAAATCTCTGACAACAGAGTTGGCCACTAACTCACACGGAAAGAAGAAGATTGATAGAATAGTTACACTTATTTGTAAATACAAAAAAAATAAAAAATAAACAACGTTAACACACTACCTCTGCACTAGGATTCCCTGTGTCGCAGATGGCATAGACAAACACAGAAACACAAGACAAACACCCAAGACCCGAGAACAAACTTCATGCTCACCACACAAAGTGTGCCCCGGCCGGGAATCGAACCCGGGACCCCTCGCTTCGAAGGCAGGGCTACTAACAACTAAGCCACGGAGCCACGGAGCCACATGCATGTAATATTAACTCCCAGACACAGAACAAACATTTCATTGTCACTAAATGTCCTGAGTGGGACTCTAACCCACGACCTACAGGACAGAAGGCAGCCACTACCAACTGAGTCAAATAATAATAATAATAATATTAGTCTCACTAATCCGGCACTATTAAAAACCAGGGGGTGTCGGGTTATTGGATTGTATAGAAAAAAAATAGAAAACATATTGCGATATACCTAATAATTTACTAATTAGTAATTACTAATTCATTATTAGGAGTACAAATAAGATTCCGCCGTTTTATTGTAGATGGCGCGGCACGGGGTTTCGGTTAGCTTTCGCAGATGATAACCGGCTTAAAAAATAGTTTGGACATTCAAGAACAACATAACCTATTAATATCATTGATTTTATATTGGTAAAATATAATTTTTATAAGTTGAAAATGTCAAAATTTGAGCCAAGTAAGCGTCATTTGCGGGAAATATTAGTTTACTTCTTTAATTTAAAGAAATCTGCTGCTGAGGCGCATCGATTGCTCGTAGAAGCATATGGTGAGGTTGCTTTGAGTGAGAGAACGTGTCGAGAGTGGTTTCAAAAGTTTAAAAATGGTGATTTCGACGTAGAAGACAAAGATCGCAATGGAAGGCCAAAAATTTACGAGGATGCAGAATTGGAGGAATTATTGGAGGAGGAGGAATCATCTCAAACACAAAAAGAACTTGCTCTAACATTAGAAGTCACTCAGCAAGCAGTCTCACATCGTTTAAAATCATTAGGAATGATTCATAAACAAGGAAATTGGGTTCCGTACGAATTAAAGCCGAGAGATATTGAACGCCGATTATGCTTATGTGAAATGCTGCTAGCTAGACATAAAAAAAGGGTTTTTTACATCGTATCATAACTGGTGATGAGAAGTGGATACATTATGACAATCCAAAAAGAAGAAAATCATGGGGATTACCTGGCCACGCGTCAACATCAACAGCAAAACCGAATATTCACGGAAAAAAACTTATGCTGTGTATTTGGTGGGATCAGCTAGGTGTAGTGTATTATGAGTTGCTTAATCCGAGCGAAACAATTACTGGAGCCCTCTATCGAACACAATTGATGAGATTGAGCCGAGCTCTGAAGGAAAAACGCCCTCAATACTATTCTAGACACGAAAAAATTATTCTTCTGCATGACAATGCTCGTCCACATGTTGCGGCTCCCGTGAAAAAGTACTTGGAAACACTTGATTGGGAAGTGTTACCCCACCCGCCGTATTCACCAGACATTGCACCGTCCGATTATCACCTGTTCCGGTCCGTAGCACATGCTCTGACGGCGCAGCGGTTCACATCTTATGAGGATACCAAAAATTGGGTTGATTCGTGGATAACCTCAAAAGACAAGGAGTTCTTCAGACGTGGGATTCGAATGCTGCCTGAGAGATGGGAAAAAGTGGTTGCAAGTGATGGGCAATATTTTGATTAAATTTATATTACCGTTCTTCTACAATAAATATTTAATTTTATTTGAATTTTAGTTGAAAACCTAACTAAGGGAGCACTGAAAAAGGATTTTCACAAATTCACCCTCCGAAGGGATCAAAAAGGGAAAGATGTAACTATAGTAGACTAATAGTACCTTCTTATGTGCAGTATCCTTGTTCCGCAGCTTGAAATTTCAAGTTTCTTATTATAGACTAGCGGACCACTGAATAAAGGATTTTACGAAAATTACCTTCTAAGGGGGTTACATAATACACCCTCGGGTTTATTAGGTTTTTGCGTTAGTCGATTAGGGTTGGAAGAGACGTGATCCTAACATATAAGATTAGCTATTATTAGACAAGTGAAGTGACTCAAAAAAACGAAAAAACCGTTTTTTTTACTTTTAAAAACCGTTTTTTTTTACAAGTAACATCAAGTGATTTGGACGCGAAAATAATATCTGCGACGGAATACTGGCAATACCTATATATTTTTTATGTAACAGAATTAACAGGACGCGCTGGAGGCCCACCTGATGTTAATTGGTTACCTCCGCCCATAACAAAAGCAATGCAACTTAGGTCCTCCCCGACCGAAGTATAAGACGACCCCGTGCGCCCGTCACCCGAGACAGAAATACAATACAAAAATGATTGCAGACCAATATAAATAAATGTACAATCTAAAACAATACACAACGGGCGGCCTTATCGCTTACAAGCGATCTCTTCCAGGCAACGGGACGTAACACGTGCACCTGCGATTACACAACACACAAGATGGTACCTTCATCTGGACAGTCTCCCTGGGCACCGCGTACTTGGCCGTGGGGGTGAGGCTGAAGACCGGCTCGTTGATGAAGAACCCGGACATGAGGGAGAGCAGCACCAGCACCGCGACGGGCAGCAGCTGCACCAGCCCGCCGTGGTTCTCGCGGGCCTCGGGCTCCCGCGCGCGCCGCCTCGCGTACACGCCGCCGCCCCCCGCGCCGGGGAACGCTGCGGACGCATTGTTTATGTGATAATGACGGAACGAGCTGAGGCCCCACCTGATGGTAAGTGGTGACCCTCGCCCATGACAACAGTAATGCGTGCGACTCAGTATGAGATCCAGATCTTTACTGAGTCGCATTCATCCTGCTGCGTCCGTCACCCGAGACGGGATGATACAAATGCGCATGTGATTTCACCGGCAGCCACACCCTTCCACCGGAACACAGTAATGCGAGCACTACTGCTTGGCGGCAGATTCCAGGTGTGGTGGCAGTACCTCTCCGGACGAACTTGGCACGATATCTACTGCTACTTGTTGTTGCTCCTTTAGCACCACCCAGGGGGTACGTGTAGGGAATCAAGTAGCACATGTCTTGAATTTCTTGTAAAAACAATTTTCAACAATTTTTCCAACTTGGTGTAATGGTAACGTGCTGATAAATGCCTAAACAGATCTCCATAATTGATAGCTAAGAACCATCTCGTCCGAGAGTAGGCCGGTGTCAGCAGTGGGAACATTACAGGCTGGTACGGTTAAAAAAGGCTTGTCATATCTCATCAAAACTGTTTGCATTTTGATATTAATCCAATTACCTGAACAAGGTAAATTACACTTCATGAAACACTCTGCTATCTCCAACACAGGATGGCAGTCATTAAGGTAATTAGAAAACTAACTGGCCTCATAGCTCGGGATAATAATTAATTTGGGTCTTCGGTCGGGGAAGACCTAAGTTGCTATTGTTATTAAAGTATAAATAAACGTTTACACTCATGCCTCTACACTAGGATTCACTGTGTTGCAGATGGTATGGACACAGAAACACAAGACAACCACCCAAGACCCGAGTACTTCATGGTCACCACACAAAGTGTGCCCCGGGTGGGAATTGAACCCAGGACACCTCGCTTCGAAGGCAGTACTACCAATTAAGCCACAGAGCCGTTAAGATCAGATGAACCTTCAGATCACACTGTAACATGAATTACATTAAAAAAAAATTCATCACTCACCAGCGGCTCCAAAGAACATGTTGAACAACTCCTCAGCTGTGAGGTCGGACTCGAACCCGCGAGCGTAGTATTGGTGGTGGTGTGTCGCAGTTGGCGCCGGATCCGGGCCGCGGATGTCGTACTGCTTCCGCTTTTCCGGATCCGTGAGGATGGCTGCTGCGTTGCCAATTATCTGAACACATTTTTTTATTTCAACTCAAGCTCATATATTACCCGACTGCATGTATGACTGTATGTATGTATTATATTTCTTTGGCACTCTATGTGGCCTAAACTTGATGGATTTTAACTTGAGACATTAAATTTGCTTTGTGAGAGTGTTACTAAATATATCAAAAATAAAATGGCCGATTTTTGGCGTGATAATATTATAATTATTTTAAGGCCTTAAAAAAAAAGTGGTATAAGAAAAAATAAAATTAGGTACCACCTATTTGGTCGGAGCGGCAAGTTTGGGGAAACTTGTCGTTCGAGACGACCCAAGGAGCACGTGAGGTGGTACAGCCGTGCTCCGGTGTACCACCTCCAAATGGGAAGGATGTGGCTAAAGCCACATAGTGTCGGGTCCAGTAATGGGCATGCGCTCTGCAGAGGAAGCGGATAAGGGCAACTGTTACCCTTCCTCCTGCCTACGCGCGAAGACGGAGCTCCAAGGGGTTTTAGTGAGTATTCCTCCAGCTCTGCTGGAGGCGAGTCTCACATAACTCCACGCCTCCCCAAGGCGTGGAGTATACGAAACGTATTTCCCCTTGCATAAAAAAAAAAAAGGTACCACCTATTTGAAATATGGAATTTTGTATGGAAGTTGCCACTTTGAAATTGTTTGTGGTACAAAGTTCATAGGGACTATTTGAAAATAAAAACTGCATTACATACCTTGAATGCCTCCGAAGCCCCGGGCGCATGGTTCTTGTCAGGATGTAGCTGCAGCGCCAACTTCTTGTAGGCCTTCTTGATGTCAGAGTCTGTCGCTTCCTTTGTCACTCCTGTTAAGAGGTTAATCGGGTTTTAACACACAATAAAATGACGTACGAATTAGAACCATGTTGCATTGTAGTGTGATTCTGAGCAGAGATGTAACGTGTCATGCGCCTGTAATTTCACAGGCACCCACACCCTTCCTCCAGAACACAGCAATGCAAGTGCACTACTGTATCATTTAAAGCATAATTATCCAAACTAATATTATTAATGTGAAAGTGAGTTTGTATGTTATACTTTTATGCCTAAATAACTAGTGATTAATAAAAATTATTTGCCGATAGAAAGCTACATTATTCGCAAGTAATCATGGGAACAAGAACTATGCGGGTGAAACCGCTGGGCGGCAGGTAGTTATTAAAAAAAGTGAAAGTTTAATAATTCTTCACATGAATTTTGTATAAAATTTGATGTCAAAGTAGCACATACCCTATATTAACAGAGGCTAATTGTAATCCTAAGAAAGTGAACAAATATTAGATGTGACTTGCAAAAAAACATTTTGGACACTTCTTCCTATCATCAAGTTGATTTTTGGGTATAATCCGAATGTAAAAAATACTATAGATGTTAGATATATTTTTTTACTTTCGGATTTCATTTCGCGGCGACCTTATTCTATCCATTGTGATCGCTAGTAGTAGTACAAGCAAGACACATTACAAAACGAACGCCCTTGAAACTAGCAACACGTCAGTCTGATCAATAATACTCACCTAGTATTTCGTAATAATCCTTGCATTTCGTCTTGATGCGACGGACAGCTTCTAATTGTTCCGAGGTGTATTCACGCTGAGGAGTCGTGTGCGTTGGAGCTTTCCGTCTCCGAATATCATCACCTTCGGGGGTTCGCTTCGGCGTCGAAACAGAAGGTCCCGCCGCTCGGACCCGGGTCAAAAGCTCTTTTGCCCGCGTCGAAGGATACAACTTCTCCGCTTTCAGCAGAAACTTCTCAGCTCTTTCGTGATTACCCGCGGAAAATGCATTTTGTGCTATCTCAATGCACTTGTCAGCTTCATCTTTGTTGCCCTCGATCGTCATTTTCTACGCTTACGGAGCGCTGCAGGACCAGTTTACACCAGTTAAATTACGTGTTAGGTATCGCAGAATTTATGGTGTACGTATCTTGCGTAATTTAATTAATTTATATTGATTTTTATTGCGCGTTTCAATACATTACCAAAATCGAAACAAGAACAAAGTACATAATGAATGAATTGCGTCAGTTAGTTGTCATTTGTCACAAAAATGTGACACATGAACAGTTAGACCACCATTTAGATACTAACTTAAGCAGCAGTTCCGTAACGGGCGCTGATGTTGGTATTGCTAAGGTCATCCTATACACCACCGGAAATAAAGTTAGTTTTTTTTTCTTGGAGTTTTATGCTAGACCTAAATTTTAAGTTTAATTTATTTTCGTTCGTTTTTTGTAGTTGCAGTTTGCAGCACCGTAACGAATCTAAATGCACAGACTATATCAATGCGATGTGCGAGATTGGGGGAGGTGTTTCGTTTCGGCGATTGTTGAAATTGTTTTGTTTTTATATTTATAAACCTATTACTCACCAGTGAATAAAAATAACATTCTCAGCGTCTCCTGCATCGTTGTTTATTGGCCTTTGCTGTCTAAACTGATACATAAAAGCAGTGATACACTGACCGTCAAAATGTTGTACCTATTATTATTTTCAATTGTTACCGTAGTTTACGCTTACGAAAAAGACATGACGTTCACAGTGCAGGCTGGTAAGATGGACTGCTTCTACCACACCGTAGCAGTTAACGAAGTCATCGATATTGAATACCAGGTAAAAATTTCTTAGCAAATCATAAAAATAACCTATATTTTGCGGCATAAAAATAACTGGATTTATGCATAAAAACAAACAACACAAACTTTGAAGATGAGAACAGACTTCATGATGCTAACCATACAAAATTTTTGTATGGGTTGGGAACTATACCTTTTGCTTTGATGGCGCTTAGTTATCGGCCCTTGGATAACAACCTGATATCCAACCTGATAAGTGGCTACTGCAGCCCATAAATAAGTCACATTGAATCACTGAGACACTCCATGCTCCTGTAATTCCATCGGCATCTGCACCCTTCCATCGCAACAGCAGACTACACCACTGCTTGGCGGTGGATTATCTTGTCTAGGTGTGGAAACAGTGCTTCACTAAACAAACTTGGCACAAGTTCTACTGCTACATTGAGGTGTTCCATCCTCACTGCCCGGGGGACATATGTAAGGACTCTGAGGGTACCTATTGTACAATCAACATGGATGCCAAAAAAAGAGCTGTTATTGGTTTAAACTGGATAATTTGAGTTATATAATCATATCAATTAACATTGGTTTATCTGTGTGATAAGAGCAGAGAGATAGGACCTGTAGCTTGTAAATTATTCTGAATATTGCCCGCTAATCATCATATATCTATAAGGTTATTCATGAGTAATAATATGGTATTGCTTTTTTATTCACCCTCAGTTGTTGAGAGCAGGTGTGTACAGTGAGAACCTATGGGGCTGGTATATATAAGTGCCTGCAGTGGGTATGTGGTATATGGGGCCTATATAATGAATGCCATAAAATCACGCCATTTCCCGAAGGGTTAGGCACTTTTCGCCTATTGAGATACGAAGTATGTGCCTTGTTGTTGCCACTATTGTTATCATATTAAATTGAAACAATACTTTTGGTCCCAGAAAACCACGTTGTGGCTAGTATGAGTACCTTTGGATCAGACTCTTGGCGGCATTGTCAGGTTGCTTGGCATTGTCAATGAGCTTGGTATTCCAGGTTATAGACGCGTCCCACGGGGAGCTGGACATATCGTTCCAGCTGTCGGACCCAGTGGGCCGGGTGGTGGTGGCAGACTACAAGAAGCCGGAGAACTCTCACCGCCACACCAGCGACCTGCTGGGCGACTACCGGTTCTGCTTCGACAACTCCTTCAGCACCTTCAGTACTAAGACTGTGAGTGAGACGCTACAGCTTTCTGGTTTTAACCGGTTCAGTGTGCTTTTTAAAAGATCTCAGCGGTGCTGGATTAGGCAAACGTGAGCCAGTAGCAAATTCCATTGACAAATTGACAAGCTGAAGGCCCACCTGTTATGTGGTTGCCTCCGCCCATAACAACAGTAATATGCCTTGGGTTTCCCCGACCGAAGCCTGAGAAGACCCAAGTTGTACCACATCCGAACCGCCACTATCGTACGCTCACCATTACAAATACTGGACATAAATATGTGTGATGTTTATTGTAAAAACTATTTCCGTTGTATTCTAAAAGAAATACTTTTAAACAAGTAATAATTGAGAAAAACAAAATTCCACATTATATTAAATTAAACAAATTTAGTTGTATATATTTTAGTAAGCCAACTATAAAATCCTGTATTTTGATACCACACTCAATAGTCGTTGAGGAAAAATAATTTTTTTCAAAGTCATTTTCCATCGGCCATTTTAATATTAATATTATAATTTTGACTTTATCAGTGTCACACTCACAATTAAGGCGAATCTAACGACACTCAAGCTAAGATCCGTCAAAACGTTTAAGCTACAGTGTACCAAAGAAATATACATACATACATACCTACAAGATCATGTGTTCTTACTAAGTTCACCGTTTAGCCATGAAAACTTATTTATGTCTGCTCGTTTCCAGGTATTCTTCGACCTTCTGATTCAGAACGATGACGTCGAGGAACACGATTATGATGACGACAAGGAAATGGAATTAGGTGCGTTATGAGTATTAAGTAGCAGTAGAACTTGTGCCAAGCCTGCAGAAGTACTGCCTCCACACGTGGTAATCTGCAGCCAAGAAGAATCCGCATGAGACGCAACATCCCCGTCTCGGGTGACGGCCGCAAAGGGGTGCGACTTGGGTCTTCCCATACTGTAGTCTAGGAGGACCTTAGTTGCATTGCTGTTATGGGTGGAGATAACCACTTAACATGAGGGTGGGTCTTCAGCTTGTCCCGTAACTTCTGTTACATATAAAAAAAACTTAACCTAAACCCCCTACTTGGTGTAATGGTAATGATCTTCAAACGCCTAAATTATAGCTAACAACCGATCATACTTTTTATCCCGAAATTCAGCACAGTTCCCTTGCGAGGGGATAAATGTGTTCATTGTTGTAATTCATTGACGCGTTGTCCGATTTCAATCATTCTTTTTTTGTTAGATAGGAGGCACTTTAAAGATTGTCCCGTAAACATTTCGAGGTCATTTTAGATTGTACCGTTCAGGTGATGCCGCGGAGACGTACATGATGCGAGTGCGGGACATCTCGGAGTCTGTGAATCGGGTGCGGGACAACATGTCTGCCGCCAAGCGCCTGCAGGAGTTGCACTCTGCCCACGAGGCCAGGGACCGGAATCTGGCAGAGGGGTTGTGTTCTAGGTATGTACACTCGCAGCTTTTTTAAAATACATATAATTTTTTTAAATTGGTCAGGGATCGGAACAGGCAGAGGGGTTGTGCTCTAGGTGTGTAGACAATAAAAATTTCTTTCTTTCTTTTGCAGTGTTCTGACCTGGTCGCTGTGGCAGATTTGTCTGATGATAATCGTGGGCATATTGCAGGCAAGTACGGTCAAGTTAGGACTCAAAGCTCGGATGACACTTGAGATCTAAAGGAATAAATGAGTTTGACTTTGACTTTGACTTTGATGGTAGTAGCTCTGCCTTCTGGCTTGAGTTCATTTCCCAACTGGACAAACATTTGTTTTTTTTTCTTTCTATTCCTGATATTAAGTGGTTACCTGCGCCCATAACAACAATAAGATTTAGGTTCTCCCCGATCGAAGTATGAAACCCAAGTGGCACCCCGTTGCGCCCGGCACCCGAGACGGTGATGTTATCACCGGCACCCACACCCTTCCACCGCAACGCAGCAGTGCGATTGCTCCACTGTTTGGCGGCGGATTATCTGGTGTGGTGGCAGTACTTCTCCGGACGAACTTGGCACAAATTCTAATGCTACTTTTTGTTGCTCCTTTAGCACCACCAAGCATTAAGCATTGTATCTATTATCTGGTTCCCATAGTATAAGCTTAGTTTGGGGCTAGATGGCGCTGTGTGCAATGTGGTATTAGAGGAGGTAGGAGGTAGAGGTCTTCGGTTTTCTCGATATTAATCTTCCACTTGTTTTTTCAGGTGTTCTTCGTTAGAAGCTTGTTCGAAGACGCACAGACGAGCAAACTAAATAAATTGATGACCAAAATATCGCGATGATGCCAAAGATTATAGGATAAGAAATTTTACTTTGTAGTGTACCACAAACAGCAGTGGGTACTACAAAAATACATGTTAAATACTCTGTCTAGGAAAGGCGAGAAAAATGAACAAATACGTGTTAAAAACTCTATCAAAGAAAGGCGAAATAAAGTGCACAAATACATGTTAAAAACTGTTTAGGAAAGGTGATATAAACTGCACAAATACATGTTAAAAACTCTGTTTAGGGAAGGTGATATAAACTGCACAAATACATGTTAAAAACTCTGTTTAGGGAAGGTGATATAAACTGCACAAATACATGGTTAAAACTCTGTTTAGGGAAGGTGATATAACCTGCACAAATACGTAGTAAAAACTGTCAAGGAAAGGCGAGAATAATGAACAAATACATGTTAAAAACTCTGTGAAAGAAATACGAGAGAACTGCACAAATACGTGTTCAAAACTCTCGGTTTGGTCACACAAGTTAAGTAACTTGGTGAAATGTAACAGACTTTGTGGATAAGCGCAAAGTTTGTGCTCGGGTCTTGGGTATTTGTCTTGTTTCTATATGCATGCCACTTGCGATACAAGTATCCACTCAACAACTGTAAATAAAAACGTAAATTACTGTATATAATTAAATAATTACGATATTTTAACTTAGTTTAATTAGTTGCGGTGTGAAGCGTGGGAAACATTCCTCTCTGCCCCACCGGCAGTCGGCGCGGTGTGGCAGAGAGGAAAAACAATTTTACAGAGTCAGTAACACCTCTCGTTGTTATAAATCTCGCTCCTGTTTCTCTTTGCGTTGGGGGTTAAAAAAGGTGCGGTTGGCACTTTTATTACACCAATTAAATCGATTTTAATTAATAAAATTATATTGTAAGATGGTGTGAAGAGGGTTTTTATTATAGATAGAGATATTTAGTACACTTCTACTAAAGTTCACTTTACGTTCAAGTTTTCCATCAAGCCTGAGTGTGTCATTTCATCAATCCATCAATCAATCAGTTCACTTGATGGATTGATGATCTGATGAACCTGAGGATGGGTCGTGGTGGAACATATGTCGATGCTATCGTATTCCCGTTGCCAGCAATACCGCTAGTAATTAATGTTATCGCCGATTAATTAGTAATAATTGGTTAATGGGTACGTAATTAGTAAATCGCATAAACTAATTAGTTGATTATCGGACCAAATCAGTGGCTAATGGCGACACCTGCGGGTAAATAGGATGGGTTAGATGCCGTGGTCTACTTAGAGCACTCGCCTACTGACGCGAGCAACTGGACCCCCCCCCCCCCCTTTTTGATACAAGTTTAACGGAAGTACTTAATATTACCCCTTCAGATCATACTTAAAGCGGAATCCATGAATTATTTAGTTGGTAGTATCAAGTTAGTATCATCTCAGAGATGGTTCTATAAACACTAGTATAATATCCTAGATGGGAAATGGAGACGATAGTTACTGAAATTTTAGACTTTTTTTTTAATGAAGAATTGTTAATAAACAATTTATTGTTCTTGTACCTTAGTCTTAATTTTCCCTTTTGGTCCAATGTTCCAAAGTAAGTTTTCGTCAATTATGGTGGTTTGCTATTTTCGTTAGCAATATGCGGTCGGTTTAGGTATAATATTAAATTGAAAGCTATTTCATGACTACATGCAATCAGACTAGTTATTTACATCAGCCTTGCGAGACTATTTAGCTAAACTAATTTTGCACAGCAATTAATGTATATAGAAAGAAAGAAAGAAAATATATTTATTAATAACTATAATTACATACATCATAAAGGTTAACTAAATAAAAATACAGTACGAACAAGTTATAGCTAAAATCTAGGATACGACTCAGCATGCTCCATGCACAGGTACGTACGTAATATAGATAGGTAGACAGAACAAAACTGCTTATTTCTGATATCTAGCGGAAAGCAAACATTGGCATCAAAAGGATCCATTTGTGAAAAGGGCTATCTTTGATCTGGTGTTCACAGAAAAGTATTCTTCTAAGTATCCTGTGTTAACTCTAACACATACGATACTCTTAGGTGTGTTTTAAGCTCTAATAATGTTTCGTTACCGTCTTCAAGAACATGGTAACGAAACATTATTTGTCGCTTCGATAATCGTTAAAAAACGTAATTTTATTGTATATTCTTAATTATAATATTCTTACCAACATGCACCTTCTGTTTTTCTCTTTGTCTGGTCCATCCAAAGGTTGCATGGAAGAGATCGCTTTTAGCGATAAGGCCTAATATTACCTTATTGTTAATATTATAATTTATTTTATTTTTAATATGTTTGGTGATCTATAAAGTGTTATCTATCTCTATCGATTTGGATAAAATTTTGCGTTTAGATAGGGTTTTGTTGTATAAGTCATAGAAACAGGAAGATAATTAAATCATTGTCTATGTCGACCGGAATAGCTAACGAAGATTGGCAATTGTATGTTTTGTTAAGCGGGCTTGTAAAATATAATTAAGTTCTTTGTTTATTTATTTATTAAAAATATGAACAAAAAGTCTACGTTATTTCTGGAATCAAAAAATTTCTACAGCCTTTCGTAGCCTCTGAAGTAGTTTTTTTTAGTTACGAAGTGACGGGTCGTAGTGATATCCACCTGACATTAAGTGGTTACCTCCGTCCATAATCAGCTATACGACTTAAGTCCTCCCCGACTGTAGTATGAGAAGATCTTAGTCGTACCCCGTTCCGCCCGCCACCCGACGGGATGTTACCTCAAGTGATTTCACCGGCACCCACACCCTTCCACTAGAACAGCAATGCGAATGCACCACTGTTTGGCAGATTACCAGGTGTGGTGACAGTAGGTACTTCCCCGGACGAATTTGGCACAAGTTCTACTAAACCTCATTTCTAGTCTCAATTTTTCTCTTTTTAAATGTACATTTAAAAAAAAAGATAAATCCATATCTATATGCAACGGGTGAAGTAAAAATCACAGGAAAGGGGGCGTCCATAAATTACGTGAGGTGTTTTTTTCTATTTTCTGTCCCTCCCTCCCCCCTTGGTGAGATGTCGTGAGATTTTGATTCAACCCCCTCCCCCGGCCCCTAATCTCACGTGAGATTTTTCAGAATGTGGGTTTATTACGTAAACGCGTTGGATTGTTTATAGTAAAAAGAAAAAAACAATTTGGTTCGTGCTTTTATTTACGACTAGTTAAGACTAGTAATCAATATTGCTGAGAGTTATAAATGCAATAAAAATTTAACAATAGATTAGTGAATAATCTTAATCGTAATACGATGGCGCTTAAGATTAAATTTTAAACATGTACATACAATTTGGATTAAATGGACCAAAATAGTATATTTTTTTTTTGTTTCAATATCAGAGAATAAATTGCGTGATATTTGTCGAGACCCCCCCTCGCCCCAACGTGAGATTAGATGAGATTTGACTCGACCCCCTCCCCCCCTCTATCATCTCACGTAATTTATGGACGCCCCCAAAGCAAAATTCACAATTTCGTCATTACTATCGTACGCAGATAAAACAATAATTTCCACCTTACACCTGGTGATCTGGCCCCTGTCTCGGGTGATAGGCAACTAGCTCTTTCGGCTAGCTAAAGACCATTGGTAGGACAAGTGGTAGGTTTTAGTGGACCTAGCCCTTCGGTCGGAAGACCCGAGTCGTATCAATGTTGTTATGGGAGGAGGTAACCACTTAACATCGGTCTCGTCACTGGTGTAGTATAAAAAAGGACGCGTAGTCATGTACATATTTATTTAAAAAGGTGTTCCAAGTGATTTCTTTTAGAATTCATCAGAAATTAAGATGTTTGACTTTGATTATTATACATTAACATAAAATTCAAATTCTCCTAGCTCGGTAAGATTCCTGTTTTCGCATTTAGTGAGTCACAAGCAAACTTGGCAAACACCGCTTGTCTTCAGTGTGGGTTCTCACATGTTTTTTCAAATTTCCAGACTCACAGAAACGCTTACTGCAAATATGGCAAACAAATGGCTTCTCTCCAGTGTGAGTTCTAATGTGAGACACCAAATTATTTCTATAAGTAAATGTCTTGTTGCAAATGTTGCAGACATATGGTTTCTCGCCAGTATGGGTTCTCATGTGATTTTGCAACCTATTTTGCACAGAAAACCTTTTAATGCACATGTTACATTTAAACGGTTTTTCCCCGGTGTGGGTTCTCATGTGTTTTTTCAAACCACCGTTCTCAAGAAAGCGTTTATCGCAAATGTTGCAAACAAATAGTTTTTCTCTAGTGTGGATTATTAAGTGACGTTGTAAGCTATGTTTATTAGTAAATCCTTTACTGCATGTATTGCAGGAATATGGTTCTTCCCCGCTGTGGGTGCTCATGTGGTATTGAAGGGTACTTGAATGCGAAAAAGTCTTTGAGCACATTTGACATTTAAACGGCTTTTCTGGATTGTGGACTATTTTGTGTCTCTCCAAAGTACTGTTCTCACTGAACGACTTATTGCAAATCTTGCAGACAAATGGCTTCTCACCAGTATGGGTCCTCATGTGAGATTGCAAATTGCTGTTGCAAGTGAATGATTTCATGCAAACGGTGCAGGAAACTGTTTTTTTCCTGCTTGAGTTTTTTTTTCTACTTTGTAAACTGCTTATTTGTTTGTTACTTAAACAATCTGACGAACTGCTTTTCCTGTGTAAGTTTATGCTTTGGCTTTTTTGTATCGCAGTGGAGACATGCTTGGTCTTTTTGGAAGAGCTTTCATCAATAGGTTCATCCTTAGTGTACGTCTGATTGGGATCTATAAATATTTCAAATATATTTTCCTCTTGTTCTGATGAAACCTCTTCTATTTTTATCTCTCCTTCAGAAATGATTTCCTCTTTGACAATAGCATGGCCTTCTACAACTCTGCAATTTCCATTCGTTGTACTGGGTCTGGATGTGATGGATATATCACTTACAGATAATTTAAAAGCATTTTCAAAATTTGGCATCTCCCTTTTATGCACCTGAAATATTATAATAATTAATATTATTATTCTTATATATCATCATCATCATCATCATCAGCCTATTTCAGTCCACTGTTGGACATAGGCCTCTCCGAGCAAGCGTCATTGAGCTCGGTCTTCGGCTCCTTGCATCCAGTTTCTGCCAGCCACCTTCCGCAAGTCGTCGCTCCACCTGGCTGGATTTTTTGCATTTTATATCCTAATATATAAAATGCAAACAATCCACCTATGTCCATTATAGACTTTGAAACCATCCAAATTGTCTTTCTAATGAAATCAAAACCGGTGTCATTAAAAAGCCAATAATGCGAAGATGGTTTTAGAACACCAAAAAAAATGCATTAGGCACATAATGTACTTATTTTTTTGCGTAGTTGGTAGGTGCCGGGTATCCGCTAGTTATTTATCTATTACTAATTAAATTCAATTATCTATTACTACAAAAGAACACAGCAATGCGAGTATACCACTCCTTGGTGGCAGATAACCAGATGTACTGAGAGATAACCATTTCTCTGAGTAAACTTTGCACAAAATCTACTGCAAATTTTTGCTACTCAGAGGGTGTGTGTAGGGTTTCAACGGGTTCTCACATATGGACGGGAGCAACTGGACCCCTCAAAACTGTCTTGCCGTTGTTAATGCAGTACAGTGCCCAATTAAATGGGGTGCCAGCTCTTCCCGTCACATTTAACTTAGTAATTACCTCAACGCCCTGTTGATGCATGTATTCTAAGATTATCTGTGACTTGTGAGCCATCTTGGAGAACCTATAACACCTTCGGAGCTGTGCGTAGCAAATGTAACATATTGCTTGGGGTACCGCATGCTGCTTATTTTGCTGAAACAAAAGTAATGACCAAAATAAATGATTATTATTCTATCAGTTAACTTGTTCCCATAGTACAAGCTATGCTTAGTTTGGGGCTAGATGGTGCTGTATAAAATATGTCCATGAATATTTATTTATATTATGTATTATGTATACAAGAATTGCTTGTTTAATGTAATGATATTAGTATGTCAAGGCCTATTAATCCTTACCTTTTATTTTTGTTTTAATTTTGTCTCTTAGTGACTTGCCACACCCGTACAGGCATAACATAAAACACTAACAAGGATTTTTACACAAAACCTTCTGAGGATGTTTTTAATTTATCTTTGACGGCTCCGCGGCTTAGTTGATAGTAGCCCTGCCTTCGAAGCGTGGGTCCCGGGTTCGATTCCCGGCCGGGGCACACTTTGTGTGGTGAGCATGAAGTTTGTTCTCGGGTCCTGGGTATTTGTCTTATGTTTCTGTGTTTGTCCATGCCATCTGTGACACAGGGAATCCTAGTGCAGAGGTATGAATGTGTTAACAATCTTGTTCTCATATCAGGCTTGGAATATGATCTCAGATTTGACAAAATATCAATTCACAGCGTAAACACACTGCTCTATCTTATTACTTAGAATTAGAAATACTTGTAAATTTATTTATTTATATAGCGTATCTCGGAAACAGCTCTGGTTTGGATGAATTTTTCGGTTTAAATGGGGTTTTAAAAAACGCAATTTTTAATACAAAATTCAATTGCATTGTCGCTTTAATATAGCTAATGAAAATAAACACGATCTTTTTACCAGAGTTGATTGAATAAAAGATAAATATCTAATCTGGCAATTTATTTTTATCTTTTGAGATATTTATTTTATTTTACCTTTAAAGTTACAGCGTCAGCATACCTGGTTATTAATAAGTTTTCCGTATATTTCTTGGAGTTCAGTGTTCTCAATGGGGCACATTCTCACTTTGGAGACAAGACATACCCTGCAAAAAGGGTATATTGTTTGGCCTTCTGTCCATCCCGCAGACATTCCAGGATAAATATGTTTAGACCTACGCGCGACCTTGCTGTAGTCATAAAAATAAGAATAAAATAACAATCAAATCAAAGAGAATTACCTATCCACATAACATTAATCGAATTGCCAGATGATATGATGTGGTGAATTCTACGAATTGCAAACAAGTCTTCAGCGAGAACCTGAAAGGCAAGACCAAAATTTTGCAGTAGAGGTTATGTTTTATTGCATGCCGGTAACACCCTAATAATACGAAAATATATGAAATACTATGAACACCTAATTAGTTCATATATTATTATATTATCGTATTCTGTCCTCATAAATGAGGTACTCTAATACCCACCAGTATGTAAAAGAATTTTATGGTTTCATTAAATGACATATTTGTTTTTATTCACTTATTGATTGGCAACTAAACCTAAAATTTGTAGTCTAGCAAAATTTTATTTTATTATTAATTAAATTAACAATAAAGAAAATAATGAGTAAAGACTTAAAACTTTAAACTGATAATTAAGTTCACTGCCAACCAAGAACCTTTTTTGGCTGTGTTGGTCAAGTAATCTTGACTAGTTATGTGGTTTGAACATTCGACAAACTTAGAGATAAGATGATGAAGCCGTAGACCAATATTATTATACTTTTTTTGAAAGTGATTTTTTTATATTTGTTTGGTCAGATGTTTAACTTTACTTTGAACTATTTCACGCAACGTAGTCGCACCGCTCAGAGTCTACTTAAGAGTTAACTCGACACTGATATTACTGATAATAGAAATGGTACGTGATAATTCCCGTATCACAATAATTAATTATTTATCTCTATTAGTCTAGTAATATAATATCTGTTTCTATACAGACGGTAAAGTACGAATTTCATATTAATCCTACCCATCTGGCAACGTGCTTATATTGACATAATTGACAGTCAGGCGTAAATGGGGATGGACGTGTGAAAAAATATATCGATATTTATCGTATCGACATTTTTAAACAGTATCGACAATTATCAAGTGAAAAATATCGATACATCTTCAATTTTCCAATAAATATTTCCAACACATACAAAATTCATAAAAAAATAGATATGTAGAAATTAGTATTTTTAGTGCCTAAACAATTATATACGATTGAATCAAACCCGTAGTCATCAACAATGAACCCTCACCCACTCTTTAATGTGCTCCCTGTCAAGCAGCTTTTATTGTCGAGTACAGTGACAAAAGGTTAGACACGAAACCAGAGTTACGTTAATAAATATATCTAAATTAATACGAATTCGACGCTCTAAAATAAATATTGATATACCGTCATTAAAAATATCCACGAAATATATCGATATTATATGGAAAAATATCGATATTTTTTGCCTAACCCTAGCACTAAATAACGATAGTGCCAATCTAGCGGACCGAATAACATTAATAACTCTTTGATATTTAGAGTTTTTTTTATGGGTTAATTGTAAGTATTTAATACGTTACATGGAAATTAAAAACTTAGAATTTGTGTCTCAGGGAACTTTTTAGTTTATATTGCAATAAATAAAACGAGGGCTATTTAATGTTTGATTGCTGTGTCTACGTCTGTCTGCATTCTGCCTGTCTGTGGAGCAGTCTGTCCTTGGAGGCAAAGATGATAACAGATTTCAAAATATTGTTCTTATATAATAAAATTAACCATGTTTGCTGTAAATTGGTTACAAGCGATCTATTTAGTTGTTTATTAAAATAGAAATATTATGGGCACTCTTAAAAAATATATATATTGGCATGGTTGGTAGTTGGTAACACTGAGTTAACAGTTATCGTATTGGGAGGAGCGAAACGAAACGAAATAACATAACCTAAAACCAGTTTTGCTAGTAACGCGACAAGAAACAGTGTTGTTTATTAGTTTTCTCGTTAAATATTTGTGCTTATGATGCCGCGCAGGAACATCAGTAAACTTTGGAATTACTTTACGAAATACGGAGACGATTATCAAGCCATTTGCACATTTTGCAAAGGATCTTTTAGTTATAAAACAACTATTGGTAACCTGAGGTCTCATTTGAAGAGAATGCATCCAACCCTCAATTTAGACTTAACGCATTACTACACAACGGACGAAAAAAGAGATGACGGTAAGACCACAAAACTATTATTTTGTACAAGCTGATATTAACTGTTTTATTGGTTTAAAATAGCTGCTATCATTGAAGTTCCTGGTGGCATGTTGTTATAAACTAATATGACGCAGTATCGGTGTCCTAATATAGTTATTTTTACAAAATATTCTATTACGGTTTCGCATACATATATATTCACTCTTCCCTCGAACGGTTGGGGGGTCCAGTTGCTCGCGTCCGTAGGTATGAAGCCTATGAATCTCTACATGTACCCTCTGGGTGGTGGTAAGGAGCAACAAAAAGTAGCAGTAGAACTTGTGCAAAGTTCGCCCGGATAGGTACTGCCTCCATACCGCATTACCGTGTTCCGGTGGAAGGGTGTGGTGAAATCACATGCGCATGAGACCTAACATCCCCGTCTCGGGTTTAGGGTGCAACGCGGTGCGACTTGATTCTTATATTGCGGTCGGGGAGGACCTAAGTCGTATTGCTGTTATGGGCGGAGACTTCAGGTTCCCCAAAGTGGCGCTGTTTTTCATGTGGGTTACATTGACGTGTGCATTAGACGTGAGAAGTGGACAGCGCCTTGTTTTATCTCTAATTTTCCTAACTTAACAACACTGATAATTTTATTTCGTTGTAAGTAATATAAACGTTATGTGTTGTCCTTAGTTTTGATAACGAACGGTTTTCACATTTCTAAAGTAGCGACCCGTGTCGCTCCGCATTAATGCAAACTTATTAAAGATTATCAATTCTTAATTTAAAAGAAACGATTTATACGAGTTTAATACTTTAATCCCTTATATCTAGAGAACATTGAAAAAAGATACAGGAAAGCAATATAGGCAATTTTTTTTTTCTTGTATTTTGACGTAACAACCAAACTATTGAACCGATCATGATATAACATTTATGGGACCAATCTGAATGCATCCTGTGAAATAAAATAAAGATTTTGTTTATACAAATGAATTGAACCTTTGGAGATCGTACGAAAATATCAAAATTTTCGACGTTTCGATTTGACGAGAATTTTCAATCGGTCGGGAGGGGGAAGAGGTTTACGTCATAAATGTGACAGTTTTTTTTTTATACCTACAGTGGACTGTGTTTTTTATGATAATACCTTTGTAGCACCATATTCTTTTCAACGTTTTCAACAGACTTTCAGAGGTTATCAATTCAGTTGTTTGTTTTGTTTGTTATCTCAGCGCTGCGTCACTTATTGACCGATTAGGAATATTATTTTTTATTAAATAAATGCTTTCAGAACGACCCCATAGAACTTTTATCAATATCGGTTTAATAGTTTGTTTGTTATCAAAATAACTTGAAAAGTGTCATCCACGTAAACGAAATTGCGTATTTTGGTTTCCTGAGACTTTTTTCTTTGACCGTTGTATTCCGATATTGCTGTTCTTCAAAAAAAAAACTTTTCTTCTAAGGGCGAGAGAAATAAGGGATGAGTGTTATTTTACTCTTGTTTACTATGCGTAATCTCTATGCATCTACCTTCTTCCCCAATCAATAGAAAGTTATACCTTATAAAGTACACGCAGAATATTCTAACGCCTGACAGCAGAATAAGCTCAGTAGCAGCTCGGTCTTCCGTGCTGTCGGTCATGAGTTCGATTACCAGGGCAAGCATTTTTTTCTGTTGTGACTTTTTTCTGTTTAATATGTGTTAAATGTATTTATTTTGGTACATAAAATACTATTTAAGTTCTCTTCTGATTTTTTTTTTGGTTTACTTACCAACCATTGTTATAATATTCTAGAATAATAAAAACAAAATAGATTATTGAACAATAAAAAAAGTGTATTAAAAAAAAGATGTTCGTTCCGGGACCCGGCCGATATGAAACGTGAAACACAAGAGAAAGTCATCAAAAATAAATCAGTTGAATTGAGAACCTCTGACACTAAACGAAGTATTTTCACACAAATAAGGACTATAGAACTATTTTTATGCAACAAAATATTGATATCTGATAAAACAAAAGCAGAAAATACCTAGATAAGTTCTCGAAAATGTCGGCGGCAATTATTTACGCTAAAATCTTGATAGATATAATATTTTCATCTGCAATATCCCGGGACAGAATATCTGATCAGGCAGCGAGTATTTGAATGTTCCAGATCTTTCTGATAGAATCATTCGATTTAAAAAACACTACAAACTGACTACGTGATTTTCAACTGCTCCCAACGCACCATAACAACATCAACTTCAAACGAAAACCCCTCGCATTCCCCTAAAATAAAACACACAATCGCTTGCGGATTCATCGTGTTTACATGTGCCTCGCATTCCAGAACGTTCCGAATCAACTCCAACGCCAGTCTAATAACAACTTTAACTCTTTTATCGAACGTTGAGATTATTTCGCATGAAATGATGAGTTGTGATAATCTTGTATCTGACACAGTATGTTTTCAATGGCGAGCTGGCAACGCCGCCCGCTGTTTTATTGATCAAGTCTATAATAGGAATGAGGTTGTACCTGGGGAAACGAGAGATTTGGGCGAAATTATGTAACTTAGAGCTGGAAATATCAATCTAAAAAGCTTATTTCATTCACTGGATACGGTGAATAAAATACACTATCTTTATCACACTTTTAATCACTGTTTTGGTGTTTGAATTTAGAACACACCAATATATTCGACCTCCATGTCAATGCTATACAACCTCCTTGCGCGAATTATAATACTGGATAAAAACTCTTTGTCTATTTTCGCACAAACCTTTCTTTTTCTCGTAGTCATGGTATAAAGTTTAGTATGCAACTCTTGAATATAACGATTTTATATCGAGAGCCATAATCCTTCGCTTGCACGTGATTCACCTACAGCCCTCGCTTTAAATCCGCCCTTATTAACTAATTGCATAATTAGTCAGTATTTACTACTTATATCTTAAGTATTTTACAACTTGCAATATTTCTTTAATGATTAATATTTTTATACCTACCTACTTACTTGTATCGTTACATCGATACATCGTTTAATATCAAAGCTAGATTATTTGTTATCCTGCTATTAAAATTAGTGTATTAGTTAGCATTACTTTATTTAACTATATCAAATATTATTATTTTCTTAAAAGCTAGCCAACAAACATCCCAATTACAAATAAAACACAAGATAAAATTTTTAAAATACAATTACAATAAAATATCATAAGAAAAATTACAGATCCATAACGTACGTAAAAAAAAACTATGGTACCTTTATGAAAAAAAAAATTCAAAAAAAAAATATTTAGACATTCTTTTTTTTTAAACTTCTTAGTCTTAGGCTGCATTCCTTATGCAGTCTCTATATTCTCGAACATTATATAATGTACTTGTATCTGTAGCTTCTGCCTTCTAAGGCAGAAGGCAGAAGCTACATTGGCATACTTGACTTCCAATAGCCTCTCATATCTGACTGCGTCCGGCATATGCCTCCACTTGCGTAATTTTGGGATTCTGTTGCATAGGGACGGTCGAATAGGGTTTGAACAAGCGAACTATGTTTTAAGAAGTTATGCCTAAGTTCGCTTGGACGTACCAGCCTCTAATGTTCCCACTGCAGGGACACCGGCCTACTCTCGATAATTGAGAGTGAATGGGCTCTAATCTACCACGGGAGCCCAATCCGGATTGGTAGATGTCACATGTCTTCGAATTTTCGGTTCTAAGACATGCCAGTTTCCTCACGATGTTTTCCGTCACCGTTTCGAGAACGTGGTATTGGGCGCATACATTTTTCAAGTGAATAACTCATTGGTGCACTTGTGGGTTTGAACCAGCGACCTTCAGATTGAAAGTCGGCGTCTGTGCCCCTGCCACCACGCTCCTAAGTTCGCTTGTACACATTTATTAAAAAAGTATATCATTTCTGAGTAATGTTTTTTATATTTGCGAATCATGCTGATCTAAATTCTGTTTCAATCTCAATATTATCTCTTTCAGCTTCCTGCATTTAATTTCAAGTCTTTTATTACGTTTTTTCAGGTTCTTATTCTCGATCATAACTTTTCGTTTTTTATTTTTTTCCATGGCAGCTTTCTTCTTCAAGTAAGCTTCAGTTGGACTCTCAAATATAGATTCTAAGTCGGTAATATTCACGTCGTCTAAGGAGTTGGGAGACATTCTGTCTGAAAGAGGGTCGTTTGCTGTTTCCGCCGATATCTGAAACATGACAAGAAAATTAATGATCATAATGATCATTTACTGTCGAAAAATTATACGTAGTTTTTTTCATAGGTATTAAAATATAAATTAAGAAAAAATACACATTACAATGATTTGGGCCCTTGAGCTCTACATTATCCATTAATCACGTAAGGTTAATTACGTGTTTTTGACGATTTTCTTAACGAATTATTTAAAACAAGTGGCTGCTTTAGAAATCTAATAAAATTACTCCAATACTTTCAAAAGAAACATGCAAGTCGGTATACACTGGGCGAAGAAAAGTCACACGAAAGCAAAATATTTACTTGGATAACATATTTTTTCCAGTTATTTTCATTAAACAAGTAAACTTTGATAATTTTAACTGATTTTAATAATTTTTATGCGACTAATCTGGAATCATATTATTTCAAATAAGAAAAGAATTTACCAACCCGAAAACGCGGCACGGCGCTTTTGAATATCTTCCTATATCCTTTAGCGGTTGTGTACATGTCTTCTGTTTTGAAATGGTCGGAACATATTCTGCTATTATTGGTGGGCGTCCAATCTGACTCGTTTCTCTGTTCCCTCACTACTTTGACCCACTTATGGCTCCACAGTTCATCTTCAGGAAACCTATTGACAAACAGTCGTCCATTATTCATGTGTTTTTTTAGCAACTTTTTAATGACCCCTGGTGTTAAACTACCCCTACCTACCCAAAATCACGTGTATTTTTATGGTACAAAAGCATATTGAAATTTTCAGAATATTATCGCTCGTGGCGTAGCTAACTTAACTGTTCTTAACATCATCTAAGTTAAGCAAATTTCGGCCCGGTCAGTAGTTGGATGGGTGACCATTTGAGCTGCGCGCTGTCGGTCGTCGTCAAGCCTGTCGGAGGCCTACGGGCGGCTTGAAAACTCCGACATTAAAGTTGGCGACTTGCTCATGCGAAAGAAGAATACGCGACGCGCGGGGAGATCGTTGCCTAGCAACGGTGAGTCAAGGACACCCGCCGCTAGAGATCATGCGTTCAACGATGTGAAGAAAAACATCGCGAGGAAACCGACATGTCTTAGAACCAAAGACATGTGACATCTACCAATCCGGATTGGGCTCCCGTGGTAGAACAAGATTATTTTAGAAAAAGAAATAGGGTTACTTTAAAAAAATGTTAACTGCGCAAACGAAGTCGCGGGTAAAAGTTAGTAAATACATATTATACCCAGACCTAGAATAAACATTAATGTTCGTCAAAACAGTTCTGACCCACGACCTACAGCGCAGCAGGCAGAGCTATGAGGCTAGTCGAAATACAATTTGCGGTACGGCACCATCAGAGTACTTAATTCAAATTTTCTTGCTATCGCTACTTTAAGTACGCTACCTTACCTTGTTCCTCACCAACAGAGCTATGAGGCTAGTCGAAATACAATTTGCGGTACGGCACCATCAGAGTACTTAATTCAAATTTTCTTGCTATCGCTACTTTAAGTACGCTACCTTACCTTGTTCCTCACCAACAGAGCTATGAGGCTAGTCGAAATACAATTTGCGGTACGGCACCATCAGAGTAACTAAATCACCTTTTCTTGCTATCGCTACTTTAAGTACGCTACCTTACCTTGTTCCTCACCAACAGAGCTATGAGGCTAGTCGAAATACAATTTGCGGTACGGCACCATCAGAGTAACTAAATCACCTTTTCTTGCTATCGCTACTTTAAGTACGCTACCTTACCTTGTTCCTCACCAACAGAGCTATGAGGCTAGTCGAAATACAATTTGCGGTACGGCACCATCAGAGTAACTAAATCACCTTTTCTTGCTATCGCTACTTTAAGTACGCTACCTTACCTTGTTCCTCACCAACAGAGCTATGAGGCTAGTCGAAATACAATTTGCGGTACGGCACCATCAGAGTAACTAAATCACCTTTTCTTGCTATCGCTACTTTAAGTACGCTACCTTACCTTGTTCCTCACCAACAGAGCTATGAGGCTAGTCGAAATACAATTTGCGGTACGGCACCATCAGAGTAACTAAATCACCTTTTCTTGCTATCGCTACTTTAAGTACGCTACCTTACCTTGTTACACCAACGAATCATATACGTCTATCTCTTTCTGAAAATGGCGATTTCAACTATTATTATAAGCCTAAAATTTCCCAGTGTACAAAGGTTTTCCTTCCCTCTGTCAAAACAATCCTATTTTTAGCTATTTTATACCAACAATAGTATAAAAATCAATAATTCACATCAATATCAATTTGTCGACTCCGCGGCTTAGTTGGTAGTAGCCCAGCCTGGAGCGAGGGGTCCCGGGTTCGATTCCCGGCCGGGGCACACTTTGTGTGGTGAGCATAAAGTTTGTTCTCGGGTCTTGGGTGTTTGTCTTGTGTTTCTGTGTTTGTCCATGCCATCTGCGACACAGGGAATCCTAGTGCAGAGGTATGAGTGTGTTAACGTTGTTTTTTTTTTTAATATCGGTATAATTTCAACTAGCTTTGTCCTATTTTTAGCTATTTATACCAACAATCAATCAATTGGTATGATTTCAACTAGGATTATACTTTCTACGTACTCACTTGTGAAAAGTAACGTCCTGGCCTTTGTTTTTATTTCTGGAGTTATTAGTACATATTTTAAAAGCGCACGAAGGCATTTTTCTAATTGTTTACCGAATAATTGCTTCACTGCGTAATATACGTGTTGCTCGGATCGCGGTTCGATTGCGACTAACGCGATATGTGTCGATGCACCTATTTTAAGCGGTCCACGCCCGTTTCTTCTCGTTCCAACTAGACATGGCGTCTGGCATTATTACACACAATTAATTCAGTACCCCATTGATTCTTCGCTTCTGATGAGTGAAAATCAATATTTTCGGTGGTCCAGGTCCGTACCCCCTAAGAAGCAACTAAAAGTAACAGTAGATCTAGAGCTATGTTCGTCCGGAGAAGTACTGCCTCCACACCTGGTAATCTGCCGCCAAGCACTCGTATTGCTGTGTTCCGGTGGACGGGTGTGCTGGTGAAATTACAAGGGTCACATCCTCGTCTCAACGTGATGGGCGGATTGCGATACGACTTGTGTATTCTTATACTACAGTACGAGGACCGGAGTCGCATCGCTGTTGTCTATGGACGGAGGTAAGCACTTAACATCAGATGGCCCTTCAGCTCAAACGTCACTTATGTTTCATAAAAAAATACACGTGACTGATTCAAAAACTTAAAAAAACCGACCGACTTAATTTTTATCATCCCTATTTCTCATCCTTAGGGGGTGCACCCTACCATTCTAAAATGAAACATCCAGATCTGTATACAACAGGCAAAAAGTTACAGGAAAGCAAAACATGCAATTTCGCTTACTTGGATGACATTTTCTGAAGTAATTTTATTTTAATTACCAAACTATTGAACCGATTTTGATAAAAAATCTATAGAAGCATATCCTTTCCAAATAGATTGATAAATGACTGAGAACTGAGAGAAAAAAGCCGAATTAAGAACA
This sequence comes from Aplocera efformata, assembly GCA_921293045.1. NCBI lineage: Eukaryota > Metazoa > Arthropoda > Insecta > Lepidoptera > Geometridae > Aplocera > Aplocera efformata. The sequence continues at coordinate 304,943 of OV121068.1, read as the reverse complement.
TCCGTCTCTGAAAGCCGGTTATGAAAAAACTAGCAGAATTTGAATAAGTTTTTATTCAAGCGCCATTCATAGTTACAAATACGAAACAGTTTGTAAAATGTCAACGTGGATTATGTAATATTTGATTAGCATAAAACTTTTATTGTGACTATTTTTGTCAACTGATTTCAAAAGAGGTTAAAATGTCAGATCGTTTTTTTTTTAAGTTGGTTACCTGGGAACTCCGCCATTCAACCGATTAGGAAAATTCTTTTTTTAATTTGAGATTTGGTCCCTTAGGAATGATATCAAAATTTGGTTCATAAATCAAAATAACTAGCAAAAATATTTCTTCAAACTAAACGAAATTGCGTATTTTGCTTTACTGTGTCATGTCTTCGATCATTGCAGACGGATTTGGATGTTTCTAGTATTTTCTTCTCACTTACTTAACCAATTTGGATGTTTCTAATACTTAATTAGTCCGTAGTATAAAAATTTAGACGTTTCTAGTATCGAAGCCGTGTTTTTCGTTTATTAAATCGGTCTATTATAAATTCACTTACCATTGGAATGCACGCAGAAAGGAAGCGATTATATGGGATGAGAAACTAACCTTGCCGTAACAGTTTTAACTGTTTAAGTACTAACCAGCCTATAATTAAGGACTTTAATTACTAGCGTAAGCCTGTGTACGTTTAAATACCTACTACCGCTCCGGGGAGGACGGGGCGTTTATGTCGGGCGTGATCCTACTAAAACCACCTATGGTGCTAAAGGAGCAATAAGTAGCAGTAGAACTTGTGCCAAGTTCGTCCGGTACTACCATCACACCTAGAATCAACCGCTAAGCAGTAGTGCTCGCATTGCTGTGTTCCGATGGAAGGGTGTGGGTGCCGGTAAAATTTCATGCGCATGAGTATCATCCCCGTCTCGGGTGACGGACACAGCAGGATGAATGCGACTCAGTATAAGATTTGGATCTTATACTGAGTCGCATTCAGTATAAGATCCATGGGCGGGGGTCGCCACTTATCACCAGGTGGGTACTCAGCTCGTTCCGTCACTATAATCACATATTAAAAAAAAATAATATGAGCGCGATATTTTGTCAATTTTAATAGAAGTTTTGATGATACTGTCCTGTATGTATGTGTTGGAATCCAGCACTAGTGCCTACTAGCACTTATAGAAGTTTATTTTGAGCATCTTAGAAAACATATGGTTGGGTACACAGGCTCCTGGGGCCACGGAAGAGTAAAAACACTGTCGTAGCCCCATAAAGGCGCTGAGCAGGAACAGGGTGGTTTTAGTCGGTTCACGGCCGGCATAACCGCCCCATCCCCCGGACGGAGCGGTATACGTAGGTATTTCAACCCTGGAATATAAAACAAAAAAAGGGTTATTTGTAACAAAATATGTCCAGTTACTAAGTATTTTAGTAATACTATTACGTGCTTGCCTGTCAGTAAAGTGCAACTCCGCCATTTTGAATTGAGCGATAACTGAGTATGACCAGCCGTCACCCCGCGTACACACTGCGCCGTAAGCTGTGGACGCACGGAGCGGCAACGTCGCTTTCGTAACCGGTTGGTACTGGAGCCGCGGGCGATCCTCGCTCGGTGAATATATTAACTCTATCGAATACATCTCTACCTATTTATGTATTAGAAAGAAAAATACTTTTTTATTATTATTTTGTTCATATTCTGCTCGGCCCAAAATGCCGGTAAATGTTTGTAGTGCACGGGCCTAAGTCAAGTGCCCACGAGCTGGTTCACTTGTAGGTAACATGTTATCCGAAGAACTCATCTGTTATTATTATTATTAATTAAGGCACTAGCAGCTTGAGCTGATGCGTGCATATGTTTACTTGTGTTTTAATACATAAATATTGTATATACTGTGATTGTATTATATTTATGTATTAGAAAGAAAAAAGACACAGTAGCTCTTTTTCTTTTTCTAAATAAAGTGTTACTAAATGCGCCCCGCGGTTTTACCCGCGTAGTTCCTTATAAACATATTTATGATTACTTTAACCAACTTTAAACAAAATTGTCTGATTAATGTTAATCTATTTATGTAATTCGTTTTTACGCAAAAATTCTTACGACCAACGTTTAGTTTGTGATTTCAAAGTACGTTATATTAGGTTCTTTTTAAATATGTTGTTTACCTCTGAACTCTGTCATTCAACCGATTAGGAAAAATCCTTTTTTTATTTGAAAAGATGTGCTTTCAGGTTGGTTTCATAGAAATTTTATCAAAATTTTGTCAAATTGCGTTAAAAAGAATCTCAGCGAACGTAAATAAATAAAATAATAAAGTATTTTTGCGTACTTTACTGTTATCTTAAAGTATACATTACAGTAACCCGAAATAACAAAAGATTATGATATTTTGGCAACAGGAATTCCCCGAAGTGTTTAAAAAGCTAAAATATTTTTTTCTTAATAATATAGTGTGTAGATGCAGATCCCTAGAAAGATTCCTAGATGCGCCCACGATCTCGTATACGACATCCATTAGAGAATAGGGACCGGGTGGCACAATTTATTCTCTGCCCACGTATTATGCCCACTCGTCTTACTAGGCCCTACCGAGATATGAACCCCTGCACTAGGATTCCCTGTGTCGCAGATGGCATGGACAAACACAAACATAAAACAAACTCCCCGACCCGAGAACAAATTTCATGCTAACCACACCGGGAATCGTACCCGGGACCCCTCGCTTCGAAGGGGCTAACCAACTAAGCCACGGAGCCGTTTGATGATGTCGCAAAAATATATTTGTGTGCGCTTACATTGCAACGGTGGTTAAACCTTGCCAGATAGATCAAAATGATGTATTATAGAATTGTAGTACGATCTACGTCACACTGTACAAGCCGCCGAAGCCGGGGCGTGCCGCTAGTTAGATAAATAATGAATATTCATGTACATATTCCACACAGCGCCATCTAGCCCCAAACTAAGCATAGCTTGTACTATGGGAACTAGGTAACTGATAGAATACATATAGCACTTATTTTTTTGTAAATACATCTACACTAATATTATAAAGAGGAAAGATTTGTACCTATGTTTGTATGTTTGTAATGAATAGGCTCAAAAAGTACTGGGCCGATTTAAAAAATTCTTTCACCAATAGAATGCTACATTCTTCCAATTTGACATAGGCTACATTTCATTTTGAAAAAAATTAGGGATCCTTGGTAAAATTTGAACAATGTAACCGAAGGTGTAGAAAAATGAGTCTTAAAATGTGTTTCGTCGAATGCGCTGCCGAAACTATTAGCGATAGAACAAAATAATGTACAACAATATTGAAGAACATCATAATGTCTACAAAAAACTCCGCGGTAGCATATGTCCAACTATTGTAGTTATGTCACTACCCCGTGCGAAGCCGGGACGGGCTGCTAGTATTAACATAATACAGAACAAACATTTATGTTCGCACACAAATGCTTGTCCTGGGAATCGAACTCGCGACCCACAGCGCAGAAGGCAGAGCTACCAACTGAGCTATAAGACCTTTGAAATGATACTAAGGTCGCGGCATCTTGGATTCTGTAAACAAAATAATTTAGGTCAAGACAACGTCACGGACACAGCAGACTTCGAAGGGAGATAGAAGTATAAATGTGTTATTTTTTGTGTACAATAAAGAATTACAGAATTACGGAGATAGATAGATAAACTCTTTTTTGTACACCCCAGAAATTGTAATAACAAAAAAAAAGGACATATAATTGGTGACACAATGGGCGGCCTTATCGCTAAGAGCGATCTCTTCCAGGCAACCTTTGGATGATATAAGTATAATTTTCTAATGGAAAAATTATATAAATTATATATGAGGAGATATTTTTTTTTCTTTATATAAATTATATATTGTATAAGGTGGGTTTCATTCAGCTGTATTTATTTTATTATTAAATTAAAATTAGATAAAAATAGGTAGAATTAGCTGTTCTGCCTATTTTTTCTAAATTTTTTTTTAACTGGTCAATTTTCTGCGGGTAGTCCTATTTTTTTTTTCTTATGTGAATGTGTGACGGAACGAGCTGAGGGCCCACCTGGTGGTAAGTGGCTCCCCTCGCCCATGACAACAGTAATGCGCGCGACTCAGTATGAGATCCAAATCTTTACTGAGTCGCACTCATCCTGCTGCGTCCATCACCCGAGACGGGGATGATACGTCCCACGCGCATGTGATTTCACCAGCAGCCACACCCTTCCACCGGAACACAGTAATGTAGCCACTACAGCTTGGCGGCAGATTCCAGATGTGGTGGCAGTACCTCTCTCGACGAACTTGGCACTAGTTCTACTGCTACTTTTAGTTTAGTTGCTCCTTTAGTACCACCCAGGGGGTACGTGTAGGGAATCAAAGCGTTCACACCTACGGAAGTAAGCAACTGCACCCCAAAAATCTTAGTGCGTGCCAATTTCAGCTACTGTGAACTCATAACTCATGTAATACTTGCGCATACAACTATTATTTCGTTATCTGTGGAGACGAGCGGGCACAGACCGAAAATAAACAGCAGTTGGCGCGTTTTCTTGGCAAGTTGCCAGTATTATTTTCCCCTAATATGTCGCGCGCTTCACGTAAATTGAACAGAGAACAGATTATAGAATGTACCACAGATAATACACTTAGTGACGTAGATTATACAGGGTGTGAAGGTCAAAACGTAGTTTTAGTGACATAACTACAATAGTTGGACATATATGGTATCGCGAAGTTTTTTGTAGATGACATGCTCTTCAATATTGTTGAATATTTTTTGTTCTATTATATTATCCATAGTTTCCGCAACGCATGTGATGAAAGACATTTTATGGCTAATTTTTTACACCTTGGGTTACATTATTTTGGAATCCCTATTTTTTCTAGTAATATGCCTTTTTCACTGAGGAATAATGTAGCATTCTGATGTTGAAAGAATTTTTGAAATGTTTCCAATAGTTTGAGTTTATTCGTTACAAACATAGTAACATACAAATTTTTATTTCGAGCAATTCTTGTATATATATTTATTTGTATTATATTATTTTTTTTCGCTTACCTAAGAAACGGTACGATCTGTATGTGTCTAACACCCTGTATGCTGCCTACAGATCTGAAAATAACCTGCGTAGGCGTCTGTTTGTCTGTTTGATCGAGAAAAACAACGAAAGAATTTCCTTCCGATCTCAACACAATGTTTGAGTCATGATTTATTTATGCAAGAACACGCCACAGATAAATAATGTTATTTCATAAAAACGAATATACGGTAGAAATTATTTTTCGAAAGTTTTTTTTTTTTTTTTGTGCCATCGCTCTTCTTGTGCATTCGCCATTTTCCAAAAGTTTACTATTTTTTCGAATGTTCTAATCTCAATTATTTGATAGCTCTGTTGGTTAGTTGGTCTGTAAGTACTGCCTTCGTAGCTAGATTTGAATCCCTACCGGTGCAGACTTTGTAACGTAAAAAATCATTTATTTATGAAACGGAAACATACAAGAACACAAAAGATATTACAAAAAACTTGTAACTAAACTCAGCGTGGTGGCCCAGGGGCACAGACGTCGACTTTCAATCTGAAGGTCGCTGGTTCAAACCGTATGAGTTCTTAACTTGAAAAATTTACGTGCGCAATACCACGTTCTGGAAACGGTAAAGTAAAACTTGGAGTGTAGAGGCATGAGTGTTTAATGTTTTACTTTCTTGTAATTTTAATAAATCTAGCTTAAAAATAATCATAATTTATCGTTGTTTTTTTCTAAGGATGTAAAATATGCGATGATATTATAATAATTATTAAGCTTGCTCGGGCCAAGCTTAAGCTTATTCGTAGCGAACTCTAGAAACTTGGCAGTCCATTTTTAGCGTTCTGTATCCCAAAAGTAGAAATAGACTCAAGTCGCACCCCGTTGCGTCCGTTAACCTAGACCCCTTCCACCGGAACACAGCAACTTGGCACAAGTTCTACTGCTAGTCAGTTGCTCCTTTAGTTCCACCCAGGGGGTACACGCAACAGGACGAAAAGCTCTGTTTAAAAAAAACAATATCTTTCAGACGATGACTCCCTCTGCTCAGTAAAGTTTTCATCGGAGATATGGGCCCAGTTTGAGCAGGACAACGAGGCCGCCCGCTGCACGATCTGCCAAAAGACCACGGAGAACACGGTGGAAGATATGCGGAGTCACCTCGAGGAGGAGCACCCGGCTGTGCTGATCAAGATATTGAGGAAGGAAGCCGTTGTGAGTACTCATTCTTACCCGACTGTACAAGGAGGGTTATGTTTTTCGCGTGTATATATGTAACCTATATGTAATGTATATGTCTTTGGCACGGTCTGTAGCCTAAACGGCTTTTAATAATAATAATAAACGTTTATACACTCATACCTCTGAACCAGCATTCCCTGTGTCGCAGATGGCATGGACAAACAGAAACACAAGACAAACACCCCGACCTTATTACAAACTTCATGCTCACCACACAAAGTGTGCCCCGGCCGGGAATCGAATCGGGACCCCTCGCTTCGAAGGGAGGGGTACTACCACTAAGCCAAGGAGGGCTTGATGGATTTTAGCTTGATGTATCGTGAGATTCGTATTAAATGTGAGTGACAATGGCTATGTAAAAAAAAAAATATATTAAAATGGCCGACATTTCGCGCCATATCTTTAACTAGCTGCGCCCCGCGGTTTCACCCGCATAGTTCCCGTTCCCGTGGAGAATACGGGGATAAATTGATTTTATTTTTTTCGTTAATTTTCCAATGTTTTAATAGTTATTCTGCTATTCGGGACGGAAACAAATCCAACAAATCAAAAACCATGGCAATCGGTCCAGCCGTTCTCGAGTTATAAGTGTTGTAACAAACACGACTTCTTTTATATATATAGATTTTATAGAAACCTCAAAAATTGTAGCCTATATGTTATTCTGATGTATAAGCTATATTGTGGTAAAGTTTCATTCAAATCCATTCAGTAGTTTTTACGTGAAAGAGTAACAAACATCCATACATCCATACATCCATACTTACAAACTTTCGCCTTTATAATAGTAGTAGGATTTGCTTCAAAACTTATCGAATCAAGTCAGATTTTTTTAGGTCGGATCGTTCGCGGCTTGTTTGTCATACACACTACACAAACACACCTACATAAAACATTAGGTTTATGTAGTGTAGTGTGTAGGGCAAACAGCCGTAAATGATCCTGCTTTATAGATAGTTAAATAAATATAAGTCAATTGGACTATGCATGCATTTTTATTTTAAATTTTTATTCCCCTCCCCGGGTACGCCCATGGGTATTACAACATTTTTAAAACTTCATATAGGCTTCAGACGAAGAACAGAGCAGAGAAGACACCTTGCAGGAAGACGCAGAGGATTCCTACACAGAAATAGTTTACCTAGAAGAGGAGCCAGTGAAAAGACCCAAGCCGAGGAACCCGTTGAAACGGAGACAGTCCACCAGACAAGACAGACAGGAAACACATAGATTGGAACACAAAGCGAACGCGCCCGAAGCGAGAAGTCCAGAATCTGATCACGTCGATCCATTTCTCAACTACATCAAGGCATTACTCAAGAATGTGCCGAAAGAATCCTTCCCAAAACTTCAGCTTGATATTATAAGCATGATTTTGAACGCGCAAATTAATGCATCGCAGATATCGTTGCCGCAGGCAGTTGCTGTGTCGCCAATACAGCAAACATTACCCCAAGGATCTTTGCCACAAAGGAGTTTACCCTTAGAGACCCCATGCAAATACCGTACAGTACCCAGTGTGGGCTCGATGGTCACTGTGACGGAATCTGAAGACGCAACTGATGGCAGTACTAGAGTAAACACCATCGCGTCTACAGCAGATTACCACATCACTATTGGGAACAAAGAAAAGGATACTTTATAATGGTGGTTCTCTCTGTTCTTGTCTGTTGGAGTTGGACGTGAACTGTGCTGTGTCCCGGTGGGTGTGGGTGCCGGTGAAATTACATGCGCATACAAGTCTTGGGCGACGGGCGCATCTGGGTGCGATTTCGGTCTTCTCACGCTTCGGGGTGGACCGTATTGCTGTTTTTATGGGAGGAGTAACCATTTAACATCAGGTGGGACTTGAGCTCGTCCCGTCACTATAACAACATGAAAATTTAATAAAAATATTAATACAATTTTAATGTTTAATTTGTCACCTATATGTATATCTAAGAATATTACCTGTAGATACTGCAACTTAAACTTTGTAGAACAAAGTTTAAGTAGTAGAACTTGTGCCAAGTTCGTCCGGAGTAGTACTGCTACCACACCTGGTAATCCACCGCCAAGCATCCAAGCCACCGCTATGGTGTCGGAGTTTTCAACCAACCTTAAAGCCCCCGACTAGTATAGCCGTGACCGACATCTTAACGTGCACTCCGAAGCACGGAAGCGCTCAGTTCAAATGCTACGAGACGGTCACCCATCCAACTTCTGTCCGGGCCGAGAGTGTCTTAACTTAGATGATGAAAGAACAGCTAAGCGCCGCAGCCTTCATAGCCCAGTATTGACGCATCGCGTTGCTGTGTTCTGGTGGAAGGGTGTGGGTGCCGGTGAAAATATGAGCACTTGAGGCGTTATTCTCGGCTAGAAGCTAGAAGATGATATAGTTGGCAAGGATTACCATTACCCAAAAACTTACATAATTCTAGATCGGAACAATATTCTGTCTTACTCCTTCAAGTACTTTGCGTACTCCCTAGCTTCCATTCTTTTGGATTTCTTCATCTTCAAGCAGGAGTGGAGGCCTTAGGGGGTGGCAAGCAGGGCAACCGCCCGCCTCGCTTTTGTAAGGCCTCGCACCCTCGCAGAACAACCCGTTTCTGGTTTTGATGTACTGCAGTTGTCTTCAAGAGGATGCTGACTGATTACCAGGAGCCCTGTACACTTCCAACTCACCTACATTCCTCACACCCCAAGAGCCTCACAAAGATCTATCGCCCGGAGCCTTGCAATATCTAAGGCCGCCCTTGAGCAGATAGATTCACCCCCACTATCCAGTCCACAGAGTAAAAACGTTGACACACTCACACCCCCACTTGAATTCTCTCTATCGCAGATAGCATTGAAAAACAGAAACATTAGACATTTTCATCCTCATCACACAAGTGGACCGGGCCGGGAATCGAAATTGGGACCTCTGGCTTCGAAAGAATTACTACCAAGCCAGGGAGGTAGTATTAGGCATTTCAGAGCAGTCTGAAACACGTCTGCCTCCCACGAGATGCCACAGCATACTGACTATCGAACGCGTTGACAGAGACAGCTAGCATGTATACTGTACGCGTGTGAGCGAGACAGAGCTAAGACAACGCTAGTGACCAATATATTAGACAAACGCAAAATATAATCAAATAATTTTGTAATTTTCAATCCAACTACACATTCAATTAAAAAAGTAGAGTATGGAAGCAAATAAATAGTTGTTATCTACGTGACAAAGCAGAAATCATCTTGAAACATCGCGGGTCCCAGAAATATAGTCCAATATTGAAAATGACTATTTCCAACCGACTTCCAAAGGAGGATGTTATCAAAAATAAAAGATGAACAGTTGGATCTCGTAGATACCACAACGTTCTTAGGAATAACTTTAGATAATAAGCTTCAGTGGGGCCCACATATTGAAAGATTGTAGAAGAAACTTATTGAGAGACAGATTACGTAGATGACAAAAAGGCTTGGGAAGTAATTTGCACCACTCTAGACGCAGGATCATATTCGCGAATATGTAATACTGTCTCCGAGGGGTTTCTTGTCTGTTTCTTCCCCTCGGGTTGGTCGGTCAGGGTTGAAACAGACGTAAACTTAACAAATAAGATTAGCTAAAACATAAAACTGTAATGTTGACATATCTGTGGGCATGTAATGTGCCTAAGGGGCTCCTTTGACACGTTATATGCTCATGAATATGTGTACATGTGTGTGTAAAATTTGACGTGTCCAAACGATACTTGAGATAATAATGAGTTTGAGTTTGAAACAGAAACACAAGACAAACACCCAAGACCCAACCAACCTCGTCGAACCCAAGGCCCCTTGATTCGAAGGCAGACTACTTCTAAATATACCACGACTCAATTGATAATTCTTCTCGGATTATACAATACAAGGAAGGAAGTTAAATCAATTAATGTTAATTTTATCTCTACGTCATGATGGTAAACCCGTTTGCGAATTTTTTGAGTCATGCATCGTACGTATTACTAAAAAATTAATTACGCAAGCAGGTTACATTTATTTGGAAATCCATCCATTCTGAATCAGTATTCATATTCTTTACTAGCTGACCGGGCCACGCGTTGCTGTGGCTAACGTTTTTGTCATACGATATTATAATTTGCAATAAAATAATATTGCGATCATAAATTGAGATGTGAGCTATCCTATCTTTCAAGTTGGATCAAACTGCACACGGTGTACAAATTTGATACACAAAATCGGTTATTGTGATTAAACCATGATAGCTAGATATATGTTCTCGGGGACTTTTTTGTAGGTCTTAATGGGATCTACAAACCCGTAGTACATCATTTTGTTCTATTGTCAATAGTTTTTGCAGCGCACGCAAAAATAGGTTTTCGATTTTACACCTTGTGTACAAAATAGCAATTTACTTATGGATCCCTGAAAAAAAAAAACATAGCCTATAGCCTTCCTCGATAAATGGACTACCCAACACTGAAAGAATCATTCAAATCGGACCAGTAGTTCCAGAGATTAGCGCGTTCAAACAAACAAACAAACAAACTCTGCAGCTTTATAATATTAGTATAGATTCTTTATAGGGTGGGAAATTTCGGAAAAATTGGTATAGTCATTAAAACAGGTAGCGGCTGTACATAGGCCTTGTCAAATTGTAAAGTAAATAAAAAACCAGGGGGTGTCGGATTATTAGATTGTATAGAAAACTTAACTAATTATCTAATTGAGGTCTGCTTTTTGAAACATGTTCAAAAACTCTCATGTTTCGAATAATTATAATATCTAACGAAAGTAGGGAAGGAGGGAAGCGTGAGCGTAGGGTGCCGGGTTAAAAAATGTTAAATTGCTCGCGGAAGAAGTCGCGGGAAACAGTTAGTTATGAAATAAAAGCACCCATTTTGGGAATAAATTGTTTTGAATAAATCTCTTACGCTGGCATAAGAGTAAGCGAGACGGATGACTAACTTCAACTCTATCTTCCAACATCGACAGCGCGGGAACTAACGCCATATTTAGAAGAGTCGAGAATTATTTCTGAAGTACTTACCAGCATATTACGTAACTAAAGAATCTATACGGTAACGAATAAACAACTGACCTACTTATCAGGCGGTTATATAAGTAAATAAGCTTAATCATTGAAGAATTATGTCGAATATGTATAGCTATATACTCCTGGCAAGAGCCGTATTGTGTAGAACACGTCTTGATTCTTAAATCTTTTTTTTAGTCATCGCTTTTTGATTCAACATGTCGAAGCCATTATACCGATGCAATATAGTTATTTGTGGTTGAAATTTACTTTTTTCCGAATTTAGAAGTCCAGCTGCGTCCATCATCCGAGATGGGCATGATACGTCTCATTCGCATGTGATTTCACCGGCACCCACACCCTTCCACCGTTTTGCATTATGAAATGCACAAGCTTCATATGGAGTCTTCGGTCAGATCTAGATTCTTCTCAGGGTGAAAGATCAAGCGAAAGATAAAACTTTATCGATCACAAATGAAAAGTGTTAAAAAATAAATTATTATCAATAACAATAAGGTAATGCAATGGGCAGTCTTATCACTAAAAGCGGTCTCTCCTGCAACCAGATAAAAGAGAAAAAAGAAGGGGGCATGTTGGTGTATATATTAAGAAATCAGATTCAATTTAGTTAATTCAAAAGAAATCAGTTAATTCAAGAGAAGGCCGAATACCTATAGCTTTAATGGGAAGGTCTACTCGGAGTGACAAGCTCGGACAATTTAATAACTTACCAAGTATATTCTTCTTCTATTTCAAAAGCAAATCTGGTATTGACGCAGCTCATTGAACCTCTATCTTGAGATCACTCCACAGATCAAAAATTTGCAATCATGTATTCTTTCTTCCACATGCAAGAGGTGGTTTCAAGGTCTGCCAATCATTAGTCAATTCTTGCAATTGGTTAGAGACTTCCAAGTCTAATTCTTCCTTCCATTTTAAAACCTGTTCCGATGTCTGCTAAGCTCTAATTGATTTTTAATGATAACAAACATGTCTGGACGCTGAAGGCTCATGTTAAATGGGAACCTCCGCCGATAACAACAACTATAAAACTAGGGTATTTTCATACTTGCCTGTGATATGGAGTCAATGGAACACAGCAATGTAAGTGCAATAATGCTTGGTAAGATTACAAAGTGTAGAGTCGGTACTTCTCAGGGCGAACTTTGGTTCTACTGTTACTCTTTGTTTAGTGTGATGAAGTGAAGCTTTGTGAACAACTTACCAAGTTCTCTCTTCTATTTTGAAACCATGAACTGGACTACTACTGGGATCTTCCACTCCTGAAGTTTTGAGAATTCTGCTTAATCTCGAGTCTTCACTGGTTTACACCATAGGGTGTGGCTCTGAAAAGAGCCTTTGACAACCATCGGCTAAGGCAAGCTCCACTCTTGAAGAGTGACAAGCTCTGACGCTTGGCGAGAAACACAGAAACATTTGGCGGGCTCCGAAGAGCCCTAGGAGAAGAAAGGATAAGGGATGGGACAAGGTGGGACGGGGATGCTGCGGACAGTCTCCGGTGCCGGGGCACCGCACACCATCTTCACTTAAAAGATACTTTTACAAACTAATTATAAAAATCTTGTAAATTCCAAATATACTCGTTTTTTTTGTACATCACAGAAGCTCCTACCGGCCGAGACGGCCGCAGCTGAGATCAATATACTATCTGTACAAACATATATCTTTCCAATCGTTAACATCGGCTCGGGACCGTATCGTTCAATTTTAAAATCTACAACTAGAATTAGGAACGCCGGGCTCCGCTCGGATTCATTTTGTTAAAGCTCTGGTGCGGTGAGGTTGTTGCGGTCTCAGTGTAGGGAAGTATCTCTCACCGGAGCGAGCCCGACGTTTTACAAATAAAAATACATTGGTCTCGAGTTAAATAAAACGATACGACTAGCGTGGCCCGCGACTCCGCCCTCAGTACAAAATATAATCAAACGCCTCCAACTCAAATGCAACGTAGCGCCTCGCTCGGTGCCGGGGCGGCGCCCTAACATATCGCAGCGCGCGAGGCACCGTGCGAGACCGCCTCGCCGAGGCGGGCGGTGCGGGCGCCGCGGGCGCTCCGCCCCCGCTCCGTCGGCCTCCACTCATTTTTTTGGGTTTTTCGTCACGTTTTGTACGGGAGGCGACGGCGGCGGAGGCGGCGCGCGCGCGGCCGTATACACTTATCTACTAAAATTTTCACAAAATAATACCTAACGCCGGAATTTGATCTGCGCGGGAGATCCGCGGCTCGCGTCTTCAAATAAAAACTTAGCACAAGAGCGCGGGCGCGGCGCCTCGGGCGAGGCGGGGCGTCGCGCGCGCGCGGCACTAAACTAACGATAGAGTCTTTACCGAAGTCTACGCCACGTTGAGGAGCAGCTTGAGCGTGAGTGCGCGGTCGGGCTCCGGGCGACAGCGGCCGTCGCAGCGCCAGTGCGTCGGTGGCGGCGGCAGCGCAGCGGCGGCGGGGGCTGCGCCCCACTTACTCGCCGCGTAGCGCTCCTCGCGCGCCCCCGAGCGCCGCGCCGCGGCTATGGGCGTCCGCGCCGCGCGGCGTCGCGGCCTGTTGGCGGCCGCCGCGGCTTGCTGTCCGCAGTTCATCACGCCTCGGCTGGGTCTCGGTACGCGACCGACCGTGATGTTGGTTACTCTCTCTCGCCGACCTCGCTCTGATGACGTTCGAACGCGCGTAGAATGTTGTTGCGAGGTTTGAATAGGGTTCTTCAGTTCTGTTTCTTTATTCGAAGTTGTCAGATCGACGGTTTCACCGTCCTTGTAGAGTACGTGGACCGCGTTACGTTCACAAAATGGTCGCCGTCGCACGCGGAGAAGTGCTCGGTCTGCACCGCCCGGCCTCGAGCCGCTGTCGTCCGCTCGGATGACACGTCGAAACACTACACTGCTGCACTTTCACGACTACTTCGGCGGTCGCTGCTAGCTCCGATATAGGCGATCGATTTTTATTAGCACACGGAATTGACGCCACCTCTCCATTATTCGCACCTTCACCTTTCGATTTCGACTACGTGACGTCGGCGGCGCTCGTGGTATTTATAACGTAATGGCGGCTGTGTAATGCGCGTGCGCGGTGGGGATTTAAAGCGTCCTATTCACGACACCTCAATTTCTAATGATGACGGTGAAGATGATGATTGATCAAGAAAGATGTTATCAACTTATTCATTGAACAAAGAGTTTAATAGAACACAAATTAGATGTTATGATGCTCAAACCAATTCTTTTATACACTCATACCTCAGCACACGACAAAATTTACACACCACTTTTCACCAGGTGGGCCGGGTGCTGAAGCACGGTCCGTCAACTCTTTACTTCTTCTTGAAAAAATAGTATCTCGTCATATCTTACTGTTATTGCACTTAATTAATACTTTTTATTAATACCTCATTTAAAATTACTTTTCTTTTCTAAAGTAAGTTAAGTTCTAAAGTAAATTACTGTAAAAACTGCTACTTTAGGTTACTCCTTTAGCACCATCATTAATATTTCATTTATGCTAATTAGACTATTAACATAAATGTCAGTATTATATTTAAGCTAGTCAGACAATAAATAAGAATACCTTGTTTTGTTTTGGAAGGGTGATCAACTAGGTCAACTTCGCCAAATCGAAGAAGTTTATTTTTATCCAAATAGTTTGAACTTTAATGTACTACCTACTCTTCTTATTTGGGATGCCATTTTCTTACATAATATATTGGCTCAAAAACTATTTATGTGCGATACGCCCAATCATCCCTGATGAGCAACTCGAAATTAATAAAAGAAAAATATTACTTTCACCGCCCTTATTTTAAACTCTATGAAATAACATAAAAATCATCAATGTCTATTCAAAAATGGCGGTCACATTGTGTAGCTAACTAAAACTTACAGGCCGTGTTAGTTGTACGGCACCGTGGCTTAGTTGGTAGTAGCCCTACCTTCGAAGCGAGGGGTCCCGGGTTCGATTCCCGGCCGGGCACAGCTTGTATGGTGAGCATGAAGTTTGTTCTCGGCTGTTTGTCTTGTGTTTCTGTGTTAGTCCATGCCATCTGGGACACATGGAATCCTAGGGCAGAGATACGAGTGTGTCACATTTTTTTTAAGGTTTTTAAATCGTCCAATACTGAATTCAGTAAAAAATTATGACATCAATACTCATCACCGCTAACGGGATCATATCCGTGAATAGCTAGCTCTAATCCAATCGAGTGGAGAGGGTACCGATCGGATGGCAACGTTAAAAAAATACACCCAACAAAACAAGGAGGTTGCTACTATAATCCGACTAAATAAAGTAGGCTACGGAAACAAAGAATGTACTCACGTTGCTACGGTTACACAAATTTGTAGTGTAACAAAATGGCTACCGCAACGAGCTATTCTAGTACATAGTGAACGATAAGTTATTGTTTATTTTGTTTCAGGCATACACGTCATAATGCTACAAACACCCTCTATGATATATAGGTAACTACTTCTGAGTAGTAATATAGTACATGCTTAGTTTCAGCTGATAATATTACATATTACGAACCTTCATGCTATTATTATTGAATATGGCCACAAAGCAAGTGCTTGGTACATTACAATATATTTACCATAACTCAGTAGGTAGTAGGAGATTTCGAATTGATCTTTAAAGTACCGGGATCAATTCCCGGACGGAGAAAACATGTTTCTATGGGTCCAGTTGAGTATATGAGTACCCTTTGAATCCCTACACGTACCCCCTGGGTGGTGCTTATGGAGCATCAAAATGAAGCAGTAGAACTAGTGGTTCCGGTTGAAGTGTGTGGGTGCCGGTGAAATGACATGCGCATGAGACGTAACATCCCCCCGTCTCGAGTGACGGATGCAACGGTATGCGACTCGGGTCTGTTCATACTTTGATACGTGGTCTGGGAAGACTTAAAATCTACTGCTGTTATGGGTGGAGGTAACCACTTACCATCAGGGAATTTTTATTGTACTGGCAACATTATTCGTAAGTAGAAAGAACAATGGCTGTTTTAGCTTTACCATTGTTTAACATTTTGTTTGACATTTTCCTTTTGGTCTCTATTCTACGACCTAAATACGTACTCAAATAACCAAGTACCTACAGTAGGATATGAGATATCTCTTTCTAAGTGGATCAATATTACCTACTATATTATGTTTAGCGCATGTTCAGACCATCCCTGGACCCCTGGATCCCTGGATCCCCGGAGTCTATGTGGGTCACCTCTGCCAGTTCGGTTCGGTTCCCATCCAGTACAAACATCTTTGTGGCGAACTTAGATATTTATTCTGTATCTTGGCATTATTAGGTGCATTTGGTATGTATGTATTTACAAAAAGAAAGATTTATTATTATAATTTTGTGGCAGAATGGAAACCAGCCAGAGCTGAAATATTCCCGCTAATGCTGATTGAAGTTTTTTTTTAAATATTTTTACATAACGACATGGTGCATTTCATCCGAAAAATCTTTTCTACAGATGAAAAACTCCAGCTCAAATTCAACTCATACATGCCTATAATTAAATTATTTGCATAATTAAACGACTATAATCGCAATAACGTGACCTAACACACGTACATTTTGTTGCTATACTGCTATTGCGTGATGCTTGAATCACTGTAAGGAAAACATTTTTTATAATGTAGAGTAGTTACGTACAGGAAAACGTGGCCGTAGAATACGGGAAGAATGGCCTCAAGACTGTCCGGGTCAGTCAGACTGTCTAAAAATGATTTATGAAAAAATGGGCAAAAAAAATGCAAAAATGAATTATGCAAACTTAAAACCCCTTAAAACAACTTAGCTACGGAGTTCTCAAAATTACAGACAAAGATACATTAAAAAACCACTAGTTTATTCTTTACGAAATCGTTTTTGACCGAGTTAAAACAGAAGGAGGCTCTCAATCCAGCTGTGTGATTCTTGTATGTTTGTGACACGATATCTTCGCCAATTGTATTATATAATAGCTTTTTAATTTGATTGGGTGTACAATATGTAAAATGTATGTTGAAGAACATAAAAAATACAATTGACTGATGAAAATTTAAATACCCGCCTGAATGTATTGAATGACCCGATGAAAGTGTTGAACTTTCATCCATTATTTCTCGCCCTACCAAAAAGAAACATCCAAAACGGTATACGATGGTTGAAGATATGTCAAAATATGCAATTTCGTCTACTTGGATAACATATTTTATTGATTTGATTTAACAACTAAACTATTGAACTGATTTTGATTATTAATTCTATGGGGCCGATCTGAAATCATAACCTTTTAAAAAAAGAATTTTCCGAATCGGTTGAACTATGACAGAGTTCTGGGGCACTAAAACTAAAAAAAGAATACCATAAAAGTCGGTTACTTTTTTAAATTACATCCTGGCCACAACTCGCCAGACTGTATACCATGTTTACAAAACATCTGCGCTCAACCTGCTTCGAAACAGCTGATATATTCTATCCTTGTCTTTCCCATAGGCGGGAGGGAGAGGTCAGAGGGATTTCGTGGGAGGTTCAATACCTGCGGGCAAAAAATGGACGATGGAATTTCTTGGCTAACGGATATCATGGTTAAATTCAACACAAAGACTTAAATCAATTTGAATTAAAAGAGGTAGAAATATCAATTCAGAAAGTATATTATATTTGAATACATATGTAAACATTGTTATGGGTCTTATTTTAAATTCGAATTGACCGACATAAATGTTTCACTTCATGAAATAACTATCGAAACATCTCAAAAATACATCCTATCAAATAAAAATAATAATTATCGAATTGGCGAAGAAATCGCGTAACAAAGGCGGCATGGAAATACATATTCAAACAACACAATCACTCAAGACGATAGAAAAAGCTTTGATACACAAACATAACCTCTCCTCGGGATTGACATTCCGTTCCCCTTACGATGTTTTCCTTCAACGTTTTGGAACATGGCATTGCGCACATTAGTTTTACAAGTGAAAACTCCGAACGCTTGGATTTAAACCGCAACCCTTAGATTGAAAGTCGGGGTCTTTAAAATAAGTAGTAGTAAGGAAGATAATTCTGTTTTATTACGTCATTTCAGGGGCCCATTTAATAATAAGTGCTTGCCGCCGTCCTTAAACAACATCAATACGACTAAAGTAACCCCCCTACCGAAGTATGGAAAGACTCAGCCGCCGTTTATTGCATTCGTCAGATTAAGAAGAGGTTGTAATATTGTGCCTGTAATTTCACCCAATCCAACACCTTTCTACTGCAACGCGAGTGCATCACTGCTTGACGGTGGATTACAAGGTGTGGTGGGAATACTTCTCCGGACAAACTTGGCACAAGTTTTACTCCGAGATTGGGTTGGCCGCCCGGGGGACACGTGTAGGGATTCTGAAGTTACCCACGAACGCGAGCAAGATGGACTCTCCAAATTAGGTTTTAATACTTTTAATTTGAGGAAGAGAATGGGATTTGGAATCAGCTTTTCTCTTTTCTGACAAGATTTCTAACCAAAGGAAAGAAAGAGATAGATAATCAATAAACTTAAACATTTATTCGTGTCAAGTATCGTTTGGACAGTTCAACATCAGTAAACATATTCGTGAGCCAATAACGTGTCACAGGAGCTCCATAGGCACATTATATGCACACAGATATGTCAACATTACAGTCAACTTTCATGTTTTAGTTAGTCTTAATTGTTAAGTTTAACGTATGTTCCAACCCTAACCAACCCGAGGCGAAGAAACATACAATGAATGAGCAGACAGTATTACATATTGGCATAAATTCTATGGTAAGGCATTTAATACTGATGACGTACTTAAATTATTTTAATTTCAAGAATATGACGTCCTAGGCCTAATCAAAGATATTGGTTGGATATCACTGAATCATTGAAAGAGTAAACATGTATTTGTCAGATAAGAATTTTGATTAAGATTCTTTTGTTATGTTGAAAACACTTTAGACTTGACGCATACGATAACAATGATAAATTTTGAGGTATAAAATGACATCGCGGACGTTCCATTCTTTTGTTTTTTATTTTATTATGTGTCTAAAAACAATATATATGTTCTTTACCTAAAAAAAAATGAATTTCCGAAAAAGATCGAAATGGCTAGACAGGGTTGCTTGTTATTTCATCATGTTCGTATAAGAAAGAACAGAAATAAATATTGTTTATTGTAATTTGATATATTTTCCGGAAGACAATTTACAAAACAGTGTATATTTATGGGATTTTGCCCCCATGTCGTCTCGTCTGACAGCTAATCAGACAGGAAAGCATATGTCGTTTCAGCTAGTCTGGGTATATAATCGACAGGACGAGCTAAAAGCTGATAACTAGACTAGTATGACTCAAGTCCTTGGGGTAGGAAAGGACCTGGGCCCTATACATTCGGGGTCAGGCTGGGGACTAGTTTACTGTCGGGTCTTGGGTTGGTCTTGTTGTGTATTTATTGTCTACATGCTTTCTGTGACTGAGGAAGGCAGGCAGGCCTTATTGTCAGTGTTTGTTTTATTTTACAACATTATCCCGATAATTTTTCTGACATTTCTGTTTGTTGATATGTTAAGTTCACCTCATGGAACATCACGAAATGGTAGATGTATGAAATTTAAATGACAGGTAGGCCCTATAATTTGTGTACATGGGGTTCACGGGCTTTACTATAAATACTGTGCTTTTCGTTATCGGGTCGTGCATTATTTTAGTTGTAACATGTTTCCCTACGCATAAGCTGTCTCGATGTTAGAAATATGGCCGCACAAACAAAAAAAATATTTTCCTATTTAGGTAGTTCAAGGTATATACTTATTGTTATGTATTCTCTGTCTACGCTACTTAAGTTTCTTAATATCTACATGCGTAGAACCGTACCTTCTGTCCTAGTCTGTGGTATCTAACCTGAAGACTAACTGTCATTTTCTTATATATTTAATTGTCAGTGTCAACGTCAAGTGTTTGAAAGTATGTTGTTGAGTGATGCTAGCTCAATTTTTTAAACACCTAATCTTTTCCTTCTCTTGTAATAATTCTCATAAATAAATGAGAAGCCGTAAATGACAGCCATTAGTAAGTATTATTTAAGAAGACCTGTGTCGTATTTTTTTCCGTTTATGGGCGGTGGCCCACTAACCACTTAATATACCTAATCTTATGTGGTTAGTGGTGGTCGTCTACTACTACCATTACTGTAGTCGTATAAAATAAAATATATAAACGGAAATTTTTGTTTAAAGCTGTGTCGGTGAATACCCATCAAGAACGCGTGGCAGATAGATTTGTCGAGCAAATCCCTACCTGTATGGCTAGCTTTTGTTTTCCGTATACTAGCCTGTGAATAAATACAAAAGAAGACTAATTCGGAATTTGACAATCCAGAACAGAAAATTGATAACCGTAGGACAAAAATAATAACATACATAAAAAATTTATTAGCCAAATTTATGGCTATAATTAGATAGTTGGTAATACTAATCACCTGGCAGGTCAAAACAAATTCGAATTTTCCCATGATTTATTTTCCCCTATCAGTTAGTTTGTATTCCCTTGCCTTTGTTTATAGTCGCTAAAATGCGGCGCGAATTCATATTTATTTTACTGGGGATTATCTCGGTATCGACACTCTCATCGCTAATGGCTGGATACACGCCAGTGGACCCTGAGAAGGTGCTTCTAGACACCGTCGTTGGGGCAGTCGGTGCAGGGAACTTTTCTTACTGGCAATTGGGACACACAGGGCCGCTGCTGGTCGAGTTGACGTCTATAACTGGTGATGCGGACTTGTACGTAGCTGACAACATCAGGTAACTAAACGTATTATTTTACTGGTCAGTTCTGTTAGTCCAATATTGAATCAACGGATTTCGATCAAATTTGGTACAAGGATAGCTTATATCCTGGATTAACATGTAGGCTATTTATGATACTGGAAAAATGCTGGTAACACCGTGGATAAAGCTTGTATATTATATGAAAATTGGAATTATGTGTGTATAAGAATGGTTATGAATCTAAGAGAAAATCATTGGTAACATATTTAAAAAAGAATGAGAATTTTTTTTTAACGTTTTCACACTCTTACCTCTGCATTAGGATTCCCTGTGTCGTAGATGGCATGGTCAAACACAGAAACACAAGACACCCAGGACCCAAGAACAAACTTCATGCTCACCACACAAAGTTTGCCCCGGTTGGGAATCAAACAGGAACCCCTCGCTTCAAAGGCAAAGCTACTACCAACTAAGCCACTGATCCGTCATTTATTATTATTTTATTTATTCCAGCCCCAGCTACGAGGTGGACAAAAACAACTACAGTTCTGTGACCTGTGGTTTGGACTATGTGCACATACCTGCTTCCTTCCCGAGACCCATAGGTGAGGCAATTGTCTTTCACAAAGCATTCGGTGCAACAAGTAGCAGAATAACTTGTGACAAGTTCGACCGGAGAAGTACTGCCTTTACACCTGGTATTCCACCTCCAAGCAGTGGTGCTCTCGCATTTCTGTGTGGATGTGGGCACCGGTAAAACTAAAGGTGCATGAGAGGTTACATTTCAAAGGGGCGCAATGCGATGTGACTTGGTTCTTCTTATGCTGTTATACTTAATATATATAATAACATTAATATATCTTCAGGTATCGGAGTGTTTGGGTACTGGGGCCACCTCCTGTCGGAGTATAGCATCCAGGTATTCCTGGACGGGGGCGTGGGACTCCCCCCGCACGCGGCCGCGCACCACCCCGGACACGACAAGATTGGTGAGGACATCTATATTAATTGATAAAAATATTTTTTTAGTGAAAACTTCTTAGTCGCGTTGGGCAGTATTTGAGATGGGAAGAAATCATTGAACTCGCTGTTACCGTTACCGTTACCGACACCTCTGTATTTAAGTATCTGTAGTGTAGTCTGCTTTTGTTTTCACTTCTGTGCCAACAGAACTGAAAAGTTCTCGGAGAGGTACTGTATATTTTTTTTGCCATATCATGTTTTATCGGTAATCATATTTATTATAAACGTTTACACACTCATACCTCTGCACTAGGATTCCCTGTATCGCAGATGGCATGGACAAACACAGAAACACAAGACAAACACCCAAGACCCGAGAACAATTTTCATGCTCACCACACAAAGTGTGCCGCGGCCGGGAATCGAACCCGGGACCCCTCGCTTCGAAGGCAGGGCTACTACCAACTAAGCCACGGAGCCGTCAAAACCGTATTACCTATGAATTACATATTGATTAGCACAATAATTACATTGTTACTAATCCTTAATAATCCTTCCATTGAGGGTTTCTTGCTTGTTCTTTCCCTCTAGTATCGGATGGGGTTTTATTGGTCAAGCCCTGAACTTAGTTTTGATGTTTACAAGTTATTTTTAAGAATTCAACGGAATTAAAGATTTTTGATTTTGACTTTAAAAAAAAGGATTCACAAAAAAAAAAACTGATGATTGATGGACTTTTATTTAAAAACCTCTTTTCAGATTCACCAAAACACAGTGAAGACAAATTGCCAAAGAAAGGCGACAAGAGAAAGTCAGGATTCATAAAACTCATTAATATTGTCGACACAATTATGGATATGTTCGTGCTCTAGACCAGACTCTGCCGGCGAGCAGTAATGTGTACTTTTGAGTGAATAACCCAACCAGATGTTAACCGAACTGGTATCGGAGCTTCATGGCTTGTGGACTCGTAACGCCGGTTTCACGTGCCCTCTGAAACACGGAAACGCTTCCTACAGTTAAGATTAATGACCGTAATTAATCTGTTGGTTTATTGAATGAATGGTTTGATACCGAAATAGGAAGTTTGTCAAATTACTTAAGAAAAATATTGATTAACTTAATTTATGCAAAAAGGTTGTTATAAGTTTGACTGCTATGTCTGTCTGTCTGTGGCACCGTAGCTCTTAAACAGTTGGACCAATTTGAGTATGGTTTTTTTATTTAAAAGCAGGTTTTCTAGTGGTGGTTCTTAGACATGTTTTATCAGTCGGTTCAGCCGGTTTCAAGTCATCATTTCTAATTCTAGGTGCGGGTGACTAGGCGTGCCTGTGCTAAGGAGCTGTGACACGTTATATACTCATGAATATGTTTACTTGTGTGTGAAATTTGTCGTCCAAACGATACTTGAGATCTAAATGGATGTGAGGTTGATATTTTAAAATCTATTAAATCGAATTTAAGATCCACTTTTGAGGAGTGGGAATTTTCTTCCAATTTTTTATTTTTATTTAATTTCTATTGGACATCCTTGGAGGTATACTTTGTATTAATAATTGTCGAATTCAGGTCAAAATGGAAAATGTATCGCGTAAAAAATAAACAGTATTGATAACCTAATTCGAATTCGGTTTAAAATGTATCTCAGTTTCTGCTTTGTCAAACTCGAAATCTATATTTAGAATTCGTGTCCACCTGTTCAGTGATAGCCGCGGCTTAAAGCAACAGCAAATCGATTACTGTTGTTGGCGAGGTAACCACTTAACATCAAGTCACAGGCTCTGAATCTGTGCACAAGTTAAACCTAATCTCTTCCAAGCTACAAATTTATTATCATCTAGTCATTTAGGTGTAATTAGCTATGAATATATTAATTTGTATATTGTGAAAATAAAATATAAAAACTGAAAAAAATGTTTTTTATTAAAACAGAACGATTCTACAATTATTACATTGAACTTAAAAACTAAATGCAATTTACAAATTTTAAGCAAATTAATTTACAAGTCTTTGGTAAAACTTACCTTTCCAATATCAGGTAATTGAAGTGGTAATTAAAGGTAGTGGGTTCAAATCCTACAGTAAAATGTGCTACCAAGCAATATATACTGACGGATTAAGCATAACTTGTACATGGGACCTAGATAAATGATACAATACTTTTAATGTACTTATTTTGTGAATATGTACCTACATACGTATATTTTTTTACGTTTACACACTCATACCTCTGCACTAGGATTCCCTGTGTCGCAGATGGCATGTACAAACACAAGACAGACCCGAGCACAACTTCATGCTCACCACAGAGATTGCGTGTAGGTGCCAAATATTAAAGCTAGTATATTCTAGGTCTTCTAATTATCATCTAGCTCTTAATTAGTCTTCTTGTCGGCCTTAGCGTTAGTCAGCCCCTCCTTGCACTGTTGGTACAGGTCGTCTAGATTAAATGCAGCTTTCGTGTTATCCTTTGAAAACAGGAATCTGAAACAATTGAGATTATAAATAAATAAGTATTCAAAGAAATTTTACACAGCGCCATCTAGCCCTATGTATAGTAATACTTAAATACTAAAATAGTACTTTTAATTTGTATTTTGTTTCTAATGTATCATCATCATATCAGCCTCGATAGTTGAGAGTGAATGGGCTTTGATCTACCACAGAGCTCAATCTGGATGTATAACACATATTAACCCCGGATACAGAAAAAAAAACATGTTATGATCGTCACACTCGTTGCACTGCATGGAAATTGACCCAACAACCTACTGCGCAAAGGGCAGCGTTCGCAATTGTAATTTTTGACAGCTCAGATTTCTGTTGTCAATATGAAAAGTATGTGACACAAACAACTATTGCTGACACACGCCATCAACCTGCACTACCTGTGTAACAGGTGGCATGTATACGCACAACACAAACTTACAAAATCTGAGAACAAACTTCATGCTCAGCACAAAACATTTGCCATAGCCAGAAATAAACAACTTAGATACTTAGTCATCTAAAGCGATGGTACTCACTTCTGGAGTTTCCCCGTGGAGTCGGCCTGGGGCCTTCTCATCTTCTCAGCTCCGTCGGAGAGCAGTAGAACGGTGGGCAGCTGTCTGCTCGTTGGCCCGTCTTGCACTCTGAACTTTGCTGCTGCTTCTGGGTACCTGAAACAGATTTATTGAACGATTCTTGACTGGTGTCCTCACAGATCGGTAGTTCTGCCTTCTGACAGTTCCTGTGACACGTTATATGCTCACGAATATGTGTACATGCATGTGTAAAATTTGACGTGTCCAAATGATACTTGAGATCTAAAGGAATAAATGAGTTTAACTTTGAGTTTCTGTGGTGTTGGTGGGTTTGATTGCCATCCAGGTTAAACTCATAATAAATTTGGTTAGACGACGACGCGGCGACGGAGCGCATAGGCGTAGAGGGGCGAGGGGGGCGCGGACAGAGGGTGCCGGATTATTGAACATATTGCTCTATTGAAGTGCCGGATTAGTGAGATTCAACCTTATTTGTTTTCATAGTACCTGCCGACATCCAGCTTTCCAAACTTCAAGTTATCAAGAGAGTAGCTAGCCGATAGTTCTGCAAACACCGGAGCAAAGGTGACGCAAGCAGGGTGCCACGCCGCGTACAGGCAGACCAACCACGTCACCGACTTGTGCTTCTTCAGCTCTTCTTCCAGGGTCTGAGGGCCACGGAAGTATGTAACATACTCCGGCCCTGAGTATGTTGGCTCGGGAAGGAGTAGACTGACGAGAATAATGAGTGCTCCGAATGGGAGACCATATCTGAAATAGAAGTTGAGATATTGAGAAACTACTACTATTATTAACACTTCAATAATAGTCACTTATGTTTTATAATGTAAGATCTCTCCTAGCTATTGATTTGTTTGGGGGATTACTGAAACAAATAGTAATTTTTTTTTAATTCAAAAATTTTTTTTGGTACTTTGGTCTTTCATAAGACTATGTAAGTCCGATCAGTCACTCCATTTATCCTTCTATGCGCCCTGGACCAGCTTTAATGTAGACCTATAAAGCATGATAGCTGCATCAGAAGTCTGTGCAGCTAGCACACTCTGGAACAGACCACAAATAGTCATCTTTCGACTGGCTTCATAGTTCAGTAATAGCTCTGCCTTTTGCGCTGTAAGTTGTATAGGCTTGATTTCCAATTAAGACAAGTATTTTTGTGACAAACATATTTTCATTCCATGTCTGGGTGTTACTAAATGAAAGTATTTACAAAAAAAAAGTAGTAAAAATGATAAATCAGTTATCTAGTTCCCATAGTATAAAAATTGCTTAGTTTGGGGGGTATATGACACTGTGTGAAATGTCCATGAATATCGTCTACAAGATGGGTATCAAAATAAATAAATTTTATATAGGAACTTAAATTTTTGGATATGTTGACCACAATTGACTTGAAAGTAATGTCTCTCTAAGTGAAATTATCTTCACTCCCGTGCACTAAAACTTGGGGACTATTGCATGCGACAGTATTTTAGTAACTTAACTAATAAACCTTACAAGTGTGGGGAGACACCGAAAAATATAAATACATAGTTACAAAATAATTTCTTCACGCACCTTACATCCGCGTATAACCACAAAACTAGATTTGCCAGCTTTGTATAAATGAAAGAGGATGACAGGTAATTGACCATCGTCACACTTCCTGCCTTCTTAGTCCTCAGCATCACAACAATAATTAGGAAAAATAAGATTTCCGTTTCTCGACTGTCTAGCTCACAATCTGCATCCGGGAATAAATATTGGCAAATAATACCCGTGCGCTTGCAAGTAATGTATGAGATACTCATTATAATATTCACCCAGTAATATGGCTTCAAAATTTGCCGCAAATCGGCTTTGAAAGACATGATTTTATTTATTATTCGATCAAACAAAATTAAATATATAGATCCTCTCCTAGTCTTGCTATGCTTTAATTGGCACAGATAACTAATAATAGTACTAGATCAGTGTTTCCAACTTAGTTCGGCACGGTCGGTTGAATGTCGCTATGATTATCTACATAATGTCATCAACTTTTCCGTAATGGTAGAAATTTTCCGTGACCTCCAAGTAAAGCGTTGATTAGTTGATTACGAATTAAAGTTAATTCGCAAGTTAAAGTTACGAGTAAATTCTGCCAATTTCACAAGTGAATATATATAGAGCTTCGAGCAACAACTCAATGGAAAAGTGAATGATGTGACAAATCATACGTTCAGTATTTCCATATTATGTCAAACGTCATTGTGAGTTGTTATATTTTGATGTTGCTGGAAAAGCTTGAGAAACAAGTAAAATGGTATGTTTTGAAGAGAGACGCATACTAGTTCACGTTTTATGCTGACTATTAAAATTATATTGAATGACATGCGCATGACAAGTTAATGACTTATGTTATAAGAAATTCAACAAAAAAAAAAAAGCCCAAGTAAAATCTTTATTTTCACTGAGTTGATAAAAAATTAACACTAAAAAAAATTAGGTTTAATGATTTTGATTAGAATGATTCAATAATTTACGTATCAGATCATTCAATAGTAATAAGTTTATTAAACAAAGGGCAATTTTGATTTCAACAGTTTCCGCAGTCCCTTTGAAATAATGGAGGAGGCAGTTCCAGCCAAAAAGTGGATAAGTTGGCAGTACAAATGTATCTAGTTCCAATCAAAATGTATGTACGGCCATGCCTTTATTTTTCTGACTTTGTCAAAGTCTTTATATTATACGCTGTCTGTCAAACTCAGCTGTGCTGCCAATTCTGTCACACATAAAAACATTCAAAATCGATTGAAAATATTACCAATAAGAATCATAATTTATACCAAATATTAACAATTAATAATATATTTTAAATATTTTCGTGATAAAGTGACCCAGAACTGTATTTTAGACTGTGTTTCAGTTATCAAAACATCATTGTTTCGTCGTAATACGCTTCTACAGTTTCGCAACGCTCCAGCGGTTGTTGAGGCCGGAAATGTCGGTTTTGCCATCAAATTTCGGCTTTAACGTCTCATAATGGACCTTTCTCCGGACGAGGAACACTTTCAAGGTCGCCTACTGCATCAGGTAAAAAGTTATGAGGGTTCTAAGTAGTCTGAATATATAATCAAGTTGGTCGTATATTTGATCATTTTAGCTCGTTGCACATGCGTGGAATCGTCGCAAATCCGCAAGGTCATTGCACAATTGCCGCAAATTATTACTTATGCATGTGATTCACTTAAAAAGTTCTTATTCGAAAAGGGTCTTGTCATTTCTTTGCTTTTGTATACCGTCATGTTAATCAATGTTTCGGCCGATCCTGGGAAGCAGATATTTATGCAAATATATTTTATTGTATGTCATAGGTAAAACTATCTTTTTAAATTATAAAGGGTAAGTCATATTGCTGTTGTTAACCACTTAACATCAGGTGGGGCTTCAGCTAGCCCCTCAAGTTAGTTTTATAAAAAAATCCTCCATTTTTCATTCCAAATTTGAAAAATAAATATAGGCTCAAAATTAAAATTATGAAAGTGGTTTTAATAGTAAAAGCAAGTAATTACCTGTTTTTTAGTCATAAATAAAAACAAACATATTATATTTCACACATCTAGCCTTAAACTAAGCACGTACCAGCTATGCACTATGGGAATTAAATAACTGATATTAGTTTAAATATATAGATTTTTTTTTGTAAATTCATGCACGTAATATAAACACCCAGATACAGATCAATCATCTGTTTGTCCTGTTGTGGTGGGTGCAGTGTAATTTATAGTGCAGAAGGGTAGAATTTGAACAAATGCTAAACTTAGTGACTTGCATGATCTAATTTTTATTCTGTGTGGGGGTGACTAAGCCTGCACTGACGTCTCGCATAGGGGTGTATTGTGCATTGTCCCCCATTAAACCCCAGCCTTCTCGACTCCTTCATGTACCGGAGAAGGAATCTGGGTTGTTGTTGGTCTAATGAACTTTTGCATTGCAAAAGTATGCATGATCTTGTAGGTACAATTTAATAAAAAAAACTATTTCACATATTTTTTAGAATTTAATGTAAATAAAGTATTTTGACTTTGATGGCAGATCTACTGCCAACTGAGCTGTGAGTCCGATCAATTTATTTATTTTCTATAGACTATTATATTGTATCATACCTACAAGGTCAACCTTGTGAATCTGTATGTGACCTGTACATCCATAAACACCTGACTGATAAAAAACAACAGCCAAATGTGAGTCCGTCGGGCACTGAGGGTTCCACACAAATTTGTAGGTATACATGTAACTTGTAGGTATTTTCATGTAATTTTGTTGTGTTGTAAATACACCGTGGCATTGGTATTAGCCCTGCCTTGGAAGCGAGGGGTCCTGGGTTTGATTCCCGGCCGGGGCATACTTTGTGTGGTTAGCATGAAAGTTTGTTCTCGGGTCTTGGGTGTTTGTCTTGTGCTTCTGTGTTTGTCCATGCCATCTGCGACACAGGGAATCCTAGTGCAGAGGTATTAGAGTGGAAAATGTTTAAAAAAAAAAAATAATAATTTATAGTTTTTCGGATTTATTTCTTTAGTTGTGCTACATGAGCTTGCTTCTAGAAAAATGTATGGTCTAGGTCAACGGGAATTTGACCTACCTAATTATAGGTTTTGATTTTCTCTCGAGAGTCAAATGTGGCATAAAGTAAGTTTTGCCACATTTGACTCTCGAAAGGAAAATAAGCGAGTATGAGTATGAGTCAGGTATATGTTGCAGGCAGCGCTGTGGGACAACTTGGAGCTGCTCGAGGAGTTGCTGGCGTCCGGCGCCGAGGTGGATGCCAGGGATGACAGCCAGCGGAGCGCGCTGCACGCCGCCGCGCTGGCGGAGCGGAGCCGCTGCCTGGCGGCGCTGTGTGCCGCCGGGGCGGACGTGGATGCCGTGTCCGACGCCGCCACCGGCGGGAAGGTAGCGTCATCACCATCATCATCACCATCATCATCATCATCAGCCTATACAAGTCCACTACTGGACATAGGCCTCTCCTAGTAAGCGCCACTGCCTCTGCACTAGGATTCCCTGTGTCGCAGATGGCATAGACAAACACAGAAACACAAGACAAACACCCAAGACCCGAGAACAAACTTCATGCTCACCACACAAAGTGTGCCCCGGCCGGGAATTGAACCCGGGACCACACGCTTCGAAGGCAGGGCTACTACTTATAACGGCTCCGTTGGCTTGGTTGGTAGTAGCGAGGGGTCCCGGGTTCGCTTCCCGGCCGGGGCACATTGTGTGTGGTATTGCTTCCAATCGGTCACCCATCCAAGTTTTAACGGAGAATTGGTTGTGTAAAACTCGTTGTCCGCAGACGGCGCTGCACATAGCGGCGGAGCGCGGCCACGTGGAGAACATCCGCACGCTGCTGGGCGCGGGCGCGGCGCTGGCGCGGCGCGACGCGGCCGGCGCCTGCGCACTCTCGCTCGCCGAGAGCAACGCGCACCGCCACGCCGCCGCCGCGCTGCGCCACGCCAGAGGTACCGATGCACACTAACAATGTTCAATAATAAGTGAATGATTTTAGAAATCGGAAAAAACCGATTTCAATATTTTTATTACTTATTTGTCGCTCTTAGATATACAATTTTTATAATATTGTATATTTAAAGCGTGTTTACTGTTGTCACACTACGCCGCAGAAAACCAGCGCTGAAAAAATAACAAAATACGCAATTTTGATGACAAATTTTTTTCCAGTTGCTTTGATTCAACTACTAACTTATTTGAACGACAATTTTTTTTTTATTCGACCAATCTGAAATCATATCCTTTGAAATAAAAAATAATTTTCAAAATCGATCCATATATGACGGGGATCTGAGTTAACAGACATAAAAAATACAGTCGAACTAAGAACCCCCTTTTTTGTAGTCGGTTAATAATTCATTTTATCGCATTTGGTCCAAGCGGTGATGCACTCATTGCCTAATTTTGCAGTCGGTCAATAGCCCACTGGCTCGCACGAGTTTCCACATTTTAAATTTATGCATTTATTTGTCTGGTAAGGAAATCAAACCCGGTCTACTCGATGTGTTGCTTACGCCACCGGAGTAAAAAAAAATAGCTATAAACATATTTTGACCTTATCTGCCTACAGGAGCGTAGCTAGGCAGTGAGCCCCTGGGGGCAATCTCAAACCCTTTTTCCTTTAAATCTCAAGTATCGTTTGGTGGATATTGGAAGGTCGCGTTACAGTGTACGCGACCTTCCAATAGCGCCATATCACTGGGTCGGCAATGCACACGAACTAACTGTCACACGTCTACTCTCGCCTGCGGCTCCAGTAATACTAATAGTGATATTACTCATGAGCACACGAGACAGTGTAATCGCATACACTACAGACACATCAACATTTACACACACAAACATACTCGGGAACATATAACCACAGATATAATAATACTAATATAACGTGATACAGACTCACAGCTCAGTATTCTTGGGGGGTCCTTGTCGTGTCCTTAGGTAAATACCCTCAGTGTCCCTACACCCGGGTGGTGAAGGAGCAACTAAAAGCAGCAGTAGAACTTGTGCCAAGTTCGTCCGTAGTACTGCCTCCACACCTGGTAATTTGCCAAGCAGTAGTGCACTCGCATTGCTGTTCCGGTGGAAGGGTGTGGGTGCAGGCGAATCCAGTTCCCGGGTAACGGACGCAACAGGGTAAGACTTGGGTATTCTGATATTACGGTCGGGTAGGGCTTAAGTTGAACCCTCAGCTCGTTTCGTTACTTTTATTACAAAAAACATTACTCTAGAGACGATATATTATACATGATAATTTCTGTCGAGGGGGCAGCTGCCCCCACCTGCTCCGCCCCTGACGCCGCCCTGGTCACCTGTTATGTTTTAATGTGGCATTCACTTAATACATATTGTGTTGTCTGTGTCACGTCGCGTACTGACTGTTACGTATGCTGTGGATCACCATTCTAGTTTTG
The DNA here is from genome assembly GCA_921293045.1 of Aplocera efformata. Classification (NCBI taxonomy): domain Eukaryota; kingdom Metazoa; phylum Arthropoda; class Insecta; order Lepidoptera; family Geometridae; genus Aplocera; species Aplocera efformata. The sequence goes on along the minus strand of OV121068.1, from coordinate 272,930 downwards.
GACCAATTTGGTCAAACTTGTATTTGGATAAAGGCGTGTACACATCGCGAGAGCGTGGTGGCCTAGGCGCATAGACGCCGACCTTCAATGTGAAGGTTGCTGGTTCAAACCCAAACGTGCGCCAATGAGTTTTTTCACTTGAAAAATTTATGTGCGCAATACCACGTTCTCGAAACGGTGACGGAAAACATCGTGAGGAAACCGGCATGTCTTAGACACAAAAATTCTAAGACATGTGACATCTACCAATCCGGATTGGGCTTCCGTGGTAGATCAGAGCCCATTCACTCTCAATTATCGAAAGTAGGCCGGTGTCAGCAGTGGGAACATTAGAGGCTGGTACGGTTGCACATAGTTATAATAAACATAGACAAGTGAGTTTTAAAAAAGTCGAAGAGAACCGACTTGTATAATTTTACCCTTTTATCGCCTTTAAGGGTACACCCTACTAATAGACACAGGAAAGCGAAATACGCAGTTTCGTTTAATTGTTTTTTTTTTTATGTTAAATTGTGACTGATCGAGCTGAGGGCCCACCTGGTAAGTGGCTCCCCCCGCCCATGACAGTAATGCGACTCAGTATAAGATTTGGATCTTACACCGAGTCGCACTCATCCTGCTGCGTCCGCCACCCGAGACGGAGATGCGCATGCGCATGTGATTTCACCGGCACCCACACCCGGAACACAGTAATGCGAGCACTACTGCTTGGCATTACCTAAAAATATAGTGGGACATAGAGGTCCTATAGTTTTAGGTCTTTTTTGAAGTCTGTAAAAATTGTTTAGTAAATTGTCCAGTGTGGACGCACCCTCACACAGAGTGCAGTCCGTCCGTCCGTCCGTCTAATTAGCATATCGCCTGTTGATTGCGACCGTTTCTTTCCATTAGTACAAGTTCAAGTAACTGTTTGTTTGTTCTATTGGGTGTGTGAATATGACTCCGCCCTTTCTCAACAGATGTCGTTTTTAGTATTGTTTACGTGTACTAATAAATGACCATACTTGTATTCGATAGTACTGAATGTCAGCTATCTAACGCATTTTATGATATTTGGTTGAAGTGTAAGCAACAATTGTTTTCACCTTTTCGAAAATGTCGGTTTTTATTCCAAATAAACGTCATTTGCGGGAAGTGTTATTACATTATTTAATTGCGAAGAAAACTGCAGCGGAAACTTATCGTTTGCTTGTGGAGATTTATGGTGAGCATGCTCCGTCTAATACAACTTGCAAGGAATGGTTTCGACGATTTCAAAATAACGATTTTAGTACTGAGGATAAAGAACATGGAAAACCACCAAAAAAATTTGAAGATGCTGAATTGGAAGCATTATTGGCGGAAGATTCTTGCCAAACTCAATCAGAATTAGCTGCAGCATTAAATGTTGATCGTTCAACTGTTGCAAAGCGTTTACAAATGATGGGAATGATTCAAAAAGCCGGTGACTGGGTTCCACATGATTTAAAAGAAAGAGACATGGAACGTCGGAAAACCATTTGTGAAATGCTGCTTCAAAGACAGCAAAGAAAAGGATTTTTGCATCGGATAGTCACAGGAGACGAAAAATGGATACACTACGAAAATCCTAAACGCAAAAAAGCTTGGGTGAAACCAGGCGAACCAGGCCCATCACAGCCAAAAATAAATATTCACTGTGCCAAGGTCATGCTCTGTATTTGGTGGGATCAGAAAGGTATTGTATATTATGAGTTGCTCAAACCCTCTGAAACTATTAATGGAGAAGTTTACCGACGACAACTAATGCGTTTGAAGCGAGCCATAGAAGAAAAACGACCAGAATGGGTGAATAGACATAACAAATTAGTTCTTCAGCATGACAATGCCAAACCGCATACCGCAGAAGTCGTAAAAAGATATTTAGAGGGACAGGACTGGGAAGTGTTACCCCACCCGCCATATTCACCAGACATAGCTCCTTCGGATTACCACCTATTCCGGACGATGCAGACAGACCTTACTGGAGAAAAGTTTACTTCATGTGAAAGTATCAAAATTTGGATTGACAACTGGATAAGCTCAAAAGACCAGGACTTCTTCCAGCAAGGAATACGAAAACTACCTGAACGATGGGCGAAGGTTGTAGCTGCAGATGGAGCATACTTTCAATAATTTTTTTTTTAATTTTGTAAGCGAACAAATGTGTTTTATTTTGACAAAAAGGGGCGGAGTCATATTCACACACCTATTAGTATCGAACGCATTCTGCCCGAATGGTTCAAGACATCAGTTGGATTAATTACTGTAGTTAATTAAGTATATTTTTTATTCTACTTGGTAATTAGTAATCTATTAATCTAAACCAGACGAGATTAATCGAGAATCCGTCTTTCTCGTCCAATATTTCTCCCGGATTCTCGGATACCATTTTAAAAGATACATTGTAATCGGTATGCAACGGGCGAAGAATACTCACTGGAAAGTATAATACGCAATTTCGTTTACTTGGACGACATTATTTTTGCCAGTTATTTTGATTTAACAACCAAACTATTGAACCGATTTTAATAAAAAATATTATTATTCCAATCTGAAAATATAGAATTCCAAATAAAAAAAAATATTTCAAAATCGGTTCATAAATGATGAAGATATGAGGTAACAAACATTAAAATAAACAGTCGAATTGAAAACCTCCTTTTTTGAAGTCGGTTAGAAATTAGTTTTTACTAGAAATATAATTATATATGTAAACTGGAAAGTATATTCCTTATAGCTGTTTATTAATTAAAATAAAATATATAATATAAAATAAACGTTTACACACTCATACCTCTGCACTAGGATTCCCTGTGTCGCAGATGGCATGGGCAAACAGAAACACAATTACGCTAAAGAAATTAAGAATTGCTTGTTTAAAGTATTAAGATTACATAACATTAACACATAGGTGATGTGTGGGGGATCCGCTCTGCTCTGACACTGACCGCTAAGCGAGGACGGTGGTGCCACTGCCAGCGGGCACCACCCGCTGCCGCTCATGAACTATCTGTATCCCGGCAGTGGCGGATTAATTCAATTCAATTCAATTCATTTTGTGTATTTTAGACTCATGTCCATATTGATATATTACATTAATTACTAGCGACCCGCCCCGGCTTCGCACGGTTAGTAAAGCATCAGTGTCGTATCAGAAACTATCCGTGCGAAGCCGGGGAGACTTGCTAGTGTATTATACATATAAACCTTCCTCTTGAATCACTCTATCTATTAAAAAACCGCATCAAAATCCGTTGCGTAGTTTTAAAGATTTAAGCATACATAGGGATATAGGGACAGAGAAAGCGACTTTGTTTTATACTATGTAGTGATTTTTCAAGACATTCGGATGGAAAGCAAGTTCGGGGCCCGTGACAAATTCCGTTGAGGGCCCCTTGATCTGCTACGGTATCTTAAGGATTAATTAATAAAATAAATTATGTCCAGAATTGGGGTTTATAGGTCTTGCTTATCTGCCAGGACCCCTATATTTTCAAAATCAAATCAAATATAGTTTATTGAGGAACAAAATACAATGGATTACAAAAAAATTAGTAAAACGACGATGCCTGCAGAAGTAAAACTGTGTCGCGGACATCAACGCCCACCCCCGTTACATGTGTTTGTTAGTTCTTATCTTAACTAATAAAAAGGTGACACAATGGGCAGTTTTATTGTTATAAATATCTCTTACAGACAACCTTTGAATGGACAAGAAATATTAGAAATAATATATCTTTATTTCAGGCAAAAAGAACTTAAAAATAAGTACATTGGCCCATAGATATATACCTTAATCTAACATACATATAAGAAATATATTTATAACTTTAAAAATGAGTATTTGTAAGAATCCGCTATTTGTCCGAACGCGCCGCGGCTAAAGCGACGCCTATGATTCAGTACATTAGACACGCGCGCGCAGAACGCACCTCGGCGTTAGATTCGCCTTGTATCGTAATGTGTAAAATTATGTGTCTTTAGTGAATGGAGAATTGCTTTCGAAATGTTTTTGTATATTTAAACCGATTTGCAGTAAGGTGTTGTGTTTGTCTGTTTGTCTGTCTGTTGTGGTCAATTTTATTAGCAAAATATCTTTAACAGTCAATCTCAATAAAAATGGGATTGCTAATCGGTTTTTTTTTTAGGAAATCTGGTGTTTGGAAGATAGTTCATAATTAAAATATTCATTAACATAGTGTGAAAACTTTGTTGAATGTTTCAGTGTTCAATACAGATTTTTAAACGAAGGTCGGATTGCTAATTTAACAAAGCTGGTTTCCGTACCAGCCTCTAGTTCTCAGTGCTGACACCGGCCTACTCTCGATAATTGAGAGTGAATGGGCTCTGATCTACCACGGGAGCCCAATCCGGATTGGTAGATGTCACATGTCGTCGAATTTATGGTTCTAAGACATGCCGGTTTCCTCGCGATGTTTTCCGTTTTCACGAGAACGTGGTTTTTTGTACATCAATTTTTCAAGTGAAAAACTCATTGGTGCAAGTGTGGGTTTGAACCAGCGACCTTCAGATTGAAAGTCGGCGTCTGTGCCCCTGGGCCACCACGCTCTCGAGCTGTCAGATTTTTTAGGTCGGATCGTCCGCGGCTTTTTGTCATACACACTACACAAACACATGAAACATTAGGTATATGCAGTGTAGTGTGTAGGGCAAACAGCCGCATTTTTTTTAAATTTCCAGTGGGGGGCAGCTGCCCCCCTCTGCCCCCCCTTGGGTATGCCCATGATTATAACAGAAAAACATTAAAAAAAACAAAAAAAATATGGAAATTCCTACTACGGATTAGCGTTGATAATTGCTTGAAGAGTTGCAATTAAATATATTTTAGGTGGTTCGGTAATCTGTGGACCATCTGTTTTAGAAGGCTCCGTGGCTTAGTTGGTACCCCTGCCTTCGAAGCGAGGGGTCCCGGGTTCGGTTCCCGGCCGGGGCACACTGTGTGGTGAGCATGAAGTTTGTTCTCAGGTCTTGGGTGTTTGTCTTCTGTTTCTGTGTTTGTCCATGCTATCTGCGACAGGGAATCCTAGTGCAGAGGTATGAGTGTGTTAACGTTGATTTATTTTTTGTTTTGTATTCTAAATAGTATATAGCGAAGTCGTTTCCGTCTGTCTGTTTCTCCGCTTACTAATAAATCTAAACTAAAAATACTTTCTTGAAGGGCAGAAGTGTTTACAATTGAGTATCTTCAGTGATATAGCAACTATATCAACATCCGGGAAACGTCTAATTGGAGTCAATTGATCGTTTGAGCTATTGACAATGGCGTCCGCTGTCTTAAGTATGCCATATGATAAAAAACTCGACAAAAACACCCATTACCCGAGAACAAACTTCGTGTTCGCTACATAGTGTGTCCGGGCCGGGAATCGGATCCGTGACCCCACGCTTCGAAGACAGGGCTACTACCAACTAAGCTAAAAAACCGTATATTGTCCAAGGATTAGCCATTTACACGCAAACTAATTAGGTGTTTTACGCGACAACGTTCGCGTGGAATTTATTTTCATTGTGCGGGTCCTTAATTTCTTTTTTTTTTAATAACAGTAAATTAAGTTACTCCTTATACCATCTGCCAGTGAAAGTCCCATCAAAATCGGTCCAGCCGTTTCGGAGATTAGACGGAACAAACAAACAGACAAAAATGTAATAAAATGATTTTTCGTTATATGTTCGGTATATATTTTCAAATGCACAGCAAAAAGCTGTTATTTTTACATTACAAATAGACAAAACAATTTTATTTATTTGTATAGATTGTAATAATTAATTTATACATAAGTAAGTTTAGGCAAAACATAGGATTACAAAAAATACGACAAAACATAATTTCAAGCGGACTTGTCTGAGAATCTGGTTTTAATCTCCCTAAAGTGTATTAAATTATTTTATCTATAAATAGCGTAAAGCAAAGTCGAGAGCGTGGTGGCCCAGGGGCACAGACGCCGACTTTCAATCTGAAGGTCGCTGGTACAAACCCAAACGTACACCAATGAGTATTCTCTTGAAATATTATGTGCGCAATACCACGTTCTCCAAACGGTGTCGGAAAACATCGTGAGGAAACCGGCATGTCTTCGAAAAGTTCGAAGACATGTGACATCTACCAATCAGGATTGGGCTCCCGTGGTAGACAAAGCCCATTCACTCTCAATTATCGAGAGTAGGCCGGTGTCAGCAGTGGGTACATTAGAGGCTGGTGCGGAAATAGCTGTTTTTATCTCCGCTAACTGCTTCTAAACCACGCCATGGATATGGATACAGTATGTTCTATCATTTACAGAATTATTCCCGTAAGGTTTATATGTATAACTAGCTGCGCCCTGCGATGTTACCCTCGGTTTTCCGGTATCAAAAGTGTTTGTGGTAATCTAGGAGTCTCCAACGATTAGCTTTTACAAGTAAACAAATATGTAATTAAATTTTTACTAAACTATATTTAGACAAAAACATAGGACAAAAAATACGACAAAACTTAAAGTCGAGCGAACTAGTTCTCAAATCAAGTTTTTCTCCAAAGTGTTTTAAATTATTTTATTGAATATAACTTGTTTTTGTGAGAACCTAGCTAGACTGTTTTGTGAAATTCCATTTAAAGTCACGGTTAGTAACTAATATTCGATGCCATAGCTTTAAACTTCGTGATTTTTGGGGGGTCCAGTTGTTCGCGTCCGTAGGTGTGTACCCTTTGATTCCCTACACGTGCCCCCCGGGTGGTGCTAAACGAGCAATCAAAAGTAGCAGTAGAACTTGTGCCAAGTTCGTCCGGAGAGGTACTGTCACCACATCTGGAATCTGCCGCCAAGCAATAGTGCTCGCATTATTGTGTTCCGGTGGAAGGGTGTGGGTGCCGGTGAAATCACTTGTGCATGAGACGTATCATCCCCATCTCGGGTGATGGACGCAGCAGGGTGCATGCGACTCAGTGTAAGTCCCAAGTCGCCACTTACCATCAGGTGGGCCCTCAGCTAGTTAAAAATCACATTTTAACAATAAAAAAAAATTACTTTGTATCCTATTCAAACCTTGTGACTCGATGGGCCGTACAACTATCAACTCGAACCCACGGCCTTGAGATTGAAGGACGGCAATCGTGCATTCGCGGAAGCCCCATAAGGGTTTCGGGCGATAACCGAGACTTACGTGATTCCTCGCTCGATAGGCCAAGGTTGAATCTCTACTCCACACCCCAATACTAATACATAAGTAAATATTCATGAACATTTGAAGAAAAGATGGAAAATGGAAGTGGAAATGGAAGTGTTACTCGCAGTTTTCCAAGATATAAATTTGTCTATCTGTTAATCCAGGATATAAGCTATCCTGGTACCAAATTTCATCCAAATCCGTTGAGCCGTCTGTGCGTTAAGGTGGTACAAATACACACACAAACTTTCACCTTTATAATATATGTAATATGTAAGATTCGCCACAAATTATCACTGATCTAAAACAAAAATAATAAAACAAACCAGTGATTTGTCGCGAACTGTATCTACCTCAGCATGTGTTGGTTGTTGTAACAAGCAACCCTGGTTTTTCATGTGAATAAGTGACTGTACGAGCTGAGGGTCCACCTGGTAAGTGGCGCCCCCCGTCCATGGCAACAGTAACGACTCAGTATAAGATTTGGATCTTACATTGAGTCGCACTCATCTTGCTGCGTCCGTCACCCGAGACGGGGATGATAAACATGCGCATGTGATTCCTCCGACACACACTCTTCCACCGGAACAGTAATGCGAGCACTACTGCTTGGCGGCAGATTCCAGGTGTGGTAGCAGTACCTGTCCGGACAAACTTGGCACAGGTTCTGCTACTTTTAGTTGCTTCTTTATCACCACCCAGGGGGTACGTGTAGGGAATCAAAGGGTACACATCTATGGACGCTAGCAACTGGGTCTTGGTAAAGAAATCCTTCAATTAGAACTTACGGAAACTATGTAATCTGATAGATGAGGATGGCCACGCCACTGACCGCATCTCGATTATAAATATGTTCTGTGACCGCATCGCGTATCAATTAAACGGGCCGGCCTCAGCCCAGTGGGTAGCAGGTCTGCCTGTGCTGGCCGTGGGTGCGAGTCCGACTTGGAGTAATATAATAACCGCCATATTCATTTCTTTACACTTCTTTTCCTTACACTAGTACTCCTTGATACGCAGAAACACAATACAAACGTCCAAGACCCGAGAACTTTACGCTTAAAGTTTACCCCGGCCGGGAATCGAATCGGACTCATGGACATTTCTTTGACAGTAGGACATCTCAAACCTCTCATATAACTAGATATTAATTTATAAAAACAGACTTCAATACTCTCTTCCCTTACTTTGAATATTAATCCTATTTAAGTTGGTTAAACACAAAACAATTGACCATGGCTGGACTTTAAAAATCACGGTATACAGGTTTGATATCCGCTCTTGCCAACAGCCCGTGATACTGTCTGCATCTAATAGTTCATTAATGCTAAAAAGTGGTGGTGTAGTGCTAAATAATGTCCGTCCGGCGGTCGTTCTCGCTCCGGGTGAAGAAGACCACCCCCCGGGTGGTGGCGCGCCTGCCCCTCCACAAGGAGGCGCCGGCCAGGCTGCAGGCTCCCGATGTGGAGGCCGACGCGGCCTTCGACGCTTCCCACTACTTCTGCGATGACGTCGCTGACCCCTGGGGGGAAGGAGGTAATCAGTTAGCTGGTCCAGAGTGGGGAGAAGGGATATAGGATTGTGTTTCCTGAGGAGCAGGTTTTGCAGGTGAGGATTACAGTTTTGTTCTTCCTCAGATGCCCTGGAGCGCGAGAGGTTGTCGCAGCACGCGGCGCTGCGGGAGCTGGTGACTCGCGCTGACGCGGGGCAGCTGAAGACGAAGCTGGCTGCGCTGGGGAACTCCGCTGGGCTCATCGTGAACCTGACTCCTGGTGGAGCCAATACGCTGCTATACGTGTAAGTTCTATTCAACAGAATACGAGTTGGTGACAGTGCGGAATAGTTTAAGAGCAAACTGGCGCTGAACAGCTGGTCAGCTGGGCTCATTCTGGACCTCACTCCTGGGGAGTAGACACACTACTTCACGTGTAATTCCATCTTACAGCAGCAGTCAACGAGGTTCGATCCTAGTGGTTGGATATAGATATATAACCCCCCCTTAAGGCTATTGTTGGATACAGACAGAGCCTCCCTTAAAAGACTACTGTTAAATAGACATGTCCCCTTTTTAGACGGTGTTATGGGGGTTGGATCCAGAAGATCCAAGCGGTAGATTACCAGGTGTGGAGGCAGTACTTTTCCGGACGAACTTTGCACAAGTTCTACTGTTACTTTAAGCTTCTTTAAGCGCGTTGAGCATTTCTTGAGATGGAATAGAATAGAAAAACTTTATTTTCTGTTACATATATAGGGCTCACTTAAAAATTAAAAACAAAATTACACGTTTAAGAATATGTAACAACAAAACACCAAAAAAGATGGGTAAAAACCCTTCACCTCGCGACACTAACTCTGTATATAAGTTTCTGTAGTGTAGTCTGCTTTAGTGTCCACTTCTGTCGGCACTCCCGGAGTGGCACTGCGCGCTCCTAGCGCTGCCGGATAAAAAGCCCAAGGCTGCGGGAGGTGTTCAAGGGGTGTTATCGTTGTCCAGGGCGTGCGAGTCGGGGCAGACGTCGATGGTGTCTCTGCTGCTGGCGGCGGGCGCGGACGGGCGCGCGCACCCCGTCACGCGGTACGGGCCGCTCTACATCGCGGCGTACCACGGCCATCTGCCCATCGCCAGGCTGCTGCTCACCCACTTCCCTGAAGCCGTCCAGGTTAGGGAACCTTCAAATTGTAATATATCTTTATTTCAGGTAACAAGAACTTAGGCTCCGTGGCTGAGTTGGTAGTAGCCCTGCTTTAGAAGCGAGGGGTCCCGGGTTTGATTCCCGGCCGGAAATAAATTTATTTTTATTTTTTTAAACTACGCTAGTTGGGAACATTCATCTTCGGCTCGTCCTAAAACGACGATTTATACAAAAAAACATTTTTTTTTATATTATATGAATATGTGACGGAACGAGCTGAGGGCCCACCTGGTAAGTGGCGCCCCCCGCCCATGACAACAGTAATGCGACTCAGTATAACATTTGGATCTTACACTGAGTCGCATTCATCCTGCTGCATCCATCACCCGAGACGGGGATGATACGTCTCATGCGCATGTCATTTCCCCTCTCGTTATATTTACTTGTATGTACATAAATCTGGCATTTGTTGTTCAGCAAGAAACAGTGGAGAAATGGCTCCCCATCCACGCGGCGTGCATCGGAGGGCACGCCGCCGTCGTCTCTCTGCTCCTCGAGTACCCGTACCCGGAGTCCGTGCTCAACACTTACACGTGAGTCATTCCCCCGTCGCGCGCAGGTCGGGGACATTACACGCATCATCTTCAATACCTTCAGTATCTTCAGCACCTGCGATCGGTTTTGTTTTATAAAATCGTGTTTAATCTGACAGAGAGCGTGGTGGCCCAGGGGCATAGACGCCGACTTTCAATCTGAAGGTCGCTGGTTCAAACCCAAACGTGCACCAATGAGTTTTTTCACTTGAAAAATTTATGTGCGCAATACCACGTTCTCGAAACGGTGAAAGAAAACACCGTGAGGAAACCGGCATGTCTTAGAACCACAAATTCGACGACATGTGACATCTACCAATCCGGATTGGGCTCCCGTGGTAGATCAGAGCCCATTCTTGGGTGTTTGTCTTGTGTTTGTCTATGCCATCTGCGACATATCTTAGTGCGGAGCTATGTGTGTATATGTTTATTTATACAATATATATTTCAGCGATGCCCGCGGCGAGTGGCAGTACACGGCGGCGTTCGATGTGAACGCGCGTGACGTCAGCGGTCAGACTTGCCTGCACGTGGCGTGTACGCTAGGCAACCTGCCGTGCGTGAACGCGCTGCTGGACCACACGGTGCCCTGCGTGCCCACCGACGAGTCGCAGGTACGAGTCCTTTCCCATCTCTCATTTTAACTCTTGGATTAGCTGACTATTCTATTTGTGAATACAAGCTGGGTGATTTCTGTTTTAGGCGGTGGTAACCACTTAGCATTCGCTAAGCCGTTCCATTAAATGCTAGTAACTATTACAGTCAAATTCAAATATTTATTTAGGTACATTTCTAATACATAAAATTGTTCACTGTACACTTATGAACGTCAGACATTTTATATTCGGTAATTAATAAAAAATAATAATAATAAAAAACATACAATTTTACCTCGCGTGATAAATGTCAATAAGTAGTATAACAATAAAAAAATAAATAAAACATACAAATAATTTAAGTATATATAAACACAACAACAATAATAAAATATAACTCAATGTCCAAACTAATTGAGCCTCTAAAAGTAGGTAAAGCTTATGCGTTGTTTTCAGAGCGAAGAGCCCCCGGAGATCCTACCGGCTGCGCCAGTTGTGTCGCCGCTGCGCAGCGGGATCTCCCTCGGCATACACGCGATAGTCAGCAAGCTCACCGGGGCCAACGTGAGTACTGTAGTACTGATCGTGTCAGAGGCTGAGTGAGTACTGATCATGTCAGAGGGCTACGCACCGACCCCCCAGAGGACGAGGGGGGCAAAAAAAGACCTGAGTATTGTCCAGTGAAATTACAGACATCAGACGTTACAGACGCTCAGAGTGATACTAATAGATTTATTCTGTGATAATATCTTCTTCTATTTCGGTAAGAGGGAACTCTGTCGAATTACTGTTGTTTACGGGTGGCGGTAGCCACTTAATGGACCTTAAGCGTTTTACGTCACTTTTATCGCATTACAATAAAACGTATTATGAATTTCGAAGCATATTAACCACTCAGCACTTTGGTACAGTTACTTTATATCAGATGACAGAATTTCATACTTGTTTATAAAATGATATTATTTATAATAGATATATAAAAATTATTGCAGAATAGTCGATCTCAAATCTCATGCAATTTAGCCGAGCAAGGACGAGACAGGTCGACGGTTAAAGCAAAGGCAGTTCTAGCGCGTAGTGACACGGTATTAGTAGCTTGCTGATCTGGTAGGCCATGGGCGTACCCTGGGGGGCAGGGGGAGGCAGCTGCCCCCCCTGGAAATGGAAATTTAAAATAAAAATGCATGCATAGACAAATTGACTTATATTTATTTAACTACCTATAAAGCAGGATCATTTGCGGCTGTTTGCCCTACACACTACACTACATATACCTAATGTTTCATGTAGGTGTGTTTGTGTAGTGTGTGAAAAAAAACCGCGAACGATTCGACCTAAAAAAAATCTGGCTTGCCCCCCCTAGGCCAGAAGCTTGGTACGCCCATGTGGTAGGCCAATGTCTGATTTAGCGAAACGATCCCTTGCGTGTGTGGTAGAGTCGCTATTTATTCTAGTTATCCTTTTGTACAATTAAGTATTTTTCTAGGCTTATAGTTCTGTTAGGAACGCTAATATTAAGCATGTCTTTGTCTGTCTGTTTCTCGTGCCTTCAGAGGGTGATTCATTTTATTTTTGCTTAATTTAGGTACTACTAGTAAAGTCATTGACCTTGACTGTCACCTGCAGTTCATTTATATATACTATGAACAACATAGGTTCCAGTATCGATCCCTGTGGCACGCTCATATGTAGCTACATTAAGATCAAGATGTAGCTACATCTTATGTTAGCTAGCTCATACGTAGCTTACGTTAGCTATGTGTAGCTTACGTAGTGATTACGTTAATATAAGCTCTTTCCTAAAAATAAATGACGAAAGTACTTAAGTAGGTTTATTTGTTTTTAAATCAGTGATTTGTTTTGTGAACCGACAGCGGTCTCCGGTGCGCGAGTGCGCCCGCCGGGTGCGGCCGGTCCGGCTGGACATCCTGCGCGGGGGGGACAGCTGCGTCGCGTGCGCCGCCCGGGGGGACCACACGCCCGTGCTGCGCCGCCTGCTGCAGTGCGGGGCCAACGCCGCCGCGCCCGCCGCGCCCCCCGACACGGTGAGATACTATATGAGTGCGTAAGTATACCGTCATAGAATGAATGTAAGACAAGGTTATGATTGCCATCCTAAGGTTGTCTGGAAGAAATCGCTTTCAGCGATAAGACCGCCCTTGTACTACATCTAAGTAGATTTATATGAATATTATGTATATGTTATGGTGTACAATAAAGTGTTCATTCATTCATTCATTGGTTATGTATTGGCTTATAGGGTTACGTATATAAGATATAAGACAGGTGGAATGGCGGATAAAATACGAAGTAAGATTAACTATATTCAGCTCACACGCACATAAACACAAACTATAAAACAAAATGTAACATGGAAATGGGAAAGCGTGATAGAGCGCGCGGCTGTCGGCCGCTCGCCTCGGCGGTACTAGAGTGAGTGCCGCGCGCGGGGGATGGCGGCGCGCGGGGGACGAGGGCCGCCCGAGCGCAGCCGAAGCGAGCCGAGCGGCCACGAGTCCCGAGTAGAGGGGTACGAGAGGTCACACGTGGTGCGGTTTTATTACTACCTGCTATTGCTTCACTTTTGAGCCAAATTCGATTTGAAATTTTCTTTCGTCTGTTTTATGTCTATTTACGATATTATATTTGTCTATGAAACAGCCCGTAATATAAAACAATAAATTACTTTTAATGATAACCTACGGCCAAAAATAGATTTAAATTATATAAAGTAATCTTGCGAAAGACACTTATCACATCAACTATCTGTCAAAATTGGTCCAGTCGTTTCGGAGATTAGCCGGAACAAACAGACAGACAGATAAAAATTCTAAAAACGATTGATGTTTTAAGTATTGTATATATTTTACAATTCATATAGTAAAACGCTGTGATTTTGACATTACAAGCAGTCAGTTCAATTTTATTTGTATAGATGTAGATAACTAACGTAGCGTAGCTAAGATAGCCGTCAGTTTCCTACCATCGAAAACAATAAGGCCCTTTTCAGGACCACGTTGAGGACCAAGAGAGGACCACAGACGGCGACGCTACGGAGGAGACCCCGTGACGTCACGGGACATTAGGTTGCCCCCAGGGGTCGGATAGGGTCCGAACAGCCGTCAAACTCAATACGTGCAATTGTAAAAAATAGGTCCAAATACTGACGTTATTTAGTTATTAAAAGAAACTAAGAAAAGTTACATGAGAGGTTGTTTTTTAATAATTAAAAAATACAAGTGAATTTTATTTCTACATTATTTGAAACTAAATTTTGTTTTTTAAGAATAAAACCAGAATAATACTGTAAGAAATATAACAGTAAGAAATGAAACCAGAATACTGCTCGTTAGGCGCACCATTTAAACACATACAAAATAATCTTTTTCAGTACTCCAATTCAGAATTTAGTTGACCAAAATAGGGAAAGTTTTCGTAAAATTCGTTAAAAGCTGATTGTCATTGCAAATCAAGACAAGAGAATACTTGTGTTGGCTGGGGTGGTTTAGGAAAACTAGGCGAAAAATTTGAACGAATCGAAATTGGTAATATTAATTTTTTAAATTATCATGGTTATGAACATTATTATTCGTGTTACCGAGATATTTACCATGGTTTGCGAGTTTTGTTGACTCCCGATATTTCGACGCAGTTACATGCGTCATGGTCCCGGCTATCACAAATCATGGTAGAATCTCGGTAACACGAATAATAATTGGTAATATTGTATGGCAATTGCCATTTCGGTATTTTAGGTGGTATGAAGCAAAGTCTTAATAATAAAATTAATGAGGGTGGATTGGTCTGGTTAATTATTCATAGTTACGGTTTTCTCTGGAGCACCACATTTTGGTGGTAAGTTTAATTCAGATATTTGCGTATTAACTAACTGTATTGTTGATCTGAAGGGGTAATATTTAGTACACCGCTATTCTGACAAATGAGTCCCCAACCCCCTGCTCCGTGCTTCGTCCCTGTACTGGTTTGATGGTGCCAGGACCAGCTTGACTTGCCTTTTTGACAGTTAAGGAGACAGACAGCTGTCATCCTGGTACGTAGAAACCTTCGGCTAGGTCGATAGAACCAAGACGTTGAGGATGCAGGACTAGAAAACATAATTAGCTCATGGCTAGCTCCGTGCTTCCTCCCTGTACTGTGTGAACAGGATAGCGGGACACCAACTACAGCTGGAATGGGAATACTCCACGATAGCATCCCCATAGCAAAGTAAACGGCATCCAAACCATCCCTATATTTACAACCCTTTCGCTGGTGTCATTGCTTGGTAACCACTCCGTGATTTTGGTCCGATAATCAGCTAACTAGTTTATATTTACTAATTAATTAGTCATGAGCCAATTATTACTAATGAATTAGCGATAGCATTATTTACCTGTGGTATTGTTCAAGCCGAAAATAAGCAATTAAAATGATCTTAGAATACTCGCGTTCATTTAATATCGTTTATTTAAATTATGCGACAAATTCGACAGTCCGACAGCGCCCTGAAAAACTGTTTGTCGGATTCCCCCGGTAATCCGACAAACTGTACTAACAAGGGGTAAGAGGACCCCGGTAATCCCCCAGACCAACCCCGCAAATTAACGCCCAAACCTATCGGTTTCCTGCCGGTATTAGAAAGCAACTTGTAAGTGTAAATCCTGCTCAACACAACCTTTTTAATTAATTACTAATCGCAAACTAATTACTGAAACAATAAAACACCCGACTGTGTATCCCAAATTACTATAATACAATAGTAGCCAGTCACAATTAAGACAAATCTAACGCAATAAGCTGCAATCCATCACGCCGTTTAGGTGACAGAGCGTGTCAAAGAAACATACATACATACATATAATCGAAAAACATGACCCTCTTTCTGGCGCAAAAATGAATATCTGTTGACATCTACCCTCAAATTATTATTATTTTTTTTATATTCGTTATATGCCATCTTTTGACCGCTATCTCACCTGATGGTAAGTGATGATGCGGTCGAAGATGTAACACGCTGGCATAGATAATACCTATTCACTCTTCTCTTGGACATACCCAAATTGTACTGCTCGGGAAAAAGACACGCAGGCAGCGAATTCCACTCCTTTGCAGTTCGGATTAAAAAGAAGGACTCAAACCGTTAATAAACAATATTATTATTAATCAAAAAAGTTGCCAACAGATCGCATGTTGCAGAATTATATCAATTAGTAAAGTTGCAATCAAAAGTTTCAAAAGCACTCGATAAAATGTAAAAAGCAAAACATGTGTACATATTTACATAAAAATAATGAAAGAATAGAATTATATTGTTCATGCGATGTATTCGCAGGCCCCCTCTGGCATGGCGGTGGAGCCGCGCGACTCGCGGCGGCGCTCGCGCAGCGCGTCCGCAGTCAGCCACGCGGCGGAGGGGGGCAGGAACCTCGCGTCTCCGTCTCCTGGGAGAGCTGGATACAACGCTGACAGTGAGTTGTAGCTGTACGGACCGTTCATGACTACCATATTGGTAAACGGTGAAGGAAAACATCGTGAGGAAACCGGCATGTCTTAGAACCAAAAATTCGAAGACATGTGACATCTACCAATCCGGATTGGGCTCCCGTGGTAGATCAGAGCTAATTCACTCTTAATTATCGAGAGTAGGCCGGTGTCCGGCCAAGTGCGAGTCGTACTTTTATTTTGTTTTTTAGTATTCGTTGTTATAGTGACAACAGAAAAACATCATCTGTAAAAATTTCAACTTAACCTGGTGACAGACGGATAGCGAACGCTTAGCGATAGGGTCCGGTTTTACCCTTTGGGTACGGAACCCTATATATATATAGATGTATTTATTTATTTTATTAACCAATACTTCAAAAAACAACATGTATGTACTTATGCTAATGCTAATATGTAAAAATACCACGTAAGTTGTTAAACAAAAGAAAACAAAAAATTATTATTGTATAGGAGACGGGCCGTGGACAGCGCTCGCCATCGCGTGCCGGCACCGCCACGTGCAGAGTGCGGAGCTGCTGCTGGCGCACGGCGCCGTGGACCCTTCCTGCAGAGCTCTGCGGGAGTGTCTCCAGCACGAGCTCTGGGACCTGGCCGCCAAGATCCTAGCCACGAAGGTACCGTTTATAGGGTTGCTTTTTTAACCACGGGCGGAGTGTCACAGAAAATACGAAACACGGTTACACAAACTATATTCAGCTCACACGCATATAAGGTCATCCAAAGTTTGTCTGGAAGAGATCGCGTCTTAGCGATAAGACCGCTCATTTTACGTGTTTTAACTATTTATTACATGCGCATGCATATCATCCCCGTCTCGGCTGATGGACGCAGCAGGATGAGTGCGACTCAGTGTAAGATCCAAATCTTATACTGAGTCGCATTACTGTTGTCATGGGTACAGGTCGCCACTTACCACCAGGTGGACCCTCAGCTCGTGCCGTCATTTACTCACAAAAAACCCAGTTTCTTCTACGGATTTCCTCATTTCTATTTCTATCCCATAATAATAGTACCATGTAAAAAGTAGTATCTTTAATATCTGTGGCTACATGGTCCTGATCCCTCAGTACTGACCCCCAGGCGTACCCAGACCCTGACTACAAGCTGAACAAGTCCTCGGTCAGCGAGACCGTGTTCTCGAACCGCCAGAACGATTCCGCGCTGACGTACAGCGCTGTTTGTCCGACCACGCCCGTCATGCTGAACTGGAGGGAGCTACGGTGCCATATACCTTACTTACGGTGAGTTTAATAATAACCTAATATTTTGTAGCAGTAGAACTTGTGCCAAGTCCGGAGAGGTACTGCCACCACACCTGGAAACTGCCGTTAAGCAGTAGTGCTCGCATTACTGTGGTCCGGTGGAAGGGTGTGGGTGCCGGTGAAATCACATGAGGATCAGGATGATGGACGATGGACGAAGCAGGATGAGTGTGAATTAGTGTAAGATCCAAATCTTATACTGAGTTGATATTTGATGTGTGACCGTGATATCGGTGTTGGCTTTGAATCCAAAGGTCGCTGGTTCAAATATAAACGGACTCCATAAAAAAATCCTTTGTAAAATTGATTTACTAAACGTAATTTGGTTATCCTTCGAATTAATATATAATATTATAATAATGTTAGTTAGTTTGTTTATTACGCTGAAACGCCTAAACTACTCGACCGATCATCATGAAATTTGGCACACACGTTGTCATTCAAGCTGGTTAAGTTAAGGCGTGAAAGAGTAACAAACTAACAAACTTTCACACCACACTAATACAAACATACAAACTTTCGCCTATATCAATAGGCGAAAGTTTGTATGTATGTGTGTGTTTGATACTCAACGGATTTGGATGAAATTTGGTACCAGGATAGCTTATATCCTGGATTACATAGGCTACTGGATCCCGGAAAACCGAAGGCATCACCCAACACCACAGCTAGTTTATAATATTAGTTAGTGTATTAGTATTAGAGTGTTTGGTATGGTCTCCCGTGGCCCACCGCTCCACCCCCGGCTCCGTGGTTCCAGGATGTCCTGGCTGCGGCTGGCGGCGCTGCACGTGAACAGCAAGCTGAGCAGCTCCTCGGCGGCGCTGCTGGCCATCACCAGGGTCGACGTCTCCAACAACGAGCTGCGGCTGCTGCCAGCGGAACTCTTCGCGCTGCCCAGCCTCAAGTCAGTACTGCTTTCACCTTACAGCTCAGTAGGCTGTTCTTGTCCCCTAGTTGGTGCTAAAGGAGCAACCTCAAACGTTTAAACGTTTACACACTCACAGTCATACCTCTGCACTAGGATTCCCTGTGTCGCAGATGGCATGTACAAACACATAAACACAAGGCAAACACCCAAGACCCGAGAACAAATTTAATGCTCACCACACAAAGTGAGCCCCGGCAGGGAATCGAACCCGGCACCCCTCGCTTCGAAAGCAATGCTGACACCAACTAAGCCAAGGAGACGTCTCAGGTATTAGTAGAACTGCGTCCGGAGAGGTACTGCCACCACACCTGGAAACTTCCGCCAAGCAGTTGTTCTTGCAGTGTGTTCCGGTGGAAGGATGTGGGTGCTGGTAAAATCATAGGCGCATGAGACGTGCCATCTCCGTCTCGGGTGATGGACGCAGCAGAATACAGCCCAGTCTAAGGCCTAAGTATTGTTCTGAGTTTTATTGCTATTGTCATGGGTGAGGGTAACCATTTACCACTAGATGGGCCTTCTGCTCGTTCCGTCACTTTTTCATATTGTATATAAAAAGACAAATAAAAAAAGTCGTGATTTCTATTCTCAGGACAAGCATTTGTATTTTCGATGTTTGATCTGTGTCGGGGATACAGCTAGATTTACATTTAATTACTTTCAGGAACCTAAATGCGGCTCAGAACAAGCTGGAACGCCTCCCCACCATCGACGACCCCCTGGAGGAGGAGGTGGAGAGCGGGGGGTGGCGCGGTAGGGGCAGGAAGAGGGGGAAACGCACCGCTGTCTACACCGGACCACAGCTGCAGGACTTGTATTTGCAGGTACACCTGTTCCAGATCTCAGCAGCCGTTTTCATTAACTGAAGTGACGGGAGGGTCCACCTGATGTGAAGTGGTTACCTCCGCCCATAACAAAAGCAATATTATATAGGTCCTCTCCGTTCGAAGTATAAGGAGACCCAAATCACACCCCTTTACGCCCGTCACCCGAGACGGGGATGTTACATCGCATGCGTATGTGAATTTATCCAGCACCCACACCGTTCCACTGGAACGCAAATGCAGGCACCATTGCTTGGCAGATTTCAGGAGTGGTGGCAGCACTTCTTCGGATGAACTTGTCGCAAGTTCTACTGCTACTTTAGATTGATCCCCACACCACCCGAGGGACGGACGACTTGGTCCCCCCAACTTGGTAACAATATGTAACTTCCTCTGCCCCCAGGACAACAGGTTAGAGGAGCTGCCGCCTGCGCTGTTCTCTCTGCCCGCGCTCACCACGCTAGACGTGTCCAACAACAAGCTGCGCGCGCTGCCCGCCGCCATGTGGGGGGCTCCTTCCCTCAGAGACCTGAACGCGGCCTTCAACCACCTCCGGGACCTGCCCACAGGGGAAGAACAGGTGGGGGCTAAGAGAGAAATGTTTATCACATTACATGTCTTTTTTATGCTACTGATGTTTCAGGACGATCTGAAGGTCCACCTGCTGGTAAGTGGTTACCTCCATCCATAACAACAGAATTTTGACCAAGGTCATGAGTAGCATACCGTCGCCCGTCACCCGAGACGGGGATGTTGCGTATGAACGCATGTTATTTCACCGGTACCCACACCCTTCCACTGGAACACAGTTAAGTACTACTGCTTGGCGGCAGATTTCAGGTGTAGGGACTACCTTCCCGAATGCTTTTGGTACCAGTTCTGCTGCTTTTTACCGCCATTTAGCACCACTCAGGGGTACCTCTCTCCGTCCTACATATTTATATAAATGAATTTGTATCCAGAATGAATCGGAATGTTCGAGTCCCCTCGCCTCGTCGCCGGTCGAGCAGAGGAGTTCGTCTGCCGCTGGGCAGTTCCCGTCATCACTATCTGTAAGTTGATTGGATTTTCCCGACGTATGTGTAGCGGTAGGTATCGCTGTGTCGCAGATGGCATGGGCACAAGAGATAATTAAATTACACACAGCTCGTTGTGATGAATGCACATTGATGATGAAGGGGTTTGGTGATGATTTCAGAAGTCCTCCTCCAGGAGCCCGTCCATAGAGAGTGAGAGTGAGCTCGGGGAAGAGATCCCGACGCTGTGCAACCGCGCCGGGAACGCCGTGTGAGTACCACACCATGACACCAGGAGTTGCTCGCGAATAGAAAGTAATCCTTCCATTAGGGGTTTCTTGCTTATTCTTCCCATAGATCAGATAGGGTTTAAACAAGCGCTAAACTTTATAATAAGAACGCGTCTCCCAAGTTTTTTTCTTTAAATTCAACGTAAATAAATATTTTTATCTTTGACTCGAGTCATGATAGTGGCAGTAATTGTTCGGGATATCAATTTTGATGCTAGAAAGGTGACGAGACCAGCTGAAAGCCCAGCATATGTTAAGTGGTTACCTAAGAACGCAATATCAAGGCTCGATTTCACAGGTACTGTTAGTTTTGTGTTGCAGCGTGTTCGTATTTTTGTTATTTTTATGACTTGCCTTCTATAACGAACACTGTTTTAAGGGTCAAAAATCAGGAACTGCAATCTTAAAAGAATCCAGGGGATTGGGGGGTTCAGTTGCTCACGTCCGTAGAGGAGTACCCTTTGAATCCCTACACGGTACCCCCTTGGTGGTGGAAGACCAACACAAAGTAGCAGTGGAACTTGTGCAAAGTTCGTCCGGAGTACTGCCTCCACACCTGGTAATCTGCAGCCAAGATGAAACTCAAAAAGATGCAGGATGCTTTTTACAGAAGCTTCCACCTCACATATACAGACATGGAAAAGGTTCGGTAATAATATTGTCCGTGTGTCCAGGTGGTCGGAGGCGCGGCGCGCGCACGCGTGGCGCGGCGTGGTGGAGCCCCCCCCGGCCGCGCCGCGCGGACACCCCGCCCTCCACTCCCTGAACCTGGCGCACAACCAGTTCACCTGCATCCCCCCCGCGCTGGCGTGCCGCGCGCAGGCCCTCGCGCGCCTCAACATGAGCTACAACTCGCTCAGGTAAGGTCAATTTTTTTTTTTGTGAAAAAGTTTCGTAACGAGCTGAGGGCCCACCTGGTGGTAAGTGGCGATTCTAAGATCAATTATTGCGTATTTTTGCCATGAACCCCGCAACGAGTAGCAATACCGCTGGTAATTAATGTTATCGCCGATTCATTAGTAAATTGGCTAATGGGTACGTAATTAGTAAATTCTAAAATCTATTGTAATTAGTTGATTATCGGACCAAAATTAAAGGACCTAATTGATTTATTATTGGACTAGCTTCTACTTTTTGTATGTTTAAATGGAACCTCTAATGTTAAAGTGTTTCATGGCTCCGTAGCTTGGTAAGTGGTAGTCCTGCCTTTGAAGCGAGGAGTCCCTGGTTCGATTCAATTTGTTCGTTGTTACCATTTTATTATAATAATAATAAATTGTTATTTATTTCAGATACAAGATTCATAGAATTGTTAGTAGTACACCCAATAAATATTGTTAGTAAACACAAAAAATAATTAAATAATAACAATAATAATACACCTGACAGTTTTTTATAGGAACATAGTTTTTTATAGTGACTTATACAATTATTTTTTTAGGAATACAACGGAAATAAAGTATTTTTAGTTTGACTTTGTTTCCCGGCTAAGGCAGGCTTCTGTGTCTAGCGTTAAGTTTGTTGTAACTCTGCACTAGGATTCCCTGTGTCGCAGATGGCATGGACAAACACAGAAACACAAGGCAAACACCCAAGACCCGAGAACAAACTTTCATGTTTTCATGTATTCACCGCACAAAGTATGCCCCGGCCGGGCTACTACCAAATAAGCCACGGAGCAGTCAATAGATTTGAGTTAAGTGGTTTGTCGGCAGGTCCATGTCCTACGTGACGTCATACCCGTCCAGCCTCCGACAGCTGGACCTCAGCCACAACGAGATCACATGCTGGCCCAGCCTGCCGCAGGTGAGCTGTGACCTGTGAGCTGTGAGCTATGAGCTGTGAGCTGTGAGGTGGTCCCTACATGTTCAATGGACACTCTTTATTGTGCACCTCGGTAGAAACGTACTGACGATTTGATAACGTGGAAACGGATTTTTAAAAATCGTCTTTGAAATAGAAACAAGGTTTGAACGTGCGCTAAATCATGCGCATGCGCGATTATTTTAACATTTGTTAGCAGTGAAATTATTGTGCCTTAATAACTGTATTATTCTTTTAAAATAATTTATTTTTGCACAATTATGATTATTATGATTATGATTATGATTATGATTATGGTTGTAGGTAGAAACCTATACATTGTCCCTCGGGTAAGAAGAACACGTGTTGCCCACAGCTGGAGAACTTCGGTGTGGGCTCGCCGCTGGCGTGCTACTGCCCGTCGCGCTCGGCGTCCCGCCCGCGCTCCGGCGGCGGCGTGCGCTCCCAGCTGCTGAGCGCCGCCTGCCCCGCCCGCCGGCACCTGCGCCTGGACGGCACCAGGACCCTGGTGAGGATATATTGTACCTCTCTTGAACACCAGCATCAGGGCTGCAGTGGCCACCAGCACCAGGACCAGCTGGATTTGCCGACGGTGAAGGATGGTGAGGATGTAGGACTAGAAATGAGCGATTTCATAGCTTCATAATTGGCTCATGGCTAGCTCCGTGCTTCCTCCCTGTACTGTGAGGACAGGATCGCGGGACACCAACTACAGCTGGAATGGGAATACTCCACGATAGCATCCACACGTGTTCCTCCAGACATCCTCAGGAGTTCACTCGAGATCTTGCCGCCTCGCAAGCTGCACCTAAGTAGACCACGGCATCTAACCCATCCTATTTACCCTCTGCAGGTGTCACTCGGTACAACCATTAGCCACTCTCGTAAAATTAGTCCGATAATCAATTAATTAGTTTATGCGATTTACTAGTTACGTACCCATTAGCCAATTATTACTAATGAATCAGCGATAACAATTACCAGCGGTTTTGCTGGTAAGAGAACGTGGTGGCCCAGGGGCACAGACGCCGACTTTCAATCTGAAGGTCGCTGGTTCAAACCCACACGTGCACCAATGAGTTTTTTCACTTTACCACGTTCTCGAAACGGTGAGGAAAACATCGTGCGGAAACAGGCATGTCTTAGAACCATTCGACGACATGTGACATCTACCAATCCGGATTGGGCTCCCGCGGTAGATCAGAGCCCATTCACTCTCAATTATCGAGAGTAGGCCGGTGTCAGCAGTCGAAACATTAGAGGCTGATACGGTTATTATTCGTGTTACCATGATTTGTGAGTATTGTTGACTCCCGATATTTCGACGCAGTTACATGCGTAATGGTCTCATGGTCATGTTCTTAACCATGATAGTTTTTTGGATTCGCAGATTCTGTCCAACAATCTACTAACAAGAATCCAGTTGACCACGGACGACGATGGCTACGCGTCCACCACCGTCCCCGAGGACTGCGGCAACGAGGATGATGATGAGTGGGTGAGTCTACCGGCCTGGAGTTTGGAGTTTGGAGTACCCTCAGGGTCCCTCCACGTGTCCCCCCGGGCGGTTCGGGGAACAACGCAAAGTAGCAGGAGAACTTGTGGAAAGTTCGTCAAGGGGTTCTCATTGCAACTTGTAATCTGCCAAGTAGGAGCGAGAGTTACGGTGGGAGGGTGTGGGTGCCGATCTCAAAGAGTGACGGGAGCAACGCGATGCGACTTGGGTCTTGTCATACTTTGGTAGGGGAGGATCGGCAGTCGTCTTACTGTTGGTGGCAGTGGCCGCAAATCAGGCCAAGACAAGCACTTTGACGAAAATAAAATATTACTGTATTTTAAGTAATCTAACAGTAAAGTGACGGCTCCGTGGGTTAGTTGGTAGTAGCCCTGCCTTTGGAGCGAGGGGTCCCGGGTTCGATTCCCGGTCGGGGCACACTGTGCGTGGTGAGCAAGTTTGTTCTCGGGTCTTGGGTGTTTGTCTTGTGTTTCTGTGTTTGTTCATGCCATCTGCAACACAGGGAATCCTAGTGCAGAGGTATGAGTGTGTAAACGTTTAACATTTAATCTTCCCATAGTAGATGATTGGCGGCAGATTCCAGGTGTGGTGGCAGTACCTCTTGGTTCACTTCAGAATTTTTTCGTGTTCCCAGGGTGCTGGGAACGGGCTGAAGGGTCGGCTGCTGTTCCCCCTGCTGTCCATGCTGGACGTGTCCAACAACCTGCTGCGCCAGGTCCCCCCGGCGCTGCACCTGCTGTCCAGCCTCTCCGTCCTCAACATCAGCGGGAACAAAGGCAAGCTCTCCCTTTCCCCCTGCAGGGACATTAGAGGCTGACACGGAGGGAACAGTTGCTCGCGTAGGTGTGTACCCTTTGATTCCCTACACGTGCCCCCTGGGTGGTGGTAAAGGAGCAACAAAAGGTAGCAGTGGAATTTGTGGAGTTCGTCCGGAGAGGTACTGCCAGCACACCTGGAATTTGCTGTCAAGCAGTGGTGCGGACGCGAGCAACTGGACCCCCCAAAAAGTTCCCATAGTTCCCATTGCCATCCTTAGTTTGGGGTTGGGGGTGGTGTATAAAATATCCATGAATATGAACCCATGAATATAATCCAAAATATCACCCCCAGATATAACTGAGCTGCCTCCACAAATGGGCCTCCTCACGCGTCTCTGGTCGCTGAACGCCGGGGGGTGTTCTCTGTCGGAGCCGCTCAGGTCGATGGTCTCCGGGGGGAAGTGCAAGAGTGCAGACATAGTGGGGTACCTGAAGAGTGTGCTCCACTCCGCCACCAAGTACACCAGGATGCGGCTCATGCTGGTGGGGCAGCAGGTGAGGAACCACTCGCAGGCACTCCCACTTACTCACTGTTACTCGCAGTTACTAGCATACTGTGCTACACTTACTCGCAGGCACTCGCATTCACTCGCATGCACTCGCATTCACTCGCAGGCACTCGCATTGACTCGCCCGCACTCGCATTCACTCGCAGGCACTCGCATTCACTCGCAGGCACTCGCATTGATTCGCACGCACTCGCATTGACTCGCACGCACTCGCATTCACTCGCACGCACTCGCATTCACTCGCAGGCACTCCCACATACTCACTGTGACTTGCAGTTACTAACGTACTATCCTGCACTTACTCGCACTTACACGCATACACTCGCTGTCACTCCCACTTGCTCACTGTTACTCACAGTAACTAGCATACAGCCTTACACTTACTCGCAGGCAATCGCATTCAGTCGCAGTGATTCGCAATCACTCTATACTTGTTGTTGTTCTGGGCGGAGGAGGTGGGCCTTCAGCTCGTCCTATCACCTCAGGTAGCAGTGGAACTTGTCCACAATTCGTCCGGAGAAGTACTGCCACCACGAGATCGGCCAGTTGGAACTCGTCATACATCGCTACGAGAACCTGTTACATACAAGTCGTTTTGCCGTTGTTTTCGGCGGTGGTAACCACTTTACTGGCCGTCAAACGACTATTAAAGAGACGCCAATTGTCAGTAGTGAAAGAAATTGTTCTAACAAATGTTGTGATTGTCTCCAGGGCATTGGGAAGACCAGTTTGCTGGAGTGCCTGCGCCAAGAGTCTGCCATCCAGCACAGGAGGAAACCGACTGATGTAAGTCTGCCATTTAAGCGCCCCCTCCCTCCCTCGTCGCCCCCCACTTTTTAGCTACTTTTTATCCCAAAATAGGTTTTCGGGATAAAAAATAGCTAAAAAGTATTACTGTTGTCATGGGCGGGGGTCGCCACTTACCATCAGGTGGGCCCTCAGCTCGTTCCGTCACTTAATCAAATTTAAAAAAAAATCCTCTGATAATCCAATATGTCCCCAGCACTGGGCCAAGCGGATGGGCAACAAGTCTTCTCGGAAGAACATGTCCACCGTGGGCGTGGACATCGGCACGTGGACGTACGAGAAGCACAGGTAACACACTTGCAACTATACAGGGGTATGGCAACCTACTCCCTGTGTCCTGCATTGGGAACATTAGGGCCTTGTTGTAATACGATTTCATATTCCAATATAATAGATTAAAAAAACCTGCAGGTGATCTGTGCCTGAGAGCGTGGTGGCCCAGGGGCACAGATGCCGACTTTCAATCTGAAGGTCGCTGGTTCAAACCCACACGTGCACCAATGAGTTTTTCACTTGAACAATTTATGTGCGCAATACCACGTTCTCGAAACGGTGATGGAAAACATCGTGAGGAAACCGGCATGTCTTAGAACCAAAAATTCGACGACATGTGGCATCTACCAATCCGGATTGGGCTCCCGTGGTAGATCAGAGCCCATTCACTCTCAATTATCGAGAGTAGGCCGGTGTCAGCAGTGGGAACATTAGAGGCTGGTACAGTACAGATCTGTGTCAATTTGTTTGTTTTGAGTTGCATATAACTACCTTCTTAATTAACGTGCTTGTATAATGTTTTTAAGATTAATTATAATGAATGTGTGGGTGCCGGTGAAATCACATGCGCACGAGACGTACCATCCCCGTCTCGGGTGATGGACGCAGCAGGATGAATGCGACTCAGTAAAGATTTGTATCTCATACTGAGTCGCGCGCATTACTGTTGTCATGGGCGAGGGGAGCCACTTACCATCAGGTGGGCCCTCAGCTCGTTCCGTCACACATTCACATAAAAAAAAAATGATTGTCGTCCACAGGTCCTCCCGGGGCCCCGTGACGTTCCGCACCTGGGACTTTGGTGGACAACATGAGTATGTACCTATTATTTTTTTAACGCGAGGCCCAATTCACCTACAAGATTTATTCGATTAAATGAAATGAAAATTAAATAACTTGTTAAAGAAAATTAAGTCCCTTACGCCATCCATAAATACCATCACACGTTAAGAGGGGGTAAGAAAATGTGACAAGGGGAAGGGTGAGGGGTTGTTAAAAGCTATGTTACGTAACATGTTAAAATCTAAAATACTAAGATGCGTAATTTATATTATATGTCGACCTATGATAAAAATTTGGAAGAACTGCTGTTTTAAAGATTTCTCAATGTAAAATTGAAAAATGCGTAACGTAACCCCAGAAGGAAGGGGGGAAGGGACGGGTGTGGGAAGGAATCAAATAAACCATAAAAACCATGTAATTTATAAATGACCCCTATTCGGTCACCCATCCAAGTATAGATATCTGTAATTTTATTCCAGGTACTACTCCACGCACCAGTACTTCCTGTCGCGCCGGTCCCTGTACCTGGTGCTGTGGAGGGTCACCGACGGCAGGAAGGGGCTGCTGTCAGCCCTCAACTGGCTCAGGTCAGTGCTGCCACCAGCCTCACTTATTATGTGACAGGTGTGACGGGACGAGCTGAAGGCCCACCTGGTGGTAAATGGTTACCTCCGCCCATAACAGCAATACGAACCAGGTCCACGACAGAAGTATGAGGAAACCCAAGTGACATCGCGTTGCGTAACTCTCATGCACCTGTAATTTCAATGGCACCTATAACCTCCCACTGGAACACAGTGACAGTAACCCCTCAAGTGGCTGTAATTTCACCAGCGCCCACACCACTGCTTCGCTGCAGATTACCAGGTGTGGTGGCAGTACTTCTCCAAACGAACATGGCACAAGTTGTACTGCTACTTTTGTTGTTCCTTCACCACCCAGGGGGTACGTGTAGGGATTCTGAGGGTATTCACCTACGGATGCGAGCAACTGGACCTCTAATGTGCCGACTGCAGGACACAGGGACCCTGAGTAGAGTTTCCAGTGTGTTTACCTGTCCTCGTACGTCCACGTGCGCATGTGGTTTCACCGGCTCCCATACCCTTCCACCGGAGCACAACAACGCGAGTGCACCACTGCTTGGTAGATCACCAGGTGTGGAGGCAGTACCTCTCCGGACGAACTTGGCACAAGTTCTACTACTGTCCGTACCAGCCTCTAATTTTCTCAATGCTGACACCGGCCTACTCTCGATAATTGAGAGTGAATGGGCTCTGATCTACCACGGGAGCCCAATCCGGATTGGTAGATGTCACATGTCGTCGAATGGTTCTAAGACATGCCGGTTTCCTCACGATGTTTTCCGTCACCGTTTCGAGAGCGTGGTATTGCTGTAATGGTAGATTATTTTCTGAGTCTTCAACACAATGTATCCTACAGCGATCCGTATGTTGAATATAGGAATGGGACGTTAATCAGAATAAATAAAGGTGAATGTATATTTCACAGGTCTATACAAGCCCGTGCCCCGGGCTCGCCCGTCATCATGGTCGGCACCTACTATGATCAAGTGGCTAATGTGAGGAGGTGTTTTTTTTAACTTAATGTTGGGAGATATAAGTGAAGTATACTTTTGACGGTTGGGTGTGTATGCGTGGTCATTTTTTTTGGATCCATCCGTACCAGCCTCTAAAGTTCCCACTGCTGACACTGGCCTATTCACGATAGTTGAGTGTGAATGGGTTTTGATCTACCACGGGAGGCCAATCTTGATTGGTTTTGTCTACTAAATCCTACTAATATTATAAACGTGAATGTTTGTATGTATGGATGGATGTTTGTTACTCAATCACGCCAGAACGGCTGAACGGGCCTGGATGAAAGGCACAGAGATAGATTATAGTCTGGAATAGCACAAAGGCTACTTTTTATCCCGGAAATATGTACGATTCCCGTAGGAAGTCCAACCGCGGGAACACCGCGGGGCGCAACTAGTTATTTAATAAATTGCCTATGGAAATAAAGGGGTGAAAATTTGCTTAAAATCACGTGATGAATGGACCCCAAAATATTCATTGTTCATATTGATAGTTGATGGTGCGCGAGGAGTTGATCGGTGATCTGTTCCCAGTGCAACCTGCCGGAGAACGAGAGCCCCGAAGCCCTGCAGCGCCTCATCAGGTCCAACGTGATGGGCGCGCCGGACGGGGACAAGCTGGGGCTGCCCAGGGTCATGGACTCCCTGGAGGTACCTACACTCACACTCATTCTTCTTTCGTGTCGATAAAATAAACCTTTATATAGAACTAGCTGACCCGGCCACGCGTTGCTGTGGCTAACGTTTTTGTCATACGATATTATAATTTGCAATAAAATAATATTGCGATCATAAATTGAGATGTAAGCTATCCTATCTTTCAAGTTGGATCAAACTGCACACGGTGTACAAATTTGATGCACAAAATCGGTTATTGTGATTAAACCATGATAGCTAGATATATGTTCTCGCGGACTTTTTTGTAGGTCTTAATGGGATCTACAAACCCGTAGTACATCATTTTGTTCTATTGTCAATAGTTTTTGCAGCGCACGCAAAAATAGGTTTTCGATTTTACACCTTGTGTTACAAAATAGCAATTTTATTACGGATCCCTAATTTTGAAAAAAAAAAACATAGCCTATAGCCTTCCTCGATAAATGGACTACCCAACACTGAAAGAATCATTCAAATCGGACCAGTAGTTCCAGAGATTAGCGCGTTCAAACAAACAAACTCTGCAGCTTTATAATATTAGTATAGATTTGCCCAAAAATTCGCTACGTCAGTGCCCCTCTGGTAGCCCGCATTAAGGTACCCATGGTCCAGGAATTTGGGCAGGATAGGCATTCCAGCAAATGCGGCATTGTCTGCAGAGGAGTGCCACATTCGCATTCCGTGATAGTGGAGTCCATGATACCCCATTTACTTAGGTTGATAACTATAGTTGCAAATGTAACGTTTCATATATTTTTCTAGACATTTATGCGAATTAAAATGTTTGCGCTGGTCACACTGATGAAAAACTTGGCTTGGAAGATGGGTTAGATGAGGGTGCGGGGTTTTTTATTAATTTTGTTATTTCTATATCATTGCCTTCGTGGCTTAGTTGATAGTAGCCCTGCCTTCGAAGCGAGGGGTCCCGGGTTCGATTCCCAGCCGGGGCGCACTTTGTGCCGTGGCACTTGTTTGTGTTTCTGTGTTTGTCCATGCCATCTATGACACAGGGAATCCTAGTGCAGAGGTATGAGTGTGTAAACGTTTTTGTTGTGGTGTGCGATTTCTATGGTCTGTAGATATTTGGAATCTCCGAAGTGCCTACAGACTGTGGCGCAAAGACCCAAAGTGGATCTGTGCCTTGAGTCTCAGTTGGCGGCAAGTGGCATGACGACGCGTGCTTGTTCGCAGGTGTCATGCAGCACGCGACACAACATCAGGCTGCTGGCCGACATCATATACTCTGTGGCGTACAACGTCAAACCGCCAGGTCTGTACAGAACACTACCAACTCAGCTGTGATGCTAAAAACAATTCGCGTGTCTGCTCGAACGCAAATACGAAAACTTTCCCCTTGATAAAATTTACTTGTGGAACATTATTTTATTTTACTGGCATCCCAAGTAAAAAATCAGTGTAAATCATAATGTTGTTTACATTATGAAAATCATAAACGTATAAAAATAAATTGCTTACATTGATAATAATACATTGATCAAAATAAATATAATTTTGACCAATGTTACTTCAATCTCAATCTCAAATCTTGACTAGTTTAATAAAATGTTGTATTCTTATTGTTATTTTTATTGTAAATACTTATTGACGCGGCTCATGTGACATCCATGAAATCTGAAATAAATTTCTTATCATAAAAATTTACTCTCTAACCGCTTGGGTCTCAGTCCTACCGTTTTTATATTTTTTTTTACCACAAGCTTTAGTAGTGTCTACTCTTTAAATGAGTACTATATTATTTTGTAGCGAATAATGTTATAAAATGAGATATAAAAAGATAAAGAAAAACAATACTGATAATAACGATGATACTAATTAAAATTACGGAAATAACGATGATAATAATGAAAATAACGATGATAATAATGAAAATAACGATGATAATAATAAAAATAACGATGTTAGTAATAAAAATAACGATGTTAATAATAAAAATAACGATGATAATAATGAAAATAACGATGTTAATAATACAAATAACGATAATAATGAAAATAACTGTGATAATAATACAAATAACGATAATAATAAAAATAACGATGTTAATAATAAAAATAACGATGTTAATAATAAAAATAACGATGTTAATAATAAAAATAACGATGATAATAATGAAAATAACGATGTTAATAATAAAAATAACGATGATAATAATAAAAATAACGATGATAATAATACAAATAACGATAATAATGAAAATAACTATGTTAATAATACAAATAACGATAAAAATAGTGAAAATAACGATGATACTAATGAAAATAACGAGTATAATAACGATGATAATAATGATTATATTGATAATGAGGTTAATGGTGTGTGCCCCAGGCAGCAAGGAGCCGCTGCTGGAGCAGCGCATCCCGGCCACGTACCTGGCGCTGGAGGAGTGCGTGGCGGCGCTGGCGGCCGACCTGCCCGAGCCGGTGCTCTGCCACGCCGAGTACAAGCGGCTGGTGAGCACCCCCCACCCCCACTCCTCCCCCACACACACACACACCCCACTCAGGCACAGGGGTTAGCCAAGTCTAGTGCCCAGTGAAGGTTATAGGCACTTAAACCATATATACCATCCGTATCAGCCTCTAATGTTCCCACTGATAGACACCTGCCTACTCTCGATGATTGAGAGTCAATGGGCTTTGATCTCCCACGGGATCCATCATCACAGCCCGGATTTGTAGCTCACTGGTGGACACCGGGCTACTCTCGATGATTGAGAGTCAATGGGCTTTGATCTCCCACGGGATCCATCATCACAGTCCGGATTTGTAGCTCACTGGTGGACACCGGGCTACTCTCGATGATTGAGAGTCAATGGGCTTTGATCTCCCACGGGATCCATCATCACAGTCCGGATTTGTAGCTCACTGGTGGACACCGGGCTACTCTCGATGATTGAGAGTCAATAGGCTTTGATCTCCCACGGGATCTATCATCTGAATCCTTGGTAGATGTCACATGTCGTCGAATTTTTCGGTTCTAAGACATGCCGGTTTCCTCCCGATTTTCTGTTGCAGGTCACTCAGTACATGCAGCAGAAGAACCACAAGTTCAGGGACGCGGCGGAGCTGCACCAGGCCACCATGTTCCTGCATGAGAACGGTCAGTGACAGCGGCGGGGAGAGCTGGAGGCCTGATGAAGTGGCTACCTCCGCCCATAACAACAGCAAGAGAATGAGGCCCAAGTCGCACCCCGTTGCGCCGACGGGGATGTTGTGTCTCATGCGCATGTGATTTCACCGGCGCCCACACCCTTCCAACGGGACAGCAATGCGGGTGTATCACTGTTTGGCAGATCACCAGGTGTGGAGGCAGTACTTCTCTGGGAAGTACAGCTATTTTCTGTTGCTCCTTTAGAACCACCCGGGGGGTAAGACTAGGGATTCAAAGGGTACCTACGGACGCGAGCAATAGTTTTTACCTATGTCCGTTAGACTTTGAAACCATCCAACCGATGTGCCCCAAATTGGTTTCATTAGAAAGGCAATGCGAAGATGGCTTTAGAAAGGGAAGAGGATCTGTTTCACCAGAGGAGACCTGGAAACAGTGCTGCCAAGAACCCAGAGTCCTGAACATGAAGGAGTTGGTGGCTGGGGTAGGGTGCAGTTAACGGGGGATGCGCAATACACCCCCATGCGGGATGTCAGCGCAGGCCTACTCACCCCCACAAAGAGTTAGAAGGTTTTAGATTACTAAAACAATGCATTAGGCACAAAAGTATTGCTTTTTTTAGCGTAGTAGCACAAGCCGTTAGTAAACCGTACCACTTTCTAATGTTCCCACTGCAGACACCGGCCTACTCTCGATAATTGAGAGCGAATGGGCTCTGATCTACCACGGGAGCCCAATCCGGATTGGTAGATGTCACATGTCGTCGAATTTTTGTTTCTAAGACATGCCGGTTTCCTCACGATGTTTTCCGTCACCGTTTCGAGAACGTGGTATTGGGCACATACATTTTTCAAGTGAAAAAACTCATTGGTGGTGGTGATGGGTTGGAACCAGCGACCTTCAGATTGAAAGTCGGCGTCTGTGCCCCTGGGCCACCACGTTCACGCTTATCACTTACCATCAGGTGGACTTTCAGCTCGACCCGTGACTTCGCTTACAAAAAATATCTTCATCCGTCGTTTCAGGTGTGTTGCTGCACTACGACGACGCGACCCTGAAGGACCTGTACTTCCTGCGGCCGCAGTGGCTGTGCGACGTGCTGGCCCACGTCGTCACCGTCCGGGAGATCAACCCCTTCGCGGCGCAGGGTGAGCACTGCCCCCCACTCACGGTGGGACCGGTGCAACTGACTGTGGGCTCGACTGACGCTATGGATGGTGGGGTCGACTGATGGTTTGGGGGGGGAGGGTCGTCTGTTGGTTTGGGGGCGGGATTGACTGAGGGTATGGGGGTGGTGGAGTCGACTGATGGTATGGATGGTGGGGTCGACTGATGGTATGGATGGTGGGGTCGACTGACGGTATGGATGGTGGAGTCGACTGATGGTATGGATGAGGGGTCGACTGATGGTATGGATGGTGGGGTCGACTGATGGTATAGGTGGTGAGGTCAACTGATGGTTTGGAGGGAGAGGGTCGTCTGATGGTATGGGTGGTGGGGCGACTGATGGTGTGGATGAGGGGTCGACTGATGGTTTGGGGGTGATCGACTGATGGTATGGGTGGTGGGGCGACTGATGGTGTGGATGAGGGGTCAACTGATGGTTTGGGGGTGATCGACTGATGGTTTGGGGGGGGGGGGGGGTCGACTGATGGTATGGATGGGGGGTCGACTTAAGGTATGGATGAGGGGTCGACTGATGGTATGGATGGGGGGTCGACTTAAGGTATGGATGGGGGGGTCGACTGAGGGTATGGATGGTGGGGTTATGTGACAGCTCAGTTGATAGTAGTCTGCCTTCTGTGTTGTAATTCGTGGGTTTGATTCCCAATAAAGGACAAGCAAACTTGAGCAGATTAGTTGATAACCTCCGCTGAAAGTTTGTCCCCAGCCTGAAGGAATGCGTTTGGAGTAGGTACATCCTCTGTGTCGCAGGTATCATGAAGGTGGAGGACCTGGCGCACGTGTTCAAGGCGTCCCCCCGGCTGGCGCGCGCGGAGGACGCCGGCTCGCTGGGCCTCTCGCTGCTGCACAAGTTCGAGCTGGCGCTGTGCTGGGACGCCAGGACCCTGCTCATCCCCCCCCTGCTGCCCGACGCCGAGCCGCGGGCCCCGCAGGTCTGTGGCTTCACCCCTTTACCTCCACATCTCCACACCTGCTAATCCAGTGACTCGCGTTGTCGTGCTCCGTTGGAAGGGTGTGGGTGCCGGTGAAATCACAGGCACTGGAGACGTAACATCCTATAAAGCGTCACAAATATTTAATTCCATCCAAAGGTTGTCTGGAAGAAATCGCTCACAGCGATAAGACCGCCCGTTGTCCCAAATTTAGCATAATATTTTTTAATAAGCTACCATTTAAATAATCTGTTGGTGTACAATAAAGTATTCATTCATTCATTCGTTCTTAGAATATCTGATCTCCATTTTATTGTTTATGGGCGGTGGTAGCCACTTAACACCAAGTGGGCTCGTCTATTCGTGTTAATCGCATAAAGAGAGAGTGACGAGCCATCAATGACCTTTTTTATAGAAAGATTTGTGATTTAAATGTTTGTGCAGTTGCCGGTGCGCGGGCGGTCGTGGGCGGGGGGCGGGGGCCGCGGCGCGCGGCGCCCCTGGCCGGCCCTGAACCCGCACCTGCCGCCGGCCCCGGACGCCGGCCGGCTCACCGACTCGCCGGCGCTCGTTCGTAAGTACCTTCGTACATAACAGTTCTGATAGTTTCCACCTTAGGATGGAGTGCCTCCTGCTCCGGTCACGCCACACAAATGGAGGAAAAGGTAGCTGTGACTGATCATGATGGGATCTACACCATCGAGAGCTGGGGGGAATTATCAACCCCGTTCCAGTAGCTCCAGCACAAAGTCAAAGTCAAACTCATTTATTCCTTAAGATCTCAAGTATCATTTGGACACGTCAAATTTTACACACACATGTACACATATTCGTGAGCATGTAACGTGTCACAGCAACTCTCCAGGCACATTACATGCACACAGATATGTCAACATTACAGGCAGTTTTGATGTTTAAGCTAATCTTATTTGTTAAGTTTAGTGCCACACACTCCCCCCCCTCCTCTACAGCGAAAGTAACTGAGTTTATCAGAATGTTTGTGTTGTGTGTCCACATCCATAGCTATTTGAGGATATTTTGTCTGAAAATCGGGGAGACGGGGCTGTTGCGCTTTGTGCCTGTAATTTTGTCGGCACCCACACCTTTCCAGCTTCGAAATGCAATGCTAAAGCACCACTGCTAGGCTGATTACCAGGTGTGGAGGCAGTACTTCTCCAGACGAACTTGGCGCAAGTTCCACTGCTACAATTTACTTTCAATGTTAGTTTAATAAATAGCTGCCGCTGCAACCTGCGTTTTCCCATCCTACGGGAACACTGCAAATTTCCGGGATCAAAAGCAGCCTAATGTTAATCCAGGATATGAGCTATCCTGGTACCAAATTTCATCCAAATCCTTTGAACCGTTTGAGCGTGGAGAAGGAACAGGAACAAACACACATGCAAACTTTCGCCTTTATAATATACTAGCGGCCCGCTCCGGCTTCGCACGGGAAAAGTTGTTTTAGTGACATAACTACAATAGTTGGACATATGCTACCGCGAAGTTTTTTGTAGACATTATGATGTTCTTCAATACTGTTGTACATTATTTTGTTCTATCGCTAATAGTTTCGGCAGCGCATTCGACGAAACACATTTTAAGACTCATTTTTCTACACCTTCGGTTACATTGTTGAAATTTTACCAAGGATCCCTAATTTTTTTCAAAATGAAATGTAGCCTATGTCAAATTGGAATAATGTAGCATTCTATTGGTGAAAGAATTTTTTAAATCGGCCCAGTACTTTTTGAGCCTATTCATTACAAACATACAAACATGGGTACAAATCTTTCCTCTTTTGATGTTTACTCATCTGTCCTCGTCCCGCAGAGGAGGGTGCGCCAGAGTGCGAGGGTATATCGGTGACGGGCAGGAATGGCACCCCCCTCACGCGGCTGCTGCTGGTCACGTACGTGCCGAGCGGGTTCTGGGCGCGGCTGTGCTCGCGCCTCCTCGCCGACGGGACCCTGGCGCACCAGCCCGGCCAGCTCTACCCCCTGGGAGAGGTGAGCACCCCCCACCACTGCCTCGAAACTGTTCGGACATAGATGTACCATTTTTCTTTTAGTTTCCATTCAGGATTCTCCATGGTAGGTTCCATGGTAACTGCCTTCTGCGCCGCAGGCCGCGGGTTCGATTCCCACAGGACAAGCATTCGTGTGAACATAAATGTTTGTTCTGTGTCTGGGTGTTAATATGTATTTACAAAAAATAAGTGCTATATGTATTCTATCAGTTATCTAGTTCCCATAGTACAAGCTATGCTTAGTTTGGGGCCAGATGGCGCTGTGTGGAATGTCCATGAATATTTATAACTACATACGCGAGCAACATGGATCTCATATCTTGGAGAAGAAAATGGACAGATGTTGTTGCCTGTCAACAACAAGACGGCTCCGTGGCTTAGTTGGTAGTAACCCTGCTTTCGAAGCGAGGGTCCAGGGTTCGATGCCCGGCCCTGTCATGGGCACACTTTGTGTTTCTGTGTTTGTCTATGCCATCTGCGACACAGGGAATCCTAGTGCAGAGGTATGAGTATGTAAACTTATTGATTCCCTGCATCAGTGCGGTCGTTTCTGGAACGCTTCCAGATGGCCCAGGACGAGAGCATCTCCCGCGCCCTGGAGCTGGAGTGGGGCTGGAAGGTGTGGCGCACGGGGCTGAAGCTGGTCTGCGGGGAGCTGACCCTGGCCAGCGTGCGGGAGCTGCCGCCCGCGCACGAGCCGCTGCTGCCCGCGCCGCCGCACCCGCACCCGCACCCGCACGCCATGCACAACGTCAGGTGATCCATAGCGGCAGTTTCATCCAAGTTCTGCGGGTAGATTTGTAAAGTTCATTGATTTTTCATTGTTTATTTTTTAGCTAAAGATGGTTTTTTGTGTAAAATCTGAGTTTTTAGAAATACGATTATACTGATAAACTTTAAAAGCATATAAATTTTTTTACAATGGAACCTAAAACCTAGTATTGTATCAGTTATCTAGTAAAAGCTGTGCCTAGAGGGCGCTGTATCCGTGTTTGTCGACTCCGTGGCTTAGTTGGTAGTAGCCCTGCTTTCGAAGCGAGGGGTACCGGGTTCGATTCCCGGCCGGAGCACTCTTTGTGTGGTGAGCATGAAGTTTGTTCTCGGGTCTTGGGTGTTTGTCTTGTGTTTCTGTGTTTGTCCATGCCATCTGTGACACAGGGAATCCTAGTGCAGGGGTGAGTGTGTTAACGTTGTTTGTTGTTGTTGTTGTATATAAGCAATTCATAAACATATTGTATATTATGTTATAATAGTCAATGGTGGCGTTAGGTATAGCGAGGCTCCGGGCGATAGATCTTTGTGAGGCTCTTGGGGTGTGAGGAATGTAGGTGAGTTGGAAGTGTACAGGGCTCCTGGTAATCAGACAGCATCCTCTTGAAGACAGCTGCAGTACATCCAAACAAGAAAACGGGTTGTTCTGCGAGGGCGCGAGGGCATACAAAAGCGAGGCCCCGGGCGGTTGTCCTGCTTGCCACCCGCTAAGGCCGCCACTGATTCCCATTCCCAAGAACCAGCATTGATGTTCAGTCTAAGATCTGAGTCTTATTCTGGGTTGGATAACTCGGGGGGAACCTTTTGCCAGCTCCTTGGGCTGGTTCCAACACGTAAGGCATGTCCCCCCAGGCTGCGCGTGAAGCAGGACGGCGCGTGGAGCGAGCTGGACGTGGAGAGCACCTACTGCATCGAGATCCAGCTGCCGGCGCAGAGCTGCGTGGTGCGCCGGGAGGACGGCCTGCCCATCGGGGGGTACCAGGTACTGTCTCGAACTCATTTATTCCTTTAGATCTCAAGTATCATTTGGACACGTCAAATTTTACACATACATGTACACATATTCGTGAGCATGTAACGTGTCACAGGAGCTCCTTAGGCACGTTACATGCACGCAGATATGTCAACATCACAGTCAGTTTTCATGTTTAAGCTTGTCTTATTTGTTAAGTTTACGTCTGTTCCAACCCTGACCGACCATCAACTTTGTCTGTCTGTAGGACATAGGCTAATGATGTAATGATTTTGGTTCAGAGCATCAGCCTGGAGCCCAGCCCCTCGACCCTGGCCAAGGTCCTCGCCATCGTGTCCGACCACGTGGACCTGTTGCTCGAAGACTGGTACCCATCCCTGGGTGAGTATACCCTCATTTTTGTTTTAATTTGAATGTGTGTCGGAACGAGCTGAGGGCCCACCTGATGGTAAGCGGTGACCCTCGCCCATGACAACAGTAATGCGTGCGACTCAGTATGAGATACAAATCTTTATTGAGTCGCACTCATCCTGCTGCGTCCATCACCCGAGACGGGGATGATACTCATGCGCATGTGACTTCACTGGCACTGGTGAAGCGTTAAAGCCTTTTTTATAATATATGTATATAATTTAATACGCATAAATATATCTCATTAAAAGTAGGTATGTTTTATCCCTTGGAACGCAAATTATACTGCAAAGCCCTCTCTATCCAAAATCTGTGGAGATTTTTGTGAGTTTCGCTTTAGTTCTCCCAGATGGCGCAAGCAGTACCGGAGTGAATGCAGAGCTTAGCTGCGATTGGTCGAATCGCAGACCGCAAAACCGCCAATTAGAAAATGACAGATCGTAATGACGTTCGCTACAAAACGCTGCGCTTCCGCAATAAAACTCGCAAAATAATTAATAAAAAACCTATTGGACAATGTAAATATTTACAACAAATACGAGTGCTGCTTTAAAGGTGACAGTGAAGTCTTTGTGTTGACCGAAATTCTCGTTTGTACTTTGAGTGTTCGCCAGGATTTTAGTGGATTCATGTTTAGCCGGCCGGCAGAAGACGGATAATTCCTCCATGTGCTGTAATTCGCTTGAAAGGGAACCGGGCAGAGACTTTACTGAGGTCTCCTTCAGACGAGGTAAGAGGGCTTATTTTTTCACCTGCAGATGTCGTTGTAATTTGTGTTCCAGGGTTTTTATAACATTACGTAGGTCACCATATTTTTAGGTTGATCCATACACGCATATTATATCCTCGGTGCGCAAGCACCCCCACGGTGGGACTATTTACACGCCCCACCATTAGTTATGGTCCTTCTGAACCGGATTGTCCAGTGAAATTTATAGATTTTTACGTAAATTTGGTAAAATCTTTATATCATAACGCCAACCACACGCCGCCATTGGTGATTTGTTACAATACAATAACCTCAGTTTATATTTTCAACATCGCTAAACGCATTTATCTGATAGTTATTTACGTACTTATTGGTAAATTCTATCAAAACAAATTCGCTCCTTTGGACAATAGATTGAATTACGTAAATATTGGTAAAGAAATCTCGTTCCAAAATCAAATTCATAACGCTTCATTACCGCACCATTACCGCTATAAAGTTATATTTTGTATCTACTACTATTGCCTAAATTGTTGGTAGGTCATAGGTACTGAATATTAGCTAGCTTATTTTCCATTACTTTTTATCGTTCGTAATTTCTTGGAATCGATAAAGTTGGAATCATAACAACATAAAGGTTTGTTTACACCTACCGATATTAATTTGCTAATAATTAATTATTTTCATTAAGTGTTTGTGTTTATGATAATTTTACATATATTGCACAATAAACATTTATAATGTCGCAAGCAAGTCAAGAAACCTCGTTGGTTCTCTTGGAAGGAAAGAAAGAATTATTATTCGGTCGTATGAATCGCTTGTATAATAAAGCAAAACATATTCAATGTTTTGAGTCAACCTCAAGACATAGTGAAGAGTTTATGGCTGAATCAGAAACTGTCGATGACATCCGCAATAAATTTGAAAATATTGTAGATCAAATAAACAAAATAAAATTATCTTTAGAGCCTAATGTTGGTCCTGATTTTAGTTGTTTGGATTCGTTCGACGATTTATTTGTTCGAGTGAAACGCGTACGTAACAAAATAAATAATCACGCCAATGCAGTTTTGTCTTCACAAAGTGAAAGCAAATCGCGCAGTGTAAACGCGCCATTAATAAAACTACCTCCGATAAGTCTGTCCAGTTTTGATGGTAAAATAGACAATTGGCCTGTCTTTTACGAATCTTTTAGATCGAACATTCATTGCAATGACCAGCTGTCCGATTCACAACGGGTGCAGTACTTAGTAGGTAAACTCACAAATAATGCGTTGAAGGTCATCGCCGGTATTGTTCCGACGGGTGATACTTATCGAATAATATGGGATAGTTTGGTTAAAAAGTACCAAGATAAACGCGCATTAGGTACGCATTATCTAAACAACATTCTGGACTTAAAAGGGTGTTCTCATAATGCTAGTAGTTTGGACTCATTTATTGAGAAATTCTCCGCTTCAATAGCAGCTTTAAAACAGTTAGGTATAGACGATTTGACTGACTTTATTTTGTTACATTGTGCCCTAAAGAGGATGGATACGCAAACAACGCAGAGTTTTGAACTTTCCGTTCGAGACCACGAGATACCTACTACATCACAGCTGATTTCTTTTGTACAGGATCAAGCTAAGATATTAGAACGATCCAACACTCATTCGTACTCGAACCCGCGATATGTTAATGTTAATAATAAACCGCCCGCTTCTTCGTCGCGTGATTCGCGCGCACATAATTTCAAATCGTTCGTTGCTAGCGAGGTACCTACG
The DNA here is from genome assembly GCA_921293045.1 of Aplocera efformata. Classification (NCBI taxonomy): domain Eukaryota; kingdom Metazoa; phylum Arthropoda; class Insecta; order Lepidoptera; family Geometridae; genus Aplocera; species Aplocera efformata. Next base: position 231,430 of record OV121068.1, on the reverse strand, counting down.
ACCCCTGTGCGCAGGAGTGCCGCGCTCTCACCGACGCCTGCTACTACACGATGTGCCTTCTGCAATGATGCAGGGCATACGCAGCTATATTACTGCGCGCTGTTTAAAAATTCACGAGACCCTAAATCGCGATTTGAATTTATAAAATCCAGACATGGCTGTGTAAATTGTTTAAGTACAGTACATAACGTATCGTCATGTAACTCGTCAGCTGTTTGCGAGCTATGCAAAAAACGTCATCACACGCTTTTACATTTTGCGAAGAGAAATGTTACTAGTTCTCATACCGCCACCGCTCAAACACACCATAATAATATTTCACATAATTGCAATATGCCCGTCGTGGCATCGCCCGCCAACGCTGCGCCGCTAACCGCTCCCGCGCCGTACGACAGCCGTGATATCGCGCATGCGCCCGCTTCGCTTGCCTCCCTCACGCCGCCGACTTCACTCGCGTTTTCTACCGCTCCGATTAACCGCTATAATGAATGTTTGTGTAAACAGGTTACCTCGTCGAATGCTTCTTGTAATTTAGCGCCGACTCATAATCCCGCGGTCTTGGTCTCCGCGGATTCAAAGTCGAAATCGTCGATTTTATTAGCGACTGCGCAAGTATATGCGCGTCCAAGAGGTAGTGTGGGGCAAAAATCGGTAGTGAGGTGCCTTATTGATAATGGTTCTCAAAATAATTTAATTACCACGGAATGTTGTCGGACACTAAATTTGCATATAATGCCTTTGAGTAATTCTTTTGTCAAAGGTGTTGGTTCAATTTCACGCCCAATACTTGGGTACGTTTATTTGGATATTGAATCTCGCGTATATCCGGATAAGAAATACACGATACACGCATTAGTAGTCGAATGTATCACAGATCAACTGCCTTCCACTTACTTGGAATGGGACAGTAGTGTAACGTATAAAAATCTTCCGCTAGCTGATTTGGGTTGGAATATACCTGGGAATATTGATATCATTCTGGGTGTACAGCTCTTCCCGTACATTTATTTGGGGAATAGGGTTGATTATGGCCCGCGAGCGCCTCCCGCTCTTTTAACCACTTTCGGGTATGTTCTCATGGGAGACTGCCCGCGCGATGACGTCATACCTACCGCTTCTTTTACCGCTTTAGCGTTAAATGATCTAGTGCAGAGATTTTGGGAGCTAGAAGAGGTACCCACGGTGCGACTATTATCGCCTGAAGAAACTGAGTGCGAAAATATATTTATTTCTTCCGTGACACGTGACAAAGTAGGCCGCTATACCGTTTCGTTACCCTTCTGTAAGGATCCGTCAGAGCTTGGTAATTCGTACGCCGTTGCTTATCGCAGATTTATTTCTCTCGAAAGAAAATTTCGTCAATTACCTGACTTGAGAGAAAGCTATAATAATGTGATACAGGAATATATTGATAATGGTTATCTACGTCAAGTTGACGAGTCTGAACTCTCCGACTCAGGATATTATATACCTCATCACGCAGTAATGCGTCCTGATAAACCTATGCTTCGAATTGTGTTAGACGCAAGCGCTAAGACTCATACTGGATTGTCGTTAAACGATGTTCTCCATGTTGGTCCTAATTTGCAAGCTGATCTGTTCCTTTTGTTGTTACAGTTCCGTTTGTTCCCCATCGCCATGAACGCTGATATTAAACAAATGTATTTACGTATTGGTGTACCCGCGGATCAACGTAAATACATACGCATCTTGTTTCGGTTCAATGAGAACGAAAAGGTGCGCGCTTTCGCTTTTCAAAGATTGCCCTTCGGTCTCAAGTCGAGTGCGTATACAGCTATGCGCACTGTGCGACAGCTGGCTTCGGACACGAGACCTCTTTACCCTGACGCTGCAAACGTGGCAGAAACCTGTCTATATATGGACGATTTGGTCTATTCCGTTTCAAATGAAGAAACCGCTATGAAATTATCGCAAGATTTGATAAAGTTGTTTAAGTCGGGTGATTTTGAATTGGTAAAGTGGAATAGTAATTCCCCGGCCCTTTTAAAAGGTCTTCCAGAGTCACACCGCAAATCGCTTGAATTTGATATGGGAAACAGCTCTTCAAAGGTTTTAGGTCTTTCATGGGCACCTTTTGAATATAGTTTTTTCTTTACATCCGCTGTATTAAAATATACTTGTACGAAAAGAAATATTCTTTCCGTCGTCGCTCGATTGTTCGACGTTCTCGGATTGGTCGCCCCCGTCATCTTATATGCTAAATTGCTCGTAAAGGAGTTATGGCTGAGCAACTGCGGCTGGGACGATCCCGCGCCCGAACATATCGTTACTCGTTTCTGCGCTCTCACGCAGGAATTTCCCTTGTTGGGTACTATACGTGTTCCTCGTCACACTGGAGTTTATGCTGGCTGCGTTGTCAATATCCTCGCTTTTCGTGATGCTAGTATGAACGGATATGGTTGTGTGGTCTATGTGCACTGTACCTACCCTTCTGGCACGCAAGTTCGCTTGCTATGTGCGAAATCTAAAGTTTCTACTCTCGTTCGCCTTGAATTATGTGCCGCTATTCTCATGTCTAAACTTGTCAAGACTGTACGCGACACTTACGCTGCGCGCATTCCTATTGCAGGAATATACGCATTCTCTGATTCCACGATCGCCTTATCCTGGATACATTCTTCGCTAGATGAACTAGATGAACTTTATGGTTTTCTTCTCAACTCAGATTTTACATCATCGCTATCAAATGATTTATTATCGCGCCGCATAGAGTGGAAAATGATTCCACCTAGAGCTCCCCATTTCGGAGGAATATGGGAAGCTAATATAAAAAGCTTAAAAACGCATCTGTATCGCGTCATAGGAACTCAACTCCTCACATACGAGGAATTACAAACCGTATTGGTGCAAATAGAGTGCATCATGAACTCTCGCCCTTTGAATGTGGTATCTTCTGATCCACATCCCGAAGTTATAACTCCCGCTCATTTTTTGATGTCTACTCCATTGCAATATTTACCCGCTGCCGACTTGGCTGGCCAACGCATCAATCTGATACATCGTAAACAATTGTTGGATAGTATGGTCCAGTCCTTTTGGAAAAAGTGGCGTGTAGAGTATTTGCACACGCTGCAAGTTAGACAGAAATGGACTTCACCAGATAGAACTGTAGAAATCGGTACTGTCGTACTAGTAGGACAGGATGATTCAGCTCCTCTTAGCTGGCCTTTAGGAGTTATAACCGAGGTATTTAGAGGCACCGACAATATTGTTCGTGTTGCCACAGTTAAAACCAAATTTGGTAATTTCAAGCGCGCTGTCACTAAACTGTACCCTATTCCAACGCAATAAAAAAAGGATGTAGTTATAATTATATTTTTAGTATACTTAGAATAGTAAATTTTCTTCTTTTTTTTCATAATCGCTACGCTTGTCTGATCGACCATAAATTTAGGTAGTCATGACATTACTTTACGCATTATATAATTTTGTATGTTTTGAAAGATCTTGCGACCTTTCAAGGCGGGGTGCATGGTGAAGCGTTAAAGCCTTTTTTATAATATATGTATATAATTTAATACGCATAAATATATCTCACTAAAAGTAGGTATGTTTTATCCCTTGGAACGCAAATTATACTGCAAAGCCCTCTCTATCCAAAATCTGTGGAGATTTTTGTGAGTTTCGCTTTAGTTCTCCCAGATGGCGCAAGCAGTACCGGAGTGAATGCAGAGCTTAGCTGCGATTGGTCGAATCGCAGACCGCAAAACCGCCAATTAGAAAATGACAGATCGTAATGACGTTCGCTACAAAACGCTGCGCTTCCGCAATAAAACTCGCAAAATAATTAATAAAAAACCTATTGGACAATGTAAATATTTACAACAAATACGAGTGCTGCTTTAAAGGTGACAGTGAAGTCTTTGTGTTGACCGAAATTCTCGTTTGTACTTTGAGTGTTCGCCAGGATTTTAGTGGATTCATGTTTAGCCGGCCGGCAGAAGACGGATAATTCCTCCATGTGCTGTAATTCGCTTGAAAGGGAACCGGGCAGAGACTTTACTGAGGTCTCCTTCAGACGAGGTAAGAGGGCTTATTTTTTCACCTGCAGATGTCGTTGTAATTTGTGTTCCAGGGTTTTTATAACATTACGTAGGTCACCATATTTTTAGGTTGATCCATACACGCATATTATATCCTCGGTGCGCAAGCACCCCCACGGTGGGACTATTTACACGCCCCACCAGGCACCCACACCCTTCCACCGAAACACAGTAATGCGAGCACCACTGCTTGGCGGCAGATTCCAGGTGTGGTGGCAGTACCTCTCCGGACGAACTTGGCACAAGTTCTACTGCTACTTTTGGTTGCTCCTTTAGCCGGGGGGTACGTGTAGGGAATCAAAGGGTACACACCTACGGACGCGAGCAACTGGACCCCCCAAATGTTCATCTGCCGCTTCGTCACGCAGAGTGACCGCACCCCTACCAACACCCCAATACTAAGTAATGAACTCGTTTGTGTCAGGCACTCGTTTTGTCCACACGTCGGAAGGCAGGTGCCTTATCACACGCGTGGTGCCGTGCCCGGGGTGTCTGCGGGACCTGCAGCCCCGGCACCGAGACATCGACCAGCTCGCGCAGGTACATACATTTAGTAGCAATAAAGGTCGTGGGTACCCAACCTTCACGTTTACCTGCAAGTTCATGCGGAACCCTTGGTTCGTGAGTCCAACTCGCACTTGGCTTGTCTTTTTTATGCCAACCCTTTAAACGGTTACACACTCATACCTCTGCACTAGGATTCCCTGTGTCGCAGATGGCATGGACAATCACAGAAACACAAGACAAACACCCAAGACCCGAGAACAAACTTCGTGCTCATCACACAAGAACTCGGGACCCCTCGCTTCGAAGGCAGGGGTACTGCCGGCTAAGCCACACAGTCTTTGTTTCTTTTGAAGGCCAATAACAATAAACTATTGATATCCACATTTGTTGTGATGTCTTGTAGCAAGCATTCCGCCGACTGGAGCTGGCGGCTGGCGAGCCCAGGCCCCGGGTCTCACAGGAGTCGAGGGCGTCCGACGGTGACAGCGGCGTGGGGGCGGAATCCAATGGTCTGTATCCGTACCAGCCTCTAATGTTCCCACTGACACCGGCCTACTCTCGATAATTGAGAGTGAATGGGCTTTCATCAACCACGGGAGCCCAATCCGGATTGGCAGATGTCACATGTCGTCGAATTTTTGGTTCTAAGACATGCCGGTTTCCTCACGATGTTTTCCGTCACCGTTTTGAGAACGTGGTATTGAAAAAAGTCATTGGTGCACGTGTGGGTTTGAACCAGCGACCTTCAGATTGAAAGTCGGCGTCTATGCCCCTGAACCACCACGCTCACCAGTATACCATGGTGAATATCATTTGCTTTTAACTAAAAGAAACCAATTTAAAAAGTCTAATTCCCAGATTTCTGCCTTGAGGCACCCCTGAAAGCAAAAATATGGAGATTAATTTTGCCATGATAATTGGGGGGTCCAGTTGCTCTCGTGCCCAGAAGTAAGTGGTAAGTAGAAGGTGTGGTGGCAGTACCTCTCCGGGGTACGTGTAGGGAATCAAAGGGTACACACATACGGACATGAGCAATTCTTAAAAAACCTTTAAATGGGCACGTATCTTTCACGATTGTGGTTTTAATCTTTTTCAAGCGTCTTCCCGGCTGGGATCTGTGGAGGGGATAATGAACGCGGCCCCGCCGCTCGCGTCGCCGTACGTCGCGTGCGCATGGACGGTGGAGCAGTGCATCCACGCCGCCTGCGCCAACCGGCCGCTGCAGTGCGCGCACCACGCGGACGTCACCTTACAAACCGTCGCGCCCGATACGGTAATACTTTGACCATGATTTTTACTGACATCCATACCGCCTGCGCCAATCGGCCGTTGCAAGTCTGTCTAGCTATTGCCTGCGACTTTGTCCATGCTTTTTTTTTACTAATATATAAATATCGTAAGGTTGTTGTAGACCTACAATGTTAATGTTGGTTCAGCTCCTCCTGGACGTGGCTGAGGAGTTCCGCGCCCGCTGGGAGCACATCACGCGTCGCGCCGTGGCGGGGCGGGGCGCGTTCGGCACGGTGCTGGCGGCCACGTGGCGGGCGCCCGGCAAGCCGCCGGCCGACGTCGCGGTGAAGGCGCTGCAGCCCGTGCCGCCGCCGGCCGGCTGCGACCACCAGGCGCTGCAAGCGTACAAGGTGACCTATGTTGACGATATTGTGTTTCGTGCTACAACGGAGGAAAAGCACAAATTTTAAAAATATCGTGGTTATGAACATTATTATACGAGTTGCCGAGATGTTTACCATGATTTGTGAGTTTCGTTGACCCCCGATATTTCGACGCAGTTTCATGCGTCACGTTCCCGGGTAAATTGAAGTATTTGCGTTGGGGTGTGCACATTGTTGGCAGAAATATCGATCTACCCTCATGTCGCTGCCACCGGTTCTTCCCAATACGATCACGACAGACGACACTCATTGCACCGGGAGGAGCTTGCGGAAGGAGTTTGTGCACCACCTGATCACCGGATTCCAAATAATTGAAATTTTAAATCCATATTTCCGATTAAATCTTGCAATGTTGGTATGTTTGACGGCTCCGTGGCCTAGTTGTAGTAGCCCTGCCTTCGAAGCGAGGGGTCCCGGGTTCGGTTCCCGGCCGGGGCACACTTTGTGTGGTGAGCATGAAGTTTGTTCTCGGGTCTTGGGTGTTTGTCTTGTGTTTGTGTTTGTCCATGCCATCTGCGACACAGGGAATCCTAGTGCAGGGGTATGAGTGTGTTAACGTTGTTGTTTTTTTTTTGTTATGTTGGACAGGCGGCGCTGTCCCGCTGGGAGCGCGAGCCGACGGCGGCCGCGTGCCGCGCGTACTGCGGCCTGCGCCAGGAGCTCACCATCCTCAGCCGGCTGCGGCACCCGCACGCCGTGCCGCTGCGCGCCGTGTGCGCCTCCCCGCTGGCGCTGCTGCTGGCGCTGGCGCCGCAGGTACCCCCCCCCACTGCCCCACTGCCACTTGCGCCAGGAGCTCACCATCCTCAGCCGGCTGCGGCACCCGCACGCCGTGCCGCTGCGCGCCGTGTGCGCCTCCCCGCTGGCGCTGCTGCTGGCGCTGGCGCCGCAGGTACCCCCCCCCCACTGCCCCACTGCCACTTGCGCCAGGAGCTCACCATCCTCAGCCGGCTGCGGCACCCGCACGCCGTGCCGCTGCGCGCCGTGTGCGCCTCCCCGCTGGCGCTGCTGCTGGCGCTGGCGCCGCAGGTACCCCCCCCCACTGCCCCACTGCCACTTGCGCCAGGAGCTCACCATCCTCAGCCGGCTGCGGCACCCGCACGCCGTGCCGCTGCGCGCCGTGTGCGCCTCCCCGCTGGCGCTGCTGCTGGCGCTGGCGCCGCAGGTACCCCCCCCCCACTGCCCCACTGCCACTTGCGCCAGGAGCTCACCATCCTCAGCCGGCTGCGGCACCCGCACGCCGTGCCGCTGCGCGCCGTGTGCGCCTCCCCGCTGGCGCTGCTGCTGGCGCTGGCGCCGCAGGTACCCCCCCCCCACTGCCCCACTGCCACTTGCGCCAGGAGCTCACCATCCTCAGCCGGCTGCGGCACCCGCACGCCGTGCCGCTGCGCGCCGTGTGCGCCTCCCCGCTGGCGCTGCTGCTGGCGCTGGCGCCGCAGGTACCCCCCCCCACTGCCCCACTGCCACTTGCGCCAGGAGCTCACCATCCTCAGCCGGCTGCGGCACCCGCACGCCGTGCCGCTGCGCGCCGTGTGCGCCTCCCCGCTGGCGCTGCTGCTGGCGCTGGCGCCGCAGGTACCCCCCCCCCACTGCCCCACTGCCACTTGCGCCAGGAGCTCACCATCCTCAGCCGGCTGCGGCACCCGCACGCCGTGCCGCTGCGCGCCGTGTGCGCCTCCCCGCTGGCGCTGCTGCTGGCGCTGGCGCCGCAGGTACCCCCCCCCCACTGCCCCACTGCCACTTGCGCCAGGAGCTCACCATCCTCAGCCGGCTGCGGCACCCGCACGCCGTGCCGCTGCGCGCCGTGTGCGCCTCCCCGCTGGCGCTGCTGCTGGCGCTGGCGCCGCAGGTACCCCCCCCCACTGCCCCACTGCCACTTGCGCCAGGAGCTCACCATCCTCAGCCGGCTGCGGCACCCGCACGCCGTGCCGCTGCGCGCCGTGTGCGCCTCCCCGCTGGCGCTGCTGCTGGCGCTGGCGCCGCAGGTACCCCCCCCCACTGCCCCACTGCCACTTGCGCCAGGAGCTCACCATCCTCAGCCGGCTGCGGCACCCGCACGCCGTGCCGCTGCGCGCCGTGTGCGCCTCCCCGCTGGCGCTGCTGCTGGCGCTGGCGCCGCAGGTACCCCCCCCCACTGCCCCACTGCCACTTGCGCCAGGAGCTCACCATCCTCAGCCGGCTGCGGCACCCGCACGCCGTGCCGCTGCGCGCCGTGTGCGCCTCCCCGCTGGCGCTGCTGCTGGCGCTGGCGCCGCAGGTACCCCCCCCCCACTGCCCCACTGCCACTTGCGCCAGGAGCTCACCATCCTCAGCCGGCTGCGGCACCCGCACGCCGTGCCGCTGCGCGCCGTGTGCGCCTCCCCGCTGGCGCTGCTGCTGGCGCTGGCGCCGCAGGTACCCCCCCCCCACTGCCCCACTGCCACTTGCGCCAGGAGCTCACCATCCTCAGCCGGCTGCGGCACCCGCACGCCGTGCCGCTGCGCGCCGTGTGCGCCTCCCCGCTGGCGCTGCTGCTGGCGCTGGCGCCGCAGGTACCCCCCCCCCACTGCCCCACTGCCACTTGCGCCAGGAGCTCACCATCCTCAGCCGGCTGCGGCACCCGCACGCCGTGCCGCTGCGCGCCGTGTGCGCCTCCCCGCTGGCGCTGCTGCTGGCGCTGGCGCCGCAGGTACCCCCCCCCCACTGCCCCACTGCCACTTGCGCCAGGAGCTCACCATCCTCAGCCGGCTGCGGCACCCGCACGCCGTGCCGCTGCGCGCCGTGTGCGCCTCCCCGCTGGCGCTGCTGCTGGCGCTGGCGCCGCAGGTACCCCCCCCCACTGCCCCACTGCCACTTGCGCCAGGAGCTCACCATCCTCAGCCGGCTGCGGCACCCGCACGCCGTGCCGCTGCGCGCCGTGTGCGCCTCCCCGCTGGCGCTGCTGCTGGCGCTGGCGCCGCAGGTACCCCCCCCCCACTGCCCCACTGCCACTTGCGCCAGGAGCTCACCATCCTCAGCCGGCTGCGGCACCCGCACGCCGTGCCGCTGCGCGCCGTGTGCGCCTCCCCGCTGGCGCTGCTGCTGGCGCTGGCGCCGCAGGTACCCCCCCCCCACTGCCCCACTGCCACTTGCGCCAGGAGCTCACCATCCTCAGCCGGCTGCGGCACCCGCACGCCGTGCCGCTGCGCGCCGTGTGCGCCTCCCCGCTGGCGCTGCTGCTGGCGCTGGCGCCGCAGGTACCCCCCCCCCACTGCCCCACTGCCACTTGCGCCAGGAGCTCACCATCCTCAGCCGGCTGCGGCACCCGCACGCCGTGCCGCTGCGCGCCGTGTGCGCCTCCCCGCTGGCGCTGCTGCTGGCGCTGGCGCCGCAGGTACCCCCCCCCCACTGCCCCACTGCCACTTGCGCCAGGAGCTCACCATCCTCAGCCGGCTGCGGCACCCGCACGCCGTGCCGCTGCGCGCCGTGTGCGCCTCCCCGCTGGCGCTGCTGCTGGCGCTGGCGCCGCAGGTACCCCCCCCCACTGCCCCACTGCCACTTGCGCCAGGAGCTCACCATCCTCAGCCGGCTGCGGCACCCGCACGCCGTGCCGCTGCGCGCCGTGTGCGCCTCCCCGCTGGCGCTGCTGCTGGCGCTGGCGCCGCAGGTACCCCCCCCCCACTGCCCCACTGCCACTTGCGCCAGGAGCTCACCATCCTCAGCCGGCTGCGGCACCCGCACGCCGTGCCGCTGCGCGCCGTGTGCGCCTCCCCGCTGGCGCTGCTGCTGGCGCTGGCGCCGCAGGTACCCCCCCCCCACTGCCCCACTGCCACTTGCGCCAGGAGCTCACCATCCTCAGCCGGCTGCGGCACCCGCACGCCGTGCCGCTGCGCGCCGTGTGCGCCTCCCCGCTGGCGCTGCTGCTGGCGCTGGCGCCGCAGGTACCCCCCCCCACTGCCCCACTGCCACTTGCGCCAGGAGCTCACCATCCTCAGCCGGCTGCGGCACCCGCACGCCGTGCCGCTGCGCGCCGTGTGCGCCTCCCCGCTGGCGCTGCTGCTGGCGCTGGCGCCGCAGGTACCCCCCCCCCACTGCCCCACTGCCACTTGCGCCAGGAGCTCACCATCCTCAGCCGGCTGCGGCACCCGCACGCCGTGCCGCTGCGCGCCGTGTGCGCCTCCCCGCTGGCGCTGCTGCTGGCGCTGGCGCCGCAGGTACCCCCCCCCCACTGCCCCACTGCCACTTGCGCCAGGAGCTCACCATCCTCAGCCGGCTGCGGCACCCGCACGCCGTGCCGCTGCGCGCCGTGTGCGCCTCCCCGCTGGCGCTGCTGCTGGCGCTGGCGCCGCAGGTACCCCCCCCCACTGCCCCACTGCCACTTGCGCCAGGAGCTCACCATCCTCAGCCGGCTGCGGCACCCGCACGCCGTGCCGCTGCGCGCCGTGTGCGCCTCCCCGCTGGCGCTGCTGCTGGCGCTGGCGCCGCAGGTACCCCCCCCCACTGCCCCACTGCCACTTGCGCCAGGAGCTCACCATCCTCAGCCGGCTGCGGCACCCGCACGCCGTGCCGCTGCGCGCCGTGTGCGCCTCCCCGCTGGCGCTGCTGCTGGCGCTGGCGCCGCAGGTACCCCCCCCCCACTGCCCCACTGCCACTTGCGCCAGGAGCTCACCATCCTCAGCCGGCTGCGGCACCCGCACGCCGTGCCGCTGCGCGCCGTGTGCGCCTCCCCGCTGGCGCTGCTGCTGGCGCTGGCGCCGCAGGTACCCCCCCCCACTGCCCCACTGCCACTTGCGCCAGGAGCTCACCATCCTCAGCCGGCTGCGGCACCCGCACGCCGTGCCGCTGCGCGCCGTGTGCGCCTCCCCGCTGGCGCTGCTGCTGGCGCTGGCGCCGCAGGTACCCCCCCCCACTGCCCCACTGCCACTTGCGCCAGGAGCTCACCATCCTCAGCCGGCTGCGGCACCCGCCCGCCGTGCCGCTGCGCGCCGTGTGCGCCTCCCCGCTGGCGCTGCTGCTGGCGCTGGCGCCGCAGGTACCCCCCCCCCACTGCCCCACTGCCACTTGCGCCAGGAGCTCACCATCCTCAGCCGGCTGCGGCACCCGCACGCCGTGCCGCTGCGCGCCGTGTGCGCCTCCCCGCTGGCGCTGCTGCTGGCGCTGGCGCCGCAGGTACCCCCCCCCCACTGCCCCACTGCCACTTGCGCCAGGAGCTCACCATCCTCAGCCGGCTGCGGCACCCGCACGCCGTGCCGCTGCGCGCCGTGTGCGCCTCCCCGCTGGCGCTGCTGCTGGCGCTGGCGCCGCAGGTACCCCCCCCCCACTGCCCCACTGCCACTTGCGCCAGGAGCTCACCATCCTCAGCCGGCTGCGGCACCCGCACGCCGTGCCGCTGCGCGCCGTGTGCGCCTCCCCGCTGGCGCTGCTGCTGGCGCTGGCGCCGCAGGTACCCCCCCCCCCGGCCCCACTGCCACGTGCGCCCGGAGCTCACCATCCTCAGCCGGCTGCGGCACCCGCACGCCGTGCCGCTGCGCGCCGTGTGCGCCTCCCCGCTGGCGCTGCTGCTGGCGCTGGCGCCGCAGGTACCCCCCCCCCACTGCCCCACTGCCACTTGCACCAGGAGCTCACAATCCTCAGTCAGCTGGAGGAAATCGCGCTGAGTGATGCCCACTCGTGAGACGTGACGGCAAATTACTTTACGCTCTTTTCATCCGTCATGGTTCACATCAGGCGAGCCCCCCGACGCTTGCATTCTGCGGTGTAGGTTCGATTCCAGGGTAAAACATTTGTGTTACATGCTCACGAATATGTGTACATGTGTGTGTAAAATTTGACGTGTCCAAATGATACTTGACATCTAAAGGAATAAATTAATTTGACTTTGACTTTGACTTTGTGTGACGATCTCAAACACGGAACAAAGATGTCTGGGTGTTGAGATATTGTGTACAATTACAATAAAGTAATATGCAAGGCGTTTCAAACAGGTGAGACATTAAAGGTTCATGCAGATCAGATTTTGAATCATATGCTTGAAAATCAAAATATTTTTTTTTACCATTCAATGTAAAAAATATAATAATTTGCTGTTTTGGACAGCCCTAATGAGAGGTCACTGACCGCGCTCATCATTCACTCGCACGCGTGCGGTTACTACATCTATCCTTTAGGGTTGAACCGTCAAGTTTACGTTAAATTTAGACTTGTCATAACTTGTGACCTATCTTGCTGAGGGTTGGGAGACCTGGGGGGGGTGAGTTCTAGATCAATAGGCATGCGCTGTTTGAGAACCCACTGGCTCCTGAAAGTGTTACTAGTTCGGGAGTTTATGAATTGATATTCTAAAGCCAAATAAATAATCATATCTTTATTTCAGGCAACAAGAACTTAAAAATAAGTACATTGGCCCACAGATATATACCTTAAACTAACATACATATAACAAATAAACATTTAGTATGTACTAATGATTCGGGAACGTGAAACGGGTTTTTTAAAAACTAAATTAAAATTAAAAATAAAAGTATGTGATTACGTCCACGCCGATTTGGAGGCGTTTCTTTAATGAATAAAATAGTACATGACGGGACTCAACCGACGATATGGAGAGGGCTGAGTCTGCGTTAACACACTCATAACACTGCACTAGGATTCCCTGTGTCGCAGATGGCATGGACAAACACAGAAACACAAGACAAACACCCGAGACCCGAGAACAAACTTCATGCTCACCACACAGTGTGCCCCGGCCGGGAATCGAACCCGGGACCCCTCGCTTCGAAGGCAGGGCTACTACCAACTAAGCCGCGGAGCCGTCACGGAACTATACTAAGAATTGCATCTTATCAATGCAAAAATGCTTTTATAAAGTTAGTGTAAGGCAGAGGGACGAGGTGTATCCATAAGTATGTTGCACCCTCGCGGTTGGTCCCAGGGCGGGCTGGACGGGGTGATCCGGGAGTACCGGGGGTGCGGCGCGCGCGTGGGGCCGCGGGCCGCGCGCGCCGCGCTGCTGCAGTGCGCGCGCGCCCTCGAGTACCTGCACGACCGCCGCATCGTGTACCGTGACCTCAAGGTACGAGCCTTGTCTGTCTCTCCCCCCGGGTCGGTCAGGGTTGGAACAGACGTAAACTTAACAAATATGATTAGTTTAAATATAAAACTGCCTGTAATGTTGACATATCTGTGTGCATGTAATGTGTGAATGAATTAATGAACACTTTATTGTACACCATAAAATTTACATAATATTCATATAAATATACTTAGATTTAGTACAATGGGCGGTCTTATCGCTGAAAGTGATTTCTTCCAGACAACCTTAGGATGGAGTTTTATCATGTGTTGCTTCATAGGACGGCGGTATACATACACAGGCGGTAATGTGCCTGGGGAGTTCCTGTGACACGTTACATGCTCACGAATATGTGTACATGTGTGTGTAAAATTTGACGTGTCCAAATGATACTTGAGATCTAAAGGAATCAATGAGTTTGACTTTGACTTTGGCTGTCAAACTCATTTACTCCTTTAATAATATTTAAACCCGCGTAGTTCCCGTTCCCGCGGGGATAAGAGGATAAAATATAGTTTATGTTACTCGCTGATAATGTAGCTTGCCATTGGTGAAATAATTTTTAAAATCGGTTTTTAGGTTGAGGCTTGAAAGAGTAACAAACAAACATACAAATCTTCAAACGTTAAACGTATAAACGTTTACACACTCACAGTTAAACCTCTGCACTAAGATTCCCTGTGTCATGGACAAACAGAAACACCTGGCAAACACCCAAGACCCGAGAACAAACTTCACCGGCCGGGAATCGGACCCGGGACCCCTCGCTTCGAAGGCAAGCTACCGCCTAAGCCACAGAGCGTTCTTCGCATAAACAGTTGATGTATGTTTTCCAGTCTGAGAACGTGCTGGTGTGGCGCATGCCGCGCGTGCAGGAGGCGGCCGCCGCGGAACTGAACCCCGCACCCGTGGATGTGCATGTCAAACTCGGGGACTACGGTACAGTACTGCGGCCTGCTCGCGCCGTCTGCTTCTAATGGCAGATGGATTCAGAAAAACCGTACCGTACCAGCCTCTAATGTTCCCACTGACGCCGGCCTACTCTCGATAATTGAGAGTGAATGGGCTCTGATCTAACGGGAGCCCGATCCGGATTGGTAGATGTCACATGTCGTCGAATTTTTGGTTCGAAGACATGCCGGTTTCCTCGCGATGTTTTCCGTCACCGTTTCGAGAACGTGGTATTGCGCACATAAATTTTTCAAGTGAAAAACTCGTTGGTGCCCGTGTGGGTTTGAACCAGCGACCTTCAGATTGAAAGTCGGCGTCTGTGCCCCTGGGCCACCACGCTCTCAAAAAACATCTGCGATAATAGTGTTCTAAGTCACTCTTTATATCATCAGCTATCTGTCAGTGAAAGTCCCTTTAGGACAATTAATTTTAAATTATATTTTTATAATTTATATTCCACCCGTTTCGGAGATTAGACGGAACAAACAGACAGAGAGACGGACAGACGAACAAAAATCTTAAATAATTTTTTTTATTTATATAAAAAAAAGAAAAAAAAAACGTTTACACACTCATATCTCTGCACTAGGATTCCCTGTGTCGCAGATGGCATGGACAAACACAGAAACACAAGACAAAAAACCAAGACCCGAGAACAAACTTTCATGCTCACCACACAAAGTGTACCCCGGCCGTGAATCGAACCCGGGACCCCTCGCTTCGAAGGCAGGGGTACCAACTAAGCCACGGAGCCAATATAACCCGTATATACATTCAAAAGCATTTATTAAAAATATGTTATTTTGACATCAAACACTCCAATTACATTTACTTGTATTATACATATAATACACTAGCTGTGTTCCGCGGTTACACCCGCGTTTTTCTCGTTTCCGTGGAAGCAGCGCACGCAAAAATAGGTTTTCGATTTTACACCTTGTGTTACAAAATAGCAATTTTATTACGGATCCCTAATTTTGAAAAAAAAAAAGCCTATAGCCTTCCTCGATAAATGGACTACCCAACACTGAAAGAATCATTCAAATCGGACCAGTAGTTCCACAGATTAGCGCGTTCAAACAAACAAACAAACACTGCAGCTTTATAATATTAGTATAGATATCAACACCTAGACACAGAACCACCGTTCATGCCACCGGCGACACAGGGAATCCTGGTGCCCCCTGCACTATGATTCCTGTGTCCTGTATGTGTGTAAACGTTATATATATATTATTGTATAAACATGCAGGTATTAGTCGCCTGGCACCCCCCAGTGGAACCAAGGGGTTCGGCGGCACGGAGGGGTTCATGGCGCCCGAGATCATGCGGTACAACGGGGAGGAGGAGTACAACGAGAAGGTACAATAATCAGTGCGGGTGTGGGTGCCGGCCAACATACCCACCTTAGAAATTATATCCCATGGGGGGGATTATATGAGACCACCTCGGAGATACCCTATCTAATTAAAATATATTCATCATTATTGGTGTAAGGTATAAAATTGGCGAAGAAATCGTATTAACGGTGGAGTTATGTCGTGAGAGGTCTTTCATATCCGAAAATTCGAAGACTTGTCACATCTAGAAATCAAGGGCTTCCGAAAGCCACTCACTCTCGACTGTAGAGAGTAGGCCGGTGTCCCTGCAGAGACAACAAAAGAGACTGTTTGTCCAGTTGCTGGCGTCCGTGGGTACCCTTTGATTCCCTATACGTACCCCCTGGTGCTAAAGGAGTAACCAAAAGTAGCAGTATTACTTGTGCCAAGTTCGTCCGGAGAGGTACTGACACTAAACCTGGAATCTGTGTTCAGGTGGAAGGGTGTGGGTGCCGGTGAAATAACACGCGCATGAGTATCATCCCCGTCTCGGGTGATGGATGCAGCAGGATGTATGCGACTCAGTGTAAGATCCAAATGTTATACTGAGTCGCATTACTGTTGTCATGGGCGGGGGGAGCCACTTACCACCAGGTGGACCCTCAGCCCGATCCGACACTTATTCACAAAAAAAAAAAAGTCTGAATTTCGTATTTTGGGAAGGTGGACTGCTTCTCATTCGGGATGCTGATGTACGAGGTGATCTCCGGGAGGCAGCCGTTTGAGGGCCACGAGGCCGTGAAGGAGGCCATCCTGGAGGGCGCCAGGCCCTCGCTGTCTCCGAGGGTAAGTGTCCCTTGTGGAGATGTTACATAAGGTTTGAGGGCCACGAAACCGTGACGGAAGCTGAATTTCGGGAACGCCAGATAGCAGATACTATAAGCAGAAGAACTTGTGCCAGGTTCGTCCAGAGAGGTACTGCCATCACAGCTAGGATCTGCCGCCAAGCAGTAGTGCTCGCATTGCTGTGTTCCGGAGGTGTGTGGGTGCCGAAGTTATAGGCACTTAACGTTATATCCTTGTCTCCGTGACGGGCGCAATGCAATGCGACTTGAGAAGGACCTACGTCAACTTTCTGTTGTTATGGGCGCAGGTAACCACTTACCATCAGGAATAGCGAGGTACGAGGTTGTTAAGGCCATCTGCCTCGGTGCACTGCAGGTCCAGCCTCCGAGGCGGCCACGTCTCGAGGTATAGCTCCTGGAGATGCCTCGTGGAGGAGATTCTATTTATTATGTCAAGTGCAGCCAAGGTGTACTAAAAACCCCCTATTTCAATCACCTTAGGGGGTCTTTCAATCACCTCCAGCAGACTTGAACGCATTACAGCATCGGTGTATAACTGATGTGACCCGCGCCCCCCAGGAGCTGGAGTACCCGACCAACATGTTGGAGACGATGCGGCGGTGCTGGGCCAACTCCCCCCTCGCGCGGCCCTCCGCCGGCGCGCTGGTTTCCGCCCTGTCGCACCCGGAGTACTGCGCGCTGCGCGACGCGGCCGCGGCGAGGCGCAGCGCGGCCGGCGCGGCCTGCACGATCCACCTGCCAGGTACACTTCCCCCCCCTGCCATCGCACTCTGCCCATTTGCCAGGTACCATTCCCCTCCCATCATCGCGTTCTGCCCACCTGTCAAGTACACCTCCCCCCACCATCGCGTTCTACCCACCTGTCAAGTACACTTCCTCCCCCCCCATCGTGTTCTGTCCACCTGTCTGGTACACCTCTCCCCACCTGCTATGTACACCCCCCACTGTCGCGGTCTTCCCACCTGTCAATAGCCAAATTTCCTGGCTAAATGGCAAATGGTTGCGGGGTTCCACGATTTCAAGGTCATCATATCGTGAAGTTACAGGATTTCGAAGAATGCATCAGGCAGAAGACCCAGCTTACCATGAGAGTTGAGTAGTCCGTACTCTCGTTAATTGAGAGTGAATGGGCTTTGATAGATCAAAGCTCATTCACTCAGACTGTGCTCCCGTGGTAGACCACGGGAGCACAGTCCAGTCCAGATTGTGGTAGATTCCACATGTCTTCGAGTTTTATGTTCTAAGACAGTTTCCTGACAGTATGTACCCACAGACATACATACATAGAGTGATGTTCTTTTTATGTAATTAAAGTGCACAACTTTGCACAAGTTCCACTGCTAGTTCTCGTCGCTTCTTTAGCACCACCCAGGGGGTACGTGTAGGGAATCAAAGGGCACACACCTACGGGGAAGATAAATAATTAAAATTGCTTGTCAATTCAGTATGCTTCACTTTGCGAGATAAAAAGTACCCTATGTGATAATCTAACCTTTATATTATAACAAACTAGCAGCCCGTCCCGGCTTCGCACGGGGTAGTGACATAACTACAATAGTTGGACATATGCTACCGCGGAGTTTTTTGTAGACATTATGATGTTCTTCAATATTGTTGTACATTATTTTGTTCTATCGCTAATAGTTTCGGCAGCGCATTCGACGAAACACATTTTAAGACTCATTTTTCTACACCTTCGGTTACATTGTTCAAATTTTACCAAGGATCCCTAATTTTTTTCAAAATGAAATGTAGCCTATGTCAAATTGGAAGAATGTAGCATTCTATTGGTGAAAGAATTTTTTAAATCGGCCCAGTACTTTTTGAGCCTATTCATTACAAACATACAAACATAGGTACAAATCTTTCCTCTTTATAATATTAGTGTAGATGTAGATTACGTTCAAATCCATTGGAGTAATGTAGTGGCAGACATACCTCCCCCCCCTAATGTTAGTGTGGGTTGTAGACGCGGACACCACGGGGTGGGAGATCTGGTACGGCGGGGGGGAGCCGGAGCGGGTCCACACGCTGCTGGCTCCCGGCGCCTCCTTCACCCACCACCACACCATCAGGATACCGCCAGGTAATCATCAGCTCCTCTCCCTCCTCTATATCCTGGACATTACTGCCTCCCTCTATACTGGACACCCCCCAAGGCGCGCCACTCCGCAGGTAACTGCAGCATGGAAAAAAGTATGTTGAGATTTCTGCCAAGTTCGTCCGGAGAGGTACTGCCACCTGGAGTCTGCCGCCAAGCAGTAGTGCTCGCATTACTGTGGTATAAGAGTGTGGGTGCCGGTGAGATGCGGCGCATGAATATCATCCCCGTCTCGGGTGATGGACGCAGCAGGATGAGTGCGACTCGGTGTAAGATCCAAATGTTATACTGAGTCGTTACTGTTGTCATGGGCGGGGGGCGCCACTTACCAGGTGGGCCGTCAGCTCATTCCGTCACTTATTCACATAAATTCTATTTAGGTAATGTGATGTGTATTGATGTTATACTGACGGCTCCGTGGCTTAGTTAATAGTAGCCCTGCCTTCGAACCGAGGGGTCCCGGGTTCGATTCCCGGCCGGGGCACACTTTGTGTGGCGAGCATGTTTGTTCTCGGGTCTTGGGTGTTTGTCTTGTGTTTCTGTGTTTGTCCATGCCATCTGCGACACAGGGAATCCTAGTGCAGTGTACACGTGAGTCGAGGATCTCGAGGATAGATGGCTCCCACGCCAGTTGAGAGCTTCTCGCCTCCAACTTGACTTATAGACTGGTCTGCTCACCGGCAGATCAGGTGGACCTTGAGACTTGATAGATCCGACATCAGAGTTGGAGCTTTCGAGCGTACATCTTGAAGACTAGTCTGCTCACCGGCAGATCAGGTGGACCTTGACGCTTGATAGCTCCGACACCAGAGTGTGAACACGTTGTTTTTGTTGTTTTTTGTTGTTATAGACAAGGAGGAGCCGGTGATGGTGACGGCTTTGTGTCGGGTCGGGGCCAACATGTGGGTCGGGGACTCTGCCGGCCGGCTGTCGGTGTTCGAGTGAGTCGCTGCAGTCCAATGAAATGCAATAAAAAAAAAAAATCAAGGAGGAGGATCTCCCCATTTTTGGGGAAATTTTTGTGGATGTTTGTTACGCGATTTTCTCGCGAATTGTGGAAATTGGATGTTTGTTTATTAACTTGATGACATAAATCTGGATATAAAATGACAACTGCGTTGCCCCTGGGTAAGCGAATGGTGGGTGACCTCTCAGGCTTGCCTAAATATTAGTAATTCATGAAATTGAAAGTACTATATTTATATGAAAAATTAACTAAATTTGAAAATTTTTATACGATTTTCAAAGTGAATTTTAATTTGTGTTTAGTGCGTCGTCGTGCGCGCTGCTGTGGTCGGTGCGCGTGCAGCGGGCGGTGGGGGGCGCGCGCGCCGCCGTGTCCGCGCTGCAGCCCCTGCCGCGCCAGCAGCGCGTGGCGCTGGCGCTGCTCACCGGCAGGTCAGCCGCATCTCGAGGATAGATAGCTCCCACACCAGTTGGAGCTTTTGCACCTCCAACTTGACTTATAGACTGGTCTGCTCACCGGCAGATCAGGTGGACCTTGAGGCTTGATAGCTCCCACACCAGAGTTCGAACTTTCTAGCCTCTGACTTGACTTTAAGATTAGTCTGCTCACCGGCAGATCAGATGGACTTTGAGACTTTATAGCTCTGGCACCATAATTGGAGCTTTCGAGCCTCCGACTTGACTTATAGACTAGTCTGCTCACCGGCAGATCAGTTTTATCGCGTGCCCACCTCTGGGCTCGGAGCTATCGAGCTTCCTACGACGACGAATGTAAAATTGGTTATTGGGTCTTGGTTATATCTGTGTGCATGTAACGTGCCTGGGGAGTTCCTATGGCACGTTACATGCTCACGAATATGTGTACATGCGTGTGTAAAATTTGTCGTGTCCAAATGATACTTGAGATCTAAAGGAATCAACGAGTTTGAGTTTGTCACTCGGAGTGTGACGCGGTGTGTCCTGCAGGCTGTTCCTGGTGTCCTCGGAGCGGCCCGAGGAGGAAGGCACCTTCGTGCTGACGGAGCTGGGAACCGCCACGGAGCTGCGCTGCCTGGCCGCCTGCTCCAGCAACGACGAGTCAGTGGTTTTTTTTATATGTGAATGTATGTCGGAACGAGCTGAGGGCCCACCTGATGGTAAGTGGTGCCCCTCGCCCATGACAACAGTAATGCGCGCGACTCAGTATGTGATACAAATCTTTACTGAGTCGCATTCATCCAGCGTCCATCACCCGAGACGGGGATGATACATGCGCATGTGATTTCACCGGCACCCACACCCTTCCGGAACACAGCAATGCGAGCACTACTGCTTGGCGGCAGATTCCAGGTGTGGCGGCAGTACCTCTCCGGACGAACTTGGCACAAGTTCTACTGCTACTTTTGGTTGCTCCTCTAGCACTTTCCAGGGGGTACGTGTAGGGAGTCAAAGGGTACACACCTACGGACGCGAGCAACTGGACCCCCCAGAACTGAACTGTACACACTTAACTGCTTTTTATAACCCCCGACGCAAAAATGAGGGCAGTACTTCCCCGAATATGCTAAAAATAGGGGAAAAGAGGGTCTATAAGCACCTTTTGTTGGTCGCAATCAACTTTCCACAGGAACACAGCAGTGCGAATGCGCCCCTGTTTGGGGGCAGTATTTCCCCTAATATGCTAAACAATAGGGACATAGTTATCCCCTATTTTTAGTTTAGTTATTTTTTGTTCCCGCGGTTGGACTTCCTACGGGAACTGTACATATTTTTGGGATAAAAAGCAGCCTATGTACTATTCCAGACTATAATCTATCTCTGTGCCAAACTACATCCAGGTCCCTTCGGCCGTTCTGGCGTGATTGAGTAACAAACATCCATACATATTGTACATACAAACTTTCGCGTTTATAATATTAGTAGGATCTTAGGGTGTACCTTGTTAAATCGAGAAACGGGATGAAAGTAGATTTTTGAATTGTCGTTTCTTATAATCGGCCTATATTTTTTAATCGGTGTGTTATGTGTCAGGGTGTTGTTGTGGGCGGGCGGCGAGGGGCTGTGCGCGTACAGCGTGGGGGGCGGGGGGGTGCGCTCGGCCGAGCGGCTGTGGGGGGCGCGCGTCACCCTGCTGGCGGCCGGGGGGCGCGCCCCCGCGGTCTACGCCTGCTGCGACCCCGGTACGTACAACTCTACATATCATCTGTGAACACAATTCACGATTTCAATAGCAATTACTTTTCTCCGTACCAGCCTCTAATGTTCCCACTGACACCGGCCTACTCTCGATAATTGAGAGTGAATGGGCGCTGATCTGACGGGAGCCCAATCCGGATTGGTAGATGTCACATGTCGTCGAATGGTTCTAGGACATGCCGGTTTCCTCACGATGTTTTCCGTCACCGTTTCGAGAACGTGGCATTGCGCACATAATTTTTTCAAGTGAACAAAACTCGTTGGTGCACGTGTGGGTTTGAACCAGCGACCTTCAGATTGAAAGTCGGCGGCTGTGCCCCTGGGCCACCACGCTCTCCACTGCTACTCTCGCTACCGGTTGACCCGGCACTGTACGTTTACACACCTGTGTATTGCAGGAGTGTGCGTGTACCAGTGGACGGGAGCCGAACAGACTGCCAAGTTGGACTGCAGCAAGCTGGCGCCGTGCTCGGAGAGCCTGCAGGCCATCGACGAGGGGCTCGACGAGGAGAAGTGCAAGGTGTGTGGCTTTTTGCATCACACAGCGCCATAAGCATCGCTTTTACTATGGGAACCAGATGGTTGATGGTAGTTTTTCTGGGTTCATGTCTTTCGCGCCCGTAGTACCCTCTGTCTCTCCATGTGTCCCCCGGGCGGTGCGGGGAGCAGAACTGCCAAGTTCGGCCGGAGAAGTGCTGCCTCCACACCAAGCCAAGTAAAAATACTCATTTTAATATATATCAAAGTTTATAATTTTAATAAAAACTGCCTACAAATAAAATTTTAGGCTTACGTCTTATTTAAAATGTATGCAGATGTTGACAGTACGAAGACTAGAGACCGAATGAATGAGATCTTTTTTTTTGTCTGGTCTATACGTTGTTGACCGCAGATGGCCTTGCCAACTTTACACGGACTCTGGGTGAGGGCAGACGGCTCTCAACCGACTTAAAGACTAAATTCAAACATTGAAGCAGCAAACCGAGGGCGCCGCGATGGACCTCGGCTTTGCTCGCTACTGGGACGTTTGGACTGAGACTCGTCCAGGGCGAAGACACAGAGATTCTTCGACCCCCCCCTAGGGAGGTGCAATGGTGGAGTGTTTACTCCTGCCTGACCTGACTGGATGGTAGGAACACCTCCGGACAGTTGGAGGTGATCTCGTCATCGGGATCACAGAGAATGTGTCTCGGTGTACGGAGGGAATGAACGAGTTCTGGAGAACGCTCTGCTTTTATAGAAGGGTCGTCCGCCTTTCAAAATGGCGGATCCTTGCTGATAATATAAATCTTCATGTACATAGTTCACACAGCGCCATCTGGCCCCAAACTAAGCGTAGCTTGTACTATGGGAACTAGGTAACTGATAGAATACATATAGCACTTATTTTTTGGAAATACATATTAACACCCAGACACAGAATAAACATTTATGTTCACACGAATGCTTGTCCTGTGGGAATCGAACCCGCAGCGTAGGCTCCGTGGCTTAGTTGGTAGTATCCCTGGGTTCGGAGGGGTCCCGGGTTCGATTCCCGGCCGGGGCACACTTTGTGTGGTGAGCATGAAGTTTGTTCTCGGGTCTTGGGTGTTTGTCTTGTGTTTTTGTGTTTGTCCACGCCGTCTGCGACACAGAGAATCCTAGTGCAGAGGTATGAGTGTGTAAATGTGTGTATGTGTGTGTAGAAGGCAGACTACCGACTGAGCTAAGAGGCCAGTCTTTATATATTGTTTTTAATATATTTCTTTCTTTCTTGCGCGCAGGTGACGGCGCTGTGCTGCTGCGCGGAGCTGGTGCTGTGCGGCACGGCGTGGGGCTGCGTGGTGCTGGCGGCCGCCGCCAGCCTGCGGCCGCTCGCCGTGTGCCGCCCCTACGAGGCCGACGTGAGTACAGGCGGCGGTCTGCGGGACCGACGGTCTGAGAGACCGACGGTTTGTGGGACCGACGCAGCCGCAAAGTTAAAAAGATACCTCAGGAGGTGCCTTTATCTATCGATTTGGAAACTGTTTTTGTGTGAAAGGATATGCTTTAAGATCGGTCCCACAGACAATTCAACAAAATCTGTTCAATAGAATCAATATAAGTGGTAAAATTATGTCGTTTGAGTAAAATAAATTGCATATTTTGCTTTCTTGGACTTTTCTTCGCCCGTTGTATACCGATTTGAATGTATCTTTTTAGAATGCCATGTACGGGGGGTACAAACAAAGGGGAGAAACAAAGGGTGAAAGTATAGAAGTCAGTATTGTAGGTATTTTCAATCATTTCAACAGGTCAGTCTGATCATCCCCATGGTCTGCAAGAGCGGTTCGGAGACGGAAACCATGGTGGCGACCTTCGGGAACGGCTATCGTCCTCTGCTGCAGAGATACGCGCCCGTGCAGGTACCCACCAGCCTCTCATGTCCCCTCCAAGCCTCTCATGTACCCCACCAGCTTCTCATGTCCCCGCCCCCCACCAGCCTCTCATGTCCCCACCAGCCTACCATGTCCCCCACCAGCCTCCCATGCTCCCCACCAACCTCCCATGTCCCCCACCAGCCTCTCATGCCCCCCCACCCACCAGCCTCATGTCTGCTTCCTGTTCCAGCCGAGCTCCGCGACCCCGCAGCAGCACGCCGGCTACTACTGCCTGCTGTGGAAGCCTCAGCACTGGCTGCCGGACTGATGGAGCAGCCGGGACTTGGGGCCTCTTCCACTAGGCCGGGGGCCCTCCTCCGCCAGGCTGGGGCCCTCCGCCGGGCCGGGGGCCCCCCGATGTCAACTACGGATATACACTCGCTGGCCGTTGGCACTGTCTTCTGCAATGGGTCGTACAGCCATTTGAGAGATTAGCCGGAACAAACAGACAGACAGACAGATTGATGAAAATATTTAAAAAAAAATTGCAGTAGTACCTACCGTATATATTTTCCAATGAATTTAGTAAAAAGCTTTTATTTTGACATTACAAACAGACAGTTTAATTTTTATATATCTTTTGTATTAGTTTCACAGTTAGTGATTGTATCAAATTGCTTTTATTTAACAAATTGTTGATTTTTGTAAAGGTTGTGTATATTTATTGCGAACAACATATGTTCTGAGATCTCAATAAATAATAAGATTCTTTCGTTCGCGTGGCTCACTCTGTTGTCTCTTGCAAGCCACCCAAAGGCCTCCAAACCGGCTCAGTGAGTAATAGTATACAGTTGAAGCGGGTAACTTTGAATATTCTTATTACTTTGAAAAAAAACTGTTTGAATTTTGTTTTCTCTATATATATTGCGAACTTTACATTTGAGTACCTGGGCGATCGAGCTATGCTTGTTTTTTTTGTGTAAAGAATACCCGATGGCTCCGTGGCTTCAGCCCTGCGAGGGGTCCCGGGTTCGATTCCCGGCCGGGGCACACTGTGTGGTGAGCATGAAGTTTGTTCTCGGGTCTTGGGTGTTTGTCTTGTGTTTCTGTGTTTGTCCATGCCATCTGCGACAGAGAATCCTAGTGCAGAGGTATGAGTGTGTTAACGTTTTATACGTTTTTACAAGAAATATAATTATATAGTTAAACTTACAGCAAGACCCTCAATAAATTCAAAATTTCATCCAAATCGTTGGACCCGTTTCCGATACGCGAAATATATACAAGAATTGCACGTTTAAAGTTATATGATGGTGGCAGTACCTCCGGACGAACTTGGCACAAGTTCTACTGCTACTTTTGGGTGCTCCTTTAGCACCACCCAGGGGGTACGTGTAATCAAAGGGTACACCAACGGACGCAACTGGACCCTGACTTAATTACAGAATAATTTTTGTTTTAAATTTGTTATGAGATATATTGTATTTCCGAGTATAGGAATCTAAGAAACAGTAGCGAGTCATACATTTTTATTTTGATGTTCGCAATAGTTTTAGTAGTTCGACGACTCTGTGGCTTAGTTGGTAGACCTGCCTTCGAAGCGAGGGTCCCGGGTTCGATTCCCAGCGTACACTTTGTGTTGTGAGCGTGAAGTTTAGTCTCGGGTTTTGGGTGTTGTGTTTCTGTGTTTGTCCATGACATAGTTAACTGGGTAACTGGTAGAAAAAGCTTTTAGCCTCAAGTTATCCTTTTGTACATAAATTTAAGTTTTTTTGTGCAATCAATAATTAAATAAATAATAGTTTTCATAGTTACTTGACTGTATGTCCGCTTGTATGTGAATGTTGTCGTGTCCAAAAGATACTTGAGATCTGAAATGAGTGAGTTTGTAACTTAAAATGTGTGATTAATTTTAATGGTAGATATTAATCTAGTTATATATAATAAATATTAATGTATTATATAAAAGCTTGATTTAAGGAATAAATACCAAAGAATAAAGATATGAACTCTTAATGTTTGTTTTATTTCAATCATGCTGTGCCCGCGACTTTGCTCGCGGATGCCATGCCTATAGAATAAATATTCGCATCTATCTATTAAATATAAAAATCAATTGCTGTTCCTTTGTCTCGTTAAAACTCCGGACCGGCTGGACCAATTTGTCTGATTTCCATTTTGCTGTTTGCAATAGTCAGGGCAAGGTGTGTATCATAAATTGATTTCAAAAAATGATGGCAAAAGTCGGAAATAGGGAAGAACTGAAAAAACATTTTTCTATAGGATGTTTTCCAACATATTGTTTGACGGACGATTGTCAAATGTAAATCAAGACAGGAACACATCTGTTGAGTCAGCTAGTTAAGAATAAAAAACAATGGTGTTTGTCATTGCTATTAATTGATTTCTTAATGGTTCACTTATCACCACTGCTAAATAAAATATTGATGATGAATATAAATGAAGTTTAACCAACTAATGTATCTACAACCAAGGGCGGCCTTATATATAGCGAGGCTCCGGGCGATAGATCTTTGTGAGGCTCTTGGGGTGTGAGGAATGTAGGTGAGTTGGAAGTGTACAGGGCTCCTGGTGATCAGTCAGCATCCTATTAAAGACAGCTGCAGTACATCGAAACAAAAAACGGGTTGTTCTGAGAGGGTGCGAGGCCATGCAAAAGCGAGGCCCCGGGCGGTTGCCCTGCTTGCCACCCCCTAGGGCCGCCACTGTCTTCAACTAATTCAACGCAACAATGGTACAATGCTAAAATCAAAGGGGAAAAAGTCTGAAATTGGGGAAATGCTGAGTCATTTTTCAATGAAAATTTTTCCACTACAAAGTCAAAGTCAATCTCATTTATTCCTTTAGATCTCAAGTATCATTTGGACACGTCAAATTTTACACACGCATGTATATTCGTGAGCATGTAACGTGTCACAGGAGCTCCTAGTTTAGTCCAGTACGTCGTTTGACAATTTTAAATCAAGTCAGGAAAACTGCGAGTCAGTTAACGCGTACTTTGTATGACCTATGTATGTTTGTCACTCCTTCACGCCTCAAGGGCTGAATGGATTTGGATGAAATTTATTATGATAATAATAATAATAATAATTTATTTATTTCAGACATAACATCCATTAATTAATTATAAAATGAAAATAATAATAATAATAAAATAAAACAAATTAAGCACACAGAAAAATAAAACATTAAAAACATTACAATAACTCTAATGACCTCTAAACTCTCTTACTACAAGACACTATTGCGTTACGAGTTGGGTAACGGGCCGGTGGACTTTTAGCCAGTGTCTCATAGTAAGAGAGCTGAAATCATTAGTAACGACGGCCAGTAATCTATTGGTGCTGCCACTAGTCCTCGTCATCAGAGATGCAATCCTTTTGCGCACAATGGCGAAGAAATCGTCAGTGTGCGCATCAGCAAACATCCCCGACGCACTGCAGAACCGTGGCAGCCCCAGCAGCAACCTGAAACCGTTATTATACTGGATACGTAGGGCATTGTAAGCGCGCTGTGTATACTTGACCCACAGGCCGCACGTGTAGAAATTTTGACAATATGCCTTAAAAAGTGTCCTTTTTACCGGCTCCGAACAACGCGCAAACCTGCGAGCAAGCATGTTGCACCTGACTGACAACGCCCTACGTTCCCTTTCCAAGTCCATGTCATCACACATGTCCTCCGTGACCCAGTGGCCCAAGTACTTGAAATGCTTGACCCATTTAAGAGGAGCTCCACCAAGCGATACTGGTAAAACATCGTATGCTTTCTTTCCAGCCTTGAACAGCAGCAGTTCACTCTTCATAACATTGTACTTGAGCCCATGTGCCCCAGCATAGGACTCACAAACACCCAGTAGGCGCCTGAGAGCACTGATTGAGGGACTTAGCAGAACCATATCATCCGCGTAGCTTATGTTGTTAACAACAGTACCGTTAATCGAACATCCGACCTTGGTTCTGCTAAGTTCGTCAATCAACAGGTTTATATACAGATTGAAAAGTTTCGGGGATGTTATTCCTCCCTGCCGTACCCCACATTTCAGTCTATACATTTCAGAATACGAGCCCGCCCATCTTACCACATTATCTTGGTTTGCATACCAGAACTGAAAAATCGATAATAAGTCTTTCGGCAGAGTCGTATCACACCGTAGCTTATCCCACATCATTTCGTAAGAAACAAGGTCAAACGCCTTCGACAAATCCAAAAAACAAGCGAACACCGGAGTTTTTCGGCTCGTATAGTATTGGACAGTGTGCTTGAGACAAAGAATAGCGGTTTCTGTTGACAGCCCAGATTTAAAACCAAATTGCGCATCATTCAAACTCAGATGTCTATTAAGGTGTTTATCAAGCAGACTGTCCAAAACCTTGGCGATAATGGTTGCTAGGGAGATAGGTCTGTAATATGAATTATGTAATTATGAGGTAGCTCATACAATGAATAAACACATAGGCTACTTTTATCCCGAAAAACTTAGTAACTATTTAGTGACTTGCAAATGCAAAAAACAACCTCTGTTAGATTTTCCCAACGTCTCGTGTCGACTTCTTAACCGCTGGTCTTAATGGCGGCGCGATGCTAGCGTAATAAAATCATGAAGCGTAAACAACAATGTAACCTATTACAGATTAAAATAATCAGTGATAACTCATTAAAGGTTTAGATTAATATCATTCATGGACGGTGAAACTCGCAACACACTTACAACCGACCTTCGAACATTGAGTGCGCGGGAAACGCATAATTACACGAAAAACAATATCCATCCTTTTGTCTGTTTCATAACGTTAGTTCACAATAACATTCACACAAAACACATGTTAGTTTAAAACAATTTAATTACAGCAAACATTGCAATATTACTGTTTTTAATTAATGTTTTCATATTAATCTAAATTTGATGAAAAGTGAAAAATGAGGAAAATTTCGTTCCGTAGTTTGGTTTTCGCGCTGGTTTTGACGGAAGTGGTTCCGTGGACAATCGATTTACCGGAAGCAAGAAAGTTTCTTTTTGAGAAGAACGACCATCTGGAGAAGGAGGTCGGGGTACGCCACAATAAATTGGAGATTTCGAAGCAGGTTTTCTATAGCAACCGGGAACATAGCAACAGCAAGCATCACGAGCATCACGCCGACCACGAGCATGATCCTTACGCCAGGGAGTACGGCTACCAGGCCTACATGGAGAAAAAGGTATAAGCAGATCAGCTTCTAATGTTCCCACTGCTGACACCGGCCTACTCTCGATAATTGAGAGTGAATAGGCTTTGATCACGGGAGCTCAATCCGGATTGGTAATGTCACATGTCTTCGTACATTTGGTTCTAAGACTAAGACATGCAACTTTTCTCACGATGTTTCCCTTCACCGTTTCGAGAACGTGGTATTGCGCACATAATTTTTTTCAAGTTAAAAAACTCATTGGTGCACGTGTGTGTCTGAACCAGCGACCTTTAGATTGAAAGTCGGCGTCTGTGCCCCTGGGCCACCACGCTCTCTTCAAGCTTCACACAGAAGGTTCTTATAAAAGACAAAATTAAAAAAGTTGCGCAGAAATTGCCAATATATGATGCCAATATATCAGAAAACTGCGGAAAACTCCGCGGAACGCAGCTAGTAAAAAAATCTGAGCTACTTTCGTCCAATTCTACGGCGCTACTAAACTAAGCATAGCTTGTATTATATTATTAGTTTAGGGCTAGATGGCGCTTTCACCCTCCCCCGGGAATGGGCCTCACGGCAACGTGCGAGAGGATTTCTGGTGAAGTTCCTTTTGGAGAGCCCAGAAATCCTCGAATGCGCAGAGGTCGGCCACCGGAGGGGTTTAGTTGGGTAAAAGTCCCACATAACTCGGTTGTCTCCCCCAGGGCAACCGATGTATCTGTGGCAGATTCCCCTTCGTCAACAAAAAAAAAAAAAAGGGCTAGATGGCGCTGTGTATCTCCATGAATACCTTTCAGGTCAGACACATCGTGTACGACGGGAGCGAGTACCTCGAGGGTCTCCAGCACTCCATCGAGGAGTTTAGCCAGCTGCTGGCGAACTGCTCCAGGAACCACACGGTGAGTGTCGCGCACCCAGGGTTATATCAGTTCATATATTGGCACCATAATATATATCATCAGGCATTTCTTAAATAAACGTACACACTGTAGGTAAAAATTGTTGTCCCGCGGTTTCACCCGCGTAGTTCCCGTTCCCGCGGGGACACCGGGATAAAATATAGCTTATGTTACTCGCTGATAATGCAGCCTTCCCATTGGTGGAAGAGTTTTTTTATCGGTTCAGTGGTTGAGGCGTGACAGCGTAACAAACAAAGAAATAAATTTCGCATTTATAATATTACAAGACATGATACTTCTTGGTTCGGAATAATTATTAATTGTCTATGTATGTATTTAATTGTCACCGCTTTAGAATATAACTACGCGTTATACTTTAGACGACCTTTCGCTACTCGTCGGCGTGGAATTTAATTTTTTTTCTTGTGCGGCACTCTAATTACTTTTCTAAAAGTATCCTTAGTTACTCCTTAGACCATCAGCTATCTGCCAGTGAAAGTCCCGGCAAAATCGGTGCAGCCGTTTCGGAGATTAACCGGAAGAAAAAGACTAAAAAAAAAAAATATTTTCTGTACCGTATAAACTTTCAAATGCATATAGTTAAAAGCTGTTATTTTCACATTACATAGAAACACTTCAATTTTATTTATTTTTTATATTTTAGATGTCTGGATACTCCAACTCCAATACCACATCCAACTCCTCAAGCACCCAGGAGCCGTGGAGACCTTCCAACGAGCGGGCCCCTACCAACCGAACGGAGGAGGATTCGGAGCGGTGTCGCCGAGCGAGCAGATCGAGCGAGCATGTTCGCAGACTCGCCGATTTGGCAACGAAGACTACCAAAGAATTACAGGACATAGCCTACTCTAGGAAATATTTAAAGGTCTTGAACATCATATTATATTTATACTAGCTGCGCCCCGCAGCTCAGTCGCGTAGTTCCCGTTCCCGTGGGAATACGGGGATAAAATAGCCTATGTTACTCGCTGATAATGTAGCTTCCCATTGGTGGAAGAATTTTTTTAATCAATTTAGTATTTTATGCGTGAAATCGTAACAAACAAACAAATAAACTCACTTTCGCATTTATAATATTAGTTAGGATTTCACTGGAAGAATGATCATGATTTTTTTAATACTACGAGCTGAGGTATTAACCTTAGCTCGTAGTATTAAAAAACATAAAAAATATGAGTTCAGTCGGTTGATAAATGAATATCATTGCAGAACAACCCTCACGAGCTGTCGACGGAAGAGAACGAGCTGATACTAAAGCTGGCCTGGTTCCTGGATCAGCTGGCGCACTACACCGGGTACCACCCGCACGCGGAGACCCATCCACGGGGGGACTGGAGCCACTACTGTATGTACCTGTTCTATGTTTGTAGGTTCCGTACTCCGCTGTCTGTCTGTCACCAGGCTGTATCTCACGACCCGTGAGTTTTTACTACATTTTATCTTGGAAAATGTCCGTTCCCAAACGGCCAACCAAAGCATTACGTAAAAAAAAATCGGCCAAGTGTGAGTCAAACTCGCGCACGAAGGGTTCCGTACCATAAAATAAAAAATAAAAATCACGTTTAACATTTATTTCATTTTGTATTTAGTATTTGTTGTTATAGCGGCAACAGAAATACATCTGTAAAAATTTCAACTTAAACTATCACGATTCATGAGACAGCCTGGTGACAAACGGACAGACAAATAGACAGACAGACGGACAGCGGAGCCTTGGTTAGTTGTAATCTCCGAGTTACCCCAAGCCTTCCAACGTGTCTTCCATAGGGATGATGTGGCTTACATTTGGTTCAAGCATCTTCTACTACGCCCGCCCCCACGGCCGTGACCCTGGTACCAGCGCCTGAGCCGGTGAAGCAGCAGATGATGAACTGCCTCCACCAGAAGTCGCCAGTGCCAGCTGATGAGCGCTGCCGGTACCCTCTGCCGATACCGTCTCTGCCGTCCTTCAATACCTCCAGTGAGACCAATTTAACTTGAATATTACTATGTTCATATTATGGACAGCCTTTTAGCAGTTGGTAGTAGCTAGCTAGTAGCCCAGGACATACATCTGCATGGCGACTACGAATGTTTGTTCTGTGTCTGAGTGTTATGAGATGGCACTGTGTGAATTGTCCATGAATATTTATTTATTTATTTATTTATTACGCTACTACATATGTTTTGCGTGTGATAAATAACAAACACTTTTTTAACTACCTACTGAAGTTCGAGTATATAACATAAATTTGAACTTGGTCGCACCCGTCACCTCATGTTACATCTCATGCACCTGTGATTTCACCGGCACCCACACCCTTCCACCGGAACACAGCAATACAAGTGCATCACTGCTTGTCAGATTACCAGGTGTGGAGGCAGTACTTCATCGGACGAACTTTGTACGAGTTCTACTGCTACTTTGGTTCCCAGGGGGTACGTGTAGGAATACTAATGGGTACCACCTACCAAGGTGAACAAATGGGGAGTTCCTTTAAAAAACAATTTAATTTCACAGATTCGTCATCCATGCCTGCATCATCCAATATAAACGAGAAGGTATTGCCATTAACCGCGGGATTCGGTTCGAAGGACCAAGAACTGCTCATTGCGATGGACTACCGGCCGACCTACCTGGCGTACCCATACCTCCGGAGAACTGTCAGATCTGTCAGGAATGTCAGAAAACGTTCCACACCGGAAACGGAAGCCTCGAACCTGTCAGAGGCTGCAGATCCCGCTACAACTTTCATGAAGTATTTCGTCAAGCACAAGATCTGGGACGGCGACAATCCCACCAAACATAAAAGCAATCTCTTCGAAAAGTTTGAGGTCAATAATCATTTAAGGCAGATCCGCAAGCGAGCGGCGAGCGACAACAAACTTAGGATCCAAGAAGACCCCTTTCAAGATTTGAGCAAATATGTAAAACATAAAAAAGGCGTGCATCACGTGAAAGATGAAATCTTGGCGCAGAAAATCAATAATTACATATCGAAGATATTAAACCCAAAAGCTCTGCCCAAAGAACTTTCTAGAAAGTTATATAAACTGCTTCGTTCCAAAAGATCTTACAGATTCGAAACGAACGTGGACAAGCCAAGAGACCCAGAAGACTTGTTTAAAGATATAAGTTACTACGTGAAGAACAAGAAAGGAATTACTTTTAGAAATGATTTGGTGCAAGCCGCGCAGCTGAGGGCGGGGCTGGAACAGATCTTTCTGAACCCTAACATCGAGACGGTTAGAAGATACGGGGCGAATTTCAACCCCCTCGTTCCAGATCCGTTATTGTTCGGTATCATAAGGAGTGGGGCTGATAACGTATAGATTGTGTTTTCCGCCTGATGAAGAATGCACCTTAGGAATAAACATGATTTCATTTCCAAGATTATTACATAAAAGGAATTATTAAAAGCTCCTTTTTTTAAGTAAAAAGATTTCCAATAAATTCATAAAATTAAAACTTATAAACGTCTATAATTTCTCTAAATTTTATCGCCGCTCAAAGCTCCCACCGCCACCGCCACCCTCGTCAACGGAAATCCATATTCCTCAAGGGCACTTACATGCAAGTGGGCGACATAGTCTCCATGGTAGACGTAGAGGGTGGCATGCTATGCACAGATCCGCGGCTTCCTCACTGACTAGTACTGTCAGAAGAGTGCAGTGATCACCTGGCTGCTGCCCACCAGAGCCAGTCCACCGCCTGAGAAATGCTTGATCCTGCTACTTATATTTTTGGCCCCGAGGAGGACCTCCCTCGTAAGCTGGACTACATGGAGTTTGTGATGCACGCTCCCTCTGATTACTACAAAGCTAATAGCACTCCATGCCCACCAATAGACTCTGAGCTGGACAACTGTAGTGGATTCAAATGGACATCCATGGAGCCTAAAGAATTCATCACTCGAAAAGTTCGTCAATTAAATTATAAAATAAAACTACTTCCATAAATACACAAAATAATATATTTCATAATAATACGTCACTAACATAATTTGACACGCGTAAATCACTTATTCTTCTAAATGAAGGCCGATGAGTATGCCAGGATTACGTCACGACTGACCAAGCCATGATTAATTTAAAAAAAAAAAACTCGTTGAATACTTTTTGTATGAGACTTACTTACAGTTTGACAAACATAAGTTGGCAACCCTGAAGTGTCCGTTAGTTTAATCGTTGTCATTTTAATTAACGATTAAAGTGAGAGTTTGATGGCAGTTTGTCAGTCTGTGGTTTTGAGGCTACACAATTACAAAAGTAATGGGTATTTTTTTATGAAAAATGATTCTTAGCTAACCTACGCCATATTTGAAGGAATTTTGATATTTGCCGCTCAAATCGTAAACAACGAAAATAGTGTTTTGACAAGATGCAACTAACTTCAGGGTTGCCATGTTACGATTGTGGCACTGTGGTTACCAATACAGATGACGGACATTTTCCCGCCAAAAATGACATCGCTATATAACCTCCTTGTAGCTTCAGTAAAAGTGTATGTTTTAGTTTTTGGACCACAATAAGTTCGTAAGTCACCTTCAGGCCTTCTAAATTACAGAC
Organism: Aplocera efformata; assembly: GCA_921293045.1. NCBI lineage: Eukaryota > Metazoa > Arthropoda > Insecta > Lepidoptera > Geometridae > Aplocera > Aplocera efformata. Next base: position 196,781 of record OV121068.1, on the reverse strand, counting down.
ATTTACTTTTATTTCTACTGTAATAATCATCACGTAAAAACAATGATAAAATATGTAAAATCAACGAAATATTGGTGGTACTATTAATTTTATTGATTATTTTGTTGTAACTAAATTATTGTAACAAACAAGCGCACGTGATGGTTAGCTAGAAACGTTTATTGCATAATGTAATTACTTTTACAGATGATTATAAATAATTTCTTTAATGGTTGGAATGCATAAAATATTCATTAAAAACACTATTATGCTTAAGTATTTCATAATCTTAAACTGTTTAAAAAGTAACAGAAATTGGATAATTGTTAACATAATAATTCATATAAGTAACGTTATTATAAAAATACTCAAAAAATGACACCTTAGATACTATTCATTAAGATATACAACGTACAGAAAGTGGTGATATTTCTATTGGTGTCCAAAACTGCACCCATCTGTTAAAAGAGCTGTTTGAACGAATTCAATAAAACGGCAATAATTATTGACATGTCAACGTGAATTTTAGATGACACCATTAAAAAGTAATTTTATGTATTGGCAACATTACAATTAGCAGTTTGCACGAAAACCGTCCGATCGAAATTTTGTCCAAAGAAATTCGCCACAGACGGGACTCGAACCCGCGACTTCGGCCTAGCATTTCGGCATTATTTACTCGGCTAATCTCAGTGTAACATTTACGGAAGACCTTTAAGCTATATTTTGCATGCAACTGAAATTCATTTAATCCCGTCTGTTGGTTTTTTGGATGCATTAAATAAAAAAATATTTACACCTTAAGCGTTAAGGTGTGGTTAACACTTTAAATAAAACTCGCGTGTCCTATCAAAACTAAGATACGTACTACAAATGTATATTGGCCCCAATTAAATACTTTGTGACAATTTTCTTAGGAATGTATCAACAGGGTGAAACAGAATGTTCCCATACAATACAAACTCAGTAAAGGCACGATTTAAACATCTCATTACAACTAAACAAGGCACTTTCATTGCAAAGTGTATGAAGGCACATTCTTCTTAAATTATTTTACTGTATATTTAACAACAACAAACGGTAGTTTGGAAACCTTGAACTTTTTGACAAACAAATATTGCTATGGCAATCTATCCACAGTAGATTATATGGGTTGCCAGCTTATACATAGAATTAAAGATAGAGACGGAGAATGACACAAAATAATAGTGATACCAAAACATAAGCAATGTGTGCGTGGGTGTGTACACACACACACACAAGCGTACGAATTATACTGTACATTTCTTTTAAGTTAAATATAAGAAAAGTTACTACACCACCCGTTTAAGTCACTATAGACTGTCCAGGCTGTGGCATTGTCATATATATTCAGAATGAAATCACTATGGTATGGACACGATGGAACTTGAAGCGTTCCGTTTTGACCATCGGCTACGGAACCGGAGGCACGACTCCATATCGTACTTCAGTTTCGTTATTTCATGATCAGGTACCCCTGTGTCATTCTGCGTGAAAATTTGGCTTCTACTGTGAATGAATTGTGGTTCCAAATTCCTGCACTAAGGGTGTTTTAATGCGGGCTACCAGAGGGGCACTGACGTAGCCAACTTTTTAACAAAGTTTATATAAAGGGTTATTTCATCGACAAGAAAGAAAATGGTAATGTATCGTTGCTTGAACGGTAGTACTACATGTGGCTCTGGGGGCGCTTCTTCCTGCTGAACAGGCCTCCGAAGACACCCTTCTTGTCCTTCTTGTCTTTGGTGACGCCGCCCACGGAGAGCTCGGACTCGCCCGACGATCTGGGGGTAAGGGACATGACAATAAAATTGATAAAAATCAGCAAAGCGCGATTTGAAATCTCCCGTCGGCGGTGTTTCTTCCGGTTAAGAACGGCGGGAGCAAAATTGACGGGACTTTCTTTGGCAGATAGCTGACGGTATAAGGAGTAACTTAGAATGGTATTTTATTAAAAAAAAGGAAAAAAAATCCTCTATATAACAAAAAAATTTAATCACGTTTTTGTATGAGAGCCCCATTAAATATTTATTTTACTTTGTTTTGAGTATTTGTTGTAGGCTAGGCAACAGAAATACATCTGTGAAAATTTCAAGTCTAACTATCACGGTTCATGAGATACAGCTTGGGGACAGACGGACAGCGGAGTCTCAGTAATAGGGTCCCGTTATACCCTTTGGGTACGGAACCTCAGAAATAATTAGAAATCCGCGCTAAGAATATGACAAATTCGACGCGGACGAAGAAATTTTTTCACCACCCGTCGCGCGATACTGACAATCTGGTAAAAGCTGGTGAATGATACCTGGAGGCGGGTCGCTGGTCCAGCGCCGGGGAGCTGCTCCCCGTGCCGCCCACGGAGGCGGGCCGCGCGCCGCCGCCGCTGCTCCCGCCGTACGCTGCGGACAACACATCCTTAACAACCTGGCACCCACACCCAAACCCAACCAACTACCAGATCACCGGACAAATGGCCGTGGCAACATTGTTGACTATCAAAAAGGTCGTACATAGACTACATTGATAGACTTTTGATGACATTGATTTACTTTTGATAGACTACATTGTTGGTCTGTAAAGCTCCAGTAATGGTAGTTGATTATAGGGTTTGACTGTTCGTGTATAGTACCTGTAGAGGCCAGCGTGCAGAAAGAGAATCTACCTACGTAAAAAAACCTACATGAATCGAGGATAATTTAGAAAAATAAAACAGTTTTTTGTTTGCCTCGAATTATGTAAAAATGAGGATGAGTATTTAAAAAAAAAAATTATATGTTTTTTTTCTACATTTATATTTTATATAAAAATATAGGTGGAAATGACAGTTTCTGGTCTGGCTGTTGAATTTTTTTTGTAATTTTGATTTCTACCAACACCACATACTACCCAAAGAATAAAATAGATGCAGATCACAATGTAAAAACACATCAAAATATAAATTAACAATTTAGAATATCTTAAACATGTAGCAGAGACGTACAAAAAGCACAAATCTACATATACTCACTACATCACAAACCCATGAAGCGTAAAATCCATAAGCAAGTTGCAGACAGACAAATTAATATACATAAACAATACATAAAGACGTACATTTAACGCGATGGAGGACATAAAGCAGGTGGCTTGATCCTGGGAGCATGCGATCGATAAGGAATATATAAAATACACAGTATATTGTGAACACAATATATTTTAACGGGTAACCCTTTAACCTACTGACAGATTACAAGTGATAGGCTATTTACCGCTCAGTGTCAGATTTGATGGCTCCTGTCAAATTTCTGTCAATGTCAATTACAATTTTAATATTATATTGCCTTATTGATGTGGCTGTGGTACCACTTACAATATAATTTACCATTTTTTGTCAAAACAGTCAACGATACATTATAATTATATTTGTATTTTTAATTATTGTTAGTTAATTGATGACAACATACATAGTTATATAATAGCTTTTTGTTTTTTAGTTTCGAATAGTCTTGTTTCCGCAAACATCATTCACACAAACACAAGTAAAGACTTATAATAAAAAAAAAAATGCTTATATAACAAAATGTACCATCTAAGAATATTACAGGCAACAAAATAATGTAAATTAATTTGCGGAATCTCGGCCAATTCAAAGTCATAAACAGCTTATAAAATTTAAATATAATATCAAATTACTAATGAAAATAGAAAATAATCTGTTGCCGTTTGACTTAACGTAAGTAAATAACATATAAACAGTAGAAAATATAAAATAAAAATAATATCTAGCTTTACACAGATATAGTATAGAAGATGAGCATAATAATAACATACTTAGAATATTATGAATACATACAAGCTTTTAAAGTAAATTGTAACTATAGCCCGTCTCAAGCCCAACCCATTTAGATTGGCTCGCCAATGAATGGCTCCATGGCGCCACAGATTATGTACAGCTGCGTTCGGAAGCGAACGCGATTGATGTCCGGATGCCCCGCCAACCAGTTATCAATTAAATATGTCCGAACTCTATAAACATTGGGCAACCTTGCACTACATGTATCACTACATAGTATAAAACAAAGTCGCTTTCTCTGTCCCTATATCCCTATGTATGCTTAAATCTTTAAAACTACGCAACGGATTTTGATGCGGTTTTTTTTAATAGATAGAGTGATTCAAGAGGAAGTTTTATATGTATGATACACTAGCAAGTCACCCCGGCTTCGCACGGGTAGTTTCTGATACGACACTGATGCTTTACTAACCGTGCGAAGCCGGGGCGGGTCGCTAGTGTATAATAAAATAAGTAACAATAGCAATGATAAGTTATCTAACTACAGATTAACTGCTGGTGAAATCACTAAAAAATAACTAGAGGATAGGTTAGTTAGCATTCACTAGAGCAGTGTTTTTCAATCTATATGAATACGCGACCCCTTTACAGGTAGAAAAATTCTGACGACCCCCTCGGACCATAGACAAACAAAGTTAGTAACTGAAGAAACTATGTTTATGATTTTCTACCATTATGTAAAGACCTACACTCTGCAAGAAGCTGCGAGGACGCAAAAATATCCGGAGCTGGCTGAAATTATGTTTTTATTGTAGTGTTTTTGCTTTTTTCCTTTTGCCAGCGACCCCCCGAGTAAGGCTTAACCACAGATTAAACAGATTAAAAAACACTGCACTTTCACAGATGAAATTACTTTTTTCTGTTCGTTCGTACATACGGCGATACCCCGAGTATCTCACCCGTCTCGCTCACGCTAAATATGAAAACTTCGTAAATTCGAAATATTTTGCGGTATTTTGGATAATAAATTTGAGAATAGTAACATTTTAAACGTGTATTTATAATCATTTGCCATAATGAAGCATAATTTGGGAATGTTGCGACCAATTTGGCTAATTAATATCTTTTGTTCAGTTTACAAATGTTTAATAGAATAAATGACAGATCACTAATCACTTAACTTTGTTAATTATTAAATTTCACGTGGGGTGCGGGGCGGGTCGCTAATACGCCAAACTCAAACGACACTTAAGATCTAAATCTGAGTTTTGAGTATAATTATTACATAAACTGACTTCAACTTTACATAATGAAGGGAATAAATGCTATTATTTGTGTTTTTTTTTTATGGTTTGTTAAGTATTAAGAATTTGAAGCTGAAACATCAACAATACAAACTAGCTTGTCATCCATTCTACACTTGCTAGATTTTACAAGATATCAATATTATATATTGAAAACGTCGGCAGTTTGCCCGGGGACTCGCCTTATGCTCTGGTTTTCTAACACAGCAGTAGATTTATGTAATAGCAGAAAAAGATGGCGTGGTTTTCTAGAAAGCTTTCTAACAGTAAACAGTAAAAAACAAATGATGTTGTATGTACATTTTGGATTGAACCCGACTACAATATCAATCTGCGTAGAAGTGTAAAGAACGTTCTAGAAAATTCCAATCAGCTCGGTGCATCTACAAGTCAAGGTAACTCTACAGAAGTGGCATTAGTGTTCTACGGAGTGTTAGTACTTTGTTTGCACCGCCACCAGCAAGCCAGGCGCCGACTAACCGATCTCGCCGCTCGAGTAGAAGGTAGTGTCCACATTTTGGTAGTTGTTGTTCTGCCGTTCGTGCCAAGAGGCAGAGTTCCTGTTGACATCTCTCTCCGCCGGCCTGCCGTGGCCCATCCTCTGCTGGTAGCTGTTCACTAAGCCCATGACGGACTTCTCCTGGTTGCCGCTTCGTTCGCTGGAGCTCATTCGTTCATTCGGTCGGTCGGAGGGGACGCGTTCGGTGACGCTCCGGTCGTAGCGTTCGGTTATTGTCGACATGCGTTCGGGGAGGTTGGGGCCCCGCTCGGGGAGAGACGGGGGCCTCTCGGGGAGGGCCGGGGGCCTGTCGGGGGGCCTCTCCGGGGGCCCCAAGGGCGGCAACGGCGGCGCTTCCGCAGCTTCAAGTAAGAGTTTGTTGTGGAAATAGTGTCGAGGTACACAGAGATGAGTAACAACACAATTGCAGCAGTGGACACCCCGCACATCAATAAATCTTATTTCTTGTAAAGTAGGCAATAAATGTTGCGTAGGTACTTTAAAAGAAATTAGATTTTCCTCTAATATATGGAGAATATTGGAAACTAGTTGGCAACACCATCGTATGTACCATAAAACGCTTTTAAATCATTTGTATATCTCGTGAGTGCCGCCGGTCAACAGGCATACGACTCAGGTCCTCCCATACCGAAGCATTTTAAGACCCGAGTCGCATCACGTCGCGCCCGTGGCTCCGCACGGGTGTAACGTCTCCTGCCCCTGTAATTACCCGTTAGATTCCAGTGTTCTCCACATTTGGTGAATATTTCACGGCCCACAATACCCGAGTACAGACTTACCCTCGAATACAGTTCAAATAGAAATCTGAATTTTCACCACAGAAGCTTTTCTCGCTTGAAAGTCGATATATGAAGAAATGACTAATAGTTGAGAATGCTACGTAGGATCCAGCTTTGTTGAATAAATATATATTAAATAAATATTCATGGACATCTCATCTCACACAGTGCTATCTAGCCCCGAACTAAGCATTCTCACTAGCTGTACTATGGGAACCAGATTAGTGATACAAATATACTAAGGTATATATTTTTTTATCTTACAAATATTAACCGAACAAACATCTATTTTGGTTGCCTTCTGCGTAGGTCGTGAGTTCGAATCCGACTCAGGAAACATTTGTAGGACGAACATACATGTTTGTTCTGTGTTATATATTAAAAAGTACTGTATAAACATTGTATCAGTTATCTGGTTCCTACAGTACAAGCTACGCTTGGTTTGGGGCTGTGTGAAAAGTCCAAGAATATTTACTTTGTTTATAGCTTATTTTTTTCTGTAGTCAGATCATCAAGAGACATTCCGCGTTGATGAAAATTGAACCGTAAAACGTGAAAAAAGTCCCCAGTCGTTAGCCCAGCGAGACTCGGGGTACGGACTGCGACTCACCGAGCTGTTGCGACTTGATGAACTCTGCGTTGATGTCTCGTCCGTTGGAGAACCGCGACTTGCCCCACGAACTGTCCGACGTGTTCCTACAGTACAGGACAATGTGTAATTTGAATACGTGACGGTACGAGCTGAGGGCCCACCTGATGGTAAGTGGCTCCCCTCGCCCATGACAACAGTAATGCGCGCGACTCAGTATGAGATACAAATCTTTACTGAGTCGCACTCATCCTGCTGCGTCCATCACCCGAGACGGGGATGATACGTCTCATGCGCATGTGATTTCACCGGCACCCACACCCTTCCACCGGAACACAGTAATGCGAGCACTACTTATAAAAATCCGAACGTAAAAAAATACTAAAACAACCAACAAATAAGCGGCTGTAAAGGGGCCAATGTGTGAAAATATACAATAATATTGCTGTGTTTCTGTAGAAGGGTGTGGGTGCCGGGGAGGCGTTACATCCCCGTCTGACGGTGACGACGACGGGTGACGGGCACAACGCGACTTCTCATACTTCGGTTGTTATTGGCGGAGGTACCCACTTACCACCACGCGTGCCTCCAGCTCGCCTGTCCTCTTATCGTGGAAACATTAAATCTAAATCTTCTGATGATAAATGTTATACCTCAACACGACTTCCCCGTCGTCGTGCGCGGGCGCCGGCTGGCGCGGCGGCAGCGACGGCAGCACCGACGACTCTGCAACAACCACCGTTTGTTACACCACCTTATTTAATACAATTTCTTAGTTGGCAACACCGAAGGGCCGTCGATGCCAACGGTCACCCATCTAACAGACATCATGATTCTTACCGATATTCCTGGCGCTCGGTTCGGGTGTGGGTGTGGGTGTGGGGGTGTTCCGGGAGGTGACGCTACTCCTGTGCTCCTGCAGGATCTCGGTCTGCGAGCGCGGCTTGCGCGCCGGCTCGGGGGTGTTCGCTTCCGATGATGAGGAGGAGGCATTCCTGGGAGCGAGGGCACAAGTTAATGAGTTAATGAACGAACGAATTAATTAATTAATGATGTTTGAACGACCAGTTTCTACGTTTTTTTTCCGCACCAGCTTCTAATGTTCCTACTGCAGGTCCAGTTGCTTAAGTCCGTAGTTTAGTACCCTTTGAGTTCCTACACATGCCCCCTGGGTGGTGCTAAAGGAACAAGACAGCAATGCTACTCGCATTGCTGTGTTGATGCTCCTTGGCTACCGCTTGGCGGCAGATTACCAGGTGTGGAGGCAGTACTTCTCCGGACAAACTTTGCATAAGTTCTACTGTTACTTTTTGTTGCACCTTGAGCACCACCCAGGGGGACACTGAGGGTATTCACCTCCGGACGCGAGCAACCGTACCCTGCCTATCGAACCTCGCAATATATATTGTCTCCGAGGGGTTTCTTATCTGTTTCTTCCCCTCGGGTTGGTCCTTTAGGAACAGACATAAACTTAACAAATAAGATTGGCTTGAACACCCTGTAATGTTGACATATCTGTGTGCATGTAATGTGCTAAGGAGCTCCTGTGACACGTTACATGCTCACGAATATGTTTACTTGTGTGTGAAATTTGACGTGTCTTGAGATCTAAAGGAATGTATGAGTTAAAGTTAGTGACTCACTGCGTGAGGCGCCTCCTGAGCTCGGCCGTGGGGGAGTCGTCGGCCGCGTCGGCGCTGTACGGCGTGAGCTGCAGCTCGGGGGGCAGCGCCGCGTGGAAGCAGATCTTGGCGACCCAGTCCTGCATGAGCGCGTGCGAGCTCGCCGCGAACAGGTACTCCGCGCCGTCCCCGCACGACAGCCGGAACACGTGCGACCGCTTGCGGTAGTCCGCCGCCGCCGAGCACTTGGCCTGCGACGGGGGGGGGGGGACCAAACATTATTATGTGGTACACAAATACAAGTACATTGTCAATAATTGACAGAATGCAATCTAAAATACTGACATCAATACTTTCATCCCTTACTTTTCACCATTGGAAGAGACCATTTAAAAAAAAACATCCAAATCTGGACCAAAAATACACAAGCAAGCAAAATCGCGATTTCTAGTAATTTTGAATTAAAAACCAATCTATTGAACCAATTCTGATGAAATTTGTAAGGGACGAATTATTTTCTTTTATTTGAAGAACTCACTTCAAATAAAAAGACTTTTCTAAAACGGTTGAGATATGACGGAGTTCTGAGGTGACAAACCGGTATGTATACATTACACGTCGAAAAGCGAGACAAACAGACCTATAGCAAACCAAGAGAAACATTTATATCAAGACATGGTACGAGTGTGAGTCCTCACCAGGAGGATGGCGACCGGGGGCGCCGCAGCCTTGGCGTTGGCGAAGTCCAGCTCGTCCTTGAAGAAGCACAGCAGCTGGCCGCACAGCACCGAGTAGTACTGCCGCCAGGAGCGCACGGTGGCGCGCTTGCCGCCCACGCCCGTCTCCTGCTTGCGCTCCAGGTAGCCTGCACCACGCACACGGGACTTGAGGCCAATACAGAAACTAACCTGCCCTGCCTTCGAAGCGAGGGGAGCCGAGAACAAACTTCATGGTCACTGTGTGGTGACCATTAAGTTTGTTCTCCGGTCTTGGGTGTTTGTATTGTGTTTCTGTGTTTGTCCATGCCATCTGCGACACAGGGAATCCTAGTATAAACGTTTTTATTCCACGATAATTGATGGATTCAAGTTTCACTTTATGACAATCCTTGTTGAAATGAAAAAGGTCTGAAAAGGGATATTAAGTTCACCTCTCATCAATAAGTTTCCCAAAAACATAGCGGGTCTTTCTACCTTAATATCTTTTTGAATCACCATAATATCATACTTTAAATAACCTTTTTATACTATTAAAGTGACGATCTGAAGGCCCACCTGTTGTGAAGTGGTTACCTCCGCCCATAACAGTAACACGTTACCTTCGATCTCGACGGGCGGCAGGTCGGCGAAGTCCCCGCGGCGGTGGCGGCGGAAGCTCTGCGTGCGGCGCCGCGTCGTGAAGGAGGGCGTGCGCTTCGGGGTCTTCGCCACCTGCAGACAGCGCGGGATGAACACAGGGGGAGCTGGAGGCCCACCTGGGGGTAGGTGGCGACCCCCGCCCGTGACGACAGCGATCAAAATAACACTTGGACTGACTTAGGGTCAGCCAAGACGTGGATGAACGTCTCATCAACGGAACAGTATGCCAGCACTAGCTTGGCGGCAGATTCCAGGTGTGGTGGCAGTACCTCTCCGGACCAACTTGGCCAGTTCTACTGTTACTTTTGGTTGCTCCTTTAGCACCACCCAGAGGGTACGTGTAGGGATTCTAAAGGAGTTTGAGTTAGGGGGGGGTATAAGAGAGAGCGTGGTGGCGCAGGGGCGCAGACGTTGACTTTCAATCTAATGATTGCTGATTCAAACCCACACGTGCACCAATGATATCTTCACTTGAAAAATGTATGTGCGCTATACCACGTTGACGAAACGGTGACGGAAAACATCGCGAGGAAACCGGCATGTCTTAGAACCAAAAATTCGAAGACGTGTGACATCTACCCATGTAAATCAAAGCCCATTCACTCTCAATTATCGAGAATAGGCAGGTATCAAGCAGTGGAAACATTAGACGCTGATAAGATGATGATGAAGGGAGACGAGGGTGAGTGTGTTCACTCACAATCATGCTCTCCGCGCGCTTCACGTGCGGCTCGTTCCTCGGCAGGCGCTCGAACTGCGGCGCGGGGGACAGCGTCTCCTCGGAGGAGGCCGGCGCCGGCGCAGACGACAGCAGGTCCGTCTGTACGCACAACACAAGTGACTGATTTAAATCGAGAAAATACCAACTTCAATTCTTTCATCATCCCTTATTTGGTATTAAATGTGCCCGAAACCGGTTTCATTAAAAAGGCTATGCTAAAGATGACTAGACAATGCATTAGACACAACATGTATTTCCTTTTTAAGCGTAGTATCTCACGCCGGATATCCGCTAGTTTATTTATAAACATTACATTTCACGCAAGTATACAGTTCTATATTATTCAGCTACTATAAACTCTGAAGACCGTTTGCTTTGGAGGTCTAAGGGCTGTTTACTGGCTGATATGTTAAACAGTGGCGGCCTCAGGGGGTGGCAGCAAGGCAACTCCCCGGGGCCTCGCACCCTCGCAGAACAACCCGTTCTATGTTTTGTTTACTGAAGCCTAAGAGTAGGCTGTCTAATTACCAGTACTCCTCACAGGCCAAGGGTCTCACAAAGATCTTCCTCCTGCAGCCTCGCCATGTCTAAAACCGCCCTTGATGATGAAAAGTCTGCTATCTCTCTCTTCAGAGATTCTCCCCATCTCTTTCTCCCGGTACAGCCGCAGGCGCTGCTGCTAAGCTTCTGCCGGAACACTCACCTCTCTGGTGGGCTCCGACTCTTTCCTCCGCTCCTCAGTGATCCTCTCCATCTCCTTGCGGCGGTACATCTGCAGGCGCTCCTGCTCCTGCCGGGTGGCAGACTCCCGACGAGCCGCTTCCTCAGAGTCCTGCAGCGCTTTGAACGCTTGTTCCACCTGGATGGAAAAGCAATATTTGGATGAAAATTATGTATTAAAACAACGAAATTTGTTATATGTTATTAAGTAACTTATAATAGCCGAAAATAGGTGGAAAGAAATAGTGGAAAAGTGGCTCGGAATATAAGATATCATTTTTCTATAGGAGATTTTTTGAAATAGTTATTTTTCTATGGGATTTATGTCACTAGGTGCGCATGTCTCGCTTATCAAATTGTCAATCCAGAACAGCACAACGTCTGTTGTATATCAATCTATATAAATAAACATAAATTTATATATATATGATGGAGCATCGACTCGACCGATATGGCTGATTTATTTTTCGTTGCGTTCATAATTCTCAGAAACTGAGTACGGTATGAAAGCACAGACAGTATTAAGCGCTTCTCGTTTTCTTCATTAACAAATTGCATCCGCGCGAATTCCAAGCAGGTTGCCAGATAAATAAAAAATAAAAAAAACAACGTTAACACACTCATACCTCTGCACTAGGATTTCCTGTCGCAGATGGCATGGACAAACACAGAAACACAAGACAAACACCCAAGACCCGAGAACTAACTTCATGCTCACCACAGACTGTGCGCCGGCCGGGAATCGAACCCGTGACCCCTCGCTTCGAAGGCGAGGCTACTACCAACTAAGCCACGGAGCCGTCAACGGAGACGGTGTTCCTGTGTGGGACCCGTGTGACCCCGCGCGACTCACCAGCGTGACCCTCTTGAGCGCGTTGAACTTGTCTTTCTGCGCGTCGATGGTCTCCTCCAGGTCCCGGTGCTTGTTGATGAGCTGCTCCACCTGCGCCACGCTCTCGCCGTACTTGCCGTCGCGGACCAGCGGCACTCTGCGGGGAGTGCGCAATCAGAACCGCACGGCACTTGGATGTCATTTAGACAAGTGTTTTTCAACGTGTGGGTCGCGACCCCCTGGGGCGTCGCAAAGACCCTTTGGGGGGTCGTGAAGCTTCTAAAGGGGAGTTGCAAAAGGTTGTAAAAGCTACTGCAGTAAAAAAGAAAACAATAATTATTATGAAATATATAATTATGAAAATGAAAAACGTTGGATTCAATATTTGTCATTAAATAAAATACATGAAAAAAAATAGCAACGGGTCGCGAAATATTTCTTCATACTATTCTTCATATATTTGTCATGAAAAAGATTGAAAAACACTGGTTTAGACAATACAAAAACGTTTTATCAATTTTGTTTTGAAAGTGTAATTGAAATACTATTAAAAATCTCTGAGTAGTTTAAATAATAGGTACTGTGTGTCACAGTAAAAATAAGTTCAAAATCTAAAACCCAACTACTGAAGAACAGCGCTCTAAACAGAATGAGACAAGACATGTCCTTTCGCAGTCAGGCCGGAATCTATCAACCAGCTGACCCGTTACCTGTTGGTGATCCAGGCGTCCAGGGCGTCGGCGTCCCGCTTGAAGAGCAGAGCGTCCAGGTGCTGCGCGTATATGGTCTCCCGGTTGGCCCAGGCCGCGTCCAGCTGCGAGCGGCGCGTGCGCAGCGCCGCCATGCGCTCCTCGATCTCGCGGGACATTATGTGCCCCTCCTTCACTAGCTTCTCGCCTGCGGGAGAGAGACACAAGATGCTGTCCAGTGTATTGTGTCAATTGTAGGTAATCCTTGCAGTAAGACTCAGAAATATATCAATTTTGATGTCTCATTGTAAGAATTATCTAAGGTACCAACTCTAAATGTGGTCACAGCAGTAGGATACGAATCCACGCTTTTTTTGCCCTAACCAGTTCCTGAAAGAGCATTTCTTGTACCTAGTATCTTGTGGGGACAATGGAAGATAAGTTGTGCCACTGTCCCCCAGCAGGGGACAGTGGCAAGATTTTTGTCATTCATAGATATTTCACGCAGCGCCATCTAGCCCAAACTACGCGTAGCTTGTACTATGGGTACCAGATCTCTGATGCAATACATAAAGAGTAACTTTTTTTGTAAATACATACAAATACATATAAACATCCAGACACAGTACAAACATTGACAATGTCTGGCTGGGAGTTGATCTCACGGAATATCACGACTGTTTGTCTACAGCGAAGGCAGAACTACTACCAGCTGAGCTGTGAAGTCATATTATGTGGGGACAGTGGAAATAAGGCTACTTTACTAAATCTCAGCCGACATCTACTATATAAAAATAAGTCGGGTTTTCCTTCCTGACGCTATAACTCCATAACGCACGAACCGATTTCCACGGTTTTGCATTCGTTGGAAAGGTCTCGGGCTCCGTGTAGTTTATAGCAAAGAAAATTCAGGAAAAATTTCAACAGAAAAGCGTGAAAATCTTTTTTCATAAATGTTACATAAAATGAAGCCATCTGGTGGCGAAACGGAGTTCGCCGGGTTTGCTAGTTTAATTATAAAAGACCATTACTATATACAATTCAAATATGTGTCAAAAATCATTATTCTACAGAATTCATAATCATACTCGATTCAGATCTAGATAAATCGTGGAATTTGGAAACATCTAGCGCTTTCAAAAAATAATCTTAAACTTACCAGCGAATGTCCAGTAAGTGCGGGGGACTGAGTGGATTAAAAGTTAATTAAATCAGTTTAAATTATAATTTGCGCAATTTTTGTTATTTATATTATACTTTTCCCGGCATTTCCGGGATCAAGTGTGTGTTAATCCAGAATATAAGCTAGTTTGAACACGAAACGAAAGTTTATCGTCGAACAAAAGACCGGCTTAGTACCTGACCGTCTATCGTACAGATATTAATGATTTTGTCCCGTTCATTTGTAAACAATATTGTATTGTATTGAATAGCATGCTTTATCAATGAGTGAATTGTCGTGGGTATGCTGAAACGCTGTACAATTCTCAGTGGCACGAACCGTGATAGATGTTTTGCAATAAATGTGGAGGTGATGTTGTACGTGTTGGGCCGGGTGGTACGTACCGTCCGCGTAGAGCGTCCGGAAGTCGTCCTCCTTGGCCTGGATCTCCGCCTGGATGTCGTGGTGGCGCGCCACCAGCCGCTCGGCCGCCGCCACGTCCGCGCCCAGCCCCGCCGCCGTCACGCGCGCCAGCGTCTCGTTCGTCCACGCGCTGACGGAGTACATTACATGATGTACATTACATTACATGATGTACATTACATTACATGATGTACATTACATTACATGATGTACATTACATTACATGATGTACATTACATTACATGATGTACATTACATTACATGATGTACATTACATTACATGATGTACATTACATTACATACAAATTGCGCCGGTAAATATTGGGATTTACAGGAAAAAAAATCCTGTGAAACAAATGAACTGGCATGGCAGCACAGTTGGTTATAGCTGCGCCAAGTATTTATGAGACAAACATAAAAGTTTGTTCTGTCTGGGAGTCAAAATTTATTATATGAATGTACTCAAATAAAGTGTATGTGCTATATAAGTATTTTATCAGTTATCTAGTACCCATAGTACAAGCTTAGTTTGGCGCTAGATGGTGCTGTGTGAAATGTCCTTGAATATTTATTGTTTATTTGTTTAAATAACAGATTTTGCTACAGAAGACAACCCCGAATTCTCAAGCAAACCATAACTATTACAATGCCATAAAAGCGATGTAACTTTGCAATTACCTCCAAACACAACTGATTTCAAAGATATTTAATTTTAGCTGCAGATAAAAGATCCAGCAGCGTGACATGAAATTCATTGGATTCAGGTCTAGCGACTGCACCCCAATTCCACCGCTTTTATCCTCCTTTTGATAAAAAAGAAAGATCCGATCTCAATATTTATCCCGTCTATAAGCATCCCTAAGTCCTAAGCTCAGAGACCAGGGTGTCTATAGGAGAGTGGTACTCACAGCAGCTCCTGGCTGCAGTCGAAGTACGCCTGCAGCTGCGAGGCCAGCTCCAGCTGCCGGGAGCAGTGCTCCGTGCGGGCCGTGAGCGCCGCCAGCGCGGACGTCACCTCCTCCAGCTTCGCGGAGACGTGCTCCTTCGCGTCGGGGAACGCAGTGCCCAGTCTGTCAACATTTATACAAAGTCCCAACATTTACTCACATTAAAAATATAATAGAAGATTGATTACTGATAGGCACCGCGTTGGCAACACCTCAAGTGTTGCTAGCGTCTATAGGCGACGGTAGCCACTTACCATCAGGTGGGCCGTTAGCTTGTGTGCCTCATCATTCACATAAAAAAAAGAAGAAGCTAGTTGTATCAGAAAAGTTAGTCATAGCATTAGCCGCGCTGATACCATTCTGTTCCAGTGTGGCTGAGAGCTGAGTCCGGAGCTTTTTACCCACGTAAACATGCCAACTTTCTTCCCTTGTTGTCTATTGTGTCTTCGATTTTAGTGCCATATTCTTCTTGTATTCATTTTTATTTTTTCGTGTGCTAAAAAAATGTTTCTTTCTTTCTAACATTGCCCAGCGAGAACTAGGGTACTGACCTGTCCGCCTCCTGGCGCAGCTTGTCGTGCTGTGTGCCGATGGCGTCCAGGTCGCTGCGCAGGGCGTGCAGCGCGCGCGCCTGCGCGTGGCGCGCGTGCGCGTGCCGCAGCGGCGCCACCGCGGCCGCCAGCAGCGCCTCCTTGTCCGCCACCCACGCGGCCGTCTCCTCCGCGCGCCGGTCGAACTCGTGCACCTGCCGCGCGCCCGCCAGCGCCTGCCGGAGACACCAGCGGTGAGACACAGAACGACCACGGAACGGTAGCGGTTACCATTTACAAAGAGTGATTAACGCCGACCATAGACAACAACAAGAATGAATCCTCCCCTTCTGCTTGCGCCACTATTTATCTGTAGCGTGTGTATGTTTTTCGTAAGCTCGGTAATTAATGCAGACTCTTCCCTCCTCCGCACCACGGGGTCCTTCAAGAGGCGGGTTAATCAGCATCTGAAAGGTCGGCAGCGCATCGGCATTGCCCCTGGTATTGCAGGTGTCCATGGGCGGCGGTGACCACTTTCCATCAGGTGGCCCGCAAGCTCGTCTGCCCACTATTACATAAAAAAAAAAAAAAAAAAAACCACCGCATCGCAATTGGTTTTGATATTCGGTTAGTTAGTCATATAAAACTATGATCTCATGCCTGTAATTTCAGCTGGCAGCGACGTCCTTCCACCGGAACACAACAGTGCAGTACACTGCTCGGCGGCAGATTAGCAGATATGGTGGCAATTTCCTGACCAATTTGGCACAAGTTCTACTGAAAATAGATTGCTCCATCCGCTCCGCCCGGGAGACATGTGTAAGTACTCTAAAGGATACTATAACTCTATAATATTCAGGACCCCCTGGGGGCTCACCTCCTGCCTGGCCAGCGCGAGCTCCTTGAGGTCGTCCCACAGCCCCCGGATGTCGTCGATCCTCTGCCGCACGCGGTCTGCCTCCGGCGTGTTCTCTTCCAGGAGCAGGTTGCCGGTCTCGCAGACCGCTTCTATGCGACCCTCGTTCGCTGGGGAGACGTAGGTGGGTAATCTTTGAGCTGGTCTCCCTCCATCAGGAAGGACCCGATGGAGGGTAGAATAGGAGGGTAGAACTTAGTAAAACTCGTGATCTCATTACTAAGTTTAAGACCGAAACAAACTTTATTCTTATGAAACGCTAATTACTTTAGTTATGTAGGCAAAGATAAAAAAATCCTAACTCCCATCTTATCAAACTCAAACGCAAACTCGAATATTCTTTTAGAGCTATATACACGTCAGATAATACAGATACAAGTAAACATATTCGTGAGCATATAACGTGTCACAGGAGCTCCTTAGGCACGTTACATGCACACAGATATGTCAACATTACAGTCAATTGTCATATTTTCTAGTTAGTCTAAGCTAGTCTTAATGAAGTCGCGATTTTTGATAGGGAAAAATTTATTCGTGTTCGCGTCACCGATGACCTCGACATGCTCGTGACGTACTGCGACGCGTAGTATAGCGACATGCAGTGGCGGCCCTAGGGGGCGGCAAGCAGGGCAACCGCCCGGGGCCTCGCTTTTGTAGGGCCTCACACCCTCGCAGAACAACTTGTTTTCATGTACTGCGGTTGTCTTTACCAGCAGCCCTGTACACTTCCAACTCACCTACATTCCTCACACCCCAAGAGCCTCACAAAGATCTATCGCCCGGAGCCTCGCTATATCTAACGCCGCCATTGGCGACATGTATACATGTATTACATTGTTTTGAGTTTTCACCTCTTTTGGCATTCCTAATGAGTGCCTCAATTATTTTTTTGTTAAGTTAACGTCTGTTCCAACCCTGACCGACCAGCCCGAGGGGGAGTAACAGGCAAGCAACCGCTCCTGTGGGGGTACCTTGCAGCTGCGTGAGGAAGTTGTCGAAGGCCTGCTGCAGCGTCTCCACGTGTTCCACGTCCAGGCCGTAGTCCTCGCTGGCCGCCACGCCCATCTGCTCGCCCACCCACTCCTGCACCTCCTCGCACTCCTGCACGAACCTGCGCAACACAAGCACCTTGGATTAGGTATCAGCAGTTTGACAGGGTGCAATCCAAATTGAAACTGGCGAAGTAAAAAGTCAGAGGGCAGCAAAATACGCAATTTCGTTTACATGGATGGTAATTTTTTTCCAGTTATTTTGATTTGACAACCAAATGAATCGATTTTAATAAAAAATTGTATGGGGCATATTAACACCCAGACACAGAACAAACATTTCATTGTCACTAAATGTCCTGAGTGGGACTCGTACCCAAGACCTACAGCGCAGAAGGCAGAGCTACCACCACCTGCCCCACAACCTTCCTGTACCTTTGCTCTTAATAAATATATTCGTATGTGTTCAATACTAACTTGAAGTACTTAAGGCTCTGCTGCAGCCGCTGCTGCCGCTTGGCAGACAGCAGCTGCATCTCCTCGTAGAGCGCGTTCAAATCTCCCAGCCGCTTCTTCAGCTCCTCGTCATCCATGGACGCTGCTCTCTCCTGCAGGAAACCATGACATACTAATAAATAAACGCGTATGTTTGTTACTCCTTCGGCCGTTGAGCAGAACGGATCTGGATGAAATTTGTTTTGGAGGTCATACCCTGGATTAACATATAGGCTACTTTCTATACTGAAAAACTAAAGTATTGGCATGGGATGGTAACACCGATGGAGAGCGTGGTGGCCCAGGGGCACAGGCGCCGACTTTCAATCTGAAGGTCGCTGGTTCAAACCCACACGTGCACCAATGAGTTTTTTCACTTAAAAATTTATATGCGCCATACCACGTTCTCGAAACGGTGACGGAAAACATCGTGAGGAAACCGGCATGTCTTAGAACCGAAAATTCGACGACATGTGACATCTACCAATCCGGATTGGGCTCCCGTGGTAGATCAAAGCCCATTCACTCTCAATTGTCGAGAGTAGGCCGGTGTCAGCAGTGGGAACATTATAGGCTGGTATGGATACGGTAATACCGCTAGTGTTTTTATAGCCAGTTTATATTAATAAAGTTGCCATATTGTTCGACTGCCCACTAAACTTTAAGCTATGATTTAACATGAAATTCTTAAAACAAGAAATTTGTTCGTATAAGTTTGTAATAAATCCTGTATATATAAGACAGGGCTTGCCCCTGATGTTGACTGCCAACTATCAAAGTCAAAGTCAAACTCATTTATTCCTTTAGACCTCAAGTATCATTTGGACACGTCAAATTTTACACATGCATGTACACATATTCGTGAGCATGTAACGTGTCACAGGAACTATCGGCCGTCAAGAGCTGCAGCATGGATGGGGGGGGGTGTGCTGACCGCGAGGTGCGCCAGGCGGCGCTGCTGGGCGCGCAGGTCGTGCTGCGCGGCGTCCAGGCGGCGGGCCAGCGCCTGCGCGCTCTCCTCGTCGCGGCCCACGTCGGCCGTCACCAGCGCGCCGCGCCGCCCCGCCAGCCACGCCTCCGCCTCCGCGATCTCCGACACCAACTGCACGCGCACACACACACGCACGGGTTAACACTGCACAAGGAACTGCTTGTACGTATCTAGCTTAACTTGAAACAAGCTGTTAGTTTTGCGATATCACAGATAAAATAAAATATTAAAGTATATTCTGTCTCTGTCTGGGTTAGCGTTAGATGCGGAGGGATGAATGGCATATAACAAAATATGGATGTGGAAGGATATAAGACACGAGGTAGGACAAAGAAAAGATGGATGGATTGTGTGAAAGATGATATGCGTAAGAAAGGAGTGAGTACTGAGATGACGTCTGACAGAGGGGAATGGAAGAAAAATACATGTTGTGCTACCCACTTAGTGTGGGATGAGGGGAGGGAGATGATGATGATGATTCTGTCTCTGTCTACCTGTATCTACCTGACACTACTTTAGAGGCCAACCGACCGATCACGAGTGGTTTTTTTTATGTGAACAAGTGACTGTACGAGCTGAGGGCCCACTTTTTTTTTAATTTTGTTTACTTACCATAATTGGAACTACCTAACACATGTAACGGGGTGGGCGTTGATGTCTGCGACACAGTTTTAATACTTCTGCAGGCATCATCGTTTTTCTAAACTTTTTGTAATCCATTGTTACTTGTTCCTCAATAAACTATATTTGATTGATATTTTGACCTGGCAAGTGGCGCCCCCCGCCCCCCGCCCCCCGCCCCCCGCCCGTGACAACAGTAATGCGACTGAACATAGCACAAATTCTACTGCTTTGGTCACTACTTTGACACCACTCAGGGGGTAATAATCAAAGGGTACACACCTACATACCCCCCAATAAATTGGAAAAAGAGCAAGTGGATGATATCGCATAGGACCACCTAGCCCCAAACTAAGCATAGCTTGGATGACGGATAAAATAGTTATACAACAACTATTTTTGTATCCATACAACAATAATACATATCAACACATAATAGAACAAACTAGTATTCTTTTAAGAATCTATATATATAAAAGAAAGTCGTGTTTGTTACAACACTTATAACTCGAGAACGGCTGGACCGATTGCCATGGTTTTTGATTTGTTGGATTTGTTTCCGTCCCGAATAGCAGAATAACTATTAAAAACATTGGAAAATTAACGAAAAAATAAAATCAATTTATCCCCGTATTCTCCACGGGAACGGGAACTATGCGGGTGAAACCGCGGGGCGCAGCTAGTTCTACATAAATAAAGATATTACTTTTGAATATTTTCAAAATATCTAATCAACTTACTTGCAACAGTTCGCATCTGTCTTGGATGGCTTTTGTCCTGTGTGCAGCGGCATCAGACAGCGCCCGCAGCGCTGTGGACAGGTCGCGGGACCGCGCTTCAAGCGCTGCCGCCGCGAAGTGGCCGCGCCGGGAGAGTTGGGTTGCGCGCGCGCATATCGCTTTGATTGTCGGCTCTCTACAACAATCAAACCATTTTATTAGTAGAAACCAGGTACACGTGGCCGCAACGAAAGCGGGTTATAAAAAGCTCAATAACTTCCAAAATATTATATTAGAACCAGATTTATGAAATAGAGACTGTATATATTTCAGGAATCTTTTGACGCTTATTAAGGTTCCATCCGGACCCCCCGGGGAACAGCTACTCGTGTATACTGTTTACAAGACTCAAGGTAAAGAAATAACTAAATATTAGATCATAGAATAATCAAACCTGGCAATGAGTTCTGCTTCGGTGGCGAGGTGCTTCTTGAGCAGGGTCTGCGCCTCGGGCAGAGTGGAGCCCGTCTCCTCCGCCCTCACCACCGCCTCGCGCTCCTTCAGCCTGCAGGAACACCAATATTAATATTCGCTAATAAAAAAAAAAAAAAACCTTTTTAAACTCATACGCCTGCACTAGGACTCCCTGTGGCGCATGGATAAACACAGAAACACAAGACAAGACCCGATAACAAACTTCATGCTTCCATCACAAAATGTGACCCGGGAATCGAACCCGGGACCCCTCGCTTCGAAGGCATGGCTACTATCACTAAGCCACTTATGTTCGGCACACAAATGCTTGTCCTAGGTGGGAATCGAACCCCCCACCTACTGCCAGCTGATCTGTGAACCCAGGCCAGGCGTGCGTTACCATTTGAACTCGTCCTCCGCGTCCCTCTCCCAGCGGTGCAGCAGCGCCGCGTCCTCCAGGTTGTCGCGCCGGATCTGCATCGGCTCCTGGAGCTGGCGGTACCTGGAACACAACCCAGTATACAGAGTTACATTTATTATATTGAACACCTGTACAAAACATGCTGGCAAATGTAGGTCCATCTTCTTAGACATGGCGCCATCGTGATGATGCAATACTATTAGCGATGCTGCGGGTCTTGTTGAGGGCCCACCTGGTGGTAAGTGGCGGCCCCCGCCCATGACATCATAAGATTTGGATCTTACAATGAGTCGCACTCACCCTGCTGCGTCCGTCACCCGAGACGGGGATGAAGTCTCATGCGCATGTGATTTCACCCACATCCTTCTACCGGAACACAGTAATGCAACCACTACTGCTTGGCGGTAGTACTTCTCCGGACGAACTTGGCACAAATTCTACTGCTACTTTTGGTCGGGTAAAGAATCAAAGGGTTCACACCTTCGGACGCGAGCATCTGGACCCCCCATTGAATTTTTTAGACTTCGGATGAGACCCATGCCTGATTCTTGCTGATTCTGACGTCAATAATCTACGTGTTGTATAAGATACCAGTTACGCCTCGCGGTTTGCCATCTCACGGGAATACTCTACTTTTTCGGGATAAAAAGTAACTTATGTCTCAATCCAGGATATCAGCTATCCTGGTATCAAATTTCATCAAAATCGCTCGCGCCGTTCGTGCCTGAAGGAATAACAAACATACAAACTTTGGCATTTGTATTGTAGATAGGACTGTCACCTGTTGATCTGCTGCTCCATCCGGTGCAGGATCTCCGGGCGCATGAAGTGCTCCTGCGGCAGCTGGTGCGCCGTGTCCGCCAGCTGCGTGCACAGCTCCGCCTTGCCGGCCACCTGCTGCTCGAGCCGCGCGTGCCGCTTCAGCAGCGCGCTCACCGACGCAAGGTCCTTGCCTGACCACAAACAACGTGTTCACTGTTTGGGGAACCAGACAGTTCCTAAACGGAAGGCCATCTATGGCCATCATTGTTAGCCATAGATGGCCTTGACAACTTTACTAGAGCTTTCGGTGAGAGCGGGAGGCTCTCAACAGACTTTAAACCAATAATCATTACAAAAATGTAAATCCCCGACTTGGGTAATGATATTACTGATGAACATAAATCGCATGGACAGATCTCTATAAATTATAGCTTAGAACCATCTCGACGATCTGGAATCTGTCGTCCAGCAGTAGTGTTTGCATTGCTGTGTTCCGGTGGAAGGGTGTGGGTGCCGGCGGAATCACAGGCGCATGAGACGTGCCATCTCGAGTGGGGTGTATTGTCCCCCGGGGCCCTTGGGCACAGAGGAATGGGGCCTATTGCTCGTCTCGTCACGTCCTCACAAGTCGCAGCGGTGGAAGCCGTACCGTGGTCCTCGCTGAGCAGCTGCGTCTCCACCTCGTCCAGCCAGCCGGTGAAGTCGTCCAGCCCCCGCAGGTACACCCTCGCCTGATAGGCCTCGTCCAGCCGCGAGCGGCGCTGCTTGGCGGCAGACTGCGCAAACATTACATACGTTACACTTTCAAATGCATTTTGTAAAAAGCTGTTATTTTGACATTACAAACAGACACGTTCTATATTTGTATAGATCAGTGTTTTTCAATCTCTATGAACACGCGACCCCTTTACAGGTAGAAAAATTCTGGCGACCCCCTCGGACAATAGACAAACCAAGTTAGTAACTGAAGAAGTTTATGATTTTCAACCATTATGTAAAGACTTACTCTCTGCAAGAAGCTGCGAGGACACAAAAATATCCGGAGCTGGCTGAAATTATGTTTTTTATTGTAGTGTTTTTGCTGTTTTCCTTTTGCCAGCACCCCCCGAGTAAGGCTTCGCGACCCCCCTAAGGGCCGGGAGCACAGATTGAAAAACACTGGTATAGACTTGTTGTTGTATAGTTGGTTCTCTTGTCTTGATTCACAATTTGACAATGGACAACAGAGGTATACCCTGACCGGGAGGAGGGAATGTGAACAGGGTACCAACCTGGAGCTCCCTCCACTGGTTCTCGAGGTCCTCCACGTGCTTCGATATCTCCTTGGAAGCATAGTGATTTGCTTCTGCAATTACAAAAAAATATTTAACATAATTACATATTCTTGAAACTTTTCTTGTCCGTACATATTTTGCACAAATAGTCCCACGCGTGCTGGTCCGGTGTGGGACTCGGCCGCACGGCCTGCACCGAACAAGGCAGAGCTGCTACCAACTACTAGCAGACCTGAGAACTGAGGCACTGAGAGCTGATAAATGAGGAACTGAGGAGCTGAGAACTGAGGGGCTAAGATCTGAGAACAAAGGAGCTGAGAGCTGAGAACTGAGGGGCTGAGGAGCTGAGAATAAAGGAGCTGAGAGCTGAGAACTGAGGGGCTGAGAGTTGAGGATCTGGGAGTTGAGAGCTGAGAACTGAGGGGCTGAGAGTTGAGGATCTGGGAGTTGAGAGCTGAGAACTGAGGGGCTGTGAGTTGAGGATCTGGGAGCTGAGAGCTAAGAACTGAGGGGCTGTGAGTTGAGGATCTGGGAGCTGAGAGCTGAGAACTGAGGGGCTGTGAGTTGAGGATCTGGGAGTTGAGAGCTGAGCTGGTTACCAATGAGCGCCTCCCCGGTGTTGGCGACGTCGTCGATCCTGCCCTTGTTGGCCGCCAGCTCCGACTCGAAGGCCGCGTGCTTCTGGATCTTGCTCTGCAGGTTGGACAGCTCCCTGCAATACAGATATAAATATTTTTTCTGGAGGATGTTATCAATTGTTTTTTTTCCTTCTGTGTTTTATCATTCCATTTGGAATGTCCTTTTTTTTTAAAGGATGCTTTTTGATTGGTCATAGAAATTTCATTAGATACAGTTCTATAGTTAAAGTCAAACTCATTTTTTCCTTCAGATCTCAAGTATCATTTGGACACGTCAAATTTACACACACATGTACACATATTCGTGAGCATGTAACGTGTCACAGGGACTCCCCAGGCACATTACATGCACACAGATATGTCAACATTACAGTCAGTTTTCATGTTTAAGTCAATCTTATTTGTTAAGTTTACGTCTGTTCCAACCCTGACCGACCAACCCGAGGGGAGTGTGTCGTTGTTAAATCAAAATAACTGCAGTAATTATGTCATCCAAGTAAACGAGATTGAGTAGACCAGACCTGAGTATTTGATATTAATTACAACGTAATACCTCCACGCGCCCCTGAGCAAAAGCGTCTTGACAGACGGACAGACACAAGTGGTCCCAAGGGCTCCGATTTAGGCATTTCTTGGGGGTCCAGTTGCTCGCGTCCGTAGGTGTATGCACACGTACCCCCCGGATGGTGCTAAATGAGCAACCTAAAGTAGCAGTAGAACTTGTGCCAAGTTCGTCCGGAGTGCCACTGCCAATCTGCCGCCAAGCAGAACTGTTTGCATTACTGTATTCCGGTGGAAGGGTGTGGGTGCCGGTGAAATCACATGCGCATGAGACGTATAATCCCCGTCTCGGGTGACGAACGCAGCAGGATGAATGCGACTCAGTAAAGATTTGTATCTCATACTGAGGCGCGCGCATTACTGTTGTCATGGGCGAGGGTCACCACTTACCATCAGGTGGGCCCTCAGCTCGTTCCGCAACTAATTCAATTTTTTTTTTCTTTGAGAGAGAACAGCTCACCGATAGTTCTGGTCGTTGGCCTGCTGCATCTTGAGCGCTATCCACTCCCGCTCGTGGTACAGGTCCTGCAGGAACTGGTGCAGCTGCCGCGACTGGTGCAGCATGAGCCCGCGGTGCGCGCACGACTCCTGAAGGAAACCACGCAGCATCAGCGCACAGCCAACAAGCGTGGCGGCTCGAGGGCATAGGCGCCGACTTCCAATATGAAGGCCGCAGGTCCAAACCCAGTTTTTAAACTTTAAAATATTATGTGCACAATACTACGTTCTGGAAACGGTGACGGAAAACATCGTGAGGAAACATGTCTTAGAACCATAAATTCGAAGACAAGTGACATCAAGTGACACCAATCCGGAATGGGCTCTCGTGGTAGATCAAAGCCCATTCCCTCTTATTATCGAGAGTAGGCCGGTGTAAAATTGATTTTCGGCGTTAAACATTCCTTTAAAAGCTTGTGTTTCTCTCAACAAAATCTACTGTCTTTTGTTGCACAAATCATGTCGCATGTGCCTGTAATTCCCCTGTTACCTGCAGCTTGTCCCTCCTCGCCAGGATGGCCTGCACCCTGTTCTGTATGTACTGCGTGTTGTAGTGGCCACCCTGCTGGATGGAGAGGGCGAACTTCTCCAACTCCTGGACCCTGCCGAGCTGGCTGTCCAGCAGCTTGGAGAACTCCGCGTGTTTGCGGATCAGGGCTTCCACGGCTGCGGACCAATAAATTGTGGTCAAACAAAATACTTTTTTAAACATTTGGACAATTTTTAGCAAAAATATTTGTCTTCGCGTAAAAACATTCTCATGCCATTGTACAGGATTATTTAAAGTCAAATTCAATTGAATTCTTAAATAATTACTTTCCTTTTCTACACTAGTATTAAAAAGAGGAAAGATTTGTTTGTATGTTTGAAATGAATAAACTAAAAACCTACCGAACCGAGAAAAACAAAATATTTCTCCTTTATGAAAGCGAGAGACATAGGCTATATTTTATTTTAACATCTATAGGTAACGGCAGGGGAAGGGTCATGTGGACGGCTCCGTGACTTAGTAGGTAGTAGCCCGGCTTTCAAAGCGAGAGCTCCGGGTTCGATCCCCGGCCGGGGCACACTTTGTGTGGTGAGCCTTGTGTTTCTGTGTCTGTCCATGCCATCTGCGACATAGGGAACAGCTTACCTTCTAGATTTTCTCCTAGGTCATCGTTGTTGAGGAAGGCTTCCTTGGAGGCGAGCCAGTCCTCCGTCTGTCTCGCTTGCTCCTTCAGGAGTTGGAGCTGGTGCGCCTGCAGACAAACGAAACTTGCAAACAACTCTACCCGCGGCGTGGCGGTAGATTGCCAATTGTGGTGGCAGTATTCCTGCGAACTTGGCACAAATCCTACTGCTGCTTTAAGCTGCTGCTTCAGCACCATCCAGGGGGTAACTGTAGGGACTCAAAGGGTATTTCAGCTACGATCGCGAGCCACATGTATGTTAACATAAAAAATATAATTATGTTATCATAAGATCTGGTATCAAAATCATATGTGTTTATCCAGGATATAAGCTATCCTGGTGCCAAATTTCATCTAAATTTGTTAAGCCGTTTAAGCTTGAAGGAGTAGGAAACATACACACACACATACATACAAACTTTCAGCTTTATGATATAAGTTTGATGTTATATGATATTAACGAATTTGAGCCATCAATATGCATTGTAAACTTAAAACCAGATCAAACTATCACATACGATGATATCTCACTGTGGAATGATTGTTGCAGCTCAGGAACTGCAACTCCGTGCAGAAATTATCAGTACAAAGTACATCTATGAACCATAGTTTCCACAAATGATTTGCATAAAGTTTTCCACATCCTAAAATTCTTCCATAGTAAAGACGATAGTCAGAACATTGACCAGCGACATTACAAGTCGGGGGGTTACGCAGTAGGCTGGTGGCAGGTACCTGCGTGAGGTAGTGCTTGCGCTGCAGCCAGGCGGAGTCCAGGGTGCTGGAGAGGGCGGCCACCTTCTGCTGCATGTGCACCTCCGTCACCTGCTCCGCTTCCTTCTGCAGCGCGGAGATCGCCTTCTGCCGCCCGTCGATCTCAGCCTGAGGGGGGAGGGGGGGAGCTTTTAATGTCAGTTGTGAAGAGCTTGGTGACCCAGAGGTCTAACAGATAGAATCCACCTGTACCGCTGGTTCAAACCCAGATGAGCGCCAATGTGGCCAGTCTACCAGCCAAGCTGGGCAGTCCTTATATTCACCTTCCTCTCGTGGTGCAGCTCCAGCAGCGCCTCCGCGTCCGACACGCTCTCCGGCTCGTCCGCGTCGTCTAGCCGCTTCACCGTCTCCGACACCCACAGCTCCAGCTCCTGGACACGGGGGAGTCACATCAGCACCAGAACACGCTATACTTGTACCCGGGGACAAGCCCGCTAGCTTTTTGTAAGCTATATATGTGACGGAACGAGCTAATAGCACCACCCAGGAGATACGTGTAGCGGCTCTGACGCGGGCAACATGGAACCCTAAGTTGTGGAAGAGAGTACCCTTGGAATCCCTACACATGTCCCCCGGGTGGTGCGAAAAGAGCACCCAAGAATAATAGTAGAACTTCTGCCAAGTTCATCCGGAGAAGTACTGCCACCACGTCTGGTAATTGCAAGCAGCGGGGCACTCGCGTTTTTTTTTTTTTTTTTTTTTATGTGAATAAGTGACGGAACGATCTTAGAGCCCACCTGATGGTAAGTGGTAACTCTCGCCCATGACAACAATAATGCGTGCGACTCAGTATGAGATCCAAATCTTTACTGAGTCGCATTCATCCTGCTGAACGCGTCGCTGTGTTCCGGTGAAAAGACAGGCAGTGGAGGTCGTCTCTGTCTCAGAATGAGGATGCAGTGCGATGCAACTTGTTTCTCATACTTTAAGTAGGGGAACGAAATATGGTATCCCGTCAAAAAAATACAGTTAAAAAGATGAGTTAGACGGCTCCGTGGCTTAGTTGGTGGTAGCCCTGCCTTCGAAGCGAGGGGTCCCGGGTTCGATTCCCGGCCGGGGCACACTTTGTGTGGTGACCATGAAGTTTGTTCTCGGGTCGGGGTGTTTGTCTTGTGTTTCTGTGTTTGTCCACGCCATCTGTGACACAGGGTATCCTAGTGCAGAGGTATGAGTGTGTGAACGTTTATTTATGTTGTTTAGCTCGAGCGGCGTGTAACAGCTTACCTTCAAGCTGTCGTTGAAGTTGTGATGGGCGATGGCCTCGTCGAGCGCGCGCGTGCGGCTGGCGGCGAGCTGCTCCAGGCGCGCCCAGCCCTCGCGCAGCTTCTGCACGCTGGACGCGATGTGCTCCGCGTGCTCGGGGTGTCTGCCGCACGCGAGACAGTTACAACAAGTCACAGATTTAAATTAAAAGCTAGTTACACCCCGCTGTTTTTCGGGATTCTGCGCAATTTTAATTCTTTTCCGCCAGGGCCATCTAGTATTTGAAAAATTAAAAAAGGTGAATGGAATCGGTTTCGTACTTCTCAAGGTATGGGGTGACCAAGGGAAGTAGGGATGAATTTTTATGTACAAAGATAAAATATGCACTGACAATACCCAGCGGGTACTGTTCCACTGGTTGCGGTCTACTTACTTCTGCGCCAGGAGCTGCCCCTCCGCCTCCAGCGCCTGTATCTTGTCCCTGACGGCGCCCGCCTCCGCGACCCTCGCCAGGTGCCGCTTCTTCAGCTCGTGGGCGGCGCTCAGCTCCCTCCCCTTCTCCGTGCTGCTGAAGAGAGCTGCTTTCTTGGATATCCTCTCCTCCGTGTCCTCCACATCCCTGCGAGTGAATATTTTACGACCAGATAAATATACAACTCGTTACTTCCACTGCGTCCACACTCACACTCCTGGAATAGGCTTCCCTGTATCACAATTGTTTATGCGTCAAAATTGATGGAACACATTTTCTAGTTATCAACCGATTTGTAAAATTCTTTTTTTATTTGAAAGGATATGCTTTCATATTGTATCCATCCAATAAATAGTTTATCAAAATAGTTTGGTTGTTAAATAAAAAAAACTGGTAAAAATATGCCATCCAAGAAAACAAAATTGTGTATTTTGTTTTCTTCCAACTTGTATTATTATTTAGGGATGAAAGTATTGGTTGCTCTTTTCTCGATTGTCTAAATCAGTGTTTTTCAATCTGTGGGTCGCGACCTTTAGGGGGGACGCGAAGCCTTACTCGGGGGGTCGCTGGCAAAAGGAAAAAAAGCAAAAACACTACAATAAAAACATAATTTCAGCCAGCTCCGGATATTTTTGTGTCCTCGCAGCTTCTTGCAGAGAGTAAGTCTTTACATAATGGTAGAAAAGCATACATTTCTTCAGTTACTATAATAATTTTGTTTGTCTATGGTCCGAGGGGGTCGCCAGAATTTTTCTACCTGTAAAGGGGTCGCGTATTCATAGAGATTGAAAAACACTGGTCTAAATCAATCACTTGTATGATACAATAAAGCTGTGGAATGTGGTCCAGTGCAACCAAAGTCGAAGTGCAGGTGCCACGGCCTGCAGGATCCAGTACTACCTGCTGCCGGTCACACGTAGGCCGCACTGGCGCAGCTGTGGGACGCGCCTAGAGCGTACCTGTTGAAGCAGTGCAGCTCCAGTGCTGCCGCGAGCTGGTCCCGGTACTCCTGCAGGGCGCCGGTGAGCGCGCTCCACTTGGCGAGGCACGCGTCCCGCCGCCCCGCCACCGTGGCCGCCTGCGCGGTCGGACCCTGCACCACCAACCAACCCGTGCACTTAGATAGAAAGAACACAAGTTCATGTGGCCTCACAGATCATTAGCTCTGCCTTTTGCGCTGCAGGTCGTGAGTTCAAGTCCCACTCAGGACAAGCATCTGTGTGACGAACATCAATATTTGTTTTGAGTCTAGACAATATGTATTTTCAAAAAATTGTATTTTATAAGTGTTCTAACAGTCATCTAGTCCAATGAATATTTTATTGATTTATTTTACGAAGATGTAAGCACCCCCACTCGGTGTAGTGGGAATGAGCTGATGACTATGAAGCGGCTGAACCGTTCACCCGCTTAGAGAGCTACGGTGCCACAGACAGACAGACAGACAGACACGCATAGCGGTCCAGCTTATAAGACCCCACTATTTGCGTGGGGGGATGGGTTCCGGCGGTCACCTGTTGCAGCAGCTTGTCGGCGAGCGCGGTGATGCTGCGCACGCGCCTGTCGTCCACCTTCATGTCGGAGTCCACATCGTCCAGCTTGCGGGTCAGCGCCAGGCAGTGCTCGTAGTCCCGCCCCAGCTCGTGGGCTTGCACCTGAACACATTGCCACGTTACATGCGCGTTACATGCGCAGCCTGCGCCGGGCCGACGGAAAGTCACTCTTTATAAAAGCTTGTGATTTTTTTCGAATAACCGTTTTTCGTTGCAACATAACAACTAAATATCACAATAAGAAAAGTACCGTCAAGAAATGGTTAAAAACTATGAAAAATTGACTTATTTTTTGAAGTCGGTTAGACTTCAAAAAATGAAGAGGTTCTATGATATATTTATCAACCGATTTGGAAATTTCTTTTTTTATTTGAATGGATATTCCAATAGAATTTTTATCAAAATTGATTCAACAGTTTGGTTGTTAAATCAAACTGATTGGAAAAAATATGTCATTCACATAGGTCCTCATAAGGGTGTAATAGAAGAAATTCAATAGAAATTCAAATATAATAAGAATTTTCCTAATCGGTTGATAAATTAAGGTTTTAAGGGAATACATATAAAAATACAAAAATACCGAATTATAAAATAGGCTACTTCGTAAGACTCACCATCATCTCCTTGTCCCGGATCCAGGCCTCGATCTTGTCCAAATGCTGGTTGAACTCCAGGATGTCCTGGGCCTCTTCCAGCCCCCGGCCTGGCGACACAAAACAGTCACTCAACTGACGGGAACTCATTGTCAATGTATTGTTACGTAACTGTCTTTAAGTTATGGCATCATCCTATAATAGTTTTTTCCAGAAAAAACCTTCACTTCATGTTTTCCGAACCATAGAACCTTAAGCATTATGTAAAATTGTACCTAAAGGAACTGTAACAAGCAAGGTTATTACTGATCGTATGTGTATTTCAATTATTGTAA
Organism: Aplocera efformata; assembly: GCA_921293045.1. Lineage (NCBI taxonomy): Eukaryota > Metazoa > Arthropoda > Insecta > Lepidoptera > Geometridae > Aplocera > Aplocera efformata. The sequence goes on along the minus strand of OV121068.1, from coordinate 165,352 downwards.
TGACCTAAAAATGTAATTTGTATTTCAAATACCTGACTCTGAGGTATTTTAAATACTTATACAAATACATTTTAACTTAAATATTGTACATTTAGCGAAATTATTAATGATTGCGTTCTACAGAAAAATAGCGCTCGTAAGATTCCGTTGGTAAAATGTCGTCCGCTAAATATGTACAGTAACCGCTAAATATATTTTGAGAATGTGGCATTACATTCTCAAAATGGTGAAAGAAAACATCGCGAGGAAACCAACATGACCTAGGTATTTTGGTATACCTACTGTAGTTTGTATTTTATATTTCAAATATCAACCTAAAATTCAACAGTTCCAATACATGTAAGGACTGCTTCGTTTTCTATAGTGTTTATGTACCTCTGGTTTCGGTGGCAGTCTCCAGCTTGAGCCAGTCGCTCCTGAGCTGTTCCAGCTGCTGTTCCACCTCGGCGTCGGGCCGCAGCTGCGCCGCCAGCTCCTGCACCTCCTGCAGGCGCGCGCGGTTGGCCGCCAGCTCGGCTGTGAACGCCTGGTGCTTCTGCAGCTTCTTGATCTTGTCCTCCAAGTTGGTCACTTCACCTGGACAGTGGATATAAGGTTGAAACGCCTCTGGTGAGTCGCAAACAGAGGAGTGGCACTCGATGGCAATAGAGAGGGGTCCGGAAACGGACAGCCGCGGCGGGTTCGCGGATATGTGTAAAAACGTTCCCGTGGTCCGGCCACTAAGCGACAGAGGAGGGCATTGTGGGGTTTTAGTGGGTCTAGTCCCACTAATCGGTCTCTCTCCCCGTGGCGGGGCGGTATGCGAGTGCATAACCCCACAAAAAAGTGTTGGACGCCTGCGAATACATGGCTCAGACGAAGAACGTTGTGAAATTAATTTTTGCTTGGAACGACAACAATACAAGTCACATCTTTACGAAGTGCGAGGATATCGAAGTGGTACAATTGAACTGCAAGTCAAATTACAATTCATTGCCATACACAATCACAGCACAAACACCCTATAACAAACCCCTGCTTCAAAGGCTACCAACATTTCCACTAAATTTAATGTAAGAATTGTTGCCAGTCGTAAATAATACATGTAGTTGAGTGTTACCCTGCGCCTGCTCCGCGTTGAGCTTGTTGAGCTTGTCGGCGACCCAGCCGCGCGCCTCGGCCGCGTCCCGCGCGAACTGCGCGCGCGCACGCCGCGCCGCCAGCGCCGCGCGCCGCCGCGCCGCCGCCGCGTGCAGCTGCAACGCACGCCGCTCACTCACTACTCACTCCCGACTCAGAAACAACAACTAATTAACCTACTTTAATGCTTTCATTTATTTATTGTTTGCCCTTAGGGGTAGGGTGGGGAAGGGGGGGGAGGGGGTGGGGTGCCGTACCTTCTTCCTCCTGTCGTTGATGAGCTTGAGCTCGTCCGCGATGAGCTGGCTCTCCACGTGGTTCTGCTGCAGGAGCTTGTCCCCGTGCACGTTCAGGGTCTCCAGCTTCTCGTCCTGTTAGCACACATGCACAGGTACAGTGGTCGCCTGTCTGGTGTCGGAAGCACACAGTTCAAATGCCACAAATCCAAGCCCTGGCCGTGCGGGGAGATGCTAAGATTCACTACGAGTGCGAAAATATATTTACACAACAAGCTTTTACTAATAGTTACTGAGTAAAAACCAAAAAAATCCTGACTGTAATAATATCCCCAATTTGTCGCCCTTCCCGGGAGAATTTTTCAGTGAAATTTCAATGACATTTTCCCGTAGCCAGCATGGAAGCGCACCCCCTAGCACCTAGCACCTGGCACCTAGCACCTGGCACCTAGCACCTAGCACCTAGCACCTGGCACCTGGCACCTAGCACCTAGCACCTAGCACCTGGCACCTAGCACCTAGCACCTAGCACCTGGCACCTGGACCTAGCACCTGGCACCTGGCACCTAGCACCTAGCACCTGGCACCTAGCACCTGGCACCTAGCACCTAGCACCTAGCACCTGGCACCTGGCACCTGGCACCTAGCACCTAGCACCTAGCACCTGGCACCTAGCACCTGGCACCTAGCACCTGGCACCTAGCACCTAGCACCTAGCACCTGGCACCTGGCACCTAGCACCTAGCACCTAGCACCTGGCACCTAGCACCTGGCACCTAGCACCTAGCACCTAGCACCTGGCACCTGGCACCTGGCACCTAGCACCTAGCACCTAGCACCTGGCACCTAGCACCTGGCACCTAGCACCTAGCACCTAGCACCTGGCACCTAGCACCTGGCACCTAGCACCTAGCACCTAGCACCTGGCACCTGGCACCTAGCACCTAGCACCTGGCACCTGGCACCTAGCACCTAGCACCTAGCACCTGGCACCTGGCACCTGGCACCTAGCACCTAGCACCTAGCACCTGGCACCTGGCACCTAGCACCTAGCACCTGGCACCTGGCACCTAGCACCTAGCACCTAGCACCTGGCACCTAGCACCTAGCACCTGGCACCTGGCACCTAGCACCTAGCACCTAGCACCTGGCACCTGGCACCTAGCACCTGGCACCTAGCACCTGGCACCTAGCACCTAGCACCTAGCACCTGGCACCTGGCACCTAGCACCTAGCACCTGGCACCTGGCACCTAGCACCTAGCACCTAGCACCTGGCACCTGGCACCTAGCACCTAGCACCTAGCACCTGGCACCTGGCGGGTCGTACCTGCGTGGCCATCAGCTTCTCGAACGCTTCGTGTTTCTTCAGCTGGTTGTCCACCTCCTCCACGCTGCTGGTTGTGGAAATCTCTGTGCCTGTTCAAATATTATTAAAACATGAAATATATAATAGATAGAATAATATTATATACATTTAATTACACATAAAAATGAAAAAAAAAATCATAATCTTAGAGGTTACTTATAAAGAAAAAAAATGTAAAAATTACAACAGAAAATTTTGATCGTGGGGTGCCAAGAACACTGGCTTCCCGCGTTGGACGGCCGAAGACAATCTGTGGGCGAGGAACGAGCCAGCCTTGTCCCCAGTGGCATCACATAAAAATAATAGTTGTACAATAAACCGAATTGAGTATTGAGTATTGAGTAAATATCAATATGCACACTAAAATAATAAATGTTAAGAGAAAGTGGTGGCCCAGGGGCATATACGCCAACTTACAATCTGAAGGTTGCTGGTTCAAACCTATACAAACACCATTGAGATTTATCACTTGAAGAAATGATGTGTGCTATGCAACGTTCTCGAAACGGCGACGGAAAACATCGTGAGGAAACCGACATGTCTTAGAACCGAAAATTCGAAGACATGTGACATCTGCCGGATTGGGCTCCCGAGGTAGATCCGAGCCCAATCACTCTCAATTATCGAGAGTAGGCCGGTCAGCCGTGTGAACATTAGAGGCTGATGCGGAAAATATTTATAGTTCGAGTGTGTCAGGTTCCTGACCGAGGGTGGCCTCCTGCGCCGCGCACAGCTCGTGCAGCTGCTTGGCGTCGCGCAGGAAGCAGTGCAGGTCGATGAGCTGGTCGAGCGCCACCTGCCGCGCCGCCCAGCCGCTCGCCAGCCGCGCGCGCTCCTCCACCAGCGCGTTGCAGCGCTCCGCTATCTCCTGTCAACGACAGCGTCAAGAAAGGGCTTTATAAATTGCTTACAAATATATTACAAGTTATATGTTTTAAAGTAATTTGTAATTATTCACGCTGTCGAACTTTTTCTCAATATTTTAATGTGTATGTACGGACCTGTGAGTGGGGGTGTCCGGCCGCCAGCAGGCTCTGTCCGCGGGCCAGCGCGCGCGCCGCCGCCTCCTCCCGCGCGTCGATGTGCGCGCGCAGGGCGTCGTGCTCGGCGCGCGCGCGCTGCGCGGACGCCGCGTCCCGCACGCGCGGCGCGCCCGCCAGCCCGCTGCACGCGCTGCTGGCCCACGACGTCAGGTCGCGGACCTGGGGACCACACGTCTCATGAGAATGCTACACTTTACGACTCGACTCAATTTAAATATTCATGCATGCGACATTTGTTGCGAAACCTTTCTTGAAACTCAGAAACATTTACTGCTAAATCGTTCGACAAAATCCCTTTGAAGTATGCTTCAACCAATCAGAAACGATGACCGTGGACCCCTCCCTCTATTTCTCCCACACATGGCTATATTCAACTAATACGAGTCAATTGATATTTCATGCATGCCTTTTGTTTTCAATTATTTTAGACCAGTAGCTTGCAATCTATTAACAATCCATTAGATCAGCCGTTGTCAACATGCGTGGCATAGTTTGGAAATGGTTGCCACGCGACCATGAAAAACCACCCTGCGCTCACCACGAAACACCACTTTAAAATCAGACCATTAGCATTTTACTTCACAAAGGAGTGGCTCCCCTTGCCGCACAGAGAACCAACTCAAACTCATTTCTTCCTTTACATCTCTAGTACCGATTGGACACGACAACAATTCTTTCGTATTTCGTAAATAGGAAATAATTAACATTTTGTATTGTATTTCTTTAATTCACGTAATTGGAGCTTAAGGGATTGAATCAAGGTAAATCAAGTATCAAGTTAATTAATTGTAAGAACTCGGGTAGCGGTGTAATTACTGTAATACCATGGACCTGAGTGGCACCGTCGTACTGTGAGAGATTTTGTTCTAAATTGAGTGTCTACAGTTCTCCGCTGTAAAGGACTGACCTCTGTGAGGAACTGCTGCAGCTCCTGGTGTTGCAGCAGGCTCTTCCTGGTCTCCTCGGACGCCTCCTGGAGCATGCTCCACGCGTCCGCCAGCGCCCGCTGTTGGAGCGCTATCTGCTGCACGTTGTCCCCGGGGTACAGCTTCTGGAGACGGGATCCTTCCTCCTGGAGCACCTGGCAACGGACACACGAACTTCAAACCCTTTTTTCATCCTTTAAAGGGTAAAACACAGTGAAAAATTGATAAATTGATTACAATTATAAATATTGGTTATAAGCTTGGTTCGGTGGGGACCACTTAAATGAAGATTTTATTGAATATACTTAAAGTTACTCTGCTGCAAGACTCGGTAGGCAAATAAATCAGCGACACTCGCTTATGAACTACTCGCGCTAGTAGCTGGCGCCAGCAGCTCGCCCGGAGATAACATTTATTTGAGATGATATTAAAAGGGCAAACTTCAGTTCACCTTGCAAACTTTGAATGAGCGTTAAAAACAGATCTGTGTATGTACAAATGATACTCTATGTCTCGAGGCAGCACTCTTCAAGATACCAAGCGACGAGATATGAGTACATGTCGATTCTATCGTGGAGTATTCCCATTCCACCTGTAGTTCGTGTCCCGCGATCCTGTTCTCACAGTACAGGGAGGAAACAAAGCTGGGGGGTGGGGAAACTCATCTATTACAGGTTTAGCGGATGTGTACTAAATATTACACCTTCAGATCATCTTTTTTTATGTGAATAAGTGACGGAACGAGCCGAGGGCCCACCTGATGGTAAGTGGTGACCCTCGCCCATGACAACAGTAATGCGCGCGACTCAGTATGAGATACAAATCTTTAGATGGATATCAGCAAAGTAACGCCAGAAATCGCCGTACATTGTTAAACGCGTTAAACGAAATCTAATCATATATTTAGCAGTATTCCCCAGCTCGCAGCCGCTGTAGGATGGGGGATGGGACCAGTGGAGACGAAAGACAGCCACTCCACCAGCAGCCAGTACCTGCATCTGAGCGTCGATAGCGACCAGGTCGTTCTGGATGGCGTCGTGGTTCCTCAGCGCCGCGGTGGCCGCCCTCAGGTCCCGGGGGGTGGTGGGGGTGGCCAGCGCGGCCCGCTTGTCGGCCACCCGCGCCAGCAGCTCGCCCACGTCGCGGTGGAAGCGGTGGATCTCGCCGGCCGCGTGCAGGCGGGACGCCCTCGACTGGATCTGGTCAACCAGACGTTGCCACGACTCGCTGGAGGCGAGACAACAGATATATCAGCGGCTGATGAGGGGTTCCCGGCGAGAGTCGCCAGGTCTCCGTGACCATCTAAACGTTTGTCGTCTGTTGTTTTTGGGTTCCGTGTCCAAAAGGTAATGAGAACCTTATTATTCAACTGGACTTACAGTCGGTAGCCTTCAGCGCTGTAGGTCGTGCGTTCGGTTTAGAGAACAAGCATTTCTGTGATGAACGTAAATGGGTGTTGATATTATCGGCGTAAAATCGGCCTAATTGTTGTTTTTGTAGTAACGATAGCATAAAGTAGTAACGATGCTTGTTTGTCAGTGAGGCATAATGCGATGGGACTTGGATCTTCTCATAGGTCGGGGAGGACCGGAGTCTTATTGCTATTGTTTATGGGCGGTAGTAACCACTTCACGGGTGAGCTGTCCGATCACTTTAGTAAAAAAAAATCAATCTCACCCCAACGCTTCCTGTCGCTTCTCGATATCGGCGATGTAAGGGCTTTCCGTGGCGAGTAGTTTCTTCGCCAGTTCTTCGCACTGGTTGAACCTCTCCGCGCCGCTCTCCACACGGTGACGCAGCTCGTCAAATTTCGACCTCAGGATCTGTTCGGTAAAAAATAATGACATAAATCTGTTTCAGATGAATGCTACACCAGAACAGAGTTTTTTTACGTTAAGCTTAACACCCACCTGTTGTTAAGTGGTTACCTCCGCCCATAACAAGAGCAATACGACTAAGGGATCCTCTCCGGCCGAAGTATGAGAAAGCTCAAGTTGCACCCCGTTGCGTCCGTCACCCGAGACGGGGATGTTAGGTCTCCTGCGCATGTGATTTCACCGGCACCCACACCCTTCCACAGGAACACAGGAAAGCGCGTGCACCCCTGCTTGGCGACAGATTACCAGATATGGAGGCAGTACTTCTCCGGTGGAACTTGGCACGAGGTGCAGTGCTACTAGCGGTGTGCTGTGTACTTGGCGACCCTCACCAGCAGGTGCTCGTAGTCCTGGCCGTAGTCCTCGCTGGAGGCGGCCGCGTACTGCTCCTGGATCCAGGTCTCCAGCTCGGCGCTCTCCGCCAGATACTCGTGCCTGGACCAGCACACAAAATAACTTGTAATATCGATCCAATATTGACTAACACATACATTTAAGAAACATTGTTTGTGAACAGGATCATGGTCGCGAAAATAAAATTACCTCCATTGAGGCTTCTGCTTGTTCTTCCCCATGGAGGTTCAGACAGGGTTTGAACAAAAGCTAACCTTAGTAAATATTATAATAGAACCCATGACTGTGACTTCATTGATGCAAAAAAACTGGATTGTTTGAATGTCAGACAACAAATGAGTGACATAAAAACTTTAATAATTTTATCCCCTCTTATTTAGGCCAAATAGGAGAGGATAAAATTATAGGTGTTTTTTTTTTTTTTTTTTCAATATATGTAATCACTACATAGTATAAAACAAAGTCGCTTTCTCTGTCCCTATATCCCTATGTATGCTTAAATCTTTAAAACTAATCAACGGATTTTGATGCGGTTTTTTTAATAGATAGAGTGATTCAAGAGGAAGGTTTATATGTATAGTACACTAGCAAGTCACCCCGGCTTCGCACGGGTAGTTTCTGATACGACACTCATGCTTTACTAACTGTGCGAATCCGGGGCGGGTCGCTAGTTAATATATAAATCGTACATCATTAATTGGCCGAGTTATTACAAAAACAAACATGCAGCGAATGTAACAATTAAACACATTACCAGTGGTTACAGTACTACCTGCAAACGCTCTCGACGAGTGCCTTCTGCCGCTGGGCAGCGAGTCTCTGCAGCTGGGCGAGGCTGTCGGCGAGCAGCGCGTGGCGCGCCGTGAGGGGTCCCGCGGGGTCGCCGGCGTCCAGGGACGCGGCCACGTGGCCCATCTCCGAGATGATGGCGGCGTACGTGTCCAGTTCCAACTCCACGGCCTGGGGGGGGTGGGGAGGGGGGGGATGGTTGACTACACCACGGATACTTGTATACAGAGGAGTCTGTAGTAGTATCGCGACTACAATAGTTTTTCAATGGTTGGTTGACGGCTCCGTGGCTTAGTTGGTAGTATCCCTGGGTTCGGAGGGGTCCCGGGTTCGATACCCGGCCGGGGCACACTTTGTGTGGTGACCATGAAGTTTGTTCTCGGGTCTTGGGTTTTTGTCTTGTGTTTCTGTTTGTCCATGTCATCTATGACACAGGGAATCCTAGTGCAGATGACTGTGTTAACGTTTGTTTGTTTGTTTGTTTTCCCATCTCAAACAATTCCGGACGCGCCGAAGAAGTTTTCACTTCAAAAACATTTTTATGTTAAATATGCGTTAAAAACATCGTGAGGAAACCGGCATGTCTTAGAATCAAAAATTCGACAACATGTGACATCTACCAATCCGGATTGGGCCCCCGTGGTAGATGAGAGCCTCACTGCAGGGGGAACATTAGAGGGGTGGGGGGGTGCGCGGACCTTGTGCCTGGTGAGGAGCTGCGTGGCGCGGTGGCGGTCGGTGCCGACGTCCGCCTGGCGCAGCGCGTGCGCCTTGTCCCCGAGCCAGGAGTCCACCTCCACCGCGTCGTGGTAGAACTGCTGCGCGCGCAGCGCCGCCTCCAGCGCGGCCGCGCGCGCCTCCGCCGCCGACGACACGCCGCGGTACGCCGCCTCCAGCTCCACGCACAGCGACTCCATCTGAACACAGAATTATACGAAAACATATATATTATTCTGGGTACTGTGGGGGGTCCAGTTGCTCGCGTCCGTAGGTGTGTACCCTTTGATTCCCCACACGTACCCCCTGGGTGGTGTTAAAGGAGCAACCAAAAGTAGCAGTAGAACTTGTGCCAAGTTCGTCCGGAGAGGTACTGCCACCAAGAAACCCCTCCGAGACCGTATTACATGTTCCCGAATTTGGCCCTGCGTGAAGCCAATCAAAAAAATTCAAGGATTCAATCTTATAGTAAGCTTATTTACTTATCTTCCATATACCCACTTTATATTAAAAACCGCTTTAAATTTTAAACATTTCAACTACATTTCGATCTATTCTCCTTGTCCACCTCAGCCAGAGACTAGCAAACCGCCTTGTTACCTTCTCCTTCTGAGGATGTCCGTCCTGCAGCTCGCGGCCCCGCGCCAGCAGCCGCTCCACAATAGGCCTTCGCCCCACGAGCTCGGCCTTCAGCTTGGCGTGCTTCTTCGCCAAGGACTGCGCCGCGTGAAGGTCTGCGGGCGCCACCTCGGAGGAAGCCAGGCCAGCTCGCTCCGACAGCCAGTCCAGCTCCCCTGCCACCTCGGCTGCGAACTTGTGGAGTCTGTGGACGAGAGATATTTGATTACATCAAATCTGGTGGGACTAGGTCGGTGGTGGGGCTAACATTAAGTCCTCGAGACAAGGGTAACAGACAATCTTGGATCTCGGCCATAATGATTTAAAGCGGTACTCACTGCAGACTGGTGTCAAGCGCTTTCCTCCTGGCGCGCGCGGGTTCGGACAGCGCTGTCAGCGCTTGCATCAGCGCGGTGCTGTCCCGCTGGATGGCCGGCGCGTCGAAGTGCCCGCCGGAGACCAGGTCCTGGCCCTGCGCCGTCAGCGCGTCCGACTTCTGCTGCCATTGGGCCAACTCTTGCTCTAGCGCCTACAGCCAGCAAACATACAGATTAATTTAGGAAAAATTCTACAATATTGGATTTGAACAGAACCAATTAATAGAGTTTCGCACCCATGCTGTAGGATTGTCTGTTTAGCAGGTGGCATTGAAAAGAAACACAAGACCCCCAATACCCGAGGTAATGTTTACGCTCATCACGTTAAACTTGCCCCGGCCGGGAATCGAAGCCATGGTCACTGCCAACTTAGTTACGAAGCGATAAAATTAAAACGGCGTCCTCAAGACACGGGACAGAGAGCGTGCACGAGGCACCTGAGGCCACTGCATTTGATAACAGACAATAACTGCCAAATACTAACTACTAACAACTGCCGCCAAACAGTAATGCTCGCATTGCTGTGGTGGGTGCCGGTGAAATAACAGGCACACGAGTCAGCGCAGCGGGGTGCGACTTGGGTCTTCTCATACATCAGTCAGGGAGGACCTAAGTTGCATTGCTGTTGTTGGAGATGGGCCTCCAGCTCGTCCTGTCACACCTGTTACATAAAAAAAAATAATACTTATCAACTAGTTGTGTACCTGGTGTTGGTTGAGGAGCCTCTTGCAGCTGCGCAGGTCGGTGCCGACTTCCTCACTCTTCAGCGCCCGCTCCAGGTCTGTCAGGCGCGCCTTGGCGTCCTCCACTGATCTGAAACACACGTCAAATGTCTGTAACTCCTAATGTTCCAGGAACGCAGGCAAGCCCTCACCGAGCCGATTCAGAATCTTGGAAAAGAATTCAGCATTGTTGTTTCTGGGTGTTTCTCTCACAAAGTTTTGGTGCGAGGTATTTCGCAAATAACCTTTAAAGTGAAAAACTCCATGCTGTACATACCTCCTGTACTTGCGCTGCGCGGCGGCCTGCCTCAGCTTGCCGCCCTTGTCCCGGGAGGCCGCCACGAGGGACTCCCAGGCCGCCTGCAGCCCCTCCAGGCGCTCGGCCACCTCCGCGGCGCGCGCCGGCTCCGACTTCTGGAGCGACTGGCCCACCTGAACGTAATACATCTGTAAGGGGCTGTTAGCTTCTACTAATACCACAGATATTATAATACTACGCCTTATACATATTAGCAACAACCTGTAAGGTGTAATAAACAAATCACAGTTTTTTGTATATATTAATGTCCTAAATTTTGGATTTGTCGTAAGCAAATTTGGTTAGGTAAAATTTTCTGAATCCTTTTATTGCTTGAAGAAAACAGTCCCTTTTTGAACTTGCAATAACTAATTTCCAAATAATGCTATAAATTAATTTTAAAGCACAGATAAAAAACACATTTAGGAATCAATTTGACTATTTTTTGATATTTCTCTTTGAACAATTGACAATCTACGCAATGAAATAAAAGTAGTTTGATATTGTTTTATATTGATATTGAAATAGATTGATAAATAAATGCCTACACTTCTAACAGACACTTTTGTTATTATTTTGTTGGTCATTGTACAGTGCACACTACGTATTGCGTGCCCTATACCACACCACGCTTCCGCAAATTTAATAATTTGACCAGTAGTTGGTGGGCGGTTGTCCGCGCCGGTCCGAGCCGGTCCGGGCCGGTCCGGGCCGGGCATACGTACGCTCTCCACGTTCCGCAGCTGCTTCTCGTTGGCCTGCAGCTCCCTCTCGAAGGCCTCGTGCTTCTGGAGCTTCCTCTCCAGGTTGGCCAGGTCCCTGTGTTTATAAATGACGCTTATCGTTTACAAACCGCTCATGTCCCTGCACAAAGACACGGAGTGTGCCTGCGTCGAGGACACGTGTACGTTACAGTCACTCAACCACTGCCGGTACGTACTAATAGTTCACTATTTTAGATCCGATAAGATCTAATATTTTAACGCTCCTGTCCGCCGGGCAGTACTTGGATGGGTGACTATTTGGTGGCATTTGAACTGAGCGCTTCTGTGCTTTATAAAGCACTCATTTATTTGATATAAATAGCACACATATACAATACAATAAACAGAAAGAATAAAAAAAATATCGGCGATAAACCCCATTGGAGGCCTTCGGGCGGCGCGACAGAGATAGCCACTTATTCACACGAAAAAAGAAGTATTATTAATAATAATGTAAGTATACCTGTAGCTTTGGTCCTTGGCGGTGCGCGTCTTGTCTTGGATCCAGGCCTGCAGCTCTTCAGTGGCCGAGATGAACTGAGAACAGGCCGGCCGGTTAGGGACAAGGGGACAGAGGTGTCAATTGAAAAGTTTGATGATGATTGATAAGGAAACTGAAATCACTCCGTTGAAATATCTCGTAGTCAGTTTGATATCTGTTAACAGTCGGAAGGTACCTGTTGGTGCGCCAAGCTAGCCTGCAGCGCCCGGCGCCGCTCGGCCGCCGCGCGCTTCACGCCCTCGCGACGCTTCAGCACCGCGTCGCACCGCGCGACGATGCTGCAACAACATAATGATATAAAAGCACAAAATTTTTTGGGATACATTTAAATGCTAACAAATACCAAACCGTAATGTTTCCCTAGGGACACAAACATACTCTCCACAAGCGAGAATGGATGGACTCTATCCGCCACGGGAGCCAATTCATCGAAGTCGTGGCGGCGAGTTTATGTTGCAACATGTTCTAAGAAATGAGAGTGCAGCGTATTACCAGGAGTGGTGGCAGTACTACTCCGGCGGAACTTGGCACAAGTTCTACTGCCACTTTGGGTCACTCCTTCCGCATCTGGACCCTCGCTGATCTACAATGAAAGTTCGCTGCTCACCTGTCGCTGCTGGGATGGTTGTCGCGGAGCAGCGCTGCGCTGCGCTGCTGCAGCGCTGCGCACCGCTCGTCCTGCGCGCTCAGGCGCGCCTCCAGCTCCTCGTGGCGCTTCAGCAGCGCCTCCGCCTCGTCCACTGACGACTGAAAACACGCAATATTAATTCAATTTCATCATCATCAGCAGCTCACATCAGTCCACTGCTGGACACAGGCTCCCACTCACTCACACGAAGGAACAAGAAAACTGGACAATTCGATGCGGTCCGCCTCAGCTCTTCTACATGGGTTGTTCCACATGAGTTATAATAATAACGTTTGCACACTCATACCTCTGCACTAGGATTCCCTGTCGCAGATGGCATGGACAAACACAGAAACACAAGACAAACACCCAAGACCCGAGAACAAACTTCGTGCTCACCACACAAGTGTGCCCCGGCCGGGAATCGAACCCGGGACCCCTCGCTTCGAAGGCAGGGCTCCTACCAACTAAGCCACGGAGCCGTCACTAAGCCACAGAAGATATACGAGTTATTGCGGTGAGTAGAAGGGCCACCGAGCCTGGCTGTAGGAGCTGCAGGAGCTGCAGGGGGACACTCACCCCGAGGGGTGCGTACTCGAGGTAGGCCTCGTGCGCGCCGCTGGACGCGTCGACGCGGTCCGCCTCCCGGTTGAAGCTCTGCAGCTGGACCAGCTGCTTCAGGTACGCGTCCTTCTCCGCCCATTCTGACAAACATTACAATCATACATTACATTGAAACAAACAAAAAACATTTGCACTCATGCCCTTGCGTTAGGATTCCGTGGTGCAGGTGGCACGGACCCAAAACCTAAGAACAAACTTGTGCCCAACACGAAGTCTGCGTCGACCGGGAATCGAAACCGAGAGACCTCGCTTAAAAGGCAGGGCTCCTACCTACTAAGCTAAGGAGCGTAGTTCCCGTTCCCGCGGGAACACGGGGATAAAATATAGCCTATGCTACTCGCTGATAACGTAGCTTTCCATTGGTGAAAGAATTTTTTGAATCGGTTTAGTGGGTTTTTGTCAAGGAGGAAACTTGGAAAAGTTAATTATATGTGCAAACGTCGAAGGCAAGCGGTCCCGGGGACGATCTCCAATGGTCAGACCAGCTCAAAGAGGGCCACAATACTATGTTTGAGACAGTCCGGATGGCCACCGACAGAAACCGATGGAGACGACATGGTGATCGCGATCTTCAGTCGTGAAGGATCGACCAGAGAGAGTGGTTTACGCGTGAGAGCAACAAACAAAGAACTACTCCCTTCCACCGGTATGGTACTAGTGTGAAGTGGTGAGAGAGGGGTACCTTTCTGGACGGCCTGCTGCTCGGTCTCGAGGGTCCGGATCCTGTCCGCCACGTCCGCCAGGGTCGGCTTGTTGGCCAGCAGCTGCTTGCCCAGCGCCACCACCTCCGCGAACCTGACGCCGACAGTACCGAGTCAACTTAACAAATAACACTAGCTGAGCAGAACAATGAAATTTACTTTTTTTTATGTGAGTAAGTGACGAAACCTGATGGTAAGTGGCGCCCCCCGCCCATGACAACAGTAATGCGACTCAGTATAACATTTGGATCTTACACTGAGTCGCACTCATCCTGCTGCGTCCATCACCCGAGACGGGGATGATACTCATGCGCGTGTAATATCACCGGCACCCACACCCTTCCACCTGAACACAGTAATGCGAGCAGCATTACTGTTTTCAGGTGGAAGGGTGTGGAACTACTGCTGACGGCAGCTTCAAGGTATGCTGGCAGTACCTCCCCAGAGGAACTTGGCACAAGTTCTACTGCTACTAAAAGTAAACACCCTGTAACGTTGACATATCTGGGTGCATGTAAAGTGCTTCCTTAGGCATTAAACAGCTCCTGGGACACGTTATACTGGCCAACTTGGCACAAGTTCTACTGCTACTTTTTGTTGCTCCTTTAGCACCACCCGGGGGGTATTCGCACAGGCCTACTGCTACAGTGTACCCACTCGTCGTCGTGCGTCCTGATGTCGTCCGCCAGCTCCTGGTGCTGCTTGTGCAGCGCCTCGGCGGTCGCCACGTCCTTGGCCGTCGCCTCCTGGCCCAGCTGCGACCGTACTTTCTGCAAAAGTTATATTTCCCTTAAAGAATGCCAAGTAAAGCTTGGCGATTACATTTCCTACCGATTTCTGGAGAAGGTTATCAATTCAGTTGTATTTTTTATGTATAAAAATTAGTTTTTAAGCTAAAATACCTGGAAAAATGTCATTCATGTAAACGAAATTGCATATATTGCTTGCCTGTGACTTTTTTCTGTAAACCGATTGGGATATTTCTTTTTTATAATGATAGGGCGAGTTATAAGGGATGAAAGTATCGAAGCCGATTTTATTCATTGTTAATCAGTTACTTGTTTGTTTTATATCCACCTCCATAAACGCTAAAACCGTTAATGAATTTGCCAACTATTGAACCGGCACGCTCACCTGCACCCAGTCGAGGAGCTGCGCGCTGCTGGAGCCGAAGATCTGGTGCCCCACCGCGCTCTGCAGCAGGCTGCGGCGCTCGGCCGCCTGCGCCTCGCAGCGCTGCCACATGCGCCGGATCTGCTGCTGGCGCGCCTCCACGTTCGCGCGCTCGCTCGGGTACTGCGACTTCACGCTGCGCACACAGACAATCAAACTTTTATTTCTTGAACAACAAATAGCTTTTTGGTAGCTGATCGAGAGTCAACTTTAATTCTGTTCACCAATTATTGGTGGTTGGGAGGATCTGATGACCAGTACTACAGGTCTGGCACCAGTCTCTCACAAATGTGATTACAAAATTCAATGGAATAGAAACAATTACATCTTAAAGGTCGCGGGTAGACGGTGGATGGAGGTGGCTCCGGACCGTCTGACCTGGAAAGCTATGGGGGAGGCCTACGTCCAACAGTGGACGTCTGTCGGCTGGAATGATGATGATGATGATGACATCTTGGTATTAAGTTTGTTAACCATGTGAGAGAAATAAATCGTATTATTATTGTACGAGCCGACTCGTATTTACCGCAGACATCAATATGTACTTTAGCATACGTAGCATTACCTTTAATAAAGCAATTTACAACTCAAGCTCGGAGCAAACGGTCGCATTTGCTATCATACCCGCTCCGGTCCCATCGTACTTAGCATCATCATCATCACTGCATGGTGATCAAGGGCGGCGTTAGATATAGCGAGGCTCCGGGCGATAGATCCTTGTGAGGTTCTTGGGGTGTGAGGAATGTAGGTGAGTTGGAAGTGTACAGGGCTGCTGGTGATCAGTACACCGTACAATTATCCTTATTATATTTGCTGTTTGATTTAAGATGTAAACTCTATTAACTTAGCTACAAAGCAAAACTACACTGTCACAGCTACCAAAAAAGTAAAATCGAAATTAAAATTTACCTCTGGACGATTGTTTTAAAACATTGATGATTGTTTTGGGAACTAAGTCCTCACCAGCTTGCTATCTGCTTCCCAAAATCTTCGCCAGCTGCCTCGAGACCTGTTAAGGAAGAGGAGGAAGGACACTGGACTTACTCATCCGTTAGCAGGGTGGCGGGGTGCACCTTGTCCTTACCAGCTGCAGCTCCCTGACCGCCTGGAGGCCTGGAGGAAGTGGAGGGAGTGTGGACTTACTCGTCGGCCAGCAGGCTCACGGTGTGCACCTTGTCCTTGAGCGGCTGCAGCTCCCGCTCGAGCTGCGCGTGCCTGCGCTGCAGCGCCTGCACGGTGCGCAGGTCGGCGGCCGGCGCGGGCGGCGCCGCCAGCTGCTGCTCCTTCTCCGCCATCCAGTCCAGGGCCTCGTCGCACGTGCGCCCGAACAGCTCCACGCTGCAACACGCATACTTCATAATGTTTGTCATCTGCTTAGTTTGGAGCCAGATGGACAGGTGTGGATAGTCCATGAATATTTGTAGCAGCAGTGGATGTCCCGAACTTGTCCCAAGTTCGTATGGGAGCACTGCCACCATACCTGGTTGTCCGCAGCTAACCAGTGGTGCCAGCCTTGATCGGTCCAGCGTTCTCGAGTTATAAGTGATCGAACAAACCCAAGTCTGTTTAATATATTAATAGATTAAGGTTCTGCCTGTTCCGGGCGTCGTGACTGACCTGGAGGCCCCTTCCAAGCTTTTCTCCTTGTGTTGCTTGAGCGTGAGCAGGCGGTCCCACTGCTGGCGCAACTGCTGCCGGCGGGCAGTGGCTCTGCCCGCCTGGCTGTGCCCGGCCGACACCAGCTCCTCGGCTGCTGCGTCTATGTGCTCCAGTCGCTTGGACGCCGCAGACAGGTCTGTGACGAATTTCTAGAAGGAAAAAGAAGAGTTTCAAGCTGAAGACCCACCTGATGGTAAGTGGTTACCTACGCCCATTACTACAGTAACTTAGGTCCTCCTCGACTGAAGGATGAGAAAACCCAAGTCGCAACCCGTTACCCCCGAGACACGGGACGAAGATCATAGGTCTCATGCGCATGTGATTTCACCGGCGCCCACACCCTTCCACCGGAACACACCAATGCGAATACACTGCTGCTTGGCGGATAATCACCAGGTGTGGAGGCAGTACTTCCGCACCCCGGGGACCCCCCCGGGTGCGGAAGGGGTGCGTGCTCCTCACCTCGTACTTCCTCTTGGCGGTGTCGACGCTGTCCTCGGGGTCGTCGGTGCGCAGCATCCTCTCCTTGTCCTTCATCCACTTGTCGAAGTCGTCGCACTCCGCGAAGAAGCTGTACAGCTTGATGGCGTCCTCGAGCTGCGCGCGCCGCGCCGCCGACAGCTCCAGCAGCTCGGCTGCACCACGGTACAACAATTGGTGAGTATGGAACAGCCCAAAGACATCTAAACGTGCCCTCCGGAGCACGGTTTCGGTCAGATTACGGGACAATCTTTGCTATCAGGTATTGTAATTATATATTACTCTGGCACAATCACCGTGTTCATTTTGACATTAATTCTTATTGATTTTGATGCGTTTTTTTTTTGTTTAAAAGCTTGGTCGAGATGGTTCTTAGCTATAATCTATGGTATAAGATTTGATCAGGCGTTTGAAGATCATAACTTCATATCCATTACACAGACCCCCCGGGGGTCCCCCCGAGGAGCTCACCGTAGTCCTTGTGTATTTCCTCGACGCGCTGGTCGACGGTGCGCGGCGGCGCGCTGGGCGCGGCGTGCGCGTGCGCGCGCGAGGCGCGGCGGGCGGCGGGCGCGCGCCGCACCGCCACCACCTGCTTCACCAGCACCGTCTTCTTCACGCGCTGCACCGAGCGCACCTTCTCCGGACGACGGACTTGCACCTGCACCGCACACGTGCCGTTACTATTACAATCTTAACACTTCAAACCAGAGGTTCCCAGACTTGTCTCATAGACCACTTTCAAGATTTAGCTGGTTCCGGTGGACCCCCTGCAGCTAAGTCCTACCATATTCCCAAAACCCCCGGGTTCTGTGGGTGAGAGAAACGGAAGATCGGTGTGCTCGCTCACCCATCTAATAGTATGAATGAGACGGGTATGGAATCGATTTCTATTATATTCCTAGTTTCTCTTTACGAACATAATCTAATTTATTCACAACAAGAACATATAACTATGTGAGGTGCATGAGGGAGAGATATGTAGGGGTGTCTCATAAGTACTGTCGGTTTCCATATGTGAACATTCCTCCGCCTCAATGTAAACATGTCGTAACTGGTTCAGACTAGTCTCTGATTCTATTGTATGAAGAGTAATTTGCTTTACTTTCTTTCAATCATTCTCTTTGTTTATTGACGACGCAGTGCGTTTTTATAATAAATAGTATGGAATGCGATTAATATGAAATTCGTGTATTGTAAACCGACATTACTTATGAAACATATTATGTCTGGGGCAAGGGCGGCGTTAGATATTGCGAGGCTCCGGGCGATAGATCTTTGTGAGGCTCTTGGCGTGTGAGGAATGTAGGTGAGTTGGAAGTGTACAGGGCTCCTGGTTATCAGTCAGCATCCTCTTAAAGACAGCTGCAGTACATCCAAACAAAGAACGGGTTGTTCTGCGAAGGTGCGAGGCCCCGGGCGGTTGCCGTGCCACCCCGCTAAGGCCGCCCCTGGTCTCGCCCCCCCCCCCCCGTCCCCCTCAAGCACAAGGCAAGGACTCACGGGCACGACGCGCGGCTCCACCTCGCGCACGTAGTTGGCCGGCACGAACCCGTCGGTGCGGTCCGCCTTGCGCACGGACCACCAGTCCGGGTTGGTCTTGTTGATGAGGAACATCACCTCGCCCTTCGCCATCGAGATCCCCTGCCCCGCGAACGCGTACAGTGCCTTCACCTGGGGGACCAAGCGGATGTTACCACTCGCATTGCATTAATTAATCCACGAGGAGTTTATGACGTCATTGCTCAGTTGGTAGTCTGTGGGTCGAGGGTTCCATACCCACTGGGGCATCAGGCACTCAGTCTGCATCTCAGGGGGGTCCAGTTGCTTGCGTCCATAGGTGTGAATTATGTGAAATAGTATACCTTGTGTACCTTCTAGGAGCAACCAAAAGTAGCAGTAGAACTTGTGCCATGTTCGTCCGGAGAGATACTGCCACTACGCCTGCAATTTGCCGCCAAGCAGTAGTGCTCGCATTATTGGTGCCGGTGAAATGACATGCGCATGGGACGTATCATCCCCGTCTCGGGTGATGGACGCAGCAGGATGAGTGCGACTCAGTGTAAGATCCAAATCTTATGTTGTTATGGGCGGGGGTCGCCACTTACCAGCTGGACCCTCAGCTCGTTCCGTCACATATTCACATAAAAAAACATGCATTCCATCAGTTATCGAGTTTCCATAAGCTATGCTTAGTCCATGAATATTTCTATTAGATTCACCCCCCCCCCTTTTTTTGTCCTACATTCCCCCGCGTGTGTTGGCGCGGCGCCCGCTCACCTGCGGCACGCTGCGTTCCTCGGTGACGGTCCGGTGCTCGAGGCGCTCCACCGGCTGCTCCTCCCACACCTCGGTGGGCACCAGCCGCGACTCGTTCACGAACTCCTCCTCCAGGGCCGGCGCCGACTCCACCTCCGTCGGCAGCTGGAGGGAACATTCACATCTAACGTTCCATCTGACTCCATATTTATTCACGTATCTGGTACTATGATGGACTGGCCTCGCACTTAAGAGGCAGTGATGAAATAACCGAGAGCGTGGCCCAGGGGCATAGACGCCGCCTTCAATCTGAAGGTCGCTGGTTCAAACCCACACGCGCACCAATGAGTACACTTGAACAATTTATGTGCGCAATACCACGTTCTCGAAACGGTGACGGAAAACATCGTGAGGAAACATAAATTCTAAGACATGTGACATCTACCAATCCGGATTAGGCTCCCTTGGTAGATCAAAGCCCATTCACTCCCAATTATCGAGAGTAGGCCGTGGGAACATTACGAGGTTGGTTTGGAATGAAATAACCTCGTTTTCATGTCGAACAGCTGTATATGTAGAAATTTATACTAAAAATAATGACTGATATAGAAGGGATGGCTAAAGAAGCGTCGGCAACGTTTTATTTTTTTTTTTCTTTTGACGCATAATCTACGGTAATTTTCCCCTGGCAACACCGCAGCCACAATCAAAACATGTCTCATAAAACATTGACCATTTCCAAAACGCAACGATAGCGCGATGTACTCGTAGGATGTACGTCATCCAAGTAAATAAAATTGCGTATTGCTTTCCTGTGATAGTTTGTCTCAGCCCGGTGTATGAGGATTTATCTTTTTTTAAATACTACGGTAAACCCTTAAGAGAAATATGTGGTAAAAGTAAGCTCTCCCATTTTGAAAACTACATTTTACTATCAATTTAGTTGAAGTTCGTTGGGAGAAGTACTTCCACGCCTGGTAATGTACCACCAGGCAGTGGTGCACTCGCGTTGGTGCGGTCCGCCGTGCGCGTACCTGCAGGGTGTGGATCTGGCGGGCGGCGAGCCGCTTGGCCGCGGTGCCGAGCGCCTGGATCTCCGCGTGGTGGGCCCGGATGGCGTCGTGCAGGGCCCGGTGCCGCGCCAGCAGGGCCCCCGCGGTGTGCGCGTCGCGGCCCGTGTCCGCGGTGGCCACCAGCGCGCGCTTCTCCTTCATCCAGGACTCCGCCTCGTTCGCGTCGCCGTAGAACTGACATACATTTATATTTGGATTAATTTGATGATAGTATTATAAACAACAACAACAACAACGTTAACACACTCATACCTCTGCACTAGGATTCTCTGTGTCACAGATGGCATGGACAAACACAGAAACACAAGAGAAACACCCAAGACCCGAGAACAAACTTCATGGTCACCACACAAAGTGTGCCCCGGCCGGGAATCGAACCCGGGACCCCTCGCTTCGAAGGCAAGGCTACTACCAACTAAGCCACGGAGCCGTCATAGTTTTACAACCTAGATGTTGGGGGTGATATGTTAGCACTCCGATGATAGTCGATGATATTGTTGATATATGATAGTAAGGATGGGTTTGGAAATGATAACCACCCGAGTCCGCGGTTGCACGTCAACTCATTTATTAATAATGCAAATGTTACACAAAATGATACATACATGCCAGCGCATGAGAAGCGCATCAACATACAATGTACATCGACTGTACACTAGATCATGCGAAAAGAAGACGAACACACAAGTCAAATATCCAAGGAACTAAAAGAAACCTTATTGAACAGGCGCGAAACTTAGTTTTAAGAACGAGTGATATAGAAAACAACAACGCGATGCATTTGGCAGCAAACAAGAGAAAGAACAAACATACAAACATTGGTTTTTATTTATATAGAAAAGATAGATTGATTAAATATAATAGATTAATAGATAGATTAGTTGACGGCTCCGTGACTTAGTAGGCCTGCCTTCGGAGCGAGAGGTCCCGGGTTCGATTCCCGGCCGGGGCACACTTTGTGTGCTGGCATAATTGTTCTCGGGTCTTGGGTGTTTGTCTTGTGTTTCAGTGTCCATGCCATCTGCGACACAGGGAATCCTAGTGCAGAGGTATGTGTTAATGTTGATTGATTGATTGATTTCTCCGGATGGTAAGCTTGGTAGAACATTCGGGAAGGTTGGTCAGCGGAGAGTGGAGCAGCGCCGGGGGGGGGTGGTACCTGGTGGGCCTCCGCGGCGTCGGCCAGCAGCTTCTCCCTGGAGTCGGCCAGCTCGCGCAGCGCGTCCCACTGCGCCGCCAGCGCGGCCAGCCGGGACGCGATCTCCGCGCTGCGCGGGTGCTTGCTGTCTATGAGGCTGGACAGACAACGGACATGTAGCGTGTCAGGTCGGGTGCTTGTAGTAATGAAGAAGGTATAATTCCATTTATATCTGACTTTATATCTATTCACAATCTGTAACCAGTTAGATTACATAGTAGGTACACCACTTCACCTATCGCTGGGAGGGAGACGACTGTCCAAAAGCTACAGTTTCTACTATTCAGCAAAACAAGTACTTTGTACGTCTGTGAGATGTTTAGAGACACCTTTTTGCTGGGTATTCGGGGTGTCCACACAAAACACAGTGCACTCAACCGTTTATTCGGGCAGCCGCCATGGAAGAGAGAACTACCCTACTTAACCATATTAATGATTGGTAGATTGGTCTACATATATTACAGTCTGTAGCGCGCCGCTAGACGTATGCTGATCGCTTACGCTGGTTTTAACGTCACTCTGACCATACTGACGATTTCTGCGGCATCGTGCGCACAAGGCTTGCACCTCTGATGACGAGGATCCGTGGCAGCACCAATAGCTTGCTGGCCGTCGTGGCTAATGATTTCAGCTCTTACGATGCGACGCTGGCTAAAACTCCACCGGCCCCTCACCCGACTCGCAACGCAATACTGTCTTGTTGTAAGAGAGTTAGAGGTCGAGTTTGTAATGTTTTATTTTGAATTTTTCAGTTTTATTTTATTTTATTATTATTATAATCGCTGCTAAACCAATATGTATGGTGCTGTAGACCTGTCATTTCTTACAGCGCCATCTAGCCCCAAAGTCAAAGTCAAACTCATTGATTCCTTTAGATCTCAAGTATCGTTTGGACACGACAAATTTTACACACAAGTAAACATATTCGTGAGCATGTAACGTGTCACAGGAACTCCTTAGCACGTTACATGCACACAGACATGTCAACATTACAGGCAGTTTTCATGTTTTATAAGTCTTATTTGTTAAGTTTACCGACCGATGCGAGGGGAAGAAACAGACAAGAAACCCCTTGGAGACAGTATTACATATTCCCGAATATGGTCCTGCGTCTAGAGTGGAGCAAATTCATTCCCAAGCCTTTTTGTCATCTAGGTAATTGATTTTTCATAGTAAGCTTTTGCAACTACTCATAGACTGGTTGGAATACTTATAAAGTAAGTTTATCATACAAGTTATTGTTCTGAGTGGGAATCGGACCCAGGAACTACAGCGCAGAAGGCAGAGCCACTACCAACTGAACAGTGAACAGTCACTAACAAAATACTCAATATTTCATTGTTACAGAATTTACATTTTACATTTCTATTATACTTAAGAGTAGATTACATAAATGTTTTATAAACAATTCCATATGTATTAAGATATTAAATTGATATAAATCTGACGAACCACAAATTATATAATAACCCATTCATGTTGGAAAATTATACGATGTTGATTTCCCCATGAAACATCGGCACAGTGCACTGCAGGCATGCCTACCGGCAGCACGTACCTCTGGCCCTTGGCCCTGTGCCGCTGCGACACGTGGTCCCGCGCGCGCAGCTCGTGCAGCAGCGCGGTGTGCTTCTGCCGCAGCGCGACCACCGCGCGGAGGTCCTTCGCCGCCACGTCCGCGCGGCAGATGCGCTGCTTGTCCGTCACCCAGCCTGCGCGTCACACACAAACTGTACACTCTTCTCTTATTTTATATTATTACTAAAGTATATCTACTCGTATCTTCTCTCCACGTTCCCGAAACGGTGACGGAAAACATCGTGAGGAAACCGGCATGTCTTAGAACCAGAAATTCGACGGCATGTGACATCTACCAATCCGGATTGGGCTCCCGTGGTAGATCAGAGCCCATTCACTCTCAATTATGGAGAGTAGGCCGGTGTCCCTGCAGGGGGAACATTAGAGGCCGGTACGGTACGGTACTCGTATCTTTATAATATAATTTGCTACACCAAACTATTTATAAGAAGATTCTCTCCATCCAAAGGTTGCCTGGAAGAGATCGCTATGAGCGATAAGACCGCCCATTGTAACCTCCATTTTGTTTTTAGTTTTTTATAATCTGTATTTATATTGTTTATTTTTGCTTTGAGGTGCATAATAAAGTGTATATATCTATCTATCTAGCTGCGCCCCGCGGTGCTACTCCAGAACTACTGCATTCATCCAGGATATGAGCTATCCAGGTCCCAAATTTCATCCAAATCCGTTGGACCGTTCGAGCGTGGAGACACAACCTGTCACCTCTATAATACGAGTGTTGGTATACGAGGGGAGATGTGTTTACCTTCCTCCTCGTCGTGGTCCTCCATGAACTGGTACAGGTTCCTGGCGTCCTCCAGCCTCGCCTTCCGGTCCTTGGCCGCTTCCACCAAGCTGTCGAAATATACATGCTGTCATCGAAAGAGCAAGCGATATCAATAAATAATAAATAATAATGAAGTTTGTTCTCGGGCCTTGTGTTTCTGCCATCCATGCCATCTGCGACACAGGGAATCCTAGTGCAGGGGTACGTGCAGCGTGTAAACGTTTGTTAAACACTATAAATAAGTGCCCTGTATACGCTGGGTGGTGCAGAAACATCAAAATTACCAGGTAATCTGCCGCCAAGCAGACATGCGCTCGCATGGCTGTATTGCGGTTACCTGGTGTACTTCTGCTGGAGCTGTTCCAGCTTGGCCTGGAGCTGGTCCCCGGGCTGCGGCGCGGCGGCGGCGGCGGCGGCGCGCTGCAGCCGCCGGATGCTGTCGTCCAGCGCGCCGAGCTGCAGCTCCTGCAGCGCGTGCGCCTGCAGCAGCCGCTCCACGTCCACCAGGTGCCGCCCCACGTCCGACGACTGGAACTGGCTCTGGGGGCGAGGAGGGCACAGTTGGAGATGGACTTCCAGGCTTGGAGATGCGAACAGTAGAAGACCACGAGTATTAGTTACAACCCCCACACGTGTCCCCCGGGCGGTGCGAGGACTAACACAAAGTAGCAGTAGAACTTGTGCCAAGTTCCTCCGCAGAAGTAGTCTCCACACCTAGAATCTGCCGCCAAGCAGCTTATGTTGCTGTGTTCCGGTGGAAGGGTGTGGGTGCCGGTGAAATGACATGTGCATGAGTATTATCCCGTCCCGGGTGACGGACGCAGCAGGATGAGTGCGACTCAGTGTAAGACCCAAATCTTATACTGAGTCGCATTACTGTTGTCATGGGCGGGGGGCGCCACTTACCGCCAGGTGGGCCCTCAGCTCGTTCCGACACTTTCGCTAAATATAAAAATTTATGAAGTACCTTCATCTCGACCAGCGTGTGTCCCACGGCATCTGCCTCCCTCAGCAGAGCCATCAGCTGCGCCAGGCGCGCCAGCGAGGACCTGAGGACATGAGATTATATATTGACCAGAAGCTGACCACGCTCTAGGTGCGTGGTAGCCCAGGGGCACAGACGCAGACTGTCAATCTGGAGGCCGCTGATTCAAACCCACGCGTGCACCAATGAGTTTTTCACTTAAAACATGTATGTGCGCAATACCACGTTCTCGAAACGGTGATGGAAATTGGAAAACATCGCAAGGATACCGGCATGTCAGAACCATAAATTCGAAGACATGTGACATCTACCAATCTGGATTGGGCTCCCGTGGTAGATAGACCATAACATATAGTATATTAGTAGTTATAATAGTTATATCATCATCATCTCAGTCGGAAGACGTCCACTGTAGAACTGCCTCCCCCACCCACGGGCGTCCGGCGACCTTCAGCAAGCCCCCCCCCCTTACCTGTGCCTCTCCAGCAGCTCCAGCAGCTCCCTCCAGCGCGCCAGCACGGCCTGCTCGGTCCGCGAGACCGCCTCCGCGCCGTGGTAGTTCTCCTTCACCAGCTCGGCCGCCATGGCGGACAGATCCTCGAAACGCTCCGTCCTGTGGAATTACAATGTTAACAATTTAACAAGAACCAGTAAAATTCCATTGTAGTTACATAATAACCACGAAGTAAAGATAAAGTCGAAATAACATGCACATTAAATAAACACAATCATATTCATCAAAATGTTCCACAGCGCCATCTAGCCTCAAACTAAGCATAGCTATATGAACGAGATCACAATACATAGACAGTATTGTTTGACGTGAATACGTCTAAATTGCACCATAGTGAGAAGTTTGATGCTGCAGCTACATATCTATCATCTACAGCCAAAGTGTAATTATATCACTCGATAGCTAAAGGATCAAAGAATTCGTGGCTTAGTTGGTAGTAGCCCTGCCTTCGAAGCGAGAGGTTTGGGGTTCGATTCCCGCCGGGGCACACTTTGTGAGCATGAAGTTTGTTCTCGAGTCTTGGGCGTTTGTCTTGTGTTTCTGTGTGTCCATGCCATCTGCGACACAGGGAATCCTATTGTAGAGATATGAGTGTGTTACCGTTGTCGTTGTTTAGTGAGGACTGTGACGTATCGCTTGCTAGGGATTTTTCTATTACTCGTGACGCACACGTGTTCACGTAAAACACGCGCTGTGTCCACGACACCCAATTTCCTTTCTATAAACATACATATAATAGAATGGCGTACCTGGCCAGTATGTCTGCGGATATAGCCTCGTGCTTCTTGACGGTGGCGTCCACCTGCGCCAGGTTGGAGCCGTACCGCGGGTCCGACAGCACCTGGATCATCTCCTTCAGGTACCCCTTGCGCAGCACGGACTGCAACCCACCACACCACACCACACGCTCAGTACATACATGGACCACGACGCTCAATCTGCTGCGTCAAACTACTACTAAAATTGACAGGTTTCAAATAATCGTTTCATCTCTTCCCAAATATTGAAAACCTACCGCTCATCTCGACGTGGTGGTTGAAATGAAATATCTCCAGATCATTAACACTCGTTATTATTCTCATTAATTAACTTCTCATTAATGTTAAACCAACAGTTCAATTACTTTCACATGAGTTTCACCAACATCCTACCAGCTAACTCTGGGACCGTTCCATCGCTGCCGCCAACATATATATCCACAGATAATACACTACAAATAACATTTGACAATTTTTTTTTTTACGTGAATGAATGTTGGAACGAGCTGAGGGCCCACCTGATGGTAAGTGGTGACCCCCACCCATGACAACAGTAATGCGCGCGACTCAGTATGAGATCCACCATCTAGGGGGTACGTGTAAGGAATCAAAGGGAACACACCTACGGACGCGAGCAACTGGACCCCGCAAATCCAGAATCGTTTTAAGGCGATATACATGAAATAATGTTAACGAGTGTCGTTACCTTGGTGTTGAACTTGTAGTTGAGCTGCTCCAGCCTCTGTTGCCGCAGCAGCTCCGTCCGCAGCGCCAGCTCCCGCGCGTGCTCCGCCTGGAACAACCCCCACCCCGCAGTAACACATGGCCAAGTCTCCTCCTGCCACAGCCGGCCACCTGCTCGCAGCCAGCTCTGGTGTCGGAGCCCTCAAGACAAACTCAAAGTCCAACTCAAACTCCTTTATTCCTTTAGATCTCAAGTATCGTTTGGACACGTCAAATTTCACACACAAGTAAACATATTCGTGAGCATGTAACGTGTCACAGGAATTCCCCAGGTACATTACATGCACACAGATATGTCAACATTACAGGCAATTTTCATGTTTTAGATAGTCTTGTTTGTTATATTTACGACTGTTTCAACCCTAACCGATCAACCTGAAGGAAAGAAATAGGCAAAAAAACTCCTCGAAACAGTATTACATATTCCCGAATATGGTTCTGCGTCTGAGTGACGCAAATTCAATCCCAAGCTTTTTGTCATCTAGGTAATCTGATATTTTAAAGTAAGCTTTTGCAAGAAGTTTACGTTTGACAAATTTTAAACTTTGTTTTAGCCGGCCAAACGCCTCCGCCAAGGTCTAACGACAGGTGACCCGGGAGCTACATCTGTACCCTCCGAAGCACGGAAGCGGAATTGGAATGCCAAAAAATGGTCACCCAACTTCTGACCGGGGGTTAGCTTAGATTCTGTAAAGATTACGCAAGCAAGCTGCGCCAAGATCGCTTATCATGATGTAAACATGATCTCATTCTAAATACACTATTCCGTAATTATAATATATTACCAAAACGTATAATATATTTTTATAGTTAGAGATTTATGAAAAATAATTTCAGCAATCAAATCTTAAATATGTTTTTTCTTGAACTTTGTCCTGAATTACGAACACAACTGAAACTTGAAGGGTTCTTTGCCATTTGCCCACGGAACCCTCGATGTGCGAGTACACATCGCACTTGACTGGTTTAGGTAAGTGTGGAATGATCTGCCTCCCCCGCTCCGGCTATTGAATGGCTATGCTCTTAAGACATAAATACATATACATGGACATACCACACAGCGTCATCTAGCCCCAAACTAAGCATAGCATACTATGCGACCCAGGTAATAGAATACTCATATAGATTTTTTTTGTCCAAATACCCAGACTCAGAACAAACATCATTCACACATCCGTCACGTAAATGCTTGTCCTGGAATCAAACCCAAATCGTACGGCGCAGAAGGCGGTCCTGCAACTGAGCTGTGACGTCAGTCTCCAGTCTCCAGCTTGTAGTAAGAGTAGACGCTGCACGTACCTGTTCCAGCTGCTGCCAGGCGCGCTCCAGGTCCTGAGGCAGCTGGCCCTCGAGCGGGCTCCACGCCTCCCCGGTCAGGCTCTTCTGCATCGTGTTTATGTCGAAGTACAGCGCTTCGATCTCCGAACGCTCCTTGTACCTAAAATATTCTGATATGAATGCACCCGTAGACAAGAAAATTAAAAAAAAAACCGACTGCATAGACTTTTCTGTGTTGTCCATGCTAGCTGCGACACAGGGAATCTTAGTGTATCTCTGTGAGTGATTGCACGTACTTGGGTGGTTTCTCCACGGTCCTGTACTGCTTGAAGGCCAGCAGCAGCCGCTGGATGCCGTCCAGGGAGTTGGGCAAGTCGCGCCCGTTCAGCTCCTGGATCTTCATGCGGATCCACTCCAGGAGCGAGGAGAACAGGCGGCTGTACTCCTGCTTGCGCCCGTCGCAGTCCATCATCTGCCCTATGATCTGTGGGGGGAGAGTTATTAGGGTGCTGTACCTAAAGGGTAAAACGGGACCCTATTGCTAAGACTCCGCTGTCCGTCTGTCACCAGGCTGTATCTAATGAACCGTGATAGTTAGAGAGTTGAAATTTTCACAGATGATGCATTTCTGTTGTCGCTGTAACAATGAATACCAGTCTCTAATTCTCTTTATTATAAAAACGTGCTGCGTCGTCAATAAACAAAGAGAGAATGATTAAAAGAAAGTAAAGCAATTGTACTCTTCATAGAATCAGAGACTAGTCTTAACAAGTTACGACATGTTTATATTGAGGCGGAGGAATATACACATATGAAAACAGACAGTACTTATGAGACACCCTCCAGTCCGTCTCTGTAGCAGCTCACACTGAACTCTTTAGGCCATACAAAGTGCCAAGTTGTTAGATAAAGGCATGGACTCACGTTAGCGATCCTCCTGCCGCTCTTCTGCTCGTTCTTCATGCGCGCGAAGGTGTGGTAGTAGGAGGCCACGTACGTCATCACCGACTTCTCGTCCGGCCGGGTGGTGTCCACGTCTGGGGGGAGAGGGGGGGGGGAGATCACTTGGAGGCAATGACGGGGACAACGGTGCTCCCCCGGGCGGTGCCAGGAGCAACAACACAGAGTAGCAGGAGAACTGTGAGATTTTCCACCAATCCACCTGGTGCGCACGCGTTGCTGTGTTCCGATGGAAGGGTGTGGGTGCCGGTGAAATTGTCGCAAGAGACATCCCCGTCTCAACGTGAGCGCGACGCGATGCGACTTGGGTTTTCCCGTACTTCAGTACGAGAGGACCGGAGTAATATCGCTGTTGTATATGGGCGGTCGTAACCACTAAACATCAGATAGGCTGTCAGCTCGTCTCGTCACTTTAGATATGCTCCACAAGTAATAAATTGATAGATAAATGTTCTTAGATGTGAACCCTGGGGGGAGGGGGTACCTTCGGCGTCGAGCAGCGGCGGGATGCCGAGGTGGTTCTGCGCGACCTCGAAGGCGTGGTTGAGGGTCTCCACGTGGGTGGCGGCGGGCACCTCCGCCCAGCGGAACAGGTCCGGCCTGAAACACGCATACCGGGGATGGGAGTCGGACCCGAGTGGCACTATGCAGGCTGGATGGTGGAGCCAACTTTCAGTAGCTCAAGTAATCTATATATAACAAAAATGAATCCCTATCTTCATTGGCCGCGGCACCGCGTGAGCTGATGCCACATACTACCACAATAGACCGATGTATTGTATTTACTTAAAACTCACAAACCATGGTAAATATCTCGGTGACTCGAATAATAATGTTCATAACCATGATAGTTTTAAAATTTAAAATTTATATTGCTGGATCAACTTTGCTTATTCTTTTTTTTATTGTCAAAAGGTTCTTAGAAAAAATTAAGAAAGTTGCGCAGAAAATTCTTGGAAAACTGCGAGTAAATTATAAACACAAAGACTACATATATATAGTAACTACATCTCAATTCAATTCAATTCAATTTCTTTTGATTCATACAATTTATGGTATAATACATATGTTATTATACATTTTATAATATTAATAATAATAGAAAAAGATATTTAATTTTAACTGTGGCTGAGGATGATCAGTGCCGGAAATAAATTCCTGCATTGATCACCCTCTGCACGAGACATTCCCACAGCGGAGAAATCAAACTCTCCGTCACTGTCTGAAGGATGCTATTGCGACTGCCCCATATTAATCCCATCTGCATGGTAATGCGCAAACATCCCCGATGCACCGCAGAGTCGAGGCAACAACAACATCCGGAAGATATTATATTGGATGCTTGGGCATCTCAACATCTGTTGTGAGTGTGGTGGGTGGGTACCTGTGCGCGTGTATGAGCGCATTGAACCCGAGCCCCGAGCGCCAGGAGTCGGTGAAGTTGTGGATGTGCACGCCGTGGTAGCCGCTGGTCTTGCGCTGGCACCACAGCAGCAGCGCGTCCTTGGCGGACTTCTTCTCCGAGGACTCGTTCTCCTCGTCCTGGACAAATATAATAGGACACGCTTGATCTCTATCTTGATTTATATGGTGATGAGAGCGTGGTGGCCCAGGGGCACAGACGCTGACTTTCAATCTGAAGGTCGCTGGATCAAACCCACACGTGAACCAATGAGATTTTCACATGAAAAATGTATGTGCGCAATACCACGTTTTCGAAACGGTGAGAGGAAACCGGCATGTCTTAGAACCAAAAAATTCGACGACATGTGACATCTACCAATCCGGATTGGGCTCCTGTTATCGAGAGTTATCGAGAGTAGGCCGGTGTCCCTGTAGTGGGAACATTAGAGGCTGATACGGATATCTGTCTATACGAAAGGAGAAGTATTCTAACTCACCACATCGATCTCTATCTCCTGGATCTGGAAGCGCAGGATGATGGTCCAGATGAGGCCGAGGATGAGGCGCGGGTTGCAGTCCACGATGTCCTCCGCGCCGATGGACTCCAGCCGCACCTGGCAATCACGAAACACACTTTAAATCTCTTCAACCCCCAACGAAGAGGGGTCAAACACCCCTCTGTGTGTATATATATATTTGTGTCTGGCTATGGCATGGTAGGTCGCAAACAAATGGAACTATTTTGATACGGTGTTAATTCTAATTCAGTGTGGGGGTGACTAGGCCAGCACTGACGTCCCGCATAGGGGTGTATTGTGCATCCCCGTTAACTGCACCCAACACCAGCCATCCCAACTCCTTTATATAACGGAGAAGGACTCTGGGTTGTTGGCAGCACTGTTTCAGCGTTTCCTCTGGTTTTAAACCAACCAAAACGGTTTTAAAATCAGAAATGTGCAAAATAGTTCATTGAAAGTAGCAAGAACCGAATAATAAAAATCAATTTTTATTGCATTTAAAAAAGTCGGGTCTTACTGTTCTGCCAAAATGTTGATAAACTATTAAGAAATATACCTAGGTCACGCTTAGTTCAGCTTAAAAGATAATGAACTATGTCCTATTTGGAACTAAATGAGTTACGGAAGCCGTAGCAAGGCGCGAGCTCACCGCTAGCCCGCGCCGACGCCAGCCGACTTGTGGGGAGACAGTTCAACACCTCGGATTCAAAAATTGTATGAACAGTATCAGCACCTTTAACCCCTTAGGGGTAGATTTCATCCACAGTAAAAACAACAAGAGATTCGTCCAAATTACATCATCATCATCATCATTTCAGCCGACAGACGTCCACTGTTGGACATAGGCCTCCCCCACAGCTTTCCAGGTTCAATCATATGGGTTTGCCATAATCACCACGCTTGGCAGGCGGATTGGTGACCGCAGTGTTGATGTCAAATACTCAGGTGGATGCTTAGAAATCCCTTAGTCGCCTCTTACGACATCCACGGGAAGAATGGGAGTGATGCTATTCTTGGGCCACACCACAGGCCAAATAACAAAAAAAAATTTTTTTTTATATATATTGTATAACTGCCTTCAACACCTCCGTCATATCCTCCCTTGTTTTCTGGGGGGCCTGGGGACCGCGGATGAAATTTCAATGAAATTTGGTAAAACTGGTTAACGTGAGTGACGCAGCAGGCGAAAGCTAGTAACAAATAAACATAGAACAATTCCGCCACCCGCGCTCCTACTCTACAATCAGCTGACGAACAGAGCTACCAAAACTATAGATTACGTAAGAAACAATCCGCTAGCGATATCGCGGAGTGTCTTATCGGCGATAGCGGCCGCTGCCTGCAGGCACCCGCGCTGCTATCCATTTATTTTTAGTTATAACGTGTTATCGTAATTACCACAAGTCCTTGACTTAGGTATTTGTTTAATCATCACTACATTGCTGAACTAAATGTAGACACGCAGTGCGGCAGGAGTCGGTCCAGATAATAAATTAAAAAAACCGACTTCGATAAGTTCATCCCTTATTTTTAGGTACTTGGGGGGTCCAGTTGCTCGCGTTCGTAGGTGTGTACCCTTTGATTCCCTACACGTAACCCCTGGATGGTGCTAAAGGAGCAACCAAAAGTAGCATTGCCTCCACACCTGGTAATCACTCGCATTGCTGTGTGTAGATGTGGGTGCTGGTGAAATTACAGGCGCATAAGACGTTACATCCTTGTCTCAGTGATGAGCGCAGCGCGATGTGACTTGGGTCTTCTTATGCATCGGTAGGGGAGACCCGGGTCGGCTGTAACCACTTAACATAAGGTGGGCTGTCAGTATTTCCCGTTAATTTAGTCACTGACTCAAAACTCACACAACAATGTTTGTTGCCATAATGGTCCGACATTTGTCAACCTATTTAGAAAATTGTTTTTTTTTTTTAACGATATGCTTTCAAATTGGTCGCATAGAAATTTTTATCAAAATCGGTTCAATAGTTTGGTTGTTTGGTCATTTCCTATGAGTAGGAAACATCGGTCATAATAGAATATAATATAATATAATAATAATAGTGAGGTTAGTATGTGGTTTGTGAGGGTGTATGTGTCTACAGTGTGGCAGGGTGTGTGTGTAAATTTTCACTTTAGTTTGCAGAAAGCTGACTTAAGTTTACTTTTATCTTTTGCAATTGTATACCCGCTGTTTCAACGGGGGAGCCGCCGTGTGTGGGGGTGTGTGTGAGGACCCACCTTAGTGTGCAGAAAACTGAGACTTTTGTTGACGTTCTCGATCTTGTGCACCCGCATGCGGCCGCTGTTCGGGCGGGGCAGCCGCTCCCCGCTGATGATCTCCAGCAGCTTGAGGAGTCGCCTCCCGTCCGCCAGGTCCACGAACAGGTCCTCCACCTCCATGCGGGCCTGGTGGGAAGGAACGACATTAACAACAGACATACCCGAGTAGACAGTCAATCTGAAGTTTCCGTACTGCAGGGTGTATGTTACCACTGCAGACAGCGGCCTACTCCCGATAATTGAGAGTGAATGGGCTCTGATCTACCACGGGGAGAAAATGCATATTCATTAATAATATTAATTTAGGATGAAGGTTAAACTTCTATTAGCTTATCTACGTATGAGTCGCCACTCGGAGCTATTAATATGAATATGAATATGATGACCTCCGCTGCAGC
The DNA here is from genome assembly GCA_921293045.1 of Aplocera efformata. Taxonomy (NCBI): domain Eukaryota; kingdom Metazoa; phylum Arthropoda; class Insecta; order Lepidoptera; family Geometridae; genus Aplocera; species Aplocera efformata. The sequence goes on along the minus strand of OV121068.1, from coordinate 131,643 downwards.
TGATGATGTCATACTGACAGCCGTGATAGTATGCAGGTCTGAGCACGTAGGCACATAGTGTTGAAGCAATTAAGCTTATAATTTAGTCATTTTTAAACAGCACGAAAACAAGTTCATTTTACGAAAATAAAACCCCAGCCTTATTGTTTTCAGTGATAGAGTGTCGGAACGAGCTGAGGGTCCACCTGGTGGTAGTGGTGACCCCCGCCCATGACAACTCAGTATAAGATTTGGATCTTACAGTATTGGCCCCATAGCAATATTATCAAAATCGGTCCAATTGCTCGGTTGTTAAATCAAAATAACTGGAAAAAATATATCGTCCAAGTAACTGACATTGCGTATTTTGTCTGTGACTCTTCCCTTCACCCGCTGAATACCTATTTGTGTATGTTACTTTTTTATATTGGTAGGCTGTACCCCCCCTTTTTTTTACGCGGAGAAATACGTTCCGTATACCCCGCGCCTTGGGTAGTCGTGGGGTTATGTGCGACTCTCCTCCAGCGTTGATTAATACATGCAACACTGGAGGCCTACGCACTAAAACGCGGTGTTCCTTCCGGGTGCCTTTCTGCAAGGGACACGGGAACGCTAGAGCATGACCTCCGCGAAGGCTGTATCCCCAGAGAGCGAGAATTAAGGGATGACAGTATTGAAGTTTGTTTTTTTTTATTCTTAAATTAGTCTCTTGTTTTCATCCGAGAAACAGTTTGATGACTACAAGTATGCTTTAGAAGGAAATTATTTTACACGTATTGTGTGTCATGCCGACATTAAGGCAACAATTACGTCAGGATGACATCATCTCCCGCTCAGGGCTATCTGAGATATGGAAGGTCGGGCGCGTGTGGTAGATCGCATTCTTATCTCATTCCCTTCCGCGCCAGCCTCTGTACAAGGTCAAGGCATAATTCACTAATACTTCAGTACTATTCACCTGAAAAGGCTATTATGTACAAGCGAGAATGATTGAGACTATAAAAATACGAAAGAATGGATGAATGGATGTTTGTTACTCAATCAGGCCAGAAAGGTGAACGTACCTGGATAAAATTTGGCACAGAGATAGATTATAGTCTGGAATAGCATATAGGCCTACTTTTTATACCATAATCAAAAGTATAATTAATTAAAAAGCAGAATAAAATAAATATTTATGGGGGCTTTCATATAATAGAGCTAATGATACGTGCGCGAGTCCGACTCTCACTTGGCTGGTTTTTTTTTATTAGACGTATCCCAATCTAGATCCGAAATTTCCCAGTCAATTCTGGGTTACATTTTGCTAGTATCAAGGGCGGCCTTCGATTACGCGAGGCTCCGGGCGATAGGTCTTTGTAGCCTTTGGCCTGTGAGCTGATGTGCATTACAATATCTGTTATAAGTATAGCAGCTGCAAACTCTAACTCATTTATTCCTTTAGATCTCAAGTATCATTTCGACACACACAAGTAAACATATTCGTGAGGATGTAACGTGTCATAGGAGCTCCTTAGCACATTACATGCACACAGATATGTCAACATTACAGACAGTTTTATACAGACTGTATCCTACCATTTGAAAATACCAAATCGATATAAAACGGTCGAAGAAAAAAGACAGGAAAAATGACGTGTTTTTTACATTTATTTTGATTTAACAAACAAACTATTGAACTGATATTAATGAAATTTCTGTGGGACTAATCTGACCAATTCAAATTGGTTGAAAAATTAAGGGTCTGAGGTAAAAAAACAGCAAAATTGAAAACCTCCCTTGGAAGTCGGTTCAGAGCGGGTTGTCCGGCCAGGGTGCGAGACCCCCCGAGGCCGCCACGGACTAGTGTCTGGTTCCGCACGCGCGTTGCGTCAAAGTGGAATTGTTGACGCACAGCATTCATATCTGTTCTAATACAATGTTTATGTTGTGGTAGTGGGTTCAGCACCAACACACAAACAAACATTGTGGAGCGGTCTGGACATCCTAGCTAATATTATAAATGCGAGAGTTTATTTGTTTGTTATAATACGTTTTCAAGACTTAACCGCTGAACCGATTTTATAAATTCTTTCACCAATGTAAAGCTACATTATCAGCGAGTAACATAGGATATATTTTATCCCCGTATTCCCACGGGAATGGGAGCATTCATAATTATATAAATATATTTAGATTGAAATCTTGATGAATCGAGCAGCCAGCTCTCGCGCTGCCATTAACAGAAAGTTTTCATTTTAACCAAAAATTTGTATAATATAACATTTTTTTATAATAATAATAATTATTTATTTATGTTGGTCTCTACGAAGCTCCGTCATTTACCGACACAAAATGTATTATTTATTTATGTTGGTCTCTACGAAGCTCCGTCATTTACCGACACAAAATGTATTATTTATTTATGTTGGTCTCTACGAAGCTCCGTCATTTACCGACACAAAATGTATTATTTATTTATGTTGGTCTCTACGAAGCTCCGTCATTTACCGACACAAAATGTATTATTTATTTATGTTGGTCTCTACGAAGCTCCGTCATTTACCGACACAAAATGTATTATTTATTTATGTTGGTCTCTACGAAGCTCCGTCATTTACCGACACAAAATGTATTATTTATTTATGTTGGTCTCTACGAAGCTCCGTCATTTACCGACACAAAATGTATTATTTATTTATGTTGGTCTCTACGAAGCTCCGTCATTTACCGACACAAAATGTATTATTTATTTATGTTGGTCTCTACGAAGCTCCGTCATTTACCGACACAAAATGTATTATTTATTTATGTTGGTCTCTACGAAGCTCCGTCATTTACCGACACAAAATGTATTATTTATTTATGTTGGTCTCTACGAAGCTCCGTCATTTACCGACACAAAATGTATTATTTATTTATGTTGGTCTCTACGAAGCTCCGTCATTTACCGACACAAAATGTATTATTTATTTATGTTGGTCTCTACGAAGCTCCGTCATTTACCGACACAAAATGTATTATTTATTTATGTTGGTCTCTACGAAGCTCCGTCATTTACCGACACAAAATGTATTATTTATTTATGTTGGTCTCTACGAAGCTCCGTCATTTACCGACACAAAATGTATTATTTATTTATGTTGGTCTCTACGAAGCTCCGTCATTTACCGACACAAAATGTATTATTTATTTATGTTGGTCTCTACGAAGCTCCGTCATTTACCGACACAAAATGTATTATTTATTTATGTTGGTCTCTACGAAGCTCCGTCATTTACCGACACAAAATGTATTATTTTCTAGGATATTGATTCCTTCTATGGAATTCATTTCATTTCACTTCATCAAAATCGGTTCAATAGTTTGATTGTTAAATCAAACTAACTGGAAAGAGTATATCTCGCACTTATTATTCATTTCAATTCAATGAAAAGGTTGATATATTGTATTATTATTAAATCAAAATACCAAATAAACTTTTAATTAAAGGTTATATTATATCTTGTCTGTTTTCTGAGTATGTAAAATTTATATTTAGGTTTTGACGATACAGTGTTCTTGATGTACCAAATTGAGGAAATAAATTAAATTAAATTATTAAATGGGGTGATTGAGAAACTTCATCGATGGGGCAATTAGGGGTGGTTGGGAATAAGCTATAACATAGAGTTAAACACAGCGGGCGGGGCGTGGCGTGGCGTGGCGTCGGCGAGGCGTGGGCGCGACGCACAGACTAAGCTAAAGATTGACGTTTAATTTTAATGTATTATAAAAGCAATGAATGATCTTTGGAGTAAATTGATTACCTCTTCCTCCTTGCAAACGTTAAAGAAATTAAATATATATTAATACAATACAATCTAGTTCACTGGTTGTTCGAGTCGATGCATGTGTCTGATTGATGACGGATTCTACATACTTCTAGGCACCCGTCATACCAAGTATTATATTTCAAAAGACTTCAAACAAGTTAATATGCCTTACTCGGTGCACAGTTTTAGACACGAAAAGTAAAGCCCGAATTATCTAAATTTTTACTTTAAAGCCGTAATATATTTATATTGTAAAAATGTAAAAATGTTGTAAAAATTTTGAAATATACGATACTTCAACATTTCTTCATGTTGAAAGTATGAAACGATTCATACTTTAAAAATTTTTACAATATTGTGTATTTTTATGCTACTTTGACGGGACGACACACAAGGCCCACAAGACAAGGTAAGTGGGTACCGTCGCCCATTAACAACAAAAGTATCTCAAGTCTTTCGCTACTAAAGTATAAAACGACTCAAGTCGCATCGCGTTGCACCCGTCACTTCGAGACAGGGATGTAACGTCTTCTCATACTTTAGTAGTGGAACACCTGAGATATTATGTTCATGGGCGGCGGCAACCATTTAACATCATGGGCCACCTGCTCGTCCCGTCACTTAAGCCGCATAAAAACGAAAGTTCCAGAACTGAAAGCCCGAAGCGCATGTATGGCTGTAAATTACCTTCTGCAAGAACGAGTTGACCCATTTGGTGAAGGTCTTCTTCTGGATGTGCAGCCGCTCCTCCTGCAGCTCCTTGATCCTGCCCTGCTCGAACTTGAGCGCGTCTTCCCGCTGCGTCATGTTGGTACGTTGCTGCACTGCGGTGGCGTACCCCCCGGGCTCATACTGCGGCCCTGCAACAGGATATAAACAGACTTGTACCTGGATGGACATGGAGGAGGATCCAGTAGCTGGCCAATCGATGGGGGTTTTGTGACGGGAAATCCCTGGTTTCCCTACATCTTAACAGTTTCCCTCATTAGTGGGGTGTTTGTATCGAGAAATCCTTCCTACATGTACATCTGATCTACATCTGTTTCCTACATGTGAAGAGTTACCCCATGGATGGGGTGTTTGTGTCAAGAAATCCCTGGTTTCCCTACATCTGAACAGTTTCATTTGAATCGCCTACACAATTGCAAACGATATTGGGCGACAAGATTTCAAAGAACCGCACCCACACCCTTTCACCGGATCACAAGCAATCCTTCCACTCCTTGCTCCTTGAACTTGCTGGTCAAACTGGCTTTCAAGCTAGCTGGTTTTTAAGTATGGCAATGTAAAACAAAGATGTATTTTCCTAAAAATTACCATATTTCCTGGTCGGCTGGTAACCCTGGTAGGAGTGAAAGCTGACGTTGCTCAGCTGTCGCTGCGTCGTCCTATCCTGCTGCATTTCATCCAGGTGACAGTAACCTCCTCGTTGGTAACACTACCACTGACAGCACTAGCTGTCACTTCACTGGCAACACCGCCAGTGTCACTTTATATTGTTGGCAACACAACTTTATCTCGTTTGCCGTAAATAATTGTTTTTAACGGTGCTTAGTGGCTGGATAAGATTATTAATTAGAGACAATACAGTCTAGACTCGTTTTCCTCCGAAACTATCACTTTTATTAATGGCGCCGTAAAATTTAAGATCATTCCGGTCTGAGATGAATATCCTGACGTAAACTCGTGAAAGTTCTTCCTAGAAATCTTTGTAAAAACTCGCGCTAGTATTCTAATCAAATTAAGATTTACAATAGCAATATAGATAGGCAATAATGTGTCTCGACAAAACTGAAACACTAGCGGAATGTTGCACACTTGTACTGTAAACTTCAAAACTCAAAACTCAAACCCATTAATTCCTTTAGATCTCAACTATCGTTTGGACACGTCGAATTTTACACGCACAAGTAAGGATATTCGTCACATGTCACAGGCACATTACACAAGCACACAGGCTCCTTAGGCACATTACATGCACACAGATATGTCAAAATTACAGTTTTCATATTTTAGCTAGTTTTATTTGTTAAGTTTATGCCTGTGTCAACCCTAAGCGATTAGGAAGAATGGGGCGATATATGTGGACGGCATTTTGGCAATATTTAAAAAAAAATTGCATTTGAATTGATTCCTCCTTTATAAGTGTGTTGTAAAGAGGCTAGCATTCACCGGTATGGTAACGAGGTGGTCATTAATAACGTTATTACCCAATACAACCGTTACGTTGCGTAGTTCACGGCAACGCATCGATGCTCTCAGGGTTGCCATGTTTCAATCAGATTTAATTCATTTTTACACTTTTTAAATGTTTTATTCAACTGTTTTTGGGGTATCGTACTTCAAAAGGTAATAGGGAACTCTTATAGGATCACTGTCTTGATCCTGTCTGTCAAGATCCTTTTCCTCAACGCGTGGAGGTATCCAGATGAAATAAATATCAAATACACAGGTCTACGATCCCTAGGAGCAGTGAACAAACCAATCTTCTAAGTCAACGCGACCAAAAGATACGGCCGTTTATGCTCCGTTGTTGTCGCGTAGTCTGACTCTCGCGAGGGAATCCAAACCTATAGGGCACTTCCCGTTGACCTAGAACCATGAGATTTGGCAAGAAGAAATGTTTTATAGTACAAGTAAAGGGAAAAAGCAGAAAGCCGTTAATTTGTGGTAACATCAGAATAAAAATAATACGTCAAAAATACCTAACCTTTTTAACGTTAATCTGCACCAACAATAATTAATTTCATATTGGTGAAAAAAAGAGAAAGAATTGATTGCAATCGTTGTAAGACATTAGCTTAATTTATTATTTAAAATAAAATTTGTGTTTCTGTTGTCTATGGGCGATGGTACCGACTTAAGTCTACTCGTCATTGTGGTGGTGGGAATCGCAAGAAAATTACAGGCCTCACAGCTCAGTTTGGCTCAGGAAATCTGGAGGACCATTTAGTGGCATTTGAAATGAGCACTAAATCCAAAACACTGATCTGTGCTTTGGATGCCTACGCCCGTTTGAAAACTTTGCCACCAGAGATGGGCACACTCAATAAAAGAAGATGTAACGTTGGCAACCCTATACAACGGTCATACGCTAATAAGCTCCGCATAAAACAATTACCATTCTACACTATTACGGGACATTTGCCACTACCAGCCGGCCGTGTTGTTCCGGGAGAGCAGCGGCCTGCCCTGGCATCGGAGATTTTAAATCCGAAAGCATCCGACAGCATATGTCGAGTAATAAAGCCTTCTCAACATGTTATTGGAAGCACGAAACATTGTAATTAATAAATGCCGGGCGGAAGGTTGCTTTACTTAGATGATCTATAAAGAACATCTAGACTAGCTAACAAGATGTGTACGAGACCTAAGGAACTAAGGAATATTATAGTGTTTGTGATCTTACTTAAATACACCTTCTACAGCTAAAGATTACAATTAAAACATATATCCTTCATTATGCTGATATTACGTATGATAACAAGTCAATATGTCTCATATTGACTTGTTATCATACATGGGCAAAACTAACAGAAGTAAAAAAAAAATACTTTACTTTTTATATATTATTTTCTTACAAATCCGTTCAGATGTTTTCATGATGCGGCACCAACATACATACCGACTTTCCATTTATATTACTATAATTTACATGTCTTTACTACCATCCGACTTTCTTATCTATTTTCTAAAAATAAATAGAGGATGTTGTTTTACTTATCGTTAATTAGAAAGGACGCTATTTTTTTTTAGATATTGCGCTAAATGTATTCAATCATACTTTCAGCCGGCAGCGGGCGGTCGATGACCAGCGCCCACGCCGCCAGAATGCCTATAATGACCGCTCACTATATCGTGCGCTTTACCTCGTTTGAATATTTTTTGGGTCCGTATCCAAAGAGAACGTGGCGTAGCCTGCTTAGCTATTCTTTATAGATCATCAAAGTTCAGCAAGTTTCCCGGTCAGAAGTTAGATGGGTGACCATTTAGTGGCATTTCTGACACACAAATTCTGCCAGTGTCCGTTTCAAGTGTCAATAGCTATACCGATCAGTGTGCGAAAGAATTTGGGCGGTAGAGTAAATGATAAATATACAAAATGATTCCTCTTACAGAATGACACTAACAATACGATGTTTTCCTGTCTGGACTTGTCAATTTGACAACCTGTCAAACGACATGGCGGCAAAAATAGAAAAACTTTCATCAAAAAACTACTTTCAGTTTTATTCCGATTTCGAACATTTCCCGTGAATTTTCTATAGAAATTATATTAGACAAACCTTGTCCTGATTATTATTAACACAACGCGATATAAATCATCCAAATTGGTCCAGCCCTTATGGAGTTTTAGCGAGACTAATTACGGATAAACTTTGGCAACATTTTCATTTCTCGGAAACCCGAGGGTAACTCCGCGGGGCGCTGCTAGAAAAAAATAGAACACTTCCATGTAGATTGAAAAAACCTATGTCTAGGTAATTTCACCGGCGCTAATCCGCGGAGACTGACGCCACTTTTCTAAGAGAAATGGAGAAAGTAATGTGAATGAGGCGCACTGAACGCATATAATGCATTATGCATTGTTTCTACTCATAAAAAGTCAGCAGATTGTAAATATTCTAAGCATTGGACATTTCACAATCAGCTAGAACTTGTCGTTGGTCGAATAATGAGCTGCGTCGTAGCCTAATCGACTAAAAAAACTGACGGTAATTTGTTGCTTTAGTTAGATCAATCAAAGTCAAAATTCTTTATTTCCGTTGAATTGTTATAAAAATAACTTGAAAACGTTCCTTTTCTATATGAGTAAATATATGATCACGCCTTCCTTTTACTTTTTCGATTGATAAATGGATATCTAAGAAATTCATAGTGTAGAGTTGAAGGTATAATGTAAAGCTATGTCTGTGTAGAATACCTATTGTTACTTTACTGTTATAAACCGGATTTGTCAATCGATTTGAATAAAAACTTTACAATAGCACATGCAGCAGTGCGAAGCCAGTAAAAATAAAATATAAAACATTTTGCAACTTCCGGTTGGCAAAGGGCCAAGTTCACGAAAAATGAGTTCAATTTATGAAAGTTGCAATCAGGTAAACGAGTTTAGTTAAATTAAATTTCCGAATTTGTTGGTAAATCCGACCAGGTAATAAATCATAATGTGTCTTATATAAACATTTATTATAATAGAGTTGGGTAATGGTATCGGATGTATCTAAATGAACTGTGTGAGTGAATCAATCAATCAACTATAAAATAAAGCATTATTCGATACCATTACACAGATGACTTGTAGAGCTGATATGAGCCGCAGTAAAGTCCTGCAAATGAGGTTAAATACATTTGATTCGATAATAGTAAATCGTTCAACTGACTGTCCTCACAGGTTAGTTGGTAACAGCTCTGCCTTCTGCGCTGTAGGTCGTAGATGCGATTCAAAATCAGGACAGGTTTTTTGTGACGAACATAGATGTTTTTTTCTATTTCTGAGTGTTATTATATATATATATATATTTACAAAAAAATTACTATTAGTATTATATGAGTAATCTGGTCCCCATAGAAAAAGCTAAGCTTGCTTTGAGGCTGCGTGACTCTGAGTAAAGCGTTCATGTTTTTTATAAGGATTCTTAGCATCTTCCCAATCGCAATAATCGGATCGGACAGAGACCCAAATATATCAAAAAACAGTCAAACAACGTCTTTATTAACAAATTCACGATTTCCAAGTCAGTTTAGTAATTTAACTTCTGAGATATAACCAGCGAAGTAAGTTTGCGCCTAAGTTACATTATTCAATAATTATGATATTTATATATTTCTTAATATTGATTATAACAAGTCTTTCTTTGGAAAAATAATACATCTGCTCCGATTTTCTTTGAAATATCATACGAAATGTTTACACAATATACAAACAAACAGGCGTTGTACAAGAGTTTATCGAGAAAGCAAATAAGAGAGATAATGTATGTAGGTGACCGCTCCTGTGTCCTGAGCGGCTCGTTGCACCTTTTTTTTTAATATTCACTCACAATATATATTCAATCATTTCATATTTCAAAAACAATCCAACTCTTGCTGGTTTCTAGCACCAAATGGGACCACCATGTCAATTTTTTGATGTAATAAAACACTCTTTTTACAAGCATGATCTCATTCTGTTCTACAATTTTAATAAATCTATATTCCTTTTAACTTTTTATTAATAGTTAACTATCAGATTATATTATATTAATCCTGATTTTGACAAGACGATACGCACTAAAGAGCTAACAGGATCAAAATTCCCGCGTAAAAAGGTTGAGTGAAGCGAGCGGACACCGCGCGGCCCTTCGGTATGTTACGAGCTTCTTTTTTCTCTGCCCTTGGTCCTCAAAAATGTAGGTCTCGTTCGCTTTTTATCTTTCGACCTACCGCAATGCACTCATACGATAACCTTTCCTCTTACACTAAAAGTTTGACTTGGTTGTTGCGGCAAACATAGCTCGTTTGATGGTCACAGAAAAGATGGCAATTAACAGTTGTAGACGAGTCTACTCGGGAGCCGAGGACCGGTCTAACAAGTTTGGTATTGTTTGAAACGTGTTAACGAATTTGTTATTGAATGAGATGGTATTTGTACTTAAAGTGATGTGAGGGTTGATTATCTAAAGTAGCGGTAACTTTGCATCTGCAGTGATTCTATTATGAATATTCAGTCTATTATGAAGTACGGAGTTGTTGTCTGGGGTAATTCGTTTTTCTTTGGATGGTAATCAAATAAACGCTAAATGTGGCTTTATGATTGACAATGTCCTTTATTTTTGATTATATTAATCATAATATTGTATAAGTTATACAAATCGAGGACAGGAGATGGACTGTGAAGAATAATCAATGAGTAACCTATAGATGAATATAGGTTATGTTACGTAAAGCGAACATAACAGTTCAAAACTGAGCAAATAAGGAAAAACAATCAATATCCCCATAGTTTTTAAATGCTCAAGGGTAACAAATCATAGGAAATACCGAGTACTTATTCGATCGATACAGTAACCGCAAAGTCGACAGGAAACGGCTTCAATAGGTTTGAGCACGATTTAATTAACTAGGCAACTAGAATACAACTATTTCACTAAGCTGAACGCTAGGTCAAGAGTGACAATAAGAATCTGTGAGAACTTCAACCAAATGATGGTTTAGTCGTTTTCTCACAATTTAATGAAACAAGTTCAAGGTCAGATTACGTGATAATAAAATGAGACTAATCAAAAAAATATTCTTCACCAGAGGGTCCGACAGGGTCAGACAGGCTCCAGCCTTGGCAACATGGCCGTGGGGCCTTATGTATTGTATATAAATTTATATTGAAATAGTACTCGTTTAACTATACTTTTAAATGATCTATTTCTAATCTTATTAGAAACAAGCTAAAGAAATTAAATTTAAAAAAAATAAGCATGGCTTGTACTATGGGAACCAAATCACTGACAGTAGTACTTTTTTGCAAATACATAAATATAATACACATGAACACCCAAACAGAACAAACATTATGTTCATCACAAAAATGCTGGTCGTGATTTAGAAGTGAACCCGTGATCTACAGCGCAGAAGGCAGAGCTGTGAGGCCAGTCAAACATGCAAACATACATGTAGAATATAGTAAAAGATACCATTTTTGATTCAACGTAAATATTAAATGCTAGGTAATGAAACTATAGTTGTAATTAATCGCAAGCAAGAAAATTACTCAGGAAAACAGTATGCATGTTAATTACATATTGCATTTCGTTCTCACGAGAAGTGGCTAAGAATTTTCGCGCCATGATTAATGTATACAATATTACGCTCAGCGGTTGAAACGCCTCAAGGTCGCGCTCCTTCCACGGATTTCAATTTACATGGAGCCGCACGTTCTATTGTCGTCACGTTATGCGATAACTGGCCGGTTATGATGCCCGAATTCGAATTCAAAATTGGAACGAACACTTTTTTTTTTACAAATATGGCCACGTTTTTTAGTAGAATCTCCGTTCCAAAAAGTTTTAGTTTTTTTTACTAGAGTTCTTGCTGTTGATCATTTAATTTGAATTAGGTTCTTGATATTCATATTCCTATTATAATTCGAACAGCATAATTTCACTAACGAGTATGCCTAAACAATATGAGTGTGAATGAAAGAGGATCTCAGAAAGAAGAGTCACGATATCTGCTTACCTCTGCTAGAAACAGGTGTGACATTATATATAGATGTTTCCTAATTCTTTTCACGCCATTTTTTTGGCTACTTAAACGATGGTAAGTGGTTACTGCCGCTTATAAACAGCGGAACGACTCCGGAGGATGAGAAGTGACAAGTCCCTTCCACCGGAGCACGGCAATACGAGTGCATCACTGCTTCTACTAGTACTTCTCCGGACGACCTTGGCACAAGTTCTACTGCTAAGTCTAGTCGCTCCTTTAGCACCACCCACTCTCACCTGCGGACGTGAGCAACTGGACCCCCCAAATGTGATCTTAAATATGGAAGATAAATTTGTATCATTAAAATAATAAGATTGACTTGGTAAATAAGTTCGTTTTCAGTTTCGAAAGTGACTCTGACATATTGAATAACCGTGACACATTTCTTGAATATTTCAGCTGCCTACTTAGCTCGAGCCAATGACGTTGACGTCATAAGAATTACTGCAGATATGGTATCGGATCATTGGCCAAGTATATCTATTGTATTATCAGAAGATAAGGGGTTCCATTCCGGTGGTACATGTCGCTTTGCATGTATTTGCATAACAAAGACTTACAATGCATTCATAAAATATATTTAGGCGACAAAAACTCGCCAAACGTACTATTTTACTGAGGATGATGAGACCGATACGATATCTATTTGTTTTTTTTTTTTTTTAATCATACCTTCCTTAATGGATTCCACCAAAAAGTTTATAGAAAAAAAAGAATGTATATAAGAAGTAAATAAACTTACAGCTATATTGTACATGTTTGACTAATTATTGACTCACTAACCAACTCAGTTTAACCACTTGTTATTCAGATAATCACATCAATGCATTACGTGAAGTAATGGTCGACTTAATTGTATTAAATCTTCGTAAATTGCCTTCTATTAGGCAACAATCGACTTTAGATAAATAAGTCCTCAAATAGTGGCCGTAAAGCACGTAGTACTCAGGTTGTAATGTAAACTCAAGAAGCTAAAAGATATGCCATCATTTTTAACGTCCCAAGGTGAATCACAATATACACAATCAAGCTACTTTCAAGTGCGTATTTCTGATTGGCTAAAAGCACTTTTAAACTATCACGAAAAAGTATCGTCACTTCTCATGTTCGCAGTTCCATTTTCAAATATTTACTGAGGCACCAATATTATTTAAAAACTATCTATATTTCTATTTTTGGCGCAGATATAAAATATAAATTTTACAAGCTTGCTCAAAATCCGAGTAAAAATGACAATGAATGCACCCGATTCAACGAGAACGGTTCAATGGGTCAAACGATCACGGAACAGTTCAGACCAAAATAATCGTAAAGAGAGATTCCATCAGAATGCACCGCGCGGAGGGAAAGCGAAGCCAATACAAGTATGCGATCCTGCCACACACCACCGCGCATCGTAAGTTACTATTTACACACAATAAACACTCGAGGAGCTGTTTCGACCTTTTGGGATTACATATTGCTAGCTTTTAACCACTTGTATATCCGGGTGGAGTAATTCACGCTCAGATCGCCGAAGCCCCAGGTATACCTGTGTTAGCCACCAAATAGACCGCTTAATCTATTATTGAGGTAGCAATTAACTTTTGAACTGGGAAATCTCTACGTGGAATTCGAGTTGTAACTGTTTTTTAAGTGAGTGTTGTGAGTCATAATTAAAAAGGCGCACCTGGCGCGCGGTCGAGAAAACTTATTTTTCCTTGCTTGACATTCTTTTAAGGTGACCTGATACCTATCTATAGAATGACCTTCACATGTTGGGTCTAGTATTCGTTATCGCCGCAAAAAAATCTGGTTTCGATTCTATTTGATTTCCCGCGACTTCGTCCGCGCAGAATTTAACATTTTTTCGGCGCGGAAGCCTTTTATCTCTTTCTTAAATAAAAGTAGCCTAAGTTACTCCTTATAACATCAAATATCTGCCATTGAAAGACCCGTCGCCGTTTCGGAGGTTAGCCGGAACAGACAGACATACAAAAGTTTAAAATTTGTTTTTTTGTTAAAAGTATACTTTCAATTACATTTAGTAAGAAGCTGTTATGACATTGTAAACATACACTTAATTTTTTAATTGCATATATAGATATATTAAATCTTGATGGCAAAATTATACTGATTGTCATTGATTGTTCTGACAGTTATATAGTATCTTGTGAAAGGATGATTCCGGCCAAATACCCTGTCTGTAGTGTAGCTACACACTGTGTTTCCTGTCAACTGAAGATAACGGAACGATAAGACAGTATTTGCTCTACCTAGTTTTCGTTTGAGCGTCGAATGATATGTCATAGAACATATGTAAAACTGACAGCATAAGTTATATTCTGTAGGTATTAACCAAAAGCATAATCAAAACTAACTGTCATCAGTTTACGATGCTCACCCAGGACAAACATTTGAGTGACTAATAGATGTTTGTTCTGTGTCTGGGTGTTAACATACATTTTATGTTAAATACTAAATTTTACATTTACAAAAAAAATGCATATTTGTTCTATCAGTACCTTATTTTTATACAACAAAGTACGCTAAGTTTGGGGCTAGGCATCACTGTAAGAAAAGTCCATATTTTTTTATTATTATTATCAACACCTATAAACTTTTTCAAGTTTTTAAATTGTCAGTTTTTGCCTATCATTTGTAAACGCCAAGATCGCTCTTTATAGATAATGTGCCTAATCCGAAAATTTGAAATTTTAAGGTCTTTTAAGCCGATACGTAATTCTTTAAATAAGGATGATCCATCAAAATGACGTATTCATTTAATCATCAGCCTGCCTAATCCGTTTAATTGTTTAAATATGTTTCCTTCAGGCATTCCCAAAAGATCGAATCAGCTCACTTTTGGTTCACTAATCACAACACTAACACTGCTTCCGGCTCCAAAATTTTGAACTTAGAACTCGCGTTTTTCTTTTTAAATTCGCCAGCGTATGCGCGGCTCTGGCACTGTCGGCAAACTGACGTTAAGCCATACATGGATGGTCGGTATGTCATCGGCCCGATAATGATTAGGGTACCGTGGACGTGTAGTTTCATTATTACTTTTCAAGGTCTCCTAAACATTTTTAGTTGGATTAATTGCGATATTGATTTTGGATAGACGGCGAGGCCAATCTACGAAACGAGATATTTGCCATAAATCGATTTTTTTACCTTGGAATATCTGTAGACGCGGACACCCTACGATAAGTAGGTTTTGAGACAAGTTTAAGGGTGCCAAAATAAAGGTTAACCCCAATTTTCCTGGACTAATCTACCACAGATTGGTAGAGTATACGTAAAACATTTTGACATTGATTTCAAATAAGTGTATACTTACGGTACGGTATCCATATTTTTAAAATATTGTATTGAATTGTTTTTTGGGCGGGTGTAACTTTGCAAAAAGAGGAGGTAAGTTTTCTACCCTGGAGATTTGTTTTGTATAGACCGGTTCGGATGTTTTTTTTTAATGTCTCGAAGAAAAAGAGGGGAGTGATAATTTTATATGTTTGGTAGGGTATTGAACAATTGCTAAACTTAGTATTAACAAGGAATGTTATTGTATGTACCTACATAATACTTATATAAAAGAAGTGACGTTTCTAAAAAAATTTTTATAAGGATTCAAATGAAATAAAGTATTTTGACATTGACTTTTTAGTATATATATATATATATCTCTGGCATCGTGGCTCCTTTACGAATGAACCGATTTTGTAGCGCAGTCGTTTGTTTTGCAAGCTGACGTGGTAGAGGTGGCTGTTAACTATACTTTATGGAGATCTGTTCAGGCGCTGGAAGATCATCAGCTCGTTACCATTACACCAAGTAGGGCTTTTTATATTTTCGTAAAATGAACTAGTTTATTCGATGTCCTCGCTTCAAATTCGAGTTGGTCCCACAGATTTTATCCCTTTCAGCGAATAGTCAGGAGGTCGGTTTACAGGACTCTTGTTGTTCGATGTGTGCTCGTCGTGTTCATGTCAGTATGTACCAACTTCAAAAAAGGAGGAGTAAAATTTTATCTTTAATTAATTTTAAGTAGAAAAATGTTAAATTGGTTGTTGCTGTATTTGTTTTGTTCATTAATAATTAGGCGACGTGGTCGCTAAGCGATAAAACCCTTTTTCCTGTCAATAAATTTAAAAAAAAATGTTTTATTGTTTAGAGCTGTTAATTTTGTTGATAAATAAATATTAAAACTGATTAACTTAACAGAACCCTGGCGCGGCCGGCAACAGACCCCCGTGCCCCCCGAGCAGCCAGATGCGGCAGACTGTCAAACCTGGCCACGTGCGCAGCAGCCGGCGCGCGCTATATTTAGACGATACTAATTAAACAGCCCTGTTTCCACCGCACTTTGGCTCCATTAAGACTCCTAATTTTTAAATCAACGCTCAGGGAACATCGTCTTGCTCAGTTTGTTACCATAATTCTTGGTTAGCCTATTTATACACATATTTTTTATAACATTTAACTAGTAATTATATGTATATATATGATATATTATGAATCTACGACTTTCTTTTATATATATTATATAAATATATAAAAGAAAGTCGTGTTTGTTACAACACTTATAACTCGAGAACGGCTGGACCGATTGCCATGGTTTTTGATTTGTTGGATTTGTTTCCGTCCCGAATAGCAGAATAACTATTAAAAACATTGGAAAATTAACGAAAAAATAAAATCAATTTATCCCCGTGTTCTCCACGGGAACGGGAACTATGCGGGTGAAACCGCGGGGCGCAGCTAGTATTATATAAGTGTATTTTAGATCATATCATTTAAAATCATATTTAAATTTTAGTACGACTTTATCAATGATAGATGCACCAATGATTTAGATTTATCTTTACGTTTTGACGATACAGAGTGTTCTATATGTACCAAATTGTGGAAAATAAATTAAATGAAATGCCTGTTCTTATTTCTAATACGGCTTAAACATCCAAAAAAAAGAAATTTGACAGCAATATGACTTCAGTCCAGACTTAAGGAATACGCAGAGCATCAGACCACTATAGCGGATGAAACCACACGGAACCAGTCCGCTTTGGGAAGTCAATTAACGAAATCATGTTATTCAACATTTTTTATCAGAATTCTTAGTCAGACTTCATAAAAATATTTACTCAATAGTTTAACACCAAATACGCCTAATGGAATGTATATACAAACTGTTTATTATATTTCAATATGAATAAGGAGGAATGACCTACCCTTATAACCTATAACTAAAAATGTTCATTAAAAAATAAAAAAATCCAAACGATCCAAAACCAAAGAAAATAACGCGTGTCAAACATTAAAAAAAACATTCGAAATATAAAACTAATTTTTTGGTTGATTAATAAAAATATAGAGATGAAGGCAGAAAAAAGGTACTAGTGCTATAAAACCCGTATTCAATAGTACATAATAAATACATCTCAATATCAGTAAATAATAAATACATTAAATGCGTCACTCTTTAATGGATTTATAAATTATATCCAAACGGATTAATTTCTAATCTCATCAACGGTTGC
This sequence comes from Aplocera efformata, assembly GCA_921293045.1. Lineage (NCBI taxonomy): Eukaryota > Metazoa > Arthropoda > Insecta > Lepidoptera > Geometridae > Aplocera > Aplocera efformata. Next base: position 114,110 of record OV121068.1, on the reverse strand, counting down.
ATCCAAACTGTTAAATGAGCCTCTATATATAATACGTAATTAATATGTCTGGATCGAAGGACCAAACATGACAATTAGTTCAAAAATAATAAATTTGTGGTGATTATGAAAAATCTTAGCCGATGACAGTTAAATCACAGCAACACCATACTTTGTAGGTCATGCGCATGATAAGCGCGGCGACGACCTTGACATTTACTTATCATGAATTACAGGCACTGGCTGCAACCTATTCTACCTGGCTTAAGAGCGTTCGTGACTTTTCCATACAATAAAGTTTCGTTTTTATTAATAGGTTTGGTGAGCCGTATCTCGATACAAGTTTAGTTCTGGCTTAAATTGTGCCGTTTATTGACAACAGGACACTAGAACTCGTGATTCGATGCGGTCATACAGGAAATAATTCATCATTTAGCTATTCTGCAGTTTCTTTAGTAATATCGACTCACAGAATATTCAAAAGCGTTATAGTAGCAGTTTCATATAATTTATGTTGAAGTGTTAGTATTTGAGACGCTTACATACATAATTATCTCGCTTTCGACGAATTTCATATCGAATTGCTTGCATTTTGGCTGATTTTGTGTCAGCGATGGAATGGAAGAAATATAATAGAAAATAAGTAAATATGTCTAGTTTTGGCTTTTGAATAATAGCGCAAAATTCTTGCTCGTTTTATTGATCGTTTTTGTCAGTAAAAACAGTATCTTAATTCATCGGCACGGACAAAGTCATTTGTTTATCGCTGCAAAATATCCTGTGCTTCTAATCACAATACACAAAAACTGCTTTGTGTAACTCTAGCTACCAACAAACGGGTGGGTGACTGTTTCGACCTCTTTGTTCCGAAAAAAAGATTTTGACATCGGAACGAAGTTTGCTGTCGAATTTTAAAAAAAGAACAAAAAAATGACGGTCAGTTACTAATTACGTCATCACATTTACATGCCGCCATTTAGTATCTGTAGTCATAGTCTGAATCACCAACTTAACGACGATGGGATTAGGTTCGAATTGCATTGGGTTTTCGTAAATAAAGGCTGTGTTGTAATTTGGTATTGAATAGAGGAGATCGTGTGATCTCAACAAAATGAATTTTAATAAGTTATTGATGTTTAAATTGCGGTAATTATATTATAACGGAAAACAACACGGCTAATATCATAACCTATCCTTAAATGTGTCACTGACATAGAGTTTGTCAACTCAGGTCGAACCTTGAATTTTGAAGACACCTTAATATGCCATCACTGAAATCCAGCGCGGGAGGTCATATAATATTATGCTGCCTGAGATGACTACAAATACAAGTATTTACGTACCTACTCCGTCATTTATCAATCGCTAAGGATATATTTATTTAATTTCAAAAGTATAATATTTCAGATTGGTCCCATAGACATTTTATCAAAATCGGTTCAATAGTTTGGTTGTTAAATCAAAATAACTGGAATAAATATGTCATTGAAATAAATTAAATTCCGTATTTTGCTATCCTGTGACTTTTAATAATTTTAAGTGAGCCCTAATTATGTAACGCAAAATAATCATTTTCTATGCTATACTATTTTTTTTTTTTTCTTTTTTCAGTGGCTTTTTATCTGGCTGTATATTTGCTCTGTGCGCGGCTGACATTCAGTGACCGAACGAGAGTTATCTCGCTCTCATTAACCTTGCCACAGAGTAAATATTTGCAATGCCGCGCGCATCTCTTTGTTGTACGTAAAGATATTCATACGATGAAATGACACATGCCGGTAAGTTAAAGTTACAGGTAAGGACATTACAAGTTATATATTCTCAATCGAATTCCAAAGGCAGAGGAAGAAAGGAAATAGGGGATGAAGGTATTAAAGAATTTTAAATCAGTCAATTTATTTTTGTGCGCATTCACTGCGCTTTTGCAGTAAATACTGACGACATGAGACGATAAAAATAACAAATGTTTTTACTACTACTTGACTAGTCCCGATCGGGGAGAATTTTACAGCATATCAAATAATATATGTTCACCTAAAAGTTCGTGCGGAACGCAAGCCGACTCGCGCCTAGCCTACGAAGCCGCGACAAATATGCGAAACGACTCCACACTTGTTCGCGGACGCTCGTGGTGTCGCGAGCGATTCGCGGAGGAAGTGTAGCGCGGGCATAAGCATATCGGATACTTCTCAATTCGATACAAATGAAAACCCGTTATACTGCAAGCAAATTATTTAAGAAATGCGGCCGAGAGCCGAGAGCCGAGAGCCGTGATCTCACGGCACGTCTGGAAGGATTGGTACACAAACATTCTCGATAACTCATTAACATCTGGACAGAATTATATATTATGGGGGCCTCAGCACTGCCTTCTGCGCTGTAGGTTCGATTCCCACCCAGGACAAGCATTTGTGCGCGAACATAAACGTTTGGTCTGCGTCTGGGTGAAAAAAAAAATACTAGGTATGTATTCTATCAGTTATTTGGTTCCCATAGTATATTCATGAATATTTATGTTGCTCGCTACGGTACTCCTAGGGTGCCCTCAGAGTCCCCACACGCGCGTGTCCCGCGGGCGGTGCGGGGAGCAACACAAAGTATCCTTCTTTATCAATCGATTTGGAAAATTAATCAAAATAACTGGAAAAAATATGTCACCTGTGACTTTTCCTTCGCCCATTGTATACCGATTTGGATGTTTCTTCGCCCAATGGTAGGTGTACCCTCTAAGGGCAAGAAATAACGGATAAAAGAATTGAAGTGGGTTTCTTAAATCAGTTACTTGATTTTATTTGCTACCGTGCCACCTACGACACAGGATCCCAGGGATGTATATTAAACGTAATATTAGCAGAGTTTACTAGAAACGTCGAGATAACAATAGTTTTGCTTCGCTGATGTCATCTGACCTTCATAAGGTGTGTAAACTAATTAATAACATCTTACGAAACTTATTAATAATAAATTAATAGTAAAAAAAATAAACTTTTTAAAAACCAGCTTTTTGTTTTCGTGTTCTCCTCAGCGAGCCCTTTCATTTGATACCCATACTGCGGTAGTGCAGAAAAATAACTACTCCGCCATCTTGGATGATCCGCCATATTGGAATTAGAATGACGTCACATAGCTAAGCATGCATTGTCATCCAAAATAAGCGTATATACCAAATTTCAGCTCAATCGGTTAAAGATAACTGATTTAAAATTCAGTTACAAGATTCCACCCGGACAAACAAAATATATTGCAAGTGAAATAAAAGCTTGTAATAAAATTACTTGTAGTTTTAGATCGTGCATACAAACTCAGGTGTGTAGTCTAAGAATGCATGTTTTAACCGATTTTAGAAAAGGAGGATATTCACAAATCCGCTGTGTTTTTTTTTTTAATTTGTTACGCGATAACTTCGTCAAATTTGACACTTTTTATTTCCCTTTCATTATAAAAAGCGTCATCCGATGAAGAAATCCGAGGTGTTACCATAGATAAAGAGTAATAAAAATTTAAAAAAGCTGAATTGAGACGCTACTCCATATTTTAAATCGGTTTCAAAAGAAGCGAGCGGAAGTAACAAAGCGCCATCTACCAGCAAAAGTTTCAAAGAAACTTATCAAAATGGAATCCTGTTCTGTGCTATTAAACGACAATTTGTAAGGTCTGATAACGTGGTCAGGGTCCCGGCCTTATCGGCGTCCGGACCAGCAATGCGCCGCTCGCTGCATTCCATGATTTGTGAAAGTTTACAACGCAAACTTCCAAAATTGGTCGTTATCAATATCAACTGCGCCCTGCGGTGTTACCCTCCGTTTTGCGTGATTACAAGCAGCCTATGTGTTAATCCAGGATATAAGCTATCCTGGTACCAAATCCGTTGAGACGTTTGAGCGTGGAGGAGTAACAAACATACATACATACACACACACACACACACACACACACACATACAAACATTCGCCGTTATTATATAAGTGTATATGGAAAATTATTTTTTAATTTGTAATGACATGCTTTCAAATTGGTTCCATAGATATTTTATTAAAATCGGTTCAATGGTTTAGTTAAATCAAAATCACTTATTGGCGTTGTATACCGATTTGAAAGTATAAAACTTTTTTTAAACTGTAGTGTTCTGAGGGCAAGGAGTAAGGGATGAAAAATTCGGTTTTTCTTCGATTTTTATTTGAGTCAATTATTTTGACGTGAATATGTATTTCAATCTGCTTCCATACTGGAAAGCAAGTCAGAAAAGTGATGATAACAAAATCGGGGATACAGTTTGATGCTGCAGCTATATCAATCATCTACATCCAACATTTAATTACTGTTAAATAGTTACCGCCGCCAATACGACTCTGGTGTTCTGCTATTAAAGTACGAGACTAAGTCGCATTGGTCGCTCTGAGACGGGGATGTTACATCTGTACTTACAATGCTTATAAAAGATTACTCATATATTCTGAGCTACACATATTATACACATGTTTATTTAGAAACATGAACTCAATAGTTAGCTATCGGGAAGTTTCCTGTTTGATAAATTAAGTTATTTATAATATTTTGTTAGGATTCCAGTCCACCGGAGTCTGTTTCCTCATCTCTAGCTGTTATGTTCATTACACATTCATATTAATTTATTTATTCACAAATAATTGGGTACATAGGAATAAAAATATTAATACCTAGCCGTTTTCCATGACTTTGCCCCAGTGGAATTTACCATTTTTACTGCGTGGAATCCTATTTATTTTTTCTTCTAAAGTAGCACCTTATAACATCAGCTACCTGCCAGGCAAACAATTTAAAAAACTTGTCTTTTTGTATATGTAGCATAAATACTTTCAGATGCATTTAGTGAAAATCTGTTATTTTGACATTACAAACAGACACTTTCAATTTTATTTGTATTGGTGTCACAATTTAAATTAAATGTGCAAAGAAAAACACAATTTATAGTTAAAAAATCATATTCAAACTATAAAAACATTGAATACTAAATCTTTTGCCTCGGATTCTACCTCGGACCACCTCGTGCCGCCACTCTTAAGTCAAACTACTCAACCACTAGCCCGGCCAATCTATACAGAGCAAATCTAATATTCACCGCAACCACTTATTGTCTTACTAATAGTCCCCAATATCTGTTGAAACTAACTCATTTATTCCCTCCTTGAGATTGTTTGGACACATCAAATTTAACACACACAAGTAAACACACTCATGCACATATAATGTGTCGCAGGAGCTCATTAGGCATGTTACATGCACACAGACATGTTTACCTTGTTACACAGAAGAGGACTGTGGGCACAATTGTTTATTAGATACTAGCTTTTGCCTGTAGCTTTGCTCACGTTAATGTATATTTCGTCAATAAATTTATTTCTGGATGAAAGCTACTCGTTTTCCTTTTCTGTGCCACTGACAATGCGTAGGCAAAATATCATGATGAGCGTAACAAACAAACACATTCGCAATTCTATATTATGGAAAGGGTTCGGTTTAGGATGCCCTAGTCATACCTTATTTTTATTTCAAGAAAAGAAATCTAATTGTCAGTTCAGGAGCATAGTTAGTAGTTGTCTAGGATTCCATTCCCAGTCCACCCTTACTTTAAGATAGGGATAAAGTTTTTTTTTTTTTACAATGTCTTGGTTTCTTTATTTTTCATGTCACATGCGACACAGAGAGTCCTAGTGCAGGGATGAGTGTGAAAACGTAATTATTAAAGTAAAAAAAATCTTAGGAACATGGTTTAAGTCATACTAATAATATATTTTTGCAGGCGCAGGAAGCGGGGAAAGCCAGGATCTTCAGGAGTCGGAGGGTTTTGCGGTTTAGAGGGATGTAGGTTTAAATATCTGCGGGAAGGAAATAATTAATTTAATCTAATTAAGTTAGCATACAGAACAACAGTAGTACGACATAAACATTAAAGCATCCTTACTAATTACGTCTATAACTTATAATGTAAATAAAACCTGCTTTGTTTACCTTTACGAATAAAATGCCGCGTGTACGGGCGTGTGTACTACTTTCGTACAAGAAACTTTCAATACAGTTTTAAATATCAAAACATACTTGAACTATATAATAAAGTGTTCTGACATGTTCTTAGCTTACCTGAGAACGGGCGTAGATCGTCTTCTTCTGTGAGAAATTACCTAAAAAGGTGAAAATTAAAGTTTATGTGACCCACACACTTAACTCAAAACATTGTCTTTTTATACACTTATAACTACACAAAAACACTACGCATTGTTAAATTACACTATTATGATGGTATATAAAACACTTTTCAAAAGTTTTATGTAGTTTTTATGAGTTTTAACGATAAAAAATATCGGTGTTTGAAGCTAAAAAGTTTGGTTTGGATTTGACAGATCCACGAAGGCTTTCTCGCTCACTCATTCAAGATCTTCAAGAAACAACAACTTGTCTTGTGAACGCGGCTCGACCGGTCCGAATTGCGCTGTAGGCATTACTGATAATATAGGTCCGTTTGTGCCAAACAAACAGTTAAAAAAAATATGTTTTTTTGTACTCGTATGACAAGATTATTACAACATTATTTATTATTTATGACAAGATTATTTTGTTTTGGAATAAGTGAATAAATCATATATTGTACATAAATGACCAATGATGGGCATGAAATTTTATGTATTTTTTTATCTTGTGTAGTTTCTTGGCTAACTGGCGAGACATCTACAAAAAATATGCTAAAAACACTGTTTCATTTCAAGTGATATCTTAAAACAAAACCGCGTTTCCAATGTACATAAATCATAACATGCTTCACAACAAGAATGTTTCACACAATATTCAATGAAACAGTAGATATACAAACACCATACAAATACTGAAACGCATTTGAAACCTTGTTTTCTGACCAGCATTGGATAACACAACGCAAGACTTTTCCATAGTTTGTCAAATAATACAAATTCGTTATATGATTTTTTTTCTTGTTTGTTTGGAAAAAAGCCAGACAAAAAACTATGTTACAGTAAATAAAAACGCAACTAACAACATGTTGTCTAAACTGTCATACGCGCGTCACGTGCGTACGTCAGTGCGAATGCAGTAAATTGTTGATTAAATGGAAAGGACAAGTTGAGAACCAACCAATCAGCAATCACTATTTCGAATATTTTTGATGGAATACGACGGTAAAATAGCTTGCAAAATGGCGACTTGACTGTTGCAGTCATTATTATAATAATATTATATAATAATAAGTAATACTACTGATAACAAGAAATTAATTTAATTGACGGCCCCGTATCTTAGTAATAATAACTGTTTTTGTAAGCGCAGAGATTGATTCCGGCCATTCCATATATTTGTATCATGCATAAAATTTATGCCATCTGGAATCAAACCACCACACAAGGAATCTTAGTGGAGTGCGTGTGTAAGTGTTTCTTGAAAAGAAAATAATCACCTATGTTACAAGAAGCAGGTAGATGGTTAAAATAATGTTTGGTACGACAGCAAGATTCGGACCGGCCGGCAGGCGCGGCGGCCAATCACTGCATTCCAAACATTTTTTTTCCCGCCACTCCGCGAAACCGGTCCTGAGTCAAGTGCCGCGCCCTCTAGCCACAAAAAATACATCACTAACGATTGCTTGCTAGGAATCAGGTCTCGTATTGCACGACCCTAGAAAAACATCTATGTAACACATACAAAATCAGGATCAAATTTGTATTGCATTTAAAAGCATCCCATGGTTTTCACCGTGTAGCGCATGTGGTATAGACATAAGCAACTGATACGTTCAAAATGCAAGACACGGGTTCGAACTTACGATTCCTCGCACCTCGCATTGCAATAGAAACAGAGAAGATAAAACAGTTTAAGCTACTAGCGTTATCTATACACAGTCAGTAGTAAATTTCGCGATTAAGTTTAGCTACTCGACGCTAGATGGTTGATACTGTTAGGAATATAAGTTAGTTCTCATTGACATTACTACCTACAATACTGACAATGACAGACTACTGTCAATCAGGTTTATCATCCAAAGTCATGTTCGTCTTTCTCATTCAAATTTATTCATTTCTTAATATGACAACACAACAACATAACCTATAAGTTGTAGAATTTATTATATCTACTACTTTAATGAGATAAACTCAAGAAAATTACTTTGTTTTCACGAATAAACCATGGCTGAGGCTCAGCTTGATACGGCAATAAGCCAGGATGCACTGGAACCAATATCTAAATTGATAGCAAATATCAAAGTCAAGTAAGTTTACCAACACAGCAGTTATATTTATTAATTTAATATATATTAATAAAAGCCGGTTTTTAGCTTCCGAGCTTTCCACTTCAAAAGATCAAAGAGTTTTTATGAGTTTTTGTTAATATCCTCATATAAATTGCTAAAGAATAATGACTGTCACTTAAACCTTAAGAATTTACCTATAAACTCTCATGCCTGCGTTCTACTGCGGTCAACACCACTTTCTTAATTATTTATTGCCATGATTTTACCTCCTTAATGCATAAATATTTGATTTTACAAAGTATTGTGCAATACAAATTCTATTAAAACCTTACTCACATACACATTCTTACCCAAGCACCGGAGTTCCAGTAACGCAGGTGGCACATATAGAAACATAACATTAACGTTATAACAATGATCCAGGTTAACGATACTCTGATTAAACTCTAAACAAAATGTTCATCACACAAATATTTGTCCTGGATTTGTCTTGGATGAACCCACAACCAATGGCTACTGGTTGATTGGATGATTAACTAACTTGTAAGTCAGTAAATATGATAAGAATTTGTAGATATAAGAATTTAAGATCCAAGTCACAGTACATCTCCATATATATAAAAATTCATCCCTATTTCACTTGGTCACAGCATCACATGTGAATGGCTGGACCAATTTTGCAATTTTGTGTTTGTTATTGTCAAAAGTTTAATAAGATAGAAAAAATTAGGTAATCATAGACATTTCTCAGAAAACCGGTGGTACAGCTGTTTATGAATGAAGAAAACTAAAATGTAACCTTGAATGTTTTTCAGTAAAATTCAAGGTTCCCTGAACATAGCGCTGAGCACGCTGGATGCTCTGGAACAGATCATAAACCAGGCTGAAAATACTACGCCATAGTAAGTCTACCAAAGTACAAATAAAAATAAATTCCCATACCTATATTACATACCTCTGCACTAGGATTCCTGTGTTGCTGGTGGCATAGACAAACCCAAGATCTAAGAACAAACTTTACACACATCAAATAGTTTGTCAATTGGGAATGAAACCTGAGACCCCTAGCAACCCTGTAGCATCATCATCTATCAAAATAGTCCATACAGTACTATCTTTAGTACTTTGTTAATTGATTACGGGGGTCAGCTGGAAGAAATGTCTATGCACCAGCTTATTAACAAAAATCTGCTTTGAAATATACACCTTGATCAACATTTGTCATTTTTACCCAAAGGGAACATTTGCTAAGCCTCCAATGTTTGACTGTCCTTTGAATAATGTTATTTTTGCCCGGGGGCACAATTGGAAAGTGCATGTCTTTGGTTGTGGGTGTTTATTAATATTGAGGTATGGTCCGTGCCAGCGCGCTGGTGGGCGTGCTGCGGAGCGCGGGCGGCGCGCTGTGCCGCGCGCTGCCGGAGCGCGTGGCCGCCGCCAACATCGCGCGCCGCGTGCTGCGCGCGCTGCGCAGCGAGACGCCCTCCGCCACCGACCAGGTGCGTCTACTGCCGAGGGGGAGGGAGGGGGGGGGAGCACACACTCTGACACGGGGATGTAACGTCTCATGTACCTACAACCACAGTCTTCCACCAGATCGTGGGTGCTCCACTGCCTAGCAGTAGACCAGGCAATATTTCTTTGGGCGAACTTGGCACAAGTTCTGCTGCTACTTTGGGTGGCTCCTTTCGCACCACCTGGGCGATACGCGCAGGGACTTTAAAGGTACCCACGGGCGCGAGCGACATGGACCCCTGAACCCATGGTGATTGATCTTCTTCTTCTTCTTTCGAGTGAGTGAGTGACCAACTGTGGTCCCATAATTTTGAACTGAAAAGATCTGAATAGGTATCATTCAGAACGTCGTCGCGTCGCTGCTATAATGTATATGTCGGTTGTGCGGCGGGGGGCGCGCGGGGGGCGAGTGGTTAACGTGATGTGTTGTCAGAGCGGCGAGGTGGCCGGAGACTCGCTGCAGAAGCTGGTGCTGACGGCGTGGGCGGCGCGCCGCGGGACCGTGGGGGAGCACGACCTGCGGGAGGCGCTGCGGGACCACATGGCAGAGGTGAGCCGCGCCGGCGCAACCCGACTCCGTGGAAAGAAAGAAACATTTATTTGGCACACGAATAATAAAAATTACACCAAGAAGAATATAGTATTATTTAGAAATAATTAAAAAAAAATTAAATTGTACTTTTCAAGTATACATTTTGACACTCGTACCCCTGCACTGGGATTCTCTATGTCGCAGATGAGATCGAGATCGAGAATAAATTCATACTCACATCAGAAAGTTGAACTACCAAATAAGCCATTTTTTTTTGTCAATTGAATGTGATGTGTCTAACTGAAGGCCCCCTGATGTTGAGTGGTTACCTCTGCCCATAACAACAGCAATACGACTTAGGTCGGACTTAGGAAGTATGAGGAAGACCCAAGTCGCACCTCGTTTAGCCCCTCACCTGAGACGGGGATCATTATTTCACCGGCACCCACATCCCTCCAACCGGAACACAGTAATGCAAGTGCACCGCTGCTTGGCGGCGGATTACCAGATGTGGAGGCAGTACTTCTCCGGGCGAACTTGGCACAAGTCCTCCCGCTGCTTTAGTCGTTCCTTTAGCACCGCCCAGGGGGTAGCAGCCGGTGTGGGTGTGGGTGTGGTGCGTGAGCTCGTGTGGGTTGCAGCTGCGGCTGGAGCTGGAGTCGACGCTGGAGTCGATCTCCGCGCAGGCGCTGGCGCACATCGACTCCGGCTCCGTGGTGCTGGCCGGCATGGCCACCCCCCTCATCGAACGGTAACCACACACCATACACCAACCCCCCACTCACCACCCACCACTCACCACCAACCACACACCACACTCTTCTTACGTGAAGAACAGAACTTGTCCTGACCGGGATCGAACCCCCGACCTCCGGCGCAGAAGGCAGAGCTACTACCGACTGTGCTGTGCGGCCGTTAACTAGAATGTCAGTTGTTATAGGTTCTAGGTTAGTAAATAGTTTAGTAACACTTAATCTTTCATAATCAAACCTAAACCTACTGCTTGTAAACGTCACGAGACGGCTCCTACACCTGTTCTGGTAGTAAGTAGCTCTGCCTCCTGCGCTGCGGGTCGCGGGTTCGATTCTCGATTTGATAATGTTTGTTTTTTTTTATATGGTTAACAAGAAATTCTAGATAGCAAAATTTTCTAGATAGATAAAAAGTTAGATTAAAATTACTCATTAGCTATAATATCATATGGCTAGATCGTAATATTATCAGATTACTCGCACAGTAATTTGACAAAAATATAAAAATACAGTTATACAGGTAAACGTGGTGGCCCAGGGGCACAGACGCCAACTTTCAATCTGAAGATCGCTGGTTCAAACACACACAGGAACCAATGAGTTTTTTCACTTGAAAAATGTATGTGCGCAATACCACGTTCTCGAAACGGTGACGGAAAACATCGTGAGGAAACCGGCATGGCTTAGATTCAAAAAATTCGATGACATGTGTCTACCAATCCGGATTGGACTCCCGTGGTAGATCAGAGTACATTCACTCTCAATTATCGAGAGTAGGCCGGTGTCCCTGCAGTGGGAACATTAGAGGCTGGTACGGTAAGGTAAATTTCAGCAAAACCCTATCTCAATACAAAATTTCATCCAAATCGTTAGCCGTTTCTGTAATAAATAAAATATAATATATATAATAATTTCTTGTTTATAATAATATAATAGTAAGATATGTATTTACATAATAAAAAAGTCCTTTAAAAGTATTGTATCAGTAATTGGTTCCTATAGTACAAGCTATGCTTAGTTCGTAGCTGAGCGCTGTGTGAAATTTCCATGTATATTGGTTATATCTGTGTGTCAGGTTCCTCCGGACGGCGTACAAGGAGCACACGTTCCGCCTGGTGGTGCCCGAGGGGCCGGGTGTGGGGCAGGTGAGTGCCAAACAATTTGTACTGCATCTCATCTACTATTCATTTAATAACTAGCCGAGTCTATTATTCTCATTAGAATAAAAAACAATTAAAAAAAAAAAAGAAAAATATTGTTAGCTATTGTATTTTGTGTATTTTTTTAATTGAAACGTGTATGAACGTTTATTTATTTATTTACTATAACAACTATTATTACAGGTTTACCCTAATGCAATAGCGTAATCAATATATTTAAATACAAATGTTGTCGTCGGCAGACGCACGGCATGGCGGCGCGGCTGGCGGACGCCGGCCTGCCGGTCACCGTCATCTCCAACGCGGCCGTGTTCGCGCTCATGTCGCGCGTCACCAAGGTACGGCGCGGGGGCCCGCTCGGGGGGCGGGGGGCGGGGGCGGGGGGTCTGTACATCCACGTTCCGTTGTTACCGCACGTTGTTGTGTCGCAGGTGGTGATCACGGCGGGCGCGGCGGTGGGCGGCGGCGCGGTGCGCGCGGCGCCCGGCGCGCTCAACATCACCGCCGCCGCCAAGCACTACAACGTGCCCGTACGTACACCTCGCGTCGCCGTGTATGCTAGTGCCATGTGCCCCCGTGTATGCTAGTGCCATGTGGCCCCGTGTATGCAAGTGCCATGTGCCCCCGTGTATGCTAGTGCCATGTGGCCCCGTGTATGCTAGTGCCATGTGCCCCCGTGTATGTTGGTGCCATGTGCCCTCGTGTATGTTGGTGCCATGTGCCCCCGTGTATGTTGGTGCCATGTGCCCCCGTGTATGTTGGTGCCACATGGCCCCGTGTATGCACATTAGACGTTACCTTCCCCTCTGGGGTGATGGGACTTAGATCGGAGAACCCAGTTCGTATTGTTGTTGTTATGGGTGGAGGTACCCACTTATCATCAGTTTGTTGTCTTCACCCGTCACATCAGTAGAATAAGTTCAGCGTTCAAAATATTGAAGTCTTTTTAGTCATTGTCACTTAAAAGTGTTTTGAATATGAACTGTAACGTGCGCCGAGCGCGGAGTCCCCCGGCCGCGTGGGGCGCCCCGCGCGTGGCGCGGGCAGTACAGCCAGCCCCCCCCCCCCCCCCCCCCCGTCCCCCCCGCAGGTGCTGGCGCTGTGCCCGCTGTACAAGCTGACCCCGCTGCACGCGCAGAACGTGGGCTGCGTGCCGCGCGGCGCGCCCCTGCACCTGCACACATACAGGTACCTTAGTAACGAGAACACATGACCTTGCAGGTACATCATTATTTAACAAAAAGTGACATTTCCATTTAACAGAAATAAAATATTTTGACTTTGATATTGCCCGAGACTAAATTCTAGTTTGGTTGTTACAATATTTCAATTTTAGTTTTGTGTCGGTCGAGGGCCATCCGCCCTCACCAAACCCCGGGTTAAGTTGGTAAAGCCATCTGCGGCCATCAACGTATAGTGCATTAAAAAAGTAACTCTCTTCTTAGTGGATTCTTCAGCCCAAAGAATGTTGTATAAGGAATAATTTAATAATTCTAGGACATATCACACAGCGCCATCTAGCCCCAAACTAAGCATAACTTGTACTATGAGATTAGATAACTGATAGAATACTTGTAAGTTTTTATTTTGTGAAGACATACTAGTGACTTATAGTTGACTGGCTCACAGCTCAGTTGTTCTGTGTGTGGTTGTTAATATGTATTATTATACAATATTTAAGTATATAATACGAGCTATGCTCAGTTTGTGGCCAGATGGCGCTGTGTGGAATGTCCGTGAGTATTTATTAGTATTGTAAAGGCCCTCCAATGACCCCCCGTTGCAGGGAGCAGAGGTGCGAGTCGGCGCGCGTGTTCGCCCCCATGTACGACTTCATCACGCCCGACCACATCACCTTGTTCCTGACCAACTTGTGAGTACGCGCCGCATCCTTTGACCATCCATGTAGGGATACATGTGCCCCCCGGGGGGTGCTGAAGGACCAACCAAAAGTGGCAGTAGAAATTTTTAATGTTTATTTAATTAATTTCATACATTTAATCTTGTAGCTACAGTTATAATTGCCTAATGTGATTCTTGTTAGGTCTATCGCGATTTTTTTGGCTTGGTCTGAAAACCAGCGCTGTGCCCGGCATGACAGATCTATAACGCTCGGGTGCAGCGTTAAGCTGGGCCAGGCACCGTGTGTCGCACGTCGCGACGCACTTACTATAACTATGTTATTATTGCTATATCTCTGTCATTCATTCATTTTAAAATTTAGTAGGACTTTTTATAGATGCACCAATGCCTTATTTCAATTCTAATACTTCTTGTCCATTCAAAGATTGTCTGTAAGAGATCGCTTTACGGCGATAAGACCGCCCGTTGTGTCACATTTATATTAGTTAAGATTTATATATTTAAACTGTTGTTATAAAGTGTGATCTGTCATTAATTCCAACAAACTTGTGATCCCCAGGGGCGGCAGCTCCCCGTCCTACATGTACCGCACGCTGTCCGAGCTCTACGACCCGGCGGACAACTATTTCGATTAATGCTACATATATATATACTATTATATATAAGTTCTGTTGTACATAGTTGATAACTTATGAAGATGTACTGTAATTGTAATACAAAACATTGTGTACAGATGTGTTTTATTCCGAACGACACGACGAAGACAAGGTAGCAGGATATTTATTTTTAATAAGCTGCCATCTAAAAATTCTGTTGGTGACAATAAAGTATTAATTCATTAATTATTTATTCAATCATTCAATCAGGCTGGTGACATTGCCGTGAGATTAGGAGTCATTGCAACTCACGCCATGAAAGTAATTTATTTATTTATTTAATAAGGACTCCCAACACAGGATACACTGAACATACAGCTTAAAGTAGGCAAAAGTCTTAGATAATAGTGGACCCGCAATTATAGGGCGTCACAGCGTGTTAATTGAGAATACCAGACATTTAAAAAAAGTTGAAAATATAAAAAAATAGGTTGAAAAACATTTGGACAAACATGCGATGAGAATGGAAATAATATCTATGTTACTTTTGCTTAATTTAACATCAAGTAACAAAATAAAAAAACTTTAATAGTACCTGAAAGTTACTAACGTTGCTATCCCCGAAAGCAACGTTAATTATATATTATGGCTGAGAAGCAAACCATAAGAAAACTATCAAATTATTTGCTTCATCGATTAGCCTCGAGATTCATAAGTACGCGGGCGAGGTACATAATTTACCGCCATCTAGCGGCGGGTAGCGTAACAATTTAGTATAAAGCTGCAGTCGAGAACAGACTTACTGGTGTTAAGCTCTATCTAGTATTGAATAGCTGTACTACGAAAGTTTGCACGAAAGCTGTCTATTTGTTCATAATCATCAGTAACTTTCCTCCCGACTAACTATTGGATGGGTGACCGTATATTCAGATTTGAACCGAACACTACCGTGCTTCAAAAGGTTCGTTATGAGACTGTCTGAGGTTTCCTAGCGGCCTGAAATGAGAATATATAATATTTTATGGTCAAATCGTGTCGGTATGTAAATATCCTAAAATAATAGAGGTAATCCTCTAGAACTTACAATACATTAAAGGAGATCTTACCTCTTAATCATACTCCTGCACTATGATTCCCTGTGTATCAGATGGCATGGACAAACATAGACACACCCCCAAGACCTGAGTACAAACTTCATCCGCACCACACAAAGTGTGCCCCGGCCGGGAATCGTACCCGGGACTTTCACAGCAGATAATGGGCCCCCTAATAGAATTTTATGGCTCTGCGCTTTCTATATCCGACATTGAAGCGTAACAAACAAACAAACTGAAAGTCGCATTTATCACATTAATGTAAACTGTTTGATGACTTTTTCAACATTATCCTTTAATGAACTGACAGATAATCCATAGCAACACGGATAACTGTAAAAAGTATTTGGAACTTTTGAATCACGTCAACAGTACGAACTTACCATTACCTACATGTATACTAAACCTGAAACTGAATATAAATTCAATACAATTCTTTATTTAAAAATAAACATAGCTTTACAGAATAGTATTCCAGTGCGTTACATTTATGAAAATATTTACAAAATAAAATATTAATAATAAGAAATAAGTAGGTACTTATATCTACACTAAATACTAACACAAGATGAGATCATTCATTGTCTTAGGCGTAATACATAAAATGAAAACCCTAAAACTAAATTATAATAGTCTCGCTAATAATCGCTTGTCATTAAAATTTGGGCAATCAGATAAATATCTTTAAAAATAATTGTTCACCTATTAATCAAATTTAATTCATTCATTCGCTCACCAACTAGGTCACCGCAGCCCACCTCAAACTTGTGCATATCAAATCTCGTTTAATATCTTGTTTGCATTTGTGTTTGTGTGGCTTTTACAGCGTGCTATCCACAGAACAAAAAAAATCTGTTCTGTGGTGCTACACATGTGGTGGAAGAATGTGCAAGAAATACATTAACCACAAAAATACAATACAAAGTAGATAACGGAATAAGGTTATAGAATAAGAATATTGAATCAGACTTGGGGTAATGTTTGACGTATTTTCATGTTTGGGATCGTATAGTAGTTAAAAATAACAACGCAGTACATAATATCCTAGCGCAATGTCTTCAGTCGAGTGTGACCACTATTCGCTAATGACTTTCACACTATTTTCCGGCTCGCCTGCGCAACTGCGCCCTTATGCTGTCATTATTATCTGTCAAAATTACCATAACATGTGGTAAGACTACTTTGCAGGTAACACTTCAGTCATTGTTTCTCAACCTTTCAGTACCATTCGCGGTGACGCTGCGGGTCGGCGCGGCGCCGCACTCGCGCTACTATTATCTATTCTGTGTTCCTAGTCTCATGGAGTAGTATTCTACGCCCGAAATGATAAATTAAATTCATTTTTCAATAACTTTGGTAAATATAATTTTTTACACAGCTATCTGCTTGTGTATTCGCTTTTTTATACACCGTTGGAAGCGAAATGGCGCCCCCCTTATGAAAATCATGTTTTGACTGTTTGTAAAACAAAAACTCTTTAATTATTTAACGATTTACTTTAGTATATGCATATTTCCTTCGATTATCAAGTAGATTCTCCATCTAATTGCCTGCCTCACGATCGTTACCCAGTTGTCTCATAAACAGTTGACATAAATGTATTGTATTAAAACATGTGTACTATAATCATACACAATCACACTCCTTGTCTGGGATCCTCTGAGCAGGTAGTATTGAAAAACATAAACATTCAAGATTCAAAAATAAATAAGTATGGTGAAAATTGTGAATAATATTTGCATTTAGGAAACCGAACCCAGGAACCTTTGATTAGAAGCCAGGGCAATTTTCCTAT
Source organism: Aplocera efformata (assembly GCA_921293045.1). Classification (NCBI taxonomy): domain Eukaryota; kingdom Metazoa; phylum Arthropoda; class Insecta; order Lepidoptera; family Geometridae; genus Aplocera; species Aplocera efformata. The sequence continues at coordinate 96,591 of OV121068.1, read as the reverse complement.
TATTTAAACATACTGGTAAGTAATATTATAATATTAAGCAATATTGTTTATCGAATTAAATCAAATCGAAAATTGCTGCTATTGTTTGCTTTATTGCGGAGGCGTCTTGAAGGTAGAGTAGTAAACTGGCTGTCACTAGGCTCGTCGGCACTTTAGTGGCAGAGTTTGAGAAACGCCGATTTGTTTGACCCCTATTATCTATCTGTCTTTGTCTAATGAATTAGTGTAAGCGAGAAGCAAATATAACATCCATTCGCAGCTAACTTCATAATGCACTTTCGTGCGTTATGTTGGCTGCGTGCATAATAACAATGGGAGGGGCGTGATGTAATATTAGCAGCGCTTAAGCGCTTTGCGCACTGTATTATGGCGATTGAGATATTCTACAGCTGATTTCTAAAGCGCTTTATTGTGAAAAGTGGTAATTATTAGTCCACTCGAGTTGGTTGTGTAAACTTTTTTCAGTGTAGCACGTATCGTGTCTTTAGTTCGTCCAGATCGAGTGCATAGCGTTACTTTATTTTCTTTCGATCATTACAAATAGTGTTACTGCGATGAAAACTTGTGTTTTAGTTGTGTTTAAGATTTGTGAACTTTATTTTGGATTGGATTGAGTTGATATCTATGCTCCAGGCAGTGCGTGACGAGCGCAGATTAACACTCTGATTCACATAAATTATGTGACGGTGACGAACCATTTTAAGTGCGCGATAACACGCCCTCTTCTGCTCCCGATATTCCGGATTTTATTATTAGCCAACGCAAATAAAATAAATTATCGCGTGTTTCTTTAGTATAAAATCAATAAATTTGTTTGTACGCGTCGTTACGCTTTGCTGGGATGGTATGTGAATACGAAGATTGCATAACCGAGCGACAGATATTGCTCTGCATTTATAAAATTAGCGGACGTAGCAATAAAAAGAATAAAACTAAATTGGAAGAATGATTAAAGTACGCGGTCGTTTTTGAACGTGGTTCGGGACACGGCCGCTAGGAGGCGTCGCGTCCTGTGCGCCGTGACGTTGGCGCGCTTGCTGCGAGCGAGCGGCAGTCAGCGCGAAGTTCGCGTCTCAGTAGCAAGTTTACAAAGTCGGGCTCCGTGTGGATTTCGGATAATTAAATAGTAAAAGTGTTGGTTGTTGCGAAAGTGTCGCAGTGCAGTGCGTCGCCGCCGGAGTGCAGCGAGTGGTCGCGGTCGGGCCGAGCCCGGCGGTCGGCGCAGATCGATAGCCTCGCCACTTGGAATGGCGCATCTGATATGAGCCAAGGAGGGTCTCGCAGACCTTACTCCCGCGGGGGTCCTCGCTGGCACCCCCGCTACAAGGAGTACTGGGACTACGAACATAACTACAGGTAAACAATCCGTAGCTAATTAGAAAATCAACCTTTTTATAGTGTCACGCAGTTGGTAGTAGGGTGAGCATGCTGATTCAGAACTCGGGACAAGTTCTGCAAGTTATGTAATGTAGGTTTCTATTTATTTTCCGTTCATGTTTTTTTGTGAGTGATTTTAGGTAAAAAAAACTAGTAAGTCTTTAATGTCTATATTATACATAATATATAATAATAAAAAGCTTTGTTGGTTGGTGAGTGCATCACTCGTGGGAGGCAGGACCAATTTGGCATTTTTTGTGATATTTGTACAATTAAGGTTAATTAGAAGGTTAATTGATGGATATAGCTACAGATCAAATCATTGAGTTATTGCAACATGTCAAAGTTTAGTTAAAAATAATAACTTAATCCTGCATTCGGATTCCACATGTTATGGGCAGCTATACACACAAATATACATAATAAAATTACCCAAAAACAAACTTTATGCTCATTACAAAATTTAATTCCCTTGCAGTGAAATCTGCACCTGCTTTGTAGGCATTACTGCCAACATTTCCTCTAATGTTCCCACTGCTGGAACACCAGCCTACTCTCGTTAATTGAGAGCTTTAATCCCATGTCTTCAAATTTTTGTTTCTAAGACATGCTGGTTTCCTCACAATGTTTTCCGTCACTGTGTTGAGATCATGTTATTGTGCACATACATTTTTAAAGTAAAAAAACTCATTGGTGTATGTTTGGGTTTGAACCAGCTACCTTTACATTAAAAGTCTGCCTCTGTGTCCCTGGGCCACTACACTCATACATCATATATACAGGTATCAAGTACAGCCGTGTCAGATTGTCCGTGAATGTGAGTGTTGATGGCCGCCCTAGTCTGTATGTAAATAGTTTAGGTCATGTCTTAATGTAAAATTATAACTTTGTATAGCACATACTCACCGCAGACTCCGCTCGCTGTCCATGTGCCTGATAATAGCATCTACTGGTTCATATGTTCAAAGTAATATTGATTTGAAGATATGTTTGTTGGTATTCGTATTCTGTGGGTCTGCTGTCCTGTTTAGGGTTGATTTGTGCATTGTCCCCCCGTTGTTATTCAAACCTGTCCATCGCTGGGCCAACTCCTTGAAAGTACCTGAATAGGACTGGGTTATTGGCAGTACTGTCACTAAACTGTGTGTAAAAATCGAAATATACTAGCTTTTCCATGTGGCTTAACCCTTTTCCTGAAACGGTCAGTTAATTGTATGTATACAATGTGTATCATACATTAGATGTAGATGCGACAAGTGATGAGTTCAACTCCATCACTTTTCCAACAAATGTGTGTAGCAACTTTTATTTTAGGTTCTTTCCTATGAATTCCGTTCCTTTTATAAATTGCAAATTCAGTTGCTCCGTCACACTCAAATTGCGCAATGGGTTTGGGTTACAATTGGTACCAGGATACCGTATCCTGGATTGACACATAGGTTAGTTTTTATCCCTAAAAAATTAAGTATTTCCTCAGGGTGGGCAGCCAAGGGCCGCAGCTAGACTAGCATAATTAAAACTCAAGTAATCAGCGGCCTTAATCATCCCACTCATTAAGTAACAGCTGCAGTAATAACTTATTTATCTGTCTCCGCCTTCCTCGGACACATCACAACATGGCCGCTGAGAATGCCTCCGCTCACTGATATGACAGTTATTATGTCCAATGAAACACCGTAATTGTGTAAATACATGTATTGAGCTTGGTAGCACAGCAAGTAATAATCAAAGTATGAAAAATATATATCTACCCTACTTAAACTACCTTATTTATATCCAAGAACGTTTAGCAAGTAAAGTACCCACATTTAATAGACACAACAACACTGAAGCCTGGGTTTCCTTTACTGATTTAGAGAACATGTCACAGTGTCGGTCCTGGCAATACTTGTTGATATGCCACTGAGGCTATGGTCTTAAAGATGTTAAAATTGACCATTTATTCACATGACCAGCCAGCTTCCCCTCGGGTTGGTCGGTTAGGGTTGGAACAGACGTAAACTTAACAAATAAGATAAGCTTAAACATGAAAATTGACTGTAATTTGACATATCTGTGTGCATGTAATGTGCCTGGGGAGTTCCTGTGACACGTTATATGCTCACGAATATGTGTACATGCATGTGTAAAATTTGACGTGTCCAAATGATACTTGAGATCTAAAGGAATAAATGAGTTTGACTTTGACTTTGAGTATGCCATGGTTAACAGTGCCACCTGACAGGTCAGGAATGATAGTATTATGAACGGGTAGTACTGCCACCACACCTGGTATCTTGCCGGTGGAATGACAGGCGGGTGGATGTTCTCAGCTGGACAGGCTTGCTTGTCTGTCACTATTATTTCATGTAATTTGGTATTCGTCTACTGGCGTCACAGCTCAGTCGGGGCCTTCTGCGTCGTGGGTAGTGGGTTCGATTGCTAGGACAAACAATTGGGTGAGGAATACAAGCGTCTATGTTCGTCACACGAATGCTTGATATGGACGGGAATCGAACCTGCTGAGGTGTGGAGCCAGACATTTGACAAACGAATGAACTTTTTGGCTGTCATCGTGTTTGTATAACATTTGGGCACGGAATCTTTGAGAGGGTAGTGCGGAAGGCTACGTCCACCCGCGACCATTGACCCCGAGGGCGAGCGGTACGTCACGGGGGGAAGTGGTAGAAAAACTCCCCCTCGAAGCGGCGCCCGCGCAGGTACCGACCTTGCGGTGAACGACCGCCGCCCTAAAATAGCTACGCACACGCACACGGACACCCGCACACACACACACATATATACAGACGCGAGGAGCAGGTACGCGCGTTACCCAGCCCTGGTGTCAGGATATGTAGACCGCCTAGGTTTTAAACCTTATCAAATTGTCGATGCAGAAAAAGTAATATTTATATGAACCAAAACTCGAACCATTTTTCTTCAAAGCTTCTCAGTTCGACGTGTGGTTGTCCTTGCAAGTTTGTTATGAGATATTTTCGCTGATTAGAATGAACATTTTTCAGCCGACTTCCAAAGGAGGAGGATATCGACTCGTTTTTTTATGTTTGTTGCCTCGGAAGTCCGTCATTTGTCAACCGATTTTGGAAAAATCTTTTTATTTATATGTAATAAATGGTGTCCAAGTAAACTTAATTGCGTATTTTGCTTTCCTGACACTTTTTTCGCCCATTGGAAGTAGATTTTAATATTTCTTTTTAAAATGGTAAGGTGTGCCCTACTATTTTCAAAAGAATTATTATTTTAAAATTTAAAGAGGGCCTGAATGCGAGAATGTGTGTTCGAACAATGATTTACTTGAGAGAGTATATCTCGAGTCTCATACAAATTTCATGAAAAATTTTTACCCGTAATGGCGAAAAATATATCGCACTACGTTTCGAGTGGCTTCCTACTTAATTTGGAATATAATGTTGATTAACTGATGCCGTCACTGCCGCGGTGCTTGCACACCGTGATACAAGTATCGAGCTCAAGTGCGGGGCCCTGCCGTGCCGTCCTGTCATGTGGACCATGAGGAGTGCCTCCCACGCCGGGGGTACCACCAAATAATCCTTACCTCCACTTTATACTATTTTAGCTTCAACTGTGACTACGAGTAGGGGTTTCTTGCTTATTCGTCCCCATGGAAGGCCGGATAGGGTTTGAACAAGCGCTAAACTTAGTTTTAAGAACGCATGCTCTCGTAGGTACTTATTTATTTTTAAAAAGAAATTGACGTACCCAAGTAATTTTTAAAAATTCAACAGAATAAAGATGTTTGACTTTGACTTTACGTGCTTGCGGCTTGCTGTTAAGTGGGCACCGCCACCACCAGCCAGCGATGAAGAGAGTTCGTTATTACACCGATGTACCGATACTTATATAATACACTAGCGACCCGCCCCGGCTTCGCACGGTTAGTAAAGCATCAGTGTCGTCTCAGAAACTACCAGTGCGAAGCTGGGGTGACTTGCTAGTGTATTATACATATAAACCTTCCTCTTGAATCACTCTATCTATTAAAAAAAACCACATCAAAATCCGTTGCGTAGTTTTAAAGATTTAAGCATACATAGGGATATAGGGACAGAGAAAGCGACTTTGTTTTATACTATGTAGTGATTTGGTATATGTAAACCTATTAAATGTTAACCCACATTGATATCGAGTATCGAGTTGGTGCTCCACTCGTGCCCGCTCGTTACAGCGTTACAGAAACCGTGTGTATGTGTATGTATGCAGATATGAGACGGTGGTATCGGCCTCGATGTTCCGGGGGGGACACGGTCTTACTCTCGACGATTGAGAGTGGGTGGACTGCGGTCTACTGTCTAGCCAGGCCCCGATACTTAATATTTACATTAAAAAAAAAACCACTTGTACCTTGCACTTTGGGTTTGGGCACAAGACGAACACCCAAGACTCGTGAAAAATGTTTTCGCTTAATTGACAAAGTTTGCCTGGGCCGAGAATCGAACCCACCTCACTTTGAAGGCAGGGTAGATATGGAGCCGACTAAAAATAATGTCTTTGAATTTTTGGTTGTTGAGTCTCGTCCAGCTGGTGCTGGTGCAACGACCTTCGGACAGGCGGAACTTATTTTGTTCATTAATATTATAATTATGTATTCAACTTCCATTATGAAGCCTATCTGCGGGGAAATGGGGGCGAATACTATTGCATCCCCTATTATTATACATTTTCTTTATAAATGTAGAAGATGTAAAGAAATGTAGAAGATACGCGACTTGCTCCCTCGGACGGGGCCGCTTAGATTAGGTGGATGCACACAATTTCCGTCCCGATACAATTGGAGTAGACTGTAGAAGCACTTCAAACGTAAGACAGGGACAACACTTGTTATCTCTTTCCCGCTTCCTTATGTCCTTATCGGCGGACCGCCGCGGCTGTGCGTGGTTATCTGTAGTGACAGCCGGAGCCCTATTTTCCGCCAGATGTTCTGCCAAATTATTGTTATACTGATATATTGTTACAGTTTAGAACCAATATTATAAATGCGAATGTGAGTTTGTTACTTACGCATAACCTTATCCTCAACCGATCGTCATATAATATTGCATACGCGTTGTCGGCGGTACGGAAACGATGCCTTTCAGCCAGAAATAAATAAACGAAATCCACATTAACGTGAGCGACGCCGCGCGAAGCTAGTACGACGATAATAATAAAATACTAGAGGATGTTTTACCTTTCTGTGAAAATGCGTATAATAAGGCCCGAAGTTCGGTTTTTGTTAACGCAATGATGGAAAGCTGCGTATCTTCCTACTTGTTCGATCAATGCTATGATTATTAAAGAGGCTACATTAAAACCAAATCCCTTTTGGCGAACCTATTTTACCACTTTATTTGAAGTCGGTTAATAAGGCACGAAACACCACGCTTGTATCTTCGAACCTTTTCGTTTCAATCTCTGAATAGATCTCAAAAAATCATTGAGTGCCTCCAATTCTAAGGCCTATTCCCCCAGCATCCCTTCGGTGCGCACAAAAAGCAAGACTCCATCCCTCCGTCTCCCTCCAACCGGTACAATAGAGAGAGACGCGAACAATACCTCTCCGCGCGTGAGGAGACCCGAGCCTCGGTCGCAGGTAGCCGGCGCTCCCCCTCATAATCAGAACCTTAACGCAATCCGCTAGAGTTGGTAATTCTGTTTGCGTTTTGATGATATTTTTTTGTTCCACTAAAATCGTGATGACCTTTCTGTTAAAGAATAATAGTATTTATGTTTATGATATAAAAGTTGCAAGTGTGAAAGTGTACGCATTTGAGATGGCCGTGTGATTCACTAGCGATGACGCGCGGGTTCACTTGTCTACTACAAAGGCACGGTCACGTGTAGGCCCTACTGTTGGCCTTGACGAGTTATTTAACACGCTAAAAGTCAGGTTATAACCTTGTTATGCGGAAGTCATAAAAAATTATGTTCTTGGACTGTTCACACAGCGCCATATAGCCGCAAACGAACATATTAGGAGTACAAATAAGTTTCCGCCGTTTTATTGTATTGTAGATGGCGCGGCACGGAGTTTCGGTTAGCTTTCGCAGATGATAACCGGCTTAAAAAATAGTTTGGACATTCAAGAACAACATAACCTATTAATATCATTGATTTTATATTGGTAAAATATAATTTTTATAAGTTGAAAATGTCAAAATTTGAGCCAAGTAAGCGTCATTTGCGGGAAATATTAGTTTACTTCTTTAATTTAAAGAAATCTGCTGCTGAGGCGCATCGATTGCTCGTAGAAGCATATGGTGAGGTTGCTTTGAGTGAGAGAACGTGTCGAGAGTGGTTTCAAAAGTTTAAAAACGGTGATTTCGACGTAGAAGACAAAGATCGCAGTGGAAGGTCAAAAATTTACGATATGCTGTGTATTTGGTGGGATCAGCTAGGTGTAGTGTATTATGAGTTGCTTAATCCGAGCGAAACAATTACTGGAGCCCTCTATCGAACACAATTGATGAGATTGAGCCGAGCTCTGAAGGAAAAACGCCCTCAATACTATTCTAGACACGAAAAAATTATTCTTCTGCATGAAAATGCTCGTCCACATGTTGCGGCTCCCGTGAAAAAGTACTTGGAATCACTTGATTGGGAAGTGTTACCCCACCCGCCGTATTCACCAGACATTGCACCGTCCGATTATCACCTGTTCCGGTCCGTAGCACATGCTCTGACGGCGCAGCGGTTCACATCTTATGAGGATACCAAAAATTGGGTTGATTCGTGGATAACCTCAAAAGACAAGGAGTTCTTCAGACGTGGGATTCGAATGCTGCCTGAGAGATGGGAAAAAGTGGTTGCAAGTGATGGGCAATATTTTGATTAAATTTATATTACCGTTCTTCTACAATAAATATTTAATTTGTGTTAAAAACGGCGGAAACTTATTTGTACTCCTAATAGCTTGTACTATGGGAAACAGATTACTGATAGAACACTTACCTACATAATACACATACACATACACGAGTAATATAGATGTTTATTTTGTCTGTATTAACAGACAAAACAACATAAACATATAGATGTTTATTTTGTCTGTTAATACAGACAAAATAAACATCTATATTACTCGTGTATTCGTCACACAAATGTTTGTCCTGGATGGGAATGGAACTCACCGATGTGTTCGATCTCCTTTGTCCGCCCTCAGAAGTAGAATTCAAACTATTTAGAACAACAGGCGATTTGAGCACCTCATCCTTTTTGTTAGTTGGTTAACAAACAATTATCAAGACCTGTTCGCCGAGATATCACTTAAGAAGCTAAAAAACAACAGTTCTATTTTTAAGTTGGTCAGTAATCAATTTGTACCTTCCTGATCACACACACACACACACACACACACGCCACCCGACCCTCGGTTTCACTCGCCGCTGTGACTAGATTTCCTGTGTAACAGGTGGCATGTACACAAGTTTAAATATAATTCATTCGTACCAACTGTTGAATGGTGTTTGTGTACTGCGATCTACGAACTCACTTGTTCCTTTACATACCACACACATGTAAACCAACTTGTCACGGGAGCCCCTTAGGCACGTTACATGCACACAGATATGTAACATTACAGTCAGATTTCATGTTTTAGCTAGTCTTGTTTGATAAGTTCTGTTTAACAACCCAATTAGCCCCGCTCGGGTTACTATCAATCTGGGTACGGAGCCGTGCCTGCGCGTACTTCCTGTTATTATAATAGTGGTTATTATTCGCTGCGTTCGCGGCGCAAGCGCAGGTAGGAAGGCACGGCGAGGTCGCCGGCGCGGGCGCGAGGTGCCGCGAACCAGAGACGCGCCGAGGGCCGCGCGGCGCACGCGCAGATTCTTTGACTTGTCCAGTTAACAAAAACTGCGCGTGCTGCCGTTGTTGTCCTTGACCACTTACTTACTTTGGTGTATTTGAAGATCTAAAGTAAATATATATTCGCGGATATTTCACACAGCGCCGTCTAGTCTCAAGCAGCACAGCTTAATACTTATACAGTACTTAGTTTTAATACTATATTAAGTATCACTACATAGTATAAAACAAAGTCGCTTCTCTGTCCCTATATCACTATGTATGCTTAAATCTTTAAAACTACGCAACGGATTTTGATGCGGTTTTTTTTAATAGAGTGATTCTAGAGGAAGGTTTATATGTATAATACACTAGCAAGTCACCCCGGCTCCGCACGGGTGGTTTCTGAGACGACACTGATGCTTTACTAACCGTACGAAGCCGGGGCGGGTCGCTAGTTAAAAAAAAAAAAGTATTAAAATGAACGACGCAGACACAAAATAAACATGTATGGTCGTTATAGGAATGCTTGTCCGGGGTTGGAATCGACCCCGTGACAGGTAGCCCGCGGTGAGGTTTCATTATGATTGAAATGTAATGTGTTACAATAACAGTACAAGTATGTAGGTAACTCCTTATTTCCGTTGAATTGTTAATTGGTTGCAAACGTCACTTTTGTATAATAAACATGTAGCAACAGTTAACGCATTCTGATAAATAATGAAGTTTAGCGCTTGTCGGCTCCGTGGCTTAGTTGGTAGTAGGCCTGCCTTCGAAGCGAGGGGTCTCGGGTTGGATTCCCGGCCGGGGCACGCTTTGTGTGGCGAGCGTGAAGTTTGTTCTCGGGTTTTGGGTGTTTGTCCATGCCATCTGCGATATAGCGAATTATTCGTTTTATTATTTCGTTATTTTTGCATAGTATATTAAACAAAAGTTTGAACGCTTGAATCTTTTAAAGTACGCAAAGTGTTTTAATGTTAAAGTTTTCTGCAGTACATAGAGTGATTCAAGAGGAAGATTTATATGCATATTATAGTAGAGAAAAGCCAAGCACCCGTGCGAAGCCGCGGCGGGTCGCTAGTATAATTATAATCTTTGTTTCGCGTCACATTACTTGGAGGTTATAAGATGATGAATGCCATCAGTCGTCCTGTCAGTTCCATCAGGTGTAGAGCACGTGTGCAGTAACACGATGTAGGCTCTCGTAATCCTAGTTGTCTGATCGGTGACCGCCGGCGGCCGGCGGGCGGCGGGCGGTAGGCGGCGGACGGCGGACGGCAGGCGGCGCGGGTCGGAAGGTGACCTGGTGACGTCACCCGTTACACATACCTACCTCTACGAGTACGTCCCTACGTGCTGCTGCATGTCCGGAGGGACGAGCTCGCAGTTTTTTTTATTTTGGGTCTTCAATTTTTTCCGATAGCGTCTTCCAGTGCAAATTCAAAATACTTTTACGTTTACCGACACACCTCTGCACTAGGATTCCCTGTGTCGCAAATGGCATGGACAAACACAGAAACACAAGACAAACACCCAAAACCCGAGAATAAATTTTATGCTCACCACACAAAGCGTGCCCCGGCCGGAGAGCGAACTCGGGACTCCTCGCTTCGAAGGCAGGGCTACTACCACTAAGCCAAGGAGCCGTCAATTGAATTCTTAAACAAGGGATTAATTAAAAAATCTCAATAACACGACTTGAATACTTTTAAAGTAGCAAAACACAATTTCGATTACTTGGATGACATATATTTTCCAGTTATATTGATTTACCAACCAAACTGTAGAGCCGATTATATGGGACCAATCTGAAGGCGCAGGCCGGTGGCCGCGCCGCGGTCGGCCGGCACCAGCGACTAACTTGGTTATCAGATCGCGTGATATCGTACCTATGTTTATACAAATAAAAAAAAATTAAGTGTCTGTTTTGGCTTGTCTGCCGGTTTGTTCCGGATAATCTCCGAAACGAAATGTTGACTCTAGCCTGGCGAGAGGTGTGTCTGTGCGGACGGAAACAGAGGTGATTATACCGAGCTGTGCTCAGAGACGTCAAGCGTCGTATCCAAGCGAGGAGAGCACCGCGCACCGGTCACGGCGCGTAGACTGCCTTCCGGTGGCGCTGTTGAACGCGGCCTGTCTACATAGCTGATAATAATTAATTACTAATTTTGCCCGCGGTTGCGCTCGCGTTAATATAGATTTTGTCATTTATTGCTGCATGAAAGGCCCTTTCCTGCCCCCTGACAACGCGCTTGCATAATTTCATAACGATCGGTTGAGTAGTAGAGCGTGAGAAGGTAATAAACAAACAAACGCACATTTGTATTTTTATATTAAGCTATAATTTATAATTAAAAGCAACGCGTCGCGCGGACCTGACTCGGTGTTGCCGACATCGCCGATCGCGGAAACATCTCGAAGCGATTTCTTAAATAACAGTTGGCATTGGAACCGGCTCTTCCGCGCTCGCGGCGGGTCATTCAAGATTGTTGCGCTAAACTTTGCGATAACAAAGCGCAATCATGAATTTGCATATTTATTTAATACTAGCTGCGCCCCGCGGTTTCACCCGCATAGTTCCCGTTCCCGTGGAGAATACGGGGATAAATTGATTTTAATTTTTCGTTAATTTTCCAATGTTTTTAATAGTTATTCTGCTATTCGGGACGGAAACAAATCCAACAAATCAAAAACCATGGCAATCGGTCCAGCCGTTCTCGAGTTATAAGTGTTGTAACAAACACGACTTTCTTTTATATATATATACATGTGCCGATTTCATGTATTTGTTTGTTTAACAGTTCAAAGGTAATAATTATGTTTCACGTTGGCTCGGGCGCTAGGATAGGCCCCGGCTGTTCTAGCGCCTGAGCCATGGCGGCGCCTTGATAACTCCGACAGTAGAGTGTGCTACTTACTCACAAAAAGAAAAGTGTTGTAAACTTTACAACTGAAAATTTGTGGGCGTATTATTGTAATTATGTCTAATGAATGGAGCACGATTTGTGAAGTGATTTAAAATCAATCCCAGGATATGTCTGGCACGTTTGGACTCCTGTAGTGTCTCCATTATTTGACAACCTCTGCAGGTATGGTACCATTGAGTGATCCCACAACCGTTTTCGTGTTTTAGCGAGACTATCGAACGGCAATTGATTTTGTGATCATTCACAAATGGTCCCATATAATTAATATTTATTGGAACCACACCTTAAAAATTAAAACCGAATACACGTGAACATTTACACAGAATGCGAGCACAAATCGGCCGCCACTCAGTATTTGCTTCAGAAGCACGACTGCTGTAGCACTGATTTTCGGTGACCTGACCGAGTGGACCCTGAGGTCCCTACTGTTCTTATAAAATGAGTTTGAGTATTGTTATGTTTCCAAAAATCTGCTTATATATGAAATGTTCCAAGGTGGGATATCGTTCAGCTGTAGGAGCCTCTAATTATACAAAGAATGAATGGAAGGGTGTGGGTGTCGGTGAAACCACATGCGCATGAGGCGTATCATCCCCGTCTCGGGTTTCGTCACTTATCCACATAAAATGAACCCGCTGCGTTGGCGTCGGATTAATTGTGGAGGCACACTTCGGCGACGTACCAGGTGTGCGGAAGGTGAGTAACGTTTGGCGCTCGCCGGCGCCCGCGCAGCAGCCGCCAAACTACAATGGGTGGCCTTGTAACACTTGCGGTGACACCGATACCCACAGCGGTGGGAACGTGGCGGGGGTCCTTCCACATGGGGACGTGACGTGGGGACGGCTGTGGTCCTTCGAGCCTGTAGGGCATTTGTGGTCCTTCGAGCCAAAGTCGGTCAAAGTCAAAAATCTGTAATTCCGTTAGAATTCTTAAAGATTACTTATAAAAGTTAAATTCTTTTTTTAATAAATAAATACCTACGAGAGCATGTGTTCTTTAAACTAAGTTAAGCGCTTGTTCAATTGTTCCATGGGGAAGAATAAGAAGAATATTTTTTTATTTTCCGGCTATAAGCTAAGACTTGACTTGACTTAATTATAATACATTTATTAATATTTTTTAATTAATTAATAGGTGTGTGAATATGACTCCGCCCCTTTTTGTCAAAATAAAACACATTTGTTCGCTTACAAAATTAAAAAAAAAATTATTGAAAGTATGCTCCATCTGCAGCTACAACCTTCGCCCATCGTTCAGGTAGTTTTCGTATTCCTTGCTGGAAGAAGTCCTGGTCTTTTGAGCTTATCCAGTTGTCAATCCAAATTTTGATACTTTCACATGAAGTAAACTTTTCTCCAGTAAGGTCTGTCTGCATCGTCCGGAATAGGTGGTAATCCGAAGGAGCTATGTCTGGTGAATATGGCGGGTGGGGTAACACTTCCCAGTCCTGTCCCTCTAAATATCTTTTTACGACTTCTGCGGTATGCGGTTTGGCATTGTCATGCTGAAGAACTAATTTGTTATGTCTATTCACCCATTCTGGTCGTTTTTCTTCTATGGCTCGCTTCAAACGCATTAGTTGTCGTCGGTAAACTTCTCCATTAATAGTTTCAGAGGGTTTGAGCAACTCATAATATACAATACCTTTCTGATCCCACCAAATACAGAGCATGACCTTGGCACAGTGAATATTTATTTTTGGCTGTGATGGGCCTGGTTCGCCTGGTTTCACCCAAGCTTTTTTGCGTTTAGGATTTTCGTAGTGTATCCATTTTTCGTCTCCTGTGACTATCCGATGCAAAAATCCTTTTCTTTGCTGTCTTTGAAGCAGCATTTCACAAATGGTTTTCCGACGTTCCATGTCTCTTTCTTTTAAATCATGTGGAACCCAGTCACCGGCTTTTTGAATCATTCCCATCATTTGTAAACGCTTTGCAACAGTTGAACGATCAACATTTAATGCTGCAGCTAATTCTGATTGAGTTTGGCAAGAATCTTCCGCCAATAATGCTTCCAATTCAGCATCTTCAAATTTTTTTGGTGGTTTTCCATGTTCTTTATCCTCAGTACTAAAATCGTTATTTTGAAATCGTCGAAACCATTCCTTGCAAGTTGTATTAGACGGAGCATGCTCACCATAAATCTCCACAAGCAAACGATAAGTTTCCGCTGCAGTTTTCTTCGCAATAAAATAATGTAATAACACTTCCCGCAAATGACGTTTATTTGGAATAAAAACCGACATTTTCGAAAAGGTGAAAACAATTGTTGCTTACACTTCAACCAAATATCATAACATGCGTTAGATAGCTGACATTCAGTACTATCGAATACAAGTATGGTCATTTATTAGTACACGTAAACAATACTAAAAACGACATCTGTTGAGAAAGGGCGGAGTCATATTCACACACCCAATACATAAAATTTATGTTTTTTACTTTTATTTTTAACTTATTAATGAACATTACACACAGCCATTTAGTGGCCGTGCACGACTTCTGCTATGGCGATTAAGTTAATAAATATTTAAGAATATTTAAAGTCGTTAGTAAAGGCGTACATCACACACACCGACCCCCGCACGGCACACATCCACACATCCGATGCGAGTACTCTCGACGTAAGTAAACATCCTAATGAACCGGTCCCAGTGTGAGCTTTCATCCGTGTGGAGTGTGTACGCGTTTGCTAATGTCATCCAAATCAGTACAGGATTAGAGAAGAAATCGCGTAAAAAAACATACAAAAAATCGTTCTGTCGAATTGAGTACGTCCCCGTTTTGAAGTCGATTAAAATATCAAACAAACATCACACAAATGTACGAGCTCCTACCAGGGCTGTGCGGTCGCTGTTATTGAAGTCACTTGAAAGAACTCCCCGCGCTAACTCGGAGTTGGCACAGCGTGAGCACTGAACCCGCGTCCGGTCACGCGGGCGGCAGCCCGGCACGCGGGGCACGACCGACCGAGCCACCTGGAGGAAAATATTTACATTGTTGGGGAGCACATGCAGGGTGTGGAAGAAGAAAGTTTTCCCGAAACGGGGACTTTCCTATTTGTGCCGCGGGAGGGGCGAGGGGGGACGGAGGGGGGGAGGGAGGGAGGGACACGTACTTAACCAAGACTTTTAAACTTAATTGTAAGCAATTACTTATATTATGCAGTAAAGGAAGGAAACGCCATGGCGACGTTCGCTTAGATATACTTTACAGATCATATTAGTTAAGCAACTTTCCGGTTGATCTGTGCTTTGATGGGTGACCATAAAGGGTCGTTTGGACTGAGCACTTCGGTGGTTCGCAGGGCACGTTAAACATCGGTCCCGACTGGTCGATACGCAATTAGCCACGGAGAAACTTGCCAAGCGTAAAAAAATCTTTGTTACATATCGTGACCAGTCAAAATTTAAATTTTAAATGATACCATGATTAAGGTCCCACTAACTGTGCCACACTAAGTTATTACGTTATTAGTATTGAACGTGCCCTCCGAACAGAGGAAACGCCCCGTTCAAATGTCACTGTACCACCCAAGACCTGGAAACAAACTTTACGCTCATCACTCGGAGTTTGTCCCAGCCGGGAACGAACCAGGGACCTCTCGGTTAGCCTACCTAACCTACAGATCCAATATACCAGCTCTAAACAAATATACGAAGATATAATTGCCTTCTCCTCCTTACTCCTACGTTTTGTCGTGTCGTAGGTTTGTTAAGATAACACACCGGTGACGTCAGCCTACGTATGCCTAGTGTTACGTGGTGGTTGCTGTTCTACGTCCGTGTATGTAGGCCGCTCGGGCCGTGGCCAAAACTGGACCGCTCTTACGCAACCAGCCGCGCGCTGACTGCTCAAGATGGGCAATGTGGCTCGATACTACAACACATTTTTTTATTGAATTGTTTTGACGAACTATTCTTTTATCTACACTAATATTATAAAGAGGAAAGATTTGTACCTATTTTTGTATGTTTGTAATGAATAGGCTCAAAAAGTACTGGGCCGATTTAAAAAATTCTTTCACCAGTAGAATGCTACATTCTTCCAATTTGATATAGGCTACATTTCATTTTGAAAAAAATTAGGGATCCTTGGTAAAATTTGAGCAATGTAACCGAAGGTGTAGAAAAATGAGTGTTAAAATGTGTTTCGTCGAATGCGCTGCCGAAACTATTAGCGATAGAACAAAATAATGTACAACAATATTGAAGAACATCATAATGTCTACAAAAAACTCCGCGGTAGCATATGTCCAACTATTGTAGTTATGTCACTACCCCGTGCGAAGCCGGGACGGGCTGTTAGTAGAAACATAATTTCAAGTGTCTTTTAATCTTCTGTGAATATGAATGCGTTTGGACACATTTTTTTAATGTGATTATAGTGATGTGATTTCCACGTAAATAAAGTGGGGGCCCGAGGTATTCGTGCCGCCTGGCACGCCGTTAGGCGGCCGCGGCGCCACCTGGCGGAGGGTCAGCGTTATTTGCATGTGGTCAGACTTGTCCACGATCACACACAGTCATAAATATTCATGGACCTGAGGCGTGTTGCTTGTGACCGACTGTACAAATGGGAGGCATCTCAATTATAGTGTTAATAAATAAATATTTATGGACGTTTCACACAGCGCCAAATTATTAGCTTGTAACGTGGGAACTACATAACTGATGGGATACATAATATAATATATACTCAATACTTATTTATTTTTACCATAGGCACACTTTGTAACAGTTGGTTATGTCAAAAGATTAAAAAAAAAGATTATAAAAATTCAAGAAAGAAATAATTATTAGTAGTGTTTTTGTAAATATATACAGAAGATACATATTAACATCGCGATTGAGGATTCATGTTTATTGGAGGCTGCTCGCAGCATCAGGTGCCTGCCCGCGGGCAGTCCCGGGCCCGGGAGACAGTGTGAGGGTAAGCGTTGGTGCAAGTTTACTACTATACTGTACTTGTGTCAACAATATTGCCCTCCGTACATCCCGCAGTCCCCGGCACCGTGCTCGGGACGGGTCCCCGCGAAGCGTGAAAACAGTTGGGTCGGCGCGGCCTCGCTCCGGCAGCTTGTGTACGTGTGCTGTAGGTACGCGCCGCGAGCTGCACCTATACAATCAGCTGTATCGGCGAGTTTACAAACAAGCGGTGACGTCACGCGCCTGCGCGCCGCGCGCCGCCTCCCACCGCCCCCCCCGCGCGCGCCGCCCGCCGCCCGCCGCCGCCGCACTCCGCGCCCGACCGCCGGCCGGGGGTGACTCATTCCCGAACTGTCCCGCTCCCGCTCCTCGTGGTTTCATTAGTTGCATCGGTGAGCTCGCACATTTCTCCCGCGGGCTGAGTCTGCGGCCCGGGTGTTCTCGCTCGCGGCTCGCGGCTCGGTTGCGCAACACTTCCGCCCGCCGAGGCTGGCGGTGGAGCTGCCTCATTAAAGTGCGTCACCGCATTAATAATAGCCGCGGCCGCGGAACAAAGAGGTTCTACGTTCTTTACCTTATTACTACTTATCGGTTTGTCCTTATCGCTCCTGCGCCTCGAGCTCGCCCGTCGCCTCCTTTGTACCAGGCTTCCGAGCACAGCCCTCGTCCCTCGCTCGACAACTTGTGAGGCCTCGAGGGTGCCTCCTCCGTGGGACGTGGCACGCGAGGGCGCCGGAGCCTCTCGACATGTTCATATTCACACAATGGGCAGGCCCTCCCGCTCTGGCGCGCCGCGTCGCACGGGGAAGGATTTAGTATTATACCTTTGAATTCTGCGTGCTTATGCGAATATGAGAAAAAAATCTTGAGGAAACCTTCGGTTTATTTGCGCAATGCCGCATTCGAATTGCCTTATTGAATCTGTTATTTTAAAACGTTCTCCGTCTCGCTCCCGCCGCTGGCGGCGTGAGGCGGCGCGAGCGGCGCGGCACGACGCTGAAATCAAACCCAATTAAGGCAGCGCTGTTATCTGTCATGCTTGTTTTTGCAATTTAAGCTCAACTTTTGACGTGACCGCGCACCGGACAGTGGACCCTGGGGCGGCGGCGTTAGGTCCGGATTGCCGCGACGTCTGCGACAATGATACTGGCAGTTATCATCGGTGAAAGCGTCGCTCGATCGTGTTCTCTCCGGCCGCGGTGATAAAACGCACAATTGGGCGATGCGTCTGTGTGAAAACACGGCCGCCCTAATATCGCGGGGTCGATGCCCTGCGCTCCCTTCGTCCCGTGGGCCCGCGAGGGGCGGCTCCTGTCGCGGAGAACACCACCACACAGCAGGTTCTAGCCGGCTTGTAGGGTATGTCCTGTGTCGGAGTCTCACTCGACCGACGTCTGCTACGTTGTTTGACTGATACAGATTGATTATACTTGTCATAAACTAGAATTGTGTGTGGACAAACAGAAACAATTCTATCAGCCAAAGCTGACTTACTTAGGCAGAACAAACTTTACTCTCATTGCACTTAACTTGCGCCGGCCGATAATCAAACTCGGCTACGCAGCTTTCGGCGTATATCTAAGTAGCGACGTAGGTTGTAATACTCGTACAATTCCGTTGACATCATTTTGATCTTGTAAGATTCAGCCAGCGTTAGCAATGTAAGCTCACACAGATATGATTTTACGACGTCATTACAAAAATTCATCTATCGACTTTTTCTCTACTATTGATACGTATGTGTTGTACATATAAACCTGGGGGGAAAAATTATGTAAATGATGGTGAAAACCACATCTAAATTTGTTTCGTGGTTTTTGAGGAGACGCGGCAAGCGACTTCGTTTGATACTATGTAGAGATGGTCGCAATTCTATGTTCTGTTCGTTCGACGCGCGCTCATGGCTTAGTCATTATTATGTACGTGTTCCCCTCGGGGTCGGCCGGGTGGGACCGACGGAAACCTGACAAATATCGCTGGCTCAAACATGAGGACGGACTGATGTTGACATTGTGTGCATGTAATGTGCTAAGGAGCTCCTGTGATATATGTTTGTAAATTAGCAAACGATTCTTAGCATTTAGGAATAAACGAGTTGGATGACATTGAATTATCTTTCTAAAATTCATAGCAAATGGTAGTTTGGTTATTTTATGAGCTTACTGTGCTTCGCGTCTACGTCCGCGTGGTATCAAACTTTTTATTTTTCAAAATTAAATTTATCCTAAGTTACTCCACGTAACATCAGCTATCTGCCAGTGAAAGCCTCGTCAAGATCGCTCCAGCCGTCTCGGAGGTCAGCCGGAACAAACATAAAGACAATAAGACAAAAATGTATGTTTTTGTAACCTATTAACCTAAAAACTATCTCCTTAGTTATTAAGGACGGCTGGAAAATGCGACACAGTTTTAACTTCTGCATTATCCAGTCTCATTTATTTTGTAACAGAAGTATACATGAGTTCAATAAATAAACGCTTTACCGAGCTGAAAAGTAGCCTGTGTCTATTCCACACTATAATCTATCTCTGTGCCAAATTTCATCCAGGTCCGTTCAGCCGTTCCGGCGTGATTGAGTTACAAGCATCCATTCATCCAAACTTTCGCATTTACAATGGTAGTAAGAAGTATGATACAATCAATCTCTTGTTTGTAAGTTATTTAGTCTATGTAATCGCGTGAGTTAGAACCAGCTAAGTATTGGTTCAAGTTTGACGATTCCAAGTTGTAAGTCTACATTACATATTACATAGGTCTCGTTAACGGTGCGCGTATCGGAACAATGTTAAACGAAGCTTTGTGTCCGTTTAGCCGCGTCGGTACCAATTAGCTTCATTATACTAATTTTCTTTATATTTCGGCTTTCACAATCGAACTATGTACTATAGAGAACAACCTTAAAGTTCCTTAAAAAGAAGATTTCCCCCCCCGCGCGTAGTGCTCGTTGGTGCTGTTCTAGTTATGCACAAACTAGTGAACAGTAAGCTGAGGGTGGGCCTCCAGGAAGCAAGTCGTGTGTTGTGTTTATATTTGATCTAAGTAAAATGACGATATTGAATATGGATATCGTCGAAGGGCAATACTTAGATGCCTCCCCACCAGATGATCTCTCCACTAGCCGAACGCGTCACTCGCGCGATGCAGGATCACTAGTGGTACAGCGCCATCTGTTGTACAGGCGTTGTACTAATTGGGTTAGATAGTGAATCAGTGTTCTTTGAGGTTCTCTGTATGTGCGGCAGACCCGGGTGCCAACGCTTTTGCAATGAATCCATGCCACCTACGACAGGGAAACATAGGCTGCATGTATGCTCCCTGGCGCTAGGAGCTAGCATAAGTAGGCCTGGTGCTAAGTTCGGCCGTGTTCTGTGTTCTGATGTCGCGTGAGAAGTAACTACCCCGTCTTCTGCGTTCGGTAGGGAAGGACCCAGGTTGTGTTGCTGTTGTTATATGTCACCCCACACTTCGGCCGCATTATATTATACTCTTCTTCTTTCCCTCACCGCACCGATGTTCCCAGTGGTGGGCCGGCGGCCTCCTGTCAACGAGCGAGAGTGTACTTGAGCACGATTTCCCTTTGTTCGGTTAGTCGCATAGTTGGAGTCGGTGGTCACGTGGCACGTGGCACCTCGGGCTGGCGTTGCGTCACGAGCGGCACACTGCCTCGGCCACCAGCGCCGGCCTCGCCGGTGAAACGGCGACCTTGCCGCCTCAACGACAGGGTGTACATTGGAATGTCAGGTGTAGTGGCACAAGGCCGGAGAGACCGTGGCCCTTGGACTCTACGGCTCCCTTTGTTACGGCCAGCCCACGGTAACACGGTCCTATGTTCTATTCCAGACTACAATCTATCTCTGCGTCAAATTTCATCCGTTCCGTTCAGCCGTTGGTGTGACTGAGTAACAAACATCCATCCGAACTTTCGCATTTATAATACTAGTAAGATGTAATTGTCGTTGAAGTCCCAATATTCTATCGCCAGGAGCTGTAGCGGAGAGGTTGAAAGTGTAGTTTGTGATGTATCATTCGGCTGTAGAACAGCGATGTCTCGTCGCGCGGCGCGTGCACACGGCGCTCATCTGAGCTCGGAATGTCAATGAGTGTTGACGCCATCTTGTTCACGGTTCCATCGAGGGGCGCCGCCTGCCTCGCGGTGCGCCTGCCGCTCCGACAGCGCGCGATCACACCCACAACTACGCACAGCAGACTTGGAATCAGGCGTTACTCTGCAATGTTCAGGTTACGGTGATCTTAAAAGGGGTAATAGTTAGTACACCGCTAAACTTGTTCGGGCAGACGGAAATTTAACAGACAAGGCTAAGCTACAAGTTCATTTTACGAAAAATCTAAGCCCCTTGAAACGCCTGATTAGATCTTCATGAGTTGTAGTTAAGAACCGTCTCGATCCCGTCAGCTTTCGAACAGAAACTACCGCATCAGAATTGGACCATTCGTTCGGAGCTACGATACACATAAAAACTTATAAAACCCTTCTTTTTCGTCGAGTGCACATCTGTGTGCATGTAATGTGCCTAAGGAGTTCATGTAATAAATTATATATTAGGAGTACAAATAAGTTTCCGCCGTTTTTTAACACAAATTAAATATTTATTGTAGAAGAACGGTAATATAAATTTATTCAAAATATTGCCCATCACTTGCAACCACTTTTTCCCATCTCTCAGGCAGCATTCGAATCCCACGTCTAAAGAACTCCTTGTCTTTTGAGGTTATCCACGAATAGAAATAGAAATAGAAATAGAAAAACATTTATTTTGACACGACACAAGTAGGTACATTAAGTGGACAATAGTAGGCGACAGAAATAGGTAGGACAGTAACAGGTGACAGAAGAAAAAAAAAATAGTAACAAATAAGACACAGTTAATATACAGAAAAATTGAAACATTACATGTTAATCCCACGTATTCCAATTCCGTGTCCACTATCTCGGATAGTAGTCGAGTCAAAAATGGCTCCAGCTCAGCATGTGTCAGGCAGGTACCTAGGTACCTACCAGACGCTGGTATTCTGCTGGCGCCATTGCGATAGTCCCGTTACAAACGCCAGAGAGTAAATAAATAAATCTGAATATTACATTATATCATCAAATACACCAGAAAGTAGGTGCTAAATATCATAAAATAAGTAAATACAATAAAATATATATGTTTATGTGATTAAGATATATGTATACATAGGTATAAGATATATGTATATATATATAAAAGCAACGAATCAACCCAATTTTTGGTATCCTCATAAGATGTGAACCGCTGCGCCGTCAGAGCATGTGCTACGGACCGGAACAGGTGATAATCGGACGGTGCAATGTCTGGTGAATACGGCGGGTGGGGTAACACTTCCCAATCAAGTGTTTCCAAGTACTTTTTCACGGGAGCCGCAACATGTGGACGAGCATTGTCATGCAGAAGAATAATTTTTTCGTGTCTAGAATAGTATTGAGGGCGTTTTTCCTTCAGAGCTCGGCTCAATCTCATCAATTGTGTTCGATAGAGGGCTCCAGTAATTGTTTCGCTCGGATTAAGCAACTCATAATACACTACACCTAGCTGATCCCACCAAATACACAGCATAAGTTTTTTTCCGTGAATATTCGGTTTTGCTGTTGATGTTGACGCGTGGCCAGGTAATCCCCATGATTTTCTTCTTTTTGGATTGTCATAATGTATCCACTTCTCATCACCAGTTATGATACGATGTAAAAAACCCTTTTTTTATGTCTAGCTAGCAGCATTTCACTTAAGCATAATCGGCGTTCAATATCTCTCGGCTTTAATTCGTACGGAACCCAATTTCCTTGTTTATGAATCATTCCTAATGATTTTAAACGATGTGAGACTGCTTGCTGAGTGACTTCTAATGTTAGAGCAAGTTCTTTTTGTGTTTGAGATTAATCTTCCTCCAATAATTCCTCCAATTCTGCATCCTCGTAAATTTTTGGCCTTCCACTGCGATCTTTGTCTTCTACGTCGAAATCACCATTTTTAAACTTTTGAAACCACTCTCGACACGTTCTCTCACTCAAAGCAACCTCACCATATGCTTCTACGAGCAATCGATGCGCCTCAGCAGCAGATTTCTTTAAATTAAAGAAGTAAACTAATATTTCCCGCAAATGACGCTTACTTGGCTCAAATTTTGACATTTTCAACTTATAAAAATTATATTTTACCAATATAAAATCAATGATATTAATAGGTTATGTTGTTCTTGAATGTCCAAACTATTTTTTAAGCCGGTTATCATCTGCGAAAGCTAACCGAAACTCCGTGCCGCGCCATCTACAATACAATAAAACGGCGGAATCTTATTTGTACTCCTAATATGTATACAATATTCTATACCACTAACGAAGCAGTCCAAATGTATGTATGTTTGTGTTCCTATTAATTTTCGAGTTGCCGGGACATTTGCCGTGGTTTGTGAGTTTTGTTGACTCCCGATATCTCGGCGTGGTGTAGTCTGCGGTGTGGGCTCCGGTGAAATCACATGCGCATGAGACGTAATATTCTCGTCTCGCGTGACGGGTGCAACGTGGTACGTGGACCTAAGTCTTATTGTTGTTATGGGCGTAGGTAAACACTTAACATCAGGTGGGCCTTCAGGTCACTCATGTCGCATAAAAAATCCAAACGACGCGGTATTTAAGTGCCCTTTAAATGGCACCACGCTTGATATTTCCGTTCCACGACATCAGAATTCAAAACCGAAAGAAAGTAGCGCTGCCGGTTCTGACCGCGCGGACACGGACACGCCGCCTCCTCCGTGCTCGCGTCGGGAACCCGTCACGGAACGGTCTAGAGGCCGTGGTTTCATTACAACAAACATTATATACATCATTTTTAGGTTACCGTACTTTAAAAATAAAAAAAGGAACCTTTATAGGATCACTTTGTCGTCTGTCTGTCTGACAAGACCCTTTTTCTCAGAAACTCGTCGAGGTATCAAGTTGAAACTAATACCAACCACTCAGGTCCGCACTCCCTAGGAGCAGTGAACAAATCGAACTTCTAAGTCAACGTGATCAAAAGATACGGCCGTTTATGCTCCGTTGTTGCCGCGTAGTCTGACTCTCGCGAGGGAATCAACAAAACCTATAGTGTACTGTACTTCCCGTTGACCTAGAACCATGAGATTTAGCAAGAAGCAATGTCAAGTCCTTCAAGGTAAAGATATATAATATAAATCGGAAAGCAGCAAATTTACGTAAACATCACAAAAAATAATACGTGCAAAAAGCTACAAGTTCTCGTTGACCTACAAGTTCGTGCAAACCTTCGGTGGGCGAGTCCGACTCGCACTTGGCCAGGTTTTCTTTTCGAACTACGAAATGAAGGGACGCGCTAAAGGTCCACCATAATGTTAAGTGGTTAGCTCCGCCCATAACGACAGCAATGCAACCGGACCCCCCTTGCATAGGTAGTGGGCGGAGAGCTGCAATACAAACTGGGAGTACCAAGGATTGTGTCGAAGGCATTTCTTCGCTTGATGTCTCCGCGCTGTGTCACGCTAGAACTTGGCGCGTCTTCCGTATCGGCTTCTAATGTACACCGGCCTACCCTCGGAAATCGATTGTATATGGTCTTTGATCTACCACGAAAGCCCAGCCCAGACCGATAGATGTGACATGTCTTCGAAGTTTTGGTTCTTAGACATGTCGGTTTCCTCACGATGTTTTCCCTCCTAGTGTCGAGGACGAGGTATTGTGCGCATACATTTTTCCTCCATCGGTGCATGTGTGTTTGAACCAGCGACCTGCAGATTGGAAGGCGGCCCCTGTCCGTGGTGCCTCGTTCAATCGTGATTTATACAATTTCGCCGGCGACTTTTATAAATTGTAACGGTCGGTGCACATTGTTGGATCAATTGATTTGCTCCCGTCAGCAGGGCAAGCGGCGCCGGCGGACATTTTGAATATCTATCTGACCTGACACGTCCTGTCTGGACAGTCTTGAAGTTTGACAGTCAGCTGTCAAAAAACCTACAATATGCCTTTGAAAATTTGTTTCTTTCTTTTTTAAGCTGTGAATTTTTAGTGAGTTTCTCCAGTTGATGCGGCTCGAATTATTTTTGCGTTTCGATGTTGGCAAGTCGTGGCAAGATAATTTAAACAATTTACTGATTTATCGAAAATACCAACTTTATTCTTTATTCCTTATTCCCTCGCCCCCATGGGGTGCACTCTATTATAAAAGAGATACATCCCAATTGTTCTACAACGGGCGAAGAAAAGTCACTTCGCTTACGTGGATGACATATATTTTCTAAATATTATATTGTAATTTAAAAATCATATTGTTGGACCTATTTTGATGAATGTATGGGACGAATGTGAGAGCACATCCTTTCAACTAAAGATATAATTTTCCGAATCGGCTTAACTGGAAGTTGAACTCCTTTGGTCGGTTGAGAACTAGTTGCTATGAAATATAATTGCAAATACAGAGGGAACCCACGGCACCACGGCACCGAGCACCGAGGAGTCAGGCAGGTCGGCGCGTTGTATGGGCTCTCGGGGGGACGGAAGCCCCGGCGGGGGGCGCGGGCCGCGCGGGGCTTCCCCGCCCACGGCGCTAAATACAAACACTAGATTAAAAATATCGAAAAAGAAACTACTTCAATGTTTTCGTTTTTTATTTCTCGCCCGAGTCGAAATTGATACATCCAAATCGGTATACAATACAACGGGCGAAGAATAATAGTAGCAGGAAAGCAAAATATGCAATTTCGTTTATTTGGATTCTTGTATATATATTTTGTTCAGTTTGATCTAACAACCAAAGAATGGAATCGTTTTTGTAAATCTTTATGGGAACAATCTGGAAGCGAAACATTTCTATAATATTTGAAAAATCTTGATAGTTAAATACAACCGAATTGATAACCTCAGTCAAAGTCAAACTCATTTATTCCATTAGATCTCATGTATAATTTGGACACGTCAAATATTACACATACATGTACACATATTCGTGAGCATGTAACGTGTCACAGGAGCTCTCCAGGCACGTTACATGCACACAGATATGTCAACATTACAGTCAGATTTCATGTTTTAGAGTCTTATATGTTAAGTTTACGTCTGTCCTCCACCTTGGGAAGTCATTCGAACAAACTAGCGTCACGGCCCGCAGCTCTGTCGGGAGTTCCGATCCTCCTCGGTACAGGCGCCATCTCACACACAGAGCGACACACAGTACCAGCAGAACCAGACAAAATAAATAAGGTTACGCACAAACAAATTGTTAAATTCCACGCGAACGATGTCGCTAGTTCTAAATTGCAGGAGTAACTGTGTTTCTTTCCATCTCCCGCGATCCAACCTTACAATATGTACGTATAAGACGTGTATCTATATCAACCAGTCATGTCTCCCCGCGAGCGCCTCGTGCCTGCCGCGAGGCGACGTGCCGCGCGTGTGATTCCCGCCAGCGGCGTGCGGCGTGGCGCTGCCACCGCGCTGTGTCGTAATCGTACATCGAAAGCGCAGCCGAGGCCCGCGCCGCCCGCACGCGGGGATAGCGCGCGCTCGCTACATGGACCAGTTGGGTTGCAAGTCACTTGCTGAAACTTTTTGCCAAACTCATTGCTAAGGTTAAAACAATTAAGTACAAGGTAAGCACAGATGGAATCTTAAAAAACCGGCCAAGTGCGAGTCGGACTCGCACACCGAAGCTACCGCATGAACTTGAATATTTTTTCATATATTTTGTGATGTTACTACAAATTTACGGTTTTCGGATTTATACCTTTACCTTGAAAGACATGACATTGCTTCTAGCCAAATCTCATGGTTCTAGGTCAACGGGAAGTACAGTACACTATAGGTTTTGTTGATTCCCTCGCGAGAGTCAGACTGCGCGGCAACAACGGACCATAAACGGCCGTATCTTTTGATCGCGTTGACTTAGAAGTTCGATTTGTTCACAGCTCCTAGGGAACTATACAGACATTTTCATATAAAATATTTCTAGATATTAATTAGTGAATTTCATTGAAATTATATGCCTCAATCGACGATAGTTTTTGCATTTAGTTTTATTTTTATTTTTCAGTCTAATTCTGTAATATGTAGACGCGTTAGGTCCCAGTCAGCGGTACTCACATCGCGCACCCCGCACCGTCACCACCATTACATAACAAATGACTCATATTAAAGCTGAACATACGGACGATACCGTCATCCCTCACATCTCGTACGCTCCCGTTGTTACTCTCGTGGTCTCGTACTCTCACTCCGTCGGCGAACGCATCGCGACACAAGCGCACAACGAATTGAGAACCGAGTAAAAAGCAGGCAGCAGGTGGGGCCGTGTGCGCCGGCCTTAGCGACAGTGAAAGCCGCGGGAGAAACCGCGCCGGCCGCGCGCGGCGTGCGGCGCGCGGCGCGGCCGGCGGGGGGCCTGCAGCGCGCCAGGACTTTAGTTCCGCCTCCTCGGGCGCGCGCTCCGAGTAACTGTTCCTTCTGAGACTCGCTCCGAGAGCAGACAGCGGGCTGATATCTTTCCTTTCTTCGTGAGTTTAAATCGGCCGCGGGTTCGTCGGCAGCGGTTTGTCTGCAAGACCCCAGTTCAACCAGGACAAATCGAGAAAATACCGACCTGAATACTTTCAAAGTATTCAAAGTATACGCATTTCGTTTACTGGATGACATATTTTTTTCAGTTATTTTGATTTAACAACCAAACTATTGAATTGATTTTGATAATAATTCCATGGGACCAACCTGATACAAAAAAAAAAAGAATTTACCAAATAGGTTGATAAATGGGGGAGAAATTGGTGAATATATGTATATAAAAATATATAATGAAACATAGAATCTCCCTTTTTGGAAGACGGTTAAATATATAAATAACTTTTTTTAGTTTATAAATAGGATCAAGAAAAAAGTGCGCCGTTCCACTTTCTAAAAATCAGAAGACGTGCTCTCCGCCGCAATACCTGTTGCTCTCACCGAGAGGGAAATATATTGATGTACATTTAACTCGGCGGGTGCATGTCTTGAAGTCTCTTTCTCTTCTGGTCTTCCTTGTTGACATTACCAACACACACAGACTTAAATAAACGATGCATGATCTTGCGCTGTATAATTTCCATGTTATCCCGATCCATTTGGTTGTCTGGAAGAAATTGGTAACTGATAAGACCGCTCCTTGTGCTGTCTAGTATAAGAATGTTTTGTTGTACAGTATTACTTATTTGTTGTTGATGAGAGCGCTCCGCCGGCGCCGGCCGGCTCCGCGCGCGTCTCGGAACCTCACCTCACTGGGTACTATTTAATTTGACCCACAAATTAATAAGTTGGTTCGGTGTTCGCGTGCAGTGTTATATGTCACGTGAACTGACGTGGTGTTCTCTTTTAACCGACCTCAATAAAAGGTGGAGGTTCTCATTCGGCTTTATGTGTCAGGAACCTATTGGAGGATATTTTTTCTATTTATTGGGTAGGGACTACCCGCCCGGTCCCACGCGTCCCCTCCCCGACCCCGACCGAGCCGAGTGTGTCGGTTTATCAGTAACTAGCAGCCCGTCCCGGCTTCGCACGGGGTAGTGACATAACTACAATAGTTGGACATATGCTACCGCGGAGTTTTTTGTAGACATTATGATGTTCTTCAATATTGTTGTACATTATTTTGTACTATCGCTAATAGTTTCGGCAGCGCATTCGACGAAAGACATTTTAAGACTCATTTTTCTACACCTTCGGTTACATTGTTCAAATTTTACCAAGGATCCCTAATTTTTTTTCAAAATGAAATGTAGCCTATGTCAAATTGGAAGAATGTAGCATTCTATTGGTGAAAGAATTTTTTAAATCGGCCCAGTACTTTTTGAGCCTATTCATTACAAACATACAAAAATAGGTACAAATCTTTCCTCTTTATAATATTAGTGTAGATTTGTTAGGTAACTCCTGACTCCTTCCATGATCGCGGCTCTCTTTGTGATAACAGTAATAATGACGAGGTATAAGCCCTGCCTTCGGAGCGAGGGGCCCTGGCCGGGCACACTATGTGTGGTGATCATGAAGTCTGTTCTCGGGTCTTGGATTCGATTCCTACTCGAGGCAAGCATTAGATGTCTGTTAATATGTATTATTTACAAATATAAGTATTAAATCACTAACCTGGTTCCCATAGTACGAGTCGTGTCCCATAGTACAGAGTATGTCCGTGTTCGTCGCTGCGCCGCGTTACGTCACCGCCGGGTGCCGCCGCCGAGACAAAGGGCGCTGACGTCACCGTTGCGTCACCGCTGACAGCGCAGCGCAACCGCGGCGCGGCTCACTTCTGTTCTTGGATCATGTGCCGCGGCAGGTGGCTTCTCTTTTCCCTCCATTTTCTCCATGTGTCCCATTCGCCCCGGTGGGACAGGACGGGTGGGTGCAGTCCGGCAGAGCCCTGCAGTAACGTCCTACTATTTTTTTTCTTTTTGTGGCAGTACCGCGAGTTGGCACTGTATACTGCTACTTTTGTTTCTTCCGCACCACCCGGGGGACACGTATAGGGATTCTAAGGGTACTCTCCTACGGACGCGGCCAACTTGGTCCCCCGACGACCCTATATTAAAATGAAATCACGTTACCTCCGCCCGTTATTACACAATTACTCTCAGACTCATGTATGAGGAGTCTCAAGTCTCATCCCTTGCGTCTCACGCGCATGTCAGGTAGTCCCTTGTAGGTTTAACAGACTCTAAAAGAAAGTTCACAATTTGACTGAATGTATATTTTTTATACAACGCCCTGGCCTGTTGACGCTCTGCTCCACGCTACGCGAAATAACTTGTAATATCAATTGTACATTTAAAATTTGATTAACAAGACATATACGTAGACATAAGGAACACCATATTGTTTGTGAACAGGATCATGCTCGCGAAAAGAAACCTCTGTTTCTTGCTTGTTCTTCCTCATGGAGGGTCGGATGTCCCCCTGGTCCCACCACCTCCTCACAGAGCCACTGATAATACCATAGATGCGGCCGAGTCTGATCGCGACATCCTTTAACTTGACTGAAACATACACGATAAGGAATACAAAATACGGGACGAGACCATTGAAATCGTTCTTTTCTATTTTCATACGAGTCTCTTGTGTTGCCATATATCTCCGCACATTCCGAAGATATCGGCGAGTTTCCGGAGCCCCGTCTGAACCTGATAGTGGTATCTGACGGCGCGGCTCCGGCCTCGGCGCGAAACTGTGCCTTCCCACCTCCCCGTTGGGCTCTCAATCCGCCGACCGCCGCACGCTTGTCAGCTAATCGAAAGTGGACCTCACGCGTCCCTGGTCACGTGGCGCTGTGCGAGCCAGCCGCTGGTTCCAAACTGGACGTTGGCTCTTGGACATACGGCGTAGATTGGAGCGGGTCGGTCTGGTTATCGGCCGCGCGAGGCGCCGCCGCCCGCCTCGCGCTCCGACGGACCATCTCGAGTCTAATTAAAGCTGTTGTCTGCGCGCTCCTTCCTCCGGTCGCCCTGTCCTGCTCGGATGCAAGCACTGTCTCCGTGTAGGAGGGAGGAACGGTATCTATGGTGGAGTTCCTTCCAGAGAGCCTGGAGAGTCTTCGCGTGCGCAGAGCTCGGCCGCCGGAGGGGTTAGCTCGGCGACCGCCGTGTTTGTTGCAGGCCGCTTCGTCACAAACAAGTTAATTACGCGAAACGTGAAAACTCGGGGTAATGTGCTGGTGGATCTGAACAAATCTTCATAAATTATTTATTTATTTATTCATCCGAACGCCAGCATGGCATACACCAACACATTTAATGAGTAAGGTCTTTGAAAAAATTATTTTAATTCAGTTGACTAGTTATTTTTATAAAAATAGTATCTTGTATAATGGACAGTACGGTTTTTCTAAAGGCTGTTCAACAACAGATGCAATAGTAGATTTTGTTGAAAATGTATATAACGCATGGGAAACATCTGCAGATGCGTTAGGGATATTTTGTGACTTATCAAAAGCCTTCGACTGTGTCAATCATGAGATTCTTATCTCGAAACTGCACCATTACGGTATTAGAGCAGGAGCACTTGACCTTATGAAGTCGTACTTAACTAGACGCGTGCAGTCCGTTGATATAAATGGTGTGTTCTCAGAAGCTCTGGATGTGACGATAGGTGTCCCTCAAGGATCAATTCTGGGTCCATTTCTATTTCTTGTTTACATTAATGACCTACCTTTCTTAATTAAAAAATTTGGTAAAATTATACTGTTTGCTGACGATACTTCATTATTATTTAAGCTAAACCGACAAAATCCTGACTTTTCTAATATCAACTTTACTCTGACATTGATCCATAAATGGTTTAGCGTTAATAATCTCATGCTCAATTCCAATAAGACTAATTGTATAAATTTCACTTTGACCAATAAATTATCTTCTAATGACATTAAAATTAATGATAAAATTGTAAATTTAATTCAAGACACTAAATTTCTTGGAATAATATTAGACGCTAAGCTCCAATGGGGAAAGCATATTGCCGCATTATCTGGGAGACTTAGTTCTGCTGCATACGCAATACGAAAGATAAGAGAAATTTCAGACGTCAAAACGGCGAAGCTAGTTTATTATAGTTATTTTCACTCGATTATGTCTTACGGTATATTATTATGGGGAAATGCAACTGACGCGCAAAACATATTTATATTGCAAAAACGTGCCGTACGAGCAATTTATAGACTTAGACCCAGAGAGTCCTTGAGAGAATTGTTCAAGAAAATTGATATTCTCACCATGCCTTCTCTTTATATATATGTTACTATAATGTATGCCAGAAAGTCGCTAAACAAATATGTCAAAAATAGTGACATACATCATTATAATACTAGAAATAAGAATAAACTAATTGTACCGCACACGAAACTGACTAAAATAAATAAAACATTTGTGACTAACTGTGTAAAATTTTATAATATACTACCAGAATCTCTGACGGACTTAAACGAAAAACTGTTTAAGGCCATAATTAAAAAGACATTGCTCCAGAAAGCATATTACAAAGTTGACGATTTTGTTATTGACAAAAAGGCTTGGCAGAGGCTCAATTAGTTTGGACATTAAGTTATATTTTATTTTGTTGTTGTATTTAAATTCTTAAATTATTTTTATATTTTATTGAATTTTTTATTGTTTTGCTACTTATTGACATTTTCGCTTTATTTTTTTTTCATTGACATTTACCACGAGAGGTAAAATTGTATGTTTTTATTATTATTATTATTATTATTTTTTATTATTAATTACTGAATATGTTTGACGTTCATAAGTGTACAATATACAATATTATGTATTATAAATGTACCTAAATGAATAAATGAATTTGAAATTTGAAATTAAAACAATATTATTCTTAAAAGCTAGCTAAGTGTTACTACAATTACTGGCGAAGACCGAATTGAATTAATTCATCAGGAGCTATGATGTGACAGACAAACTCACTACAAACTAACAGCACCCTTCTTTTTCGTCGGAGGTTAGAGAAGGACATGAACGGTGTTAGCATTTTGTTATCTAGATTTGGCTGCAAGTAGCTCTGACCAGCAGTGTCGACGAGCGTTTGCTCCGTCAAGTACACGACTGTGTTAATCTCCTCCTCTTCCAGTATTGTGTCATCCTCCATTTTGGGAGGTTGGCGTGCATAACAATAAGACGAAGCTATTTTTATGAGTTTGAATTGACCTGTTGTGTGGTGTTGTCCACAGCGATGGCAGCAGTGGCGGCAGTCCGAAGGAGGCGTGCGTGGCGCAGTCCCCGCCGCCCGCGGGCGCGGCCGCGCCGCCGCCGCCGCCGCCGCCGCCCGTCAAGCGGGACGCGCCGCTCGGCCGGGACGCGCGCCTCGAGCGCCGCCTCGCCATAGGTGAGCCTCCGCCTGCAGGTGCAGCACCTGGGAGATCGACTTTGCTACCATCCAATTATCAGTTCACATCAAACTAACAAAGTTGATTCCTATCCGTTCAGTAGTTGACGCATGAAAGAGAAAAAATCATTAGTATGACGATATCGGATCGATAATTAATTGACTGACTGATGACAATATAAAATGCGCCGCGGTCCGTGGGGTCTTATTAAAACATGTGGCGGATCCGCGCGCCATTTCATACAACAACGCGGCGGAATCCGTAGCGGGTTGCGTCCGCGCCGCGCGGCACGGTGCGGACGCCCCGATGGAGACACCTTCTGTACTGGCTCACCTCGCGTCTTGCGAGTCGTTGCTCACCACGGTCTCGGTGTCGATAGAAAAGCTACTTTCTTGTCACACCCGGTGCGCGTTTAACGTAGATTGGTTTCGCTCCGTCGACCGCGTGCACTCGAGGCGGCGCGGCGCCTGCTGCTACAAATATTCAATAATCAATAATGTTCAATAATCTCTTATGATCCACTGTTCATTAGATTAACGCAGTGACAATTCAAAAAGTCATTGTTTTTATGTCCGAAGCAGCGCGTTTTGGGCATGAAGACGATGACAGTGGCTATAGTTTTAACCACGCCGCCTCGTCTTATATTTTATCCATCCGTATCAGTCTGTATGTTCCCGCTGCAGGACAGTCTACTCTCGATAGTGAGAGTGATCCCTAACGGCTGGACCGATTTTGCCGGGTTTTTTCTACTGGCAGATAGCTGATGTTATAAGGAGTAACTTAAGATACTTTTATTTAAGACAAAGAAAAAAGAATTAATATTATAATATAATAATATATATCTATATAAATAAAAGTCAATGTTTGATGTTTGTTCTATGCGTTCTATGCGTTCCGGAACCATTGATCAGATTGTGATGATTCTTTGGTAGGGTGTTCTGGACAAATAAATCTATATATAAACGGTTTTATAACGTGCATTGCAATGGCATGCCGGGCACAGCTAGTAATATTATTAATAATAATAATATATATATAATGGTATGTGTGTGTGTACAGGTGGCGGGGCGGGTGCGGGGCCGGGGGGCTCGCGGCTCGAGCGCAGGCGACCAGGTACGCACCCGCAGCCCGTTGGGGGGGGATGCTCCACTCCTCCTGTCACATTTGACATTGAATTTGGCGGCGCTGAAGGGGCAACAACATGTAGTAGTAGAACTCGTGCCAAGTTCGCCCGGAGAGGTACTGCCTCCACACCTGGTATTCTGCCGCCAAGCAGCGGTGCATTAGCGCTGCTTTGTTCCGGTGGAGGGGTGTGGGTGCCGGTGAAATCACTCGCGCATAAAATGTAACATCTCCGTCTCGGGTGACGGGCGTAACGGGGTACGACTTGGCTCTTCGAGGGTTCGGTCGGGGAGAACCTAAATCGTATTGCTGTTGTTTGTTATGGGCGGAGGTAACCACTCATCAAGTGGGCATTCAGCTCGACTCGATCTTTTTTTTTACGTAGCATATAATATAAGTCAGTCAACCAGTGTCAAAGTCAAAGTCAAAAATAACCTTTAGATCTCAAGTATCATTTGGTATTGTCTGTTATACC
The DNA here is from genome assembly GCA_921293045.1 of Aplocera efformata. Lineage (NCBI taxonomy): Eukaryota > Metazoa > Arthropoda > Insecta > Lepidoptera > Geometridae > Aplocera > Aplocera efformata. Next base: position 62,082 of record OV121068.1, on the reverse strand, counting down.
TTCACGATCAAACTCGACGGATTGGGATGAGTTTGAATTTAAATGAATAATTATGTTCATTGAAGATGTTACAAAACTTATTTAAACCAAGGAGAAGTTAGTTTTTTGACGTACATATAATATAATATATATATATATATATATATATATATTACCGCTATCCATGCATGTGTTCACTTGGATGTTGCAGACCTGCGCGCGGGCGAGGGCGCGGCCGGCGCGCCGCCCGGGCCCTCGGGCCTGGACGCCTCCCCGCACCACCACATGGTGAGTGGCACCACCTACCTCTCACACAAGCACACTCTCTCTCTCTCTCTCTCTCTCTCTCTCACTCTCATACACAGGCTCTCGATGCGGCTGTATGTTTGTTACGCAGTATGTTAGAAATGTTTGATAGATGAGCCGTACCTCCTGGTCCCCTCAGTGCGGGCAAGCCGTCGCCGCTCAGGATGAGATGGTGGAAGTATTCAAGTTAGTTCATTGTGTTTCTACAATACATGAGTCGATTGTTGTGTCAAGCGAGTGATTACAAATCTAAAAAACTGACTTTAATACTCTCATCCCTTAATTATCATTCTAAGGGGGTGCAACCGAACTGTTCAGTACCGAGAGCCGCTTGATAGAAGCCTGTCATCATGATGACGTTTCACTCGAAAGAGTTGTGAACGTGGCTTCAACAAGAATATTTTGTTTACACCAAGCGCCAAGTCTCATGGACGCCTCGACAGCCCTGAGGCGTTCATGGGACTTGGCAACTGGAGCAGTCGCTCTGTGGTTGGGGAGGTTCTGGACGGAAGACCACTCTTGTGTGACTCCGAAGCGGTGTGTGCTGACCTTGTGTGGTGTCGGTTCCAGGACACGAACCCGCTGCAGGCGCCGGCGGAGGCTGCGTACCGCGGCTTCCAGGACTCGAACCCGCTGCAGGCGCCGCCGGAGCCCCCGTCCGGCGGCTCCTCCGACGGCGAGCTGTCCTCCAAGCACGGGGACAGCCCCGCCCGCAAGCGCCGGCGCATCTCGCGGCACCTCTCCACCGGTGAGGCGCCCTCCGTCACTTATAGAATATGCACTCGAAAGTGTGTGTTTGTTGCTCCTCCACGCTCAAACGGTCCAACGGATTTGGATGAAATTTGGTACCAGGATAGCTCATATCCTGGATTAACACATCGACTAATCCTTGTAAAGATGTACACCGCGGGGTGTAGTCAGTCTTCTATTATTTCCGAGTTCATGATTACCTCTGTAATACAGAGTTATGTGTACTTGGTTCCGAGGGAACACATGCCCGCGTGCCACTGAGACACTTCGTACGACTCACGAAGTGCTGCGCTACTTGTAAGGTGCACCTATGAACGTCGTGATCCTCTCTCATCTTATAGTTATTTGACGGCTCCGTGGCTTAGTTGGTAGGAGCCCTGCCTTCGAAGCAAGGGGTCCCGGGTTCGATTCCCGGCCGGGGCACACTTTGTGTGGTGAGCATGAAGTTTGTTCTCGGGTCCTGGGTGTTTGTCCATGCCATCTGCGACACAGGGAATCCTAGTGCAGAGGCATGAGTGTGTAGTTTAACCTTTTTTATATAATGTTCCGATGATATCCATATGCTATAAACTATAACTTCCGTGACCTACTAGTGATGTGCTACGCTACCTCCGCCTCCTCCCTTCCAAAGTGTCAGCGCACTTCCAAGTGCCGGTCCACTTGTGAAGTGCCGACACCACCCTCGATATCACTATGATTCCTAGCGCGGCGACGGGCCGCTGTGCCGGCTCCGGCTGTAACGTGTGTCCTGCAACATTCCAGGTGAGAGCAACGTGTCGGCGCCGCCGCCGCCCGTCGAGAGGCGCCCGCCCAGGCACCACTACCAGCCCCCGTGAGTTTTTTAATATAAACTGCTGGAACATATATAAGCTGTGACACGTTGTATGCTCAGGGATATTTTTACTTGTGTGTGTAAAATTTAACGTGTCCGAATGATACTTGAGATTTAAGGAATAAATGAGTTTTTTTGGTGATTTTCAACAGGCTGTAGCTTGAAAATAAATGGTCAAACAGTAAATTTAAAAGAAGGAAATTGTAGATCCATATGTCTAGTTTTTGGATTTGAACTTTGAATTTATTTAACATCTGCGATTTTTGAGTTATCTTGGGAAAGCTAACGATAATAAAAAAAAAATTTTGTCTACGGACTTGTTTTTTTTTTTTTGCTTATCTTTTACGGTCCGGACAACTTGTTCATTCAGCTTTCATTTATATTTTAAATTCCATGATTCGATTACCTTTCACTGAGCTGTCGGACTTGGAATGGAAATGAATCATTTTGTCTCTGTTTATCGACATCTCGGCGACCAATGGTATACAATTGACAGATAGGCAAAGAACAAACATCTATGTCCGTTAAACAAATGTTGTACAACAGTAGTTGTATGCGTGTTGCAGGCGCCGCGTGCGCTACGTGAACAACAGCGCGGTGTGGACGCACGAGTTCCTGGACCAGCGCCGCGCGCCCCTGCTGCTCGACATCAACCCGGTCAGTCATCAGTCATCTCACCCAAACCCCTTCAGCTGTTTTGGCGGGAAGAATAACAAACAAACAAACAAACATTCCCATTTATAATATTATAATAGTGTGTAGCCGTAGGACTGTTTGTGAAACAGGCCCTCTCGCCCCTCCCGTATGAGTATTGACGGGGTGTGTCGGTGTGTGTCGACAGATGTCGCTGCGCGGCGCCCGGCTCGGGGTCAACGCGCTCGGCGGCGCCGTGCCCTGGCCGCCGCGCGAGCCTCGCACGCAGGTAGACACACACACACACACCCACACACACACACAAACACACACACACACATACCACAATGCAGTCGGCGCCTGTAACTTCACCGGTTTCTGAACTCTGCAATGCGCTGAACAGCCAAGAAGAAATGATTTATAAAACTTGTGGATAACCTTCAAAACTTACAACATAACATTACATAAATAGTTTTTATACAAAAATGTCTCCTTTCAGACACCACTTCGATTCAAGTCACCTTTAGTATTTATTAAACAGCAAAATTTATTTTCCAAAAATCTATTTCATGGATTTATGTGAATGTCCGAAATAAAAATAAATTATTCTATTCTATTCTATAACCTATATTATTTTCTTATGCGAGGTTATAATTATATCGTCAAAATAATGGTCGTTATTAATATATCTAGTGAATAGGAGTTGCACTAGACCTCATTCGGTAGGTGTCCCACGAGCTCGCCGTAACTCCACGAGTGGCAGTCAGCCGGCCGCCGAGGAGGCAAAAATTACATTTTTAAATGTTACATTATAATTACTTTATTATTATGATACGCATTGTGTGTGGTTACGATTCAGAACGGTCGTTACACTCATCGGATCAGATGCCACAACTCTATCAAGTCATCGCAGGTCAAAATTTCATTCAAATAACGTATTTTCATTTATTTGCGTATATCTTTATGTATTTTGTCGTCGTGACAGATTTAGCTGGCACCCATAATTATATTGATTTTTGTCCAATGCATACCAGAGACTCGCCGCCGCCGGCGTGGAGACGCGATCTGGGCATAGCATATACACACCGGGATCTAGAACATAAGGACTCGCGACTTACATCATTGTGTTAGACATAAGTTACTCTTAGTTCTGAAGCACGGTGCCGGATGAATTCCGAAAACAGTTTATTGCCATGTACTTCTAAATCGAACATTCGAGAGGTCCATTTTTTGACCTTGCAAACGATCATTTCTTTCAAAGGATATTATATTCTGGCTTTAACCATAAACTCAGATTATATATCTTTGAAATCTGTTAACAATTTCTTGAAAGCTTATTTTAATAATAATAAATGTTCTTTTGGGAACACGCGAACTCATTGCCAAGTTTAGCGTCAGTTCCGGTACAAAAGACTAGTTGGCTCTGTTTAGTATAAGTGGATTCGATCGGATCTCTTAAATTATAAGAGCTGTTCATAATGTGGCCATACTTGTATTCGGGTGTCGTCCGGCACGGGCGCGCCGCTCGTCGCGGTGAGTGGCGACGCGCCACAGTGTCGCTACTAGTTCCAATGCGTGGCGACCGAGTGTCGCCACGAGTTGCGGTGAGTGGCGACGCAGTGTGGCTACAACTCGGTGGGCATCAGGTGGGAGCGACCGCGATCGCCGCGCCCGAGCTGTGGGGAGCCGCCGTGCTGCCGCCGCTGCCGTTGCGCTACCAGGTACCCAGGATAGCCGCTTGGGTTAGGATTGTAACTGTACGACATTGGGAAACTTGCTGAACTCTACTTCTTAAGCTCATCGTACATTATTATATACGATAACTTATGCTTGTGTCCTCTAACCGTTTCATTGTTCATAAGCACTCCGCAAAGATTACAATCAATACGGTTTCTTAACCAACATGTAAAGAAGTTACAAACTGAGAAAGAAACTGAAATTTCTTCCAGACAAATTCAAACTGAAACTGATATCGTGAAAAAATTAATTGGAAACGTGACTTAAAATTTTGTATTATTATACGGTTACGAGTTCTTCTTACTAAGTTTGGCGCACGTTCAAACCCTATCCGACCCTCCTATGTTATTTATTTGATTAAATTTCATATAAAATGTTGATAATATTGGTGCTATACTAAAGTGTATTCAATCATTCTCTTTCATATAAACGCATATATATAAGATAATCTTCATTAGGCATATAACACATTTGTTCAGTGGGTTTCCCTCGTTCGTACGCTTGGAAGGGAAGGTCTGCTTTGTCATGTTTTGATGTGAATAGTTGTTGAGTCGTCCGGCTTTGGGTCAACGGCTGCGTCCGTCACTAATCGCTTAACACGAGAAAATACCATCTAGAACATCATTTATACTTATAGAATAACCCCAGAGCTTGCTGATCACAATTTCTCAGTCTACAACTTCACTTAGACGTCCTTTTTCTCCCGAGTGAGATGGATTTCTTGCTAGTTCTTTCTTTGTATTGCACGTTAAAATACAAGGTCAATTTTGGTCTTTCGTGCATGTTGTTCACGCCTGGCACCGTCCAACAGTATGTCGTCCAGGTAGGTCCAGGTAGACGCGTTTCGGCATCAGCAAGTTGGCTTATCCTTATCGAGCGTTAGTTTTTAGCCTTATGGCGCACTTCTTAGTCCAAAATAACGCTATTTTAATATACGAACTATGTATTTTGTAATTGATTTCTATGGCTGGACATGTTTGCTTGATCTGATAGAAACCGTTTTACAGGTTCATAGTTGTGAAGCTGCGTATTTTTAAGTTTTATTTAAAATATTTACTGATATAATTTGTGAACTAGTGGACAAATCCATTTTAAAGAACTTTATTTGATTTGGTTTAATGAATAAAATGCATGATTTCACTGGTCGCATTTTTGAGCTTAGACAACACTTTATCAAATAAATTGCTAGCACTGTTTATGTTTCGTTACATTTTAAATAATATCTTTCAATTAATCATGGTTGCAGTTTTATTTTGTCACAGTTTCCTCCTGCAACTTCACAGTTTATATCAGTAAATGGTTTGAAGTTCCGTTTTGAGTCCCTGTCTTGTGGTTTAGTCGGCTTTAGGTCCCACGCCTACACCGCGGCGTCTGTCGGAGGTCGATCGCTGTTACTAGCTCTTTTGTGATTCCGGTTTTAATCCTTTCTTTGTGTTTTATTGTGGAATCAGTGCATTCATTAGCTGGCTTCTTGGAAGAGTTCATAATTTATACAACTCGTTAATATTTTGTGTGAATATAAATAAAACAATTTTGTTAATAGTAAAAATCGTAGTGCACTGGTTCCATGCTCTGAATTCCAGTTTTGGCGTGCTATTGATCTTGTAGAGTAAAGCTCCGATCACACACGCCTGAAGACGTTCTAAGCATCACCCAGCTTACTTGTTTGGTGACTACATTGTAATTATGATTTGGGTTACATACTCGTAAACCTACACTTTGAGAGAACGAATTTAAATCCCTTCCGCTTACTATCCTGACATGCTTGAACACTTCTCATATTCTGAATATACGTGACCTGGCGTGCCCTGGTTGTCATTCTCGTTCGCCTGTTACAGTTTTATTTACACCGCTGACACTCTCGACTAGAGTTTGTGTATGCCGTTTATTGTTTGCCAAGTCTACCTCTTAGAGATTTCGTGGACTTGGTGTTTTTAGAATAAGCTCTTTTACTGTAAACTTTTAAATTAGGTACTATTTTATGATTTACACTGTCATTTACATCTTTAAGCTATTAATTCGGGTCATATTTATATTCGTTCTCTCCGATAACACGTTCTATTCTATGTTAACTCTAGCACACAATATGCATGCCCAGATATACAGATAATGTGATTAATTGTAATCGGATGAGGTTTTTAATGTTTTGTGACTATAAGTGTGCTTGTGCGACGCCATTTTGACCCTAATGACTTGTGTTATAGGGTCGAAAGAGCGAAGCCTTACGTGTAAGCGTAGTTATCTATTATAGCATTCTACGCTCGTTCTCTCTTAAGATAATGTTTATATTGTTATGATTGTACCGGACGATATTTGAATAGTGGCATAGCAAGCGCACCAAGTAGTGACTCGTACGTATAGAAACGTAGCTCAAATATCGAAGATGGAGTTCGAATATCGTTCGAATGGTTTTAAACTAGCTGTACCGGGAGAGGTGACTAACTGTGGTCTCACTGGCTCTGGCCGTGTGCGAACACGCTTGACGCTCGTTCATGCCTTGCGGGGAACGGGGGCGGCGCGGGGCGTCAGTGAGGCCCGCGAGTACACTTGTCACATCCGCTGCAACCGGCACCCGCCCTCTAGACCTGACACTTGGAAAGCGTATCTTTACTAATTCATAGTCAACAATACATCAATGGGGCGCCCATCTTATGTATAGTCAGTAGAACCTTTCAAATGTATGACGAACACGTATCATGAATTATCGTTCAAGACGCATAATATTCGATATTTACCTGTGAGGCGTGTCGTTGGACTGGCCACTTGAAGTGGAAGCTCGAGAGCTGTGGTCAAGGTTTGCGTTGGTTGGAATTCTAAATTCAAATAAATGTCATATAATTTAAGCTATGTTATTATTTTTCCAAATTAGTTGTTCATATGTTGTTGTTCTTCGTGCAATGTCGCGGGAGCTGATATTTGAATCATGTTTTCCGTGACATCAATAACGTCAACGTTTCCTCAGTCTTCAGTTTAAATTGGTCGCTTTTAGTTCGCCATTATTAACTCATCCGTTTGGTTCATTTGTGACGTCAACATTTTCAGAAGGAAACTGATTGAATCATCTATTAAGTCTCTGGTAAATAAGTACATGGTTTTATATAAAGCGGCAAGCAGTGAAACAAATTAATTACACAAGGACACAAATTAATCACACATTTGAAAACGGAATACCCCGACTAATATGACATTAATTTTAATTTATTGTTCAAGTCGAACCAATAGCTTACACTACAAAGTGAGCAGTTCAACGAAACGACCATTTCAAAGGGATCCAATTATTTATTCTATGTATATTGTCCGCATGAGCATACATTATTAATGCAAAGGTTTGCAGCCTCCTTTTTAGAGGGCCTGTCCTTTAGCGAGGCGCGGCGGGGGCGTACGGACATGTCGCGAACCGTTTCCTCATCCATCCCCTTGTAATAAGAGATTGGTTTGTGTTCACCAAGGCTAGCAGACTAGCGCGGTGGCGGTAGGCTGCATAGTGCGTCGCTCGGGACGCGACACGTAGTGTGCACACTGCTTGGTGACCAGGGCGGGTCGGGGACGCACGCGCGGGGGGGGGGGGACCACTCGTCCGCCGGCGAGCCGCGGCCCGCAGCTCCTTGCCCGATCATGTCGCGTTCAATGTATTGTAGACGACGAGCGTGCGTTCAACGTCTTTTTGGAATCCATTCTGTTGTCAATGTGTTTATTAATTTTTCACTTTTCGAACAGACTTTATTTTTTTACTCGAAACACATGAATGTAAGTTGTAGCGCTGACGCCATCCATACACACATTTCCATGCAAACTACTTACTTGTAATAGGTGTGTTTAGTTAGCTAAGTGACTCTGAGCCGCCTCAGTCTCGACCTGAGTTCACGTCAAGGCATTGTCCCAAACAGTCACGGCAAAGACAATATGGCGTCGGCGCTCGGCAGCATGCAACGACTTCCTTACCTCTCGCGGCTCTGTGCACACCTCCCGCGGCGGTCCCGGGCACTGGCGAACAGCCGCGGACCGCCTGGCGGCACGTAGCGCCCGCCTCTCCCCTCCGCGCATCCGTCCGTTCGCATACCGCATGACTCGCCCGGTACCTGTGACTGTCCGTGTCTCCGCGTGCGAGCGCCCGCCGGCTCCCACGGGGGACCCCCTGTCCCCCTGTCGGCACACTTGTGTCCGACCGCTGGCAGCTGAAGCTTTGTTACCGAGTAGGGTCGCTTTGATTTAGAACTTGGCTGTTATCTGAAGGCTCATTTTTGTGAACTTTATAAACTGTTGTGTGGAGTGTTGTCTAGGGGTGCGGTCATTAACACGAACGCTATTTTTAACATTTCTTTAATAGATTTAGCAAAAGTTTTTCTCGATATAAGAACACGCTAGGTGCATTTTTGGCAAACTTTGTATATACGTATATATTTATTTTATTATTCCTCGATGTTTAGATGCTTGTATGTACCCTCACACAAATATTATACTATAATAGATATTTATTTTATATTCCAAATCACGTTTTGTTTACACAAATTATACTCCGATCAACGTTTATCTAAATAAATCTATCGAAAATAAAATATTTATAGTCATCACGAATAAAACTGTTTATATTTATCCCAAGGCTCATTTAATAGGACGAATAAAAACACAAAGCTCCTACATTTAAAACGCCGTATTGATGTCGTCCGCGTCCCGCGTCCCGCGTCCCGCGTCCCGTGGGCCGCGCGGCGCATCCACGCGAGCGTTAGATACTGCCACCTCGCGCCGTGCGCTTCACTTTGACAGTAAACAGGATATGTAACGGGGTCTAGTTGTATGTTGCACACTTTTTGTTTGAATGGTTTACATCATGTACCACGGCGGATAAACGCAATCGTTGCTTGAAGTTCCCAACCTCAGCGCAGTAACAGAGAGTTACTCAAGGTGTACCATTCGGTCCCGTATTGTACAGTATTGTCTGTTCTTAGTTTTAGAATCGGAGAATAAAGCAATAAATCCCCTTAAAAATAAATAGATGTTCACTATGACAGATGTTGAAACAAGTATATTATCATGTGTGTTTATCCGCCGTGTTGCATGTCGTCTTCTTGGTCTCCTACTTCCTCTGCATCCACTAGGAGTGCATCCACGAGTGGTGCCAACACATTAACTGTATAACGTCTACTCCCAATTTTTAAAAGGCTCATTGAAAAACAATCACTAGATCGTGTTTCAGACCCTGCCCGACCCGTTGCAAGGAATTATTTATGCTTTTTAGCAAAATGAGTTAAGAGTTTAAGATCTCTATATCCGTTGAAGGATTACTTTATTGATATGCAGGAGTCTTGCAAATATCGCAGCAAATCGGACATTTTATATAAGGGTGCTGAACGGCATTCCCCACCCTGTGGGGCGCGGTCGGCGCAGCCAGTCTCAATATAAACTTGCACGTACATCGACAGTTTCCTCCAGTATCAGAGTACGGAATCCTTAAAAATATGTCCAAATTGAGATCGCTGTAGACTATACCTTTTTTTGAATCTAAAAAAGATAAAATTGTCACGATCCCGCGCACCTGTTGCAAGTTTGTCGGAGCCGATCCTCGGGGGGACAGTGTGTTGGCACCTCTCGTGCAGACCTGCCCGCGCGGGGCAAGGGGAACATTTCCCACCACCTTCCCATGAGCCACGTGAGTCTGCCACCCCCTTAGAAATGATATCCCTTTCCTATCCGCCATACCCCTTCCGGGTGTGGCCGTGCGGAACGCCCCCCCGCGTCCCCCTGCGCCTCTCCCCGCGGGGCGGGGCGGCAGGCTGCGGGGCGCGGCACTGACCTGGCCGCTGGGTGTGACAGATGGGCGGCGTGTACGCGGGGCTGCAGTACGCGGGGCACGCGGGGTTCGCGCCGCATCCGCCGCCGCACCCGCCGCGGCCCACCTTCGCGTCGCCCCCGCACCCGCACCCGCACGCCCACTACATACCCGCCACGCAGGTCAGTCTACATGTTATAACGATGAGAACGGCCATATCAAGTTAACAATAAAAATTCTTTTATTTCCGTTGAATAAACAAAATGCTTCTATGTGATATTTGACTATTGATTTAGGAGATGCGGTAGAGGACCTGCTCTCTGCGCTGTTGGGTGTTGGGTTCGATTCCCACACAGAAGAAACATTTGTGTGATTAATGTAGATTGTTTGCTTTCATTCTTTCTTTCTTGCCACGGTCCTCTCACCGCGGTGGCACAGAACACCAGCGCTGTATCGGTCCACTGACGCAGCGCATGCTGAGTGGTCACCTATTTTGTTGTTACATATTCTTAAACGTGTAATTTTGATTTTAATTTTTAAGTGAGCCCTAATTATGTAACACAAAATAAAGTTTTTCTATTCTATTCTTTCTGAACACCCCGGTCAATATGTTGTAAATGTATGTATTTACAAAAAATATTACTTTATAATATACCTATACTTTATATATAGTATCAGTAATCATTTTGAGGCTATATTTGTCATTATAAAAATATATTTAGTCGGCGACAAAAAATATATTTGGTGTTTTTCGTATGTCAGCGCGCGGAGGGACGTCGCCTCGACATGGTGGGCGCGGGGGAGGGCCCGCTGTCTGTGTCGCAGGTGGAGCCGCACCACGCGCTGCACACCGAGGTACGCGCCGGTTCGCATGTTTGCTCTAGTTGAGGCCCGTCTCCTTGCCGCGTGGCCGCAGGGAGAGCGGCCCGTGATTGTATGTTTTTGATCAAAAAGTGCCGGTTGAGTGCCTCCCGCTCTCACCGAACGCTCGCGTGAGGCCATCTGCGGCCAATAGCACTATTTAGACCACTCCGAAAAAAAATCCAAACTTTCGGAAGAGAAAATATTGGACGTGCTGCGTTTATGATATTTTTTGTGTGACGGTTCGAACTTATTGTTTAGTACCCTTTGCGTGACAACGGTTACCACTTCGCGTTAGGTTACAACAGCAGCCCGGCGTGTCCTCCCCGACCCGAGGCGCGGTGGGTGCGCGCCGCAATCTGAGACAAGGGTCTTACGCCGCAGTGCCTGTAATATCACCTGCCGCACCCCTCCACCGGAACACAGCTCACACCTCACCGGGCGAACTCGGCACAAGTTGTACTGCTACTTTGTGTTGGTCCCCGCACGGCCGGGGGACACGTGGAGGGACATAGAGGGTACTCCCCGCGCGCGGGGCACACGGGCCCGCGAAAAGTAAGGAGGAAATGAACTCTTCCATATACTATTATATGATTATTTTTGATGTATTTGTAAATGATTGATAGTCGTTGCGTGTGCGTTGCAGGCGCGAGGCGCGGCCATCGAGCTGATGGCGCCGCACCACGCGCGGCACCCGCTCTCGCACCACCACCACGTGAGTCCCCCTAGTTTGTAGTACTATCGTCACCGTTCAATCACCGCCTTCTCCTCGCGCGCGCCGTGCTCGGGGCGGCGTTCCCACAGCCGATGCATGAACTGTGCGAACGCGGCCCTCGCGCGATGCCGGAGCCGTACAGCGCCACCTGTCGTACAGGCGTTGTACTGTGTCGGACAGTTGGTCGGTGGTTCGCTTACTTGAGCCGACATCCTCGTACATTCTATCTTGAGCCATCACATTTCAATTCCAATTGTAGTTTGGGTGGTGGGGCCGCAGGTGGGTCTCATTCGCGTGGGGACAGTGGCTCGCTTTTAATTGAGACGTCGCATAGTGGAGCCACTCCACGCGACTACTGTGAGAACTGTGATACCGGTATTGTGTACGTCACCGTAAAGCGCGTGACACCCCCACACCCAGCCTCGTCGTGCCCGATGTTGTTCTAACTGCGTGCCTATGATTGATATTTGTGGATTTAAGAAAGTCGCTGAGATTGGAAATGTTTCAGCGTCGCAGCGGCGGCGGGCACGGCGGCGCGCACGCGCACCTGGGCGGCGTGCCGGGCGCCGTGCACCCGCACCCGCACCCGCACCCGCACGCGGGCGTGGTGGGCTCCGCGTCGCGCGCCGCGCGCCCCTACGTGCGCCACGCGCCGCGCTGGCATCACCCCATACACCACATACACACACAGGTACCTACTCTATACTATCAGTTCATATCAATCTGTATTTTCGTTGTATTCTTAAAAAAAAGTACTTGGATACGTTGCTTTTTTAAAGTAAATATGTATCTGCAACACCACGCATTATGATTACTAAATTTAGGGCTCGTTCAAACCCTATCCGACCCTCCAAGTATAAAGTTTCTTGTTAGTTTGGGAATAACAAATCTAAATTACACATGTGAATAATTAAATTTTTGAAATAAACCTGTCCTTCCACACGCCATACAGTAGATATGACGTGGGACCCAGTAGTGACCCCTGTGATACACTTGCAGGAAATATATACCATGTACAATTTGGGTTCCCTTGCATTGATTCTGTTGACTGCAAACAATAATATACTTCTTAACATTAAGTGAATACTGCAAGTTAGTATACTTGAAACTAAATTAGATGATTTCTTTATAACAAATGTTTCCCACGCTTGCACTTCGAACGTGACAAATCGCCTCCACCGCCTCGCTTTAACCCGAGTAACATTACCGCGGCTGTTGCCATTAAGAACTGCGATAAATTCTTTGGGATCAGCAAATACAACCTTTAGATATATTTGGACATATCAGAGATATCACACTTTCTAAACAGTTGTAATCTCACTCCAGTGTTCATTTACATTTAGTAAATAAGGAACTCGTTATTTCAAAATTCCATTTTGCACCCACCGTTGTAACTGTGCACTGGTGCTGTTCCTGTGAGTGGTCGACCACTCGCACACTAAACTTAACTTAGTTTAAAACACGCTGTGTGTGTGTGTGTGCAGAGCGGCGGGCTGCTGAGCGCGGCGCTGCCGGCGCACGCGCACGCGCACGCGCACGTGCAGCAGCTGCACGTGGCGCAGCCGCTGTCGCTGCCGCCGCCGCCGCCCACCTACCAGGTACTCGCCCGATTACTAATATTAAGTTAATTATAATACTTGCAACTCCTTGTAACCTCCTACTTAAAAGGTGCATTAGACGGGTGAGTGATGGGTCTGCCTGCGGAGTCGGCTCCCTCGAAGGAACGTGCCCGTAGCTCCTAAAGGGACGCTCCGGATGTATGACCTGATGATACGTGTTCATTAACTATTAATTATTTTAGCTACATGTATTTATTATAAATATATTGACATAAACTGACTTGTACATTGTATTTATTAATAAATAATTGTATTGTGTGGAACATAGTTCCTAGCCGTGTGCGGTGGAGGTCGGTGCAGCGTTTCTAGGGCCATCGGCTCCGCCCGGCGCGGGACGCCGGCCGCCTTCTATATAGTGAAGTACGGGCGGGCGGCTGCGCCGGCAGGGCACTCGGCGGGATGCGGTAATGACACGGGACTCGGGATGTGGAGGGAGCGGCGGCCGGGGGGGAGGGGGGGGTCCATGATGTTGGACCGGTCGCGAGACACACGCGGGCGGGGAGAGCCCGCCAGGGGGGAAGATTGGTCCAATTAAAGGGGCTTCCTTTTTATTGGGTGCCCCTTTACAGCAACTATTCGGGTTAAGGCTCATTTTAACTATTTATTGACATCTTATTACCAAATTTGTTATTTTAAATTGCATGACATTTCATTAATATTGCCCAATTATTTACTACACCTTGACTGTGCCCTTTTACAGCAGCACAACTTGACAGTAATTGTATAAGGCTAAGTTACCTGTGGTAAAAATGAAATGAGTATGGGTATTGGACTAATCTTTCCCAGCAGTGGGCAAACTCCTTCCGAGGAATGTGAAGACTTTATGAAGGGATTCAGTTGATTATTGCAGCTTTTAATAAAGTCTTGCATAAAATTAAAGTAATATTTAGAGGAGCATCGGTTAAGAACATGTAACGTGGGCGCAGGTGTTCCTGAACCTGCTGGCGATGTTCCCCCTGTCCCCGTACGCGGAGGCGCGCGACAGCGGCGCGTCCTCGCCGGAGACGGAGAACTACGAGGCGCTGCTGTCGCTGGCGGAGCGGCTCGGGGAGGCCAAGCCGCGCGGCCTGCAGCGCCAGGAGATCGACACGCTGCCCAGCTACAAGTACTGCCAGCAGACGCACCGCGGTGAGACCCGCGCGCCGCACCGGCGCATTGAATACTGTTAACATATCCCAGGACGGACGGACGGGCCAGTCATACAACAGCTTACCCTGACTGTGTATCGGCGACCCTAAAGTACGGGCTGATAGTTTAGGGTAACCAAGTCCAGTGGACCAGTCCGCTTAAAGACATTTTGTTATTGTATCGATACTGACGCGTAGGCTGATACTGTGCGTGTGTGTGTGTGTGCAGGCGAGCAGACGTCGTGCGTGGTGTGCATGTGCGAGTTCGAGCCGCGGCAGACGCTGCGCGTGCTGCCCTGCGCGCACGAGTTCCACGCCAAATGCGTCGACAAGTGGCTCCGGGTACGTACCGACCTTCTCCCCCCTCTCCCCCTCCCCCCGCGCCCGCCCGGGGTGCGCCCGCCGCTCACGTGTCACCTCTCTGTTGCAGTCGAACCGGACGTGTCCCATCTGCCGCGGCAACGCGTCCGAGTACTTCGGCGCCGGCGACTGACGCGACGCGCCACGCCGCGCCCAACGCGACGCGACGCGACGCGGCGCGGCGCGCGCGGGCCTCTCGCCCGCCCGGGGACGGCTCGAAGGACCAAAAACGAAGCGAGCTCGCTCGAAGGACCACCGCGCGTTATTCTTGTGTGGTGATCAAACTTAGAACTGAAAAGAAACCTTTAACGTTTCTAAATCGAAATGGCTGAACTGTTCAATATTGAACCGGTAACGTCAGGCCAAGTCCGGACCCCCTCCCCCCAACAAGAAGGAAGAGAATAAGAGGGGGTTCTCCCGTGTCTATATATTCAGAGAGCAGGGAGAGCTACGAAGCATGGCAAGACAAGCGAGCCTTACGTTACAAATAAGGACTACTTAATAGTAATAGAGACGATGTGTCACCTCTCCGTGCCCGCGTCGGTGTGACACGCAGCCGTGCCCCCTGCCTGCCACCCCCCACCCCCCGTGAATGAACGTCCAGTTCCAAGACGGAGATTAGAAAGTGAAGTGTTGGTGTGTAGTGTCGGGGGGGGGGGGGGGGAGGGTAGGGGGCGGAGATGCGCCTGACTTTATAAGCAATAATTAAAGTTTTTTATAGAATCGTTGCTCGAATGTTGGCTTTTGGGGGATGTGAGGCCGCGGGGAGTGTACCCTCCAAATGTAAAGTCGGCTAGGAGCTGTGCCACTCCTAGTACAGTTATAACAGTTTGGCAAAATCGTCTCTGAACAAAAATAACTTGTTTTAGACGACGAACCTCCGCTCAGTGCTGTGAGGCCGTGCTCCGCCGCGGCATACCACTTGCTGATTACTCCTGATTGTTATCCTGAATGAAGTGAAATATTTAATTAGCATGGCGCCGAGGTTCGGTACGTTTGGCGGGCGCACCCCGCGCCCCGCGCCCCGCGCCCCACGCCCCGCGCGCCGCGAGGTCGTGTGTTAGCGCTTAGTGTCCAATAATGCGAGGGATTTTAATGATTTTTGGCTCGAACCACGCGATGTGCGCAGATATATAGAGGGAGGAATAGCTATAGGGCCGCCATCTCGTGCCGCGTCGCCACAAGGTGGCGGCCATCCATATTTAGAGATAGCATTATTTTGTGATAGCTTTAGATATGATTTAACGATGAAAATATTTTTATACAACGCCAAAGATCATTGAACATCTTTCTTAAAAAGTAATGTTAACGTTTGTCCAGTTACCGTAACATCACATCCAAGTAGTTAGTACCTCCGCGGCCTTCGTGTACATATCTAGACTTACCGCGGTACGGTACGGTGCCGTGCGGTACGGTACGGTGCCGTGCGGTACGGTACGAAACTGTGTTAGAAGATACGTTTTTGGGCCAATTTAACTATTCTTGTACCACTATTGCATGTTGTCGGCAGCGGAGAGGATTCCGGAACAACTTGATCTGTAATTGTACAGCTCCACTCGCGGGGCATTGACCTCGAGATGTTCCCATCCCGAGGTCAATGAACTCTAAGTACGTTGTCTACGTACGTTGACTCTGATTTAACAATGAAATAGTCCCCCTGCAATACTCTCTTCCCATATGTAAACCTTATGGATGAAATTTATCACATCTGGGTTCGGTACAAAGTCGTCACCCATCCACCTACCGACCACGATGCCAAACCATATGATCAAGTAACGGATTACTTGGGATGGACTGCCATTTGACAGATAAGAACGGTGCAATCGACCTCCATTCCTCTGTCAGTCGAATACAGGGTTTGGTTGGTAGATGATATAATGACATACAGTAAAGATATGTGTTACATGATGAATGAAGTGCCTCCCCCCCCCTATCCGCCGCCCCTCTCCGCGCCGCGTTGTTGTTATAAATGCATTTTGTTCAGTTGTTCGTGTTCGCTTCCCTTCGTTACTTATGTTGGTTTAAATATATATATCTATTATATGTATACACTATTTTATATTTTATAAATACTTATTAATCGGGGCCGCGATGGAGGCACCTTGGAGGCGCTCGGAGAACAACTAGGGTGTGTTGAGGGCGTGAGGCGCGTGCACTGCCGTGTTGACGGGTAGGTGCACCCACTTAACGCCGAGCACCTCCAAAGGCGCCGGCATCTCCCCTTAGACTAAATGTGGGTTGGAGCAATGTTAGTCGTGCAATAACTCTTATTTACAAAGTGTTAGTGTTGATACTCCTCCGGCACGTCCGCGCGGACACTTCCTATATTCAACCGACAAGTGACTTAGACACCATGTCGTGGTTATAACGTGGAACTTATTGAAGGTAACAATTTATCAACGGTCATTTGTGAGTTAAATATAGGAATTGGGCGTTGGAATAGTGTTTTAGTGTTTGCAATATTTTTCCATAGTTATTTTGTTTTGATCGCGCGATTCCATAGTACAAATAGAGGTTCTCACAGGCGAGGTGGCAGGTTCGGTTCTCGACCCGCGGACGGTGACCCCCCCCCCTCCCCCCATTCAGATTCGGACTGCCTTATTTATATAGTCTCAAACGGAGCCTAATAATTTTGTTTTTGTTTGTGATTTTTGTGGGAATGTGTTCAGGCTTGCATACCGCCCGCGACCAATTATTGAATTGACATGTTTTATGTCTCATCAGCCCCTCCCCACCCCGGGTTGAGAGCCGGCGCCAACTCGCCCGCGCCTATGTCTATATGTATTTATACCGTGTCTGTTTGTCTGTCTGTCGCGCCCGAGTGCCATGTGCTAGCTGCCAGGAGAGCGCGCCCGCCCGACCGCGCTCACACACACACACACACACAGCCTTAACTTGTATTGTATGTCGCCCGTTGCGCCATGTCGGAGACCTTTCGCCCCGGGGACATCGGGATAGAACGACATGTATCGCAAATAGCTTTATGAACGAGAAACGTCCATGTTCAATTATCGAGTAGGTATCTCTGTCACCGGCTTCATTCAAGTAATCACAAAACACGTCTCCGAGCCTCCTCCCGGTAATGTAACAGTACGTCGCTAGGAACCGAACGGAACTGAAATGGGAGTACTCGGCAATAGTCACACGTGTTCCCCCACGAGGGTCCCCGGGGGGCCTCACTCAACATGAGAATCCTTCATAGTGTACGTCTAGTTTTTGGGAAACTCGTTCAGGTGTGTACCGGAGGTGTGCAGCTCGTCCCCCGGAGACCCCCCCCCCCCCGCAGGGTGTCGCCGTTCATTAAAATACCTTCGACATCTTCTACAAGTGAATGAAACGTTTGCAATATGTTTGTGTGTGTGCGTGTGCGCGGGCGGTGCGCGTGCGCCGATCTATATTATTACGTTTAGTTAATTTAGTTGCAATTAGTTTAATTATCTGTTAACGCGTCCGTCGACACCGGTGCAGCCGCCTACTTGTCTGTCAGCAGTTGTTGTTAAGGCGATACACACGCCCGCCGCGTCCGCCGACTGCTCGCTAGCCGCTTGGATTACTAAGAGTTTTGAGCCCCTCCTTTGAAAATCTGCTAAGAATAGTACATCATTATAATTAGTTAGAGGCCTACTTCCCCCGGAGTTCCCCAAGGTAGGAGTACATCCCGGGCGCGGCGCACGCCGCGCGCCGCACGCCGCGCGCCGCGCGCGGGCGGACGTCCGGCGACCAAGTCTTCCAATACAAACATGTCGCCGAGGGCTCCGCCGCGCTCGGCGGACGGCGCCGTGGCGATCCGAACGGGATTCGTGGCGTCTCGTCTCTGTGGTGATGTTTATCGACGATTTGCTTCCGGGACGCTTGGAAACGATAACGATTAGAAAAACTGAGTCAAAAATACTTTTTTTTAATATAAATTTAAAAAAAGTAACTTAATTTGACAGGGTTTTTTTTAATACATACTTCCCAAGAACACGTGTTTGGCGCTCGGACAGTAATATTATATTATATTGTACATCGCTGGTTTCAAGCACTTTGTTGCTAAATTTATTTAAAATATAACGCAGGGCTCTTACCAATATATATCTGATATATGTCCTCGCGGCGGCGGCGGCGGCGGCGGCCGGGTGCGCTGCGCACGCGCATTCATTGTCTTATTTTAACGCTTTGATTTTGTATTATCTGATTATGTTTGTTTATGTACTTTTATGTTAATTGTTTTACTTTTAATCACAATAGTTATACAAATGAGATAGGGCGCCGTGGAAATGAACTCGAAATACTAAATTGTTTTTGTACCGACACTTGGTGTCCGCCTTGCGAGCCCTCCACCCTCCTCCCCCCACCACCCGCGGCGAGGGGAGAGTTGGCAGAGGGCGCAGCCTCCTCCCGTAGCCTGTTTTTTTTTTACCAAAGACCAAGTCTCCTCTATTTGTATTAAAGCGTGCTGCACACGCGCCCCCCCCCCACGTGTACAGGGATGGATACAGACATGCCTTAATAAAACCCCGCCCATCCGGAGGGCGGCAGAGGTCGCGGCTCCACTCGCTACGATCCTGATAAACCTCAAGAAAAGTTTAAAAACCTTTACTTTTTACGGACGCGAGCAACTGGGGGATCCAGTTACTCGCGTCCGGAGGTTTGTGCCCTTTGATTCCCTACACGTACCCCCTGGGTGGTGCTAAAGGAGCAACCAAAAGTAGCAGTAGAACTAGTGCCAAGTTCGTCCGGAGAGGTACTGCCGCCACACCTGGAATTTGCCGCCAAGCAGTAGTGCTCGCATTGCTGTGCTCCATCCCTCCCTCTGCCCCCCTCCCCCCCCCCCTAACCCCGCGCGCGTGCAGCCGCCCGCGGTCCGCTACAACGCATTGTTGCTCAATTTTGTATCTTTTCTTTCACCACATAACATTCTTATAAATAAATGTATTATTACGGTTTTATTTTGTTTTTTACTTTGCCCGCGACCCCCGCGACCCCCGCCCGCGACCCGCCCCCGCCGGCGACCGAGAGCGGCCCGAGACAGGGGCGGCCTTAGCGTCGCCAGGCTCCGGCCGATGGCTCGCTGTGGCCCTCGCTCGGTGAGGAGTATACAGCTACTGGCAATCAGTCGGCTTCAGTACATCAAAAGAAAAAGAGTGTTGTCGCTAAGGCCGCCTCTGTCTCCAGATATCGTTTTTACATTCGAGCAATATTTGTTTTTTTTTTCGTTGCTAGTTTGCGCTTTTCAAATATAATTTCAACTTATTCGTGTGTAGAGGCCTGTCCTAACAAGTACATACGTCCGTGTGACGTCATTAGAGCTTGAATAAGATGTTACGATTCAAACAAATCTGCAAGATGTTTAGTATTAACGAGTTACCTAAAGTAATGTACCTACTGCCTAGAGTGCCCTTAGTAAGATAACATTGTACTTTACGCACGTTTGGTGTTTATTGTTCCACTGTTCCTGCACGTGCGCGTGCGCGTGCGCATGCCGCGCCGTCGCGTGCTAACTGTCTCGATATCTTATATTATCTGCTTAACTGATGTGTTTAGGGAGTTCCCAGTCATGTGGTTTGATAGATTTTATACTGTAGCATCGTGTTCGCGTGTGCGTGTGCGGCGACGCGCGATCCGGTCCTGTCCGCTTGTCCGTCACGCCAGTCTGTACCGTGTTGTATTATACATACCTACTATAGAGTTGAACAAAGTATTTTTGCATGATAACATTGTGTTGATAGAGATTGGAATATTTAGCGAGTTGCGGTTTTCTTTTTGCAATTTATTTACCTTCTAAATGTTATATTTATAAAAAAAACAGAGTTAGTGATATAGCGCGCGCGCGCGTCTTTTGCAATAACTTTTCTAAATGGTGATTGATATTATATATTATAAATAGTTATACCTATACCTGCCTAGGGGCAGTATCTACATGCGTAGTGTCGTGTCGTGTCGGCGTGCTGTCCTCGCGCCTCTGCCGCCGAGCACTGCTGCTGAGCCAGTGAGGTTTTATTAAAATCGTATGTTTGTGAAAACGTTGTCATATCTAATAGATGTTAATGCCAATTTATGAAAATTATAATTCTAAATGTTTTTAAATCCGTCTGCGAGCTCCGCGGGCCTCGTGGATCGTGGATCGTGGATCGTGGACAGCTGGCTACGAGACTTCATCTCGAGGAAGGAGAAAGTTAGAAGTCGAGAATGTGACTGCAATATACCATTTGTATCGTCACGTCAATACCTGTACCTGTACTGTATATTACCTGTGTTGTATACATTTTGATTCTAAACTGAAAAGCTACCTCTATCGAACACCAAATTATAAGAATATTACTATATAAATAGATGTTAGTGACGTTAGTACCGCCTGTCTCTGTGTTGTGTTCTATCTCGAGGTAAATTAATATTTTGCTATCCTTTTACCGATGTACGTGTATGTGTATGTGTGCGAGGGCGAGGGTCGCCGGCGCGGCGCTCGCGGCCCGGCCGGGTCAACTGCAACCTGTTCGACCAGGAGTGGACTCGTAGAATGCACCACAGATTCGGGAGCACTGTAAGCGACTGCAATAGCGTTCATTTGAGAGCCTTAACTAGATACTCGATAAGTGTATGGTTAGAGAGATTATTATACCTAGATATTACCAGAGAGTTGTACCTACCGCTCCCGGACGTGGAAGATAATTCTTGTGACAGTTGTGTGTTGTTCGGCGCCGCTCCCCTCGCGCTGCCTGCCGAATGTAAACGAACAGTATCCACTGGTGTACTGAACACCGCTCGGCCCGAACCTTACTGCGTACCCGCGAGTGCAAGGGGCAAGAACAGCCGAGAAACAATCCTAAAGACTGGCACTGGCAGACGACCCCCGAACGCTGTAGTACATTTGGTATCGGATCCATGTCTACATCTCTCTACGGCGAAACCCAACAACATGTAGGGAGATGATAAAAGTTGTCCTCAACATGACGGCAAGAGGACGCGTCGTGCCACGTACCGTCACGCGAGTCGGTCTCACTGCCGAGCGCGCCAGTATTGTCACATCAAAGGATGATCCGATACCAAGTGTTGCAAACGGTTTCGCTTCAGCATCTCAGTCGACACCGCTGGTTTACAGTGTACGGTGCCGAGGCGGTCCTCTCCTGGCACTCCGGCCGAGGTCCGGTGGAGGCGGTCCACGGCCTCGGCTCGTGTCAGGAGCGGACGGCGTCGGAGGCTTGCGAGCAGACAGTACCTAGCGTATCTACCTATAGGTATATAGATTGTATCTACAGAGGGATCCAAACATCAACGAATTCGCATACCGCTTGTATACTCTCGAGAGTGCCGAGTGTCGCGCAGGTGCCGACCGCGAGCCCTCCGCCGCCGCAAATATATTGATTTTTGAATAATTAAATTGTTTTATTATTTAATCCTGTCAACGCCTTTATTTCATACTCACAGTTATCAGCGGGTAAGTGATGTGGTAATGAGCTCACCACTTTGTCACGTCTGTTTAAGTGATGAGTCATCGCTAATTCAAGAGTTGGATAATGAAACCAGTTACGATTCTGTTAGTTCTGACTCTAATACCAGCATAAGCAGATTAAACGGATAAAATTTCCTTGATAATGTATGTTCTGTTTATCTAAAGTAAAATATAACAATATCGACATTCCATCATTACATCCCAACACTAAACAAGTGCATACTAAGTGTTACACGCATAAATAACACTTTGCTAAAAATTTTAATACAATTATTTTATTTGCAGACAATGACATTTTGGCAAGGTAATTTTAATTTAGTACCATTTTCATATTTTACGACAAGTCACAACAACTAAAATATGAAGTCATGATTGTAAAATATGAAGTCATGATTGTAAATCGCGGCCACGATAACGAACAAGGTACGCTTCGTCTATTGTACCGACGAGAAGGGCCCCTGTCACTTCTCGTACTGTTCCCGCCGTGTTAAGGAGCTGCTCGTCCTAATTTAGAAAGTTACCATGTAAGTAAATATTCGGAACACTCATAAAGGGTTGATTTTGGTTCGAGGGTTATTCATTTTTACAACAAATAAAACAGAGACAAGTGTTTATTAATTTATTATAATAATTCCTAAAATACCTTAACATCTAGCGTTTGTGAAAGCGTTTTAGTGGATAATACCGTAAGTATTAAAGTATTAGCGGCGCGACGCGGCCTCCGACGCGACCCGCCTGCTGCGGACCGCAGCACGTGCACCGCAGCGGCGGGCGCTTTACTAAAGAGAACACTAGTGGTACTGGCACCCGGTGGATGGCGATGTTACGAGAGCTCTAGACAGTGCGGTGGCTCGTTCCGACAAGATCATTAGATCACGTAGGACTGGGACAGTCGCGTTCGAATTACTTCGGTCACTTTGTGTGGAAGTTTCGAAGCGAATTAGGGACGGACCACCGTACTGTCTGGAAGCGTTTCTGTGGAATGGATTAAAAAATTATTTAGATTTGATCGTTCTTACAACGCCATCTAGTTGCGAAAAGAAAACTAGAAATTTCTTTAAAAAATGCCTCACACGTGGTATTGGATACCTTCGGTCATCATAATGGATCAGAGTCCACCGCTCACTCACCACTCATCGACTCGTGAGGTGGTGAGCGACTCGTGCGCTCTAAATGATCGAGAATAATATATCACAGAGCAGTTCCTTCATGTAATATTCTGCTCCCGATGACGTTTCTAATCTTCATTTAGAGATCGTATTTATTATTATTTTGGTACAAGATTCTCGTCGCAGGCGCGATAATAATTTAATTTAGTTATACACCCGCCCCCGCCCCGCGCGCCGCGCCGGAGGCGGGGGCGGGGGCTGCGGGGCGCCGCGGGGTTAGTGTTGAAGCGCAGCTCCTCGTCGGTCGGCCCGACGCGCTACTAGAGGCGCGTATGGCGGGCGGGTGTGGGGCGGGTGCGGGCGCCCGTTACCCCATGCGCGGGCGGCCCATGCCGCGCCCCGGCATGCCGCCCGCCATGGGCATGTCTCCCGCTTTCACGTTCTTTATCGTCTCGTCCACGGAAAGTATCTGGAATGACAACACGCCTCTTGTACACATCAAACACGACACGCGGGGGAGAACAGTGACAACCCACCAGTACAAACATTTCACGATGAGAATAGTGTAGTATAGTGTAGGAGGGGCTCCTGTACTACACTATACCCGACATCTCTCCGACGTAGCGACGTAGCGACGGCGGTGTCCGGTCGGATATCTGACCTCATAGTAATACTGCTCGGAAGATCCACACTCGGTAACATTCAGAGGTTTGATAGTTAAATCATCGGTCAGCGTGGTGGAGTGGGAGGGGTGTGGGGGCGGGGGGTCTGGCGGTGGTACCTGCGCGGCGGCCTCGCAGGCGGCGCTGATGGCGTTGATCTTGACGACGGCGGGCTCCCACACGCACGACGCGAAGTTGTCGCCGATGTCCTCCTTCTGGATGTCGATGCCGTACCACACGTCACCTGCGACACAGCACACGCGCACCTGTTATATCACATCCACGCGGACAGCACGCGTGGACGTCAAGGCCTGACGCCTACGAGTACAAGGAACGACTGGCCGACTCCTAGCTCTAACGGACATTTCTGAACATTTTCACGTAAATATTGTCCACGTCGCCTTTCTTTCAGCTTGATTGCAATCTATAAATGTATTCGTACCGCCCTCGGTCGCGGCTGGACCAGTTTTGCTAACTCTAGTAGGCAGAGATATAATGGTGCGGATAATTTACTCGCGGCAATTTATATGCACCTGTAGAACCTGCACCTATAGAATGGCAAATTACAATGTAAGGCCTATCTGGAAATGTAATTAACTCGTTTTATAAATTGGACAGGCGGTGCACTCACCCTGGTGGTGTCGCTGGCGCAGCTTGTTGAGCAGCGCGGTGGCGTCGAGGCCGGCGTTGTCCGCCAGCTGGCGCGGCACCACCTCGAAGGCGCGCGCGGCGGCCGCCAGCAGCAGCTGCTCGCGGCCCGCCACCTCGCGCGAGCACGCGCGCACGTGCCGCGACACCTCCATGTCCACGGCGCCGCCGCCTGCAACGACACGCGCGCCGTCACTCTCCGCGCACCCGCACCCGCACCCACCCCCGCCCCCGCACCCGCACTCACCCGCCACGACGGCGTCGTTCTTGATGGTGCGGCGCACGATCATGATGGCGTCGTGCAGCGAGCGCTCCGTCTCCTCCAGGAACTGCTCCGCCCCGCCGCGCAGCACCAGCGTGCAGGTGGCCGCCCGCTCGCACCCTGCCACACACCCGCACACTACCGTTACACACACACCACGCCCGACCTCGACACACGGCACGGGAACTTGACCGACTGATCGATTAAACTTTTTTTGTGGAATGTTCTCAAGACAACATTGCACAAAAAAATATATATTTGCGATTTGAACCAATTTTAGGTTATATAACCTTATATGAGTATCAGATCGGAGCCCCGTGCCCGCGGGCCGCGGCCGACCCACCGCCAGGACACACTGCCACCGCTTCAAATGTAATACTTACTAAACAACATGAGTTACACTAATAGGAAGATGGAAGTATTCACTAAGTTCAAACTACGATGTGTTGGAATTACTTCGTTTCAGTTACTTAGTGTACACTAACATGTGATCTCATACCAAACTATTTTTTAACTCGTGTAATATTACCACTACACAAAAATTGTTTGTTACTCAATAATATCAAGTTACACATGTATTTTTGCGCTAAATATATATACTCGGAAACTACCCGCGACTCTCTATCGGACCGACTGGACTTTACTAAGCACTTTGCTCTGTTCTAGATTCAATATATAAACTACTATAATAGAAATATTTTGTATAATGTAACGTTGGCAAGTAACGGCCGACTACTCATAGAGGACAACGTAACCGTACCGTCGGGCAGGCCGTCCGGCTCGAACCCTACGGACAACACGGGGGGGGGGTGAGAGACACGTGCAGCGGGACGGGAGGGGAGGGGAGGGGGGGGGGGGAGGGGAGCGTCCGGCGGTACCTGTGAAGAGGTTGTATCTGTCGGCGCCGACCTGCCGCTCGGTGAACCGGCGGCAGCGGCCGAGCGCGCTGGCCGCCAGCTCGCGCACCGAGCTCACCACGCCGCCGCCGCACGCCAGCTGCGTGCGCCGCATGTCCTCCTCCGGCACGCGGCCCGCGCAGAACATGTCCCTGCGGACACGGGGCGCACACGTCACGTCACGTCACGTCCCCCCCCGGGCCCCCGGCCCCACCGCCGCGAGCGGGCGGGTACCCACCGGTCCGCGAAGTACTGCGTGGCCACGTCCCCGATGGGCAGCTTGCTGAGCACCACGTTGGCGCCGCTGGCGTGCAGCGCCGCCAGCTTCTCGTACAGGATCTGCCACTCCGCGTCCACCACCGCCTGGTACTCCTTCACGTTGTCCACTCGCACCTGCACACGCACACGTACACGACGCGTGTCGTTACTGCTGCTCAGCGTTACATTGTTTCATTACAACTAAAAGAGAAAGTTATCAGGTTTTGTCCTCCTATCATGGTTTGTAGCAAGCGACTGGTGAAGCCATATCCAGAGTGACCGGCTCGGTGCGCCGTGCCAGATCACATGTTACGTCACACATACAATACCATACCATACCATAAAGCTACAGGTTCCAAAGAAAAACTCAACTCTAAAGATTTAAAATGAATTGTTATATCTGGAATGAGTGGATGGTCCACCTTATCCTTGTGCAGTTCAAGTGGTGCTCGGTGGTACCGAGGTACGAGAACACGCCCGTCTCTCGGTTGTACGGTTCGCTGTGGACGTGACCTCATGGTAATACTGCTCTGTTGTATCCACACTCGGTCGGATTCAGATATACGTTTGTAATCATTGGTCACTCCACACCGTGGTGCGTGGTGCGCGTGGTGCGTGGTGCGCGTGGTGCGTGGTGCGTGGTGCGTGGTGCGCGTGGTGCGTGGTGCGCGTGGTGCGTGGTGCGCGTGGTGCGTGGTGCGTGGTGCGTGGTGCGCGTGGTGCGCGGTGCGCGTGGTGCGTGGTGCGCGTGGTGCGTGGTGCGTGGTGCGTGGTGCGCGTGGTGCGTGGGTGGTGCGTACCTCTGCGTTGTCGCGCTCCGCCTTGAGCTCGAGCTCGATGTTGAGGAGCGCGATGCGGCAGTCGTCGTAGCTCTTGGGCTGCATCTCGAAGCCGGCGTACGAGAAGGTCTTCTTGAAGGCCACGCCGCGCACCAGGAACGAGTCCTCCAGCGCGCCGCCCGACACCTTCTTGATACCTGCGGACCGCGCCCGCCCACCTTAGTTACGCACTGCGGACACCGGACCCTCCCGGCACACTGCACACTGCACACTGCACACTGCACACTGTGCACTGTGCGCGGGTACACACGCGCGGAGAGCTCATGGTAATACTGCTCGGGTGATCCACACTCGGTGAGATTCAGAGAGGATACTATTAATCATCGCTCGCGTGTTGCACACCGCGCGGGGGGGGGGGGGGGGGGCGGGGGGAGGGGGGGACCCACCGATCATGTCGAGCGGCAGCAGGGGCCGGTCGAGCGCCAGCACGGCGTCCACCACCATCTTGGAGAAGTGGTCCTTCTGCTGGTGGATCAGCTTCGACGACAGCGCGGTGGCCGCGCACTTCGTCAGCAGCTCCCTGCACACACACACACACACCAACTGTAGTACTATCACGCGAGACCGAACAACATTATTTTGAACAGTATGTTTCCTGATGATTACTTGTAATTAGTTGTGACGTCACTCCGGGACAAAACATAAATGAAAAAGGTGGCAAATTACTCCAGTCGCCGCCTGCTGTCGACGCTGGCGGCCAGCTCCCACTCACCTGTGCTCCTCGGGCGTGCTGTTGTCGATGCTGACGGCCAGCTCGCGCACGCGCTCCACCGCGAGGCGCCCCGCCGTCCGCACCGCCCGCACCACCACGCGCGGGTGCACGCCTACACAACACAACACATATATTTATATCATACAAATGTACCAAGTTTCGTTGCGTGTTTAGAAGACGTTAGCAGAAAAACAGACATACGAAACCAATGACTTTGCTCTATACTACTTAGCTCTGATCTGAAAAGGGAGGGGGTAATGTGGAGTACACACACACCTCCAGTAACCTTCTAAATGAGATTCCATTTATCCTCATTCTCTTGGGAGGTCATTAATATAAACTAGAAACATAAAAGGGCCCAGAATTGAACCTTGAGGAACACCCAAGACCTTGACTGACCCTTGGGACCCTGCACCATCAACACACACTATTCAGACTCTGTCGGATAAGTAACACTACAATGTTACTAAACATTACCCCCTTTTCAAACCATCTAGGTAGACTGCCCGGTGTAAAATATCCAAGAATGTTACTTATTAATATGGTAGGTGGATATTGAGTAACGAGTATGTGTACGTACCTTCCTCAATGAAAGGCTTCAGTCTCATGAGCAGCTCTCCGGCCAGGAGCACCACGGAGGTGGTGCCATCCCCCACCTGCAAGTGGAACCCTCCAATCACCGCTCAGATGGATCACCCACTGACAACACTCAGATGTTCACTTACTCATAAAACTGACTGTCCTCAAATGTATTAGGAAATTGGATCCGTGTTTATAATCATAGTTATTTTAATATTTACTTGTGTGAACACTTTGTAAACCAAATAAACAGGCTACCATTAAAGTTCTTAAAGAGTGATCCAACAATAAAGGACTTATTAATTCCAATGACACGGCACATTAGCCGGTAGCAAAGAGATGAAGGCCCGCCTGACCTCAGTCTACCCGGGCGCAGATCATGGCATGGTGGCAGTACTTCTACAACATGAACTTGATACTGCTACTAATGGTTGTTCCTGTTGCACCACCCTGGGGGTTGTGCTGTAGACACTGACCACCTAATGGACACAAGTCTTGCACCTAATAGTATAAATGTATCAAATATAGCTGCACTGGACTGTGATATAGTGCGTGTATCTGGAGGCGTGCCGAGCTCCTCACCTCTGCATCCTGCGACTTGGCGATGTCCACCAGCGTCTTGGCCGCCGGGTGCACGATGTCCAGCAACTGAAACATTACGGCACAGCGCTCAGACGGGGGCGCACGGTCTCTCGAGCGGGGGGGGGGCGGTGCCGCTCCGCGCGCGGGCGAGGGGTAGCCTGCTCGGAGCAGACTGCTCTACTAGTTCGTGACACGTTAAATGCGCACAATGTTTACATGTGTGGGTGAATAAAATAACGTGTCCAAATGTTGCATGACATATAGGAGTAAATGAGTTTCGAGTTTGAAACAGTAAATATACCATATTGAAGATCAACATTAACCAGCAAAATAGTCCTTTAGTGATCCCATCTTTCATCCATCTTCGGATCAGTCAAATGTTGAAAATAATACATACAAACAAAGTCTCACACCTTTACTCCCAAGGGGTAGGCAGAGCCTCGATAGTGGCGAGATGTTAAGGATATAATTTGATGGACTAGTAACACTTACTTTCATGATGGTGGCTCCGTCGTTGGAGATGACCGCCTTCCCATTGGTGTCCACGATGAGCTTGTCCATGCCGCGCGGCCCCAGCGTGGTGCGCACCTGTATGTTGCACACACTAACGTTCTAAACACAGTCCGAGGTTATTTTAATGTGCTGTCACTCAGCTGATGTCTCCTCATACAGTTGCATGTCCTCAAACATATTAGGAAATTGGATCCGTGTTTATAATCATAGTTCAATCAAATATAACCAAAGGTTCTTGCTAATCACTCAACTTTATAAGAACTATATAAATTGTTGAGTAATGGCCTTATATTATGAACAGTCAAATATTTTTTCTTAGAATTTCTCCCATCATATATTATTGTTAATGAAACAGTGCTTACAAAATTTATATATTTGTTGATTATGATATTCGTCTCACTGTCTTATGTTCGAGACGGCAGCAGTGTGAGCTCTGTGTTAATTGTCATATATTTTCTAATAAAGGTCATAATTTATAAAATGATACACATCCATTTATGAAAGTAAAATTCAAAGTGTTGAATATAACAGAGACATTCTATTTATATAAATATCCAATAAAACTTTGCACAGCTACAAATATCTATCACCAATCTACAAATTCATGTGAATTAATATTCCTTGATTCCAATTACAATAAATCTGGAGATTTTTAAACTAAATAACACTTATAAAGAGCTTCCCAAGATTGATTTCAAGCTTCCGATCCGAGCATTGTAGTAATTTAAAGAAAGTGTAATACTCTGTAAACTATTAACTATTAACCTCATTAACTCATGTAGGTTTGCTCCATGACATGAACAATATTTTGTAATGGCTATTTCTTTTTAAGTAGTGTAATTATGAAATTTAGAGCATATATCTTTGACTGTGAACAAATATTGTTTGCAGCGAGGGATCTACAGTACATAATAATTGTACATCAATGTTGGATCAGAATATATACATAGGTGGAGAGCAACACTTACGGCATCCACCACGAGCTGGCATGCATTGATGTTGGAGATGAGCTGTGGCTTGCCTTGTGACTGGTCTGTACCCTCCTTCAGGATTAGGATCTGAGGTTGCTGGAAGTACACACATGTCCATCTATCAGCTTTAGCCAAAAACACATCTAAGCTGTTTAAATAAGCAGAGATGTAGTTTCATTACAGAGAGAAGAATGATTCATGAAGACTAAATTCGGTAAATGATTTAATTGAATTATTGGCGGCTAAATGATTGGTCGTTTAATCGTTTACAAACCATATAACATTAAAATGATCATTAGATGACAAAATATATAGATTTTATGTAATAAATCCAAGTCACATGAACAGATGGCCCGCCCCACTATCGCCGGATCCGAATCTGACAAGCGGTGTATTTTCCTCTTCATTTACTCAAATAATCGTACTTTCATCAATAACAAGCACTTTTTTAATATATATGTATAATGTCAGGCAGACTTCATACCCATTTCTAGTAGAAATAAGTGTTGTTAATATTTATTTGCGAATAACCACAATAGAGTACTATTTCTAAATAGTATTTCATGCAGCCGGTTATTTAGAAATGGATTAAACAAAATATGCATAACCACATAACTTCACAACATTTTACTGTAGATTTAAATTATATTTACACTGAATGAATAGGTGATTGTGATAGAAATTAGAGATAAATTTACCATTTTATATTTTCAGTATTCCCACTAACTAAAACAACCAAATAGAGAAAACTTGCCAACTTAGTGTCATAAATTGCAGATACATTCGGAAAAAAAACCCATTTGATGATGACGATGACGCATAATATTGTATGTACATCCAAAACTTATAAAACTATTGTTTCCAAAACAAATTATAATTTTTAATTTTATACTTTTGTACCAATGAAGTGTCCTTATCTTACATAGTTAAAGTATTTTTATAAGACTTAAGACTTAAACTTAATTAAAACTTATTATGTCGTTAATGATGATGTTGATGAGCAATCTGGATTTTAAACAATACAGATTTCCTAGCTGAATCGAAGACATTGTAATCCATACGACTTGATACTGCACAAGCTAAAAAATATATAAAAGACATGCATCGTTATATTAATTTACGTAATTTTAAAACAGAACTATCAAATTAGAGCTTATCGTAGACAAATAATTATTTAAGTATGGAAATAAATAAATATTTGTACAAAAAAGGGAGCAAGAAAAAAAATTATTATTGTCATAAAAATAGTCTCTGTGATCAACTGTGATGATTTTGAAGCACCAGTGACCCACAAGTAACAAATTAATTAGTAACTTGTGGGTGTGACACGATCATTTACCACGCATGCGTGGTAAATAATAGATAAGTACGACTTTCAACTTGTAAAGCGCACTTTTGACAGCAAAATTGGAAACTGTGTTTTTACAGTTTCTTATTTTGCTTAACCTAGCTAAATGAGTAAAAATTGGTCAGATGTATCCTTATAGAGAATAAGGTGGAAATAAAAGAAAATTATGATTTTGACAATGACTTACTTAACATGACAATGACTGCAAGACACAAGATGGCTGTTGTGATGTAGGCAGCGCTAGTCGCTCACATGCTTTTTGGCAAATTCTAGAACGTTCTTTGGTACTTCCACGGACTAGATCAAGCGGTCTCATTAAGTGCGGATCCGCCGTTGTGGGCATAGTGGGCATTCCCAGATTCTAATTTGAGGTCAATAGAGATATGTTATATCCAATCAAAATGGGTTCAGTAGTTTAAATGACTCTGATGTACAAATATACATTTTGAACA
Organism: Aplocera efformata; assembly: GCA_921293045.1. NCBI lineage: Eukaryota > Metazoa > Arthropoda > Insecta > Lepidoptera > Geometridae > Aplocera > Aplocera efformata. Next base: position 30,133 of record OV121068.1, on the reverse strand, counting down.
TATTTCCGTTTGAACATTTGTAATGTTGGACAGATAGACAGATGCCTGTCATCAGTCGCTCTCCTAACACTGCATCCATTGTTTATACAAAACAAGACATAATATTTTGATTTATTGAAAACGGATGCGAGCTGATAACGTACCCCCAGGGTGGTGCTAAAGGAGCAGCTTAAAGTAGCAGTAGAATTTGTCCCAAGTTCGTCCGAAGAAGTACTGCCTCCACACCTGGTAATACGTCATCAAGCAGTGTGATGCATTCGAGTTGCTGTGATCCAGAGGAACAGTGTTGGCGCCGCCAGTTAAATCATGTGCATGAGACGTCAACCACACCTGTTGTGCCAGTCATCAGTCAGTCTCTTACTTGCTTGAGATGGTACTTTTGTTAATAGGTGAGGGCTCTGAGAAGAGCCGTTTTTATGAAACATACGTTTATATGAAACTGACTGTCACTAGTAGCAGTGCTGCAAACTAAAAGATGTGACTAATAGACCACACCGTTTAAGTCAACCGCAAAAGATTCCACTGAATAACTCATCCTCCACCGATATAAATAAGCCTCTCGCACTGTCAGAGATTACAATAGGCTTCAAATCTTTGCAAAATTCTAGTTATGATTAATCATTTATAAGTTTGACAAATATATGTATAATAGTTAAACACTAAAAAAAAAAATAACGACTTTTAATACGGATTTTCATTATTGATGTTGGCATCACTCCGTCTCCATCTATGACCGCACAATATCTCGTTTCACGTAATTTTCATCATTTTAAAGAATTATTCTAATTTCTAATGAATTGTGTATAATATAGGAATATAATAAAGGAGGCACCATGAACCGGCAAGTAGACATCAAGGCCTTAGTATCGCATATCGTGAGGGGAGACGGTTTGGACAAATGTAGAATATGCATGGGTGATACCGCACAGGGACAAGTGCATTTAACAGACACCGTTATGATGGATGGAGACAAAGCCGTGACCCTATCGGAACTCCTCGAGATCATCACAGGAGTTGAGGTATGTAATTTATTAGTTTACGAAATCGGCAACCTCCAGTGTGATTTGTTTATTTTCTGTGTAAAACGGAACGCCGTCGTGTCAAAATGGCCGCTCTCTGTATGATTTCTTGCTTCGCAAGAAAATATTTAAGCTGTTGTAGCTATTTCAATTCTTAGAAATGCTGTAACTAAGAAACGAATTACTGTTTATATTCTGATTGGCTGTAATTTTACTAGGTATCGGACATTCTTCTGATGCGTTTACGAAGGTTGTTTGGGTGGATGACATAATTGATTAACAATACATTGCAGTTTCCTTATTATTCAAACGAATTATTTACTGCTCCATAATGACAGAAATTAGCCACAATGTCCGACCAGACCCTATAATCTACTAACATAATATTCGAGATAGATTACCAAAGCAACTTTGCATCTGTCAATAAATATAGTATACTTAACCTTTTTGATTTGATAAATAACAATGTTGCTATGGTAACCTATCCCCAGTAGTCTGTAGGTAGATGGTCTTAATGTAAGTACACAAGTAAGAGCTTGCACTTACCTATCAATATTTAAATATATTAAAAGAAGTTGAATTTGTCTCTAAAAACTTCTTGCAAAAAACAAATGAAAAAGAAAGATATATCTGTGGCGGTTTGATTAAAACGGTGGTTGCAGGTGGAGTTTGAAGAAGCCCTGCCCTCCGCTATATGCTTATCTTGCTCCGTTTCTGCCTACGAGGCAGTTGAGTTTCGGGCTCTGGTGCGGAAGACAGAGCAGCGATGGACCGACACAGTCCAGCTCCTGCAGCACCTGTCTGAACACCGACCCGCCAAGTCTAGTGACAGGATCGTGGCCATAGTATCCAGCAATGGTATTAATATTACCGATGAAGACACTAAACCACCCTCCGTAAAGAAAGACATTAACCCTATCATCAAGAGATTTGGAAAGCACCAGCACTGTGAATGTCCTACCTGCGGAAAGGAATTCCAATATGCATTACTCTTGAACAAACATCTCAAAGAGTCTGCAGATTTACTGCGAGCCTGCCACATCTGTGCCGTAGTTATGAATCGAAATGATTTGGTCCAACATTTGATAAAAAGTCACGACCGGAAACCGTACGCTTGTAAGAAATGTCCGGCACTGTTTCTGAATGCCAAACCGTACTGGGAGCACGCGTCCAGTGCGCACGCGCCGGGCGTCCGCACGTGCGGGGACTGCAGCCGGTCCTTCCGCTCGCTGCCGGCGCTGCACGCGCACCAGGCGGTGCACGCGCGGCGGGCCTGTCCCAACTGCGATGACAAGTTCCAAAACCAGATGTGCTACACGCACCACGTGAAACGGTGTTGCAAACTGGACTCCGAGAACGCGGACCGCAGCAAACCTAAAGTCACAGTCGAGTTACAACACGGGACCGTCAAGATGGGGAAGCGCGGCAGCACGAATAATAAATGCGTGTGCGACTACTGCCAGAAGACATTCTCGGCGAAGAAGTTCGTGGCGGCGCACATCCAGATCGTGCACACGCGCGCGTCGCACCGGCCGTGCGCGCGCTGCGGCAAGCTGTTCGCGGCCGCGCACATGTCGGCGCACCTGGCCTCGCACGCGGCGCGCGCCTTCCCGTGCGCGCACTGCGGCGCCGTGCTGCGCTCCAAGCTGGGCTTCCGCCAGCACCTGCGGCTGCACACCGGCGAGCGGCCCTACGGGTGCCCGCACTGCGGCGAGTCCTTCTCCGCCTCCTCGCGCCGCTCCGAGCACGTGCGCACCAAGCACGCCGAGTCGGACCTCGTGCTCAACCACGCTTGTCACATTTGTTCGGCCAGGTTCCGGCTGCCGTACAAGCTGAGGCAGCACGTGAGGAGCGCGCACGCGCACGGGGAGGACGGGGGCGGGGGGGAGCGGTACCGGTGCACTCACTGTGACCAGACGTTTCCCAGCTGTCGGAGTCTGCTGATACATTCCAAGAAACATAATGCAGGTGCCATAGGCACTGACGCGTGACGACTTTCGCATTATATATCACGTGCTGAGGTTTCACTTGAAAGGACCTGTCTTAGTACGAATAGAGAGATCTATGGCCGAAGCCAGTGAAAACAATTTAAAGTTAATATTATAGCTAATGATGAAATTATAAAATGTTTTAAGTAAAAAGGTTTAAGAAAATATGTATTACATTTTTATTTAAGTGTCATAAGTCATAAGTATTTATCGGTAAATCACATTTACAGTCCATACAGACAATGCACACCTTCGCCTCTAACGGCCGGAGCCCACACCAGTCGCCTGTTATGGTTGTGAGACGGCCAGTACCTAGTCTGGACCAGAAGTTATATAAAACTTGCGTAAGTAGGGTGATGATGTCCTTGTGTACTCTGATGGAACACTCCCGCAGTGTTTGGAGACGACGCTGTCAAATACCGTTCCTCGTCACCAGCGCACGCAACGCTACTATGGAGGCCTATCGTATACCTGCCTGTCAGACAAACTGCCACTGCCATCTACTCACTCATACATCCTACTGTGCTACTGCACTGGACTGAAGCACCGTAGACCGGGGAGGATTTTTTATGCTCATTACACAGTTCTAGACGTAGTTCTAGATTTTCTGTAATTCTATAAAAACAACATGAATATTTCTGATCTAGAACCCCGTGTCGCAAGAGGCACAATCTCTTGACAAACTCTTCTTTAGCGACACCATCATGTAACCAAGAGACTTTGTCTTCGGCCGGGGCTGCGCATCGCAGGCGAGGGTACCACCGCGTACCAGGATAGGCGTGGTTCCGGTGTGCCGGTGCGCACGTTTGATTCCGTGCCCCGTCAGACATTGATCAGAAATGCGGCATTTCAACGGAGGTTACGTTGGACGTACCACCGGGAACCATACTAGGACCTATTTTTAACAGAACTGATTGGCCCTATATTGTAAGAACGTGGGACGCGGGACCTACACCGCGAATAGTTATAACACTGTCTCCTAGGGGTCGGCGGTGGGTGGTCGGTGGTGGGTTAGGGCCGGAACCGGTGGAAACTTAATAATAAAGCTAGCTAAACACTGAAAAATAACGATTCTCGTTAAGGAATAAAATGGATCGAGTATTTCGCCATTTATTCCCACCGACTGAATCGTATAGACCTCTGTCATTGTTTTAGATGGACGACTCGCCACCGTTGCCGCCGCAAGTGTGCGGTCAGTGCGTGTCCCCCGTGGCGGCCGTGCTGCCGCTCCTCCGCCTGTGCAGGCAGTCGGCCGCCCGCTGGGCCTCCGTCTCTGAACAACTGCGCCGCGCCTCCGGGGACATGGTGGCCGCCACCGCCTATATAATACTCGCCGATGACCGCCTCCCTACAGTTTTAGAAGATAAGAAAAGAAGGGAGGATCCTTCCCAAAATCATAACTTGCGCAAAATTAAAATGCGCATCGACAAACTACTGAGAGGTCCGCGGACACTCGGACCCACCGAGAGAGCGGCTCCCTCCGAGGAGCGCGGGGGCGCGAGGCTCCGCCAGGTGCAGCCGCACACTTGTCCCGAATGTGGAGCCGAATATAGGAAGCTGTGCAAGATCAATCAACATTTGGCCAACCGGAACAAAAAGTTATGCGGACATTGCTACAAAATAGTAAATCTGAAAACTTTCGGCGACCACCTGCGGTCGCACGGGATACCCTTCTTCGAGTGCGGCGTGTGCGCGCTGTGCTTCCTGAACGAAAGGGAGCTGGCGAAGCACGGGGAGCGCCACGCGTCGCGCGGGGGGCGGGGGCGGGGGGGGCACGGGTGCGCCGAGTGCGGGGCGAGCTTCCCGAGCGCGGGCAGGCTGGCGGCGCACGCGCGCGCGCGCCACGAGCCGGACCGCTGCACCGCTTGCCACAGGAGGTTCTCCAACCGCATCTGTCTGTACAAGCACAGGAACAAGTGCCGCGGAGAGGCAGCGCCTCGGCACTATATCTGCGACTATTGTTCGAGCGCGTTCAAGGATAGAACTAGGATCGCGTGTCACATCGCGCTGGTCCACGCGCGCCGCCTGATGCACCAGTGCGAGCAGCGCGTGCCACCTGGAGGAGCACCGCGAGAGCCACGCGCCGGACCCGCCCCGCCCCGGCACCTCGCCCGCCAGCACTACGGGCGGGACCCTCCACTGGAGAGGGAGAGGTATCCCTGCCTCGTCTGCCGGAGGAGTTTCATCAGTGAGAGAACGTTGAACAACCATCTCACGACGAAGAAACACGAAGCTCAATGTTACAAAAATGAATCAGCGAAGAAACGGAACAGATGACCTGCCGTGACTACTTGGCACCGAGTACGTACAGTAATGTGGGAGAGATGTATGTGGTTCCAACGAGCGCTAAACTAAGAGCGCATCACCATTTATTGGTATTATACATATTTATTAAAAAAAGTATATTTTTAAGAATTCAACGGAAATAAAGCATTTTAACTTTGAATATGGTTTTTTGTTTTATATTTTATGACTGTCGGGATGTAAAATACGGCCCACCTGTTGTTAGGTAGTTACCGCCACCCTTATGGGTAAAAAAAATACAACTCTGACCTTCCCCTATATATGAATAGACCCAAGTCGCATATGAGATGGGGATTTTACGCCTCAAATACCTGTAATTTCACCGGCACCCACACCTTTCCACCGGAACATGTGTAGGGACTGCGCATCATGGTCCTAGACTAGATTTCACTGAAGGAAGTTTAGTTAATCGTTGAATAATAACGGTTAACTCAACTCACCGTAACACCAAACTAAACCATTACAATTGAAACCACGATAAATGTTTAGCCGTCCATATCCCAAGTAGGAGGATGTTCACTTAACAACGTCCCCCACTCTCACTCGCCAGCTGAAGCATTGTTGGTCGAGGCGTACGGAACACCTCAACGCAAATGAACAATATTATATAATATTCACTTATTTGTACGCCTCGCCTGCTGAATACCTGAATGATATTTGAACCGGTTGGAAGGTGGTAAGGAGCGCGTGTCTCGTTCCAGATAGAGCGGGAGGAGCTGTGCCCGGCCGGCGTGTGCGCGGCGTGCGCCGCGGCCGCGCTCGCCGCCGAGGAGTTCCGCATCCTGGTGCAGAGCTCGGAGAGCACCTGGCTGCGCGCGCTCGCCAACCTGCAGGCCGCGCGGCTGCAGTGCGGCGAGCGCGCCAGGGCGCTGTGCGCGTTCGTGGCCGGCGGCGACTGCTCCGTGCGCGTGTGCGAGGACTACCTCGGCGGCGCGCCCGACGCCGTGGTGGGCCGCGGCCGCGGCGGGCCCGTCGCGCGCGCCGAGCGCCGCCCGCGGGGCCCGCGCGCCGCCGGCCCCGGCGTCTCCTGCCCCGACTGCCTGAAGCGGTTCGCCAGCCCGCACCTGCTGCACCTGCACCTGCTGAACGACGACCAGAAGGACGCGTGCCTGTCGTGCGGGCTGGTGCTGCCGCGCGGCGCCGCGCTGCAGCGCCACCTGGCGAGCGCGCACGCGCAGGCGGCGCTCGTGTGCCCGCGCTGCCCCACCGTGCACTACTCGCGCGAGGAGTACCGCGCGCACCGCGCGGCGGCGCACGCGCGCGGCGCGCTCACGTGCGGCGCGTGCGGCCGCACGTTCCCGCGGCGCGCCACGCTCGAGGCGCACGTGCAGATGCACGCCGTGCGCACGTGCCGGCGCTGCGGCGCGCAGTTCTCGAACCGCAGCTGCTACCGGGCGCACCGCGCGCGCTGCGAGCCGGCCGCCAAGCCGGCGGCCGCCAGCGTGCCGCGCGACCGCCGCGGCAACCTGCGCGACCCCGCCGTCTACACGTGCGACCACTGCGCCAAGAGCTACTCCTCGCGGCCGCAGCTCAAGAACCACATCCTGTGGATCCACCTGGACCACCGGCCCCACCAGTGCCAGTGGTGCGGCAAGCGGTTCTACACGGCGGCGCGGCTCACGGAGCACAGCGTGGTGCACACGCGCGAGCGCAACTTCGAGTGCGACGTGTGCGCCGCGCGCCTCGTGTCCCGCAGCGCGCTCGTGTACCACCGGCGGCGGCACACGGGCGAGAAGCCCTACGTGTGCGACGACTGCGGCGCCGCCTTCGTGTCCTCCTCGCGCCGCCTGGAGCACGCCAAGCGCAAGCACAACAAGGGCCGCCGCTTCCCGTGCGCGCGCTGCCCCGCCGCCTTCGTGCGCCGCATGGAGCTCGCCAAGCACGCCGAGCGCGCGCACCCCGACCACCCCGACCACCCCGACCAGCCGCCGCCCGACGCGCCGCCGCCCACCTAACCCCGCCACGCCCCCACACGTTATTCAATAAATTATCAATTTGAAGATACGACTCTTTGTTTCCCCTCCCATTCCTTTGGCTGTCCCTACGGCACGCTGGCGTCGAACTAGACGCTCCTCGCCTGCCGAACACAAGTTCTGCTGCTGCTATGTGTGGCTCCCCGCACCGCCCGGGGGACTCCCCTCCGGACGCGACCGACATGGTCCCCAAAGGACGTTGCCGAGTAAGCGTGTACTTGTCTGGTCTCGGAACAAGCTCCCACATGAAGAGGAGGGTCGGCACGGCTCCTTGTTCACATCTGGAGCGTCTATTTTTCCACGAATAATCTTGCAGGCTTTATCACTACAAGCCGCTGGAAGATTCGATGTAAATGCTGCCATGTAAATTATCTGATTGTAATTTAAAGTCCGGTGATGTGATATTATTCAATTTATGTCTCGAGTTTTTTACAAAAGAAGCAAATCAAATAAAGGCTCATTACTCGTACATTAACAAACCCATGCTATAATTTGGATGTAAGAAATAAATTAATTTATAATGTAATTTAATTTTATATGTATAAAAAGTAATTTTTTTCTTTTATTAATATTTCTTAGTCAAATTATTTGTTACAGATTGAATACAGATGTTTAGACTTAACAACCGAGATTTTTAATTTAACATGTGGCAATACTGCACGCCATCGCCGCCCGCGCAGTGAACTAAAACGTAGTAATGTAAGACCTAAATCAGTATCTTTTCCTTGCTTGTACTCAGACATTGTCTACGACTAGTATATTTATTTATACAGTACTGTAATATAATTGTGGCGTTCCCGAACGCACACATCGTTTTGTCACTTTCACGTAATGAGTGAGAGAAAACGGTGGTCATCAAGCCTTTATTTTCTCCATAACCATATCCATTTGATATATCTAGTATAATACTAATTGTGTTCCATGTAATATCGTTTACGTGTGGTGTTGTGTAGTGATTGATCAAAAATAAAGGTGTAACAGAATCTACGAATATTCCGTATCCACGTGGTTCCCCATATTCTTTATCTATGGTGGGTCCTTAGATCGAGGATTGAGGATGTAGTAGCGGGGAGTACCTAAAAGTGCTACAATACAAAATCCCAACTGTGACACCGTCGCCATGCAGGAGCGAGCCGCACGCGCCTGCGGGACAAAGGGCTAACTGGTACGTATACGTCTCCTCGTGTCTTCTTTCAACCTCCGCCGCCGCCTCTGTAGCAGTCGCTTCGGACCGGAACCCATGTCAAGCGGTGCAGCGGCCCGATCACGACGACGATCTTGGTTAGGTTAGGTTAGGTTAGGTTAGGTTAGGTTAGGTTAGGTTAGGTTAGGTTAGGTTAGGTTAGGTTAGGTTAGGTTAGGTTAGGTTAGGTTAGGTTAGGTTAGGTTAGGTTAGGTTAGGTTAGGTTAGGTTAGGTTAGGTTAGGTTAGGTTAGGTTAGGTTAGGTTAGGTTAGGTTAGGTTAGGTTAGGTTAGGTTAGGTTAGGTTAGGTTAGGTTAGGTTAGGTTAGGTTAGGTTAGGTTAGGTTAGGTGAGGTTAGGTTAGGTTAGGTTAGGTTAGGTTAGGTTAGGTTAGGTTAGGTTAGGTTAGGTTAGGTTAGGTTAGGTTAGGTTAGGTTAGGTTAGGTTAGGTTAGGTTAGGTTAGGTTAGGTTAGGTTAGGTTAGGTTAGGTTAGGTTAGGTTAGGTTAGGTTAGGTTAGGTTAGGTTAGGTTAGGTTAGGTTAGGTTAGGTTAGGTTAGGTTAGGTTAGGTTAGGTTAGGTTAGGTTAGGTTAGGTTAGGTTAGGTTAGGTTAGGTTAGGTTAGGTTAGGTTAGGTTAGGTTAGGTTAGGTTAGGTTAGGTTAGGTTAGGTTAGGTTAGGTTAGGTTAGGTTAGGTTAGGTTAGGTTAGGTTAGGTTAGGTTAGGTTAGGTTAGGTTAGGTTAGGTTAGGTTAGGTTAGGTTAGGTTAGGTTAGGTTAGGTTAGGTTAGGTTAGGTTAGGTTAGGTTAGGTTAGGTTAGGTTAGGTTAGGTTAGGTTAGGTTAGGTTAGGTTAGGTTAGGTTAGGTTAGGTTAGGTTAGGTTAGGTTAGGTTAGGTTAGGTTAGGTTAGGTTAGGTTAGGTTAGGTTAGGTTAGGTTAGGTTAGGTTAGGTTAGGTTAGGTTAGGTTAGGTTAGGTTAGGTTAGGTTAGGTTAGGTTAGGTTAGGTTAGGTTAGGTTAGGTTAGGTTAGGTTAGGTTAGGTTAGGTTAGGTTAGGTTAGGTTAGGTTAGGTTAGGTTAGGTTAGGTTAGGTTAGGTTAGGTTAGGTTAGGTTAGGTTAGGTTAGGTTAGGTTAGGTTAGGTTAGGTTAGGTTAGGTTAGGTTAGGTTAGGTTAGGTTAGGTTAGGTTAGGTTAGGTTAGGTTAGGTTAGGTTAGGTTAGGTTAGGTTAGGTTAGGTTAGGTTAGGTTAGGTTAGGTTAGGTTAGGTTAGGTTAGGTTAGGTTAGGTTAGGTTAGGTTAGGTTAGGTTAGGTTAGGTTAGGTTAGGTTAGGTTAGGTTAGGTTAGGTTAGGTTAGGTTAGGTTAGGTTAGGTTAGGTTAGGTTAGGTTAGGTTAGGTTAGGTTAGGTTAGGTTAGGTTAGGTTAGGTTAGGTTAGGTTAGGTTAGGTTAGGTTAGGTTAGGTTAGGTTAGGTTAGGTTAGGTTAGGTTAGGTTAGGTTAGGTTAGGTTAGGTTAGGTTAGGTTAGGTTAGGTTAGGTTAGGTTAGGTTAGGTTAGGTTAGGTTAGGTTAGGTTAGGTTAGGTTAGGTTAGGTTAGGTTAGGTTAGGTTAGGTTAGGTTAGGTTAGGTTAGGTTAGGTTAGGTTAGGTTAGGTTAGGTTAGGTTAGGTTAGGTTAGGTTAGGTTAGGTTAGGTTAGGTTAGGTTAGGTTAGGTTAGGTTAGGTTAGGTTAGGTTAGGTTAGGTTAGGTTAGGTTAGGTTAGGTTAGGTTAGGTTAGGTTAGGTTAGGTTAGGTTAGGTTAGGTTAGGTTAGGTTAGGTTAGGTTAGGTTAGGTTAGGTTAGGTTAGGTTAGGTTAGGTTAGGTTAGGTTAGGTTAGGTTAGGTTAGGTTAGGTTAGGTTAGGTTAGGTTAGGTTAGGTTAGGTTAGGTTAGGTAAGGTTAGGTAAGGTTAGGTTAGGTTAGGTTAGGTTAGGTTAGGTTAGGTTAGGTTAGGTTAGGTTAGGTTAGGTTAGGTTAGGTTAGGTTAGGTTAGGTTAGGTTAGGTTAGGTTAGGTTAGGTTAGGTTAGGTTAGGTTAGGTTAGGTTAGGTTAGGTTAGGTTAGGTTAGGTTAGGTTAGGTTAGGTTAGGTTAGGTTAGGTTAGGTTAGGTTAGGTTAGGTTAGGTTAGGTTAGGTTAGGTTAGGTTAGGTTAGGTTAGGTTAGGTTAGGTTAGGTTAGGTTAGGTTAGGTTAGGTTAGGTTAGGTTAGGTTAGGTTAGGTTAGGTTAGGTTAGGTTAGGTGAGGTTAGGTTAGGTTAGGTTAGGTTAGGTTAGGTTAGGTTAGGTTAGGTTAGGTTAGGTTAGGTTAGGTTAGGTTAGGTTAGGTTAGGTTAGGTTAGGTTAGGTTAGGTTAGGTTAGGTTAGGTTAGGTTAGGTTAGGTTAGGTTAGGTTAGGTTAGGTTAGGTTAGGTTAGGTTAGGTTAGGTTAGGTTAGGTTAGGTTAGGTTAGGTTAGGTTAGGTTAGGTTAGGTTAGGTTAGGTTAGGTTAGGTTAGGTTAGGTTAGGTTAGGTTAGGTTAGGTTAGGTTAGGTTAGGTTAGGTAAGGTTAGGTTAGGTTAGGTTAGGTTAGGTTAGGTTAGGTTAGGTTAGGTTAGGTTAGGTTAGGTTAGGTTAGGTTAGGTTAGGTTAGGTTAGGTTAGGTTAGGTTAGGTTAGGTTAGGTTAGGTTAGGTTAGGTTAGGTTAGGTTAGGTTAGGTTAGGTTAGGTTAGGTTAGGTTAGGTTAGGTTAGGTTAGGTTAGGTTAGGTTAGGTTAGGTTAGGTTAGGTTAGGTTAGGTTAGGTTAGGTTAGGTTAGGTTAGGTTAGGTTAGGTTAGGTTAGGTTAGGTTAGCTTAGGTTAGGTTAGGTTAGGTTAGGTTAGGTTAGGTTAGGTTAGGTTAGGTTAGGTTAGGTTAGGTTAGGTTAGGTTAGGCTAGGTTAGGTTAGGTTAGGTTAGGTTAGGTTAGGTTAGGTTAGGTTAGGTTAGGTTAGGTTAGGTTAGGTTAGGTTAGGTTAGGTTAGGTTAGGTTAGGTTAGGTTAGGTTAGGTTAGGTTAGGTTAGGTTAGGTTAGGTTAGGTTAGGTTAGGTTAGGTTAGGTTAGGTTAGGTTAGGTTAGGTTAGGTTAGGTTAGGTTAGGTTAGGTTAGGTTAGGTTAGGTTAGGTTAGGTTAGGTTAGGTTAGGTTAGGTTAGGTTAGGTTAGGTTAGGTTAGGTTAGGTTAGGTTAGGTTAGGTTAGGTTAGGTTAGGTTAGGTTAGGTTAGGTTAGGTTAGGTTAGGTTAGGTTAGGTTAGGTTAGGTTAGGTTAGGTTAGGTTAGGTTAGGTTAGGTTAGGTTAGGTTAGGTTAGGTTAGGTTAGGTTAGGTTAGGTTAGGTTAGGTTAGGTTAGGTTAGGTTAGGTTAGGTTAGGTTAGGTTAGGTTAGGTTAGGTTAGGTTAGGTTAGGTTAGGTTAGGTTAGGTTAGGTTAGGTTAGGTTAGGTTAGGTTAGGTTAGGTTAGGTTAGGTTAGGTTAGGTTAGGTTAGGTTAGGTTAGGTTAGGTTAGGTTAGGTTAGGTTAGGTTAGGTTAGGTTAGGTTAGGTTAGGTTAGGTTAGGTTAGGTTAGGTTAGGTTAGGTTAGGTTAGGTTAGGTTAGGTTAGGTTAGGTTAGGTTAGGTTAGGTTAGGTTAGGTTAGGTTAGGTTAGGTTAGGTTAGGTTAGGTTAGGTTAGGTTAGGTTAGGTTAGGTTAGGTTAGGTTAGGTTAGGTTAGGTTAGGTTAGGTTAGGTTAGGTTAGGTTAGGTTAGGTTAGGTTAGGTTAGGTTAGGTTAGGTTAGGTTAGGTTAGGTTAGGTTAGGTTAGGTTAGGTTAGGTTAGGTTAGGTTAGGTTAGGTTAGGTTAGGTTAGGTTAGGTTAGGTTAGGTTAGGTTAGGTTAGGTTAGGTTAGGTTAGGTTAGGTTAGGTTAGGTTAGGTTAGGTTAGGTTAGGTTAGGTTAGGTTAGGTTAGGTTAGGTTAGGTTAGGTTAGGTTAGGTTAGGTTAGGTTAGGTTAGGTTAGGTTAGGTTAGGTTAGGTTAGGTTAGGTTAGGTTAGGTTAGGTTAGGTTAGGTTAGGTTAGGTTAGGTTAGGTTAGGTTAGGTTAGGTTAGGTTAGGTTAGGTTAGGTTAGGTTAGGTTAGGTTAGGTTAGGTTAGGTTAGGTTAGGTTAGGTTAGGTTAGGTTAGGTTAGGTTAGGTTAGGTTAGGTTAGGTTAGGTTAGGTTAGGTTAGGTTAGGTTAGGTTAGGTTAGGTTAGGTTAGGTTAGGTTAGGTTAGGTTAGGTTAGGTTAGGTTAGGTTAGGTTAGGTTAGGTTAGGTTAGGTTAGGTTAGGTTAGGTTAGGTTAGGTTAGGTTAGGTTAGGTTAGGTTAGGTTAGGTTAGGTTAGGTTAGGTTAGGTTAGGTTAGGTTAGGTTAGGTTAGGTTAGGTTAGGTTAGGTTAGGTTAGGTTAGGTTAGGTTAGGTTAGGTTAGGTTAGGTTAGGTTAGGTTAGGTTAGGTTAGGTTAGGTTAGGTTAGGTTAGGTTAGGTTAGGTTAGGTTAGGTTAGGTTAGGTTAGGTTAGGTTAGGTTAGGTTAGGTTAGGTTAGGTTAGGTTAGGTTAGGTTAGGTTAGGTTAGGTTAGGTTAGGTTAGGTTAGGTTAGGTTAGGTTAGGTTAGGTTAGGTTAGGTTAGGTTAGGTTAGGTTAGGTTAGGTTAGGTTAGGTTAGGTTAGGTTAGGTTAGGTTAGGTTAGGTTAGGTTAGGTTAGGTTAGGTTAGGTTAGGTTAGGTTAGGTTAGGTTAGGTTAGGTTAGGTTAGGTTAGGTTAGGTTAGGTTAGGTTAGGTTAGGTTAGGTTAGGTTAGGTTAGGTTAGGTTAGGTTAGGTTAGGTTAGGTTAGGTTAGGTTAGGTTAGGTTAGGTTAGGTTAGGTTAGGTTAGGTTAGGTTAGGTTAGGTTAGGTTAGGTTAGGTTAGGTTAGGTTAGGTTAGGTTAGGTTAGGTTAGGTTAGGTTAGGTTAGGTTAGGTTAGGTTAGGTTAGGTTAGGTTAGGTTAGGTTAGGTTAGGTTAGGTTAGGTTAGGTTAGGTTAGGTTAGGCTAGGTTAGGTTAGGTTAGGTTAGGTTAGGTTAGGTTAGGTTAGGTTAGGTTAGGTTAGGTTAGGTTAGGTTAGGTTAGGTTAGGTTAGGTTAGGTTAGGTTAGGTTAGGTTAGGTTAGGTTAGGTTAGGTTAGGTTAGGTTAGGTTAGGTTAGGTTAGGTTAGGTTAGGTTAGGTTAGGTTAGGTTAGGTTAGGTTAGGTTAGGTTAGGTTAGGTTAGGTTAGGTTAGGTTAGGTTAGGTTAGGTTAGGTTAGGTTAGGTTAGGTTAGGTTAGGTTAGGTTAGGTTAGGTTAGGTTAGGTTAGGTTAGGTTAGGTTAGGTTAGGTTAGGTTAGGTTAGGTTAGGTTAGGTTAGGTTAGGTTAGGTTAGGTTAGGTTAGGTTAGGTTAGGTTAGGTTAGGTTAGGTTAGGTTAGGTTAGGTTAGGTTAGGTTAGGTTAGGTTAGGTTAGGTTAGGTTAGGTTAGGTTAGGTTAGGTTAGGTTAGGTTAGGTTAGGTTAGGTTAGGTTAGGTTAGGTTAGGTTAGGTTAGGTTAGGTTAGGTTAGGTTAGGTTAGGTTAGGTTAGGTTAGGTTAGGTTAGGTTAGGTTAGGTTAGGTTAGGTTAGGTTAGGTTAGGTTAGGTTAGGTTAGGTTAGGTTAGGTTAGGTTAGGTTAGGTTAGGTTAGGTTAGGTTAGGTTAGGTTAGGTTAGGTTAGGTTAGGTTAGGTTAGGTTAGGTTAGGTTAGGTTAGGTTAGGTTAGGTTAGGTTAGGTTAGGTTAGGTTAGGTTAGGTTAGGTTAGGTTAGGTTAGGTTAGGTTAGGTTAGGTTAGGTTAGGTTAGGTTAGGTTAGGTTAGGCTAGGTTAGGTTAGGTTAGGTTAGGTTAGGTTAGGTTAGGTTAGGTTAGGTTAGGTTAGGTTAGGTTAGGTTAGGTTAGGTTAGGTTAGGTTAGGTTAGGTTAGGTTAGGTTAGGTTAGGTTAGGTTAGGTTAGGTTAGGTTAGGTTAGGTTAGGTTAGGTTAGGTTAGGTTAGGTTAGGTTAGGTTAGGTTAGGTTAGGTTAGGTTAGGTTAGGTTAGGTTAGGTTAGGTTAGGTTAGGTTAGGTTAGGTTAGGTTAGGTTAGGTTAGGTTAGGTTAGGTTAGGTTAGGTTAGGTTAGGTTAGGTTAGGTTAGGTTAGGTTAGGTTAGGTTAGGTTAGGTTAGGTTAGGTTAGGTTAGGTTAGGTTAGGTTAGGTTAGGTTAGGTTAGGTTAGGTTAGGTTAGGTTAGGTTAGGTTAGGCTAGGTTAGGTTAGGTTAGGTTAGGTTAGGTTAGGTTAGGTTAGGTTAGGTTAGGTTAGGTTAGGTTAGGTTAGGTTAGGTTAGGTTAGGTTAGGTTAGGTTAGGTTAGGTTAGGTTAGGTTAGGTTAGGTTAGGTTAGGTTAGGTTAGGTTAGGTTAGGTTAGGTTAGGTTAGGTTAGGTTAGGTTAGGTTAGGTTAGGTTAGGTTAGGTTAGGTTAGGTTAGGTTAGGTTAGGTTAGGTTAGGTTAGGTTAGGTTAGGTTAGGTTAGGTTAGGTTAGGTTAGGTTAGGTTAGGTTAGGTTAGGTTAGGTTAGGTTAGGTTAGGTTAGGTTAGGTTAGGTTAGGTTAGGTTAGGTTAGGTTAGGTTAGGTTAGGTTAGGTTAGGTTAGGTTAGGTTAGGTTAGGTTAGGTTAGGTTAGGTTAGGTTAGGTTAGGTTAGGTTAGGTTAGGTTAGGTTAGGTTAGGTTAGGTTAGGTTAGGTTAGGTTAGGTTAGGTTAGGTTAGGTTAGGTTAGGTTAGGTTAGGTTAGGTTAGGTTAGGTTAGGTTAGGTTAGGTTAGGTTAGGTTAGGTTAGGTTAGGTTAGGTTAGGTTAGGTTAGGTTAGGTTAGGTTAGGTTAGGTTAGGTTAGGTTAGGTTAGGTTAGGTTAGGTTAGGTTAGGTTAGGTTAGGTTAGGTTAGGTTAGGTTAGGTTAGGTTAGGTTAGGTTAGGTTAGGTTAGGTTAGGTTAGGTTAGGTTAGGTTAGGTTAGGTTAGGTTAGGTTAGGTTAGGTTAGGTTAGGTTAGGTTAGGTTAGGTTAGGTTAGGTTAGGTTAGGTTAGGTTAGGTTAGGTTAGGTTAGGTTAGGTTAGGTTAGGTTAGGTTAGGTTAGGTTAGGTTAGGTTAGGTTAGGTTAGGTTAGGTTAGGTTAGGTTAGGTTAGGTTAGGTTAGGTTAGGTTAGGTTAGGTTAGGTTAGGTTAGGTTAGGTTAGGTTAGGTTAGGTTAGGTTAGGTTAGGTTAGGTTAGGTTAGGTTAGGTTAGGTTAGGTTAGGTTAGGTTAGGTTAGGTTAGGTTAGGTTAGGTTAGGTTAGGTTAGGTTAGGTTAGGTTAGGTTAGGTTAGGTTAGGTTAGGTTAGGTTAGGTTAGGTTAGGTTAGGTTAGGTTAGGTTAGGTTAGGTTAGGTTAGGTTAGGTTAGGTTAGGTTAGGTTAGGTTAGGTTAGGTTAGGTTAGGTTAGGTTAGGTTAGGTTAGGTTAGGTTAGGTTAGGTTAGGTTAGGTTAGGTTAGGTTAGGTTAGGTTAGGTTAGGTTAGGTTAGGTTAGGTTAGGTTAGGTTAGGTTAGGTTAGGTTAGGTTAGGTTAGGTTAGGTTAGGTTAGGTTAGGTTAGGTTAGGTTAGGTTAGGTTAGGTTAGGTTAGGTTAGGTTAGGTTAGGTTAGGTTAGGTTAGGTTAGGTTAGGTTAGGTTAGGTTAGGTTAGGTTAGGTTAGGTTAGGTTAGGTTAGGTTAGGTTAGGTTAGGTTAGGTTAGGTTAGGTTAGGTTAGGTTAGGTTAGGTTAGGTTAGGTTAGGTTAGGTTAGGTTAGGTTAGGTTAGGTTAGGTTAGGTTAGGTTAGGTTAGGTTAGGTTAGGTTAGGTTAGGTTAGGTTAGGTTAGGTTAGGTTAGGTTAGGTTAGGTTAGGTTAGGTTAGGTTAGGTTAGGTTAGGTTAGGTTAGGTTAGGTTAGGTTAGGTTAGGTTAGGTTAGGTTAGGTTAGGTTAGGTTAGGTTAGGTTAGGTTAGGTTAGGTTAGGTTAGGTTAGGTTAGGTTAGGTTAGGTTAGGTTAGGTTAGGTTAGGTTAGGTTAGGTTAGGTTAGGTTAGGTTAGGTTAGGTTAGGTTAGGTTAGGTTAGGTTAGGTTAGGTTAGGTTAGGTTAGGTTAGGTTAGGTTAGGTTA
Source organism: Aplocera efformata (assembly GCA_921293045.1). NCBI lineage: Eukaryota > Metazoa > Arthropoda > Insecta > Lepidoptera > Geometridae > Aplocera > Aplocera efformata. The sequence goes on along the minus strand of OV121068.1, from coordinate 13,409 downwards.
GGTTAGGTTAGGTTAGGTTAGGTTAGGTTAGGTTAGGTTAGGTTAGGTTAGGTTAGGTTAGGTTAGGTTAGGTTAGGTTAGGTTAGGTTAGGTTAGGTTAGGTTAGGTTAGGTTAGGTTAGGTTAGGTTAGGTTAGGTTAGGTTAGGTTAGGTTAGGTTAGGTTAGGTTAGGTTAGGTTAGGTTAGGTTAGGTTAGGTTAGGTTAGGTTAGGTTAGGTTAGGTTAGGTTAGGTTAGGTTAGGTTAGGTTAGGTTAGGTTAGGTTAGGTTAGGTTAGGTTAGGTTAGGTTAGGTTAGGTTAGGTTAGGTTAGGTTAGGTTAGGTTAGGTTAGGTTAGGTTAGGTTAGGTTAGGTTAGGTTAGGTTAGGTTAGGTTAGGTTAGGTTAGGTTAGGTTAGGTTAGGTTAGGTTAGGTTAGGTTAGGTTAGGTTAGGTTAGGTTAGGTTAGGTTAGGTTAGGTTAGGTTAGGTTAGGTTAGGTTAGGTTAGGTTAGGTTAGGTTAGGTTAGGTTAGGTTAGGTTAGGTTAGGTTAGGTTAGGTTAGGTTAGGTTAGGTTAGGTTAGGTTAGGTTAGGTTAGGTTAGGTTAGGTTAGGTTAGGTTAGGTTAGGTTAGGTTAGGTTAGGTTAGGTTAGGTTAGGTTAGGTTAGGTTAGGTTAGGTTAGGTTAGGTTAGGTTAGGTTAGGTTAGGTTAGGTTAGGTTAGGTTAGGTTAGGTTAGGTTAGGTTAGGTTAGGTTAGGTTAGGTTAGGTTAGGTTAGGTTAGGTTAGGTTAGGTTAGGTTAGGTTAGGTTAGGTTAGGTTAGGTTAGGTTAGGTTAGGTTAGGTTAGGTTAGGTTAGGTTAGGTTAGGTTAGGTTAGGTTAGGTTAGGTTAGGTTAGGTTAGGTTAGGTTAGGTTAGGTTAGGTTAGGTTAGGTTAGGTTAGGTTAGGTTAGGTTAGGTTAGGTTAGGTTAGGTTAGGTTAGGTTAGGTTAGGTTAGGTTAGGTTAGGTTAGGTTAGGTTAGGTTAGGTTAGGTTAGGTTAGGTTAGGTTAGGTTAGGTTAGGTTAGGTTAGGTTAGGTTAGGTTAGGTTAGGTTAGGTTAGGTTAGGTTAGGTTAGGTTAGGTTAGGTTAGGTTAGGTTAGGTTAGGTTAGGTTAGGTTAGGTTAGGTTAGGTTAGGTTAGGTTAGGTTAGGTTAGGTTAGGTTAGGTTAGGTTAGGTTAGGTTAGGTTAGGTTAGGTTAGGTTAGGTTAGGTTAGGTTAGGTTAGGTTAGGTTAGGTTAGGTTAGGTTAGGTTAGGTTAGGTTAGGTTAGGTTAGGTTAGGTTAGGTTAGGTTAGGTTAGGTTAGGTTAGGTTAGGTTAGGTTAGGTTAGGTTAGGTTAGGTTAGGTTAGGTTAGGTTAGGTTAGGTTAGGTTAGGTTAGGTTAGGTTAGGTTAGGTTAGGTTAGGTTAGGTTAGGTTAGGTTAGGTTAGGTTAGGTTAGGTTAGGTTAGGTTAGGTTAGGTTAGGTTAGGTTAGGTTAGGTTAGGTTAGGTTAGGTTAGGTTAGGTTAGGTTAGGTTAGGTTAGGTTAGGTTAGGTTAGGTTAGGTTAGGTTAGGTTAGGTTAGGTTAGGTTAGGTTAGGTTAGGTTAGGTTAGGTTAGGTTAGGTTAGGTTAGGTTAGGTTAGGTTAGGTTAGGTTAGGTTAGGTTAGGTTAGGTTAGGTTAGGTTAGGTTAGGTTAGGTTAGGTTAGGTTAGGTTAGGTTAGGTTAGGTTAGGTTAGGTTAGGTTAGGTTAGGTTAGGTTAGGTTAGGTTAGGTTAGGTTAGGTTAGGTTAGGTTAGGTTAGGTTAGGTTAGGTTAGGTTAGGTTAGGTTAGGTTAGGTTAGGTTAGGTTAGGTTAGGTTAGGTTAGGTTAGGTTAGGTTAGGTTAGGTTAGGTTAGGTTAGGTTAGGTTAGGTTAGGTTAGGTTAGGTTAGGTTAGGTTAGGTTAGGTTAGGTTAGGTTAGGTTAGGTTAGGTTAGGTTAGGTTAGGTTAGGTTAGGTTAGGTTAGGTTAGGTTAGGTTAGGTTAGGTTAGGTTAGGTTAGGTTAGGTTAGGTTAGGTTAGGTTAGGTTAGGTTAGGTTAGGTTAGGTTAGGTTAGGTTAGGTTAGGTTAGGTTAGGTTAGGTTAGGTTAGGTTAGGTTAGGTTAGGTTAGGTTAGGTTAGGTTAGGTTAGGTTAGGTTAGGTTAGGTTAGGTTAGGTTAGGTTAGGTTAGGTTAGGTTAGGTTAGGTTAGGTTAGGTTAGGTTAGGTTAGGTTAGGTTAGGTTAGGTTAGGTTAGGTTAGGTTAGGTTAGGTTAGGTTAGGTTAGGTTAGGTTAGGTTAGGTTAGGTTAGGTTAGGTTAGGTTAGGTTAGGTTAGGTTAGGTTAGGTTAGGTTAGGTTAGGTTAGGTTAGGTTAGGTTAGGTTAGGTTAGGTTAGGTTAGGTTAGGTTAGGTTAGGTTAGGTTAGGTTAGGTTAGGTTAGGTTAGGTTAGGTTAGGTTAGGTTAGGTTAGGTTAGGTTAGGTTAGGTTAGGTTAGGTTAGGTTAGGTTAGGTTAGGTTAGGTTAGGTTAGGTTAGGTTAGGTTAGGTTAGGTTAGGTTAGGTTAGGTTAGGTTAGGTTAGGTTAGGTTAGGTTAGGTTAGGTTAGGTTAGGTTAGGTTAGGTTAGGTTAGGTTAGGTTAGGTTAGGTTAGGTTAGGTTAGGTTAGGTTAGGTTAGGTTAGGTTAGGTTAGGTTAGGTTAGGTTAGGTTAGGTTAGGTTAGGTTAGGTTAGGTTAGGTTAGGTTAGGTTAGGTTAGGTTAGGTTAGGTTAGGTTAGGTTAGGTTAGGTTAGGTTAGGTTAGGTTAGGTTAGGTTAGGTTAGGTTAGGTTAGGTTAGGTTAGGTTAGGATAGGTTAGGTTAGGTTAGGTTAGGTTAGGTTAGGTTAGGTTAGGTTAGGTTAGGTTAGGTTAGGTTAGGTTAGGTTAGGTTAGGTTAGGTTAGGTTAGGTTAGGTTAGGTTAGGTTAGGTTAGGTTAGGTTAGGTTAGGTTAGGTTAGGTTAGGTTAGGTTAGGTTAGGTTAGGTTAGGTTAGGTTAGGTTAGGTTAGGTTAGGTTAGGTTAGGTTAGGTTAGGTTAGGTTAGGTTAGGTTAGGTTAGGTTAGGTTAGGTTAGGTTAGGTTAGGTTAGGTTAGGTTAGGTTAGGTTAGGTTAGGTTAGGTTAGGTTAGGTTAGGTTAGGTTAGGTTAGGTTAGGTTAGGTTAGGTTAGGTTAGGTTAGGTTAGGTTAGGTTAGGTTAGGTTAGGTTAGGTTAGGTTAGGTTAGGTTAGGTTAGGTTAGGTTAGGTTAGGTTAGGTTAGGTTAGGTTAGGTTAGGTTAGGTTAGGTTAGGTTAGGTTAGGTTAGGTTAGGTTAGCGTTAGGTTAGGTTAGGTTAGGTTAGGTTAGGTTAGGTTAGGTTAGGTTAGGTTAGGTTAGGTTAGGTTAGGTTAGGTTAGGTTAGGTTAGGTTAGGTTAGGTTAGGTTAGGTTAGGTTAGGTTAGGTTAGGTTAGGTTAGGTTAGGTTAGGTTAGGTTAGGTTAGGTTAGGTTAGGTTAGGTTAGGTTAGGTTAGGTTAGGTTAGGTTAGGTTAGGTTAGGTTAGGTTAGGTTAGGTTAGGTTAGGTTAGGTTAGGTTAGGTTAGGTTAGGTTAGGTTAGGTTAGGTTAGGTTAGGTTAGGTTAGGTTAGGTTAGGTTAGGTTAGGTTAGGTTAGGTTAGGTTAGGTTAGGTTAGGTTAGGTTAGGTTAGGTTAGGTTAGGTTAGGTTAGGTTAGGTTAGGTTAGGTTAGGTTAGGTTAGGTTAGGTTAGGTTAGGTTAGGTTAGGTTAGGTTAGGTTAGGTTAGGTTAGGTTAGGTTAGGTTAGGTTAGGTTAGGTTAGGTTAGGTTAGGTTAGGTTAGGTTAGGTTAGGTTAGGTTAGGTTAGGTTAGGTTAGGTTAGGTTAGGTTAGGTTAGGTTAGGTTAGGTTAGGTTAGGTTAGGTTAGGTTAGGTTAGGTTAGGTTAGGTTAGGTTAGGTTAGGTTAGGTTAGGTTAGGTTAGGTTAGGTTAGGTTAGGTTAGGTTAGGTTAGGTTAGGTTAGGTTAGGTTAGGTTAGGTTAGGTTAGGTTAGGTTAGGTTAGGTTAGGTTAGGTTAGGTTAGGTTAGGTTAGGTTAGGTTAGGTTAGGTTAGGTTAGGTTAGGTTAGGTTAGGTTAGGTTAGGTTAGGTTAGGTTAGGTTAGGTTAGGTTAGGTTAGGTTAGGTTAGGTTAGGTTAGGTTAGGTTAGGTTAGGTTAGGTTAGGTTAGGTTAGGTTAGGTTAGGTTAGGTTAGGTTAGGTTAGGTTAGGTTAGGTTAGGTTAGGTTAGGTTAGGTTAGGTTAGGTTAGGTTAGGTTAGGTTAGGTTAGGTTAGGTTAGGTTAGGTTAGGTTAGGTTAGGTTAGGTTAGGTTAGGTTAGGTTAGGTTAGGTTAGGTTAGGTTAGGTTAGGTTAGGTTAGGTTAGGTTAGGTTAGGTTAGGTTAGGTTAGGTTAGGTTAGGTTAGGTTAGGTTAGGTTAGGTTAGGTTAGGTTAGGTTAGGCTAGGTTAGGTTAGGTTAGGTTAGGTTAGGTTAGGTTAGGTTAGGTTAGGTTAGGTTAGGTTAGGTTAGGTTAGGTTAGGTTAGGTTAGGTTAGGTTAGGTTAGGTTAGGTTAGGTTAGGTTAGGTTAGGTTAGGTTAGGTTAGGTTAGGTTAGGTTAGGTTAGGTTAGGTTAGGTTAGGTTAGGTTAGGTTAGGTTAGGTTAGGTTAGGTTAGGTTAGGTTAGGTTAGGTTAGGTTAGGTTAGGTTAGGTTAGGTTAGGTTAGGTTAGGTTAGGTTAGGTTAGGTTAGGTTAGGCTAGGTTAGGTTAGGTTAGGTTAGGTTAGGTTAGGTTAGGTTAGGTTAGGTTAGGTTAGGTTAGGTTAGGTTAGGTTAGGTTAGGTTAGGTTAGGTTAGGTTAGGTTAGGTTAGGTTAGGTTAGGTTAGGTTAGGTTAGGTTAGGTTAGGTTAGGTTAGGTTAGGTTAGGTTAGGTTAGGTTAGGTTAGGTTAGGTTAGGTTAGGTTAGGTTAGGTTAGGTTAGGTTAGGTTAGGTTAGGTTAGGTTAGGTTAGGTTAGGTTAGGTTAGGTTAGGTTAGGTTAGGTTAGGTTAGGTTAGGTTAGGTTAGGTTAGGTTAGGTTAGGTTAGGTTAGGTTAGGTTAGGTTAGGTTAGGTTAGGTTAGGTTAGGTTAGGTTAGGTTAGGTTAGGTTAGGCTAGGTTAGGTTAGGTTAGGTTAGGTTAGGTTAGGTTAGGTTAGGTTAGGTTAGGTTAGGTTAGGTTAGGTTAGGTTAGGTTAGGTTAGGTTAGGTTAGGTTAGGTTAGGTTAGGTTAGGTTAGGTTAGGTTAGGTTAGGTTAGGTTAGGTTAGGTTAGGTTAGGTTAGGTTAGGTTAGGTTAGGTTAGGTTAGGTTAGGTTAGGTTAGGTTAGGTTAGGTTAGGTTAGGTTAGGTTAGGTTAGGTTAGGTTAGGTTAGGTTAGGTTAGGTTAGGTTAGGTTAGGTTAGGTTAGGTTAGGTTAGGTTAGGTTAGGTTAGGTTAGGTTAGGTTAGGTTAGGTTAGGTTAGGTTAGGTTAGGTTAGGTTAGGTTAGGTTAGGTTAGGTTAGGTTAGGTTAGGTTAGGTTAGGTTAGGTTAGGTTAGGTTAGGTTAGGTTAGGTTAGGTTAGGTTAGGTTAGGTTAGGTTAGGTTAGGTTAGGTTAGGTTAGGTTAGGTTAGGTTAGGTTAGGTTAGGTTAGGTTAGGTTAGGTTAGGTTAGGTTAGGTTAGGTTAGGTTAGGTTAGGTTAGGTTAGGTTAGGTTAGGTTAGGTTAGGTTAGGTTAGGTTAGGTTAGGTTAGGTTAGGTTAGGTTAGGTTAGGTTAGGTTAGGTTAGGTTAGGTTAGGTTAGGTTAGGTTAGGTTAGGTTAGGTTAGGTTAGGTTAGGTTAGGTTAGGTTAGGTTAGGTTAGGTTAGGTTAGGTTAGGTTAGGTTAGGTTAGGTTAGGTTAGGTTAGGTTAGGTTAGGTTAGGTTAGGTTAGGTTAGGTTAGGTTAGGTTAGGTTAGGTTAGGTTAGGTTAGGTTAGGTTAGGTTAGGTTAGGTTAGGTTAGGTTAGGTTAGGTTAGGTTAGGTTAGGTTAGGTTAGGTTAGGTTAGGTTAGGTTAGGTTAGGTTAGGTTAGGTTAGGTTAGGTTAGGTTAGGTTAGGTTAGGTTAGGTTAGGTTAGGTTAGGTTAGGTTAGGTTAGGTTAGGTTAGGTTAGGTTAGGTTAGGTTAGGTTAGGTTAGGTTAGGTTAGGTTAGGTTAGGTTAGGTTAGGTTAGGTTAGGTTAGGTTAGGTTAGGTTAGGTTAGGTTAGGTTAGGTTAGGTTAGGTTAGGTTAGGTTAGGTTAGGTTAGGTTAGGTTAGGTTAGGTTAGGTTAGGTTAGGTTAGGTTAGGTTAGGTTAGGTTAGGTTAGGTTAGGTTAGGTTAGGTTAGGTTAGGTTAGGTTAGGTTAGGTTAGGTTAGGTTAGGTTAGGTTAGGTTAGGTTAGGTTAGGTTAGGTTAGGTTAGGTTAGGTTAGGTTAGGTTAGGTTAGGTTAGGTTAGGTTAGGTTAGGTTAGGTTAGGTTAGGTTAGGTTAGGTTAGGTTAGGTTAGGTTAGGTTAGGTTAGGTTAGGTTAGGTTAGGTTAGGTTAGGTTAGGTTAGGTTAGGTTAGGTTAGGTTAGGTTAGGTTAGGTTAGGTTAGGTTAGGTTAGGTTAGGTTAGGTTAGGTTAGGTTAGGTTAGGTTAGGTTAGGTTAGGTTAGGTTAGGTTAGGTTAGGTTAGGTTAGGTTAGGTTAGGTTAGGTTAGGTTAGGTTAGGTTAGGTTAGGTTAGGTTAGGTTAGGTTAGGTTAGGTTAGGTTAGGTTAGGTTAGGTTAGGTTAGGTTAGGTTAGGTTAGGCTAGGTTAGGTTAGGTTAGGTTAGGTTAGGTTAGGTTAGGTTAGGTTAGGTTAGGTTAGGTTAGGTTAGGTTAGGTTAGGTTAGGTTAGGTTAGGTTAGGTTAGGTTAGGTTAGGTTAGGTTAGGTTAGGTTAGGTTAGGTTAGGTTAGGTTAGGTTAGGTTAGGTTAGGTTAGGTTAGGTTAGGTTAGGTTAGGTTAGGTTAGGTTAGGTTAGGTTAGGTTAGGTTAGGTTAGGTTAGGTTAGGTTAGGTTAGGTTAGGTTAGGTTAGGTTAGGTTAGGTTAGGTTAGGTTAGGTTAGGTTAGGTTAGGTTAGGTTAGGTTAGGTTAGGTTAGGTTAGGTTAGGTTAGGTTAGGTTAGGTTAGGTTAGGTTAGGTTAGGTTAGGTTAGGTTAGGTTAGGTTAGGTTAGGTTAGGTTAGGTTAGGTTAGGTTAGGTTAGGTTAGGTTAGGTTAGGTTAGGTTAGGTTAGGTTAGGTTAGGTTAGGTTAGGTTAGGTTAGGTTAGGTTAGGTTAGGTTAGGTTAGGTTAGGTTAGGTTAGGTTAGGTTAGGTTAGGTTAGGTTAGGTTAGGTTAGGTTAGGTTAGGTTAGGTTAGGTTAGGTTAGGTTAGGTTAGGTTAGGTTAGGTTAGGTTAGGTTAGGTTAGGTTAGGTTAGGTTAGGTTAGGTTAGGTTAGGTTAGGTTAGGTTAGGTTAGGTTAGGTTAGGTTAGGTTAGGTTAGGTTAGGTTAGGTTAGGTTAGGTTAGGTTAGGTTAGGTTAGGTTAGGTTAGGTTAGGCTAGGTTAGGTTAGGTTAGGTTAGGTTAGGTTAGGTTAGGTTAGGTTAGGTTAGGTTAGGTTAGGTTAGGTTAGGTTAGGTTAGGTTAGGTTAGGTTAGGTTAGGTTAGGTTAGGTTAGGTTAGGTTAGGTTAGGTTAGGTTAGGTTAGGTTAGGTTAGGTTAGGTTAGGTTAGGTTAGGTTAGGTTAGGTTAGGTTAGGTTAGGTTAGGTTAGGTTAGGTTAGGTTAGGTTAGGTTAGGTTAGGTTAGGTTAGGTTAGGTTAGGTTAGGTTAGGTTAGGTTAGGTTAGGTTAGGTTAGGTTAGGTTAGGTTAGGTTAGGTTAGGTTAGGTTAGGTTAGGTTAGGTTAGGTTAGGTTAGGTTAGGTTAGGTTAGGTTAGGTTAGGTTAGGTTAGGTTAGGTTAGGTTAGGTTAGGTTAGGTTAGGTTAGGTTAGGTTAGGTTAGGTTAGGTTAGGTTAGGTTAGGTTAGGTTAGGTTAGGTTAGGTTAGGTTAGGTTAGGTTAGGTTAGGTTAGGTTAGGTTAGGTTAGGTTAGGTTAGGTTAGGTTAGGTTAGGTTAGGTTAGGTTAGGTTAGGTTAGGTTAGGTTAGGTTAGGTTAGGTTAGGTTAGGTTAGGTTAGGTTAGGTTAGGTTAGGTTAGGTTAGGTTAGGTTAGGTTAGGTTAGGTTAGGTTAGGTTAGGTTAGGTTAGGTTAGGTTAGGTTAGGTTAGGTTAGGTTAGGTTAGGTTAGGTTAGGTTAGGTTAGGTTAGGTTAGGTTAGGTTAGGTTAGGTTAGGTTAGGTTAGGTTAGGTTAGGTTAGGTTAGGTTAGGTTAGGTTAGGTTAGGTTAGGTTAGGTTAGGTTAGGTTAGGTTAGGTTAGGTTAGGTTAGGTTAGGTTAGGTTAGGTTAGGTTAGGTTAGGTTAGGTTAGGTTAGGTTAGGTTAGGTTAGGTTAGGTTAGGTTAGGTTAGGTTAGGTTAGGTTAGGTTAGGTTAGGTTAGGTTAGGTTAGGTTAGGTTAGGTTAGGTTAGGTTAGGTTAGGTTAGGTTAGGTTAGGTTAGGCTAGGTTAGGTTAGGTTAGGTTAGGTTAGGTTAGGTTAGGTTAGGTTAGGTTAGGTTAGGTTAGGTTAGGTTAGGTTAGGTTAGGTTAGGTTAGGTTAGGTTAGGTTAGGTTAGGTTAGGTTAGGTTAGGTTAGGTTAGGTTAGGTTAGGTTAGGTTAGGTTAGGTTAGGTTAGGTTAGGTTAGGTTAGGTTAGGTTAGGTTAGGTTAGGTTAGGTTAGGTTAGGTTAGGTTAGGTTAGGTTAGGTTAGGTTAGGTTAGGTTAGGTTAGGTTAGGTTAGGTTAGGTTAGGTTAGGTTAGGTTAGGTTAGGTTAGGTTAGGTTAGGTTAGGTTAGGTTAGGTTAGGTTAGGTTAGGTTAGGTTAGGTTAGGTTAGGTTAGGTTAGGTTAGGTTAGGTTAGGTTAGGTTAGGTCAGGTTAGGTTAGGTTAGGTTAGGTTAGGTTAGGTTAGGTTAGGTTAGGTTAGGTTAGGTTAGGTTAGGTTAGGTTAGGTTAGGTTAGGTTAGGTTAGGTTAGGTTAGGTTAGGTTAGGTTAGGTTAGGTTAGGTTAGGTTAGGTTAGGTTAGGTTAGGTTAGGTTAGGTTAGGTTAGGTTAGGTTAGGTTAGGTTAGGTTAGGTTAGGTTAGGTTAGGTTAGGTTAGGTTAGGTTAGGTTAGGTTAGGTTAGGTTAGGTTAGGTTAGGTTAGGTTAGGTTAGGTTAGGTTAGGTTAGGTTAGGTTAGGTTAGGTTAGGTTAGGTTAGGTTAGGTTAGGTTAGGTTAGGTTAGGTTAGGTTAGGTTAGGTTAGGTTAGGTTAGGTTAGGTTAGGTTAGGTTAGGTTAGGTTAGGTTAGGTTAGGTTAGGTTAGGTTAGGTTAGGTTAGGTTAGGTTAGGTTAGGTTAGGTTAGGTTAGGTTAGGTTAGGTTAGGTTAGGTTAGGTTAGGTTAGGTTAGGTTAGGTTAGGTTAGGTTAGGTTAGGTTAGGTTAGGTTAGGTTAGGTTAGGTTAGGTTAGGTTAGGTTAGGTTAGGTTAGGTTAGGTTAGGTTAGGTTAGGTTAGGTTAGGTTAGGTTAGGTTAGGTTAGGTTAGGTTAGGTTAGGTTAGGTTAGGTTAGGTTAGGTTAGGTTAGGTTAGGTTAGGTTAGGTTAGGTTAGGTTAGGTTAGGTTAGGTTAGGTTAGGTTAGGTTAGGTTAGGTTAGGTTAGGTTAGGTTAGGTTAGGTTAGGTTAGGTTAGGTTAGGTTAGGTTAGGTTAGGTTAGGTTAGGTTAGGTTAGGTTAGGTTAGGTTAGGTTAGGTTAGGTTAGGTTAGGTTAGGTTAGGTTAGGTTAGGTTAGGTTAGGTTAGGTTAGGTTAGGTTAGGTTAGGTTAGGTTAGGATAGGTTAGGTTAGGTTAGGTTAGGTTAGGTTAGGTTAGGTTAGGTTAGGTTAGGTTAGGTTAGGTTAGGTTAGGTTAGGTTAGGTTAGGTTAGGTTAGGTTAGGTTAGGTTAGGTTAGGTTAGGTTAGGTTAGGTTAGGTTAGGTTAGGATAGGATAGGTTAGGTTAGGTTAGGTTAGGTTAGGTTAGGTTAGGTTAGGTTAGGTTAGGTTAGGTTAGGTTAGGTTAGGTTAGGTTAGGTTAGGTTAGGTTAGGTTAGGTTAGGTTAGGTTAGGTTAGGTTAGGTTAGGTTAGGTTAGGTTAGGTTAGGTTAGGTTAGGTTAGGTTAGGTTAGGTTAGGTTAGGTTAGGTTAGGTTAGGTTAGGTTAGGTTAGGTTAGGTTAGGTTAGGTTAGGTTAGGTTAGGTTAGGTTAGGTTAGGTTAGGTTAGGTTAGGTTAGGTTAGGTTAGGTTAGGTTAGGTTAGGTTAGGATAGGTTAGGTTAGGTTAGGTTAGGTTAGGTTAGGTTAGGTTAGGTTAGGTTAGGTTAGGTTAGGTTAGGTTAGGTTAGGTTAGGTTAGGTTAGGTTAGGTTAGGTTAGGTTAGGTTAGGTTAGGTTAGGTTAGGTTAGGTTAGGTTAGGTTAGGTTAGGTTAGGTTAGGTTAGGTTAGGTTAGGTTAGGTTAGGTTAGGTTAGGTTAGGTTAGGTTAGGTTAGGTTAGGTTAGGTTAGGTTAGGTTAGGTTAGGTTAGGTTAGGTTAGGTTAGGTTAGGTTAGGTTAGGTTAGGTTAGGTTAGGTTAGGTTAGGTTAGGTTAGGTTAGGTTAGGTTAGGTTAGGTTAGGTTAGGTTAGGTTAGGTTAGGTTAGGTTAGGTTAGGTTAGGTTAGGTTAGGTTAGGTTAGGATAGGTTAGGTTAGGTTAGGTTAGGTTAGGTTAGGTTAGGTTAGGTTAGGTTAGGTTAGGTTAGGTTAGGTTAGGTTAGGTTAGGTTAGGTTAGGTTAGGTTAGGTTAGGTTAGGTTAGGTTAGGTTAGGTTAGGTTAGGTTAGGTTAGGTTAGGTTAGGTTAGGTTAGGTTAGGTTAGGTTAGGTTAGGTTAGGTTAGGTTAGGTTAGGTTAGGTTAGGTTAGGTTAGGTTAGGTTAGGTTAGGTTAGGTTAGGTTAGGTTAGGTTAGGTTAGGTTAGGTTAGGTTAGGTTAGGTTAGGTTAGGTTAGGTTAGGTTAGGTTAGGTTAGGTTAGGTTAGGTTAGGTTAGGTTAGGTTAGGTTAGGTTAGGTTAGGTTAGGTTAGGTTAGGTTAGGTTAGGTTAGGTTAGGTTAGGTTAGGTTAGGTTAGGTTAGGTTAGGTTAGGTTAGGTTAGGTTAGGTTAGGTTAGGTTAGGTTAGGTTAGGTTAGGTTAGGTTAGGTTAGGTTAGGTTAGGTTAGGTTAGGTTAGGTTAGGTTAGGTTAGGTTAGGTTAGGTTAGGTTAGGTTAGGTTAGGTTAGGTTAGGTTAGGTTAGGTTAGGTTAGGTTAGGTTAGGTTAGGTTAGGTTAGGTTAGGTTAGGTTAGGTTAGGTTAGGTTAGGTTAGGTTAGGTTAGGTTAGGTTAGGTTAGGTTAGGTTAGGTTAGGTTAGGTTAGGTTAGGTTAGGTTAGGTTAGGTTAGGTTAGGTTAGGTTAGGTTAGGTTAGGTTAGGTTAGGTTAGGTTAGGTTAGGTTAGGTTAGGTTAGGTTAGGTTAGGTTAGGTTAGGTTAGGTTAGGTTAGGTTAGGTTAGGTTAGGTTAGGTTAGGTTAGGTTAGGTTAGGTTAGGTTAGGTTAGGTTAGGTTAGGTTAGGTTAGGTTAGGTTAGGTTAGGTTAGGTTAGGTTAGGTTAGGTTAGGTTAGGTTAGGTTAGGTTAGGTTAGGTTAGGTTAGGTTAGGTTAGGTTAGGTTAGGTTAGGTTAGGTTAGGTTAGGTTAGGTTAGGTTAGGTTAGGTTAGGTTAGGTTAGGTTAGGTTAGGTTAGGTTAGGTTAGATTAGGTTAGGTTAGGTTAGGTTAGGTTAGGTTAGGTTAGGTTAGGTTAGGTTAGGTTAGGTTAGGTTAGGTTAGGTTAGGTTAGGTTAGGTTAGGTTAGGTTAGGTTAGGTTAGGTTAGGTTAGGTTAGGTTAGGTTAGGTTAGGTTAGGTTAGGTTAGGTTAGGTTAGGTTAGGTTAGGTTAGGTTAGGTTAGGTTAGGTTAGGTTAGGTTAGGTTAGGTTAGGTTAGGTTAGGTTAGGTTAGGTTAGGTTAGGTTAGGTTAGGTTAGGTTAGGTTAGGTTAGGTTAGGTTAGGTTAGGTTAGGTTAGGTTAGGTTAGGTTAGGTTAGGTTAGGTTAGGTTAGGTTAGGTTAGGTTAGGTTAGGTTAGGTTAGGTTAGGTTAGGTTAGGTTAGGTTAGGTTAGGTTAGGTTAGGTTAGGTTAGGTTAGGTTAGGTTAGGTTAGGTTAGGTTAGGTTAGGTTAGGTTAGGTTAGGTTAGGTTAGGTTAGGTTAGGTTAGGTTAGGTTAGGTTAGGTTAGGTTAGGTTAGGTTAGGTTAGGTTAGGTTAGGTTAGGTTAGGTTAGGTTAGGTTAGGTTAGGTTAGGTTAGGTTAGGTTAGGTTAGGTTAGGTTAGGTTAGGTTAGGTTAGGTTAGGTTAGGTTAGGTTAGGTTAGGTTAGGTTAGGTTAGGTTAGGTTAGGTTAGGTTAGGTTAGGTTAGGTTAGGTTAGGTTAGGTTAGGTTAGGTTAGGTTAGGTTAGGTTAGGTTAGGTTAGGTTAGGTTAGGTTAGGTTAGGTTAGGTTAGGTTAGGTTAGGTTAGGTTAGGTTATGTTAGGTTAGGTTAGGTTAGGTTAGGTTAGGTTAGGTTAGGTTAGGTTAGGTTAGGTTAGGTTAGGTTAGGTTAGGTTAGGTTAGGTTAGGTTAGGTTAGGTTAGGTTAGGTTAGGTTAGGTTAGGTTAGGTTAGGTTAGGTTAGGTTAGGTTAGGTTAGGTTAGGTTAGGTTAGGTTAGGTTAGGTTAGGTTAGGTTAGGTTAGGTTAGGTTAGGTTAGGTTAGGTTAGGTTAGGTTAGGTTAGGTTAGGTTAGGTTAGGTTAGGTTAGGTTAGGTTAGGTTAGGTTAGGTTAGGTTAGGTTAGGTTAGGTTAGGTTAGGTTAGGTTAGGTTAGGTTAGGTTAGGTTAGGTTAGGTTAGGTTAGGTTAGGTTAGGTTAGGTTAGGTTAGGTTAGGTTAGGTTAGGTTAGGTTAGGTTAGGTTAGGTTAGGTTAGGTTAGGTTAGGTTAGGTTAGGTTAGGTTAGGTTAGGTTAGGTTAGGTTAGGTTAGGTTAGGTTAGTTAGGTTAGGTTAGGTTAGGTTAGGTTAGGTTAGGTTAGGTT